>OU830596.1:49975503-51429184 GCA_917563855.2 Limnephilus lunatus | reverse complement strand
TGAAGACTATCCTCTCCTTTCTGACATTCGTTTTTATTGCCTCATCCAGGCATAAAGCAACCCTCGGACATGTAATCATTATTAAGAATGAGGCTGGCCCTATTTTAAGGGCCCATCAATCTTACATAAGGTCGGAGAGTTCGGGGAGAGAATTCATCCTCTAAAATTCGCTACGTTTAAAGATCGGTAATCTATCAATTTGTCCAACAAAGTTCTAAAGAATTGGTTTGTCACCGAGATAGTGTCTCGGATAAATATATCCGATTTTATTTATATTGACACCTATTGACAGTTTCTAAAAGATTAAATAAATGTTAACTTTTTATTGTAATAACTCTTGTTATAATAACTTTTGAAAGTTATGCTTACATCATTGAACAAGAGGATAATAATATTATCCTCTTGTTCAAGATAATAATATTATCCTCTTGTTGAGATATTATCTCTAAATTAAAGTCCTCCGCCACGTCTGTCTGCTGTTCGCGATAAACTCAAAAACTACTTAACGGATTTTCATGCGGTTTTCACCAATAGATAGAGTGATTCATGAGGAATGTTTAGGTATATCATTTGTCAAGGTAATATGTGAATTGGTTGAAATATCTTTTGTTACGCTTTGCGTATCTTTGGCGATGTTTCGTGGAGGATGGAATGTATGTGGGGTGGGTAGGAAAATGGGGGTTAATGTGTTCAGGAGTGAAGGACGTACAAATTCATCCATCCCAATGCGGTGCAAGGCGATGTTCCAAGAGAGGTCTGCTGGAGAGGTCGAAAGGTCTCCCTCGATAAGTTTCTCCCGATCCGACCTGCCACGCAGTTTACGAGCAGGAGCATCCGCCATCAACACCATAACACGCCTCATCCGTTGAACCCGCGCAACTCGACTAAGTCGCCCAAACTTAGAAAACCCCTTGGGGTGACCGCATATGTGTTGGTTATATATAAAACGGTTCCCGGGGCGGCGGTACCCATACCCGCTAAAGTGAAATGTAGTAATAATAATAACGTACTATTTATGTAGCGCAGTTTTGTGTTATTTCACTTTAAGTGCGTTAAACTATAATAAACTTAAAAGTAATCCTATAGTTTTCCTTACGAGTCCTTACAAAAATTTACCAAATAATGTGAAACAAAAAATACACAGTATATTTTACATTTAAAATCCGTTCCTTAGTTACAACGCGTTTTCTCTAGTATAAACTAGTTTTCACTAAATGCCTTTGTTACAACGAAAAATTTTTGTTGTTGTCGTTTTTTTCAGTTTTTAGAGAAAAATGTGCTATTATTAACTGCTAAATATCAGAGAAAACTAGTTCTAACTAGACAAACGCATTTTCTCTAAATATTTCTCTTAAAACTGTTTCGACCGACGTGGAAGTACATTGTGCTTTATTCTTATTGGTCGAGTGACATCAGGTTAGGTTAGGTTAGGTTAGTTCAAGTTAGGTCAGGTTAGTTCAGGTGAGGTTACGTTAGGTTAGGATTTTAATTAACATTTAGAAAATATTTTAATAAACAGTATCCATATTTTTCATTACAATTTCAGATTTAACAAAGGCAGTAAGTAAAAACTAATTTTAACTGGAGAAAACGCGTTATAACTAAAATCGAGTTTTAACTGTAACATATACAGATCAATGCCAAGAGAACAAAATTAACAACAACAGTGCTGTTTTGGCACAGGACAATAGATAATGATAAACAATAACGGTGCCATTAATAGTTGTGCTAGTTTACAAAGAAAGCATATAATATATATAAACGACCATTACAGCTTTGAAATGGTCATAGAAAATGATTCCATCTTTAAAAATTTGAGAATCACCCCCCAGCTCCCAAAAAGCACACATCCGACCTCTGATAGATTCAATGATCGTCCCATCCTTTATTCATCGCGGATAAATGTGTTTGCGGAGGACTGGAAACTAAAAAAGGTTCTAGTACTTTGTTTTAAAAGCCAGGCATGCATTTTTAAGCGTCCACCGAAGTTACGGCAGGAAATTTGATTCTAGAAGATGGTTTGTGTTATTGATAGAGCCATTATTGATTCTATTAAAAAAGGTTTTCTTCATATAAATTCAAGTTGTTCAATAAGACCTTCAGTAGTATTTGAAGGTTTATTTGAAGCATAGTGGTTGTGTGAGAAAGGTACTCATGATGCAAGAGCGAGACGGGAGATGAACGAGTATAAAAGAAGATGTTCGCCCTTGCTCTGTCTCCTTTATCACCGACAGCGCCGAAAGCTAGGATTAGCTGTAGAACTCATTATTGTGCAATTATAATTAATACTCGACACGCGCATTATTATTTTATAAACTATTCCCTGATCACGTAAAGATCCCATTGGTAATTAACAGTTTTAACAGTTATAACAGTGGCGCAGCCAATACGGAATTAAATATAACGATTGCGAGAATCGACGCGCTAAAATTGCACGCTAAGCACGCGAGTTCAATAGTTACGTGTTGTAACATTATTTTCGGGTCGGTAAAAAAGGCCGGACCGAAATTATAAATATTCACTGGAAGGAGTGAAGAAGAAGGGGAACACTGGAGCCAGCCTAACTTCTCGGAAGGGGGAAGATTGCACGGGAGGGTCCAGGACTTCAAGAGCGGCAGCTGGGTGTCCAGGTCACTAGACGGGTCTGGAAGGAGCCATCGTCATCAAGGATCAAGAAGCGGTTTCCTGAGAGGGTCAACGGAGCAGTACAGATTGAGGAGGAATATCGTAGGGGAGTGTTTTTCTCTTTTTTTTTTCTTTTCTCGTCTCTTGTTGTATCATCTGGGTAGAGGAAACATGGAGTCAGGAGGATTGGGGTCCTTCAGTTTGCGTGACGGTAACTGGGAGAATTTCAAGGTCCGCCTCCAACAGTATCTCCTTGTGAATGATGACAAATACGCATCAGATGTGAAAAAAAGGGCTATTTTTCTTAATGCCTTGCAGGATGACTGTTTCTCACTTTTGGTAAATTTGTGTATTCCTAAAAAAGTAACCGAGGTTAAATTAGAAGATTTAATTTCTAAACTCAATGAGTATTGTAGCATGACGAAATGTTTTTTTGAGGAGAGGTCACAGTTTTACACAGCTAAACAGAGGAGTGATGAGACAATTCGTGATTTCGCAGTTAGGTTAAAGGCACTTTCAGTTAATTGTAAATTCGGGAATAATTTGTCGGAGAAATTAAGAGATTTCTTTGTGCTAGGATGTAAGCCCGGGAAAGTCAGGGAAAAATTATTTCTTGAAAGTGAATCGTATACTTTCGAAAAGTGTGTTCAAGTAGCAGAGTGCATCGAACTCGTAGCTTCAACGCAAGCCCAAGGTCGGGAGTTTAACTCTGTTTTAGCAAATAACAGTGTCAGCAGTGGTCGTGTTTCACCTAGTTCATATGAAAAGAAAAGAGTAAGCAATAGATTCAACCGGATGAGCAGTCCACATAAGTCGCGATCGCCGTCGCCAAAGCGTAAATGTTTCGTTTGTGGAAACGATAATCATATTTCGGCGGATTGTAGATTCAAAGGCTATACATGTAGAATTTGTGGTAAAAAGGGTCATCTAGCAAAACAGTGTAAAAGTTTTTCAGTTCGTAAAAATGTGAATACCTTGTTTTCAGATACAAGTGTCGATAATATAAATAGTGTTGAACCATATTGTGTAGAGGTTTCTTTGGACGGCATTAGAAGTAAATTCATGTTAGATTCGGGTGCATCTTGTAGCGTGATTGGCAAGGATTGTTATTTCAATCAGTTTAATAGTAATAAGTTAGTGCATGAAAACATTAGTCTACGGGGTTTTGACAATACGCTCATCAAAGTAATAGGTGCATTTACTCCGCTGGTAGAGTATAACGGACAATGCCGCCAGTTAAAGATTATTGTTGTAGGTAGCTCTACGTTATCAATATTAGGACGAGACTTCATGGAACTGTTTAACTTAGGAATTACTGGAATCGTGAATTGTGTTAATCGAAATACATTAAAAGAGCGATTAGTAAAAAAATTTCCAGAAGTTTTTACGGATAAACTAGGCAAGTTTAATAAATATGAAGTTAATTTAACGTTGAAAGATACCGCTGTTCCGGTGTTTCGAAATAATAGAATCATTCCATTCGCTTTAAAAGAAAAAGTCGAACGAGAGTTAAATACTTTAATCTCAGATGGAATAATAGAGCCGGTTCATTATAGTGAATTTGCAAGTCCCATCGTACCAGTGATTAAGAAAAATGGTAGTATTAGGTTATGTGGTGATTACAAGTCAACAGTGAATAATCAGCTGTTAATTGACAAGTACCCTTTACCTAGGATTGAAGAACTGTTAACCAAAGTCAATGGTGGGAAAGTTTTTGCAAAGATTGACCTCAAGTCGGCGTATAACCAGTTTGTTTTGAAAAAGGAATGTAGGCGTTTCACAACGATCAACACACACTTAGGATTGTTTCAGTATAAACGGTTAGTGTATGGGTTAGCTTCTGCACCGGCTATGTTTGCAAAAGCAATGGCAAATTGTTTGTCAGGATTACAGAAGATGACATTCTATTTGGATGACATTATTGTGATCGGTGAAGACGAAGAAGATTTAGAGAAAAACGTGTGTGACGTTTTAGAGAGGTTAAAAAGCTGTAATTTAACGGTGAATAGTGAAAAGTGCGAATTTAATTTAAAAGTTATTGAGTTTTTAGGTTATAAGATAAGTGAACAAGGGATTCAACCGTGTCAACGGAATAAGGAAGCTATTTTAAATGCACCGTCACCTAGTGATTTAAATCATTTGAGAAGTTTGTTAGGCATGATTAGCTATTATCGTAATTTTATCCCAAACATGGCAAATGTATTGTCACCGTTGTACGAGTTACTTAAAAAAGATATCAAATTCCAATGGGGTACAGAACAGGAGAATAGTTTTGCGATTATAAAAAAAATTTTAACTTCGGATAGGATTTTAACTCATTTCGATGAAAATATTCCTGTGAAACTTGTCACAGACGGTAGTCTCAATGGTGTTGGAGCGACACTTATACATGTATTTCAGAATGGGTTTGAAAGGCCAATAGGTTTCGCAAGCAGAACTTTAAGTAAAGCGGAAAAAAATTATTCAATTTTAGATATTGAAGCAACTGCTATTATTTTTGGGATTAAAAAGTTTTATCAATATTTGTACGGGAGAGAATTCACCTTAGCTGTGGATAACCAACCCTTAGTGAGAATCTTAAAAGAAAAAAGGTTAGAATTATCATTGATAAATGGGTGTATTTTATATCAACATAGAGTTGTGGTTCCGGAGTCTTTAAGACAAGAGGTTTTAAAGATGTTACACAGATCTCATTTAGGGGTTTTTAAGACTAAAGGTATTGCGAAAAGTTTCGTTTGGTGGCCAAAAATTAATCAAGATTTAGAGAAAATAACTGAAAATTGTAAGGATTGTTTAGAAATTAAACCAGAATCTCAAAAGAGTTCTCTAGCAGTCTGGCCATATGAACCTGAAATATGGTTCAGGGTACATATTGACCATGGTAGCTTACATAACAAAAACTTTTTAGTTGTGGTAGACGCTTCTTCGAAGTGGATCGAATGCCTGGAAGTAAACAGTCTGTCTTCAATAGAAAATATTGAGGTACTTCATAGGTTATTCTCACAATTTGGTTTTCCAGCAACTTTAGTTAGCGATAATGGTACGTGTTTTTGTTCTGAGGACTTTGAAATTTTCTGTAAAAAAAATGGTATGGTACATATAACTAGTCCAATTAATCACCCTAGCAGCAACGGACAAGCAGAGAGTGCGGTTAAGATATGTAAAAATTTTCTTAAAAAAATTTGTAAACGTAATAGATTTCCATCAGACTATAAAGAGCAGCTTGGTAACTTTTTAACAGATTATAGGAATACCGTGCATGCAACTACAGGGTGTGAGCCATCGTTATTGTTAATGGGAAGGAAAATTAGGACTGTCTTTGACTCTCTGATCCCTAGGAAAGTGGAGGAAAGAACCAGTAATTCAGGTTCTTCTCGACAAAACAAAGTAATTCAAAAGGTTATTCAGAGCCAAGGCAATCAGAAAAGGCAATATAGGGGTAGAACTAAGACAGGTTTTGATGTAGGTCAGAAAGTGATGGCCAGAGATTTCAGATCTCAGGGTAATAGATTATGGGTCCCTGGGGTTGTGGTTGAGAAAAAAGGCAGCAAAATATATTTCATTAAAATTAACAATTCTAATATGGTATGGAAAAGACATTTAGACCAGATAAGGAAATTACATGTTTCATGGCGGGAGGAAGATGGTCCTGAATTCATCGCGTCTGACACACTAGAACTGTCGACGGACGAATTAGATCTCTCCGGTATGTTGCGCAGTAGAAGCGACTCTAATTCTGTTTCTCCATGTTTCAGGTCTAAACCGTGACATGGACGACTTCGCCCAAGATGAGACGGACGAGAGAGAGAGAGAGAAGAAACGGAAGGGAAGAGGAGAAATTATACTTAATTTTAAGTTACTTGAATAATGTATATTATATTGTAAGAAAATGAAATATGTAGCCTAATATTATATTGTATGTAATGAAATTTGTAGCAACAGGAAAATGAAATATGTAGTTAGGGAATTTTCAATTTTAAGTAGGGGAGGATGTGAGAAAGGTACTCAGGATGCAAGAGCGAGACGGGAGATGAACGAGTATAAAAGAAGATGTTCGCCCTTGCTCTGTCTCCTTTATCACCGACAGCGCCGAAAGCTAGGATTAGCTGTAGAACTCATTATTGTGCAATTATAATTAATACTCGACACGCGCATTATTATTTTATAAACTATTCCCTGATCACGTAAAGATCCCATTGGTAATTAACAGTTTTAACAGTTTAACAGGTTGATATCTAGTTTTAGAACTAGTTGTTTCACAGAATTTGAACAATGGTCTGAATGAAATAACATGGCAAATACAGATATCAATTTACTAAAATTATGGTTTGTCAAAAACTTTCATTTACCATTTTTCATTTAAAAAAACAAGAGACACTTAAAGAAATAGACGTAATAATCCACTATGTGACAAATATAGAAAACCACATATGCAATAAATTGTGTACAAAAATAGAAAGCAAGAGCAAGTACCTGAGCATAACAATAGACCAGCGTTTAAAATGGTCGCCACTTATAAATATTCTGAACAACAGAGTAAGGAAACTAACGTAATATTTTTATATTTATATTTTTATTTTTAACTTTATGAGTAAAAACTCAAATTATAATATTTAATTAAATGAAGATAATATTAGCGAAACTCAATCAAAATCTGATTTTTCTGTCTTCAGATTTTGATTGAGTTTCGCTAATATTATCTTCATTTAATTAAATAATATGTTTAGATGTTTAAGAGTTATTTTAAATGAAAAATCACTTTGAACCACATAATTTGCTATCTATCAATCAATTGTACAATATGGCATTATAGGATGGGGCGGTATATATTCAAATCAACACAATCAATTTACATATCACAAAAACTAATAAATTTTTTTAAAACACTATTCATATTCGTCAGAACTTTTATTCAAACAATTTAATGTTAGAAATAAAAGCATTATACTTCTACCATACATCATCACAAATTTATCAAGATAATATTCAAAATAAAGTTGCACCCTTTAAAATTAAGAGAAATCTTAAACAAACGTCAATACTTTCTACTCCAAAATGTAAAAAAAAACAATAGGACAGTTAAATCATAAATATCTCGGAGGTAATTTTTTCAATTCATTACCAGAAAAAAATATAAAATTGAATACTACTATAAAAGAACTTAAAACTCACCTTAAAAATTATACTGAACACTGAATAATAACACCTCCCCATACACACAAGCCCTGCTTATTTATGGGGGTACATCAATTCATATTTTTTGTAATTAATTACTGTATAAAATGTATTTGTAATTTATGTATCTTTTTTGTCACCATCAAATAAGAAAACGAGTGTGCTTTAGACAAGTTTAGACCAAACGACTGAAGTAAACCTTCACTTAGGTACTTATAAAAGAAGAAAGAAAGAAAATGTGCGCGCGCACTGCTCTCTCTTGCTCCTACAGTGTGATACAGACAATTGGTCTACACTGTGTCTTAGATATACGAAAAGTAACTGGCTACGAGAGAAAGAGAGAAAGAAAATGTGTGCTCGCACCTCTCTCTCTTGCCCCTACAGTAATATACGAAACGTAACTCTCTCTCTTTCTATCGTCACTAACTAATATCTCCCTCTCAACTTCCGTTCGCCTCGCCCGATCACATTTTTTTGTAACGCTCTCGTCACGCATTCACCAGCTTACTCCCCAAGTCAAGCGTGCGTAAAGAAGTTTAACTTCAAAAAATTCATCAAAATTACAAATTTAATATTCAATTCTATGAATTTCTTATTCAAATCGTGATATAATTAGGAATTCCACAATCGCGCGGGTTTTAAGCAGAACTCACATTTTTAAAAATTACCCCAACCCTTCGAAATTCGAACGATTTTTGTTAATAGTTAAAAATATTTCTGATTTGTAATAAAATCCAAATAAATGGAATATTTGTGAACATACCTGAACACTAAAAAACGGACGAAATTCGTTTGCAAAAATTTATTATTAGAAATACAATGTAATTTTTTTTAAATAAAAATTATTAATGCAAACTTTGAAAAGTTTTAAAAATGGCTTAACTTTTTTTTTCTAACTGAAATTACTGATAACGAAAAAAAACACACACGTTTCATTAGACAATTGAATTATAAACGTAATTTTCACCTCACATTTTTGTCGTTTAATGTAAAAATAATTCTTAAAACATTAACTTTGGAACTTTAGTTTTAATTATTTATTATAATAATATATTACTGAGGTTACCTTTTATTTCATTTGAATATAAAGGGTGTTGTTTTCTCTTTCCAATAACGTTTACATCATGTTCTCACTTTGATAGTATTTAAGGGAGACACAACGATTTCTATAAGACTTGTGTGAGCTGGGACAAATATGGTCTCCTGTGATTAAAATGGTTCGATTGCACAAATCTTACAATCACATAGTAAACTCTTTCTTTCATTGATTATTTTTTTTCCTGCATACGTTCCTCGTTCATCATGAAGAGTTCTTCATGAATAGTTTATCACGAATAGTACATCATGAATAGTTTATCACGAATAGCTCATCATGAAGAATTCATCACGAATAGTTCCTCACGATTAGTTCATCATTAATAGATCACCATGAATAGTTCATCACGAATAGTTCTTCATGAATAGTTCATCACGAATAGTTCGTCATGAATAGTTCATCACGAATAGTTCATCATGAATAGTTCTTCATGAATAGTTCATAACGAATAGTTCATCATTAATAGTTCATCATAAATTAGAAAAGCTGCAGTTCTATACCACCGTTAGAATTAATAATAATAATCCGTATCATCAACGTACAAAAATCAATATTAAACGTATTAAACTAACGTCTAAATTAAACCGGCTGGCTTTAGTTGTGTTGTGTGTCCGTACGTAACCGCGAGCCACCGGTTAATCCAGCCATCACAGAGGGGGAAAACGGGCGGCAGCGGTTATTGGGGGGAGGTTTATGATTAACGATGGATTTGGTACAAATGCGGTTTTGATTTAGCGACATTCCCTTGCAATTTTACTTGCTGGAAATTTATTCGCGAATTTATAAATAGGCATTTTTGATATCAGAAACAGTTCTTTATTGTTGTATAACGTACTAGCAAGTACCCGCCGTGCGTTGCAAGGCCACATAAAGGAGAAAGATTTTTTTCTCCCTGCATGTCCATTCCCGCGTCCCCCTATCCCGTGAACTCGCGCGCCACGTATTGTAAATTTTTTTCCAAATTTCATAATGCCAGAGTTCACCAGTACATATAGAAACCTTTGCTGGCGTGCGCATAATAACTCACCAAAGTTTCAAAGCAATCGGATGAAAGGTATAGTAAATATTATCACAACGCTAGAGCTCAACACCATGTTTAGAAACCTTTGCGGCCATGATAGAGTTAAAGATACTCTCAGTATCGCCCTGGTGTAAGACCACCATTCAGAATTGAAATGTTGCTGGAAATGGCTTTAGCCATGTTTGGTGAACAGATCTGAAAAGCCAGGTACTTCCCCACCTACCTCTTCCCTATCTCCTCCCCCTCCCCACTTCCTTCAGCCTCGCAACATACTCCAATTGGGGATGCCATAGTCTCACTGGCTCCAGATGGGAGCAGTTGGGACTCTTGTGCAGTATTCATGTGAAAAAAAAATGTACACGACAAATCACGAGAGTTTCATTGCAATCGGAAGAATGTTTTAGATTGCGCATATGGGAAAAACAAAGAAACATTCATTTTTGTATATTAAGATATCATTGAAGGAGATAATACTAATAAATCTAAATGAAAATATAAATAAAACAACAATGAAAATATTTTTTCATCACACGTCGCAACTGAGTAGTCGGGTATAGCCAAGCGGGTCACGTTATAAGCACTCCGTCTCATTTCAGCAACATGGTAGCACACGAAACAGCGCAAGTATCACGTGATCCCGTCGCAAAATGTAAGTGTGGGATCAGTTTCAACGTGTGATTGAAAAAAATATATATGTACATTTTTTTATAGAAAAAAATATCCTCAGACAGCAAAATGGCATCTACATTTTTTACTTCAGACAAGCTGAACCCTGTAAGGGCATATAGTGCTTGAAAGAAATAGACAATCACTGTTTATTCAATAAACTTTATTGCGTCTTATAGGCAATGACGTTATATATTATAAATAGACTCGCCATAGTCTCACATACTCACAATATAATGTGGAAAGCAAGCAACACTCTTTTATTTCCAGCGGTTTTCAGTATAATTTCTAAATTCAAAAGTTTATTCCTGTGTGATAAAGACAGACAATCAAAGAATGTACGTGTGTGAATGTCATAGATATATGATCGGGCAGCGTATGCTTATGTCACTTTGTGATGCAACGTTCACTGTCTCCTTTTCTTAAGGCCCACTAGAATAAAAGGTCCGGATGCCTGTCGGACTTTGATGTGTCGAGCTACACAATAAATACAATAGGGCAACGACAGTTTTCAAATGGTGGCGGTTGTCGTCAATACTTGTTGGAACTGCTGATTTATGTGTTGTTTTGCCGCAAGCAAACAAATAAAAAGCGTGTTTAAGCTGATTAGTCTATTTTAAAATAGTAAAGATTACTTAGCAACAGTAATTTGGCTGTTGCGCGTCCGGACCTTTTACTTTAGTAGGCCTTGAATCTTCTCTGAAAATTAATTGTAATATTTATAATAATTGATAATAATAAGTAATTTGCGTGTACTTACAAATGAAGTGTTATTCCTTCGCCTTTACGACTATTTGCCGTGTAATTGAAGCATTTTCTCATCACACAGGAGGACATTTTGGCGCTTTGCAATGCAATTTACTTACTGATAAGTGCTGGTAAGACACGACCTTACTCGACGCATGGCAGTTTAGTACTAAAGTACTAGAAATAGAGACCGTTAAAATTGTCCTGTATTTGGCTTCCCACTTTGAGATTTCTACCCCGCGTCCAGTATTAACGTCATTGCTTATAGGAGTATTTGTTTACGAGAAATGCCGGTATTAGTACATATTTTTTACTTTCATCTAATGTTGACGCTAACATAGATTTGGTTTTAAGCTCTGCTCAAGTAATCCATGTATTTACTTTTCAATTTTTAACTTGAAAAAAAATAATAAATTTCAATATTTTTTGGCGACTCAGTACTGCGTGAATGGGGTAGGTACGTTGTCCATATCGTGTCTATCAAATATATCAAGTGTACAACTGCCTCTGATAAATTTTCAATGATCCGACACCTTTTAAATCATGCTCAATGGCGATACATGTCCATATATTATAACTTGCATACGACACGCAAGTACTTTAGGCTGGGACGTGAATTTTTTTTATTAGGCTAGACAATAATTCAGTTTCGGTTACCGCCGCCCCTGGAACCATTTTCTGGGTAATTAACACCCCTGGCATAGGTCACCCCAAGTGATTCGCTATTTTAATGACTTAGTGCCTGAGTTCACGGGGTGAGGTTTGTCTAGGTCTTGGCGAAGAATTCCTACTTACTGCTTACGGATTGGGAGAGACTGGACGAGGGAGATCTCTCTAGCTATACTCTTTCGAACCATCGCCTAGCACCAAAGTGGAAGGGATGGATTCATTCATGTGTTTTTTTTTTTTTAATTGTTTTATATCCATGTATAATAAACACATTACGAACAATTGGAATAAATCCTATTCATAAGTTTTCTCAAAAACCTAAAATTATAACAAAAATTAAGGGTCCTACAAGTGTGCTAGGTATTTACAAAAAATTAAAAATAAAATTAATATTAAATAGAATAAGTTATAAGAATACAAAACATTGACATTATATAAGATAACTAATAAAATAAGTAATAAATTTATCATATTATATTGAAAAAATTATCCTCGCTACACTAACACCAATAATTATTAAAAGATACCTACAACTAAACCGAACACATGTTTATAAAATGAATGGCATGCGTTTAAAAAAAAAAAAACATACATGATTTCTACCCACCCCTGATACCTTTTTTCTTCCCAGAACTTCCTCTACTTCTTTTCCCTGATGGAATTATTTTTCCTCAGAGGAAATTTCGCCACTAGAGCGATTGGTGTTCAGTTTTTGATTTGGCCATTCGATTTAATTAATATCATTCCTCAAAATATTAATAAAGAAACATATAAACTGCTTACTGCGGTTTAAAGCTAATGAATCCACATAGATTTCACCGATTATCTTATATTTGTAGGTTCGTTAAATGTTGCCAAATTTTGGATCGATATCAATCGCTGAAAAATAAAAGCGGTCCAAATTTGGACCTAAATCGCTCCGGCCCAGCCTAACGCACATACGGGTTATCGCACATGTGCGGTCGCGCACATACTCGTATGTCACGCGCGACACGCCTTCCCTTTTGTCGCGCGACGTGGTGAGACTGGCGAGACGTCAAATAATGTGCGGCGCAGGCGAATTTCCACTTTAATAGCGCTGAGTCTGCTGCAAATTTGTGGGTTTCCCTGAATAGAGGAGATTTATCGATGGAAGCGTTTTCATCAAAGCGCGATTGTCCCGTCAGCTTATACAGGCTTGTTATATTACGTTTAGGATTTGCGAATTCGGCACCTTTTTCGAATCCCGCGGGATTCGGGGATAGAATTTAGTAATCCCGTGGGATTTTCATTAATGAGTATAAAATTTAAATAATTCCAACATTACATGATTACAAAAAAAAACATAACAAAATTATTTATGCTTTAAACCGTTAATACGCAATATTTTTGTTCAAACAGTTAGATTTAGCTTTATTATCACGAAAAGTGAGTATTTATGTCGCGGGAGCCAAAAAAAACATAAAAAAGTAGGCATTTATTATTTTAATTTTGTTTAAATTAAGTCGCTAACGCGGTAATGCCATTTTGTATTTAACGTTTTTATTTCATACACAATCAATCATAATTACACAAACCCGCTAGACATACCCTGCTTTGCCAAACAAACCATTCAAAACCTGGGATGTTTTTTTAAATTATGATGACATGCAGCTTTCGTAGTTTAACCTCAACCTAAAAAGGAATATTCCGTATTATCCGTGCATCAAACTTCGACAACACGAACGTTTCGTATTATCCGTGAGGTGGACTAAATGCATATTTTCCCATTTAAAAGGTAATCCAATAGGTCAGGATAGGACTTTTCGTGTTAATCATCTTTGATACTTGTCGTTTTAGACCACCATTCAGAATCAAAACGAAACGAGTAACCAGGTACTTTCCACCTTTGTCTTCCCCATCTCCTTCCCCTCCTCCATACCTCCAGCCTAACAGCTTACTCCGATTGGGGATGCCTTAGTTCTACTGGCTGTTTAGTATTGTATATGGCTCCTTTTCTTAATTTAAAAACATACTGAGAGATTTTCACTGAGTTATTTATTTACAACTTTTTTTAGGTTAAACATGATCAAAGAAACACTGAAACACGTTATAATATTATACAGCTCGGTTCCCCGATCGCTAGCTAAAAAGGCTAGAACAGCACTGTTGTCAGTTAAAAGGAGAACCAATAAACCGAGAGCTCCTTTTTATATTGATAAGGTGTAAACTCTTCCAAGGGAACAAACTGCTATGTCATTTAAAATATCAACAAGACGTTAGCGCCACCTGCTCGGGCTGTAGTCATCTATAATACCGACTTACGATTTGTTGGTTATCAATCTTATTTTAAAAAAAAACAGGTGTCACTAACTGCATTAATTTATAGCTTTTAAAACTGGCTGCAGATGGAAACAATCGAGACAGTTGCGAGTTATTCACAATAAAAAAATCAATGATGGTTGCCAGTTGCCTCACCCCATTCCGAATTAAAACTTTTCTTGAAGTTACCAGTTCTATACTGCCAGATGCTTCCCCACCTTCCTCTTCCCCATTCCTTACCGACGTTCTTTTGGGTATGCTTAGAATGAACTATCTAATATTTGGGAGGTGAGTATGGGTACTGCCGCCCTGCGAACCATTTATAAGATAACCAACACCTCTGCCATAGGTCACCTCAAGTGGCAAGCTACGGCCGGTGACTTAGCAAGGGTGCCCGGGTCCAAGAGGTGATGTTTGTCTGGGTCTTGGCGTCTTGGATGCGTCTACACATTAGCTGCATGGCAGGCTGGATCGGGAGAGAGCGGTCAGTTGAGGGAGTCTCTTTGACTTCTCCAGCCATACTCTCTCGGAACATCGCCTTGCACCGATGGATGGATTCAAACGTTCGTTACTGCTGGATACGATGACCCCCAGATTACTACCACATTTTTCCTTCCCAGAACTTACTCCCCTTCCTTTCTTTAAAATACCCTCCACACAGCAACCCCAAAGACAAAATTGGCCCTGAGGGGAATTATTTTCGCCAGGGCCTCCTGTGTCGAGCTAATATAATAAAATAAAAGATCATTTAAGATTTAAGCTATGAAACCTGATCAGTATCTACAATGTTAATTTTGCTGTGATAACACGGTTATTGAATATAATCTTATTTATGTATCACGATTAAGGGGGAGTCTGTTCAAGCCGAGTTTTTTATCAATGCGTTTTTTCCGAAGACAAAATTTATTTTCGTTCACGAAACTTTTGTTACATGTAAAGGTTCATTTGAACATTTATTTATTTATTAACGAACTTATGTCCAATTTACAAAAAGGTGTCACGAAATTTGGGAAAATGTACATTGTAAGAATATAGGAAGGTATACGAAAGCAAAGACGAACAGAGAAAACATAAGAAATTGACGTGAAATAGAAGTGTCAAGCCAAGTCAAGACCTTGCTAAAATTAGAGTAATATAAAATATCTTAAAATTTTTAGTGAGCGACAAAAATTATTTAGGCTTATACCAAAAAAATCGAGGTCTTGACGTGAGTTGACCATTCTTCACATTCTGGACAATGATGAATTATAACCATAATTAGTCGAGTGTTGATTGAGGAAGAGCAGTTCTTTATTTCTGAGTCTACGAGAAGGTATATTGAATGGGATGAATAGAAGTAATGTAGGTGAGTCAATAATACAGTTGATAATTTTGAAGAAACAAATGAGTTCAGTTTTATCCGACGGTCTTCTAAAGGAGAAAGGTTTAGAGCTTGCTCAATTTCATTATACGAGTTCTAATCCTAGCCTCCTAGCAATCACTTTTAGGAACCGATGTTGAACGGACTCAATATGCGAAAATGGACAACATAAAAAGGAAACCATATAACACAAGCATATTCAAGATGGGGGCGTACCAAGGACCAGTAAAGAGTTCTTAGGGTATTTATATTTTTAAAGTCAGAAGTGATTCTAGTGATGAAAGCAAGTAGCTTGAAAGATTTATTAACAATCACATTTATATGTTCCCGAAAAGGGACGTTTACATGAAAAAAAACTACTGAAAATTTAATTTGAATATCTATTTATATAGATATAGATGTCTATAACGGCCATAAGCAGAGGGTCCGATGAAATCGGCTGGAATCCTGGAGCCCTTGCAAATCATTTGGAACTTGAAATTAAAAAAAAATCGTCACTCGTATACTATGAATTTAAAATGCGCATGAACCACAGTTTGCAAAAAAAATTGTTTATTGCAAAAATGACGGACATAAAATGAAAATTGATAACACAAATCGACCTTAATTTTGCAATAATTTTTTCATTTAATAATAAATTTGCACTAGTCGAGACTTATCCGCGTACAAAATTAAATTTTCTTTAATTTAAACTTTGAATAAAGCGAATCGGATAAAAATTCGATTAGCTACGATTCCAGCCAACTTGAAAAACGAGGTTTTGAGAAAAACGATTTTGAAGTTTTTGCTTGATACCGGGCCGCTCCGTTTTCCGTTCTACCTGTTTCGGGCGCACCGCTCCTAACTATATTTCAAGGACGGATTTGGTGCTATAACTTTGGGTGTATTCTCCACATGTATAGGAAGATTTTTAGGCAGCAAAAGAAAGTCGATTTTTTAGATCGGCTGGGCCAATGCTACTAGCTGGCTCCCGGCATGCGTTGCAATGCCGTGTTTAAAGAAATAAATTGTTTCTCCCTGCAGGTTCTTTCCCGTACGTCCCCGTTCCCCTCCCGCATCCCCTTTCCCTCCCACGTTTCCCCCTCTACCTTCCCCGCCTACCCTCTTACCTCTCCCTCTCCCCCGTCCCGCCAACCCTCCCCCCCCTCGTTCCATATATTCAGTCCCAGTACGTTCAGTTTTCAAACAGCTCACGTGCCACCTATTAAAATGTTTTTTTTTTCAAATTATCATTTTTCGTGTATTACAAATAATCACTTTTGTATATTATTTATTTATTTTATTTATTTATTTATTTATTTCAAGACTTGTTTTTACATTAAAAAATGATAACATTTGCAAGGTTAAACAACATTTTTTTTTATTCTACTACTCCATAAGTTGAGCTCTGGGAGCTCGTGTTTATGGGAGGAGTATTTATTCACACGCAAAAAATAAGTTCTAATTAAATGTTTAAATAATATTCAAATAACTTATGAGATAAATACAAATATTAATTGACATAGTTTCGTAATTTAGGAAAAAAATTGTTATACAAGGTCAATACTTTTTTTTTAAAAATATTATATATTACAGTTAAAGTAAGGGTAAATTAAATTAAATTAAATTAAGGGTACAATATATCATTATCCAATTTCAGTGACTTAATTTGTTTTTTGAATTGTTCATATTTCAATGTTTCAGTTACACTAATTTTGTTTTTAGATAATAATATATTGTACCATCTTACACCTAGATACAGATAGTGGTGCTGAGCCGTGGTAGTTCTAAGCATAGGGATGGCTATTAAGCCATTCGTTTTAAATCTATTGCTTATGCTATCAGAGGGGTGAATTTTTTGAATAAAATACTCTTTATAAATTTGATATAAGGCGTTTCTCTTATACAATTCTGTGATGGATGGTACATTAAATTCTCGAAATATCTCTAGAGTAGGGAAGTCGTATGGTTTCCTAAGGATGATTTTTATAATTATTCTTTGAATTATGATTATAGGTTGTAAGGAAGCTTTAAAGGCCCCTCCCCACCCAATAATGCCGTACTGTAATAAGGACTGAATTAATGCAAAATATACAATTTTTATGGTTTTCTTGTTCAAAATATTTCGTATGTTATAGAATACATAGATAAGTTTTCTTATTCTTTCCACAGTGAGATTGATATGATCTTTCAATTTAACATTTTTATCTATTAAGATTCCAAGATATTTTATACTAGATTTATGATTTAGCTTAGCGCAGTCCGTATTACATGAATCGTCATTTGCACAATTTTTAGAATGAATTGTTATGTTAATTAAACTATTTGGCACATCTTCTTGTAGAGAAAATGGAATATAATATGTTTTTTCTGTGTTGAGTGATAATAGATTATTATCGAACCATTTTTTTATAACCTTCATGTCTTGATTGGCTGCATTGGTAATATCATTCCACGTCTTTTTTTCGATAATTATTACAGTGTCGTCAGCAAAAGATATAAGTTTTCCATTTAGTGATAATTTAAACATTTGGTTTACGTATATTATAAATAAAATTGGTCCAATAACAGTCCCTTGGGGAATCCCAAATTCTAATGTTTCATCTATACTTAGTGAGTTATTTAATTTCACTTTTTGACTTCTTTGAGTTAGATAGCTTTGTAGCCAATACCTAACCTTACCAATAATACCGATATCGTTTAATTTATTAATTAGTTTTTTATGGGAGATACTATCAAAAGCCTTGCGTAAATCAATAAAAATGCCAAGGCATTTGTTTTTTTTATCTAATGCATTATATATAGTTGAGGTTAGTTCAGCAATGGCATCATGAGTGCCTAGTTTCTCTCTAAATCCAAATTGGCTAGGACTAAGTATTTTATTTTTATCAATGTAGTACATGAGTTGCTTTTTTACGATCTTTTCAAAAATTTTTGCAATGTTTGAGACTAGAGATATAGGTCGATAATTTGATATTTCCTCAGGGCTGCCTGATTTAAAAATGGGTGTTACGATTGATTGTTTATAAATGGAAGGGAATATTCCACTATTCAAACTAATATTTATAATGTGTGTAATTGGAATGCTTAAAAAATTGATGTATTTTTTCAATATTTCTACTGTGACTCCATCAAATCCTGGTGCAGATCCACCTTTTAATTCATTTATTATATTTTTTATGTCATTTGTTGTTACTGGTTGGAAAACTGACAGATTATTTTGTTTAAGGCAATCCTTCTCGATATCATCTATTTTATAATTTTCATCGATCCGTTTAGCTAAATTTTGACCGACGTTAGCGAAATATTTGTTGAAGGTATTAGCACATTTTGTCGGTTCCCTTATGGCATCAACAGAGTTTTTTCCGATATAAATTTTTTTAATTAGATTTTTTTTGTTTTTTCGACTATTTATTTCATTTATCGTTTTCCAAATGTGTTTTACATTTTGTTTAGCCAGGTCAATTTCATTTTTGTAATAGTTTTCTTTAGTTGTTTTTATTAAAGAGGTTAATTTGTTCCTATATTTTTTGTAATATGTAAATATTTTTTTATCTAAAGGAAATTTCTTTGTCAGGTGATATAACTCTTCTTTTTTTCTAATAGATACGACTAAGCCATGTGAAATCCATTGTTTTATTTTTATGAATTTTGCTTTAATATGAATAGTTTTAATATCAGTCGATGCAGTAATATAATTGCAGAGAATATTATCAAAAATATTTGCGCTTGTTTCAGAACATGTAGATTCTAATACGGGTCGCCACGTTTCCGTACTTATTTTTATACTTAATTTATTAAGGTTTAATGACTTTTTTGTAAAAACATTACTTTCTGAAATTTTGTGTTTTTTATTAAGTTGTTGTATAGAGATACAAGTGTGATGATCAGTAATATTATTTTTTAATATTATCGTAAGTAATTTGTCGGTATGTTTAGTGTTGCACCATATATGATCAATACATGAAGGACGTTGACCCGTAATTTCTCTAGTATAATTTTTTATACATAATTTAAAATTCATTTCTGACATAAGATTGATAAATTCAGTTTTTATTTTGTTATTATTTTCGTTAGAAACATCTAAATTAAAATCACCAATTATTGTTATGTTCTGATTATTTTTTTTTGATAAAATAATGCTTCTTAATTCATCCATGAATATATACTCATTAGATCCGTGCGTTCGGTAAATTGCGATAATATTAAAACATACTTTATTTACAGTTACATTAATATCTAAGCAATTAACTCGCTGCATAGGTGCTTCTTTCACTGTAATGTTTGAATAACAGGATTTAACAAATACAACAATACCACTATTTCGGTTAATAGCAAGCTGTGTCATAAAGTAACTATAACTAGGTATACAAAATTTATTGTAATCGCTGGTGAATGCTTCAGTTAACACAATAACGTCCGGTTTATGATTTAATAAATTAATTGAAAGTAAGAATTCATTAAAATTTCGTTTCATTGATCTAATATTTAAATGTAATATTGAGAATGAATTCGGTATTTTATCTACAATGTTATTACAATCATTTAAAGTGTCACAA
Source organism: Limnephilus lunatus (assembly GCA_917563855.2). NCBI lineage: Eukaryota > Metazoa > Arthropoda > Insecta > Trichoptera > Limnephilidae > Limnephilus > Limnephilus lunatus. The sequence goes on along the minus strand of OU830596.1, from coordinate 51,409,007 downwards.
ATATGTTCCGCAATATTAAGAGAATCATCTAATTGTTTTGTGTAAAAATTATTCATATTTAAGGGGATAAAAAAATAAGTATGCAAAATGCAAACTTACTCGTATTCGATTCGCATTTGTGCATTTTTTAACATTTTCTTGCGGAATTCACATAGGTAACTGTTACCTGGATGTTCATTTTGGTAACCCTTTCTGTTAGTGCAGTTGTGGCATTTGGCAGGCTCTTGTTTTTTGGGGCAGTCTTGTATTTTGTGCTCTCCTGCACAGTGGAGGCATCTGGGACTCTTCATATTTTCAAGGCATCTTAGTGATGTATGTCCATATCCAAGACAATGATAACATTGCATGAGTGGAAAGCAGTCTTCTACGTGTGCTTTTGAGTATCCAATGTTGATCCTTTCTTTCGATATTATAATTTTTCTTAGTTTTGCTGTAGTTTCGATAATGAAATTTGATAATTTTTCCGATTTTTTGTTCTTGAGCTTTTTCTTGACAATAATGGGTTCATTTTCAGTTTCTGAGGTCATGGCGTTTTTTATATCTTCATTTTGATTTATCAAATCTATAAGTAGTTCTTCTTCCTTGTAGCAAGCATCAACTCCCTTAATGATAATGCAAGGTTTTTTTTTCTTTATTTCATTAGCGTGTATTTCAATATCTGGGTTTTTGTTGATTTCATTTATTATTTTTTCGGTATCAGTTTGTTTCTCACATGTTAGTATTATTTTGTTTTGATAAGTTTTTTTTAGTCCAGAAATTCCTATTCCTAATTTGGATACTTTTATTTTGTCTTTTAATATTTTTTCGATTTCATCTGCAGGCTTGTCTTTTTTTGAGGAGATTAGTAGCGCAAAATTTGCTTTGGGTATTGGGTGCGATTTCTCCCTTACCACCATGGCGTAACTTTTTTCTTCATATTTTTTTTCTTCACTTGAAGCTTTTTTTATCAATGTTTCCAATTTGTCTATGTAATCCTCTTGATTTAAAATTACTTTATTTTGTAGACTAATTATTGTGTTTTGTAGTGATGTTATTTCAAGCTTCCATGAGTCTTCGATATTGATTAATATTGATTCAATTTCGGTTTTAGCTTCTTTGGCCGCTTTTGTACTGCCAATTTTATTAAGTTCCGTAAGTATTTTTTTCAATATTTATTTTGAGTTCCATTTTGGAACATGGTCCCGAAGGTGTTAAATTTATGTTTGTAAGCAGTTTATTTTTGCAGTGTCAGTCACGTTAAACGACCGTTCGTCGCGAGACATGCGACAATACTGAAGAAGAACTATCAGTCAAATTTTATTATAAGAACAATCGAACAATCTAACATAGGTACCTATTTAAAATATTTACAATTTAAAAAAATCCATAGAAATAAAAACAGCTGCCTGCTAAATTCACATTCATCAAACGCGCGAACTGTCAAACGTGCGAAGTTAAAATAGTCGTTAAGCATTCTGAAATTATCCATTTTTTCAGTAATTTTCTTAATTTTTCTCCCCGTAAGAACCTTCTACAAAGTATTAAAAACTTTAAAAAAAAAGTTGAACAAAATAGGTTAATTCGTTCTGAAGTTATGGCGTAACCAAGGGAAATAGTGATCCATTTTTATATATTATTATTTAGATGAAACCTGGTCAGTACATACGAGCAAAATGTAAATTTAGCTGCAATAACAGAGTTATTGAATTAAATTTAATTAATGCATCGCGATTAAAACCAGCTGAACAGTTGTTGCTGCGAATGCAAATCTCTTTAGCAGATCAATCTGCGGTACGATCCGATGTAAATATTGATTGCATCCTGCTATGAAGCGTGCAGAGTGCTCGTATAGCTGTTACTGCAGTTGGTGCGCTGTCAAATGGGAAACATCGCCAAATTCAGGGTGGATGAACAATGTTCAGTATACCAGAGTCGCCGCGAGGGGTTCCTTGTGCGAAATTCATTTATTTAAAAACAAAACAATTTACCATGCACTATGTTAATCTTTAATCAATAAGTACAGTATTATAGCATGGGGAGGAACAAACGCTGCCACCATCGATACAATTCCTTAAATCTTCGCCAAATTCAGGGTGCATGAACAATGTTCAGAACACCAGAGTCGCAGCGAGTGGTACCGACATTTATTTAAAAACAAATTCATTTAATTTAAAAACAAAACAATCTACCATGCACTATGTCAATCTTTAATTAATAAGTAGGGTATTAAAACCTGGGGAGGAATAAACGCTGCCGCCATTGATCCGATTCCTTAATTCTTCCGGTAATGCGCGTTTTTATTCAGCGATAAAATATCCACAACAAAATATCATACGGACAAAACATCCCTTAATAAAATTTTCTGCTAAAAACCTAACCAAACCTAACCTAACAATAATTTATTGTATTTACAGGTTATCTGTATTATTTTTGTCCCATTTAACTATTTTTAACCCCCGACGAAAGGAGCGGTGTTATAAATTTGTCTGTCTGTCTGTGTGACTGTGGCACCGTAGCTCCTAAACCTAAACAAATGGACCGATTATGATGCGTTTTTTTTTTAATTTAAAAGCTGACGTGATCGAGATGGTTCTTAGGTACAATTCATGAAAATCTATTCAGGCGTTTCAAGGTCATCAGATCTTTTTTGTGTCGGGGGTTACTTAAAATTAAAAAGAAAAAAACCTATTAATTATTGCCTTTACTGGATTCCTGTATTATTTTTGTCCCATATTACTATTTTTAAACAATAATTAAAAAAAAAACATAATGGCATACCTCGTCAAACACAGAACTGCTTTTGATTATGTCCAAACTGCTTATAAATAATTTAATAATGAACCAAATGGCATAATTTCCTACTTGTCCCTTCCGCTAAAATAACTTTTGGCTATAGAAATTTTAGATACTTTGCAACAACGCTATGCAATACACTTCCACTGGCCATTAGACAGAACAGAAATTATTTGAAATATAAATCAGACACAAAGTCTTGGATCATCAACCAAGACGGATCAAGCATCAGCGATTTTATTAAAACATATTTATAAGTCTGTATTCCCATTGGTACGACGATGATTGTTTTTTGTCTCTTATTTAAAATATATTTTTTTATTTTTTTTTTTATTGTATTTATTACTTGCTGGAGCAATCCCGATGAGTTACAGAACTCATTTTAGGACAGGAGGAAAATTCATGGGTGTGGGGAAATAGTTACAGTTTTACTTGGAAAATGGATATTAAAAATATAAGTTTCACATACAACATAGACAAAAAATAAATTTTAAAAAAAAAAACAGGTTGAGTGAGCAAACAACAATAGAAAATAATTAAAGAAACAAAGAAGAAGGTTATACAAATGTGGATGATTATGATTACAAATAAATGGAAAAGAAAAGAAGAGAAAAGGAAACAAGACAAATGAGACATGATAAGAAAATTTACATAGTTTCATCATTTTTTTCATTTTTTTCATTTTATTGTTGCTATTTTTTATTTCTTTGAAAACTGCTTATGTTAAACTGCACCTACTATCCTAGCGAGACAGCCAAAGTACATTACCAATGTATTAATTATTGATTTTTAAAAATAAAATAACAATATAATTAACCGACCGGGTTTCGCTATAAGCGTAGCTTTTTCAGCAGTATAGTACTAAAATTTATGAGTTAGTAACACGTGTTATAACTAATATATTGTGCTTTCACAGTGGGTTGAAAAAAATGGGTTGAGCTCTAGTGAAGGCAGTAGAAGTAAGTTAGACGGATTGGGAAGTGAGTGTTCTTTGTCAAGGGGAATAACCTATGTATCGGACTTTTAGAGTACAACCTAAGTAATTAACAACCAAATAAACCTGATAAACCTAAGTAATTAACAACCAAATAACCCTGATCAACCTAAGTAATTATCAACCAAAAAAACTTGACCAACCTAAGTAACTAACAATCAAATAAACCTGAATAAACTAAGTAATTAACAACTCAATAAACCAGAATAAAAGTTCGATACTTATCCCACATTGACAAAGAACATTCACTTATCAATCCTCCATCTACCCTTACTCCTATTTCCTCATCAAAAGACCTCCCTCAACCAATCTCTCTCGATCCGGCCCGCCTTGCAGTAGGTGGACAGATGCATCTGCCGCCAAAACCCGGACAAACCTCACCCCATGAACCCGGGGGGGTTGTATGCTAAGATATTGATTGATTGAGATTGAATGTAAGATGCCCAAACGTAGCGAACGGCTTGGGGTGACCTATGGCAGAGATCTAAATGGTTCCCGAGACGGCGGTACCCATACCAGCCTCCCAAGTTGAGTAAAAGAGATAAAAACTTTTTTAAGATAGTTTTCAGGTAAAAAAAGTTAAATTATTGCGTGTAAGGAAACATATTTTTATAAGAACAAAAAAACCATGCAATTTTCTGTTTTACCCCACCGTGTAAATCACCTCCTGAAGTTAGTGCATTTTTCCCCCGTAAAACCCATATTTTAATATTTACTTACATACGCCCCTAAGATTGGCCGCCCGAGTGCACCGCACGGATTGGGCATATCTATTATTAATATGTCTGCACCGCCCCTGCTTACACACTGCATACAGCATTATAGCATAGCACAGTGTACACTCGTGGCTCAATCAATTCCGCTGAAATTCAATAAGCCATGTTTGCCGCCTCACACATTCAAACTAAACCATTGGTTAACTGCTGTATTTGGGAAGCAAATGCCAACTCGTGTGATATTGGCTGGGTTACGTAATCTATTTACTTATGCATTATTTAATAACGCCCTAGTGGCCTTTTACATTAAAATATTATCATAAATTACTCTTAGGTTTTGGTAACACTTCAAGAGATTTGAACTAAGTTATTTTATTTACAACTTTTAGATTAACAAGACTGGACACCATGCGACAAAATTAGTCTGTATGTACAGACTGTCCGTACTGTACAGACTGTATATAGTGATTTTTTTCAATTATTTTTTCGGGTGTAGAGACCTCAACTGGTCATCCAGAACGTTCAGTATCTTACGTGTTTGCACGGCCACAACGAAATTCAATAAACCACTTTTTTACCATTTTTTCTTTCCACAAAAAATCACTTTTTTCCATTTTCTCCTCAAATTACGCAGTAGTCTGCTATCAATGGCTGTCATACGTAAACTAAATTATGCAGCTTGTTCAAATTCTGATAGGAGTCTACTGACAGATGCTTGTTGACAGGAGCGGTGTTGTCCTTTCAGTTAAGAGGCTTGACATTAAAAAATCACAGTCTTACTGACTAGCCCTCGTAATAAGTTCAATACTCAGTTAAACAAAATATATAAGATTTAAAAAGCATTTGAAAATAGATGTAGCAAAAAATTTGTATAAAAAAAACAAATTCACACGTGTTAGAAGTGAAACCTTCAGAAAACTAAATTAGACCAAAGTGGGGTTACGAAGCACCACACAAAGAGGAGACCGATTATACCATCTCATTCTCTCGCAGGCTAAATCCTATAGATGTGCTCCGTGTTTGTCTCTTTTTAGTGTCACTATTTTTCATTTCATCGATTTTCAAGTCACAACGGTGCTAAAGAAGTTTTCACTTCAAAAATTAGTTTCAATGTAAACAAGAGGTATCAAAAATTAACAACAGAATATCATGTCTTGAAAATGAGCTCATTATCAAAGCGGCCACTTATGGACCATTGTACAAAACACCTCGGTTAGGGAAACAGTGAAATTAATAGCTTGTAATATTAATAAACAAAAATTTTAACAAAACAAAAAACGACTTCAAAAAATGCACTAAAAAGTAAAAAAATAATTTCATATGATTGTTATTTTTGGAGTCGGTGTCAGCCAAGGTAACTACATACATAGGTGGTTATAGGTGAGATGTGGAGATCTTGGCTGACACCGACTCCAGGAATAACAATCGTACGAAATTATTTTTTTTACTTTTTAGTGCATTTTTTAAGTCGTTTTTTGTTTTGTTAAAATTTTTGTTTATTTTTTTTATTTTTAGTGAGCGTGCGTAAAGAAGTTTTATTTCAAAAAAAGAATCATCGAAATCTGTTGGCGTAATATTGAGTTATTCGTCCATTTGTCGCGCACATACTTATTGCAAATTTAAGACATGTATGGTTTTCTCATAGATCCCATTGTCAGATCTGGACCAAATTAAAATGGGACCACACGAGAAGCACCAGCTTTCTAATAAAAAAAGAATCATCAATATCGGTTCACCCAATCGAAAGTTCTGAGGTAACAAAAATTAAAAAAAAAAAAAAAAAAACCGTCTAATTAATAACTCCCTCCTTTAAAAAAAAAACAATTCCACACTATTAAAAAATCACAGGACATCCACTACCACATGCAAAACTTTCGTTGGTTTTTACAACGATTATGTTTTGTCTTCCGGCGGATTTATTAAAACGTTGTTTTATCTGTATAAAAGACAGCTTGACAGAGCGCGACGTATCGTAGGTAGGTAAGGTTTCATTCTGTCTCATTCTCTCGCAGGCTAAATCCTATAGATGTATGTGTTTGTCTCTTTTTAATGTCGTTTCCGTTTCATAGTGTTTCAAATAACAACGGTGCTAAAGAAGTTTTCACTTCAAAAAATAGTTTTTCTTAAACTTTGTTCAAACCGGTGTGGTTTTCAGTCCTATAAATAACATTGATTTAATCCCATCAAGGATCAAGCAATCAGTAACCGAGTAACATCTCCATCCACAGCAGGGTAATCCGTCATAATGGTAGAGCGGTCATTATGTCGAATGTCCAACCCTTTGGGATAAACTGTCCTCCTCCCCAAGAGTGATGACTTACTCAGGGTGAGGGTTGAAAATTCCCTCACCGACGCAGGTCGTCTTTCCATAATTATTACACTTACCTAGTAGTTTTGTCTGTTCCGTAAAATCTTGAGGCTAGATCATGGCAATCATTTCAACAAATGGCAGTCAGGGAATAACCAGACAAAACCGGAAATATATCATTTAAAATCAAATTTTAGACGTATTGACTCTTTTCCACAAAAAAATTATAAATTGATTTCGAAAGACTGTGATTTAGCTGCGTTATAAATTTTGGGAAAATGTGTTTATTTTTAGTACAATAAGGTTTTACCGTAGGTCGTTGGCAGTTTTGTTAAATTTTCAAACAAAATTTTGTATTATACAACATTTCAAATCATGCAGTAAAATAAATAAATAAATTATCTGGGAAAGCTATGTTTCAGAATTTTAATTTTAGTTTAAATATAATTTAATGTTTCAAAGACCCAATCATGTCTGATAACGTCTAAAAGGGATCGAAATGATAATCTAGTGTCCTTCAACGGAAGCATTCTCCCGAACAGGACCTCCATTGATATGCTTGGTGTAACTCTTAGTGACCAGCTCAGGTATGGGGGCTCCATCGAATCCAGAGTTAAGTTAGCCTCTCAGAAACTGGGCGTACTGTACAGGGCCCGCAGATACTTTAATAGTACTCAACTGTTAACCCTGTACAAATCGCAAGTGCGCCCCACGGTTGAATTTGGCAGCCACCTCTGGTCTGGAGCTCCAAAATACCTAAAAAAAACCCTTGACTCTGTGCAGAAACGGGCGGTCCGTTTGATAGATTCTCCCATCTTAACAGACGGATTGCAATCTTTAGAGCATAGGCGTCAGGTGGGAATGCTGTCCTTGTTCTACCGGTATTACAATGGAATATGCTCCGAGGAACTAGCGTCATTGATCCCCTCGGCACCGGTGCATAGTCGGGAAACACGCCAAACACGCGCCCAACATTTGTACACAGTTGATATTAGTCACATGAGAACGGGTCGTTTTTACGATTCGTTCTTGAGTTCAACAGCTCGGCTATGGAACGATTTACCGGCCTCTGTGTTTCCTCCCTCCTACAACATGAGTCTCTTCAAGACCCATGTTAACTCCTTCCTTTCCTCAAAAAGACCCTCCACACAGCATCCTCAAAGATGACATAGGCCCTGAGGGAAATTATTTTCCTCAGGGCCTCCTGTGTGGAGTTAATGTAAAAAAAAAAAAAAAAAAAAAATCATTTAAAAAAAGATCCACACACGTGTTTTTTGACGAAAATACTTCAGTTTGTCTATTTACTTACGGTCTTAAAAACTAATATATTTAAGATTGTTTTTACATTCTGATTTTGCTTAGACATTATTGAAAATTATAAATACCTTTGATCAAAAAATGATTACAAAAAGCACAATTTTTTTATAGTTTAATCATCACGCCCTTTACCATTTTTTTGATGTAGGTATAAATTAAATAAATTTTTAATGAAAAAAAATCGATATTGAGTTATTATTTAATCAATCTTTGTCATTGGAACCGCCCCGTACGATTGTACAAACATCTTTCGACGAAATATGAATTTTCGGCCGCTGGCTGGTTAATAACCCTGTCGATTGAAAATGTCGATTTTTGCTTTGTGTGCAATATTTTGACATGTTTCTAAAATAATTTTGAAACTTATTTGTTTTTAAATTTATTTCGAAATCAGACAGTAAATTCCTCTTATTGTGCTTAAATCATTTAAAGAAGTACCTAAATTCTTATTTTTTAATTGATAAACTAACGTTTAAACAAGATTTTTATGCGTAGCACAAAGGTAGATAACAAATATTATAATCAATAATTATCAACCTGAAACACTAACATTGAAAAAATCTTCCGAGAAAAGATACTGGCCGCCAACGGGAATTGAACCCGTGTCCCTCTGATTGCCGGTTAAACCTAAATTTTGACATGTTTAACCTAAATTCTGCTTAAAAGGTGGGAAAAGCGGGTCAGTGACCTTCCTCCTGTCCTGAAGGTCAACATTTAATCGATCTTAGAAGCCACCCACCCACAGACACGTTTCTGTAAAGGATGATGTTAAGGGATGTACTGACTTTATGTGCATTACAACATTTTAATATTTGTCCTCCCGCAACTGTTTGATGTTTTTTTTTTTTTTCAACTTAAAACATTAAAAACCATTATATATTGAACGGGTAGGGTCTGGGTGAGAAAGAATTATGTGAAAGAATTTGAAGAAAAAAATAGTCTCAGGAGACCAAAATTTATTTAACATTTTTTAATTCCTTATAATATCAAGGTACGTTCCTTAATTACCTGTATGATTTCTATATAATAATGGATAAAAGATAGATAGTTTATATTTACCTTCACATAATCTTCTCAAAACTTATCGTTAACTTGTGGAAGCATACCTGAAAAAAAGAAAATTTTCGATTAGGAGAGTTTTTTAATAAACAACTAAAATATTAATTTTTCCAACAACCATTAATAATATAAATTCATGATGGAAGAGAAAGGAACCTTTTTGGCCCGGAGCTCTTTATGGCAATATTTAAAAAAATGTCGATTAGGAGAGAAATTATGAAATTCATTAAATTCAGGATTCTATGATGGCCGAAATAAACAAATGATTTTATTTTGGATTTTTAAAATCATGGACATACTCGTGCGTTAATAAAAACGATTTATTTATTTAAAAGGCCTGAGTTTACTATATAGTGTGGTTCCATGCCAACTCAGAATCAATGTCCTCTACAATAAAGGTGAACTCCTAGTGTGGAGGGCAAAATACTATACCTTTATAATGTAACTAAGAATAAAAAAATAAAAAAACTAACTCAGAACCACCAAATTTTTTAATTTTTTTTAATCACTCTAAATGATCATTCTGAGGTGGTTCTGAGTTTCATTCTGAGTTGGCCGGTCACCGAATAGTGGCTACATGTAGGATAAGTTAGCCGAGTTTTTACCTGTTGCGGTTATTTATTTGTTTATTTATTAATATTTGTTATCGTATGGATAAGCTATCAGAAGGACGGTGAAATACCTCCTAAATACACCGGTTCGTTGATCACTAATATAAAACTATATGTTTTGTACAATGAACGTGATGCTGCGTTAAAATGTATATATTATTATTTAGGTATTTAAATTCTGCAAAGGCAGAAAATATGCAGATAATATAAATTAAGATAAAGTTTGCACGCAGAGGACAAAATTGAGAACGCATGTTATTGGAAATGCTATTATGTAATCATGATAAATATTTAAAAAATAATATAATATAATGTTGCATTTGTTAAGTATAGCTTGGAAGCTTTTATAATTACCGTGACGATTCACGGTAACGGTATCGTGGCGGAATAAAAACGGCAATAAACATACGTCCCTTATCGCAATATTGCTGCAGCTCTTTCAAAAGATGAGATACCCAATGTACGTAGATCTGTTCCCTCCAAAGGAAAAAAGTCAGAATTTTGTTGCATTTCTCTCACACACTGCACCGTGACGTCTCCGTAGACCCCTACAATACTACTTGCCGTAACGATAATGTTGAAAGTATGGAATATAGTTAAAAGGATAATATTGAAGTATGAGTCAATTTCAGAAATTCAAAAATGTCAAATGTCAACGCGCTGATGGTTTTGCTTTTGTTCTTAAACATATAATGCTGCCGCTCTTTCTTACACATTTAATAACAACAGTCTGAAATGAGATAAATGGTGAACGTATGTCTGCACCCCCCCAAAGGAAACATACAATCATTTTCATACATCTCCTTCACACATATAAAGAAAATGAAACGCAATTCCCGCCGCAAAAAAGTAGTAGGTACTTTGGAGGAACAGTCACGCGTATTTTGTGTGTCACCATTATTTAATATGTAAGAAAGAGCAGCAAAATTATTTGTTTCTTTATTTATACACAGAAACAAAGAGCACATTAGATACATTGGTGAAAAAATTTACAATTAATACGTATATTTCGTGGTGGGTAGGTACCTATTATGTGTTTCATTGTAGTGTCTTATTTATGGTATGCATATTAAGTAATTGCCTGGTGATGTTTGTATGTTTGCATGTATGTATGCGCATTGAACACTTTATATTATTGACATGATGCTCTTTTTAAATTTGGGCAGTGAATCGGAGAAAATGTCGATGTTAGAATTTAGAACAAAATTATTGAACATAATAAAGAGCACGATTGATTGGCGAATTAGTTGCTGCATTTGTCTCGTAATTAAGCGTGTGGAATAGTTCTGTATGGCGTGTACGTCTTAATGGTATGTAAAAAATAACTAGGGAAAGAAATTCGGTACAGTTAATGTTGTTATATAAAATTTCGTGTAAAAATGTCAAATTAGCAAAGTTTGAAATGCGCATTCCAAGTTATTGTTGAATTTAAAGGTAAGATATTTTATAAATTTGTTTTGAATATGTTTATTTATTTGATTTATTTAATACATGAATTATCGAAAGTCCATATAGTTTTTTTATTATATTTTACCCTCCATGCTAGGGATGACCCTGTGTTATGGCGGGTGAAGTTTACAGTTTGCGGATACACATAGTATTGGTTGAAAATATTCACTAATTTATACTATGCAGACAGATTCTTCTACAATAAGAGAGTTGATGTTGTTATTTTAGATTATAAGAATAAGGTAAGGATATTAAAGAATTATTGGAAAAGAGAAGTTATTATTAATATATTAAGGAATTAATTAATAAAAATATATCATGTTTTGTCTGTTCTTAATACTATGTACACAGATCTTCTATAATAAGAACATGATATATAGTTAGATTGGGTTACAAGAAGAAGATACAGAAGTTAGAGAATTCTTAGAAAATGTTCTATGTATAGGTACTTTGTAATGCGGATTCCAAATTGGCGAGGCATATTCCTGTATACTTCTGACTAATGCAAAATATAACATTACTACTGTACGTGGGTTACTGAACACTTTACTTATACGATAAACAAAATCTGTGAACGATTGAGTCGATGTGCTTATTAAATATAAGTTTAAATCGGGGTAAACACCAAGATCTTCACATTCTGTTTTAGAGATGACAGGTTCATTGTTGAGTGAATATTATAATAATGTATTATTGAACATATGGAGAGCACGAAGAACATATAAGCTCATTATAGCGAAAAGGAACGAATGTTTATTGCCTCTTTTGTTGCCGTTAACGTGAATCGTCACGTTAAATGTAAAAGCATCCACAATGAGTTTGAGAGAACCCCCTAGAATCACGGAGAAATCGCCTAATGAACCGTTATAACAATATAATTCGCTCCGTGACGATAGAATACTGAACATACCATCGCAACAATGCTTTTCTCCATTAACAAAGGACTCCTCTATTGGGAAATAGATTTGTAAAGACAATTGGATTGTATTTCGCGGCAGTAATTATTTACGCCGTATCTCGGTTCTTGAATTAAATCTAGCTTCCGAGCAAACGTTGCTCGATTATTCTGTGATAAAAATAAGAGTGTGTAATTCACACGCGGTAGAAGTGAAACTGGAAAGTCGCTAGATGTCGCTTTCATTTCTTTTGCTTGTTTTTTTAAGTGGTTTGAAGATTGGATATTGATTTCACAAAATAAAAATCTTTTTTTTTGGATTTCGTAGGATTCGAACCCCCGTTCGCTTGATGTCTGTCTCTCTGGCACCTTGTCAACTACGCCATGGAAGGCACGCGTCGAGGTGCGAATTTACCGCATTATATTAGAACCGAGTATTTATGTAGAACTGAGTTGTGACACATTTCCGTTTCACCCGAATTTCAAGTCACTAATGGCTCTAAAGAAGTTTCACTTCAAAAAAACGAAACATCACTGAAACTGTGGCCTTTACCTGGTGAGTTATTTACGGTTTCGCTCAAATTCAAACACTTCATAATTCTTATTGGAACATAAAATATACACGGTGTTCGGAAAGTAATAGTGTTACAATTTGCCAACTTCTGAACCTACATTACGGGAACAATTTTTTCGATCTGAGAATTTTGTTTTTAAAATTAAATTTTTACATTTTTTCGGCGAGCTCCCGGGCCGAGGGGTAAAGCTCTCGACTTGTGATATATAAGTTTAATTAAGCAACTATGAACTTATTATTCATTATGTATATAAAAAAGTAGTTCTACATACATCCAAATTGTAACAACTGTTGAGTATGTATAGTACTGTCAATCTGATAGTGCTCCCTCTCTAAACACGAGAAGAAGAAACCCCACCCTCCCCACTACCTTCAGCCTCACAACATACCCCAATTGGGGATGCCATAGTCTCACTGGCTCCAGACGGGAGCAGTTGAGATTCTTGTGCGGTTTCTCACTGTAAAAAAAAAAAAAAAAAAGTCACCAAAGTGACGAACAACATGGGCTGACCTATGGCAGATGTATTGGTTATCCAAAAAAATGTTTTCCGTAGCAGCGGTACCCATACCCACCTCCCAAATTGATGAAACGAACTTATCGTATTAAAATTAAGCAAAGAATAGTCTGACTTTTTTTAAACGAAACACGTCCACGTCGGATTTCTTGTGTTCTTCTTTATTCTGTGAGTAAATATTATGTGCCTAAGAATAAAAATCTGTTTGTTGACACCCCGCCTGACTCAAAGTTACAGCGAATTCTTGAGATACCAAGTATTTAAAAACAAAACAGTGATCCCAGTTCCCAGTGGCGTAATGTTGTGAATTCCCGGGAGGGATATAATGTTGAAGTAACCTGATATCCTCCACTCTAAGTAAAAGCTTTCGAAGAGAAGCCTTCGTAACACAAAAACCTCCTTTTTTACTCCCCTCTTAGTTAGCACTCTTACATAAAGCACTATTTTATGTATCGGCGTATCAACTGACTTGTAATATAAGACAACGGTTCAGCCTCCTCCTCTCGTTTCTCATACTAGCGTGAAAGTCAACATCGACATCTTTAAAGTCTTTTATCAGCGATTTAGTCGACATGTGCGAGCAGGACATTTGACAGTTGATATCAACTAAAATAAGTATTAGTACCAATTGGTTCCATGCCAACTCAGAATGACACCTCAGAAAGGTCATTAAAAGCTATGAAAAAAATATTTTAAAATAGCCGGCAACCCTAACCTAACTTAAACTATTTAACCAATTTTTTATATTTTTTTATCGTCACTCTTAATGACCTTTCTGATGTGGTTCTGAGTTCGTTTCATTCTGAGTTGGCCGGTCACCGTACCAATTAGCGATGTGAAGTGGATCAACTGGAGTGGGCTCTTGAACTCGCATTCTTCGCGAGAAGTGTATCCTACTTTAAATCGACTACTCCCAGAGAACCCAGCCTATGATTCGGACCCAAACCCGGAACTCAGAGCCGGACTCGGAGCCGAAATGCTTCCACAGGAGTCCCTGTGTTCGCGGTTCGCGCTACTTGGGAGTCGGTAGCAGGTCCCGGGTTCAAGTTCCGGCTCTGCGGTCCGGCTCCGGACAAATTCGTGCGTCCCGGTAGCCACGACACCACCCAGTACCCAGTCCGCACCCAAGAACTCGGACCCAGGACCTGCTCCTAGAACTCGAGTACTTTTAAAAGGAAGCACATCTCGGAGGCCTCATTATCCATCTCTAGTACCAATACCTACCGCGCCCGTTCATTCCCTATACAAGTACATCTAAATTACTTGTGAAAAAAACCTGTCGGCTGTAATTTGAAGCTAATTTCTGTGTACACCGGGTACTTTTTGGTGACCGACCGAAATTAGATTTTTAACCGAAACCGAAACCGAATTTCGGCTTCTATTCTACTTTCCAAAACTTATTTTAGTAAGTTAAAAAACATTCTGTGCCCCGAAATTTTTCAAAATTTTCAAAAATATTTTCGGGAAATCTACAGTTAAATTTCATCAGTTTGTACGATTGTACCTGCAGTAACTAAATAAAATTTCCAATTTTAAATACACCTTAAATTACGTAATGATTATTTTTAATATATTTTTTTGGTTTTTAAAATTTAGTAACGATATTTTAATTTTTTAATTTTGAACTTTATTGTTAAATGTATATATGTATATAAAACAGATATAGATTATATTCGTTGTCCTCCTCACTAGGAGATCCTGTGCTGAGGGGCTTCATGGTTTGGGTAAGGTTTTCTAGAAACTTCTATGACGATGTTTTTTGATAGTTCCAGCTAAGATTTAATGTCCTTAATGTAGTTAGTTTTTGTTTTATACCGTAAGAGAGTTTGTTTCGGGAATGCTGATTATCTACAGCCTTAGTTCCAGAAAAGATGTCGCATTACTGCTGATGGCTTATAAGCTTCTAAATGGTTTTAAATCAGTTTCAGATATTCTCGCAAAAATAGGATTCTATGTACCGGATAATTTCACGCGAAACCGCCATTACAGGCTTTTGATTCTTCCTAAGTAACTTACCCTGGGAAGACTGACAATGTTTATTAACTGCCTCACAGGAAATGTGGATATTTTCCACGTCATATTCTAGAATAATTTTAAACGTGAAATATCACTTTTTTGTAACTGTAATACATTTACTATGCAATTTTCTTAAACGCTTTTGCAATTTATTGGTTTTTATACTGTGTTAGAAAATAAATATAAAACTTTACTTTAAAACATTCAGAGCTCCTTTTTTTCAAAGGTAGAATTACACTTTGGTATATTTAGTATGTTTGATTCAAATGTTTGAATACTCCCAACATTACGGTAACGCTGCGTGTTATCTTGGTAGATATCGGAAAGAAAGTTTTAACACGGTAACTAATAATGGTAACTTAATATTAAAATGGTAACTCGACTAACTTAAAATGGTAAAATGGTAACATGGTAACTTAATATTAAAATTAGTAGGAATCTGTACGAACTCCACAACACGGTGTTTTTCAAGTTGCTTCTGACATTGTTAACAAAGTAATCCCTTCCCAGTAGACGCAGATTGAGATCCTTGATAATGTTGTACGCACTGAATAAAAAAATACTAGAAATGTGTTCTGTACCAATTTGAAACAAAGCGAAGGCAGTTTATACAGTGGCGTACCGTGGGGGGGGCGGCCCGCCCCGGGCGGCACTTTTGGGGGGGCGGCAAAATTTCACAATCAATAATCATCTTGTAAAAATTTGGATTGGTGAAGTCGCGGGTTCTATTCTCGCGTCAGGACTTAAAAGTTTTTTCTAGTTTATAGTTTCTTAACATCTTTCTTAAGTTTTATATACTGTTAAAATCAAAATATTAATGACAGACGTTTTGTTTTTATTTCTAACACATACATTATTTTTAAATAAAAATGTAAATGGCAACAGTATCATTTTAGCTCTAATTGATAGTCGATTTGTGTTTTATATTCGTGAAGCTTTGTGCGCCCTGTTGAAAGCGCACAAAAAATTACACTTATACGGTTTTCTTCCACGTATATATCACGGTGATATATTTTAAATTAATTATTACAGAAAAGTTAAATAGCTGACAGGTGTGTGCATACTTATTCGAATTGCAGTAATAAAATTCTAGATGCACACTATCTATGTGCTGCCAGAATCAAAGAAAAACCATTTTTATGTTCTGAGTGAAGTTTTAATTCACCGCATACAAAACTAACTAACTAACCATCACGCCGTTTCCCCGCAGGGGTAGGCAGAGAGGACGGACCGCCACACAACTCGATCTTGGCACACACTCTTTGCCTCGTTCACATTCATACATCGTCTCATACATGCTCTTCTATTATTCCGACTCTTCACATGGCCCGACTCAAGTATCTGATTCACTTGGTCGTGCCATGTCTTCCTCGGGCGTCCCCGACTTCTTCTACCATTCACATTTGCATCATATATTCTCCTTACACTCCTTTCCTCGTTCATTCGCTCTACATGCCCAAACCATCGGAGAGTCCCTTTCTTAATCTTACACATCACGCTTACGTCAGCCTTGCATTCTTTGCGGATATCCACGTTTCTCTCACGATCGTACATGGTTTTACCACACATTCGCCTCAGGGATCTCATTTCTACAGCATTCAGTCTGCTTTCATCCTTCCTCTGCCAGTTCCATGCCTCACTGCCATACATCAGGGTAGGTACCAGCACTCCATTATGGACGGCTAGTTTCGCGTCTTTGGACAGTTTTTTATTACCGCCAACGGCATTCAGTCCTCCATTAATGGAGTTACCGGCATTCACCCTTCTTTCAATATCTCTATCAGCCTTCCCATCTTTCGTAAACATACTACCCAGATACACAAACTCATCCACCTGCTCCAAGTATTCATCATTCACAACTATATTGCATACTGTTTTCGTACTCTCTCTTTCAAACACCATGACTTTAGACTTACTTACATTCATCATTAACTCATTCTTCATACATACTTCGTTCATCCTAGACACGAGAGACTGTAGATCTTCCATACTGCTAGAAATTAGCACCGCATCATCAGCATACAAAAGGCAACATACTTCCAGATTACTCAATTTTGCGCCCAATCCCATCTCTTTCAATTCTTGCATACAATTATCCATGTATAGATTGAATAACCACGGTGACATTACGCAGCCTTGTTTAACACCTTTTGTGATGTCAAACCACTCCGTAAAATCGCCGTTCACCCTAACACATGCAACGCTTCCCTTATATAGCGACGCAATTGCCTGAATGAG
Organism: Limnephilus lunatus; assembly: GCA_917563855.2. Lineage (NCBI taxonomy): Eukaryota > Metazoa > Arthropoda > Insecta > Trichoptera > Limnephilidae > Limnephilus > Limnephilus lunatus. Next base: position 51,391,543 of record OU830596.1, on the reverse strand, counting down.
CTTCGTATTCACTCCGTACTTGGACAACACCTTCCATAGCTTTTTCCTGTCAACTCGGTCGTACGCTTTTTGTAGATCTACAAAGGCACAGAAGAGTTTCTGGTTTTTTGCAAGAAACTTCTCAGTGAGCATACGCAATGAGAAAATCTGGTCCATGCACCCCCTTCCACTCATAAAAGCACCTTGCACATCCCATATTTTATCTTTTGTTTCCATTCTTACCCTTTCAATCAATATTCTACCATACAGCTTGCCCACTGAACTTAGAAGGCTAATAGCCCTATGATTCCCACATTCCATACGTGACCTTTTACCTTTGTATAATGGCATGATTACAGCCCTTCTCCAATCTAATGGCGTATAACCCTCCTTTAAACATTGGTTAAAAAGTCTGCACAGCCATGTTAGAATAATACGACTATCTCCTTTAAAGTATTCGGCAGCAATATTGTCGAAACCCACAGCCTTGCCACTCTTCATGCATTTAATTGATCTTTTTATTTCATCCATACTGATTTCGGTAACATTCACTCCATCATCGTTCATAACCGCTTCACCGCTGGGATCACAACCACTCGGGTTACTTTCAAAGACTTCCTCGAAATATTTCATCCATCTCTCTTTGATTTCATTCTCATTCGTCAACATTTGTCCATCTTTCGATTTTATCACTTTCATGCTTCCGTTCTCTGGACCACTCCGGGACCTTTTGACCTCCTTCCAAAACAGTTTTATGTTTTCTTGGAAGTGGTTTGTCATTTTGATTCCCTCTTCTTCTTCCAGGCGTTTCTTTCGTTCTTTCACCCCAACACTTACTCTTTTCTTGCATATCTTATAAACTTCTTTCGCTCGATCTCTCTCTTCGCTTGAAACACTGCCAATCGCTATCAGACGTAACCATGCTTTCTTCTTCTCTGAGACCAGTGCTTTGATCTCATCATCCCACCATGCATCACCTTTTTTCCTACCTTGCTTACTTATTCCACACACATCTCTAGCAGATTCGCATAGACTCACCTTAATGTGGTTCCATGTTTCCTCTATGCTTAGAACGTCCATTTCCTTCTCATTCAATCTCATTTCTGCACAATTCTCATATTCACTTCTGACATAATCGTTTTGTAGTTTTTCTATTTTGACTCTTGTTGGAGCTGATACCGTTTTCACCTTAGAGCGCCAGCCGCGAAAGAGGTTTACTTTTGACACCACCAGAAAGTGGTCACATACATATTTAATTAAAAGCAGTTTTGTGTTCAAAATGTATAATTCCAGTTGTGGATTCATCTGACGACACATTTCGAAGGAAAACATTATATTATTTAAAGTGCTTTATAAAATTCTTGCAGACAATTTATGTGCCGCCAGAATCAAAGAAAAAACATTTTCATGTTCCGAGTGTAGTCTTAATTCACCGCTTAGAGATTTAATTAAAACCCCTTTTGTGTTCAGAATGTAAAATTCCAGTTGTGAATTCATCCGACGACACATTTCGAAGAAAAAACTTATTTGAAGTGCTTAATAAAATTCTTCCAGACAAGTTATGTGCCGCCAGAGTCAAATAAAAACCTTTTTCATGTTCTGAGTGTAGTTTTAATTCACCGCATACAGATAAAATTTAAGCCAGTTTTATTGTTCAGAATGTAAAATTCCAATTGTGTATTCATCTGCTGACATATTTCGAAGGAAAACATAACTTTTTTCGAAGTGCAAATATAAAATTCTAGTTGCAGACAATTTATGTGCTGCCAGAACCAAAGAAAAACCGTTTTCACGTTCTGAGTGTAGTTTTAATTCACCGCATACAGATTTAATTAATAAATATTTAAAAAAATCACTACCCCCCCCCCCCCTCCCTGAAGAAGTACCTATATAGGGGGGGGGGGGGGCGGCAAAATTTTCCTCCGCCCCGGGCGGCTGATACCCACGGTACGCCACTGAGTTTATAACAGATATTTCGACTTCTAGGTTCTTATAGGCCAAAAAATTAGATGATTGTGCTGTACGTTGGTTAGTTCTGCGTGGTATCTAGTTCAATAAACTCATATTTGCATGGAAATTAAGTGTGATTTCATAATTGGAAATGATTCTTCAGACATGCGATAATCATCATTACAAAGTATAAAATGAAGTCGCTCAAAATGTTTGTGCGCTTAGATCTTTTAAACTACGCAACAGATTTTCATGCGGTTTTCATCAATAGATAGATTGATTCAAGAGGAAGGTTTATATGTATAATATGTGCTTATTATAGTAGAGAAAAAGACGAAAAATGCAAATATTCATCATTACATGGTATAAAGTGAAGTCGCTCAAAATGTTTGCGCGCTTAGATCTTTTAAACTGTCCAACGGATTTTCATGCGGTTTTCGGCTAAAGTTCGGTTTAGTGGCGAAATTCCTAAAAATACAAACTAGTTATTTTTATACTAACTATGGGCCGGGGAATACGAATCTGAAAGAATTAGGCGGCGGCAAGCAATACTAACTGAATTATACGACTTTAAAAATTTTTTTTACACACATAGGAAAATGGCCATTTTGGAAGCATTCTGATTCCTAGAAAATCAAACTAGTTATTTTTATACTAACTTTGGGCCGGGGAATCCGAATCTGAAAGAATTAGGCGGCGGCAAGCAATATTAAATGAATTATACGACTTTTAAATTTTCAATACACACATAAGAAAACAGCCATTTTGACACATGAAAACCATAGAAACCATCAAATTAAGTGTTGCCATTAAGCAGTAATATCAATAACGTAAAATAACATGTTTATAATTTAAGTACTTACTTTTTATAAATTTTACTCACTTTTGTATCACAAACCATGCTACCTAAACCTAGCGTAGCCGCTAAACTACTTGAAAACTGGGATGTTTTTTTAAATTGACGCGAGCAGGCGGTATAAAGGGGCACAAACCATGTGACACAAACCTTGCGTAGCCGCTAAACTACTTGAAAACTGGGATGTTTTTTTAAATTGACGCGAGCAGGCGGTATAAAGGGGCACAAACCATGTGACACAAACCTTGCGTAGCCGCTAAACTACCTGAAAACTGGGATGTTTTTTTTAAATTGACGCGAGCAGGCGGTATAAAGGGGCACAAACCATGTTGGGTTAGGTTAGGTTAGGTTAGGTTAGGTTTTATATAATAACATTGATATTGGTGACCGGTCTAGGTAACAACTTTTTAAGACTACGAATTTTCATACTTTTGGTTTAAGAATACGGCCGTTGAGATAGTCATAATTCATCAGGTTAATGTGTTATGTGATGAATTATCATGTGAAGAATTATCGTGTCGGAAAGTTTTACGTTATTGATATTACTGCTTAATGGCAACACTTAATTTGATGGTTTCTATGGTTTTCATGTGTCAAAATGGCTGTTTTCGTTTGTGTATATTGAAAATTTAAAAGTCGTATAATTCATTTAATATTGCTTGCCGCCGCCTAATTCTTTCAGATTCGGATTCCCCGGCCCAAATTTAGTATAAAAATAACTAGTTTGATTTTCTAGGAATCAGAATGCTTCCAAAATGGCCATTTTCCTATGTGTGTAAAAAAATTTTTTAAAGTCGTATAATTCAGTTAATATTGCTTGCCGCCGCCTAATTCTTTCAGATTCGTATTCCCCGGCCCATAGTTAGTATAAAAATAACTAGTTTGTATTTTTAGGAATTTCGCCACTAAACCGAATTTTTTCCCGGTTTTCATTAACAGATAAAGTCGAGAAATTCAAATATTCAAATCAGGCAGCGGGCAGCTGGCAAGCGGGTGGTGTGGATTTTATAAAGGTTGGGTAATGGCGTTGTGTTTCGTTAGCCACAGCAACGTGTGGAGGAGTCTGCTAGTTAGTAATTAAATAATATTATATTTAAAAACCTTGATATGAGCAATAAATGTATAGGTATTTTTATAGATCTGAGAAAAGCGTTTGACAGCATATCCCATAAAAAACTTATGAAAAAATTAGATAATTTGAACATTAATGAAAACGTAGCAAATTGGATAAAAAGCTACCTAAAAAATCGCCCTCAATGTGTCAAAGTAAATAACATTTATAGCGACGAAGAGACATCTGAATATGGAATTCCACAAGGTACTGTGCTAGGTCCTATATTATTCATCTTATATGTAAACGGTATATTCTCACAGCCACTTCATGGTAGTATAACCTCTTATGCCGACGATACAGTACTTATTGAAAGTGGAATCACATGGCAAGTTGTAAAACAAAAAGCAACAGAAGACATAAACATACTTAAACACTGGTTTGATATAAATCTACTATCTCTTAATAGTGAAAAAACTCACGTTATACCATTTGCAATAAAATCAAAGGACGTTCCGGTAAATTTTGATATAATTATACATGATAATTCTAAAGATCACAAAAAAAATAACTGTAAAATAAACTGTTCCACATTAAAAATTTCGAATAAAATCAAATACTTAGGAATAACAATAGACAAAAACCTGAACTGGAAAGATCAAATCAACCTTACCGTTAACAAAATAAGGAAATTAATTTACATATTTTTAAAAATCCGAAACTTTCTCTCATTAGAAAATCTAACATCAGTCTACCATGCTATAGTACAGTCAAATCTCCAATACTCTGTAGTAAGCTGGGGAGCTGCATACAAAACAAATCTACTCCCTGTTGAAATTGTGCAACGTCTAATTATAAAAATTATCTTGAAAAAACGAAGAGATTATCCAACTCACCTTATTTTTGAAGAATTTAAAGTATTAAAATTTAATGATCTAGTTCGAAAAAATATAATAATCCAAATAATAAAAGAAAAATAAAATCATAGCTTTTTAACTGAAAGTCGTACTCGTCAAAAGCATATATTTCCAACACAAAAATGTAACACCTCATTTGCACAACATCATTACACATATCTAGGGAAAAAATACTTCAATAACCTACCTGAAAAAATAAGAACAATCGAAGACGATAAATGCCTATTAAAAGCAATTAAAGAGCAATTTAAAGTAAAAATAACAAATTGATAAAATTTATCATCATAAATTATATAATTTGTAAATTTGTTTTTTTTAAGTATCTACCACAATTAAATCAAAAGATTCAAAATATATTTTGTAAATATATTTTAAATATTTTTTCATCCCGATACTCGTCCCTCTTCTAATCACAAGCGTCTGCTTCTATAGAAGAGAAATATCATACAAAATAAAAAATAAAAAAATCAGTGAAAATTTATTATATAGTTTATTTGTATCAAAAAAAGATTATTTTGAAATATAAATATTATATTTTATATGTTATTTTTGCTGTATAAATAATGTATCTTCTGTAATAAATAAATGAAAAAAAAAAAAAAAAAAAAAAAAAATTCTTACCGGCAAACATAGTTTTTGAATTGGAATTGATTTATCAAGAATTCAGACTAACATAATATTATATATTTTTATACTTGCAGCACGTTCCAGAGTGATACAGTATCGCTTTGGTGAAATATCACCATTAAGAATGGAAACGTTGCTTGAAAGTATTGGTGACCAGATTTAAATTGCCAGGATTTTCTCCACCTTCCTGTTACCCATCTGCAGACCTTCCACAATGCCTTCAGCCTCACAACATACCCCAATTGGGGACGACGTCGACATCGAACAATATCAAAAAACTCTCGGCTCCAGGCGTTTACGGGCAGTTGGGATTGTTGTACAGCATTGACAAGAAAAAAAAAGAATGAAATATATCAATGATTTCGTTTATAACCGCGAAATTTATTAACTGTTTTTATTTGTACCCTAATGATGTTTGTTTTTTAGCGAAACCGGTCTGTATTCATAAATTAATTCAATTTCGTGATCACAAACAAAATTATCGTCTCATTTCATTAACATGGTAAACCAATAAATGACTGCTTTCTACCAAAACATTTTCTTTTTTCTAAATTTTTTTTCTTATTTTCACTGAAAGAAACAATTTTTTTTACGTTAGCACCACACAGGGGGCCAGAACAATAATTTGAGAACAATAATTTCCCTCAGTACCTATGTGATCTTTGTGGATGCTGTGTGGAAGGTCTTTTAGGAAAGAAAGGAGGGGACGTTCTGGGAATGAAAAGGGTATTAGAGATGGTTGGGAATCTGGGGGTCAGTGAATCCAGGAGTGACGGACGTACAAATCCACCCCTCCCACTGCGGTGTAAGGCGATGTTCCGAAAGAGTAGTGCTGGAGAAGTCAATGGGACTCCCTCAACCATTCTCTCCCGATCCGGCCTGCCACGCAACCGGTAGGCAGACGCATCCGCCGCCAAGACTCAGACAAAACTTCACCCCATTCGTTAAATCTTGTGTTAAGCGAAACCGGTCGGTAAATGAAACTGTTTTTATTTTTTACCCTGATGATGCTTGTTTTTAGCGAAACCGGTCGGTATTCATAAATTAAATCAATTTCCTGGTTACGAACAAAGTACGAAGCGAGTACTTTCTACCAAATAAAATAATTTTTTTTTTTTGGATTTTTTTTCTTTTTTTTTCAATGAAATAAAAGATGAACTTTCTTCATGCACACGAACATGCCCATAATACACATCTCTAGGTTTATTGCTTCGTTGGAATTACCTACGCACGTATATTATATGTATGGTAAAGTAAGGGTAAAAGGGGAGATGATGGCTCTAGGTGCCCAGGGTGATTGTGAACACAGTTTTTCCTTATTAATTTAAGGGGAAACTTGGGCAACTCGGGAGATAGTGCGAAGTTTGTCGGTTGGAGCAAACTTCCACTTCCCCTTCTCTTTTACAACAAACTTGTCTGGTCTGTGTTTGCGCTAACTTCGGCTGCTGTGTTTTGCTCGCTGTTTTTCTAACACGTTGTAATAAATGGGCTAATTAAATTAAATTGCCTCGTTAAAGAGCTCTTGCTAATTGAATAAAATGTTAGTTTGAAGAAAATTGTACTAACCTTATGAAAAATTACACAATGAAGCAATTATCGATGCGCAACCATCCGTTTTTTGTTTTTGTCAGTATCAGAGATGGGGCTGTGTGCGGATTTATATTTTTTATGATTTTCTTACTTTTCAAATTACTTACGAAAATTGCGTTTCGTTTTCTTTATACGTGTGAGGGAGATTTATTATAATTATTGTATATTTCCTTTGGCGGGATGCAGACACACGTTCACCGTTTGTCTCATTTTCAACTGTTGACATGTGTAAGAAAGAGGGGCGGCATTATATGTTTAAGAGCAAAAACAAAACAATCAGCGCATTGATTTGAATTTTGACATTTTGAATTTTTGGAATTCACTCACTATTCAATATTATACTTATCACAATATTGCTGCAACTCTTTTAAAAGATTAGAATTCGTTCCGTACAAAATGTATGTAATTTTTTTTCCTGAATTTTTCCTATTTTTAATAGCTATTCTGCTATTCGGGGCGGAGACAAATCCAACAAATCAAAGATCATAAAAATCGGTCCGGTTGACCGCTACCCGCTGCCTGAATTAAATATTTGAATTTCTCTATCATATTATCATGTATTATATATATAAACCTTCTTCTTAAATCACTCTATATGTAGGTGAAATACGCATGAAAATTCGTTCCGTAGTTTAAAAGATCTAAGCACACAAATATTTTGAGCGATGTCATTTTATACTATCTAATGATGAATATTTGAATTTTTCGGCTTTTCTCTACAATAATAAGCATGCTTTATACATATAAACCTTTATATTAAATCACTCTATCTATTGGTGAAAGCCGCATGAAAATCTGTTGCGTAGTTTAAAAGATCTAAGCGAACAAACATTTTGAGCGACTTCATTTTATAATGGTGCCAATATCAGAAAAAGATATTGGCACCTCTAGGACTCGAACCCAGGAACTTCTGCTTTCATGGCAACAGCTCGACCAACTGAGCTGAAGTGTCTTTATCCAATTCGGTCACACTGTATCATACTTCGACTAAAAACACCAACATTATCTTCATTTTCTTAACGCACATATTATTGGCTGCTATTTTTATATGTGATTGCAAGATTCAGACCCAAGACACCTTAGCTCAGTTGGTAGAGCTGTTGCCATGAAAGCAGAAGGTCGAGGGTGCGAGTCCCAGAGGTGCCAATATATTTTTTATGATTTTTCTGTCTACAGATTTTCAATTGAGTTTCGCTAATATTTTCTTCATTTAATTAAATATTACATTTTGAGGTTTTACTCATACAGTCAAAAATCATTATTATATTTGAAGTGAAAACTTCTTTAGCACCGTTGTGATTTGAAACTCAATGAAACGGAAACAAGCGACACCAAAAAGAGACAAGCACATACATCTATATGATTAAGCCTGCGAGAGAATGAGATAGCATAAAACATTTATTTATTTCACCGGTACTATGAAAAACAATAAATCCACGGTTCCACGCAACGCATGTTTGGTGACTTAGCAGGGGCGCCCGTATTCATGGAGTGAGGTTTGTCGGCGGATGCAGCTGCCCACCTGCTGCATGGCGGGCCGGATCGAGAGAGATTAAGTGAGGGAGGCCTTTTGACCTTTCCTGCCGGACTCTCTCAACCCTTGCATCGCAGTTGGAGGTATGGATTCATAATTTCGTCACTCCTGGACACACTAACCCGCAGGTTCTTCCCACAAGTCATATTATCATTTTCCTTCCCGGAACTTCCTATCCTTTAAAAAGATCCTCCACAGAGAATCCCCTAAGATGACTTAGACCCTGAGGGAAATTATTTTCCTCAGGGCCTCCTGTGTGGAGCTGATTCAAAAAAAATACGTAAACACTCACAGTTCAATTCTTCGTAAAAAACATTTAACGTAAAAGGTCTCGTGAATGCTGACGTAAGCGTTTTTCAAATTTGAAAACGGAATAGAATAAACGACCCGAAAAAAACATCAACGGGTTAAATTGCGCGAAAATGGGGTAACTACTGTCGACTAGGGTGAAGTGGTAGCAAAACTTTTTAAATGTTTTATTTGACATTATTTTTTTCTAACATAATTTTGTCAATGCTCTTCATATATATGTACTCTCCTTTCATTGTCAGCTCTCTTTTTTATTCGTGTTATAATATTATATTGTTAATGGACTATTTGTCCGTAAATAAATAAATAAATTAATTAATTCTAACCTCACTTGGTTCAATAAATTATTTAGATCAAAAGGTTGTATATTTTTACCATCCTATTTCTACATTCAATGATATTAAGTATAATTTAGAAATTAATTTTAGGTATATAAGATTAATTTTATTAAAATTAATTTTATGATGTCTTGGGTGGCTAACATATTATATTTTTGAAAAATGAACAGTTTTTATAATTTCCACACTGAAAGAAATCACGTTTTTATCATTTCTGGTTTAGAGTCTGTTTGTTCACACCCGATACAAGTATAAAACAAGTCGAAATTTTACATAATGCAGAAATAAAAGAGATTATAAGATTAACGGAATAAATTAAGTATGGGAACATCAGTTAAAATTTAGTTTATTAGTTATTTACGGCTTTCTTAATTTCGAGGGCTTCTAGATTGTTTAGCCTAATTCCAATTGAATTTTTAAATAATATTTTAGTCCCGGATGTTTTACTAAATGAGTGATTAGACTGGTTAGTGTCTAATAGATGGTTCGCAAATTCTACGCTGAAACTGTTTTTTTCCCTCCCCTACCTAACTACCTTTTCTATTAACCCTATTTTCTATTTTATCTTTTTCTATCATCAATAAGGTGTCTTCTTTTATATTTCCATCCTTTCCACTCATTGTTTTATTTTCTTGTATGTATACTTCTTGTCTGTATGTAATAGTTAATAATATAAGCCCTGACGAAGCTTGAGCTAAGCGAAATCAGGTCGGCTGTTAAATATTAATAATTAAAAAAAGTTGTGAATTACAAAGTGTTTTTTTTATTTAATGTAAAATAAATTAATATTTTTAATTGATAAACTAACATTTTAAGTCAAGATTTCTATGCATAGCACAAAGGGTAACAATTATTATAAGCAATAATTATCAGCCTGAAACACTCATCTACATTGAAAAAATCTTCCGAGAAAAGATACTGGCCGCCAATGGGACTCGAACCCGTGTCCCTCTGATTGCCGTTTAGGAGCTCTACCACTGAGCTTTGGCGGCTTATCTAATACCCGCCAAATAATTCAATATATACTAGTGCTTCATTCAACAATTACTGCATATTACATTTTTCCACTACTGCTTGGTTGTTTTCAGGTGGGAAAATGTAATAAGCAGTAATTTTTTAATGAAGCACTATTATATATTGAATTATTTGGCGGGTATTAGATAAGCCGCCATAGCTCAGTGGTAGAGCTCCTGACCGGCAATCAGAGGGACACGGGTTCGAGTCCCATTGGCGGCCAGTATCTTTTCTCGGAAGATTTTTTCAATGTAGATGAGTGTTTCAGGCTGATAATTATTGCTTATAATAATGTAAAATATATATCAGTCCATATCATAAATTTCAGTAGGTACAATAAATAATTTCCATGTTAGAAATATAAATATATATGTATTATATATATTCAATAATAAAATATGGTATAATTTTTTGGGGAAACTCAGTAAACGCTAAAGATGTTTTTATCATCCAAAAAAGATGCATGCGTAAAATTACAAACTCTGCTCGTCTGGATTCATGTAGACCTTTGTTTAAACATCTGAAAATTCTGACAGTCACAGACATATATATAATGGAACTATGCATGCTAGTGCGATCATCTACAGTCAAGTTTCCACAAAAAAACTCGACACATAAATACGCTACAAGATTCACAGAAAACTTATCAATTCCCAAAGCAAACAAAACAATAGTCCAAAAAGGACCATATTACATGGCCGTTAAAGTATATAACAACCTTCCACATAACATCAAACAAATTCAAGACACACACAAATTCAAATCATCACTCAAAACATTACTTCTAAACAAATGTCATTACACCTTAAGTGAATACCTCACATAAATGAAACACCTATTTTTGTATTCTTGTTATCTGTATTTTCTTATTTGTATAAAAATTATAATATTATTCTTTGTATGAACATTATAATATAACATGTTTGTGGTTAGCTGGAAGAAATGGGATCTACCCATAAGCAATACCTTTTGTATTTTTTAAATGTACAATAAATATTTTTTTGATTTTGATTTTGATTTTATTATATTAAACGTAGTTTTTAGGGGCTTTTACTTGGGAATAGTTTATAAAATAATAAACAATTATATTACTTGCTTGCCCACAGTTTTTTTTTAAGTAACTGAACTGCCCAAGAATCAATCTTTTGCAGTTTTCAAGTGATAATTTGAAAATGTCCAGTGAAGAACTCACATAATTGCCCTCTATTAGTATTCTAGACAATGAGGGATGCATTATTATGATAGTTAGTCCGAGAATTTTGGCACTGAAAAAAATCTCGACTTCTAGCAGTCTGGTTTTAGTGAAAACTTAAAAAATAAAACGTAAAAGCAACCGAATGAAAAGTTTAAAAACGATAAAAACATTTACGAACTTTGTCGAAAATTCACTTGTAAACAGTGAATGTCTGCGTTTCTTTTTAATGAATTAAGTAGTAAATTTTACACTTAGAGACCCACAGATATACACACACAGGTGTGCAGTAGTATTGATTAACAATATAGTTTGAATACGAAAAGAATTCGTTCATTTAGTTGATTTTTTGAAGATGTGCTGTACTATTGGTTGACCATATAGTTTGAATTTCATTTAGTTGATTTTTTTAAGGTTTGTAGTAGTATTTGCACATCTCTTATATTTCAATATATTTGCTTCACCCCTTGCGGGTTCACTTCACCCCAGTTGACGGTAAAATCTATGTAGTATTTTCCCTCTACTGGCATTATCTCAGAACATTAGATTCCATTCCGGATTCCAGAGATTCCAAATTGAAATTTTTGATTCACAACGATAATCATCGTTTCTTACGATGCACGTGATATGTTTTACATAAAATCTGTTTGATAAACAAAATTGTTTATTGTGATGTACATTTTTTATGGCAGCATATTTTGGGATTTACAAAATGATGAGTACAATAATTTCCGTCAGGGCCCCTGTCATCTTTGGGGATGATGTGTGGTAGATTATTTTAGGAAAAGGAAAATTAAGTTCTGTGAAGAAAAAAAGTATGAGGGGTGCGTAGGAATCTGGGGGTCAGTGTGTCCAGGAGTGACGGATGTATGAATTAATCGCTCCCACTGCGGTGCAAAACGATGGGTGAAGAGAGTTTGGCTGAAGACATTAAAAGGTATCGGTCAATAAGTCTCTCGTGATCCGTTCCGCCACCCAGTAGGTGGACAAAAGCTTCCGCCACAAAGGTCTAGAGTGTCTAGACCATAGGTTCTCAACGTGGGCGATAACGCCCCCTTGGGGGCGTTTGAGACCTTCAGGGGGGCGGTAGAAGATCCAGAGACAATTGGGGGGCGTTGAGATGGCACAGGGGGGCGTTGGCAAGTAAAAAAATATGGTCTAAAAAAGACAACAAAACACGCTAATCACATACTAATAAAGCAAAGTAAACTTTAATGGGTAATTTTTGTTATTGTGTATTTTAATCATTTTTATCACGTTTGCGAAAATTCATTCGAGAGTTCGGGAAGTGAATGAAAATTGAACTGATAGATTCCGTTACATTCAGATCTACATTAAATTTTATGAATGAAAAGTTTAATTTGTTGATTAAAATAATTTGTTTTTTTAAATTCAAATCTTCCGATTTCACGTGAAATATCTCTTACATACATATGTACATAAATACAGGCGAAGTTAATAAAAGCCTGTTAATAAATAAAAAGTTTGTAGCTATTAAATTTTAACGTTTTTTGTTAAATAACGGGATTTTTGCTATCCTGCAAGAATTGACAGTATTATCTGTATATTGATCTAACTTGCTCTGTGTCGTCAATACATTCGGGAGTCAACGAGTGAGCTTACATGCGTCGACAAGACAGCCCCTTAGCCCCCGATCTATTCTGTTCCTGCGTCGCCTTTGTCTCCGCAACAAGTCCGCGTTTTATTTCTGCGCCGGGTGGCGTATTTACAAAACCTATACCGGTTCAGTCACGGCGGCGACTGAAATGGGATAGGTTTTGTTGTGCAAAATCATCAAAAAACCTAATACCATTTCAGTCGCCAACGCGCTTCGTTGCTCTATCTATCTGTTTCAGAGACTGTGGGCCGTGACGTTTCAGTGACCGTAATTATAGAGTAGCTTCTGTTGGTGTTGGTGCTGGTGCATTTCCATGGTTATATATTTATTTCGTAAATTTATAAAAACGTGTACAATTCATAGCTTGCATTATATTCTCAAAAGGTATGAAACTCATGAGTGAACTCAAACTATGTTGGATCAAAAGTGCAGTTTGTTGATGATTTTGCACAACAAACCCTATCCCATTTCAGCTGCTGCGGCCGCCGCGACTGAACCGGTATAGGTTTTGTAAATACGCGACCGGGTGCTGAAAGCGAGTCACTGGGTGTCGATTTTATTCCTATCAAAGCGTGTTTTATGTCTCCAACCTATATGAAGGCACTGATTTATCATTGTATGTTCATTAACATTAAAGTGCGCCATTAATAACAAGGTTTTAAGAGTTAATCTTTTACTCACGTATCTCTAAATGTCGGAAGTAAAAAAGAAGATACGACAATATTGTGTGGATTATATTAAATACGGATTTATCAAAAATCCTACAAATCCATCATCGCCAATGTGCCTTATTTGTCGAAAAACATTTTCAAATTAAGCGATGAAGCCTTCTAGGCTTCAAGATCATTTTAATAAAATCCACCCGGATAAGAAAGACAAAAATGTGACCTATTTTCAAGACATGAAAAAGAAGTACGAAATTCAGCCAACTATATCAAAACAATTTTCGACAGCTTCTAAGCAAGACGATGATGGACTTCGAGCTTCGTACAATATCTCATTGTTGATTGCTAAAACAGGCAAACCACATACTATTGGGGAAGATTTAATTTTACCAGAAGTAAAAGAAGTAATAACCACTGTGCTCCATAAACCAGCTGCAGATATTATCCGAAAAATTCTTTAAGCAATAGTTCTGTGCAAAGACGAATAGATGAAATGGCTGAAAACATTGAAGAATCATTGTGAAATCATCTGCAGTCTTGTCGATTTTCAATTCAGCTGGATGAGTCCACTTTACCAACCAATGAAGCATTGTTATTGTCATAGGTGAGATTCATCAAAGATGAGAAAATATGTCAAGAATTATTGTTTGTTACAAATTTGGAAACAGATCCAAAAGGAGAAACCATATTTAATACACTGGAAAAGTTTTGTGACGAAAAGAAAATTCCTTTAAATAATATTTTATCAGCTGCTATGGATGGCGCCCCAGCTATGACAGGGCATCACAAAGGCTTCATAGCGTGCTTAAAAAAAATTTCCTGACTTGCTTGCTGTGCATTGCGTAATTCATCGCCAGCATTTGGTTGCGATAAATCTGAGTGAACGCCTCAGAGCAGTTAATAAAATCAGAAGTAACTCATTGAATGACAGATTATTTGGACAGCTTTGCATTGCCAATGAGGAAGATTTCAACCGATTGCTGCTTCACACAGAGGTGCGCTGGCTGTCAAAAGGTTCATGTTTGACTCGATTTTACAATCTGTTTGAGTCTGTGATCCTAGGAAACAAAGACACAGAATTGCGCGACAACCTCACCTCATCGATGAACGATATTGCGTACTTGACAGACCTGACCCAATAGAACTGACGACAAATGAGGAATTAAAAATTAAATTTAAGAATGGCTACCAAGAGTTTTGGCTGCAGAAGCCGATTTTGCAACTGTACCCAGGATTATGGTCGATAGTTCAACGATTTTTAATAGCATTCCCATCGACCTATTTAGCTGAACGTGGATTCAGTGCTGTAGCAACGTTGGTAACCAAAAAGAGAAATAGGCTCCATATTACTGAACGCGGCGACTTACGTTTGTTTTTAATTAGTTATAAATTCAATACCTTTTCCATGTTAATAAAAATACTTCTCTACATAATTAAGTACGCGTTTTAATTAACAATCTTCTTCTCAGAAATAGGATAGGAGCCATAACCCATCGCCCTCCCCCCCCCCCCCCTAGATGGTATGTAAAAGCAGTTGGGGGGCGCCAGAAAAAAAAATATTGTCAAAGGGGGCGGTGGGCAAAAAAAGGTTGAGAATCTATGGTCTAGACAAACCTCAGCCCAGAAGCGAACCACTTGGGGTGACCTATAGAAGGGGTGTTGGTTATCCAATTCTTGGTTTCCGGGACGGCGGTACCCACACCCACCTCCCAAATTAATTACATGATTTAAACACGTCGGGTGGATGAACGAAAAAAGGAGAGTAATAATTTCAGAGGCGGGCGTGGTTACCACCGACCCGGAACCATATTTTGGATAACCAACAACTTTTCCATAGGCCACCCCAAGGGGTTCGATACGTTTGGTGACTAAGCAAGGGTTCTCGGGTTCAAGGGGTGGGGACAGGATTACGATAGCGGTAGTAAGAGATTTTCAAATATTGTCGGGTTATTCGTAACCCGGGAATATTTCACTTCCAAAAGGTTCCAAAAAATACCCGTTCCTCGGATCTACTGTGATCAAGTGATAGCTAGTCACCGCGACAAAGAAACTGCGATAGGCAATGACGTAATATGTAATACATATAGATTATATAGCCGCGTGATACAACCAAGTATCACCGTCAATCTTTCCATATCGGGAAGGACACTCAAATTCACAAATTCGTAGTACTTATACCTAGGGGAGGGGGGCACGTCCCCTGCTGACGGAAGTGACGACATCTTTTGACGAATTCTTGAATTCTATACCGAATTAAAATGGTAGCTTTGTTTGAAATTCCACGTACACAGATGTTATTTGTGGCGCAGCGCGTGCGGCGTGGCGTCAGACATGCAGTCGAAGTCGGGTTCTGAAATTCAACCACGCAGACGGTAACGTAGTAATACTGTTCGATTCTTCTGTTTCATGAAGCTTTAAAATGATAAAAAGCTTTAGTAAACACATCAAATCGATAAGCAAAGAGCTCTCACAAAAAGCATACGTTTTATGCCGGTAAGTAACGATGTTGTATCAACATCCTGTCATTGTGTGAACTGTATGAATCGATCACTGTCAAGCAATATACCAATGAGTAACAAGAAAAGTATTTTTATTCCGCAAAACTATATCGCCATCACCACAAGAGTAACCGAGACGACTAAATGCCAGACAATTGCTTCTTGGATCATATTTCCTTGTTCATCAACACTCAAACATGCGTTTTTGGTTACGAGGGTTGTCGAAGAAATAAAGACCTTTCCTAATTTTCAGCGACGCGGACATTATTTCTAAAAAATGGCGGCACTAGCGTGTAGCTCAGACTTTCCCCTAAAATAGAGTGGTAATCCGGCTTGGTAGCTACTTCAGTGCGATCTTTGTGAGATGAACGATCCGCTGTCGATTCACGCCGCCTGCATGGTGTGCTCAATTATTCGCTTTCTCAATTCAGAGGAAGTCTACCCTGTTGAAGTTCGTAAGCTTACAATTTTGATCCCAGACGTCAGTAAGTTAACTATACAAATGATTTTGAGGAAAAAATGGCGTATGCAAGTTGTGTGCTCGTTGGGTTCACAAAATGCTGAAGAGCAAAATCGTATGCAAAGCGCTCGGATCTCTTCGAACCGTTTTTTTCCAACCGAGGCGAACCTTTTTTGGGTTGAAATATGGGTTCACCACCTAACCCCGGAATCAAAAAGGCCTTCCATGTTATTAATTGCATCTTTTTCTTCACCTGTAGCAACATTTGGCCGAAAACCTTTGGAGACCGTCTAGGACGCGAAGGGAGAGATGATAGCATTTTTGGCGGTGGAGTTCTACTATGGGGGAATCAAGGACCTAGTACCACGGCTCACCAAGTACGTCGATCATAATGGGGATTTTATCGAAAAATAATGGGGATATATTCCTACCTAAAATGTTAAACGATTTTTTGTAAATATATATTTTATAAGAGGGGGTAGTCTACAAGGATTTGAACCAATTTATTTGGTTTTCCAATTTTTGTTGCTAAAAAATAAACCTTTCATACCTCGGTCAAATCAATTATTTTGTATTTTTATTGTTTTAAAAAACATTTTAATGATTTTTTTTACTAGCATATCAAGTAATTTTTAATAATTTAATTTCGTTATAATTTATTTAGTAATTTAATTTCGCTTAAATTTTAATTTCTGAAATCAATTAACAAGTTTAAAACATGCTGTATTGCAATCAATTCATCTATTTCGTGTTCATATCACCATATTCGTGTGAATTTAGACTACGATACCAATAAGTAAAAATAAAAAATAGCGTCTTTGATCCCTTCGGCACCGGTGCATAGTCGGGAAACACGCCAAATGCGCGACTAACATGTGTAGGTAGGAACACGGTTGATATTTGTCACATGAGAACGGATCGCTTCTTCGACTCCGCTGTGGAACGATTTGCTGGCCTCAGTGTTTCCTCCTTCCTACAACATGGGTGTCTTTAAGACCAATGTTCATTCCTTCCTCTTCTCAAAAAACCCTTCACAGAGCATCTCAGATGACATAGGCCCTGATGGAAAATATTTTCCTCAGGGCCTTGAAACCTTCAAGGCCAACGTTGAAAATGTCAAGAAACCTAAAGATTTAGCAGCACCATACCTCGTATCATGCTATGCTGGGCCAGAATCAGTCGTGGTGACGACCCTGGCGGTAGTTGTTCTGTACGGACATATACTCTTAAAGGTAGTGGTTGTTAATGTCATAGTTTATAATTTCAGATTGGAGACTTTCGTGGCGCTTTTCAGAGAGCAAATCCAGGTGATGCATAAATTGCGGATACCTTATAAAACTTTTTTTGAATCTGTTCCAATATATATGGACCCAAACAGCAGAAGCGTATTCTAATTTTGATCGTGTTAAAATTATATGGAAAAATGTTAAAATTATGTTTAAAAAATGTTCAAATTATATGGAAAACAAGCTGCTAAACTGGAAGCCTATCTTTCGCTACTAATTGTAATAAATTCCTAACTCCCATCCGATTAGCTCCACGCACCGATTAACTTAACCGATTATCTAGTCAGCAGTTAAAAGACTGTAAATGGTATCATTATATATATCAACTACTTCCCTTCTCGTTTGCTGCTGTCGCGGTCTGAACTAGTTACCAACTAACCCTCGGGTGGCGAAGTGATGAATACGAGATACATAGATAGGACTAGCGAACTGATCTAATCTGGTTAACAAAGTAATTTGAACGCTTGTTTTAAAGCGATCATTACCCTAATTTGTAGCGTTTAAAGTAATATCACACAAATCTAAGAGAAATGAACGTTTAGGAAGTTTTATTTATTTTATTGAAGTAAAACTTCTTTACGCACGCTCAATACTTGGGGGCAAACTGGTGAATGCGTTACGAAAAGTGGTGATGGTTACGAAAAGTGTGATGCGTTACAAAAAGTGTGATGCGAACGGTAATCGATGCAAACAGTGATCAATGTCATTAAAAATGGAAACGGAACATGCAAAAGGAAACGGAGCAACTTTTGTCCAGCGAAAAAAAGATTCACGAGTATGTACTACTGTGCGAAATCCAACAAACCATATTGTCTGTAATGTCAATGTCTATGTCACGCCATGGTCATATGTTCTTTTATAAGTTAGTGAAGTTTTACTTCAGTTGTGTGGTCTTAAGGACAATCGTTTTTTTTATTTATTTAACGCTCAGGGGGCTTTTACATGTTTGGTTGTACAATCAATTCATGACAGATGATTTTCAAACACATAAAGAAATAATAAAAATAAAATTAGTTAAAAAATTCACACAAGTCACAAAAAAACAGCAATTTGATAGGTTTACAGAGAAATGTTTTTAGGAATAATTTTGGAATAAATTTTTTACAAGTCCACAGAATTAGCCAAGTTTATGTTAAATATGTCAACATCACTGCAGAATTTCATGTGGAACTGGCGCAACTTTTAGGGCGGGTTAACTCCTTACCGCGTGCACTAATTATAACCGGGGATTTAAATATCAGACTGGACAGAAAAACCGACGGAAACACTATTAAATTTATCGATACTTTGGAGTGCTACGGATGTACGCAGTGGGTAAATATTCCAACCCACAATGCAGGTGGAATATTAGATGTTTTTATAACGCGGATTACTGACCCACCGCTAACAACCGAAGTCGTAGACATAGGACTCTCAGACCATAGGCTTAGACGTACAGAAGTAGACTTCAATCCTCCCAAACCTGTCTACAAAACGAAGACGACAAGAGCATGGCGAAAGTTCAACTTTGATCTCTTCGAGGAAGAGCTAAAGTCATCCACTCTAGCGAAATACGATTTAAATAGCAATGTCACTTCGACATCCGGTCTAGTTGAAATTTATAATGGTACCTTAAGTGCTCTTATAAACAAACATGCCCCCTTTTCGACCAAAACCTGTGCTGTTCGCAAGTCTGATTCCTGGTTTGATGCAGAATGCCGGGAAAAGAAGAGGACCATGCGCCGACTTGAGCGGATTTTCCGGAGTGGAAAACTATCCGACCAAAGGGAAGCTTGGGTTAGTGCGCAATCGGAGTACAGGGAGACAATTCGAAGAAAAAGGTCGGAGTACTGGACGGCGAAGATTGAGGTGGAAGATTCTGACCCCCAGCGACTTTGGAACTCGCTTAAAACTGTCATGGGTGAGTCTGAAAACTCAACTACAGCCGCGTTCAGTCCGAAGGATTTCTCCGACTTTTTCCAAGAAAAAATCCAAAATATCCGAGCAACGACGGCGTCTGCTCCTCCACCTAATTTCACCACCTACAGCGGCGAATTTCTGATGAAATTCAAACACACAACATTGGAGGAAGTCACCAAAATTGTGTCTAGTTCTCTGAACAAACAATGTGCATTAGACCCAATTCCAACGTGGCTACTCAAAAAGTGTCTAAAACATGTAGTGCCGTTCCTAGTGTTCCTTTTTAACAAAACTTTCGATTTAGGCGAGGTGCCCCAACTACTCAAAAAAGCCCTAGTTTCCCCAATTTTAAAGAAACCCCAATTAGATTCTGTAGATTTAAGTAATTATCGCCCTGTATCCAATTTACCATTTATCTCAAAAGTTCTTGAAAAAATTGTAATCAGGCAGATGACTGCCCATCTGGCCAAAAATGAACTGTTATCAAAGTACCAGTCAGCTTATAGGAGGTACCATTCTACAGAGACTGGCATATTGCGCGTGCTGTCAGATTTAATGCTTGCAAATGAGTCAGGTAAGTTAGCTTTGCTATCATTTTTAGATTTAAGTGCGGCATTTGATACCATCGACCACGATTTTCTCATCAAAAGACTGGAAAAAACCTTTGGACTGGGTGGTGAAACTATTCAATGGATAAAATCCTACCTCTGTGGCCGAACACAATCTGTACAAGCCGGTGGTAAAAATTCTCCCTTTGTAACCCTCACTTCTGGAGTCCCCCAGGGTTCAGTGCAGGGACCCCTACTTTTTATTCTGTTCATCAACGATGTTGCCAAAATAATAGAATCATTCGGACTTCTTTCCCATTGCTACGCTGACGATCAGCAAATCTATTTCTACTGCGCACCGAATGAGAGAGATAGATTAAAAGATATTACCATTAAATGCATTGCTGCCATAACAGACTGGATGTCTTCGAACAAACTAAAACTAAATCCAACCAAAACAGAATTTCTCTGGACAGCAACAAAAAAGCGTCAGTCATTATTAGACAAATCTCCTCTCATTACTTCTGGCTGTAACATCATCCCTAAAAATGGCGTCAAACTCCTAGGTGTACATCTAGACCAAGATCTTTCCCTTAAATCCCAGATTAATAAAACAGTAAGCGCGGGATTCTTTCACCTGCGCCAAATCAAATCTATAAGGAGAAGTATTCCGACTAAGGCCACAAAGATGTTGGTAAACTCTTACGTAGTATCGCGACTTGACTATTGCAATGGCATATATGCAAATCTCCCTAAAATATATACTGATAAACTTCAGTCAGTTTTCAATGCTGCAGCGAAACTGATAACCGGCGTTTCCAAATATTCTCACATTTCCCAACATCTGCAGAACCTTCATTGGCTTAAGTGTCCTGAGAGAATTCAGTTCAAACTCTGCTGGATGGTTTTTAAAGCACTACACGACATGGCGCTACCCTACCTGTCGGAACTGTGCATTCCGAATGATGTCAATACTAGGCAAGCAACCCTTCGATCAGCATCTTCAACAGCCATAGGTAGACTCTCAGTGCCTATGCGCAATCCCAATACCAATTTCGGAGACCGGGCTTTTGCAGTAGCAGGCCCAACAGCTTGGAACAAACTCCCTTCACATTTGCAAAAGATCGACAGTACATCTGAGTTCAGAGCAAAGCTCAAAACTCACCTTTTCACATTATCATATCCCGAAAAATAACTTCATTCTTTCAGTAGTATTTCATTACTCAGTCCATGGGAATTACCTAGATTGATGTATCTTCATTACCAGCTTTTACGTTGTTACGCTTCTTTTGACACTATATTACAACTTATTATGCAAAAACTTTTTTTTTTTTTTTTGTAATATTTTTCATGACTTACACTGACAGCACGGGCAGTAACATAACAAAATGTGTTTATAAACGTAAATAAGTATGTTAGTCGTAAATAACTAATTTTAAGACAGTTGCAAATCATAATGCAAATAGAGCGGTAACAATACTGCTCTATTCGTATTATGACAGTAATCATAACAATATGTGATTATAAATGTAAATAAGTATGTTAGTCGTAAATAACTAATTTTAAGAGAGTTGCAGGTCATAATACGAATAGAGCAGTAACAATACTGCTCTGTTCGTTTCGTATTGTATTATGGCTTGCAATTACATGTACAAACTGGGTTATAAAAATAAGTATAGTTCTAAATCACTATTCATAGAAGTCTTAGTTGTAAGTCATTAGTTGTCAATCTTAGTTATAATATAAGCCACTAGTAGTATATAGGTATAGATTAAATGTATAAATGAATTTATAAAGCGCCCTTGAGGTGATTTTCTCACGAAAATGGAGCTATAAAAATCATCCAATAATAATAATAATAATAACCTCAAAATTTTCCAAATTTTCTAACTAAGGGCATTACTTATATGTTGCCTAAAAGCGAACATATTAATAATCCCTCTCAGTATAGACCCATTACATGTTTACCGACAATATATAAAATTTTAACCTCTTGCTTGACAGATTTAATATACACTCATTTAGATGAAAAAAATGTTTTATCTGAACAACAAAAAGGTTGTCGCAGAAAACATATGGGATGTAAAGAACAATTAGTTATTGATTCTGTAATTCTAAAACAGATTCAAACCCAAAAACGTAATTTACATATTTGTTATATAGATTACCAAAAAGCTTATGATAGTGTCCCGCACTCGTGGCTGATAAAAGTTTTAAATATATACAAAATTAACCCAATTATTATTAGCTTTTTGGAAAAAATTATGGCATTTTGGAATACCGATTAGCTTTTGAATTTGAAAGATAAGAAAATTATAGTACCGGGCATTTCAATAAAAAGAGGGATTTTTCAAGGAGACTCATTGAGTCCTCTTTGGTTTTGCTTAGCATTAAATCCTCTATCTAAAATGTTAATTAAAAGCAAGTTTGGAATAAAAATTAAAGGTAATACTAGAGAGAGAAATATAATTTCTCATTTATTATTTATGGATGATTTAAAATTATATTCAAATTCTGAACCAAATTTAGAGAAAATGATTAAAGTAGTTAAAATTTTTTCAGATGATATTAAAATGACTTTTGGTTTAGATAAATGTAGAACGATCCATATAGAGAAAGGTAAAATTGTAGATGGAGACGAGGGTATATTTAGAAATTTCAAAATTGAAAGTATGAAAGGGGGTGAGGTTTATAAATATTTAGGATATCCGCAATCAAATAGATTAGATCATACTAGTATTAAAAATGATATTAGGATTAAATTTAAAACTAGGATCAGAAAAATTTTGAAATGCAATCTATCTGCTAAAAATTTAGTAAAGGCGATAAATACTTGGGCAATACCTCTATTAACTTACTCATTTGGCATAATTAAATGGTCTAATACAGATTTAGATAGCTTAGAACGATTAATTAGAACTACATTAACTAAATTTCATTGCCATCATCCAAATTCAGCTATAGAACGTATTAATTTACCCAGAAATTTAGGAGGTAGAGGTATAGTCAAAATAACATCTTTAAAACATAATCAGGTAGAAATGCTAAGAAATTTTTTCCATAGGAAAGCTGATAGTTCAGAAATGCACAAAATAATATGCAAGGCAGATAGAAATATTTCACCATTAAATTTATACGACGAGAATGCCAGCATTCTTATAAATACCAACCAGGAATTATTAGATTCCTGGTCAAATAAAATTCTTCACGCAAAACACTTCAATTATCTCAACCAAACATATGTTGACAAATTTTCGTCAAACAAATGGTTGAGTATTGGAGAGTTGAGCGCAGAAATAGAAGGCTTTATGCTTGCCATACAAGATAGAGTCATTAATACTAAAAATTATAGGAAGCATATCATCAAAGATGCAAATCAAATTGATGATTTATGTAGAAAATGTTTGGCTTTTCCGGAAACTATAGAACATATTATATCGGGATGTTCTGTATTAGCGCCGTCCGAGTATACATTTAGGCACAATCAAGTTTTAAAAATAATTCACCAAAGTTTGGTAATTAAACATAACTTGATTGACTGCCGTAATGTACCATATTATGAATATGAACCAAATTCATTTTTAGAAAATGAATTTTATAAAATTTATTATGATAAAACTATTCTGACAGACAGAACAATTAGTCATAATAGACCCGATATAGTTTTACATGACAAAATTAAGAAAATAACTTATATCATTGATGTCGCTATTCCAAATTCTTGTAATATTCAGAAAACTGTTTCTGAAAAAATAAGAAAATATACAGATTTAGGAAATGAAATTAAAAGAATTTGGCATTCTCAGACTATAAAAATATTACCATTTGTTATTTCGGCTACTGGCATTATACCTAGCTCTCTCATTCAAAATTTAGGCGTATTAGATTTGTCAAAAAATTTGTACATAAAAATGCAAAAGTCGGTCATTTTAAATACATGTAGGATTACGAAAGATTTTTTAAATATTTATATTGAGGGATCAGTAGGATTTATCGGACCAGTTAGGATTTCATCAGAGCCGAACCCTCTGATATGAAAATATCTGGAGTCGGTGAAATATTTTCCCATTATGTTTCTGGTGGATTGACGTATTGTTCTTGTATTGTTTTATTCTTATATAGTGCAATTACATTGCGTTAATTTACTAGATATTCATTTGTGGAAAAGTGTGTGGAAGGGTTTAGTCTTTCATTTGGGAAAGATTCAACCCGGACATGAAATCTGGAGCACCGTAAATAAAATCACCTACGTACTGATTTCTCATAGTGTGAATTCGTTGTAACAGAGAGTGAGCAATGTAGTTCCGCTTATGAATGCTGCAGTAAAATAGTGTATTTTTTCGTGCAGTTACTGTCGGTATTCGTGAGTTTATGAGTTGAAGGAGTTCGCAACAGTCGAACTTAGAGTTAAGTATTTTGAATAAAAATGTTAAGTTGTTTATTTTACATCTATCTTGTAGTGTGTGTATTTGGAGAATATTTAATAAGAAATTATATTTTAAGTATTCTAGTGGGATATTTAATAAAAAAAATATAAAATGCTGATTTTTTTTTGTATTCGCTCAATGTTAATAATTATGTGAATTTTGTAAGATGGAGACCAAACCACCGAGTTATATTCAATTAGGCTTCTAACTAGAGACACATATAATATGTTGGGTTATATCTAAGAGTATGGATATTAGAGAGACGGCATGTAAAGTGTGCACACTGACCCAAAGTGTGATTATTCAAAAATTTTACCGAACGGTTTTTAGACGGTTGACATTGGCTTTTACAGCTCGGTCGCGTATAGAGCTCCCAGTAAAACGTTCATAAAACATAGAAAAATGGTCAAATACGCCGTAAAATTGTGTAAAAGTAGTTCTATGAAGACCTTTAAAAAGAATGACGGTCTTACCTTTCACATATAAGTGTTTAAACATCGCTTAAATATACATTTTATAATTGTCGACGTGTTCATTTCAACCGCTACCGCCATCGGCCCGTCGCTATCACGTGATCTCGGAATGGTAATGGGCCGAATCAGTCAACTTAAATTATAATAATTAAAAGTTACCAAAAAACTTTTATTTTTTTATAAATCATAACGCACAAATATAAAGTTCTGATTTACACATGTCGTATGTACGTGTTTTTTATCGTTTAGCTTATTCATTTTTAAACGTTTTTACTTCGTCTTTTTTGCACTGTTATTTTTATTTATTTTCCTACTAATTTATCACTCCTTTTACATATGTTTACAATTGTAATTCATAGTATATAAAATAAAATAAAATAATCACTGTATTGTTATGTAAAATTCACATTGACATGCCCCCGTGGTCGAGGGGAAAAGCTCTTGACTAGCAATCCGGAGGTCGCGGGTTCAAATCCCGGTGCGCACAGATAAATTTTATTCGATTGATTTGTGTTCTCAAAATTTAATAATTAAAAATAATATAAGGTATATTTCCGTCAAGTTCCAGGTGGAACATACTATCAGTATCGCCCTGGTGTAAGACCACCCATAATAATTGAAATGTTGCTTGAAATGGCTTTAGCTATGTTTGTTGACAAGATCTGAATAGACGGGTACTTCCCCACCTTCTTCTTCCCTATCTCCTTCCCCTCATATATATATTCGATTATGTGTTATTCATATGTACATATTCGATTATTTGTTATTTACATATATATAAATAAATATTCGAATTTTATGTTATATATATACGTGTGTGTGTGTGTGTATATATATAGGGTGTTAATGGACGTTTACTCTAATCAGTGATTCCTGACATTATTTGGAGTAAAAAATGTAACTGAAAGTTTGGTCTTCTGTGACATTTTTTTTTCTACAAAAACATAAAAAATGGTATGTGTTGAACAGCTAAAGGCGGGGTCAGAAGTTGTTCGGTTATTCGGCTGAGTGACCAACAATTAGAATTAAAACGTAGCTTTAGCCGTATTTGGAGACTAGATCTGAATAGTCGGGTATTTCCCCACCTCCCTCTTATATATCCTTCCCCTCCTCACTTGCCTTCAGCCTCACAACATACCCCAATTGGGGATGACATAGTCTCCAGAATGGAGCAGTTGGGATTCTTGTGAGGTGATCACATTAAAAAATTTATATATTTAGTTATTGTTGATTGCACTTTTTTGCTGACATCTTGCACGTGAATTTTAGTTCTACTCATAATAAGGTCAATGTTGGTTTTGGAATTGTCATTTTTAATTTAGATATATCTTGATATCCGACAATGTTGTGTAAATTATTTAGGTGCTGGATAGCTGGTGGCAGCAAAATTTCTTTGTTTTCGACAATATCATGAAGACGGGGATCATTTGACTGCTGGACACCTGGGAGTATGATATATTATCTATGTATCCGACGAGCCTGTAGGGTGAACTTGTATATGTCTACCATCCTGAATTGATGAAAGCAGTATAAACTCTTGATGCTTTGAATAATTTTTTTGATGAACATCTGGTGTCAGCAAAATATTTTTTAGTATCAGTCGTCAAAATATTTTTTAGTTATAAGTTTCGTCATCAATCGGAATAATTCAACATGACATTGGTCAGATAATCGTATCTTCCGTTAGGTTTTTTTTTCGAATTATTGTCACGATATGTCTGTTTTTTATGTGATTGTTTGTGGTCTGGATGAGTAACATACATCAGGACATTTTAAAAATTAAATAATGTAGTTCCAAATTACTTAACTTACTCAAAAGTCTTTTGTTAAGTACTTCCCTTTTCTTCATTACTTATTTTTCACCACCATTCCCTGTTCAGAAAACAACTATTATACATATGTTCAAAATTTACGAACGTTTTTTTTAATAATAAAAAAAAAATGTGAAGCCCATTCCCAATTCGGCCCTTATCTCCTGGCGGCTGCCCTCCCCCCGCACGCTGGCCCCTTTACCCCGTCTGTATCCCCACTTCCCGGCGGCCACAAATTTTTAGAGCTACACTGGTTTAGGCGGTTTTATACATTCTGAGTTAGGTATGCCGCTTCCATTGGATTTTAGTTCCATGGGTTATATTATAAGAAATAACGGAGAAAGGGGTATTAGGGAATTGTATGATGCTCAAATCGGTGGAAGAATAACAAGTACGGGACGCCCGAATCACACATATGGATCAAATTAGATTTTTTTTACATTAGCTCCACGCAGGAGGCCTCGAGGAAAAAATCTATCAGGCCTATGTCATCTTTGCGGTTGCTATGTAGAGGGTCTTTTCATGAAAATGAAGGAGAGGATGTTCTGGGAAGGTAAAATTTATGAGTGTTGTATAGCGAACGACGAATAACGAATGACGAATGATGAACGACGAATGACGAATTACGAATGACGAATTTGACTATTAAAAGAATTGCAGCGTATTCTGTACACTATATATTTTTTCTTAAGTCGAATAACAAGTTTGAATCGTGCTGTATCCAAGAAATGCATACGTAAGTACTGTGTTTGCGTCAACTCTGGCTGCGATAACTGTACACGTGTTGATGATACATGTCTTTACAGAGTGAATTCAGCTCCACACAGGAGGCCTCGAGTAAAAAATCTATCAGGGCCTATTCTGGGAAGGAAAAATGTATGAGGGGTGTATAGCGAACGACGAATAACGAATGACGCTAATATTGTCCTCAGTGATTAAATATTACAATTTGAAGTTTTATTAATTAAGTTTTTCCAAAAAAAAATTAATGTTCTTCATAGACATATGAATATTAAATGTCTATGATGTTCTTTTATAAAAAATATGAAACACTCGTATTCATTTTGACTTTTTTATTAACATTTTTGAAGTGAAAAATTCTTTAGCACCGTTGTGATTTGAAACTCAAAGAAACGAAAAAGTGACATTAAAAAGAGATAAACACATACATCTACAGGATTTAAGAATGCGATAAAATAATCGGACTCCTCTTTGTGCGGTGCTTCGTAGCCACCCCACTCTTGTCTATTTTAGTTAACTGTAGTTTTCACTTGACCGATACTTTAAAAAAGTTGAACAAAGTTTAAAGTTTAAAAGTTTTTTTTCAAACTTGAAGAAAGTTTGAAAAAAGAATTATCATTGAGATAGTGACGTCTCTTTGAACAATTGAATAATTCCCTATTTGAAGTAATAAGTTAGATAAAATATTTGGTTTATAATTAATTTTATTATATCAGTGGAAATTTTGGATTTGGTTTTTAAATGAGAATATTAGAAACGTAATTACAGACATTATTTATCGTGGCTAATAAGTAGACCGGCAGCCGGCGTAGTGCAGCGGTAAGGCCCTCGACTCGCACACCGAAGGTCGCGGGATCGAATCCCGGCGTGGCGAATAAATTTTATTTGATTAATTTGTGTTATGTCACAATTTATTCCTTTAAAATAATATATAAGATATTTGCGGCACGTTCCAGAGTGGAAGATACTCTCAGTATCGCCCTGGTGTAAGACCACCATTGAGAATTGAAACGTTGCTTGAAATGGCATAAGCCGTGTTTGCACCTTCCTCATCCTTATCTCCTTCCCATCCCCACTACCCACAGCCTCACAACATACCCCAATTGGGGATGCCATAGTCTCACTGGCTTCAGACAGGAGCAGTTGGGACTCTTGTGTGGTAGTCATATAAAAAAGACTCATTTTTTACAAGTTTACTGAAAATATTGCTTTCTTGTACATTTTAATTTCCCTCAGAACCTATGTCTTTTTTTAGGTGCTGTATGGAGGTTTTTTTTAATAAATAATGGATAGAAAGATATGGAATGTAAAAAGGTATGATAGGTGTATCGGAATCTGGGAGTCAGTGTGTCCAGGATATGAATCCATCCCTCCCACTGGGCGAGAGGGTCGAGAGAGTCCTTCTGGAGAGGTAAAAAGGTCACTCTCCAAATGCGTCGGGCGTAGGTGTGCAAACCTAAAAAGTCCTCACCCATGAACCCGGACACCCCTGCTAAGTCGCCAAACGTAGCAAACCACTTGGGGTGATCCATGGCCATGGCAAACATGTTGGTTATCCAATAAATGTTTCCCAGGGCGGCGTACCCAAACCCGCCTCCCAAATTAAAGAGTATATACTACCATCTATGTATAACCATTTTATTATACTTTACCATTAATTATCTCAAAACTTATTAAAAATATTTATGCGTTAGACAATTCTTGTTCCCCCCCACACAAATGAAAGATGGGTGACATTTTATAATATTATTATAAACGTGGAACAAAATTTCGTTAGTTATATAATTTCCAAGGGAAATCGTCCCTAAGAATCTAAATGATTTGACCATTTCGTTTGTTCGTCTGCAAAAGTAACCACGCTCAGTTAAATTAGTTCGGATAATCTCTACCTGAATAAATTCTAACTCCAGAACGCGAGAGCGAAATTAATTAAATTGTTTCTTAAATGGAATATTTCCAACTAATAATTGGTAGACCGAGACTTCAGTAGTTTCAAGGACAAAGGGAGTACCGTTACGGGAACTGGGCTTCGTTGGTACTGAAGAACTTAAGCGTTACAATAGTGTGATAAACGTGATAATAAGCTCAATTTTATCTTACATATGGTTCCCCGGCTTTTCATCCACCGACAAAATATCCCCAACAAAATATCCTACGGACGAAACATCCCCCAACAAAATTTCTACTAAAACTTAACTTTGCCTGACCTAACCTAACAAAAAATGGTTAAAAATAATACAGACATCCTGTAAAGCATTGGTCCCCAACCTTTTTATGACCGCGTACCGGTCAACGTTTGATAATATAATTTTACCGCAATCAATAGATTTTTAAGCACGCCCTTGCGCGGCTCAGTACCATTTGGTCCACGGCCCGGTACCGGGCCGCAGCCCGGGGTTTGGGGACCACTGCTGTAAAGACAATAAATTATTGTTATCTGTTTTATTTTTATCCCATTTTACTGTTTTTTATCAATAATTTATTCAATTTTATAAGGAAAACTCTCTTTTTAAAACTTTTGAATGTTATTCCCGTCAACGTAATATACCATTGAAGAAGAAAGAAAATATGAAAGAGAACAAGACACGGAAAAATAGAAAAAGGCAATGGTCGCAACTGAGACTCATTAAAAAGTGAAAAATACCATTGCCTTTTTCTATTTTTCTGTGTTTTGTTCTCTTTTATATTTTCGTTCAGATTATTATGTTATCTTCCTCTTCAATGATATATTATATTGATGGGAATAACCATCAAAATTTATAAAAAGAGAGTTTTTCTTATAAAATTTAATATTTTCATTTAGACTTTTATAAAAAGTCAATTGTTCCGTTTGAATACATTCGGATATATTTATCCGAGACGGTATCCAGATTAAAAACTAATTCTTAGAATGATTGTTTCCAATAAAAAGGGTAGTTGACCGTAATTTGGAAAAATAATTAGTTGAAGATAAAATTGTTAATTCTAAAATTTTAAATATGAAATTGACAAAAATGACAGTTTGACAGAAGGTGGTGATAGCGAAATTGGTTAACGCGCACGTCCCGGTTATCTTGTCAAATTGTCTTTTTCTTTATTTCTTGTCTTGTTCTCTTTCATTTTTTTTTATATTCTTCTTCAATAATTTATTGTGCTTACAGGTTGTCTGTATTATTTTTGCGCCATTTTTTGTTAGGTTAGGTTAGGAAAAATTTTTGTAGACATTTTGATGAGGTATGTTTTGTCCGTAGCATATTTTGTCGGGGATATTTTGTCGCGGGATGAAAACGCACGTTACCCATACTTCTAGGATTCCAACAAGAATGCCTAACATCGATAAATTAAAGTATTTGTGATATCGTAGTTTTAGTAAGAGGTTATCCATGTATAGCACATAGCTGTAGATAATGCAGGGATTGAGGCTTAAATAAATACGGTTGCAACCTCTGGGTCGAGGCTTAGAATCATTCGTACCGCCTGTTGAATGTGCAATTGTGCCGTCACACGCAGTACAATTTATAATTCGAATAGCAGTGCCGGAGTACTGCTGCACATCTTTGGGAGGCGGGTGTGGGTACCGCTGTCTCGGAAACCATTTATTGGATTATTTCTGCCATAGATCACCCCAAGTGGCTCGCTGCGTTTGGTGACTTAGCAGGGGTGCCCGGGTTCATGGGGTGAGGTTTGTCCAGGTGTTGGCGGCGGTGGCGTCTGTCCACCTGCTGCGTGGCCGGCCGGATCAGGAGAGACTGGTTGAGGGAGAAGTTTCGACCTCTCCAGCTGGATTCTGGGAGGGATGGATTCATACATCCGTCACTCTTGGAAAAACTAACCCCCAAATTCCTACTCACCCCTAATTCCCTTTTTTCTTCCCAGAACTTACTCTCCTTCCTTTCCTAAAAAGATCCTCCACACAGCATCCCCAAAGGTAAAATAGGCCCTAAGAGGAATTATTTTCCTCTTGGCCTCCTATGTGGAGCTAATGTAAAAAAAAATCTACCATGATGTGGGCTTTAAAGGTAGGACGATATATATATATTATTGTGACAGTTCACATCGACTAAAATCGCTTAATTTTACGCGGGCTAACAACCCATAGATAAGCTTTTCGACATATTCAAAAAGTGTAGGTTATTTTTTGATACACTAAAGAGAATCGATAGAAGCGCATCGCGGGCGTGTTTGTGTACAAAAGTTCTTACATAAGGAATGTTTTCAATTTCAATTGAATACGGAATCACATTTCTAGGGATAAACCATTTAGCGTTAGTTTGTTCGAGGTTGTAAGTTGAACTCACCACAAGCCAAATAATGGTGGTAGTTTTAGCTATAATTCAAGTATAATCTTTGACTTTTACATTTCGC
Source organism: Limnephilus lunatus (assembly GCA_917563855.2). Lineage (NCBI taxonomy): Eukaryota > Metazoa > Arthropoda > Insecta > Trichoptera > Limnephilidae > Limnephilus > Limnephilus lunatus. Next base: position 51,359,416 of record OU830596.1, on the reverse strand, counting down.
ATTCGTTACAATTGGATATTAGAAGGATGTGACATTCACACAACCTTGAAAACTGAAACTGAACTTAAATGCTAGTTAAACTGAATAGTTTTATTATAAACCAGCTGGGGTACACGGCTTCGCCCAGGGAGTTGATATAAGATTGAACCGACGACTTTCGAACCCATGATATTGCTTTATATACCCCTACCAATGGTAAGCCTCACCCAGTGGCGGTCCCTTCCTCAGGTCAATTGGTCAAAAACCTACCAAAATTATAAGATGACAGCAAAACATAATATTATGAAATATTAAGCATTATTATTCTCTCATATTAACTCATATTATTCTTATGTATTTGTAATGCTCCGCGAGATAGCCGGCAGCGGCAAGTAGTGATATCTAACGTCTTAAATGGAAGCTTTCATTGAGAGCACTATGATTGACTGGGTCAAATTATTAAATGTAATTTGACGTATGTGGATGAATTTGACGTGAGGCATATACAAATGAATATTATCATATTTAATTTGATATTGTATCATAATATAATTTTTTTTAAAAGACCTTCCATTTCTGGACCCCTAGAACCACCTCTGGCCTCACCTGTACAAAAAAGGCTTCAAATGGTTCACAATGTTCCAGAATATTCCACAACACTCAGGAGTATTCTGGAATGTTTCACAATTATCTGGGATGTTCCTTAACGTTCCAGACTATTCCCGAATATTCCAGAATGTTCCAAGATGTTCTGGAATGTAGTGGAATGCTCTGGAATACTCTCAAATATTCTGGACTATTCTAAAAATGTCTAGAGGGCGAAACTTCCAGCCCTTATATGTTCAAAAGCACGCCCTTCAGATAAAAACGGGAACCTTTTTCATGGATGGGGGATAGAGGACTACCGCACCATATAAATCCTTTGATGGTACCGGGACTCGTTTCTGAGTTTTAGCGGCACGCACATTGTACACTGTTTGTAGGCTAAAGAAGGAGGACCCAAAAATCAACAACTATACACTTTTGTAATGTGAAATCTCAAACCACGCATAAATATGTTTGTTTGGGCTATCAGTGATCCAAAACAAACTATACAATTCAACTCAGCACATAAACTCTACATTCTTACTAAATACACTTAAAATATATCTACCTTAGAAAATAGAAGAAAAATTACTGACTTAACCCCTCAGGCCAATTTGTTCGCTTTTCGGAACAACTTATATAGGTCTCATAGAAATCGTTGAAAATGATCTAAACGGTATTGGAAAGAGAAAACACCACGCTTTGTATTCAAATATAAAAGTTAATCACAGAAAAATTATAATGTACATATATGTATATACTTTTATATACCAGCGATTTTCTTACCGCCTCAGAATCAATAACTGTTGTGTCTTATTAGCTGAATTAAATTAAGTTTCTTTATTAAGTTAAAATACATAATGAAGCAATTATCGATGCGCAACTATCCGTGTTTTATTCAGTGTCAGAGATGGCGTTGGCTACTGATTTATAATTTTTGTGATTTTTACTTTTCCACTTACTTACGGAAATTGCGTTTAATTTTCTTTATACGTGTGAGGGAAATTTATTATAATTATCATATTTTTCCTTTGGAGGGGTGCAGACATATGTTCACCGTTTGTCCCATTTTCGACTATTGACAATTAGGGTGTAAGAAAGAGGTAAATCATTGTATCCATCATTATCCATCATCACATCATTGTATGTTTAAGAATAAAAGCAAAACAATCAGCGAATTGACATTTGACGTTTTTGAATTTTTGGAATTCACTCACTACTCAATATTATATTTATCACAATATTCCTGCAGCTCTTTCAAAAGATGAGTATTCGTTTCATATAAAATGTATGAGGAAAATAATTTTCTCCAAAATAATTTTTTCCGTGAATTTTTCCGATGTTTTAATAGTTATTCTGCTATTCGGGGCAGAGACAAATCTAACAAATTAAAGATCATGAAAATCGAACCAACCGTTCTCAAGTTATAAATGGTGTAACTAACTCGACTTTGTTTTATATATTAAGATTTTCTTATTCTCTTTACTAACTCTGTAATGTGACTCTCTTACTTCAGGTTTTCATCAATTATCACACCGAGATATTTAATTTCATCGATATATTTAATCTAAATTTACCTGCATTTAAAATTAATATTTTTACCTTACGTAACATTATTATTATGGGGAAATTTGCATCGCGTAGGAGCTATTGCATACATTTTTATTTTCTTTTTATTTATCCACAATCTAAAAACTTGTTTCTTTTCTTTTCTCTATCATGCACTTTGTTAGGTGCATAATAATGCACTTGTAAAATATGTATTGTGAACCCAGCAGTATGCTATGGTGCTAAACTCTACAGCAATATTCAAATTCACAACATTATAACCTTTAAAACTCAAATATAAAGCTGGATACAAAATATAGGGACATCAGAAATTGAAAATATACAGACATCAAATACAGACTGAAACAAAAACCATTCAACCGCAAAGAAAAAAACACAATATAATATAATATTACGTTAAAAATTCTATCACTTAAGATAGCAGCCAATAAAATTATGCGTTAAGAAAATAAACATAATGTTGGTAGTTCTTAGTCGAAGTATGATACAGTTAAATATGACCGAAGGAGTCAGGGTTGAATTAGCTCAGTGTTTAAAGCAGAGCCCAGGCAAGGCTTGCAAATCTTAAAACAGGACAAATATCTTGGGCTGTGCATCGATAAGCACTTAACGTTTAAACAGCATTCGAAAGATATTAAGGTTAATTAGTGTATTTAGTCAGAATCTTTTTCCTATTTTTCTGTTTCAAACTTTCGTTTAAGAGTCACTAAAATAGTTTTCAATGATTAAATATTATATTAGTTTGATGTTTTACTCATATGTTATTCCAAAAATTTGTTATTTTATTGCTATCAAGTTAAATTTGCAGAACTCTATTTATTTTATACGGTGCTCCAGATTTTATGTCCGGATTTAATATATCCCAAATGAAAGACTAAACCCTTCCACACACTTTTCCACAAATGAATATCTAGTAAATTCACGCAATGTAAGTGCACTATATAAGTATAATAAATACAAGAACAATACGTCAATCCACCAGAAACATAATGTGAAAATATTTCACCGACTCCAGATATTTTCATATCAGAGGGTTCGGCTCTGATGAAATCCTAACTGGTCCGATAAATCCTACTGATCCCTCTATATAAATATTTAAAAAATCTTTCGTAATCCTACCTGTATTTAAAATGACCGACTTTTGCATTTTTATGTACAAATTTTTTGACAAATCTAATACGCCTAAATTTTGAATGAGAGAGCTAGGTATAATGCCAGTAGCCGAAATAACAAATGGTAATATTTTTATAGTCTGAGAATGCCAAATTCTTTTAATTTCATTTCCTAAATCTGTATATTTTCTTATTTTTTCAGAAACAGTTTTCTGAATATTACAAGAATTTGGAATAGCGACATCAATGATATAGTTATTTTTTTAATTTTGTCATGTAAAACTATATCGGGTCTATATATAATTTTGTCATGTAAAACTATATTTTCTAAAAATGAATTTGGTTCATATTCATAATATGGTACATTACGGCAGTCAATCAAGTTGTGTTTAATTACCAAACTTTGGTGAATTATTTTTAAAACTTGATTTTTGCCTAAATGTATACTCGGTCGGCGCTAATACAGAACATCCCGATATAATATGTTCTATAGTTTCCGGAAAAGCCAAACATTTTCTACATAAATCATCAATTTGATTTGCATCTTTGATGATATGCTTCCTATAATTTTTAGTATTAATGACTCTATCTTGAATGGCAAGCATAAAGCCTTCTATTTCTGCGCTCAATTCTCCAATACTCAACCATTTGTTTGACGAAAATTTGTCAACATATGTTTGGTTGAGATAATTGAAGTGTTTTGCGTGAAGAATTTTATTTGACCAGGAATCTAATAATTCTTGGTTTGTATTTATAAGAATGCTGGCATTCTCGTCGTATAAATTTAATGGCGAAATATTTCTATCTGCCTTGAAAATTATTTTGTGCATTTCTGAACTATCTGCTTTCCTATGGAAAAAATTTCTTAGTGTTTCTACCTGATTATGTTTTAAAGATGTTATTTTGTCTATACCTCTACCTCCTAATTTTCTAGGTAAATTAATACGTTCTATAGCTGAATTTGGATATTATTTTAATATCTTTTATATATTCAATAATATTATTATTCAACTTATAAAAACAGTTTATTTTATAACAAGTTCTGCTATGTAATTATTCATACGCGTGACAGCTGTTTCGCCTTCTGACGGCATTATAAAACTGTGGTTATACCACTTACAATGTATTTTTTTTATTTGTAGTTGTTTATATTATTTGGTATTTACGATGAAAAAATTAAGTATTGCTTTTTACTTTATTGTCTACGCCCTTACTAATTTCTGAATAAAATTACTGAAATTATTAAAGGTTATTATTCTTTTAAGTTTCCCCGATTACTGATTTGTTAAAATTTGACTGAAGGTCGTTGTATCATAATAATATGCGACCTAAGGGCGTGTAAATAACCCCAGAACTCTCTGAGCGTCATACTCAAAAATATGATTATGAATTTATCTTGCGCGGACAACTATTATATCACAAACAAAGCAATCTGACAAAATCTCAAAGGGAAAAACAGAAGCACTAACCTTTTATGTTGATCTCTGTAAAGTTGGAGGCTTCCCAGCAATTTCAATCCACTTAAATTAAGATCAGTTCAATTTTGGTAATTTTGAAATATGCAAACGTCAGTTGTCAATTTTACACAACTAAAGGAGAAATTACAATGAATTGCATGATATTCAAACCACAAGATGTTGTGGCAGTTATCCCCACATGTTACTTTACTATTTTTAAAAAAATACATTTTAAACTGCACTATTTCTCCTAATGGACAAATGAGCACCATCTATTTATCCATAGTGGCAGATCATGAAGTTTTTGCAGTTTTTGAAGTAAAACTTCTTTACGCACGCTCGACTTGGTGGGTAAGCTGGTGAATGCGTTACGAAAAAGTCTAATACGAGCGGTAATCGATGCGAACGGTGATCGATGTGAACAGTGATCGGGCGAAGCGTACATATTGCACAACTAAGGTAAGGCGTACATACCAACCCAAGGTTGTAGGTCACTCCACGGTCGTAGGTCACCCCACAATCGTAGGTCACCCCAGGGTCATAGGTCACCCCATGGTCATATGTCACCCCAATGTCATATGTAACCCCAATCTCATATGTCACCCCAATGTCATATGTTCTTTTATAAGTTAGTGAAGTTTTACTTAAGTCGTGTGGTCTAAAGCACACTCGTTTTTTTCGAACAATACATTTCAGGTACGTTTTTAGATTTTCACGGCCAAAAGCATTTTTGTTATTTGTTTTTGGGATGTTATGCCGTGTTGCGCTACATCCTTCTTTAGCCGATGTTTTGGACAGCGTTGCAGTGCCTGATGATGAACACTGCAAAGCTGTCCGAAACGTCGGCTTAATAAGGAGGTAGCGCAACACGGCATAACATCCCAAAAAAATAAAGAAAATACATTTCAGTGTCTCTGATAATCCAAAGAGACCGCCAAATAATCATTCTTGCAACATAAATATAAATATTTAAAAAAATATATATTTTAATGCCTAACAACTAGTCGTTGTGTATTCTGATAATTATGTGAGTTATTCTTAAATAACTTGTTCCGTAAAACCGAAATTGTAGACATACTTCAACTTGTATGGGATAGAATGTTGAAACATTGCTCTCGTCCGAGCGTAGGGGTGGCTTGTACTAGTTGTATACATAACTAATTACAGTAACAACAGCTGGGTATGTTAAACAGGTTACAAAAGGTGAGCTCCCTCAGGCGAAGATGTACTCACCTCTCCAAAATGTGTTTCCAGGGAAATTTAATATAATGTTCGAGTTATGGGTTTTATCGAAGCTTCATAAAATTACTTGCAAATTTATCAGGGTTGTTTTTTTAAACTTTTCGTTTGTTTGTTTTTGTCATTAACCTCCCGGGTCACGTAGTGCTTTTATACAGGGTGTTAAGGAACATACTTGACTTGTGATTAAATATCCTGACACTATTTGGAGTAAAAAATGTAAATGAAATTTTTTTTGTCTCCAGTGAGTTTTTCGAGGTAATTAATTTTTTTTAATAAAAAAAAAACAGAGTGTCCAATTTAGACGTCGTAGAAGTGAAACCCTCAGAAAACTAATGTAGGCAAGAGTGGACAGACTACGGAGCTTTTTTTATCAATTTAAAAGATGATTTTATCCATATTTTTGTCGCCGAATTCCAGTGCACCTTTTTAGTATTCCTACATTTGGTCATCACATTAGTATTTGTGTTTTCTTCTTCGGAGTTGCTAGATGTCGCTTTCTTTTGTGTTTTCTTTGCCTGTTCATTTTGGAGTGGTTTGAAGATTGGATATTTATTTCACTTTTTTTTGTATTTCGTAGGATTCGATCCTTAGTCCGCTGAATGTCTTACCGCTTTATACCAATAGACAAAAATGAGACTTGCATGGGACCTTGGATTTATCGTATTATATCGCAACCGAGTACCCGTGAAATAAATAAAGAGTTCATTGCTATCTCATTCTGTCGCAGGCTAAATCCTATAGATTTCAAGTGTTTGTGTCTTTATAGTGTCGCCTGCTTCCATTTCGTCGAGTTTCAAATCACAACAGTACTAAAGAAGTTTTCACTCTAAAAAATTCCATGTCGTTACTGGTCACTCAGTCGAGTAATCGCTCAACCGGGTTTCAAATATCTTTGAAACAACCCCTCACCCCTCCCCTAACTGTCCAATACCTACTAATTTGTTATGTTTTAGCTGAAAAAAAAATGTCACCGGAGACCAAAATTTCATTAATTTTTTTTACACCCAATAATGTCAGGAATCACTGGTTAAATAAAATCAAGTACGTCCCTTAAGAGAAACGTCTACACGACCAGTTTCGTACAAAACTTAATTTAGGATTTGAGGCCAAAACACCCAACCAAACTGTAAAATAATATTTTTAATCAAAAGTTTTATTAATATCTAGTACGGGTACCAGCTATTTTATTTATTTTGGTTTTAAATTGAGATATATAGGTAATTAAAGAATTCAATTTTGCCTTATTTTGGAGGCAACTTTGGAATTTTTTTGCGAGTTAATTATAATTTTTAAGAAATATTTTAATACATTGAAAAACAAAATAAAAAAATAAGGCATCGTTAAAAATGCATTTTTGGGTAGTAATTTTAATTTAAATTTGTGTTCCTAATTAAAAAGATAATTTTTAATTTCATTTTACACCAATCAAAGTGCTTTATTTTATTTGTTTAATTTTAAAAATTTTAATTTTACGGTGCTCCAGATTTTATGTCCGGGTTAAATCTTTCCCAAATGAAAGACTAAACCCTTCCACACACTTTTCCACAAATGAATATCTAGTAAATTCACGTTATGTAAGTGCACTATACAAGTATAATAAATACAAAACAATACAAGAACAACACGTCAATCCACCAGAAACATTATGGGAAAATATTTCACCGACTCCAGATATTTTCATATCAGAGGGTTCGGTTCTGATGAAATCCTAACTGGTCCGATAAATTCTACTGATCCCTCAATATAAATATTTAAAAAATCTTTCGTAATCTTACATGTATTTAAAATGACCGACTTTTGCATTTTTATGTACAAATTTTTTGACAAATCTAATACGCCTAAATTTTGAATGAGAGAGCTAGGTATAATGCCAGTAGCCGAAATAACAAATGGTAATATTTTTATAGTCTGAGAATGCCAAATTTTTTAATCTCATTTCCTAAATCTGTATATTTTCTTATTTTTTCAGAAACAGTTTTCTGAATATTACAAGACTTTTGGAATAGCGACATCAATGATATAAGTTATAGAAGGTACATTTGCTACTGTAAAACTATTGATTTAAAATATGAATTAACTTACCTGGGAGTAATAGTAGACAAGGAGTAATGTAGAAATTTTTATTAATTAAAATTCTTACTGCCCCATTGTACACAAACTCATATATTTGTCTATTGTCGAATCCATCCTTGGATATGAAATAAGAACTTGGGGGCACACAAACAGTATTTAAATTAAATATAATCAACATTTGCAAACTGTAATAAATTAAATATAATCAACATTTGCAAACTGTTATTTAGATAAATAAATAGGATATAAAAAATCTCTTTTGTGAAGGCTCCAGTAACCAAGGTAAACAATAATATTTGAGATTAATTTGTAATATATTTTAAAGGTAAATTTAATTACATATATTTTATTTTGATAGCAGTATTCTAAAATATAATATATTATAGATTTGTAACGTTGAAAGGTAAAAGGTTTAAATTAAAATATTTTATTTTATTTGGGCATTTTGAAAATTATTTGTTGACAATTGACAATTAACAAATGATATTACTAGGTAACGATAGTTGCTTGGTTACTGGAATGTAGGAACTAATAATAATAATCATTTTCGTGTTGTTTTGTAAATTGATAATATGTCATTTACAACCAACCGAAATGAAGAGCGGTCTGTTATGTCATCTACACAGATGAACAATGATAGTCTAAAGGTACGTCCGCACCGGTAACGAAATAGCAAAGTTGTATAACAATTGTTTTAAAACATGTATATATGTTGTATAAACTTTGTTGTACAACTTTTATAATTTTGTTATATAACAAGTTACAACTAGCAAACGCGTCCACACCTCATGAAACAAGAAATGCAACACTTTCAATCATTTGAGGATTCAGTAGTAATCATGGCTTCGGAGGAAGAGGTTTTGCTGGCCGCCGCGGCCTGTGTAATTATATCAACTCACCGTCAACCAACTGAGCGCAGATGGTGGGTGCGACCTTCGCTGGAAGCTCGACATCGTTACAGTGGAACTCACCTGATGGAGGATCTGATGGAAGACGGTAGAGATCCCCTTAGTGGGGAAATCAGGGATGATGGGAGTTTTCGGAATTTCGCTCGAATGAGCAGTTCTGACTTTGAATATTTCTTGATCAATGTTGCCCCAACTATTGCAAAGCAGGACACCAATTATCGATGGGCTATACCTGCAAGAGAAAGGCTTTGAGATTTTTGGCGAGTGGTGATTCCTATCAAAGCTTGAGTTACTTATTCAAGATCTCAAAGCAGAGTATTTCCAAGATTGTTCCTGAAGTCTGTAGGGCCCTTATTGTCTTCTTGAAGGATGTAATCAAGGTATGTATATCAATAATTATATTCAAACAAATATTTTATTATGCAAACTTTAATATATATTATGCAAACTTATATACTATTACTTTCAATAATGCTAAATAAAATGAAGAAAAAAAAAACAATTAAAAAGCCAATTACATATCCAGTAAATTCAAGGAGTCAGTCGTTGCTTGGTCAACGGGGCTAGGTTCGGCAGATGTGCTAGCTGCAGAGTAAGCATCTGGGCTGACAGCAGAGTAGACTTGCTGGGTACTAGGGTGCAACTGTGGGCTTACGTCACCGTAGAATTGTGGGCTTCCTTGACCGTAGACTTGTGGGCTTCCTTGACCGTAGACTTGTGGGCTTCCATGACCGTAGACTTGTGGTCTTCCGCGTAGATCTTGCCTTTCTGCGTGGTACAAAATGTTAGTAAGTTGATGTTTCGTGTCCACCACCAACATTTTATCTTTCAAATTTCTCAGGGCAATAGCTACTTGTTCCCCAAATACATCAAACTCGTCCCTGGTCCTGGCGCTAAGCTTTTTCATTACATCGTATGCTTCCCTGGCCATACTGTCGTTGTGGGATCTCTTTTTGCTGGGTCTTTTCATTTGAGATGGCGGAAGGAAAGTAGACTGTTCTTGCTCTGTCTGTGTCTCTTCTGGCCCCTATAAAGAAAAACAAATTTCATTAATTCAAAGAAATGAAGTGGGTTGTCAACAATAAGTATATGATGAAATATTTTCTTTTTTTGCAGACCCCAAGCAGTCAAGGAGAATGGCTTGATTTAGCTGCTGACTTTGACCAAAAATGGAATTATCCTCACTGCTGTGGCAGCATTGATGGGAAACATATTACGTTGCAAGCTCCCAAACACAGCGGTAGTGATTATTTCAACTACAAAGGGTATTTCAGTATTGTACTTATGGCCATCGTCAACGCAAACTACTGTTTTACTTATGTCAGCATTGGATGCCAAGGGCGAATATCTGATGGTGGCGTGTTTGGCAGTACAGAGTTCAAGAGGCTTCTTGAAACATCACATTTACATTTGCCAGCGGCAACACCTCTGCCTGGGAGAACACTGCCAACTCCTTACGTTTTTGTGTGTGACGACGCTTTTCAGTTACTGCCAAACATGATGAAACCGTATCCGGGGGCACAAGCAAAAGGTTCGCCACAGAGAATATATAATGGCAGACATAGCAGAGCAAGGCGCACTGTGGAAAATGTATTTGGTATAATGTCAGCTGTATTCAGAGTCCTCAGAAAACCCCTGCTTCTTGAGCCCCTAACTGCAGAAAATGTTGTCCTAACTTGTTGCCTCCTCCACAACTTTCTTCGAAAAAGTCAATCAGCATCATCGTACACCCCCCCTGGGACCTTCGATGATGAAGATACCTCCTCCGGTGAAGTTACACCTGGACATTGGAGAATCGTGGGTGAACCAACAGATACCTTTCTGCGGCTCAGAAGGATCCCGAGAAAACCCTCCGACGTCGGCAGAATGGTTCGTAATGAAATCAGCGCTTTTTTTCAATCTGAAGAGGGATCAGTGCCGTGGCAAAACAGATACTGAATGCGAGGGATTAAGTAGGTACCTACCTACATTGTTTTTCTCCTCCCACTTTCTTCTTAGTGACAAATAATTATTATGTAGGTACCTACTAAATAGGTAGTTAACTACTAAATTAAAGTTGAAAAATTAAACTGTATAAAATGTAATTAAAATTAATTAAAGTTTAATTAAAACTGAAGTGTGTTTACCTGTGCCTGATCTGACGCCTGTGTGGACTCATCTGGTTGCTGCAGTTCACCCGTGAGCTGCTGTCCGACTTCTTGTTGGTGCCTCGGTGTGTTTTTATCTTTTAGAAAAAGCAGAGAGTGGAAATATATCCATTTGGTCTTGTAAGGGGCATCAGCTCCGTCTCCACTCTTCCCTTTTTTCAATTCGCGCTGGAATTGTCCAATTAGCATCCGAACTTTCTTCTCCACCTCATCCACGTTTCCTTCAAAATCGGAAGCTAGATCAGCCCAACCATCTTGCTTTTTATTACGGTTTTTGTATTCATTGTGTTGTGGATCCCAAAGTACTGCTTTCTCACGATACTGCTCAATCAATCTTTCGGTATTCTCCTTCGTCCACTCCATCTCCAAAAGACCTCAAAAAATACCTCACAAAATACACAAAACAAAGAACGCCAGTCAAATTAAAAAAAACTCCACGCACTCAGACACACTCACTTACAGATAGTTCTCCATCAACTGATGGGAGGACACTGAAAGGTGGGTTGTTTGTTTTTTGTGTTTTTTGTGTTTTTTTTTTGTTTTGTTGTGTGTGTGGACGAGCTTGCAACTTGTTATACAACCAAGTTATCTAATTCCTTTGATCTTTACCGACAACCTCTGGGTAACATGTAACCTGCTATAAAAACAGAAAAAAAGTTACACAACATCGTGTTATACAACATTTTTCAGTTGAATTTCTAACAAGTTACATAACATTGGTTATATAACTGTTTGTAACACGTTTTGTTACTGGTGTGGACGCACCTTAAGACCACCAAAAACAAAAGCAGGTATTCCTAGGCAGCGTATGAAATGGACGAACGATGTCAATATGTTCATCGTTCGTTCATATTTTTATGTAACTAAATTAGAAACAGATATGTTATTGTATAGGAAAAAATTACATTTAATTTTCTCACAAAATTATCCGATTGCCCAAGTAAACGAACAAAGATTAGCAGACCAAAAGAGGGCAATTTTCAAAAATAATTTAATTCCTGTAGTAACATTAGATCAGATAAAAAAGGAAGTAGCAGATAGATTGCAATTAGAAAATAATTTAGAGCAAGTTAATACGAGTAGTAATGTTATATCAGATACATTGAACGTAGATAGTTCAGATAATATTCTAGTCGAAGAATCCAATGATATTACAGTAGACTCAAATAACTTAGACGTTATTTATAATCTTAGGGAAATCAACATTGCAAATTTAAACTTACTAGATGAAAATATTATAGAATTAGCTAACTTACTTCATAATAATATAAATAGATATATAGATATAGAGCCCACAGTTAGACCAAAATTACCAAAATTACATACGTCAAAGAAATTATCTAAATTAATTTCTGAATTAAATAATATAATTTTACCAAAAATTATATTTGATGACATTAGTTTTTTAGATCTTCATACAATAGTGTATGCTAGTGCTATCACTATATGTAACAAGTTAGGAGTTAAATTAACGTCTTCTGATGATAGATCATATAATTATAGAAAACCAGAATGGCAGAGTAGATTAGAAAATGATGTAGTATTTTTAAGAAGTAGCATAGCTAGAGTAATAGAGTACAAAAATGGAAATAGAAGTAGGAATATTTTGAGACATGTAGATGTAATTGGGAGAAAATTTGGTTATAGTATTGGTAGTAATAATAATGAAAATATAATCAATGATTTATTAGATTTGTTAAAACAAAAATTAGGTGTAAAAGCTAGTAGATTAAAAAGATATAATTATACGTATAATAAAAAAAATAATAATAGATTATTTCAGAAAAATGAGAAAATATTTTATTCCAAACTTGACGATAAACAAAATATTATTTCGAATAATAATAATCCGTTGCCATCTGAATCAGATATGCGCGATTTTTGGACAAATATTTGGAGTAAAGATATAAAACATAATGAGTCAGGTCCGTGGATAGAAAATGAAGAACTCAATTGTTCAGACATTGAACAAATGAGTTTTTCTGATATATCGGTTGAATTGTTAGCCAAAATTATAAAAAATACTCATAATTGGAAAGCCACGGGTTGCGATTGGATACATAATTTTTGGTATAAACGTCTGACTACTTTACATCCCCTTTTGGCAAAAAATCTTTCAAAATTTGTCAGAGAACCTCAAAATTTTCCAAATTTTCTAACTAAGGGCATTACTTATATGTTGCCTAAAAGCGAACATATTAATAATCCCTCTCAGTATAGACCCATTACATTTTTACCGACAATATATAAAATTTTAACCTCTTGCTTGACAGATTTAATATACACTCATTTAGATGAAAAAAATGTTTTATCTGAACAACAAAAAGGTTGTCGCAGAAAACATATGGGATGTAAAGAACAATTAGTTATTGATTCTGTAATTCTAAAACAGATTCAAACCCAAAAACGTAATTTACATATTTGTTATATAGATTACCAAAAAGCTTATGATAGTGTCCCGCACTCGTGGCTGATAAAAGTTTTAAATATATACAAAATTAACCCAATTATTATTAGCTTTTTGGAAAAAATTATGGCATTTTGGAATACCGATTTGCTTTTGAATTTGAAAGATAAGAAAATTATAGTACCGGGCATTTCAATAAAAAGAGGGATTTTTCAAGGAGACTCATTGAGTCCTCTTTGGTTTTGCTTAGCATTAAATCCTCTATCTAAAATGTTAATTAAAAGCAAGTTTGGAATAAAAATTAAAGGTAATACTAGAGAGAGAAATATAATTTCTCATTTATTATTTATGGATGATTTAAAATTATATTCAAATTCTGAACCAAATTTAGAGAAAATGATTAAAGTAGTTAAAAATTTTTCAGATGATATTAAAATGACTTTTGGTTTAGATAAATGTAGAACGATCCATATAGAGAAAGGTAAAATTGTAGATGGAGACGAGGGTATATTTAGAAATTTCAAAATTGAAAGTATGAAAGGGGGTGAGGTTTATAAATATTTAGGATATCCTCAATCAAATAGATTAGATCATACTAGTATTAAAAATGATATTAGGATTAAATTTAAAACTAGGATCAGAAAAATTTTGAAATGCAATCTATCTGCTAAAAATTTAGTAAAGGCGATAAATACTTGGGCAATACCTCTATTAACTTACTCATTTGGCATAATTAAATGGTCTAATACAGATTTAGATAGCTTAGAACGATTAATTAGAACTACATTAACTAAATTTCATTGCCATCATCCAAATTCAGCTATAGAACGTATTAATTTATCCAGAAATTTAGGAGGTAGAGGTATAGTCAAAATAACATCTTTAAAACATAATCAGGTAGAAATGCTAAGAAATTTTTTCCATAGGAAAGCTGATAGTTCAGAAATGCACAAAATAATATGCAAGGCAGATAGAAATATTTCACCATTAAATTTATACGACGAGAATGCCAGCATTCTTATAAATACCAACCAGGAATTATTAGATTCCTGGTCAAATAAAATTCTTCACGCAAAACACTTCAATTATCTCAACCAAACATATGTTGACAAATTTTCGTCAAACAAATGGTTGAGTATTGGAGAGTTGAGCGCAGAAATAGAAGGCTTTATGCTTGCCATACAAGATAGAGTCATTAATACTAAAAATTATAGGAAGCATATCATCAAAGATGCAAATCAAATTGATGATTTATGTAGAAAATGTTTGGCTTTTCCGGAAACTATAGAACATATTATATCGGGATGTTCTGTATTAGCGCCGTCCGAGTATACATTTAGGCACAATCAAGTTTTAAAAATAATTCACCAAAGTTTGGTAATTAAACATAACTTGATTGACTGCCGTAATGTACCATATTATGAATATGAACCAAATTCATTTTTAGAAAATGAATTTTATAAAATTTATTATGATAAAACTATTCTGACAGACAGAACAATTAGTCATAATAGACCCGATATAGTTTTACATGACAAAATTAAGAAAATAACTTATATCATTGATGTCGCTATACCAAATTCTTGTAATATTCAGAAAACTGTTTCTGAAAAAATAAGAAAATATACAGATTTAGGAAATGAAATTAAAAGAATTTGGCATTCTCAGACTATAAAAATATTACCATTTGTTATTTCGGCTACTGGCATTATACCTAGCTCTCTCATTCAAAATTTAGGCGTATTAGATTTGTCAAAAAATTTGTACATAAAAATGCAAAAGTCGGTCATTTTAAATACATGTAGGATTACGAAAGATTTTTTAAATATTTATATTGAGGGATCAGTAGGATTTATCGGACCAGTTAGGATTTCATCAGAGCCGAACCCTCTGATATGAAAATATCTGGAGTCGGTGAAATATTTTCCCATTATGTTTCTGGTGGATTGACGTATTGTTCTTGTATTGTTTTATTCTTATATAGTGCAATTACATTGCGTTAATTTACTAGATATTCATTTGTGGAAAAGTGTGTGGAAGGGTTTAGTCTTTCATTTGGGAAAGATTCAACCCGGACATGAAATCTGGAGCACCGTAATAAAATAAAAAATGTCACACCAAATATAAACAAAGATTTTTTTTTAAATACTGTATGGTACAGAAAGCCTACTTCTAATAATAGGCATCCTTTGGTACATTACGGTTCAAGGGGTGTAGTTTTCCCGGGTCTTCGCTGTGGATGCGTCTGCCCATCAGCTGCGTGGCAGGCCTCAGAGGGAAAGACTGGTTGAGGGAGATCTTTTAAACTCTTCAGCAGAACTATCTCAGAACATCGCTTTGCACCACAGTGGGGGGGGGGGTATATTCATACGTCCGTCACTCCTGGAGACAATTACCCCCATATTCCTATCCATCCTTAATACTTATTTCGTTATCAGAACTTCCTCTCCTTCGTTTCAGGACTTGTTGAATATTTATTTCTTTAATATTTTATGTAGCCAAGTGAGAATTACGAAAACGCTCGCGGACCACACGAAATGTGCTCGCGGGCTGTATGCGGCTCACGGGCCTTAGGTTGCTTATCACTAGTGTAGATGTAAGGCTTTCATTCTAAGGTTCCAGGAATGAGTAGTGAAGCAATACATCCTTCTGCCTTGCCATGCGAGGAAATGTCTCGAGGTAAATTACCATATAATTGCCGTACAGTAGTGAGTTCAACAGGTATTCCTAGGAAACCTGTTGTAAGAGAACACTAATTGGTTTTGTTTTAAAGGCTTCGAGCAAAATGCAGTTAGGAAATAGTTTCATATTGTTCTAGCACGCAAGATTCCCCAGGGAAATTACTTTGAAGCCAGGTATTCGAAATTGAATTAAAACTACGTTGTTTTCTGCAAATTCAATTATTACAATAGTTTTAAAATTGAATTTTCTTCAAATTTAAACAAAATTCTAACATTTATATACAAGTCTATATTAACATTTATAAACAGCATATACAAGGTATTAAAAACAAAATTTTATTTAGCCGGCTATCATATCTGTTGCTAAATAAAATTAAAAAAGGTTTATATTATAGTCTCGTATACTCATAACTAATTTTATTGAAATCTGGGAAACGCATGTGAAACATACAAAATAATCATAAAAATACATAATAACCTCACAGCACAAAGAGCAATTTTTAAAATTATACTTAGAGTCCCCATCAGAACCCCCACAGACTATGTTTTTAAAGCGCTGAATTTAATGTCACTGAAACAATTATATACAAAAGATATTCCAATGGACGCATTCAAAAACCAGGATAACTTTACACATACACACTCGAACCGATTCACAAGATCTACATTACAACATACATTCCACCAACCTACAACTAAAACGACTTTTGGACAAAGAAATACCCATGCAATACTTCTCCATAAAATTATTTAATTTATTCCCTTTTGCAATAAAAACCATTAAAAAAATAACCGACTACAAAAAAAGCATAAAGATATGGATTATGGACATGGGAAGGAAGAATATATTACGATAAAATTTTGCAACCTAACAAAGATTAATGCTAGTATTGCACATTATTTTAGATTTAACTTTTTCTCTTTTTAACATAGGTATTTACATACATTTCAAACGAAAAACTTGTTACAATGTGTTCTTAGAACGGGGTACCCCAGTAAGGACACACTTTTCTTTCAAAAATTGTAAAACAAAATATACAAATAAATAAATGAATTACGGGTAATACAAAACAAGGTAATTAAAAAAACTATTTAACTACAAGCCCAGAACATCCACAAAAAATATATATGAAAAAAAAAACTATTAACATTAAGACAACTACTATATGAATACAATACATATTTCCTACACAAAATAAACAAAAAATCGTACACAAACACACTTTGCACGATAACATGATAACATATATTTAAACACCATTTACACTAACTATGGTAAACAATCCATTGGTTACGAGGGGGCAACTTATATAATTGCCTCCCAAACGACACTAAAAACGAAAAAAAACTGGATAAATTAAAAAAAATTATTACATATTAATAATTGATTATCGATAACAAAATAACGAAATAGAATAGCGCTTTATTGAAATACTTAGTTTGTTTAAATACTATTATTAAATGAGTAAAAACATAATTTTCTTTTAAGATGAAGCCAACTGAATAATGCAAAATCAAATCGTTTTTGTTTTGAAAATGTGATCGTTTAGAATTATTGTAAATGTTTCAATTAAATACGGCGTGTAGAACAAATAATCATGGTCCTTAAAAATATCGGTCCATTTTTTTTAATAAGTATAAGGTCTATAAAAAACAATAAGCCTTTAAAAAAATATATTATAAGGTCTATAAACCTCTTTTAGCATATGGTTTTATTATTTAATGTGACAAATTCAGTTTCTTTTTTGATAATCGTAAAAAAAAAATTAATTTAGGCCGAACTTCACAAAATAAAATATGGAATTTCGCGTTGTTATTTTTGACATCATGGCGCCAATACGGCAGTTGACGAATTTGGAATTTCAAAGTGAACCTTATACCGTCCACCGAAGAACTACTGACTAGCCACACCTATTTTCAGTCACACCTTTTCCAACATTTGCAAAAGCTTTTTCTCAAGTATTTTTAAACTCCTCCCATAATGGGGCGTGAATTCCGATTTAGATTTTTTCCTGTACTAGTGGATCGCCTTAAGTATCAAATATTGTTAATAGCCTTGCGTCTGTCGTTCGTAAACGGAAGTTCTGCCATCTACATCTCCCCCGGCCGGAGCGGGGAACAGACGTTAGGCTATGTGTCGCTTGGTTTCGTGAAATCAATTTTAAATTTCGGTTTTATTACAATATACAAAGCGTAAAAAAATAATTAATGTTTTTTACAGGCCTTTACGAAATCAACCTGTAAATTTTTTTTCTCAAATACCTTTTCAAACATTTCCAAAAGCTTTTTCTCAAGTATTTTTAAACTCCTTCCATAATGAGGCGTGAATTCCGATTTCGATTTTTTCCTATACTATTGGAACGCCTTAACTGGAATAATTTATTTTTTTTAAGTCGTTTGCATGAAAGCTTTAGTATGTTTTCATTGAAATTGTATTCCAGAGTAGTTTTGCGGTGGCCTTTGGCCTTTTGCATAGCTTGAATAATAATTCTAACCCAATCTGAACGTCTGGCTTGACCCCGAATTCATGAACCAATTATTTTAATTTATATTCAGAACATCCAATGATAGCCATTATTAATAAACAACGCGAATCAATATTTAATTGACTTCATTCGTGAGGCCGTTATAACAACGTTTAATAATATTGAAACAGCTTTGGGACTTAATCCATATTCCGAGGTTCTGCCTACAGCAAATTTCAATAATATAAATTAAATATTAGGTAGATATTCTACAAAAGTGTTACTATCGCTCTTACACCTCCGAATACTGAGCGAAAGGCTCATAATTTATAATAAATAAATAAAATCATCAAAATCGAGGTTTTGTATTCTCCATTTTTCTCCTCCAAAACTGGACCGATTTTTAAAGTTTTTTTTTACCAACTGTATTAGAAAACAGCTAGCATTGAAAAACCCGCTCTGTAGGTTTTTGTTGCTAGGCCCTGCGGGCGGCTTTTGTTTGGGCTTCGCCCTGTTTGAGTGTTGGTGAATATTTCCGATAGGAACTGATGCCAAAAATAGTCGGTTCCACGAATCCACTGTGATCCAGTGGCAGCTAGTCACCGGGACAAAATAACCGAAACAGGCAATGACATCATTTGTAATATATAGCCGCGTGATACTATTATTCACAATTCTAAGTATTACCGTCAATCTTTCCATATGCGGAGAGATATTCAAATTCTAAAATTAAGTAGAACTTATACCTAGGGGGGTCATGTCCTCATGCGACCTGCTAACTTAAGTGGCGCCGTTCTTTGACGTATTCTTGAATCCGAAACCAAATTACAAAAGTAGCTTTTTTAGCGTTTTAATAATATAGATGGCAGCACTTCCGTTTACGAACGACAAACGCAAGGCTATTAACAATATTTGATACTTAATAATAAGCGCCCTTGAGGAGATTTTTCACAAAACGGCGCTCTACAAATTGTCCAATTATTATTATTATTATACTTATTATTATATGTAATATTTTATACTCTGTCTTTATTCTATTCAACCTGGAATAAGGACCATTATTAATATTAATATTATGTCAGTATATTGTTTTCTTTTTAAATACATAGTCTAGTTTGCATACCTACTGAACGTCGGTTGATAGAGTTCAAGCCAGGTAATTTTATCGATTTTTGGAGCGTCCTAACTACTATAAAAAGTAACTTATCAAAAAAAGTAAAACGTAACGATACGCTAGTGGTCGATGATATTTGCCTATATAATATATAATAGATACAGAATAAGTAGGTATTTAATTCAATTCAATGAAAAAATAACATGATTCTTTGATGAAGAGATTGGAAAATTGAATTGATGTTTTTGAAATAACATTAAATGTCATAAATCGAATCGAAAAATTATGTTCGGCAGCTTTTAAGCTAATTATCCCCCCGCTGTGACCAATTAAAAACTCTCAAGAAATTTGAAAGCTTTCAATTTGCAGAAAATTTTCAAAGCGGCGCATTAAAGCTGATGACTCTTTTTTTAACATTATGGAAATGGCTTAAGAAAAAAGTAATCGTGGATAAAAATATTTTTTTAAATGCACGTTTATGAACGTTTTGAAAAATCGTTAAATTTTTCATAAATGTGAAAATAATTCATGGTTTTTGGTTTTTATCATATGATTTAAAATAAATAACAAATATCAGTGGGCTCATATTGGTTCCCTGGGGAACGCCCTTGACCTGTGAAGAAAACAACTTTTTCAGTTTTTTTTTTTTTTTATCATATCATTTCTGTTTTCAAAGTTTATTTGCGTACAAAATATTTAGGTAGAACATTATATTATATCCCAATCTAATTCATTTCAAAATTATCGTTAATATAATAGTGTGTATGTATTGCTAAAATCCGGTTCCATGCCAACTCAGAATGAAACCAACTCAGAAACACCTCAGAAAGGTCATTAAAAGCTAAGAAAAAATAATTTTAAAATAACCGGTAACCCTAACGGAACTTAAGCCATTTAACAATTTTTTTCAATATTTTTTACCTTAATGACCTTTCTGAGGTGCTTCTGAGTTTGTTTAATTCTGAGTTGTCCGGTCACCCAAAAATCCATGCAAACACACTGTAGATTTCGGAGAATATGTTGAATTTTTTAATTTACAGTACTAAGGTGTGGATCGCTCTTCCTATGGGCGATTTCAGGAACATATTTACAGAATATATAATAGTTGTGACGATAGCCCTGAGTGTGAGATTCTGCAACAAACAGCTTGATTTACTTTAATCGATTTTACAGATGGATGGTTTTACTAAACGTCTTTGAATAGATTTACATATTTTCAACTTTATCAATAAATCGCAGCTAGCGCAAATCGGTCTGAAAGAAAATAAATAACATTGCTATCGATTTAATTTTACTGAAAATTTGAAAAATATTACATGAAAGTAAATAGTATCCCTCATATGGAATACCAGCATTTCTCTTAAACAAATACTCCTAGACGCAATAAACAGCGATCGTCTTTCTCTTTCAATCACTATGCGAGCGTATAGGTTTCAACTTATCAGTCGAGCGAGTGCTGTGTCCGCCGTGAGACGGTTTTGTATTCTGAAGATACCCGAGGAGACACCTGGATCAAATGCCTCGTGTGCGGACTCTGGGCACATAATGGTTGCGCTTGTGCAGAGTTCGACACCTGGATTTGTGATTATTGCAAGTAGTTTAAGTTTCTTTTTTTTATGTTTTATGGCCAAAGTTCCAAAAGTACCTCGTAGAAGTTTAGTGAATTTGTTTTTATAGTGGTCCACGTTTGGGGTATCGATTCCATAATTAGATACCATAATGTGGATTTTGATTTTGAGAAATTATAGTACATATAATTAATAAATATAATACAAGACTATTAATATGTAAAAAAATATTTAAAAACGCGATTTTACAACGTATGACTGATTTTAAATACGATTAAAAGTTTTTGATTTTTACTTTTTGTTTTCTTTATGCGCTTATTGTTTTGCTTTTGTTCTTAAACATATAATGCTGTCCCTCTTTCTTACACACATCAGCAGTCGAAAATGAGACAAACAGTGAACATATGTCTGCACCCCTCCAAATGAAAAATACAATAATTATAATTGTGACGACCAGAACGGTCGCCCTCTTTAGCCACAATCCTTGCGCCGCCACTGATATAGCAAGCACATTCTTGAAAGGTACATCTTACCTGCATACCATGCCGCACACGGCTACACATTCGGGAAGCGAAGCGCATCGAAAGGCCTCGACTCAACAGCCGTCACATTCTTAGGGCCGCGGAATATTCCAGAGGCTTCTCCGCTTTGCGCGGGCGCTCAATATTACTTGGCGCTACGGGTAGCTACACACATGGTCGGCTATATAAAGTGCAGCGACACAGCGCTAGTCAGTTAGTCAGTTCCAGTCTCTAGTATCAGTAACAGCTCACTAACACACTAAGACAGTGCATCAAGTGATAACGCTTCAGTGCGGTAACCGCCAGGTCCACGGCGACGTGCCGGATCCTGTGCCGGTGCATCATCAACCTTCGAGGACGCAACATCTCTCAAGAGACACAATTGCCCACGACAAGTTCCGCGGCGGGCCTTCTTGTCACGTGCGCAGCAACTCCTCAGGTTCACCGCAGCTCATCTCCGCGACTCACTGCGTCGAGCATCCATCCTGAACGTCAAGGTCTTCTCCACCACCACGGTGCGGAACAACATGCTGGCGACATGCAGACCCGTGGTCTGCTACACCACTGCATCACCCACCTTCATTACTGCAACTTCATCATCATCATCGCTCCTGTCTACCATGTTACTCTATACTAAATTTACCATCGCTACGTAGCAGCAATAAAGACTGACTCAATACATCGACTGACGCCTTTCATTAATCGTCCCGGTCTCTGCCGATCGCTGTCCGCTCCCTCATAATAAATATCCCTCACACGTATAAAAAAAATTAAACGCAATTCCCCTAAGTAAGTGGAAAAGTAATAAAATCACAAAAATATAAACCCGTACGCAACTCCATCTCTTATACTGACAAAAACAAAACACGGACAGTTGGACATTGATAATTGCTTCATTGTGTAATTTTTAACTTAATAAAAAAACTGAATTTAATTCAGCTAATAAGGTAAAACAACAGTTATTGATTCTGGGGCGGTACGAAGTTTTTCGGGGTCAGCTAGTACTATACAAAACAACAATCTTTTGAAATCAATTTATATTTTTGTTGTTGAAAAGAGTCAATAATTCAGAATTTGGTTTAAAAATGACGTATTTCCGTCTGTGTCTGGTTATTCCATTTTAAAAAGAAACTGAGAAGTAGCGAATTCAAGGATTGTCAATTTATTTTCCAATATAAGTTTTTGTATTGAATTGAAATGATTCTCACGTTCGCGTCAAAGGATTTAAATTTTAATTAAAAATTGACAGTCGATAGCCGGGGGATAAATCGCCACCACCCCCCTCCGGGCCGGAGAGGTTTATGAGGTATTTGTTTTCATTTGAAATATAAATATACAGCTGGAACCGAGAGGGTGGTAAGGGAGGGGTTGGAAATTCGGGAGATGCTAAGCCAACCGTACTTAACCCTAAGCAACACTCGCTATTTTCGGCCTGTACAAATTCACTTGTGGTGGACCTACATCCCCCATGAATTTATGCGTCATAAAAATAGAAATAAGCACTTTTTTGGGATTTATTTATTTAAAATTAATGAAAGACATATAATAAACTTTCAATATTTCTTATTTAGCAAAATGTAGAAAGGACTCTGATCTAATTTGCATATTCAAAATTATCAACAGTATTACTGACATTTCTGCTTTGTTACGATACATCCAGTTCAACATCCCTTCCCGTAGACTCCGAAATAATGAATTGCTGTTCCTCAATCAACATTCAACTAATTATGGTTATCATTTTCCTTTATCCAGAATGTCGAGACTTGTCAAGGCAAATAAAAGCATCGAATTTTTTGGTGTAACCCTTGATGACTTTCGGCAGTCGATACGCAATATGATTTTTAAAGCCTTCTAAATCCATCTTCAAGCTACAAGTAATTATCTTCTGTATGTACTTTTATATTTTATGTATTTTGTCAATGCTCTTCATCTATATGTATTCTCCTTTCATTGTGATCTCTTTTTTTATTATTGTTATTGTTATATTGTTAAAGGACTATTTGTCCGTAAATAAATAAATAAAATAAGTAAATAAATAGAACCGAGAAAACTATTTTATTACATTATTTAAACAAACATGTGACATGTATATGAATTTCAAGCGGAGTATCTCATTTTTCGATCGAGCAGGACCTCTCAAGCCAGGAAAATGCACAATAATTTTATGCGCTCGAATTCATGACCGCGATGGCGGTGTTTTTCCCCGTTTGTATCAACATGTTTTTGCCATAAAATGCATTAGAGATACTGTTACTCAGAATTGCATTATCCAGGCTACTATTTTCCGAATCACTATTGCATAAAAATGTAATCAAGAATGTTTTTTTACGTAACTACACTCGTAGGGGACCTAGGTTCCAAGTCCCCTAGGTCCTAGGTGCCAGGTCAGCCTGGGCGATATTCTTAGTATTGACCTCTCGGGCAATATCAGGAATACACGGAGCCGCAAACGCGTAAGGCTTAAAGTAAAATATTGGGTCCTTACATATGAAATTGGCGTTTTGCCGAACTGGCAACTTTGATCTTAAATATCCCCTCTTTGGTTAGGAATTCCAAATTCAAATTTATACAGCTATTTACTCGTGTATTTGTGTTTCGAAAATTATAATTCATTTGTTTTTTCCTTAATTGTTTTTTTTTTGCGTCACTTAGTTTACAAAATGGAAAACTTGAAATATCGCGTTATTTTCGAGTACGAGTTCCACCGTGGCACCAGTGCTGCAGAAACGACTCGAAGGATTAATGATGTGTATGGCGACGGTGCCGCAAAAGAAAACACAGTGCGTTTTTGGTTCCAACGTTTTCGTTCTGGAAATTTCGACCTGCAGAACAAGCCCCGTGGACGGCCGGAGACCAAAGTTGATAATAAAGAATTGAAGACTATTGTGGAAGCGGATCCATCGCAAACCACGTCCGAGTTAGCTTCAGGCTGCGGTGTTAGTGATAAAACTGTTTTAATCCACTTGAAGCAAATTGCGAAGGTGAAAAAGCTCCCATACAAAACTCCCATAAGCTCCTATACAAAACGCCAATTTCATATATAAGGACCTATTACATATTTGCGATAACCTACTTGGTGGGGGACTCTACTCCCCCGCGAGTGGTTTTAAGGGTTAAAATATTATTTTCAGATTAAAATTTCAGATAAATTTCAGGCAAAGGTAAATTCTTTAAAACAATATTTGATTATTTAGATAGTGTCCGGCTTTGCCCGAGTGTTAACAGTGTTTTTTTGTTACCGATACACATTAAACATTTTTTACAGACAAAATATGATATGTTGCTTTAAGGCTATAAAAAAACCTAAAATATAGTCAGAATCTTAACGACGTAAGTGAAGAAGGCGTGTACACAAATATGCGTCGCGCAACCCCGGTGTATTGGACGGACTTACTGTCGAATTTGCTCTAGCAAATCGACCCTTTAGAATAACAAGGTTCCATCTGTCGCGGTAACGTCATGCGATAATGAAATCTAAAGTAGCTTACTATAGATCCCAGACTACGAGGAACCTTGTTATTCCAAAGGGTCGAAATACTCTCAAATAATGTGGGAATCCTAACGACGCGCGACGTATGTGAAGAAATAGTGTACACAAATATACGGCATGCGACCTGGCGTATCGGACGGACCTACGGTCGAATTCGCCCTACCTGACCTGGAAATTTTGTCTTTCCGCGGGGTTTATTTCAATTATGACAAACGCTTCTTTACGCTCACTCGACTTGGGGTGTAAGCTGGTGAATGCGTTACGAAAAAGTGTATTGCGAACGGTAATCGATGCGAACAGTGATCGATGCGAACGGTGATCGGGTGAGGCGTACATAGTGCACAACTAAGGTAAGGCGTAGGTACATACTAACCCAAGGTCGTAGGAAACCCCAAGGTCGTAGGTCACTCCAAGGTCGTAGGTCACCCCAAGGTCGTAGGTCAACCCAAGGTCGTAGGTCATCACAAGGGCGTAGGTCACCCCAAGGTCGTAGGTCACCCCAAAGTCGTAGGTCACCCCAAAGTCGTAGGTCACCCCACGGTCGTAGGTCAACCCACGGTCGTAGACCACCCCACGGTAGTAGGTCACCCCAGGGTCGTAGGTCACCCCGTGGTCATATTTCACCCCAATGTCATATGTTCTTTTATAAGTTAGTGAAGTTTTACTTCAGTCGTGTGGTCTAAAGCACACTCGCTTTTTTTAAGAATAACGCTCATTTTATAACTTTTAAAGGTTATTCCTAAGGCTAATTTACCGTGTACCTCAGCAAAGAAAGACGATTTCAGGCTGAAAATATTTTAAGTGTAGGTACTTAAAATATGAATAAATTTGTGGTAAAAAGTTCACAGTTGTGTGTTTATTTAGTTTACAAAAAAATAATTTAAAAGAGAGCCATCACGCAGGATTACCCCCTAAAATGTAAAAGGCCTCTGATGCAATATCCGCCTTCGGAAATTCTAATGACGCCTGAAATTTGAAATCTTTTAAGCATTCGTGTTGGTTCCGTCAGACCTTTTTCAGCCATTTCCACCACCAAACATATATTATTATGCCGGCACAAATAAATACCTACCATAAGGCCGCAGTGCCCATACAGGCATCATCACCAGCTTCAATCTAAATCGTTGCTAAACCATTCATCCGATTGAGATGAAACTTTGGGGATTTGGTGTACGCATGTCCGCGATGTTTTCCGTATATATGATAATAGTGTATTCATAAAATTATTTCCTAAACCATTCATCAGATCGCGATGAAACTTTGGTGAGTTGTCAACAAATTCTCTCAAAATGAGCAAACGAAAACTGCCAAAAAAAAGCTAACAACCATTGCAAAAGAAACGCTGTTACAGCCGATAATTATGTTATTTTAAATCCTCTCAGAATAGTTCAAAGATTAATGATTAAGATTATTTTGAAAAAATACATTTTCTAATGAAAAAAATCTTTTCAATATTCAAAGTATCTACAATAGACAATTAATATAAAAAATATTCGATATCTACTATAGACAATTTATATAAAAAAATATTCAATACAAACTTTCAAAGAAATACAGCAAAAAAATAATTCAATATATCGGCAAGATAGCAATACCTACAAAATAAAATACCAAAATTTATTACCAAGCACATCCAAAATTCCTATCTCTATCTTGGTATAAATTATTTCAATAAACTCCCATCAAAACTAAAAATTATTGAAAATAAACGTAAATTTCAACTTAAATTAAAAAAATTACCTGAAACAACTGTAAGAGTATATTACTATTATTAATATATCATTTCACTTCATGTAAATATGTTAATTGATATATCTCAAGTTTCGCTTACATGTCTATTGTTATTAGTTTACTCAAATGATAACATTGATAACATAATTGAGCACGAATTCACTCACCAAACACAAGAGCCTTGTCTCTTTATGGTGAGGAAAGGCTTTTATTAAATTCATATTACGAAACTGTTTAACATGTAAAAAAAGGTGTAATTATTTTAAAAACATACAAATATTAAATAAATAAAAAAAGTGGAATTTATCCAAGTACTAAGGACGATGATGATGGTACTGATGATAATGATAATCTTGATGATGGTAGTGATGATGATGTTAATGATGATAGTGATGACGACTCAAACATGTCCGATAAAGAAAATTAAAAATATTTTTGGTAGTTATTTAACGAAATTGTTTACATCTCATATGCAGGTAATAAAGTTTACATATATTATGTAATGCTTTTTAAAAATAATGTTTTTTATAACCTTTCATGCCATATTCAAATTTTCACCGCAAAACGTCCTTCTGAATAAAGGGCGTTTTAAAGCAATCTTGCCCTTTTGTGCGGCGGTTCCCATTCCCTTTTCCCAAATTTAAACCAAAATTAAAGAAATCGTTTTTTCTCACTATTAAACAATGGTGAGACAAAATATAAAACACACAATGCACGTACATAATATTGTCTGTTTTATCTTCATTCTTCTTTCAAGAAAAAAGTAGTACTTTGGAGGAAACAGACATACGTAGATTGTATGTCTCATCTTTTGTCTCACCATTATTTAATGTGTTAGAAACGGCTGCAGCATTATTGTGATAAAGAACGTATGTTTATTGCATTTTTTGTATCTTCGCCGTTCCGTAAACGTGAAAATACTAAAAGCGCCTTTTCAGTCTTGTTTGAAGGCTAGACAGGTCAACTTTGATAATATTGATCTTTCTGGAATAATAATTATTCCCAGCAAGTTCCCGCTATGCGCTGCCCGAGAGGCACATTAAAATCACAAAGTTAAAAGCTCAGCTGAGGATTCACAACAAAAATGGATAACTATGGTCTGTAGCTAAACTGCGGGCGACGAAAGCTTTTTGATAAATGACTTAAATATTGAAATTCGGAAACAGGCCGCTAAAAATAACACTCCTTATGTAGATGGCGATAAGATTTAAAATCCAGTTAAACAACAGCCGCCTGTTTTGATTTATTCAAGAAAATAACATCATCAAATGGTAAAAATATTACATTTTTGTTTTGAAGAATTTTATTTTAGCTGTACACTGTGAATTTCATGGATGTGTCCCGGTAACAGAAAAAAAATAAGAAACAAAAATGTACACGTCAAATAAAACTCTTCTAAACAAAAATGTCAAGATATTGTTACATAGTTGACGCCGACGAAATACAAAACAAAAATATGTATATAGATGTTTTACGATCATTTTCTCTAGAATTTAATTTTTGACGTCATACAATGAAACCATTATTGAAAAGGGTGTGTAAGGAGATGTTAAAGCAGTGGGTCAAATAAATTTTTAAAACAGACTAGTTAAATAGACACAAAATATCCTCGACAAAATATCCTACGGACAAAACGCCTCATAACAAAATATCTACTAAAACCTAACCTAACCTAACAAAAAATAGAACAAAAATAATACAGACATCCTGTAGAGACATTAAATAATTGTTTAAAAATTTGAAAAATGGGACAAAAATAATACAGACATCATGTAAAGACAATAAATTGTTGTTCAAGAATAGTAAATAAAATAATAATTAGGTTTTAGTAGATATTTTGTTGGAGGATGTTCTATCCGTAGGATATTTTGTCGGGGATATTTTGTCGCTGGATGAAAACGTGCAATAACGAATTACAAGCATTTCCGTAAAAAATAATACGATTTACATAAATAAATGATTACCACTTTAAGTCAACGGAAATACTTACTCAAAAAATGAAATCCTCCAATTCCAACTCCGTATTCAAGCCATGCCATCGTTCATTTATACATTAGCCGAACCACGAACTGACCTTTCGGCGGTTTTAAATCCGGTCGGACTTAAAAGCAACCAAATAAAATATTTAGGTATGGTACTTACCCGGCTTTCAATATTCCGGTCAGATTAAAGAATATATACTAAGTCAGTGGTAAAATTGGTTTCCAATAAAATCTATATGGATGGCATTTCTTTTGTGTTTTATCCATCACCAACAGCCTTATTATAAACTTCGCGATCGTACAACGGTATTTTTGTTAAACATTGTATAAAGACTGCACATTTAGTTTTTCGGAAAGTTTCTAACAAAATGTCATAATAACCTATGTTGGAAACGTTGAATTTCGGTACATAGGCGCATGCGCGGATAAGCCATGTTTTTTTTCACGCGCTGCAGAATTAGTTTTGACATGAGATATTTTACCCTTGATTCATATAATATTTTCGTATTTAATTTGCAATTCACTATTATATTAGCAAAGTTCAATATAATGACTATATTATTAGTGTTTTTAGATTTTCTCGGTCAAAAGTATTTTCATTTTTTGTTTTTGGGGTGTAATGCCGTGTTGCGCAACCTCGTTCTTCATCGTTCTTGTTCCACCATCAGGGCAGATACGGCAGATACGATAGATGTGTAATTGCTGGTGGTGACATGTGTGCTTATTTACTTGGAAACAATACCGTGTTGCCAACTCCACTTCACTACGAGCTGTTATTACAATACACTTCAAAATTGTTGTAGATTTCAATTGCCCCGTAATGCATCCGTAATCAGGCGTGCTACAATAAGAACTGGTTCCAAAAAACTGTTCCTCGAATCCACTGTCCTCCAGTGATCGCTAGTCACCGGTAAAAAGTAACTGCGATTGGCAATAGGGTAGGAATCGGTTCCAAAATAGCCTGTTCCTCGAATCCACTGTCCTCCAGTGATCGCTAGTCACCGGTAAAAAGTAACTGCGATTGGCAATAGGGTAGGAATCGGTTCCAAAATAGCCTGTTCCTCGAATCCACTAGCGTCATCTAGTGATCGCTAGTCACCGGTAAAAAGTAACTGCGATTGGCAATAGGGTAGGAATCGGTTCCAAAATAGCCTGTTCCTCGAATCCACTAGCGTCATCTAGTGATCGCTAGTCACCGGTAAAAAGTAACTGCGATTGGCAATAGGGTAGGAATCGGTTCCAAAATAGCCTGTTCCTCGAATCCACTAGCGTCATCTAGTGATCGCTAGTCACAGGTAAAAAATAACAGAGATAGGCAGTGGCGTCATATTTAGTACATAGCTGTAATATCTGTAAGAAACAACATTAACGTAACAATATTGTATTTTTACCTATATCAATTGGTTTTATTTTTATTACTTAAAAAAATTATAAACTTCAACACAGGCTTGTTCTAGTGCTAGATACTTTTAATAATCCCGCAACAAAATATCCCTGAAAAAATGTCCTACGGTCAAAACATCCCTCAACAAAATATCTGCTAAAACCTAACCTAATCTAATCTAACCTAAGCTAACCTAACCTAACCCAACTTAACCTAATCTAATCTAACCTAAAAAAAATGGGACAAAATAATACAGACATCCTGTAAAGACAATAAATGATTGTTATCTGTATTATTTTTGTCCCATTTTACTTACAATTGTCTTTACAAGATGTCTGGTTTATTTTTATCCCTTTTTTGTTATGTTAGGTTAGGTTAAATTTTAGTAGATATTTTGTTGAGGGATGTTTTGTCTGTAGGATATTTTGTCGGAGGGTATTTTGTCGGAGGACGTTTTGTCTGGGATATTTTATCGCGTGATGAAAACGAGCATTACCGTCCTAGTGAGGTTAAGAATAGTAAACAATCATACCTACCATGTAACGAAACAATAAACAAACAATATTTCTATTGCGTTCTTTCGTGGTTATTTTTCACAGAAACGGCGCTCTACAATCATCATTCAAAAATATTGTTATTATTTAAAGTAGGTGCAAAGCCTTAAAAACACACATCTGTTTCCGAAAAGAGGATGTTTTTCCAAACATAACAACATCAGAATAAATTCTATCTATTGACTTGGAATAACAAAGCAAAGGGATCCATCGATCTGTTTTTTTTCCTTTGACACACAAATACGATATTGTGACCTAACAGCCTGCGGTCTGGGCTAGCAACAGGGTAGAGGGCAGGTTGAGGGCAGTATTTAGTCATCGACAACCTTTTAATATAATTAAATGAAAGAAAAAAATCGAGGGCTGTTTACACGCGGCAGAAGCGAAACTTTACCAAAAAAATCTCAACCAATACTTGAAAAGTGAGGTCATAATTTCCGTTTCATATCTCAACCAATAGGAGCCTTTAAAATTGGCACCATAATCAAAACGACCAATGAGCGCAGTTGATGCGTCGCAGGTGCAGTAATCGCCATTTCCGTTTCATCTGAAATCCAAATCACAGCGGTGCTATAGAAGTTTGACTTCAAAAAATAAAATAAAATATTTAATTAAAAATGACACCATAAAGTGAATTTGGTAATATTGGAGAAGTAAAATCGTTTAATATGTTTATTTTTATGTGAGTACGAGAGTCCCAACTGCTCCCATTCGCCTTTTTATTTTATATTAGCTCCACACTGGAGGCACTGAGGAAAATAATTCCCCACAGGACCTATGTCATCTTTGGGGATACTGTGCGGACGGTATTTTTAGAGAAAGAAGGAGAGAGAGAGTAGTGGGAAGGAAAAAGGTGAGAGGGGTGGGTAGGAATCTGGGGGTCAGTGTGTTCAGGAGTGACGGACGTATAAATCAATCCCTCCCACTGCGGGTAAGGCGATGTTCCGAGAGAGTCCTGTCTCCCTCGATCAGACTCTCCCGATCCCGTTGGTGGGCAGACGCATCCACCACCAAGATCCGGACAAACTTAACCCCATGAACCCGAGCACCCCTGCTAAGTCACCAAACGTAGCGAACCACTTGGAGTGACCTGTGGCAGAGGGGTTGGTAATCCAATAAATGGTTCCCGGGGCGGCAGTACCTATACCCGCCTTCCAAATTGGAGCCAGTGAGACTTTTGCATCCCCCATTGAGGTATGTTGTGAGGCTGAAGGTAGTGAGGAGAGGAATGCGATGGGGAAGAGGCAGGTGGTGAATTACCCGGCTATTCAGATCTGGTCAACAAATATGGCCCAAGCCATTTCAAACAATCGTTGATTGTTGGAGGACCACTCCTTTAATGGAGGACTGATTGGAGGACTTTGGCGCTAACAAAAAACTGCCCAAAAAAGTAAAGCCAGCAGTCCACAATGGAGTGCTGGAACCTCCCCTGTACATACATACATGTATGGCAGTGAGGCATGAAACTGGCAGAGGAAGGATGAAAGTCGGCCGAATACTGTAGAAATGAGATCTTTGATGCTTTTATGTATACCGATGTATGTGTTATCATATAATGTGATATGAATAAACTTAAAATAAAGTAAAATAATGCTTACCTATGGAATGTAATACGACAATTGGGTTTATTCTCTTTTTCACTTCTATTTTTACACGTTTTTACAACACAAGCCACAATTTTTGCCGTTTTATTTCGTAAAATGTACGATAAGAGCTCGACACTGGTCCGGACAAGAATGATGACGTCATTTTTTTTAGATTCACGCGTGGCTCTCGTAAGCCCAGCCGGTTCCGAAAAAATGGTTCCAATGGGAGGGGGAAATAATACGCCTTTTATCACTTAGGGCCTGTCCATCTATTTGTACGTCCGTGCAATAATGAAAAAAAAAAATTTCGATGCTCACATACCTCGAGAAGAACAAAATTATTAACAACCGTCAATTCCGCGCGGAACCGCTCGTGCGGTGATCTTCTCGCGTATATGACGCATGTTTGGGGGCGGTGCCTGGAACGTTTCTGACGCTTGTGTTGACTCTTCTTGTGATCAACAGTTTAGCTGTGGGACGACTTGCCGGCCTCTTTGTTTCCTCCTTCATACAATATAGGTCTTTTCAAGACCAATGTTTATTCCTTCTTCTCCTCAAAAAAACCCTCCCCACACCATCTCAGATGACATAGGCCCTGAGGGAAATGAAAAACAAAAAAAAAATTGTACTAGCCTATATTCGTGCGAAATATTGTGTCACTACCCAATCAGCTCGATGGAACGACTCCAGATCCAAAATAATAACGCTTACGGAATTATATTTGGATACAGAAGATACAGTAGCGCATTGACAATGTTTACAAAACTGGGACTAATGGATTCGCCAGCGTGATGAGACACCGGCTCACTAGAGCCAGGATGCGGCTAATGGCCTACGACAACACTATGGTGACCACAGTCTTCCAGTACCAAGCGCCCCTCCTGATTGAGCACTGGGCCCGAGCTCACTCAAGACCACGCCCAACATAATTGATTTCTCTTTTTTCAATAATTTTTTTTTTCTATTCCACTTGTTGCAGGAGGGAGGAAGGTGGAGGGGGAACGCGGTAGGGGGGAGGGGAAAGCGTGATGGGGGAGGTTCATGGAACGGGGGAGCGCTGGAGAGGATAGATGGCAAAGCGACGATGGTGGAGGTGGAAAACCGGGAGGGGAACAATATATTTATTTAAGTGGCATTGCATCACATGACGGGAACTCGCTAAATACTAAAATTACAGCAATTTGTCTTATTTTTCCAGTTTATTAAAAACTAGCTGAACCAGCGAACTTCGTACCGCTTTATAATCAATAACTCTTGTGTTCACTTATTAGCTGAATTAACTTAAGTTGTTTTTATTAAGTTAAAAATTACACAATGAAGTAACTTTTTGTGTTTTGTTTTGTCGGCACCAGAGATGGCGTTGTGAACGTATTTATATTTTTTGTAATTTTCTCACTTTTTCCATTACTTACGGGAATTGCGTTTCATTTTCTTTATACGTGTGAGGGAGATTTATTTTAATTATTGAATATTTCCTTTGGAGGGGTGCAGACATACGTTCACTGTTTGTTTCATTTTCGACTGTTGACATTTAGTGTGTAAGAAAAAGGGGCAGCATTATATGTTTAAGAACAAAAGCAAAACAATCAGCGCATTGACATTTGACGTTTTTGAATTTTTGGAATTCACTCACTATTTAATATTATACTTATCA
Source organism: Limnephilus lunatus (assembly GCA_917563855.2). Lineage (NCBI taxonomy): Eukaryota > Metazoa > Arthropoda > Insecta > Trichoptera > Limnephilidae > Limnephilus > Limnephilus lunatus. The sequence continues at coordinate 51,325,207 of OU830596.1, read as the reverse complement.
CAATATTGCTGCAGCTCTTTCAAAAGATGAGAATTCGTTCCATACAAAATGTACGAGGAAAATAATTTTCTTAATATTTTTTTTCGTGAATTTTTCTGATGTTTTAATAGTTATATTTGGGGCGGAGACAAATCCAACAAATCAAAGATCATAAAAATCGGTCCAGCCGTTCTTGAGTTATAAATGGTGTAACTAACCCGATTTTTTCATATATTAAGATAAAATATTCGAGACATTTCTCAAGTTACCTACAATCGAATTTCTTTACAACGCGTAACCCCATCATGAATTTACAATTTTCTTCTGTTTCCGATGGTTGTCGAGCCCTTTCCAGAATTCTAAATATTTGATATCCTTACCAGGCGGAAGTCTCCGACTGTAGAATATATATGATCTCCGGATGTATAGCTTCGAGAGCCTTGTTTTACGGTGTTCCCGTTACGTTCCCATGTTTAGGGGCCTGAAATATTTACAGTCGTAAACGAATCGAATTTTCGGAGGCTTTTTGATTTTACCATGACTAAAGCCATCCATTTATAAACAGTCCAAGTTCTTTGAGTCGCGGTAGCTCATTACATTATTAATTTTGAAGCTGAGGGTTTGTATCTCGCTATATGCATGTCAATAATGCGAGGTTTTTTCATCATTGTACCCAACGAAGCTGTTAACAGATGGAAGTGTACTGTGGGCGTGTTCGTGTAACTGAAATAAGCTTGTGTTGACCTTTCTAATGGTGATTTTTTTTTTTAAATTAGCTCCACACAGGTGTCCCAGATGTAAATAATTCCCCTCGGGACGTATGTCATCTTTGGGGAAACTGTGTGGAGGGTCTTTTTTGGAAAGGAAGGATAGGAAGTTCTGGGATGGAAAAGGTATAAGGGGTAGGTAGGAATCTGGGGTCAGTATGTCCAGGAGTGACGGACGTTTGAATCCATCCCTCCCACTGCAGTGCAAGGCGATAATCCGAGAGAGTACGGCTGGAGAAGTCAAAGGGACTCCCTCAACCATTCTCTCTCGGCCTAACTGGCCTGCCATGAAGCTGGTGGGCAGACGCATCCGCCTCCAAGATTCGGACAAACCTCATCCCATAAACCAGGATCATAACTTATACCATGATTACACTAAAACTAAGCGCAAAAAAATATTTTAAATTAGAGGATCGGACCTGGCGTCATGATATCGCATCTACGAGTACACCACACTATTTTATTAAACATCTGCCCTGAAGATGGACACTGTAACGCCGTCTGAAATGTTGGCTAAAGAAGAAGAACGCGCGCAACATGGAATGATACCTAAAAAATGAATCACGATAATATTAAATAGTATCTAAGTTTTTATAATCTCAATTTATTTCAGATTTTTCCTAACGTATGTATCTGCGAATACATTTATTAGAAGTAAGAGAAAAAAGTTTTGTAAGATGTTTTGGCTGATTTTGGATCAGTAATAACAATTTTCAGAAGAATTTTTCAGAAGAAGAAAGTTGAAAATAGAGGTGACATTATTTGTGTATTCGAACTTATTTAAATAAATATTGCTCTCAAAATAATAAGATTAATCTCAGACTATTAATATTAGAACAAATTTCAGAGGCATCAACATAGTCTGACGAAACAAAATGCTAAATGCAAAAGTAAATGAATTCTTGGCCAAGTTGCTGAATTTTTTATTGGTTTTGGTTGAGCATTTACACAATATATAGCTACACTTACCTACACACATCCACATACATCATAGACCTTGTGCTTGTAGCTTGTATTGTCACATGTTCCTTTCCTATCCATCCCTATATACCTGTCATTCTAACTTTACCCACAATCAGTCTTTAATCGAAACTTGCCACATGAACATCTCTAATATTCCGCATTACGCATCAGCAACTTAATCCCGCATACTGCAAGTAAAATACCACGACAAATAATCATACAAGTGCATGAATAAACCCAGCCAATACAGAAGGAAGTGCCAGCGCAGGAAGTCCTTTTATTCTCTTATTCCTTTATGTCCATTATTTTTACCTGTGCAGTGGTCTTTCGTGTACATATTTCAAAACACATACAAGGTCCTTCGATATGCAACCACACATAAAACACACATCAGGTTTAGTTGTATTATATGAGTTTTGTCTAGGTCTTGGCGGCAGATGCGTCAGCCCACCTACTAAGAGGCAGGCCGTATTTGGTGAGACTGTTTGAGGGAGACCTTTTTGCCTTTCCAGCAGGACTCTCTTGACCCTCTCACTCATCGTAGGAATGAATTCATAGTTTCGTCACTTCTGGATACTCTCCCCCTGATTCCTACTCACCTTTCATATATTTTTCCTTCCCAGGTCTTTATCTCCTTCCTTTCTTTCAAACAAACCCTCCACACAGCATTCCCCAATAATTTGCACTTGCTAGTTATTTTTATATTTTTGGTTTTTTTTAAACACCTCACCAAAACACTGAACACTTCCATCCAAAAAAGAGATGCCTATTCAGTCCCGACCATCTACGAGTAGTACAGAAAAGGGTCACCAACAAACTAACAACTATTTTTAAGCAAGAGAAGTAAAAAATCTGAACATAGCAGTTGGTTTAACTGTCTACAATAACCCAATAAAGGTCAAGTCAGTTCAGAACTTGTCACTACATTAATTGGACATTACTAGCACTAGCAGGCGAAACTGGGAAAAACTAGTTAGTAACTCCTTCGTTGACCATGTTCGACATTTAGCTTTGTGGATAGGGGAAGTGTAATGTTAAACCATTATTTTAGATTATTATTTATTGTGAATCGGTATTATAAATAAATTTAAAAAATGCTTTGGATATATTGAAGCTTTTCTTACAGTTTCCGTCTAGTAAAATTAAAATAAAATTTATTTTAATAAAATTAAAATAAAATATATTTTTATTTTTTATATAATGAGTAAAATCTTAATATTTAATATTTATTTTATAAAGGCAATATAGGTATGTCTCATAGCCTCGTCTGTGGAGCCAGTTTAAAAAAATAAGAGAACATCTGATATACATTTCATTGGTCGAGAGTTCTACTGTTCACAGAACCAATAGAATTGTGGGTATACAGCATTACAAAAATAATTACTTGCCCCCACCCTTTCTTATTTACTTTTTTAAATTATTTTTTTTTTATTTGTTCGGGAAAATCAAGATATATTTTACATTTATATTAATAACATAAGTAATACACATAATATCCAATAATAGATTTTCACTTATTAAAAAGTAAGTAATTATCTAAAATTGCTTCCCCTCCATTCAACATTTCATCTCTTCTAAGTCTGAACTCGACTCCAATCTTGTTTGATGGCCTAGAACAAAGCAGATCTCCAATTTTAAATGATGGCCTAGAACACCCTTGAAGGGTAAAAGCCAGAAATAATTGAAAACAAAAAAAAAGTAAGGGTCCTGTACCCGTAAGAAGTTAACAAAAATATAACCTTGAAAACTGTATAAAAAAAGAATATATAAAAACACAATATAAACTATAACATTATTAAAAAAAAACTATATACACACTTCCTCCACTCCATCTCCTTCCCCTGTCCAATACCACCAGACATTTGGGAGTAATTGCGACTCTTGTGGGGTATTCACATAAAACTAATATTTTTTTTTAATTATAAGTAGGTTCCTATGTTAAAATAATACGAAAGAAAAATTAAAAAGTTATATCTAGAAAAAAACACAATAAAAGCAATAATCTTTGTTAGGTTGCAAAACTGTATATAATATGTACATATATATTTTTTTAAAGTATTGCATATTTCTTTCTCCAAAAGTTGTGTTAATTGTAGGCTGGTGGAATTTATGTTGTAATGTAGATCTTGTGAATCGGCCCGAGTTTGTCTGTGTAAATTTTCCTGGTTTTTGAATTCGTAAATTATAATATCTTTTGTATATATAATTGTTTCAGTGACATTAAATTCAGTGCTTTAAAAATAGTCTACAGGAGTTCTGATAATATTTTCGAAAATTGCACTTTGTGCCATGAGGACTGGTTTTATAGTGGAATCGCATGAGCTTCCCCATCCGATAAGGCCATTTGTAGGTGAGATTGGGCTAATGCGTAATAAAATTTTAATTAGTTTTTCTTTTTCTAAAATGATTCTTATTGTTTTGAAAAAACATGTTAGTTTTTTAAAGTAAATTAAAACAAATAACTTTGTTAAAACACCACTATTTAATTAAAATTATTATCAACATGTTCCGAAACCAAAGGTTTCTTAGTCGGGATAATAATATTAATAAAAATAACAAAAGTTATTTGTTTTCATTTAATCAAAAAATTACTCCATTAAGTAAATTTTGCAAATTTTAAAGAAGCAGTTTTTTTTTTATTTGCTGCTCACATTTTCCTCTTGAGATTTCCAATGTACCTAAGTTTTGATCAATTCCAAGGTATCATTGATTGTATTTCAGTCAATTTTAGTGGACACTGTAATATTGTCCGAAACGTTGTATAAAAATGGAGATAGCGCAACACGCCATAACACCCGAAAAATAAATAACGAAAATACTTTTGGCGTTGAAAATCTAAAATCATATCTAATAAATAACAAAATATTTAAAACTGACAAAAAAAATTGAGTGCCGTTAAACACGTGGTAGAAGTGAAACCTTCACCCACACTATCTCAACAAATAGGAGCCTTCAAACTGAGCTCATAATCAAAGCGGCCAATACGCGCACTTTGACCGTTGTAGACAACACCGTGGTTAGGGAAGGAATGATAAAATTAATAGAAAAAACTACGACACATAAAACATTCGTTGCTTTTAACGACGATTGTGTTTTGTCTTCCGGCGGATTTATTAAAACGATGTTTCATCTGCATAAAATACAGCTTTTCAATGCGCGATGCTTCGTAGGTACTATACATAGGTAAGGTTTCATTCTATATTCTATATCATTCTCTCGCAGGCTAAAGATACATGTGTTTATCTCTTTTTAGTGTCGTGTCCGTTTCATCGAGTTTCAAATCACAACGGTGCTAAAGAAGTTATCACTTCAAAAAATAAAAACATCAGTCGTAAAATGTAACCGATTTCCTACACGCCAGTCAGTGTGACGGACCCGTTGTTAGAATATGAACAAGTCCATTTCGTATTGATTTCCCATTTAGTGGGCAGAATTTCCCGTTGCATGACAACCCTTCGAACTTGTAAATCTACCCTTAGTGGGTTGGGAAGGGAAAAAACCTTCAGTAGACTTTATGACGACAGAAAAAGCCTGGCACACAAAAGTAAGCGCTCGGCCCTTCGCGATCGGCGCGCTTTTACCAAATTCACTAAATAATAAAATAATAACGGCAGAAATGCGAATGCTTAGATGGTCGGCAGGTGTATCACCAAAAGATAAAATAAAAGGTTCAATTTCGAAGGCGGGAATGGGTACCGCCGCCCCGGGAACCTTTATTGGATAACCAACACCTCTGCCATAGGTCACCCCAAGTGATTCGCTACGTTTGGTGATTTAGTAGGGGTGCCCGGGTTCATGAGGTGAGGTTTGTCCAGGTCTTGGAGGTGGATGACCAAGACAAACTTAACCCCAGATAATACCCACCCCTTAAACCCATTTCCTTCCCAGAACTCTCTTCTCCTTCCTTTCCTTAACCCATTACCTCCATGATTTTATTTTTATTTTTATAAACTTGAATCATTATTATAACCCGATAGTATAGACTTAAAGGAGTGCCCAAAATCAGTTTTAGAATTTTCCGCCCCCCCACCCTTTCACCAGAGCTTCTAGAAAATTGATGCTCAAACGCAACGCTTGGAGGTAACCCCCCTAAGCAAAATGTACGTCAACTATGGGTAAAATGCAGTAAACTGTATGATTTATATTGATAATTTAAAATAAATAATTGCCATTGTTTATAATTCAATGAAAAAACAATTTATTAATGGAAAATACGCAAAATAACAAATAATTCAATATTAGAAAAAAACATTAAAGAATGAGGAAAACTAACCAAATCTAACCAAATTATTCTCTAAGTGATACCGTTCGAAGCAGTCAAAATGAAGGGCGCGGTTGCAGGCCCGGCATCGATAGACCGTTGGATTTTTTTTACACAGAGCACAACGAATACGAGTTTCTCCACGATATGGCAAATGAAATTCTTGCATTCGAGGCACATGATTCCCATCTTCTGCGTCATGGCCTTCCTTTACACGAGATTCTCCGAATTCGGCATTGACCTGATTTGGAAAAGACAATAAAAGAGTACGGGTAACCTCCACACGGAATGCCTTCTGGGAAGGTTTTCTCTGTCGCCTAGTCATCTGGTTTCCCATAACATGCTCGTACTTCCTCAAGAAGCATTGCAACTTCCATCCATTTACAAGAGCGCTGCTGAGGCAAGATACAAATAAAGGCCAGTACCACTTCTTTGACCGAATGTTGACCCGATAATTTTGAATACCATTATCATGGAGGTCTACTCCACCCATTCCTAAATTATAATTTCGTATTGGCGCCGGGCAATCGATTTTTTTTTTGTATGCTTCCTCCAAAACTTTGCCTTTTTTGTCTTTCTTCGATTTCTGCCAACGCTGCACTTGACTTACTGGCTCCATTCGATCATAGTTCGTGGCAACTGTTACTTCACGGTTGTCCTGCCAACGGCATACGGATTTGGTTTTCTACGTCTACCACCGCATCAAATTCACCTGTAATTATAAAAGCGGTGAGAGGTACACTTTGACTAGGTAAATGAACGCTATGCACAAGGGAAATAAATATAAAAGAAAATGTTACCTTTAGGCAATTGCTTTCCTGTCTTCAACTTTCCTGAAGCTTCAAGGTTAGTGAAGCGAACTTGTTTACATGTGCCAGTAGCGCACATTCTCTTATCCTTCAGGATACACATCAAATGGTGAGATGTGAAGAAATTGTCCATAAAAAGCTCATGGCGTGCGGGGAACTCTATATATTCCATCATAGACAGTACGACGGACGATCCCTGACCTAATTCGGGGTCGTATGTATCAGATGCTCCGGAATACGGCATTGCTTGGAACAGGTAGCCTTCGGAGGAAGCAAGACACCAAATCTTGTAGCCAAATTTGATTGGCTTATTCTGAATGTACATCTTGCAAGAATGTCGACCGAAATATGGCACCATTTGCTCGTCGATGGAAAGTTTTTGTGCAAAAACACCAAATTGAAGATATTTCACGTTCAGCATGTTGAACAATGGACGAACCTACAAGGAAAGATGGAACGATTAACTTTAGTCGAGAAAAATAAATATAAAAAAACTTTATGTTATGGCTACTATACCTTAGCCATTCTGTCGGTTTTATCTAGATTGTTGTTATCGCAAAAATGTATATAGCGCTTTATAAGCTCGAAACGTGGTCGTTTGATTCCCTTTTTGATGATGCTTACACCCAAGGTCGGGTCAGACGAATAATAATCTGTGGTAGATGGCAATGCATTGTAGCCGGTCAACACAAGAAAACCAAGAAAACGCTTCAATTCGTATATATCTAACTGGAATTCGGTATTGCTTTTAAATCGAGCGTATTTGATTGTATTCTCAAGAATAAACTGAAGCACTTCGTCATCAAAGAATAATGAAAACAATTGGAAAGCATTATAAGACTTCAACTTTTCGTACATATCTTTATGCACCACATTCAGCGGTTCAGGAACGCAACAGATTTTTTTTTTTTTTTTTTTTTTTTTGTTAAAAAAGAAAGACAAACATTCCCGGGTTACGAATAACCCAACAATGTTTGAAAATCTCCTACTACCACCACAGAAAGCCGAAAATGTTGCTTGTGTTGTGATGGAGGACTTAGCCAGCAGAGGAATCGAACATGCGACGCCCGGGTGGGACCCAAGCGCTATGCCCACTCAACCACTGACCGGTCAAAGATATGGCTGGTGTTTCTTTTCAATGCCTTAGACCACTTTTGTTTATAGTGAGACTTCTTTTTGTACTGTAGTTTTGATTTTTTGGCTAGTAGTGCATTTGAAATAGATATTCGCAAGGTTTTACGACTCGTACCAGATGATTTCGAAGGCTGATTCCAGTCAAGGTCATTAGCGAAATCATCTGGTTCATGCTCGGCATGGCATGACTCATCAATTTTCTCAATTTCGATGTTGCGCTCGATAACGAATGTGCCGGCAATATCTCGAAAGTTATCCACCTCCGCATCTTCGTTAAATGCCATCAAATCATCGTCAATATGCTCCTCGTCCGTCTGTTCATCGACGTTCTCTGGAGGAATCACAACAACAGCGCGCACATTATTGTCATCACTTTCACAATCGCTAAAAGAGCGCTCCAACTCTGCTATCATTTCATCGTGATTTAATGGTTTCGTATTATAACGACGAATAAGAGTCGAAGAAGTAGGTATTTTCGACATGTTTGATCAAAATATACGAAAACCGCAGACAAACTATTAATTTTAATAAAAATCACTCACAAAAACACTAAAAAACCGTATTGTTTGAAGTAAAGTTAACCAAAAACGTATGTAAACACTGTGACAGCTAACCTCCAAACGTTGCGCGCAGGCATCAACTGATTTCAGTGACATCTAGCGGTCATCTTATGCATAAAATACTATGTTGAAACAGTGTTGCCAACCATTTAACCTTTTGATAACAATATGTGATTCACACATGTTTTATTTTTTTCTGTTTTAATTTTTTTTTTTTTATTTCAAAATGGGTCTATTTTCAGGGTTTTAGTAAAAAAATTATTAAAAATATAATAATTAATCAAATTTATTAAATGATGTTAATTATTGAAAGCAAACATACCAATCTGTAAGTGTTGCATAAAAACTTGGTGGGATTTAGCTTTATTCACAGTGAAAAAAAATCATACTTTTCATCTATTTTTTTGATGCCTATAGACATCGTCATGGAGGTAATGGGTTAAAGAGACCCCCCACACAGCATCCTCAAAGATGACAAAGGCCCTGAGGGAGATTATTTTCTTCAGGGCCTCCTGTGTAGAGCTCATGTAAAAAAAAAGGTCCACCGTTCGTGGTAGCCTGGGTGTCACAGACATTACAGTAAGCTGGAGGAACGACAGTTGAGATGGTATGGGCACAGAAGACGGAAACTTCATCGACAGTCATCCAGGGGAAGACCGAAGAACTCCTGGATGACTCAACGCTCCAAAATACTTCAGAGTAACGGCCTGGATGAAGGCGATACTCAAAACCGAAGAAGCTAATACCTGAGAACGAGAAGAGCCGACCCCAACAGCCTACCTAGGTAATGAGTTGGGACAGCGCAAGGAAGAAGACTAAATAAAAAATAATGCACACTAGAAATTTCTGTGGTAAAGCTCTCGACCAGCAATCCGGAGTTCGCGGGTTCATAACCCGACACAAACAAGTAAATTTTGTTTATTCGTGTTTTTTCACAATTCCAGTTTCACAGTTTTATTTTCCCGCCTTTTTTAGCCTTCCCCCTTCCTCGTCCCCCCGTATTCCACTCCATCGGTCTCCTCCCCCCTCCCAAATTCCCTTTTCCTGCCATCCTTCTCTTTTGCTCTTATTATTTATGTGCTGTGTCTTCCACCAAAACAGGTGCTTGTCGGATACGCTGGATACAATCACCCAGCGCTTGTCACCTCGTAGACCTTCACCAACCTGTTCCATTATCTTGTCTATATTTTTTCACACTAACCATCCCTCCATAGGAACTGCAGTGCAAGGCGATGAATCGAGAGAGTCTGGCTGGAAAGGTCATAAGGCCTCCCTCAACCACTCTCTCGATCCGACCGATCAGCCACCTAGACCTGGACAAAACTCACCCCATGAACGGGCACCCTATCTAAGTAACCAAACGTAGCGAATCACTTGGAGCGACCTATGGCAGAGGTGTTGGTTATCCAATAAATGGCTTCTGGTGCGGCGGTACCCATACCCGCCTCCCAAATTAATTAAAAATAATTCCAATTAAACATTTTTTTATTGTTTTGAATTTTTAATTGGTTGCATATTAACAATACCCACATTTTCCAAGCCCAATTTGATTTAATTTCAAATTTATTAATAAAATTTAGTATTTGATCAAAGTGTTCACTCAAACCATTTACTACCATAAGTAAATTACCAACCATTTGTATCTGCAAATTGGTCTGTACGCTTTGACTGTGATTGCTTCGTTTATATAGGTCCTGCAATGGCTTCCCATGTCCTCAATGGTATTAACACACACCGTATTTGGGTTTAGGCAAATAGCCTTAAAGGAACGTTGTACAATATCACCATAATCTAGATTATTCCTTGCAGCATAGGGTGACTTTGTACTTGGGACGCTGAGAGAATATATCAATAATCTAACTAACTAACCATCACGCTGGTAGGCAAAGAGGATGGACTGTCAAACAACTCGGTCTTGGCACACACTATTTGCCTCACTCACATCCATACATCGTCTCATACATACTCTTCTATTATTCTGACCTTTATTACGGCCCGACTCAAGTAGGTACCTGATTCACTCAGTCATGCTATGTCTTCCTCGGGCGTCCCAGACTACTTCTACCATTCACATTCTTCTTACACTACTTTCTTCATTACATGCCCAAACCATCTGAAGGTCCCTTTCTTGATCTTACGCATCACTTGCATCAGCCTTGCATTCTTTGCGGATTTCCACATTTCTCACACGATCATATACACGGTTTTATCACACGTACGCCTCAGGGACTTCATTTCCACAGCATTCAGTCTTCTTTCATCCTTCCTCTACCAGTTCCATGCCTTACTGCCATACATCAGAGTAGGTACCAACCCCCCCCCCCCCCCTGTGGAGGACCACTAGGTCCGCTTCTTTTGGCAGTTTTTTATTAGCGCCAACGGCATTCAATTCTCCATTAATGGAGTTATCTGCATTTTCCCTTCTTTCAATATCTCTATCAGCCTTCCCATCTCTCGTAATTAATACGCATTGAATAACGCATTTGAAAAGGTATGGGCAGCATGGGAAGGGTTGTCATCCATCCTAAAAGATGATTCTCTATCTTTTGCGACAGCCTAAAGCGTGTTTAATCGGCCGTATAAGAGACATTTTGATAGTTTTCTTAAATGCATTATCCCGTATAATAATAGTTGGATAATTTTTAGAGTACTGTTTTTGAGACAAATCACCTCGCGTTAACGACCTAGATACTGCGCTTGTTTTAAAGCATAAACTCTTAAAAGTAGTTAAGGCAACCCTAGAGATGACGACGTATTTGCCGCGAAATCGAAAAATTTTCGAATCGAATGTCTTTGCGTACAAACATGAAAATAATACGACAAACATCAATATCGAGATCATTATCATTAATAGGCTTACATGTATTTATAAAAACTAATTTATAGGGTGTTAAGGGACGTAATTGACTTACTTTAACCGGTGATTCCTGACAATATTTGGAGTAAAATATCTAAACGAAATTTTGGTCTCCGGTGACCTGCTTCGGACAGCGTTAGGGTCCCTCGTCAGAGCAGATTTGGGGGGCCTGATAATAGCCTAACACTGTAATGCTGTCCGAAGAAGGAGACAGCGCAACACGGCGTAACACCCCTAAAACAATTATCGAAAATACTTTTGGCCGTGAAAATCTAAAATCATATCAGTCTAGAATTTCGTTTAAAATTACATATTTCCGGTTGTGTCTAGTTATACCCTCTTAAAACAAAGGCGGTTTTTTTGATATTAGAATAGGTACTAATCCATTGTTTAGAGCCTTTCACTATGTATGTTGGAGAGCTTTCCTCGGAGAAGCCAAAATGAAAAGCGGTAAATTATTCCACTTTCTCCAAACTTTTAAAACCGGAAATTTGTAGGGTCTTGTGGAATTTTTTTTGGCACAAAAATTTGTATCTGTGTTGCGGAGAAAATTAGTTCTGAAGTTGTTTTCGCAGTCAATTATAACTTTGGGCGGAAAATGTTAAGTTTTTCGAGAAAAAAATATTTAATGGAGCATTTTAGTAAGCGTAACTTTTTGAATTATATTAATTTTGAATCCACCACGCTCTCGTGATGGAGGATTTGTTACTTTTTAGAGATTTAAAAATGCTTGTTCCCCGTGTAACGTTTCGAGAAAGTTTTACGAACGACATCTTTTTTTTTTTCAACATTTAAGTGTAAACTTTTTTAGCACCGTTGTGAATTAAAACTCGATGAAACGGAAGAAAGCAATACTAAAAACTAAAAAGTTATTCAAAAGGAGACAAATAGGTATAGAAATGGTGTCTGTAATTTGTATTTTTTAATCATATGAACTTACTTAAATTTGTTTGATGCCGTAAACAGAGCGATTTTTCTTACCTGAAAAAAAGGAAACAAAATATTAAAACAATATTTTATAGTTTACAACAATTTGAATCCCTTAAGCTTCGGAAGGACATTACAAGCCACAAACATTATAATCCAATAGAGCCTCTGAAGAACCCAATCTGCCAGGGACGTCCATATATATGTATATTTTTTTTACATTACCTCCACACAGAAGGCCCCGAGGAAAATATTTCCCCTCAGGGCATATGTCATCTTTAGGGATGCTGTGTGAAGGTTCTTTTTAGTAAAAGTAGGAGAGGAAGTTCTGGAAAGGAAATAGGCATTAGGAATCTGGAGGTCAGTGCGTCCAGGAGTGACGGTCGTATGAATACATTCCTTCCTCTGCGGTGCAAGGCGATGTTCCGAGAGAGTACGGCTGGAGAAGTCAAAGGGACTCCCTCAACCATTCTCTCCCGATCTGGTCGGGCCAAGACCCGGAAAAACCTCATACCAATAACCCGGGCACCCCTGCTAAGTCACCAAACGTAACGAACCAGTTAGGGTGACCTATGGCATAGATGTTTGATATCCAATAAATTGTTCCCGGGGCGGCAGTACCCAAACCCGCCTCCCAAATTGAATGTTATAAAAGTATTTTTATCTTTTGATCTATAATGCGAAGATGTGTTAGAAAGAGAAATAATTTTACTTCTCGGTTTGTCTCAAATATTTATACTTAATTACATTGATAAAATCCAAAAAATTGTCAAAGTGTAGTATGATTACAAATTTACGGAATTTTTTCGTTGACAGTTGAAAGTTAAAATTTTATTTCTATTTTTTTATTGTATGAACGTTTTCTTACTAATTTCATACACAAAGGTAATGCATTTTATAAATATTGAATTCTTCCAAAATTTTGGATGTTTCGAATCAAAATGTTTGTATTAGTTTTTTGTTAACATTTACGTGTTTGATATTAAAATTTTATTATAAAGGAATGTTAATAATTATTAGGTAGTTACAGTTAATATATAGTTAATATACAGATAAGTTCACATAATCAAGACCTTTTAACTACAAAACACAAACATCCACGTACTAAATATAGTTTATTTATAATATTATAAATATATAAATATAGTTTATTTGTCTTCTATGTCATTTTAGTGTCTTCTATGGGGTTTTTTCATTAACCTCTTTCAGCCATACTTTTATTTTTGATTTGTAATTTTTTATTATTTTTATGTCTTGGGAAAGGAGGTTATGTAGTATTGTTGCAAAGTATGTGTAGTTTCTTTGTCCGGATGTGGTTTTATAATTTGGAACATTTTTTATGTCATTTTTATTCGATCTAGTGTGATGCATACATGGTCTTGTAGAGAATTCAGTATTTTTGAATAGCTTCAATAGTATATTTTTGGCATATGTTTGTTTTACATTTGGTTCGTCGAAGCTATTGAAATTTTCAATTCGTCGAAGTTATTGAAATTTTAAATTCAATAATGGGTACTTTCAGCATGGTCTTTATGATTCCTTTTTGAATTGTATTCAGGTAGTGCAATGTAATGCTGCCAAAGTTTTTTTTCCATGTGAATACCGCACAAAAGCACCAACTGCTTTCCAACCATCTGGATCCAGTGAAATGTCGTGATGTCGAAGGTAGTGGGGAAGGGAAAGATTTAAGGAATAAATGTCACACTATGACATTTGCCATAAAAAAACATGTGATTAAGTACTCCTATTCACTCAACAATGAACCTGTCATCTCTAAAACGGAATGTAAAGGTCTTGGTGTTTACCTTGAAAGCAAACTTATATTTAATAATCACATCGACTCAATCGTTCACAGGTCATATAAAATGCTTGGTTTTGTTCTTCGTATAATTAAAGTGATCAGTGACCCGCGTACAGCAGTAATGTTATATTTTGCATTAGTCAGAAGTACTCGCCAACTTGGAACCCGCAGTACAAAGTATACATAGATATACAACATATTCAAAACAAACTTATAAAATATCTTACCTTCAAATTCAACAATAACTTTGAATGCACATTTCAAACTTTGCAACAAAGACTAGCAATATGCTGATTTGATATTTATACACAAAATTTTAAACAATAACATTGAATGTAACGAACTTCTTTCCTAAGTTAATTTTAACATACCATTAAGACGTAGAAGCCATACAAAACTATTCCACATGCTTAATTACAACAAAAATGCAGCAACTAATTCGCCAATCAATCGTGCTCTCCGTAGTTCAATAATATTGGTCTAAATTCTAACATCGACATTTTCTACGATTTACTGCCCAAATTTAAAAAATGCACCATTTTAATAATATAAATTGTTCAATGCGAATACATACATGCACACGTACACACACACACACACCCTTTCCTACTAACACATATCACCCGGTAATTACTTAATATGCAATGAGACACTACAATGAAACACATAATAGGTACCCACCATGAAATATACTTATTAATTGTACATTTTTTTCACGAATGTAACTAATGAACTGTTTGTTTCTGTTTATAAAAAAATAAATAAATGAAAAATAATATTAAAAAATGCTCGAATTTTTCATTCGTTAAATAATGAAACAATTGAGAGAAGCAATTACAAAAACTGGATAGAGCAAAAAAAACGATCATTCAATCTTAAAAGATGGGTCTTAAAAATGCTCGTAATAAGAAAACAAATTATCTACGACTTGAAAAAAATAATTGACTTTCGAAATAATTAGCAAAAAAGTCAGCTGGGTCCATTTGTACTCGTCCAAGACAGATGTTGAGATTGAGTGACATTCTGTCCAATTTTTTACAATATTACTTTTTAACGTAATAAACAGTTTTTAACAAAATTTTGACTGTCTTCCTTGTGTTTTTCTTACAATTTGAAGTAATTTAAAAAATCATGCAATTCACACGCGGTAGAAGTGATACTTTCAGAAAACTAAAGTAGACAAGAGTGGGAAGACTACGAACACATTTTTTGTCAACGTGATGGATGATTTTTTTCATATTTTTGTCGTCGAATTCTAGTGCACCTTTTCCTATACATTTGTATTTCCAGTATTACCCAGTTATCCATTAGTGTTTTTGATTTCTTCTTCGGAGTCGCTAGATGTCGTTTTCATTTGTGTTTTGTTTGCTTGTTAATTTGGGGATGGTTTGAAGATTGGATATTTATTTTACAAAAAAAATAATGTTTATTTTTTTTGGATTTAACAGGATTCGATCTTTGGTCCTCTGAATGTCTGGCCGCTAAGATTCTTCAGGCGCTTTATATTATAGAGACTCGCGTTGGACCGTGGATTTATCGCATTATATTGGAACAGATTACCCGTGCAATAAATAAATATTTTATTGCTATCTCTTTCTCTCGCACTGTAAACTCTATACATATATACAGGTACGTGTTTGTCTCTTTAGTGTCGCTCGCTTTCATTTAATCGAGTTTCAAATAACATCGGTGGTAGAGAAGTTTTTTTTCACTTCAAAAATAAAATAAATTTGTAAATTCAGCTGCCAAACAAAATATGAATAAGCTGAAATATCTTTTCTTTTAGCACGTGGGCAACAAATCAAAAGCTAAGTAAAATTTCTAAGGGCCAGTTATTTCAGAGAACTTTTTTTAACATTAGCTCCGCACGTGTCGTTTTTAGGGATGCTGTGTGAAACGAAAATAGAGGAAAAGGAAGGAGAGGAAGTTCTAAGAAAACGAGGGATGGGTAGGGGGCAGTGTATCCAGAAGTAACGGGTGTATGAATCCAACTCTCAGTGTAATCCAATAACATCCAGTATGATCGAAAATCACCAACATAATGTCATTCGGTATCGTGCAATATCATCTAGTATCATCTAGCAACAGTCATTTTCATTCAGTACTACTCAGTTTCATTTAGAATCAACCGACATCACCCAATTTCATCTAGAATAGTCCAACATCATCCAGTATCAACACGTTCCATCCAGTGTCATTCAGTATCATCCAATAACATCCAGTATAATCGAAAATCACCTACATAATATAATTCGAAATCGTCACTCAATTTCATTTAGAATCAACCAACATTACCCAATTTCATATAGAACCGTCTAACATTATCCAGTATCATCTAGTATTATCAAGCATCATCCAGAATTATTCAGTACCATCCAAACACATCCAGTATAATCGAAAATCACCTAGATAATGTAGTTTGGTATCGTCACTTAGTTTCATTTGGAATCAATCAATATCACACAATTTTATCTAGAATCGTTTAACATCATCCAGTATCATCTAGTATCAACAAGTATTATCCAGAATCATAAAAATCTTGTCTTAAACATTAGTTTACCAATTAAAAATATTAATCAATATTAACCAGTTTCATCCAACAACAACACACAATATCATCCAGTGTTAACTAGTAACTACAGCAAATTTTCCATTGGCCAAAGATTAAACGAGATCTACCATAATCATTTCTCTCCCCAGATCAAGAAAATTCATTGTAGTCCTCCTTGTAAATGCCATTAGTAAAGATTTCTACCGCTTTGTCTTTCGGATACCGTCCCTTAATGTTCTCGCTAGGCGTAGGGAGTCCCTTTGAGTCAAAGAAACGGTAGAGAGGAAGCCAAATTATCATTATTAGAAGACCCTTAATTTTGTGATAGCTTTTTGATCGTCTGAATTAATTTTCAAATTATTGTCGGTAAGATTTACTGTCGGCGTTTTGCGAGAACAATTGGTAAAAAGCATGTTGAAAATATTGTGATGGCTAACTGATATAAGAATAAAAGAAATAAAATGAGAGGAACAACAAAAAAGAGAGCACGAGCTACCGTTGTCGAGACATAAGGCTCTCGGCTAGCAATCTGAAGATCGCGTGTTCGAATCCCGGCGTGCGCAAGTAAATTGTATTTGATTGGTGTTATTTCGTAATGTATTCGTAAAAAATAATATTTAATACTAGCTGACCCGGCCACGCGTTGCTGTGGCTAACGAAACACAACGCTTTCTACTGGATGGTTACCCAACCTTTATAAACACGATAAATTAACCCACACCGCCATCTGATTTGCATACAAATCAAATTCACACCGCCCGCTCGCCAGCCTGCTCGGCTGTTCTGTATAGGGACACCATAATAACCTAGCGGTATGCAATACACTTTACGACCTATTCGCATACCTATATCATATATACATAAAAATGTAAAAAAATTGGTCCAGCCGTTTCGGAGGAGTGCGACCGAAAACATCGTGACACGAGATATATGCGGCACGTTCCATAAAAGATACTCTCAGTTTCGCCCTGGTGTAAGACTACCAATCATAATTATTGAAACGTTGCTTGAAATAGCTTTAGCCGTGTTTGATGACCAGATCTGAATAGTCAGATAGTTTCCCACACCCCTTCCCATCTAGTTCCCCTCCTTAACTACAATCAGCCTCACAACATATCCCATTTGGGGATGCCGCAGTCTCACCGGCTCCAGGAGGGAGCAGTTGGTGCTCTTGTATTAACATTTAAAAAATCTAGAAGCTCCAATTTTGAAAATTACATCTAAATTAAAAGCAAATTTGAGTACATTGAACCGCAGGAACAAATCACATAGGAATAATAAACGAACATCACGGATAACCGCAATTTTTCTGCTAAATATAGTTTCAAAATTCTAAAATTTCAATTATGTTTATAGTAGTTACATTGGATTAAAAGACAAGAATATATAAAAATAAAAAAACTGTATACCTCCCTTCTGAATGCGCTGTATCATCAATCAACCAGAATAAATAAATAAAATTAAACAATATTTCAAATAATATTAGGTATATATTTTAATACTTACCTATAATAAAAGTAAATATTTTGTACAAAACATGTTACATATAACCGAAGTAAGAATCGTGGCTCGCTTATCAGGCGCAGGAGCTCCTATTTTCTGATAAAGAATACATGACCAATGATGACCTTAAATATAATGTATATGTACTAGCTTTTGCCCCCGGCTTCCCCGGGGCAAAAGCTAGCCGTCCCCCCCCCCCTCCACCACCCCCGCACTACCCCCCCCCCCCCTCCCCTTCCCACAATCAACCAACAATCAAACACGCGCCGTTTCATTCATAATAGTAGGTCAAAACGTAGATTGGTACATATTTTATATTGTACACTAAATATTCATATTAGAATACTCGTATTTGAATTTTTGCTATCAAAGAAATCTCCACAGTAACCTAAACAAATAAAAAATGACAGCCCACGTCAAAAATTTACTTAGCGCTTTGCCAATAAAGGTATAATAAATAATTTTATAACGCCACAGCTTAGTCATAATGCCAGAGCTTACCAATATATATAGCCTATTTTACTCGCAAATAATGTAGCTTTCGATTAGTGATATAATTTTTAAATTCCATTCGGTATTTATTGCGTGAAAGAGTAACTAACACACATCCATACAAACATTCGCCTTTATAATATCTATAAGACTATAAGATAAATGTAACCCATACTCTTAATATTACAATAAAAAAATATAACATTGACTAGAGAAAATATTCTCATTCAAATAGAGTTAAACATAAAAAAACTGATGATTTCCACCACGAAGAGTAAAGTGTTGATAGATGGTTTTTTATGAAGTGTTTGGCGGATGGGACCTGAAAATATAGTTATCGGAATTTGATGGCAAATCTAGATATATTTGGCAGTCAAAAAATAATCTTGAGATGAAAATTTTATATGATGATAGCCGAGTTTTCTGAGCTTAATGTTTGCTCAACTCTACGACTTGCCGGCAATCGGCCCGTTTCGGCTTTTGTGTTAATAGATTTGAGACCTGTGAGCATGGAATCCAAATAAAAACCAATATTTTTTTTGCTTTAACGTCACACGGGAAGGATCAGAAAAATATATAAAAATTTGGTTAAATATGTAAGGTTATGGGCAATTTTCAATTTGTTTTTTCATAATTTAATGATTGTTCAAAGGGGGGTTGAAATTGCACGATTATGAGCTGTGATGGAACCGTCTGTAAGTAACCACATCACGCTTTGATAATGCCTTCGATTCAATCTTTAAAATTTTACAAGCAGAACCAAAGTTTTTCATTAAAAAAAAATACAGCAAAAGAACATCGGATGATTACATTTGCCCCACCCTGTATTACCTACGTTGGGTGAAAAGTAATGCACACATGCTTGTACAGCGCGAACAAAATGGCCTTTAGAAGCGCGTCAGGTGGAAAATGGAAGTGACATTCCTCCTCTATACGTAGGCGCAAGTTTGAAGTCGTTGAATTCATCCAGCGTGTTTTGAGAAGCTGAAGTATGGAGACGTGTTTTAGTGTTATGTTTTTAAAAGTAAAGCTAAAAAATACATCGACAACAAAATTACCTTTAGAAGCGAGCCAGGTGGAATATGGAAGTGACATTCCTCCTCTATACGTACGCGCAAGTTTGAGGTCGTTGATTTCATCCAGCGTGTTTTGAGAAGCGGAAGTATGGAGACGTGTTTTAGTGTTATGTATTTAAAAACAAAGCTAAAAAAATACATCATAAACCAGCGAAACAACTTAACTAAAACGACATACAAATCTCTTCATTTTTTCCGCTCGCTCAACAAAAACTTGTAAAGATTGTGTGAAATACTCGTATCGCTCGAACTTTTGGCCATAAAAAGGCTTCTAAGTAAGCCATATTACAAAATCGCGACCCCGTCACGTAAATTCACGTCATAAACGTGAATTAAAGACTCGGCGTCGCGGCGCTGAGGGGGTATGATTAACGACGTCATCTAGAAGGTTCCGCCTGTCACTTCTTCTTCATATTCTCTTCTAACTACTCCATCCCTATAGATTTTTTTAATTTTATTTTTTTATGTGAATAAAAGACAATAAAGAGTCGCGACCAGTGCGTCTCACGAATTTTGCGTATGTTGCAGTGCTAATCAACATATTAACAGACTATAAAATTAGGCCGCTGCCGCAGTCTGTGCGCTTAGATCTTTTTTAACTACGCAACGGATTTTCATGCAGTTTTCACCAATAGATAGAGCGATTCATTCAGGTTTTTAAGTATAACTTTTCAAGGTTTTGTGTAAATTGGTTGAAATATATAAATAGTGGGGGCGGGCTGGCAAGCGAGCAGCGGGCTTGCAAGTGGGCGGTGTGGATTTTGATTTAACAGATGGCGTTGGTTATAAAGGTAGGGTAATGGCGTGGAGTTGTGTTTCGTTAGCCACAGCAACGTTTTCCCGGATTTGCTCGTATATTATAAAAGAAAGTGTATGAACTTGTACGTCCTGCTAAATCTCAGAAACGAGTCACGGTACAATCAAGGGAGTTATATAGTGTGGTAGCCCTCTATCCCTCATCCATTAAGAAGGTTCCCGTTTTTATCTGAAGGGATTTGAAGGGCTATTGAAGATATAAAATTTTCGCCCTCTAGAAATTTCTAAACGCTCCAGTACATTCAAAAGTATTCGAGAGCATTCCACAACATTCCAGAACATTCAGGAACGTTCTTGAATGTTCGGGAATAGTCTGGAGCGTTCGGGAACATCCCGGAACATCCCAGATCATTATGGAACATTCCGGAATGCTCTTGAATGTTGTGGAATGTTTTGAAACATTGTTTATTTGGAAGCCTTTTTTGTATGGGTGGGGCTACCCATTGGTAGAGATACATAAAGCAAGATCCGCCGTGGATTCTAACGTCAGTTCAATCTCGTAGTTAATCCCTGAAAGAAGCCGGGTACCCCAGCTAGTATTAAAAAAATCCATTACTGGAGTTGTTCTAGGCGAAAATGTTTTTTTTTTTCGAAATACCAATTTTTTGTATGAAAAATTTCCTGAAAATCATCAAACAAAAAACCGATTTCGAAAAAACTTTTCGGCTACAACACTCTAGCACTCTGGCACACCCAAATCGGAGATATTGAAAAAAAGAGCGGGTTTGAAACAGTCGTTTTTGTAACGCCTGTTTAAAGGCTGCGACGAGATGAGGTTGACTATTTTTGTGACTACCACCATTACATAATCAAGAGATGTTAAACCACTCTTAGCATACAAGGCTTGTTGGTGAATGATGCAGTGGAATCAAAGAATGGAATGCCCTATATCTGTTTGAAATAAACTTATGAAACCATTTTTTTACCCACCATACTTGGAGCACCATCAGTTGTTACGGGAACAATTTTTTTCAAATCAATTTCTTTTTCAGCAAGCGAGTTTTTAACAGTCGTACAAATATCAGTGCCCTTTGTAGTTATTAGCAACGATTTTATCGCAATTAATTCTTCCTTAATGACGTTGCCAGTATTTAAACGCAAATTACGAATAGTTTCTATGATACCATAGTGATGAATTATTTTTGTCTCATTTTGTTAACATTCTAGAATTTTTTGAAATATTACTTTATCCACGCAGTCACCAGTTCTTGGTGCGTTCGTCAGGAGAAAAGGGGGAACAGAACGTTGAATTATGGACAATCCACAGGGAGTTGTAGACTCTGAAGTGAGTTTTAGTGGCGCGTTAATGCCGAGATGAGAGGCGGGTGAGTAGGGAGGCTTTGAATTAACTAGCAGAGATAATGCAGACAGAATGCTGCACAGAGGACCGAAAATTTTCTTTGTACGGACAAAACATTCAATTTTAGAGCCGGTATGAGGGTTCTACCTAAATTGACCGAATTGCAATTTTTCGAATTCAATTGTTTGAAATGCAATTTTTCGAACTTCAATTTTTTCGAAAACATATTTTTCGAACATCAATTGACCGAAACCCTAGTTTTTCGAATTGAGTATACAGTACGTACAAAGGTTTTTTTTATTATAGCATCGCTTTGCACCGCAGTGGGAGTGATAGCTTCGTACGTCCGTCAATCCTGGACACACTGATCTCCATATTCCTTCTCTCAGCCCTCATACCTCTTTTCTTCTTAGAACTTTCTCTCCTTCCTTTTGCAAATTTATTAATTTATTTATTCCAGCAGGACTGGAAGGATTGTGCAATCTCCGTCTGCCATATTACGTACACAACTACAATATAATATAATAAGCCTCGAGGGAAAATGATTCCCTCAGGGCCTTCTGTGTGGAGCTTATGTAAAAAAAATTAACGCATGTATAATTTTACCTAAAAAACTAAGACTTTATTCAATAACTAGCTTTTGCCCGCGGCTTCGCTCGCATGGTATTAGTGTGAAATTTCTGTGCATAATTATTGGCATAATTGTTATTATTCTTGCTTTTTTGTCTAATAAAAAATAATTATTGTTTAATAGAAAATTTCAAAATTTGAGAATGAAATTTCGCAAATAAAAATTCTATTTTAGAAAATATTTAAATTATAGAAATTTATTTTAAGTACCTACTCCCCTAATTTATTCTGATGATTTCGCCTCAAGTAGAAATAAGTATTTTATTCATATTTTAATCCAGAGAAACCTAAAGAAATAACAAAATGACAGCCCACGTCAAATAATTACATAGCAACGCTATGCTTTTCGTCCGGACAATAAACATTTTTAGAGATAGGTAGATATTAACTATGACTGCTACAAAGCACTATTTTTAGGGTGAATTGCCTATTATTTTTAATTGATAAACTAACGTTTAAACAAGATTTTTATGCATAGCACAAAGGGTAGATAACAAATATTATAATCAATAATTATCAGCCTGAAACACTCATCTACATTGAAAAAATCTTCCGAGAAAAGATACTGGCCGCCAACGGGAATTGAACCCGTGACCATCTGATTGCCGGTCAGCAGCTCTGACCACTGAGCTATGGCGTAGATTTAGTATTAAAAATACCTCTCTCACAAAAAATAAAGTTGGTTGTTTTCAGTTGGAAAAATATAATAATAAGTAATTGTCGAATGAAACACTAGTATATATTGAATTATTTGGCGGGTATTTGATAAGCCGCCATAGCTCAGTGGTCAGAGCTGCTGACCGGCAATCAGATGGTCACGGGTTCAATTCCCGTTGGCGGCCAGTATCTTTTCTCGGAAGATTTTTTCAATGTAGATGAGTGTTTCAGGCTGATAATTATTGATTATAATATTTGTGAATTGCCTAATTTAAAAAAAAAAACATTGTTTCCAAGGTAACAATTTGTTTGACGTTTGCAATAACTCGATTTGTTAGGGACAGAAAACGTATGAAAATAATTGCATAACGCTACAGCTTATTCATAACGCCAGAGCTTACCAATATATACAGCCTACGTTACTCGCAAATAATGTAGCTTTCGATTAGTGAAAGCATTTTTAAATTCTATTCGGTGTTTATTGCGTGAAAGAATAACACTCATCCATACAAACTTTCGCCTTTATAATATCTATAAGATTAATATTTTCGTATAATTTAAAAAATCTGAAATCATAGAAATTTGTTAAAATTTATTATGATATTCACCCACATCACACAGACTACGCTTTTGGATGATTTTTTTCTCTTATTTTTAATGTTTCCTTGATTGTTTTATAATTTTATTTTATATTACCCTGTATTTTATAACTGCTAAAATATACAATGATTTGTCCAGGTTACATTGCAATTAGGACCTCTGTGATTATTTTCCTCTTCATAATTTATTACCCTGTATCGAATTGAATAGTATTAATAGGCTTGCGTTTGCGTGGTTGAATTTCAGAACTCGGCTTCGAGTGCATGTCTGACGCCACGACACACGCGCCGCGCCGCAAATGACATCGGTGTAGGTGGAATTTCAAACAAAGCTACTATTATAATTCGGATTCGAATTCAAGAATTAGTCACAAGATGTCACCACTTCCGTCAATAGATTGGATGGGGACGTTTCCCCCCTAGGTACAAGTGCTACGAATTTGTGAATATGTCGTATCTCTCCGGATATGGAAAGATTGACGGTAATAAATAGTTGCATCAAGCGGCTATAAAATACATATGACGTCATTGCCTGTCTTGGCTACTTTGTCCCGGTGATGACTAGCTTCTCTGTATGACAGTGGATCCGAAGAACGGGCTATTTTTGGAACCAGTTCCTATTGGATTTATAAAATGGCACCAACACTAACTGAGCGAAGCCGAACGAAAAGCCGCCCACAGAGCCTAGCAGCAAAAACATACGGAGCAGGTTTTTAACTGCAAGTTTTATAACTACTCCAATATATCAAAAATATTCAATGATTTGTCCAGGTTATATTGCATTTCGAACCTCTGTGCTGTGGCAAGGTGCCTCGTTCCGGTTGTCGAAATGTCAAATACCTGCTCCTTTGTCGGGAAGAAGATTTGTTTTGCGTTTATGAGATATTTTCGTTTGGATCTTACCTTGAAGCTTATTATGCCCCTTGGCGCAGTGTTTTTAATTACTTCTCTTTATTGCCGTGTTCTAAATGTCCTACGTAGACTTCTATAGACATGGTGAAAGTATCGCAAATAAGTTTTGTTGAATTGAACTTAAAAACGTCGTGAATATTTTATTCAATTGATCAATGGCCGTTTATATGAAAACCCCACTGATTAGAAACTGACAAAGAATAGTTAATTTCATAAATGTTCGTAATTCAGTTCAATAGTTCAGACTTGTGCTCAGCCAAGTGATCTATCGGTGCCAACATAACAAGAACATGCCTTAAGGAAATTGGATAAGTCATATTAATTTCTAGAAACACCATATTTTTAAGTGAAAACTTTTTAAGCGCCGTTGTAATTTGAAACTCGATGAAACGGAAGCGAGCCACACTAAAAATAGACAAACACACACATCTATGGGATTTAGCCTGCGGGAGAATGAGATAGCAATAAAATATTGATTTATTTCAAGGGTACTCGGTTCCAGTATAATACGGTAAATCCACAGTCCCACGCAAGTCTCCTTTAATCTAGTAGTTTAGAGCGCCTGACGAACCTTAGCGGCCAGACATTCAGCGGACCAAGGGTCAAATACTACGAAATCCAAAAAAAATAATTTAACTCAATATCCAATCTCATCACTCGAGAATGAAAAGGCAAAGAAAACACAAAAGAAAGCGACATCTAGCGATTCC
The DNA here is from genome assembly GCA_917563855.2 of Limnephilus lunatus. Classification (NCBI taxonomy): domain Eukaryota; kingdom Metazoa; phylum Arthropoda; class Insecta; order Trichoptera; family Limnephilidae; genus Limnephilus; species Limnephilus lunatus. Next base: position 51,299,903 of record OU830596.1, on the reverse strand, counting down.
GAAGAAGAAAACACAAATTCTAATGAGATGACCAAATGTATAGGAAAAGATGCACTGGAATTCGATGACAAAAATACGGAACAAATTATCCTTCACGTTGATAAAAAAAGTGCTTCGTAGTGTCCCCACTCTTGTCTACTTTAGTTTTCTGAAGGATTCACTTCTACCGCGTGTGAATTGCACACTCTGATTTTTATTGATTAAATTCAAAATTTTTGATTACAGTCCATTTTAGATTCGCAATCTATTTGCGACTACAGTTATAACAATAATTACAGAAATAAGCACAATGTAAATTTAAATGAAGTGTTCCCAATTAAAGTTTATAAATAAATAAGCGCGTTGTATTTAGCACAATGCATAATATTTAATCTTTATATATTATACTAGCTGACCCGGAGAACTTCGTACCACCTCAGAATCAATAACTGTTGTGTTAACTTATAGCTGAATTAAATTCAGCTTTTTTTAAAGCTAAAAAATACACAATGAAGCAATTATCGATGTGCAACTGTCCGTGTTTTACTTTTGTCAGTATCAGAGATGGCGTTGTGTACGGACTTTCTTACTTTCATTTGACTTACGGGAATTGCATTGAATTTTCTCTATACGCTAGGGGAATTTATTAAAATAATTGTATTTTTCCTTTTGAGGGGTGCAGACATACGTTCACCGTTTGTCTATTTTTCGACTGCTGACATTTAGTGTTTAAGAAAGAGAGGCAGCATTATATGTTCAAGAACAAAGCAAAACGATCAGCGTAATTGAAATTTGACGTTGTTGATATATTGGTACTCACTACTCAATATTATACTTATCACAATATAGCTGCAGCTCTTTCAATAGATGTGAATTCTTTCCATAAAAATATATATTACATATTCTTCATAATTTTTTTTCGTGAATTTTTGACAAATCCAACGAATCAACGATCATAGGAATCGGTCCAGCCGTTCTTGAGTTATAAATGGTGAAACTAACCCGACTTTATTTTATATATTAAAAGATATACCGGCATAAATACTTAGCCACATTCAAACAATATCCATTATTTTAAAACCCATTTCAAATAATATTTACCCCACATTCAGAATGAAAGTGTTTTGCTGGCGTTATGGTTTTTTTTTTTCAAGCATTTATTATTCCTAACTCCCTTCCCCCACGCTAGATGGCGTTTGATATAATAAATAATACAATGTGTATACTATTCATGTCCACACGGCACGTGTGTAAATAACTCCATGGAAATACAATCTACCAGGATGTTTTTGGAAATAACGCAGATCTTGGAAAATTTAGTAATTTTTAAGGCCCGGCTTCCCGCTTTTCTACCGATTTATTACGTATTTTCCTTAAATTTTAAAGCTCTTAAAATATATGTTATTCTTGAAGATAATATCTTCATATTCGCTATGCTGAAAAGGCAATTATATAAAGAATTCCCTCGATAGAAAAAAAAAATTATTAACACGTTTTCTTCAGTTATTTCACAAGTTATATGTATAAAAAAATCACACTGTTTTATAAACGATATATTAGACATTCCCCACGAGATTTTTGCTCTATTTTAAACAAGTCGTATTTTATTGAACCTTTTTTACAATTTTCGCTTAAATATTATCGTTTTTAATATGAACGCGCTCCCTTTAACATTCATATTTATATATCTTTTCTTCTTCTTTTTGAGCGGGTAATACCGGGCCATAAATTAATATACATCTATGTGTATTTCGCCATAGTTTCTTTGAATTAACAAATGAATAAATTAATGAAATGGATTCTTGGAATTGGAAATTAACCCATTTTCCGATAACCGATCGATCTGATACTCGGCACATTGACAGTATTTGGCTTAGGTGTTAGAGGTGTTGACTCCAGTCCCTGTGGATGAAGGTTTAATCCTTAGTCATACCAAAACGAAATCTTTGGAATCTTCTAGCGGGCCCAAGAGTACGAAATAAATGAAATCATTGAAGGAGAAAAACTAAAACAAACACAAAAAACCTCCAGCGACCGCGTTAAAATATGCACTAACAAGATTCGATGTTGGCAACATTGAACTTCGGTAAATTTGCGCATGCGCAGATCCACCGTGTTTTTTTCGTGTTGACATGAAATATTTTTTGTTTTGACATGTAATATTTTACGTGTAATTATCGTAATGTTTTTGTACATAATTTCTATTCCAATGACCAATTCACTATTATATTAGTATAGTTTAGAATAATTACAATTTTTGAAAAAGATCTAAAATAATCTTTCGTGACTAAACTTCAACAATTTCAAAGAATAAAGTAAAAAATCGTTATCTAAGATTCGAAAGAGACTCCAAATCAAAAATTAATTAACTACAAATATTTTGAATTGTACTCATTTAATGATTTGTGATTATAAAATAATAGAGGTGGCCATATTGTTGAGTTTTATTCTAGAATGCTTCTAACGAGAGACGAAGAGTTTAAATGAATGAAATATGAACGAGAGATTTAAAGTTATTGATAATTTGCAAGGCGATGATGGACCCGATGAAAAACAATCGAAATGGTATAGAAATAAGAAGACGGTTGGGATTCCGCAGATTGATACGCCAATAACCTAACCTAAACTTTGTATGTATGTAAGTACCGGACAAGAGCCCCTACTGCTCTCAATCGTCACATTGACATAAAAACAACATTAGCATAAAAGTTACCAATGGTGTGTGATCTATTTATAACAGAATTGTACCCTAAGACCGTAGTACAATAACTTTAAAAACATTGTTTTTGGACAACCTGTTTCATCGCGCTTTCCAACCATTTGACTAACTGGTGACATGAATTAATATAGATAATGATGCGAAAGTCATTTCCGTAACATATCTAAAGTTTCGTTTGTTTTATGGCAGTCCAGAACTATTGTATTCAGAAAATAATAAATGTTCAAAATGTTTCGTTTGCCGATTCAAAAAGTTTTGAAAGGTGAGGCACGTTGAAACAAATTCGAACAATGAAACAAACAATTGTTAGCAATTAAAACATTTTAATTGATTTCTGTTTATGACAACACGATGCTTTCTGAAACATGGCCACCGTCAACAATTTTAAATTAGGTAACAACTTTTTTAATTACTTTTTTTGATTTTGATCGTAATAATAAGTCATTATTTCTTCTGTTAGATATTTTTAACGACCAGTAATTTATCTATTTGCAAAGATTGTCCTTTAAAAATCATTTAATTAGCAACAATAAACATTGATTTCAATAATCGAGATAAAAACTATCTTATTTTCCAAGTTGGACCGAATTATGTGAACTAAGCTAAATTTCATCTAAATCGGTTAAGTTTTTTCGGAATTTTGATCTCGAACAAATATCGTGACGCGAGATTTTTAGATATATAAAGATAATAACGATGCAATTTAAAAAAAATGGTTTTGCACAATTTTATAATCTTAATATATAAAACAAAGTCGGGATAGTCACACTATTTATAACTCGAGAACGGCCCCACTGATTTTGATGGTTTTTGATTTGTTAGATTTGTCTCCACCCGGGTAGGATAATAACTATTAAAACATCACAAAAATTAACGAAAAATATAGTAATTAAAAAAAATCTTTTCCGCGTACATTTTATATGGAACGAATTCTCATATTTGAAAGAGCTGCGGGCATTTTGTGATAAGTACCTATAATATTGAACTGTGCGTGAATTCCAAAAATTCAAAAACGTCAAATGTCATTGCGCTGACTGTTTTGCTTTTATTTTTTAACGCTGCATTAATGCTGCATCCTTTCTTATACACAAAATTTCAATGGTCGAAAATGAGACAAACGGTGAACGTATGTCTCCACCAATCCAAATGAAAGATACAAAAATTATAATAAAAATCCCTCACACGTATAAAGAAAATTTTGGAAAAGCATTTTTTTTTATCAGCTCATACATGACGCCCCGAAGAAAATGATTTTCCTTAGGACCTATTTCATCTTAGGGGATGCTGTTTGGAGGGTTTTTTAAGGAAGGGAAGGATACGAAGTTCTGGGAAGGAAAAAGGTATGAGGGTTGGGTAGGAATCTGGGGTCAGCGTGTCCGAGAGTGACGGACGTATGAATCCATCCCTCCAACTGCGGTGAATGGTGATGGGTCGAGAGAGTCCAGCTGAAAAGGTCAAAAAGCTTCCCTCAACCAGTCTCTCTCGATCCGGCCCGCCGGGTGGTTTCCAAGGCGGCGGCACCCATATCCGCCTCCTAAATTCCCTTAAGTAAGTGGAAAAATAAGAAAATCACAAAACATATAAATTCGTACACGATGCCATCTCTAATACTGACAAAAACAAAACACGGACAGTTGCGCATCAATGATTGCTTCAATGTGTAATTTTTAACTTAAGAGGCGGTTCTCCGAATTTCAACCGATTTCTTGCAAACCTCCCTTAAACATTTGAAGTTTTTAAGCTCTTAAAAAAATATATGTTATTCTTGTAGATAATATCTAGACATTTATCGTACCGAAACGCAAATTATATAAAATTCCCTCGGTAGAAAAAAATCGCAAAGTATGCTCCAAAAATGATTATAAACACGTTTGTTTCGGTTATTTTACAAGTTATTTGTATGAAAAAATTCACAGCGTTTCTTTAAATAAAATTAAAGACAATTATCGCGAGATTTTTGCTCTATTTTTAACGAGTCGTGTTTTATTAGGGATTTTCATGATTTTTGCATCAATTTTATCGCTGTAAATGTTAGCGCGCTTTTCTAACATTCATAATTTCATATCTCTCCATCTTCTTCTTTTTGGGGCCGGGAACTGAGCCTTAGTAAAAAAACTTAATTTAATTCAACAGTTATTGGTTCTGGGGCGGTACGAAGTTCGTCGGGTCAGCTAGTTAATAATAAAGAGAGAATTTAAAAAAATGGTTTTACTCAATTTTATTTTATTGCATTTTGCACAACAGTCAAATAATTTTTAAATAAATAAACGTGATGTTTTTTGCGGCACTGAGATAAATAATTCCCCTCACGACTTTTGTCGTCTTTGGGGATGCTGTGTGGAGGTTTTTCTAAGAAAAGGAAAGAGAGAAAGTTCTGGGAAGGTAACGAAACCGACCCACCCACTGCGGTGTAAGGCGATATTCCGAGAGAGTCCTGCTGGAGACTAACGCCCGGGCCTACCCTGCCATTGGTGGGCAGACGCATCCGCCGCCAGAGATCAGTAGTAGATCACCAAACTTTAGCGAACCACCCCATGAACTCGGGCACCCCTACTATGTTACCGAACGAAGCGTACCACTTGGTGTGACCTGTGGCAGAGGTGTTGGTTATCCAATAAATGGTTTCCGAGCGGCGGTACCCATACCCACATCCCAAATTGGGAATATAAAGAGATCAAGTAAAATACAAAGAAGTCAAATATGAAAACAAGAGATTGGAGACAATTAGTTTTTTGGGCTATCGCTTAGTATGTTCGGAATTCCACCAATTTATTAAGTAGACATATTCGCACAAGAGGTTAGTAGGAAGATAATTTGGTTATTTGTAAAGGAATATGGAAAGTTTTGGGGTTTCTTAGCAGACGGTAATTGATATTGGCCAAGAGGTAAGATTTTACACGGTTATTTATAACTTTGAAAATAAACATGATGTCATTACAGGTGGCCTCCGTGGTTGAGTGGCAATGCTTTCGACTAGCGAAGGTCGCGGGTTTATAACCTGGCGTGGGCAAATAAATTTTGTTGGATTAATTTATATTATTTCACAATTTAATAATTTAAAATGATATTTGCTGCCAGTTCCAGACCGGAAGATACTCTTAGCACCTTCCTGATGTAAGACCACTATTCTGAATTGAAACGTTGCTTGGAATGGCTTTAGCCGTGTTTGGTGGACCTAAATAGCCAGGTACTTTCCCATCTCTTTCCCCTTCCCACCACCTTCAGCATCAAAACTCACCCCAATTGGGGATGCCATAAAAAATAATAATAATAACTATTCCGAGTTTGTTAACCATTTTATAGAGACAGGCCATAGCTTCATCAAAGAAAAAATCAAGTTTAAACATTCTAATATAAATAAATATATTAATGTGTACGCGTTAGATATCTTGGAAATAAATAAAAACATTAAAACAATACTTAATTTAGTAAATAAAATAATAGCACCCTGTAAATCGCCCTTATTAACAAATATCCCGTTTAATGTCGAACCTCCCCCAAAAATAACCCCTCCCACTACCCCAACTTTGGACGACACTATACCGTAAAATATATTCAGAATCTTAACGAATCTTAAGTACTGAAGCCGTGTACACAAATTACGACTCGCGACCCGTGTATTGGACGGACCTACTGTATAATTTGCCATATCAAAAGAAAAGAAGAAGAAGAAGAAAAATAATGTGGGAATAAGCGACGTAAGTGAAGAAAGCGTCTATACAAATATGCGCCAGCGGCACGGCGTATTGGACGGACGTACGGTCGAATTCACCCTAGCAGGCCTGGAGATTTGACCTTTCCGCCGGGTTCATTTTAATTAATTATGAAAAACGTGTTACTAATATTTAAGATGTTTCTAAATGAATACCTCCCGAAGTTATTAATTCATCGTCTAGAAAAATAAAAGCTGGTACTCACCGCTAACTTTAGTTGTTAAATATATTACAATTTTTTAAAGGCGTTCTACGTTAAAAAAAATGACGGCAACATACCGTTTTTATTATTCTAAAATATAAGGTACTCGCATCCCTTGTGAGGCATGGAAATAAAAATGATAATTCAATTACGAATTCGCCGAAATAAATTAAAATAGGAGCCTCGGGAAAATCCCCGATAAACTCGCCTTAAATAAATCTAATCATTTTTCTACGAATTATGTAAGAATTTTAAATTAGTTTTAAATTTGTTAGTGAATGATACGCGTGTGTTGAAAATTTGTCGAAACCGGTAGCAAAAAATTAAAAATTAAAAGTAACAAATATACATTGAAAATTGAAACTCTTAAAAACAAAAAGTGGTCGATCTATATAATTTAATTTCTATGGTTGGGTTTTAACTCGTTGGCTTTGTACTGAATCAATACTTGAACAAGTTTTCGTAGAGTAATTCAAAGAAAAGCCTTCCCCTGGAAATTGGAAACTTTGTCATTATTAAAGTACATTCATTACGGTATTAGAATAATTAGAACACGGGTGTTAAACTCAATCTTTAGAAGTGATAATAAAAAAAAGTTAAAAAAAAATAAATATATGTATTTAACCCTTTATGGGGGTATGTTTACGAATGATTCATGTGTAGTAAATCAAATAAGTAGATCGTAGTAACAATACTTACAGGTTTATTTAAGAAATTATAAACGAACATAACGCACCATAATTTTAATATTTAAATATGAATTGTATATGAAAGTGGAGAGCGAACAAGTACGATTTACAAGACAGTAAAGTTTAGAATGATCTCGATGATCTTTGTTGCAGCGCGTGAGAGTGACTTGAGATAGGGCTTGATTCCTATTGGTGTATGGGGGACCAATCAGATTGCCGTGAGACTGCAGATCGGTGTCCTTGTTCGACCTCCACACCTTAAAAAATCGGGTGTATTTTGATAGAAGTTTAAATATTACCGCATTTTAATCAAATCCAAATAAATAGAATACTTGTGAACGTATCCGAAAACTAAAAACTGTTTATAAAAAGCGATGAAATAGGCTTTAAAATTGTATTATTAGAAATATTTGTGTGATTTTTAAAATATTATAATTTTGAATGCCAACTTTAAAATTTTTTAAATAATAGCTTACTTTACGATTACGAACAAGGACAGCGTCGCTATAAAGATTGCTGTTTGATTATTGATTAAAATATTTTGCTATACCGCATCCAGACGCCTCATGGGCCGCATTTGGCCCGCGGGTCGTTTCTTATACATCCCTGAACTAGATTCTGTTCTCTGAATCTCTCTTTATCTTTCTCTTCTCCTATTTCTCTTTGTCAACGCCTTACACTAACTCTTACACGAAGCTACAATAATTGTACCCTCGTACTGACTTAAATTGTCACGGAATTCAACACCATTATTTGTTCATACAATGAAAATACAATGTTACACTGGGTACTAATTCGTGTGTCACTATTAAATTACGCAGGCGTTAATTTTACGTACATTTCTGCCAGAATTACTCACGGACAAAATTACACTTTTTTTTTCATGAACTCCACACAGGAGATCCTGAAGAAAATAATTTCCATCAGGGCCTATGTCATCTTAGAGGATTCTGTGTGGAGTGGTTTTTTTAAGGAAAGAAAAAAAGTTCTAGAAAAAAAATAGGTTTGGTAGAAAATGTGTCCAGGAGTGACGGACGTATGAATCCATCCGTTAAAATGCGATGCAAGGCGATGTGTGAAGGAATTCTGGCTGGAGAGGTCAAAAGACCTCCATAACCAGCCTTTCTCGATCCGGCCCGCCACTCAACAGGTAGGCAGCGCTAAGACCTTGACAATTCTCACCCCGTGAACCCGGGCACCCCTGTTAAATCACCAAATGTAGCAAATCACTTAGGGTGATCTATGTAGGGGTGTTAGTTATCTAATAGGTGGTTCCCGGGGCGGCGGTAGCCACACCTGCTTCTCAAATTCTATTCTAATTCCACACTCATAGTACTTTTTTGGATAAAAACTTGAACAGTACTTTCACGGAACTTGAATATTATCTATGGAATTTGATAAATTGTTAAAGTTTTCTGAAACAACCCATACTAGTGTCCATGTGATGGCTCAGTATCATCTGAGACAACAATTTTTTTCTAAATATTTTCAGCTTTCCTCAAATCCTTTAATTATAAAATCCCGTGATTTTATGTGGGTCTGCATTAGTCTTAAGTCTGGTACGCCTTTTACGTCATACATAGATCTGTCAACGTTAAATTATCGTATAAACAAGCTTATGGGTCTGATTTTTTAAAATTAATATCTGTAAAAAATAGATTTTTAAAAACAATAAAAATTAGTTACGTGTCGTCACCGCGTTCCATTAGTCCCAAATTAATTTTACATTTTATCCAAACAACGTCTTGCATAATAGTGATCCCCGGCTGCAACTTAGTGACCAGAATGCAGCTATAATGCAGTCAGTTGCAGGAAAACTGGCGATAGCAGTTTGCACTTAAAAACTTCAACTGCAAGACGATTCAAGTCGCGTTTTGCATTCATTATGGGCAACCTTCAATATAAGATGTTTATGTATGTACGAGAAAAGCGTACTAAGTCGCAAGTTGCAATATTCCCGTTTCATCACAGGAGACCAAATTCGTCCCAACCCACATGGGTCTCAAAAAATATCCGATAAAATATACTCCGACAAAATATCATACGCACAAAATATCACCGACAAAATATACTCCGACAAAATATCCTACGGACAAAAAATCCTATAACAAAATATCCTTACCTAACCTAACAAAAAATGGAAAAAAGATAATACAGACATCCTGTAAAGACAATAAATTATTGTTAAAAAAAAGTAAAATGAGACCAAAATAATACAGATAATTTATTGTGTTTACAGGATGTCTGTATCATTTTTGACCCATTTTTTGTTAGGTTAGGTTAGTTTAGATTAGGTGAGGTTTTAGTAGATATTTTATTGGGGGATGTTTTGTAGCGGGATGAAAAGTCGCAGAACCGTTAGATCTCCCTTACTGTGGATGGTGAGAAAAATGATGTAATCGGCGTTAGAAAGAGAAAAACTCAACGCTTTATATTAAAGCCTAGAATTTAACCACAGAAAAATAAATGTGCACCTCTATGTAAAACCATAGTTTACGACAGCAATTTTAGAAAATATATAAAATTTCAAGAATTTTTTTTTCATTATTTTATTAGGAAACGACAAAATTGAGAGGTTATAATAACGATCATAATACATTTGTCTAAAAAAATATGTTTGTTTTTTCCTTTTTTTTCGTTACCATTAATTTTAGATATAAAAATCGTAAGGCCAACTAAAAAGCCAACTTTTTAATGGTTGTATTAAAAATTTTAAAATTCCTAAAATTATATTTGTTTTTTTTTTCATCACGTTTCAAAAACAGTATTTAGTGTTGGGATATCTTAAGAAATAATCCATTTATTTGGATTTTATTGCAAAGCGGAAATACTTTGACCTTTAGCCAAAATTGCCTCGTTTCTGGCGGTTAACAATACAACAATTATTTTTTGTTTAACAGTTTTCCTTTCTGGATTTCAAATTGTATTATCTCAACAATATCTTCGTCGATTCGACTACACAACAACTTGAAAACATCAATGAAAATAATTACTTGCAAGCATGGTTTATGGTATTTTTAATTTTTTTATTTAATAATTGTTAATTTAAGTACAACGAAAACATATTTAAAACTTTCAATTAAAATCATAATTGAAAGAAGAAGATAACACTTATAATCCAAACGAAAATATGAAAGACACAGAAAAATAAAAAGATAACGGTCGCAACTAGAACTCGAACCCAGAACCTCTCGTCTTACCCGGATGAACGCTTTTCCAATAAGGACACTGCCGACCTACGTTGACCTATGGCAGATATGTTGGTTATCTAAGAAATGGTTCCCGGGGCAGCGGTACCCATAATTGCCTCCCAAATAGCCTTGACCAAATGAGGAAGTTACCTACAAACGAACTATTCTTTCATTTATTTAATAATTCAAATTAGTGACGCTCCTGACTACATAGATAAGTATGTCGTTCTGCAACTGAAACTATTTGTTTTACATATACTTGCATTACTGCATTACATACACAAGGAACAAACATCGTTTTTCAAGAACGTGATTCAATTAGCCTTTAGGATATTTTGCAAGTGCTGCAATTTTACTTATGCCCACTTTTCCGAAGCTCCAACTTAACTCTTAACTTAAGTTATTCCCATTAAGTGCAACCATTCCCCAATCCCGCGTTTTATGGGACCACTTTAATGGAAGCAATCTACAAACTCCTGCATACATAACTACTCCACTCTCTAGGACGGTGAAGGACAACCATTGGCTCGCGAGCTGCATGCGGCCCGCTGGGAGTATATGTATTAATTTATTTATAATAAGTATATTACGTGGTAGGTACCTATTATGGGTTTCATTGTAGTATCTTATTAATGGTATATATTTATATAAATACCGGGTGATGTATGTAGTGTAGACATGGGCAGATTCATTCCCAGGAGTGAATCGAGTCAGTCTGATTCTCCTGGCCTTTTGAATTAATTCCTTTAATTCAATTCCCAAAAAAAAACAAAAACAAAAAAAAACCACCTTGTTTTTATATGTATAAAATGTACGTCTAATGGCATGTTAAAATTAACTATGGAAAGAAGTTCAATATAGTCAATGTTATTATTTGAAATTTTGTGTATAAATGCCAAATCAGCTATTTCTCGAATTTGTTGCAAAGTTGGAAATGTGCATTTAAACTGTTGAATTTGAAGGTAAGATATTTCATAAATTTGTTTTGAATATGTTCTATGCTATCTATGTATACTTTGTACTGCGGGTTCCAACTTGGCGAGGCATATTCCAGTGTACTTCTGACTTATGCAAAATATAACATTACTACTGTACGCGGGTTACTGAACACTAATTACGGCCTGGTTTTAAATAGAAATAATAACCTTTCCGGGTTATGAAAACCTAGCAATATATTTAGAAATTATATTAAACTATATTTAGAAATAACCGCGTACTTCCATCATTGAGGATGTAGAAATTATTTGCAAAGGGTTGAATCCGCAAAGCACCCAAACCCGATACGTTTGTCCACTCGGCAACTAATCACTGTATTCCTTTATGTGAATATAGCTAAAGAATTCCAACAGATTCCAGTTGGAACCAATGGGACTATAGTATCCATAATTGGATTATGTTGTCAAACCCAATACCGATATATTTTAATAAAATTTTAAAATCATCGAAATTTTTGTTAGGGCCTCTTATATTATCGTGAAAAAATAAATAATATTTTATAGTTGATAAATCTTGTAGTATCTTTAAATCCCAAAGATTAAGATTACTTGAAATATGTTGAGAAACTTCCAAGTAAGATCTAAGTTCGTTGAGATTACAAGTTGCTTTATTCAGGTTTTTATAAAGTTTACAGTGAATATTTAACTAGACGAGACATCTTTACTCTAGTACGCTCTAAGTTATTCTATCGCTGCGGGTCGCCAAACTGATGGCGTCTGACCGACTACAAAATGCATTCGGCTATCATTAGAACCGTTCGTACATTAGACACGAACAACGATAGATGATCTGTTGAGATATTACAAAACTTCGCATAAATATCTACACTAACGACATATATATGCAAAGATTCAGAATGGTGGTCAAAGTTTGGTTTTGCACCAATTGCCCCCTCCCCAGATACCAAAGAATACATTTTGAAATATTTTATAAAACACCTCTTTCCACACAAAAATTTAAATTCCACAGACTAAGTCATTTTTTTGTTTTGTTTTTGTTTTTTTTTTTTATGTTTTACATATATATAGATGAGAGACAAAGTGAAAAATAGGTTCCACTTTTGTTCAATCAATTAGCCTGATTTCCCCTCCAAAACGCCTAACTTTCTAACGCCGACTGACCGGAAACTGCAAGATCTAGTCTACGCGATGTGCGCACGGATTATCGCTAGTGAAACATGTTTCATCAAGATGAACGCAATAGTGCATTTAATTTCCGTTTATTTATTTTGATACGAAAATTTACATTTTATAACATAATTTAATAATTTTGGCCAAACTGGGTGGCTTACCCGCACTGAGGCCCCCATTTTATAATACGAAAATGCAATAAGATGAAGTACCTACATAATAAATATTAATCAAATATTTAAAGTTGGTAATGAAAAAAAAAAGTTTATTGGCATATATATATTATGAATTGTGTATGTTGTAATGTTGGTTTTATAATGATATTGTATGCCAAGTGCATATGTTTTATTCTTTTATGTTATAAAATTTTGGTTATATTGTTCTTTTGTTCTTTTCCATTTTTTAATTTTGTATCTGAATATATTTTTGTTTTTTTAAGTTTTTTGTGTCAATTGAAAGATTGTTGAATTATTTTATTGCATGGTATTAATGGCGTTTTTGTCTAAAGCTTGTATAACTGGTATGTTAGAAAAAAAACTTGTCTAACTGTCACTGTCTGTTTGTTCCCTTAAAAAGGTTGCGTATCACTGACATAGAAACTACATCCAGGTAGTACCTATAATAATACTTAGATATCTAATAAGAACGAAGTTCTGTTCCATTCTTGGAGTGCTATTATAAATATACTTATTAGTTCTTTGGATAATTGTCTTTTAAGTTCTGCAAACTTCTACTTGGGGAAAATCGACGCAAATTTCAAGGATTCATTATTTTGGTGAATTTTATAAAGTAAACTTCTTATTTATTTTCGTTATTTGTTTTTGGGGTGTTATGCCGTGTTGCGCTACCCCCTTCTTTAGCCGACGTTTCTTATTTCGTTTCTTATTTATTATTTTATTCATTATTGCTACTACGATACTACGATACCGCGTCGACATAAAAAAGCATTAAACGTATGTTCTTTATCTTAATAATGCTCCAGCTCTTTCTTGCCCATTGAATAATTGTGAGACAAAAGATGAGACACTTTTAAACGTGTGTCTGTTTCCTCCAAAGTTCTTGCCTTTGGAGAAAACAGATATACCTATCTTACACGGCTCAGCTATGGCGACGGGAAGGTTAAACGTCACGTACGCTATAATCTACGCATTCAGATGGCGCCAATCAAATTATTTTAGGTTTTTAATGCTCTTTGCGCGTTACGCTTTAAAATATTAAGGTAAATTAATTGTTCGCGCCCATACATATTTAATTAGAATATAAATAAATAGTTTGGTCCATAAACAAACCCAAATCTTTCAAGAAAGGCTAAAAATTCAATTTTGTATCGGTGACTCAAACCAATATTGTATTTTTCAGCCTTTATTGAAAGATTTGGGTTTGTTTATGGACAAAACTATTTATTTATATTCTAATTAAATGTGTACGGGCGCAAACAATTAATTTACTTTAATATTTTAAAGCGTGCAAAAAGCATTAAAAACCTAAAATAATTTGATTGGCGCCATCTGTGAATGCGTAGATTATAACGTACGTGACGTTTAACCTTAAGTTTTTATATGCGACAAATGTTCCACTGGCCATGTGGGTATCTTAACAATACTTGCAATAATTTGTTGCACTGGCCAAGTAGGTATTAATTATAATAATAATAATAATAATAATACCTTATTACAAATAAAATAGAACAATAAAACATATGTGGAAACTTTGACTAGCCAACTAGGAATGGATCCTGTTTTAGGCCAGTCAAATTGACAAATTTAATTTCTACTTACATAACTTACTAACTTACATTACTTACATAACATGTTATTTATAGAAGGAAAAAAGTGTTTATTATGTATTCCTCACAGAAGCTTGAATTAAATGTATAATTTGTACTCATAAGAAAAAGAAGAGAAATAATGATATCTTTGAAATCATATTCAGATATTTTCCCTTAGAGCGCTTAAAACGGAAAAAAGAGATAAAACCGGTAAAGTAAACAAAACCGGTAAAGTAAATAAAACCGGTAAAGTAAATAAAAGCCAGATGGTAATAATAAAAAGACTATCTCTTGGTCAACATATCTTCGCTTTTGACCCTCCCTAAATCAAGGAGCCAGTCGTTGATTAATTTGCGCAAAACATTAGTACTTTTCGTTTTCCAAGCATTAGGAATGATATTAAATAATTCAGATCCAAAGTACGCAAATTGACATTGTCCAAGGGACGTCGTGGTTTTTATTGGGACTATTGGATTGTTCCTTGATGTCGGGTGTCGTGAAGGTGGTCAATAGAAGGGTAGTGCTGGCGTTGTTTATGAGCATGTAATACAATCTTTCTAACATACAATTGTCTTACATCGATAACTTTTAATTCCATGAATAATGCATCACTGGGGTACCTGAATGGTTTTTTAAGGATGACTCTTAGTAAAGATTTTTGTGCTTTAGCCAGGGAGTCCAATATTGTTTTGGCACATCCACCCCATCCTAGGGATGCATATTCGAGTAAAGAATTACACATGGCATAGTATATTGATTTCATGTCTTTTATAGAGAGAATATTTCTGATGGTAATAAAAAGGTGAGTAAGTTTTCTGACTTTTGAGGCAGTTGAGTTAATGTGTTCTTCCCATCTCAGATATTTATCTATGATGATCCCTAGATATTTTAAACTATCCACGCATTCTAGTTTATTGCAAGTACAAGTGTTCGGTTCATTGCAAATGTGAATAGTAATATTCAGTATTACCTTGGGTTGTCCCGCTTGTGTTGCACTAAAACGTATACATTTTGTCTTATCGGTGTTAAGAGTAAGGAGATTATTGTCTAACCATTGTTTGACATTGTTTATTCCAATTTCGGCTTTTCTATGCGCTTCGTACCAGTTTTTGCCCTTAAATATTAAGACCGTATCGTCAGCAAAAGTGATGATATGATCGGCAAGTTTACTGTTGCAAAGTTCATTGATATAGATATTAAACAATATCGGTCCTAAAGTACTTCTCTGTGGTACACCAAATTCGATATTGGCTGGATCGCTTAGAGTATCATTAATATTAACTCTTTGGCTCCGATTTTCTAGATAGCTTCCTAACCATTTAAGTAACTATTATAATCATCTTCTTCTTTCTTGTTTCTTCCCCCAAGTAAGTAGGAATATTAAAAGCGCCTAAACGACTTCAATACTTTCCGTAATGTAACACAGTAATTTACTTAGTGTCTAGAATGAAGGGATGAATGTTTCCGCGTAGGAAGCATATAATCACATTATCAACGTGTCACTGAAAACACCAATTAGAGAATGTAGCACGCAGCACAAAATTATACAGGGTGTTAAATATTAAGGTTTCTACTTGACTAACTTCAACAAGTGATTCCTGACATTTGGAGTAAAAAACTTTAAAGAAATTTTGAAAAAATCAATGACTTTTTAGATTTTTTGTATTTTTTGGGCATTAACTATGTAACAATTTTCCACGACCGGTTTCGACACACCCGTGTCATTCACGAGCGAACTTAAAACTAACTTAAAAATTCTATACAAGTAAAAACATTAATTAGGTGGGGGTAGTGGGAGGGGAGATTTCGGAGGAGTGGGAGAAAGGTGGGAGGAGTCAACGTTACTTGGAAACATCGTAAGTAAAAGTGATTTATATGGGGCTATTATTTTATTCACTAAATTTATTTTAGATTTAATTTTTTTGTTAGTTTCTAAAGTTTTTAAAGCGCACAAATTAAAATATGAATTTACATTGCAATGTTTAACCTTAGTGTTTTCTTTTTTAAAGCTATGACCTGACTCTATTAGATGGTTAGCAAACTCAGAGTAGTTATTATTTCGTAAACAAAGTTCATGTTCCCTGATTCTTAAAATTTCTAGTAGTCATCCCTACATACTGTGCGTCACAATCGTTACATTCTTAAGTGTATATCCCGTTTTTTTCCCATTTATTTGAAATCTCCCCTCCCACTGCCCCCACCTAATTAATGTTTGTACTTGTATAGAATTTTTAAGTTAGTTTTAAGTTCGCTCGTGAATGTCACGGATGTGTCGAAACCGGTCGTGGAAAATTTAAAATTTAAGTAACAAATGTACTTTGGAAATTAAAACTCTTCAAAACAAAATGACTTTTTAGATAACTTTTTTTTTCAATTTCAACACTAAAAAAAAATTCATCCACATGTCGCCATCAGTCACTCAGCCGAGTAACCAGCCAACCCCTAACCCAGTCCTTAATTGTCCACTACCTACTATTTTTTTATGTTTCCAGTAGAATAAAAATTAAAAACAAAAAGCGAAATTTCTTTTACATTTTTTACCACAAATAATGTCAGAAATAACTGGTTAAAGTAAGCTAATTACATCCCTTAACATCCTGTATACAATTTATCACACCTTAACATTTTTTTTATATGAATACCTTGCAAGAGTCCCAGCAGTTCCCGTCTGGAGCCAGTGAGACTAACTACTCCAATTGGGGTATGTTGTGATTCTGAAGGTAGTGGGGAGGGGAAGGAGATGGGGATTAGGAAGGTGGGTGAGTACCTTGCTATTCAGATCTGGTCACCAAATCCGGCTAAAGTCATTTCAAGCAATGTTTCAATTCTGAATGGTGGTCTTACACAAGGGCGATACTGAGAGTATCTTCCACTTTGGAACGTGCTGCAAATATACCATATATTATTTTTAATGAATTAATTGTGAACTAATACAAATTAATCAAATTAAAAAAATTTAAGCCGGGATTCGATCTGCGACCTTCGGATTGTGAAAAATCAAATTGTACTAGTCTAGCTAGTTAATTGTACCATTTATGGAATAACCAACACCCCTGCCGTAGGTCACCCCAAGTGGTTCGTTGCGTTTGGCGATTTAGCAAGGGTGCCCGTGTTAACGGTGTGAGGTTAAACTGTGAACATTAAACAAATCTGCCAACGACCTACGGTTAAACCTTATTGTAAATTTTATCAAAACACAAAACGACTTCAAAAAATGCACTAAAAAGTAAAAAAATAATTTCGTACGATTTTTATTTTTGGAGTCGGTGTCAGCCAAGGTAACTACATACATAGGTAGTTATAGGTGAGATGTGTAGATCTTGGCTGACACCGACTCCAAAAATAACAATCGTACGAAATTATTTTTTTACTTTTTAGTGCATTTTTGAAATCATTTTTTGTTTTGTTAAAATTTTTGTTTATTTTTTGATTTTTAGTGACGAGCGTGCGTAAAGAAGTTTTACGTCAAAAAAAGAATCATCGAAATCTGTTGGCATAATATTGAGTTATTCATCGATTTGTTGCGCACATACTTATTGCAAATTTAAGACATATATGGTTTTCTCATGGATCCCATTGTCAGAACTAGACCAAATTAAAATGGGACCACACGAGAATAAAAAAAGAATCATTAATATCGGTTCACCCAATCGAAAGTTCTGAGGTAAAAAACATAACAAAAAATAAAAAAATAAAAAATACCGTCGAATTGATAACCTCCTGCTTTTCGAAGTCGTTTAAAAAGAACAGTCTTTCGAAATCAATTTATAATTTTTTGTTGAAAAGAGTCAATAGGTACGTCTAAAATTTGATTTTAAAATGACATATTTCAGGTTTTGTCTGGTTATTCCATCTTAACGCCACAATAATAGATCAAAGGTGTGTAATTCAATTTTTTTATTTTTTCCGAAAATAAAATAAACACATTATGGTCTGAGAAGTCACTAGTTAGAAAACAAAGCAAGACCTCTCTTCGTAGAGAACATTTAATTTGTGGGTTACTTGAGATTCCCATCACGGAAAGAAATAAAAACTTCTTTTTCCTCAGAAGGGCAATGAATTTATGGTTTTTCTCTCACAATAGATTTTTCCTCGCGGAAAACGTGCTCCCTCTTTACGTATATTTATTTCTATTCAGAGTTAACTTTGCCCCATAATTATTATTGAATTAAATGGTCGTTTTACGAATGCTTGAGGTAAGATTTTTCACGTATACAAACACTTGGTGGGTGTAAATAATTATTAAAAAAAAAAAACTTTGTTTACTTCCAATTTATAATATTTTTAACCAATCAGGTAACATAAAGTAATCCAGACAGGTGACGTAACAAAATATAGGTAACAGGTAACGTGACGTAATTCAGACAGTTAACGTAACGTAATCCAGACAGGTAACGTAAAGTAATTCAGGTAACGGATAATTTAACGTAATCCAGACGTAACGTTATTAAAGTATTTCAGGTCATGGTTAATTAATTAACGTAATTAAGGTTACGGATAACTTAACGTTATCCAGGTAACGTAACGTAATTCACACAGGTAACGTAACATTATTTAAGTAACAGATAACGTAACGTAATCCAGACAGGTAACATAACGTAACCCAGACAGATAACGGGTTACGTAGCGTTATAATCCAGACAGATAACGTGACGTAATTCAGGTAACAGGTAACATTACGTTACCTGCCTGGATTACTTTACGTTACCTGTAACTGGGATTACGTTACATTGCCTGTCTGGAATAGGTTACGTTACCTGTTACCAAAATACCCCTCAATTATTATTATTCACAGACCACAAGGATGCAATGAAATATTCCTAAAAAGGACGAAGCCAATACGCAATACAGTGTAAATGAAATGTTATAATGCCCCCTCAAAAACTATATAATGTCTGCATTAATTGGTACATTCAAGAAGGATTGTAGGAACCACATTAAACAAAAGAGAATTTAATAATTAGACATCGGATTTTATGCATTTTTGAATTCAAATTCTAAAACTCTAACTCTCTAATTACGGCGTTAATGCATCTTTTATCCTTTTTTCCACATCGTGCATATAATAAATTTTATAATATGAAGACGCATCCATTAAAAAGAATATAGCCATCGTCTCAACATATTTCCACAGGTTACCAGATGCCATAGAAAAATTGAAAACAAAAAACCTCCTTCTATTTAAATCAATAGAAATACTGGAAACAATGATTGAAATCGTCAACGCCCTTTCTAATTCAATATCAGAAAAGATTCGTAAAAAGTTAGACAATATTTTGATTTAAAACCCGAGTCTTGAAGACATGAAGAACATTAATGCCTACATCAACGGCACACCCTGCCTAAACAGCTGGTATCTCCATAAATGGCGCCAAATTTTAAATTTTGTTCAACGACATCACTTGACGTAGATATGTCGTTTTCGGTGCACAAATTAATACTGAATGACAAAAACTTCTCAAAAAAATTTGTGCACGAAAATTTGGAAAAATACTCGATTGTAAATTGTTACAAAAACTAAAAAATATTTCGCTGGTACGTACGTCTTTAATTAAAATATGTTTTTTTTAATTTTAAATTGGGCATATTTTGGAAACATCAAGAGATTTTAGTGCATATATTTCGGCCTTTTTTAGTGCATATTTTCATGCATATTTTGGCACTTTCTTAGTGAATATAATCCGATGTCTAGTAAAAATATGTAAGTTATAAATTAGTCATTCGTATACTTTAAACAAATATCTAAAATAAGAAAATAAATAAACCCGTTATTTCTGTATTCAGAAACAAATACCATCCACCAAATAGCTCTGCTACGTAGACTGAATTTTGTTCATATCTTCACTGTAAGTTAATGTTTTTACTTTAAATATTTAATTCCAACATATTCCACATATAAAGCCAAAAGCTCCCTTTTTATACTGCAAATAATTAACACCGTTTCATTATTATATAAAAAGGGGTGAATTTTCACCACAAAATTTAAATAATACCGCAATAAACCACGCACGGGTTGAAAAGTTACCCCCACAGAACACAGCGTTATTACGTTACATTACGTTGTGAGAGTTATGCTCTTGGGGGCATCCTACTAAATCCTGGGTAATCTGAATCTCGTGCGTAGGTACCTTATATGCTAAGTTAGATTAAAAATGCGCGAACATGTAGGGAAAATAACACCTCTGTAACTTGTTGGCATGACATGGACATTTTTCTGTCATACTTAATCGTCAGTTGGTACGTTAATTTGTAATGCCTGGGGTGAAAACAGCCTTACTGCACTCTGGCGGTAGAATTGTGAACCAAGCGTTTTTATTTTTATTTAATTTAATTGAAACTAGCTGGGATACCCGGGATTTTTGCGAAAGTATTGCTTACTTTGGCTGCAATGCAAATGATAATGGGATCATTCGGTTTAAATCGAATGCCGCGTTGAGCAAGCTCGTGTAACCTTTATCCGCTTGAAAAAGATGTTCTGCAGTCATGATCTCAACCTTGGATTACGAATGCGAATGGTCAGATGCTACGTGTTTTCGATATTATTTTATGGAATGGAAGCACGGACGCTTACTGAAGAACTAATTAGGCAACTTGAGGCATTCGAGATGTGGATCTACAGAAGAATACTTAAAATAAGCTGGATGGACAGGGTTACGAATGAAGATGTTATAGTTCGGGTGAATAAAGAAGAAGAAGTTATTAAAACTATAAAAATCCGAAAACTTCGATATCTTGGACATGTGATGAGACATCCAGAGAAGTATGAAACCTTGCATCTCATAATGCAGGGAAAGATTCCCGGAAGACGGGGCCCTGTAAGAAGGAGAACCTCATGGCTGAAAAGTATTTTATTTTTATTTTTTATTTTTTAGGTATTATTTCATAAATGTTAACATTTTACATTTTAGCCATTTTTTTAACTACCATACTAGGCTATTGCCCGTGTTGTTTTTGGCCAAACCACTGTCTCAGACAATCTACCGTAGAGTTGTTCCGGGCCGCAGTAAACAAAATCCGCATAGCCAACATGATATCCAACGTCCGTTGATCGAATAGGGCAAAAGAAGAAGAAGAAGGGGCACCCATTTTTGCTCAGGGAGTTCATATGAGATTGAACTGATATTCCCACGACGGATCTTGCTTATGTACCGCTACCAATGGGTAGCCTCACCTACACAAAAAAGGCTTCGAATGGTTCACAATGTTCCAAAACATTCGAGAGTATTCTGGAATGTTGTACAATAATCTGGGATGTTCCAGGATGTTCCCAAACGTTCCAGACTATTCCTGAATATTCCAGAATGTTCCGGAATGTTCTGGAATGTTGTGAAATGCTCTCGAATTCTCTCGAATGCTCTGGAGTGTTCTAGAAATTTCTAGAGATCTAATAAACCTCCAGCCTTTATATCGTCAACACGCCCTTCAGGTAAAAACGGGAACCTTCTTCATGGATGGGGGATAGAGAGCTACCACACCATATAACTCCCTTTATTGTACTGTGACTCGTTTCTGAGTTATAGCTGCACGCACAGTGTAGTACGTTTATATATTGATTATCTGCATTTTTTAAATCAAACAGTTTTGTTGCGAAACAAAAGCAGATATGTGAAAAAACATGGGGTACCTACTCTGAATTTTGTGAATTTTGGACAAATCAGTTCGAATGTTCACATTATATATATTTTTGTAAATGAATTAAGAGTAAAACCGCAAATTATAAAATTTAATCATTGAAGACAATATTAGGAAAAATTTTGTTTGGATAAGTATGCAGCTAATATTGTCTTTAATGATGAAATAAAATTTCCTTGCGTGCGCCGTCATTTGAACCCGCAACCATCGAATTCGAAGACAAGTATCGTAACCACTCAACCACGGATGCCTCGAATTATTATATTTTTTCACTATTTTTCACTTTTCCTACCAGATTTTCGTTAGTTCGTTAAATTTCATTTCAATTCTGCAAACATTCAAATTCCATATTTTATGGCCTTAAATCTATAAAATATTTATGGCAAGTAATAAAACTAACAAAAATGTCGTCTGATGGGACATCCTGAGGATTCTATTTACATACAGCCGTAAAATGGCAGCAGCATTGATTTAAATGTCACTAGAGAAACATTCTTCAGGGAGGGTTTCAATGCCACTCAAGCAAAGAAAGCGTGTGTCCCTGCGTGTGCTTTCTCGGGCGTTCCCGTTCCCGTAACCGTTCCCCTTACGTGGTCCCCTTCCACCTTCCCCGCTCCCCCCTCCAGCGTCTCCATGAACCAGCCCCCTGGCGATTCCCTTCCACCTTCATGACCTTCCCCCCACTATCTCCCCTCTTATGACCCTTCCCCTCCCGTGTACCCGTTATACCTACTCCGACTTCCCCCCCCCCCACGTCTCCATGAACCAGCCCTTCTTCTTCCCACGTTCCCCCTCCCACGTTCCCCTTCCACCTTCCAGGCCTTCCCCCCACTATCGTCCCCTCTCTTACGACCTCATTCCTCCCACGTTCCCCCTTCCACGATCCCCTTCCACCTTCCCAGCCTTCCCCACACTATCGTCCTATCTCTTACGACCTCATTCCTCCCACGTTCCCCCTCCCACGATCCCCTTCTACCTTCCCAGCCTTCCCCCCATTTTTCGACCGTCTTTCGACCTTCTTTTGACCTTCTTCTTACGACCCCCCTCTAACAAATTCCTTCTTTAGATCCCTTCACCCCTCATCGAATCCTCTCCTACTCACTCCTTCCAACACTTGACTTTTAAAAACATTTATTTATTTATTTATTTATTAATTTATTTATTTATTTATTTATTTATTTATTTATTTACGGACTTACGTCCAATTTACAACATAGTATAACGAAAAATTGGGAATGTACATTGTAAGGGTGAAAATGGTACATGAGAGCAAAGACAAACAGAAAATAGAAGTGTCAAGTCAAGTCAAGACTTTGCAAAAATTACAGTAAATATAAAATATCATCAGTTATTTAAAGAGCGACAGAATTCATTCAAGCTTATACCAAAAAAATCAAGGTCTTGACGTGGGTTGACCATTCTACACATTCTGGACAGTGGTGAGTTGTAACCATAATTAGTGGAGTGCTGATTGAGGAAGAGTAGGTCTTTATTTCTGAGTCTACGAGAAGGTATATTGAATGGGATGAGTTGTAGTAATGTAGGTGAATCGATTATGCATTTTGAAGAAACAGATGAGATCGGATTTTTTCCGACGGTCTTCTAAAGGAGAAAGGTTTAGAGTTTTTTCAATTTCAGCATACGAATAATTGCCTCGCTCTAATCCTAGCCTCCTAGCAATCCCTTTTAGGAACCTATGTTGAACGGATTCAATATGACGAATATGGACAGAATAAAAAGGAGACCATATAACACAAGCATATTCAAGATGGGGGCGAACCAAGGAGCAGTAAAGAGTTCTTAAGGTATTTAAGTTTTTGAAGTCGGAAGTGATTCTAGTGATGAAACCAAGTAGTTTGAGAGATTTATTAATAATCACATTTAAATGTTCCCGAAAAGAAAGCTTGCTATCAAGAATGACACCAAGGTCTTTAATATATTGAACAGTTGTTAGGCAATTATTATTTAGTTTTTATTCGAAAACGATCGGATTTTTAGATCTGTAGAAGGACATAATTTTGCACTTATCGACATTTAGTTCCAAGCAATTAATTTTACACCAGTCATTGAATGAGTCAATATCTGATTGGAAAAGAAGGCAGTCATGGTAATTATTTATTATTTTTAGGATCTTGTTGTCATCAGCAAAGAGCCAAAAGCGCGTATGTGAGAAAATACTAATAATATCGTTTATAAACAAGTTGAAAAGAAGCGGGGCTAAATGTGCTCCTTGCGGTACGCCGGATGTAACTTCAATAATAATAGACATAATGTTATTTATTTTAACTCTTTGTTTTCTGTTACTCAAATAAGAACTAATAAAGGATAGAAATGGGTCTCGTATACCTATAGCATATAGCTTGGCGATGAGGATTGCATGTTTTACTCTGTCAAAAGCTTTAGAAAAGTCGGTGTATAAAACATCTACTTGTGATTTATCTTCTAGGCCGTTGACTATGGTATTGGTGAAGGAGAGTAAGTTTGTAGTGGTAGATTTAGCAGATCTAAAGCCATGCTGTTCCTCAATCAGCACATTTTTGAAAATAGGTGTTATTTTCTTTGTGATTATAGACTCAAAGATTTTAGGAATATGAGATGAAATCGATATAGGTCTATAGTTTTCTACGTTCGACTTATTACCCGATTTAAAAATAGGTCTTATATAGGAAACCTTCCAGGAATCAGGAAAAGTGGCAGATGATAGTGATAAGTTGTATAATAAACAAATTGGCTCAGATACAATAGATTTACATTCTTTCAATAATATTTCAGGTATACCATCAGGACCAGTGCTAGATTTGCTGGGAAGATTTTTTAAGTAGTTGAAGACATCAATAAGTGTGATTTCGCAATTATATTTAAGTGGAGGGATGGTACATTTGTTATCGGAATAGACGGAGGAGAAATGTTTAGCAAAAAGATTGGCAATATCGAAATCGTTGGTAGCGTGAGTTTCATTAAAGAATAAACTTGAAGGGAGATCGTTAACAATACGTTTTTGTTTGACAAATTTCCAGAATTGTTTAGGGTTAAGATTTAATTTTGTCTCAGTGAGTTCAATGTACGATTTGTAACATGTGGCAGATTCAATTTTGGATAATTCTCTTAAATGAGAAAATTTTTGATAAAGCACTAAGTTGTTCGTTAATTTGAATAACTTGTGTATTTTCTTTTTTTCAATAATCAACTGCTTTAATTTCACACTGAACCAAATAGGAAATTTAGGCTGGAAATAAGTTCCCCTTGGAACGAACAAGTCTATAGCATGAGTTAAACATTCATTGAATTTAAATACAGCATCGTTAATATTGGTATTTGATAACATAGAAGTCCAGTCATATTGGGCAAGATACCTGTTCATGCCAGTATAGTCACCTTTGTTAAATTTGTAGTGGTAAGTAGCTGTTGACTTCAGAGTATCACTTTTGAAAGGATTAGAGAAGTTAATGTCGAGTGGTGGGTGATATTTATCTATTGGTAATATTGAGTCAGTAGCTTCACATACACAAACGCTAGGCATGTTGGTAAATATCAGATCAAGACAGTATCCTACACAGTTATTGATCGAGTTTAATTGGAACATATTCAAGTAGGCATAGAAATTTACTATTATAGAAGCTTGAAGGGAAACATTATTAATAGTTTTCACACCCTGACTATCATTAAGCCATACTATTTTAGGTAGATTGTAATCACCACAAATAAATAAGAAATCGGCATTAATGGAAACACGCTCAACTGCTTCAGTATGTGACTTATAGATTTCTGTTGAAGATGAGGGAGGAATGTAGACACAACCAATGACAAGTTTCTTGGAACCAAGTAGAACGCAAATAAATAATTGTTCAGATACATTATTAGACGATTCTAGAAAGTGGCAAGGGTATTTTTTTTAATACATATCATTACCCCGCCTCCTCTACGCTTGTTAGATGAGGAAGAGCGGTCACAGCGAAAAATATTGTAGTCGTGTAGTCCAAGTTCGGTTGAAGCAATATTATCTGATAGCCATGTTTCAGAAAGACATAAAAAATCATAAGGGCATATATTAACGGAGCATCTAAATGAGTTAAGCTTGGTATTGAGACCACGAATATTTTGATAATACGACGAAAAGTTAGTATTAATAAGATGTCGATTCTGATTTAGCCTAAAAAATTGACACGAGATAATTCGCGTCTCTCAGCGGCTTGGCGGGCAGGACAGTCAGGGGAGCCAGTGTTGTGAGTGGCCGGTTTTCTGAAAAATTTGCATGTGGCACATGCTGGTGGCTTTTCGGGAGTAGGGCAAGCGTCGCGATTGTGTCCAAGTTTTCCACAGTGAGAACAGGTAGGTGTGTCAGCGTTACATTTCGACGCTGTGTGGCCATAAAGTTGACAGTGTCCACATTTTTAACTGTCAATCCAGTCCCTTACGGTATTATTTGCCAGTCCATAGCAAGTTTGGAGAAGCGAATGAGGGAGTGACGAACAGAAGGAGGAACTCTGAAGACATGCGTACATGATCCAGTACGAGGTCCTACTTTATGAGAGAACTGTAGTGTTTCTTTTAATTCATTTAGATGTAGACCAGTTTCTTCGTGTGTTTGCTGGTGTATAGCCAAGGTGATGTTTTCTAGGGGCACAATTTGAGGAAGGCCATGGATAGCTATCCGAGGAAGTTTATGCGAAGAAACTGCTGCTTTCAGACCAGCATCGGATATGGTCGGTGCATTGGCAAGTTTAATGGCCTCTGCATCGGTACTCGGATGCACGACTACACCTCCGTTCCTAATTTCACGTATTCCCGTGATTGTGATTCCCAAAGATGATGGGTTAGTTGATGTTTTGAGGGTTTCAAGGGTACTGCTGGAAAGAAGTGACTTGTCATCTTTGGGGAAGATAAGTACCGCTGGTCTTGCGGGAAGTATAGGCGCATTGTTTCTCGTGTTCGGTGGGTATTTGGGGAGGACTTGGTTGGACGTAATTGAGCTATTTGTTCTGTTCCTATTTTCGGGTGTTTGATTAGAACACATTTGTTTGTAGGTCATCAGTTCTCCTTCAAGGCTCCCTAGTTTTATACCCATTTGACCGACATTACCCAAAAGATCGGTGAATTTGGGGGCGAGTTTTGATATTTGTTCCTTTGTAAATTTGTTAGATGTGTCCATTAAGATGACATTCAAAAGGTTTAAAATAGCGGTTGCCTTTGCCAGGAATTGTTGAGCTGAGTTTTCTTGATCCATTGTTATATTGGCGGTT
The DNA here is from genome assembly GCA_917563855.2 of Limnephilus lunatus. Classification (NCBI taxonomy): domain Eukaryota; kingdom Metazoa; phylum Arthropoda; class Insecta; order Trichoptera; family Limnephilidae; genus Limnephilus; species Limnephilus lunatus. The sequence goes on along the minus strand of OU830596.1, from coordinate 51,272,644 downwards.
GCGCCTGTTAGTAGGCAAAATCAATAGCACAGTCTGCAGCGCTACTCTACTAATAATAGATCTAATATAGATAGTCTTAGCACAGGTATATTTATAGTGATTATAAAATGTCAATTTTACTGCGAAATAGTCTTAAAAAAAATCACTCCGGTATCACTAGGATTCGAACCGCCGACCTTCGGATCTCTAGGCAGCCACTCTAGCCACTCAGCTATCAGCTATGTTTATATCCTTGAGAATTATGTGTAATATAAATTGACTTTGAACAGGTATATTTATGGAAAGTATAAAAAGTTAGTTTTACTGCAACAATATTGATGCACTACACAATTATTGATTTAAACACTATTTGATCACTGTAAATTTAGAGAGATTTTGTTTCACACGTACGGGTTTCACTTGGGGGATACGTTTAGCGATGAATTGTGTGGTTATTCGGAGTTTTAGACTGTAAATTTTGTATGTATTAGTGGAGCGTTTTATGACATGCACTCTGTTGGAAAAAATAATAATATATCTATAAAAATAGTTCAAATATTTTGAAAACAGTTTTGACCAGGGAGTTTTCGCGCAGTGTGAAATTGCTCAAAATTACCTCGAAAATTACGACGCATTAGAGAGCGGCCCAATATTCTGTCAGTTGAAAATTATTTCCAGTGATTTCTTATGCTTGTATTAACTGTGTCATACAATTATTTGTCAAAGGAGAGGAAGTTCTGGGAAGGAAAAGGGTATGAGGTGTGGGTAGGAATCAGTGTGTCTAGGAGTAACGGACGTATGAATCCACCTCTCCCACTCACGTGAAAGGCGATTCGTGAAGGGCAGACGCATCCACCGCCAAGACCCTGACAAACCTCTCATCCCATGAACCCGGACTGCTAAGTCAATAAACGTAGCGAAACACTTGGGGTGACATACGGCAGAGGTGTTGCTTATCCAAAAAATGGTATCTGCCTCCCAGATTACAGATTTCTAGCGTTGGAATTATAAACAAATAAATATTATTGACGTATAAACTTAGTCTTTTTTGTACAGCAAGGAACCATCTCGTTAATTCTACATCACTTCAGGTAGATATTTCCTACTCCACTGCCTGCCTTAGATGGAAAAAGCCTGACGTAGCATTTTAGTTCATATATGTAGGAGTGGAATCTCGCACAGCGCTACCTAATACCGAGCTAGTACCTACCGAGCAGGTAGTAACGGTACAAAACGCAAGAAAATTTCCTCGACAAAATACCCTCCGACAAAATATCCTACGGATAAAACATCCCCCAATACAACAAAATATCCTACGAAAAAATATCCTACGGGCAAAACATCCCCCAATACAACAAAATATCTATTAAAACCTAACCTAACCTAACGTAACAAAATAATGGGATATAAATAATACAGACATTCTGTAAAGACAATAAATTATTGTCCAAAAATAGAAAAATGGGACAAAATAGACAACAATAATTTACTAGTAGTTAAAAACCCGCTCGGCAGGATTTTGCTGCTAGGACCTGCGGGCAGCTTTTGCTTCGGGTTCGCCCAGTTTGAGTGTAGGTTTTTTTTTTATGAATACCGCACAAGAATCCTAACTACTCCCGTCTGGAGCCAGCGGGACTATGGCATCCCCAATTGGGGTATGTTGTGAGGCTGGAGGTAGTGGGGAGGGGAAGGAGATAGGGAGGAGGAAGGTGGGGAAGTACCTGGCTATTCAGATCTTGTCAACAAACACGGCTAAAGCCATTTCAAGCAACGTTTCAATTCTGAATGGTGGTCTTACACCAGGGCTTTACTGAAAGTATCTTCCACTTTGGAACGTGTCGCAAATATACTACATATTATTTTAAATGAATAAATTGTGAAAATACACAAATTAATCAAATAAAATTTATTTGCCACGCCGGGATTCGATCCCGCGACCATCTTAAGAGTGCTAATCAAGAGCCTTACCGCTGGACTACGCCGGCCGTCGAAACCATTTTAAAAATAGCCAGTTCCTCGGATCCATTGTGATCCAGTGACAGCTAGTCATCGAGTTAAAGTAACTGTGACAGGCAATGACGCCATATGTAATCTCTCCATATCCGGAAAGATACATAAATTCTATTTATCCGTAGTATTTATACCTAGGTAAAAAACGTCCCCATGCGAGCTGCTGACGTAAGGGGCGACATTATGACGAATTTTTCAATTCAAAACCGAATTACAACGGCAGTTTTGTTTGAAATTCCACGCACACAAAAGTTATTTGTGGCGCAACGCGTACGGCGTGGCGTCAACATGCACTCAAAACTGGGTTCTGAAATTCAACCACGCAGACGCAGGGGTATTAATAACGTTCGATGTCTGTATTATTTTTGTCACACTTTTTTTGCTAGGTTAGGTTCGATTAGGTTAGATTAGGTAAGACCTTAGTGAACATTTTGTTGGGGGATGTTTTTTTCTGTATATTTTGACTTTTTTTTGGGGGATATTTTCGGGGATATTTTGTCGGGGATATTTTGTTGGGGATATTTTGTCGGCGATATTATGTTGGGGGATGTTTTTTCCGTATATATTGACAGGGATATTTTGTCGGGGATATTTTGTTGGGGGATGTTTTGTGCGTAGGATAATTTGTCGGAGATATTTTGTCGGGGATATTTTGTTGGGGAATGTTTTGTCCGTAGGATATTTTATCGGAGATATTTTGTCGGGGATATTTTGTTGGGGAATGTTTTGTTGCGGAATGTTTTGTCCGTAGGATATTTTATCGGAGATATTTTGTCGGGAATATTTTGTTGGGGAATGTTTTGTTGCGGAATTTTTTGTCCGTAGGATATTTTATCGGAGATATTTTGTCGGGAATATTTTGTTGGGGAATGTTTTGTTGCGGAATGTTTTGTCCGTAGGATATTTTGTAGGAGATATATTGTCGGGGATATTTTGTCGGGGATATTTTGCCGCGGGATGAAAACGCGCGGAACCGGCAGTAGCTACTAACTGATAGGTGTGAACATTAAAACGAAATTCATTTCAGCATTTTTTTGTAATTTCAAAAACGTGTTAAAGCAAAAATGTTAAATGTGCTTTTTAACGATAGGGCGAAATGATTTCGTTTGTCAGTTTATTTAATCAAATTATACCAATTTGAATTTGTTTATTTGACGCGGAATTTTCGAAGTGGAAATCAAACCACTTCCCGACTTCCGATCGATCTGAAACTCGGCATACAGGCTACTTGTAGATGAAAATGCATTATTTCAGCATTTGGTGGCATTCACGCACGAACACACAGATAAATATACATTTTAATATTCGCATTTCGCTGAATATATCTGATCGGTAAAATAAATCAACGTTGTTTTTACTATTATTTCTTTATTTTGAATCATTTTGTTTTTCTTTGATCATTTTTTTTTTACATTAACCGCATACCGAGGACCCTGAGGAAAATAATTCCCTTTAGGGCCTATGTCATCTTTGGGGATGCTGTGTGAACGTTCTTTTTAGGTAATGAAAGGAGAGGAAGTTCTGGGAAGTAAAAATGTGGTATGAGGTGTTAGTAGGGTCATCTATAGGATTTAGCCTGCGAGAGAATGAGATAGTATAATCAATCTCCTCTTTGTGCGGTGCTTCGTAGCCTATCGGCCACCTCTTTGCGCGGTGCTTCGTAGCCTCCCCACTCTTGTCTATTTAAGTTTTCTGAAGATTTCTTCTGCCGCTTGTGAATTGCACACTTTTTTTTAGTAGTTTAGGCTTATATTATTTTTTAAATAACTAGCTGGTGTACCGGCTTGGTACAGGTCAACATTGGAGAGTGTTCTGGAATGTTCCCCAAAGATGTTCCCAATTCCCTACTCCACAACATTCCAGAATATTCCGGGATGTTCTGGAATGTTGCTACTAGACTCACCGCCACTCACAGCTTCTAAAATTTTCTCCTTCCATAACTTTCTGTAGCATTTACAAACCACCCAGAACTTTCTGGAACCTTCCAGGCTCACCCACATACTCCGCCACTCCTTCCAGAACTTTCTAGAGTTTTATCGAACCTTCTAGAACTTTCCGGAAGACTCTTCTGGAAATTTCTAGAAGGTGAAACTTCCAGCCCTTATATCTTCAAAAGCACGCCCTTTAGGTAAAAATGGGACCCCTCACTCTGGAGGTCTGGAGGGGGGATAGAGATTTACGACATCATATAACTCCCTTGATCCTACCGAGATTAGTTTCTAAGTTTTTGCGAGCCGTACATTTTTTTGGAATTTCTTTTATAATACATATTGATTAAAAATATTTTTATTCTTCTCAATGGAAAAGGTATGAAAAGCTTCAATTTATCTAAAATATATTTTTGGAAATTTATAATGTAAACTGATTCGTAGTAAATATTAATCTAAAATAGTGATGCATTAAGCTTTGCCTTAAAATTCATCGTGAAATTTTCGCATCGTTTACAAATGTTGTATTCCTCATAACTAGAACATAGTGCATTGCTTCTGCGCTCCTCTTGCTTTTACTGTATGAAAATTGTATTATGTTTCTTCGTACGATCGATATCTCATTCATATTCGATGTCCCCATTCTCAGTATGTGCTTCTCGTGGAGATATTTCAAAGCCCACAGGAGAGATGAGTCTACAGAAGTGTGATTTTGGAGTGTTCGTGTGCCCGAAGAGAGGTGGTGTATTTGTTTGTGCCGATTATAGGTGACAATTGGTTGCAGTCCGTGAGTTTTTAGTGAGCTAAAACGCTAAGATTGAAAAATACGACATTACTGATGTTGTAGCTGAAAATTAATTTTTTAAATAAATTATTTTAACTTTTTGTATAAAAATCTTTCAGTATGTGGATGCGGCGCATCCCTTAACCGAAAGAATCCTGAAGATCTCCATACAAAGTGTTGAAATTTAAAAAATATATAAAATTAATTTTCAGAGACTTTCGGAGGGGCCCAGAGAAAGTTAGGGGGCGTTGAAATGGCACTGTGAAGGCGTGGCAGGTAAAAAAATATCGTCTAAATAGACGAAAAAACACGTACTAATAAAGCAAAGTAAACTTTAATACGCGTTTTTTGGTTATTATATGTATTGTAATAATTTTTATCACGTGTATAAAAATTCACAATTTAGGTAGTTCGGAAAGTGGATGAAAATTGAACTGAAAGATTCCATTACATTCAGATCTACATTAAATAGGATGATGCGAAAAAAATTATTTTTTATTTTAAGTATTTTTTTTAAAGAAAAACATTCCCAGGTTACGAATGACCCGACAATATTTGAAAATCTTTTACTACCAACACAGTAAGCCGAAAATGTTGCTTGAGTCGTGATGGAGGACTCAGAACGAACACGGAACGCCTGGGTGGTACCGAACGCGATACATAATATCATCTTACGTGTATTATTATTATTAAGAATCGACACTGTATCATGAATACAAGAAGGAAAGAGGTAGCTACCCGGTACTTAAAATACAATAGAATTGCTTATTTAACTCGCGAAACCAAAACGTATAACAAATAGTTTAATATTATTAGTAATACTTAATATAACCCATTTTTTATATCATTATTAATCGAATTATTGATTCCGTGGCAGATGCCATGTCACGAAAAAGTCGTAGATCCGGGCTGCCAATCGCTATAGATAACACTTCTAGAAAAAAATCTGTTCAGAGTCAAAGGCGTATTATTTGTAAGTAGAATCACGCCGTATCTCTTTGGGGACATTTGTTCTACATAGGGAAATCTTTGTTATATGTTTGGTTAGGAACATTTCAAAGAAGTGTGAGATTTCTTGGTTCTGTTGGCATGTGAGGAATATTAATGGAAATAAATGTGTTTATATTTAACTGACTAACACGATTTATCGCTACAGAGGTAAGCAAAGACGATGATTTGTCAATAATTCCGTCTCGGGCTTATTCCATGATTTATGCACGTTCAAACACACTCCTCTGTTATCTCCACGTTTTCCTATAGCGGCGTAACCGACTTATTCTGTCTTCCACCTGCATTCATTGTAGGTATATTATTCTCCTAGCATTCTAGAACTTTCGCAAAAACATGTATAATCAATGGAACGGTTTTTGCCAAAATATGGCACTATTTAAATCCCTCGGATTGCTTTAAAGCCAATTTTGGCAAATATTTTCTCGATTCTTTAAAAAAATTGAAATATTTTTAAATATTCCCGTGGCATAAACTTGGCGTTATAAGAAAGCTTGAAAAGCCTACTTCTACTTATAATTAATAGGTGTCACTGCTCTTTGATTTTTTAGGGAATATTCAGGTTCACATAAACGGAATTAATCAAAAAATATCTAAAGCGATCGCTCTCAAAATGCTTGCATGTAAAATGTGGGTTTTATCGTGTTTTAGAGGATTTTTCTTACATATTTGTATACCAATGTAATAATCATTGAATTATCAACGAATTCGATTGTTTTAATTTCGCGAAACTTAAAAATACAGTGAATACACGAGAAAATACACGATTCTACCGTAGCATTCATAAGCGGAACTACATTTCCCACTCTCCGATACAACGGTTTCACACTATGGGAAATAAGTACTTAGGTGATGTTGACATATTTAACATACCTAAACTTGGCTAATTTTGTGGATCTTGTAAAAAACTTATTCCAAAACTATTCCTAAACATTTGTATTTTTGTAAACCTATCAAATCGCTGTATTTTTATGATTTGTGTACATTTTTAATCTAATTTTATTTTTATTAAATCTTTATCTGTTTAAAAAACCATCTGTCATGAATTAATTGTACTACCAAATATGTAAAAGCCCTCTGGGCGTTAAATAAATAAGTAAACAATTTGTATTGTGGATTAAATATAATTAATGCATCTGTCTGACGTGTTGCAGTTATTTTTGATGAGTACGTTAAAAATTTCATTTTAGTGCAATGAAATATTGGCATTTCTAAACTAAAATTTGTGTTAAAAGTTTTTAAAACGAAAAATTAAAACACTTGACAAAAATATTCCCAAATGAGCAGCAAAAAATCAACAGCAATCTGTGGAAAAAGTTTTTAGTTGATCTATCGCTCGAGTATTTAAACAATATAAGCGTCCTTTACTTAAACTTATTCATTCCGTTTATGTACAATCAGCCTAGTAATCTTTCCATATCTCATTCGTCACTGTAGTGACTGTTGAACAAAACAACGCAGATGATCAGGAGTTTCGGTTTATGAAGATTACAAGTCGTGTTTATTATCGTCTTATTTAAAATAAATATTTCACTCCACTAAACGTCCGTTCTAAAGGATGCTCTGTATTAAACCGTCACAGGGGAAACAATCACAGAAGGTGTCCACCTGTAGATCGGATATAATCCTGAAGCAGGAGTCACTAAGGAAACTTGAACCAACCAGAAATTATACAAAACAGAGTTAATGTGCATAAAGGAAAGGCAAATATGCTAAAATTAATCGATTGTGGTAAGTGGATTCCTATAAAAATCAGAGTGTGCGATTCACACGCAGTAGAAATGAAACCTTCAGAAAACTAAAGTAGAAAAGAGTGGGGAAACTACGAAGTACCTACTTTTTATCAAGTTGAAAGATGATTTCGTTTCCATATTTTTGTCTTCAAATTCCAGTGCACCTTTTCGTATACGTTTGGTCTTCTTATTAGTATTTGTGTTTTTTTGTTCGGAGTCGCTAGATGCCGCTTTCTTTTTATTTTCTTTGCCTGTTAAAAAAAAAATAACAAACATGTCACCTGAGACCAAAATTTCAATTACATTTTTTTACTCCAAATAATGTCAGGAATCATTGGTTAAAGTACGTTCCTTAACACCCTGTATATATTATATGACCCATGAGACAATGAACTTACGGATCTGAAACGCAGCTTATGACTTAAAGAATCCTCTTAAAATATATGCATCACACTGTGGCCGAGCAACGGGCAACCTTAAAAAGATTATTCAATTTCGATTTAAAAGACTGGTATCACCGGGCACCACTCTCCGGTCTAGTGAATGACGATGCAAACTTATTCCGGTTTCAACGTTCGTTCCTTCCGCATGATTTTCCTCTAAGCGAGATAATTGTTAAATCTGTGCCAACTTATTGTAACGTAAAGTTTCAAATATATTTGACTCGCGTTAACCATGAGTTATTATTGAAAACCTCCACAGCACACGCATCCAGTTTACAGACGTGGCAAGGCCTGTAAACTTTACTGTCAAACCCTCTGGATAAAATATCTTAACATAACCCACATTGCTAAAGCACTTTCAAATTTACTAAAAATCCCTTATAAATAAAAAAAAAAACACCAATATCTTATCTACATACAATAATACATTATACCAAATTGATCTTTTTGCGTAAAACAACACGTCTATAAAAACCGAGAGCATTTTTTCCAAAGACAAATTGAAATCTCCACGAAAATAAAACACTAAACTTTGTAAAAAGTTACGGGTCGTTACCTTCTTACATTGTCTAACTTTTAGAGTTAATGGACCCCTTTTGATTAAGTTTCCTCAGTTTCTGAACAACTTCAAACATCTTAAAATAATTTTACTTAGCCAGCTGCCTTAGTTTTTTTTTTCCTGTGAGTGATTTACCGACTTGTTGTTTTCAACTTTTGGAAGTACGATATCTTTGAAGTGATAAATATTTTAGAGTATTTTACTTTAACATGATAGTTTTTTTTTAGCGATATATTTTTTAAGTAAAACCTCTCCCTTATAAGTCACAGGTCGCACAATGAGACTAAGGGGGTGTTTTACCATCCTCCATATGATGGACATTTTTTTACATTAGCATCCACACAGGAGACCCTGAAGAAAATAATTCCCTTCACCTTTGAAGGTGCTGTGTGGAGGCTCTTTTTAGGAAAGGAGGGAGAGGAAGTTCTGGGAAGGAAAAGAGTATTAGGGGTGGATAGTAATCTGGGGTTCAACGTGTCCAGAAATGACGAACGTATGAATCCATCCCTCCTGTGCAAGGTGCAAGGCGATGTTCTGAGAGAGTACGGCTGGAGAAGTCAAAAGGACTCCCTCAAACATTCGCTCCCAGACAGACGCATCCGCAGTCAAGATTTTTTATTTTTATTTTTATTTATGTTTCAAGATCCGGACAAACCTCACCCCATGAACCCGGGCACCCCTGCTAAGTCACCACTCGTCAATCGTAGCGAACCAATTGGGGCGACCTATGTCAAAGGTGTTGGTTAACCAATAAGTGCCTGGTGTGGCGGTACTCATACCCGCCTCCCTTCCCACCCACCCCTAACACCCTTTTCGTTTCCATAACTTCTTCTCCTAAAAAGAACCTCCACACAGCTTCCCCTAAGATGACATAGACCCTGAGTGGAATTATTTTCCTCAGGGCCTATGTCATCTTTGGGGATACTGTGTGGAGGGGTGGTTTTTTTAAGGAAAGTTCTAGGAAGGAAAAGGGCTTAAGGGATGGGTAGGAATCTGGGGTTCAGTGTGTCCTAGACAAACCTCACCCCATGAACCCGGGCACCCCTGCTAAATCACCAAACGGAGCGAACCACTTGGGGTGACCTATGGCAGAGGTGTTGGTTATCCAAAGCGAGGAGCAAATGTAAAAAAAAATTGTTAATTACATAGTTTGAGATTATTCAAAGTGAAATTAAATAAATTTACTGTTTTACACATGTAATTCAACAGCAACATTGATATTGTCAGCTTGGCTAGAACATCCGTTCTGCCGTGTGGCATCTTGAACGAGTCACGGTGACAACCAGGGCCGGAGTTTTCGAGCATACTTCAATATTACCTATTTTGGATAAAAAAACTAAGTTTTGCCAATCATTACTACCAAATTGAGAACAAAGTTATGAAAACACTGACTAGGATTCGTTTTAAGAACAACTACAAACTTTAATTCCTTACAGGCCTTTCAACTATTATACGTATCTCTAGTTAGAAGCCTACTTGAATATATCTTAGTACTTTGGTCTCCATCTTACAAAATTCACACTAAAAACATTTAGACAATACAAAAAAAAAATATGCATTTATAAGTTTTTAATCAAATATCCCACTAGCAGACTTAAAATATAACTTCTTATTAAATATTCTAAAAATACATACATTAGAAGACAGACAAAAAATAAACGATTTTACCCTTTTATTCAAAATAATAAATACTAAACTCTAAATTATTCGTCTGTTGCGAACTCTTCCAACTCATAAACTTACGAATACCCACAGTGACAATACGACAAAATACACCATTCTACTGCAGCATTCATAAGCGTAACTACATTTCCCATTCTCCGATACAACGATTTCACACTATGGGAAATCAGTACTTAGGTGATGTTGACATATTTAATATCAACATGGCGAGTTTTATGGATCATGTCAAATATTTATTCCAAGGCTATTCCTAAAAATCTTGTATTTTTGTAAACCTTTCAAATCGCTGTATTTTTCAGTTTTTGTTTCTGTTTGCGTTGGTTATCCAACCAATGTTTTCCGATGCGGCGGTACCCATACCTGTCTCCCAAATTAATTAGAGAAGAAAAAATGATAATGGCAGTTCCGTTATAATAATATTGCGCTGTTTTGTGAGCGTTTATCTCAAGTGCACATAATACTATATAGGTAACGTAACATCAGGGGCGTGCACTCCATATAGGCACATAAGCACTGCCTACCCTGCCGTATTTGTAAAACATGAGCATGTAAATAATATTATAATTTATTAAATGATGACTAAAAATAAACACACACTTTCAAAAATAAGCGTGAAAAACTGAGCAACCGAAACTATGCGAGCGCCACATTAAACGGCATACTACAAATGCGGCATAAACTGTAACTAGAAACTACACGTGCGCCCTCCGACTGCCTCACTTAATGCGGCCTAAACAGTAATTATTTCTGACTAGAGCTAACTTCATACAATATATAATTTAATGTTTACGAAATGCACAAAGCATATAGTAGAACTATTTGAATTTGCTGAACTGAACTTTTGAATTTTCCTCTGTGAGGTTTTTTTGTTAGTATTAAGCAGTGCTTTCTAGAACAAAATTAGCAAATGGTAATGAGTGACGACAAAAACATCTGTTATGTATTTCTATCAAATAGTTGTCTTTCATAAATGCTAATTGTCGGTTCGAAAACGTTTGTCGTACTTTAATTCTGAAATTATCTGATAAAATATGGAAATTTTAACCTGTGAAACTTGTTATATTTTCCTACTGCCTACCCGGATCAAAAACTCTGTGCACGCCCCTGCGTAACATAACACTATATAGGTAGGTAATGTAATACATTGAGAAAATAACAAATAAATAATTTTCGTATAAATATTATGTATATTCTAAAATTGTTACAGCCCTACTACTTATTCGACTTGTATTGGGAACGAATCTTTGAAATGTTGCTTGTCGGGAATTATTATTATTCCAGAAGTTCGACGAAAATACACCTCCTGTTGTAAGTTTTAAACACTAAATTTGTCCACTGCTCTAAATCGAAATTTTTCGTGCGGAAAGCGGGGTCTTAATGACTGGTGTGTATTTTTGACTAATGCAATTTAATTTTTTTTATTTCTTTCTTAAGTTTCAAAATTATCTGTCATGTTAAATTGTACTACCAATCATATAAAAGCCCTCTGGGCGTTAAATAAATGAATAAATATTGATAATCCTCCAGTCGCTCAAGCTCTGGATAGTTGTGAGCTTTTTTGCGATATTTACATAAATTAGAATAAAAACCTTTCTTAGTTTACAACCTCCCTTGACCCTAATTTATCCTGATAACTTTATGGGGTTGGAAATAATAACAATAAATTCTGCTTAAAAAATTACCCCTAAAATAATTCCGGACAACCTTCGTACATAATGCTCATATAATTTGACCGAACACGCAGGTTTGTTATTTTTCGGAAAAATTCTTTGGAAGGCTCGGCACGACATTTCGTCGAACTTTTGATTGATTCGGGTTGACTCGATAACAACAAATTATTATTAAATGGGCTTTGGAAAATGCGACGAAAATAACTGTAAATAAGAAAGGGATGCAATATTAATGCTTGACTAGTAGTTCAAAACCCGCTCCGCAGGTTTTTGCTGCTAGGCTATGCGGGCGGCTTTTATTTCGGCTTCGCCTAGTTTGAGAGTTCGTGACCATTTTATAAATCCGATAGGAACTGGTTACAAAAATAGCCGGTTCCTCGGATCCGCTGTGATCTACTGATAGCTAGTCACCGGGACAAAGTAACTGCAACCGGCAATTACGCCATTTATAACAATATCATATTATCGCCAATCTCTCCATATCCGAAGAGATATACGAAATTACAAATCCGTAGTAGGTACTTACGCCTGCCAGGCGATGCTAATCACGCAAGCTGTTAACGTAAGTGGCGCCATTTTTTGACATTGCTTTAATTCGGTTCAATTATAAAAGTACATTTGTAAACAAACGTTACATACGAAAACTGTTTTGCGTAAGGCTCGGCGTCAGAGTTGTACTGGAAATAGTATTCTTAAATTTCGACCGTACGTACGCAAGGTTATTAATAACGCCCGATAACTGTAGCGTGTAGATGTAGTATGTAGTTTCAATATCTTTCAAAAGTTGGTTTAGTATAGGTAGTTATATGTAGTTTTTAGGTGTTTGAACATTTGTCAGTAAAGTTGTACTCTAGGAGGGAGTCAAGTGTCGCCCGTCGTGTCTAATACCCGAACGGTTATGGTAATTGCCGAAGATATCTAATCGGCAGCTGGGCACCTTCAGTGTCCAGTTCTCCTGCATCAGTGAAAATCACCGTAGACTGCAGTAACAAAGTAAAATTTGTATCAAAACTTACATATCAGAGCGGTAGAAACTCTCAGTATCGCCCCGGTGTAAGATCACCGTTCAGAAAAGTACCTTGGCCTGATTTTAACTACTTAAACTGTGTTTATTGACCCGAACTGAATAGCCAGGTTCATTCCCACCTTCCTCTTTCTAATGGCCTTCTACTCCACACTACTGCATTCAGCCTTATAACCAATACCCAAAGATCCACTAGCCTCGAGCAGACCAACACCTCTGCCATTGGTCACTTCAAGTGGTTCGCTATTTTTGGTGACTTAGCAGGGGTGCCTCTTTTTTTTGTCTAGGGATTGAACCTTCCTCGACAGGGATTGTGTAAATAAAATTAACACCTCCGAGAGCGCTAAAAACTGAGCCAAGTCCCAATTGGATGGGACTGAGATGTATTTGAATATCCACTGGAGCGGATTCGCAATTTAAAACCTTATTCTCCAATTGCTCGAGAATTGTTGATGACCATTTTGTTTTTTTTCCGCCCACACTCAAAAAAATCATACCTCCCAATTTTAATATGGAGACATACAATTGATTATAGTTCTATATTGCCAATGAATTTGCCTATCTTTTGTCGATTATCACATATATGTAGGATTTTAAAAAATATAAAATAAAATCGTAAACTTCTACTTAATTACTTACAAATAAGGGAAAATTTGACACAATTGGTAGCAAAGCAATCCGGGGTATTTTAAATATGCCGTATTGTGGCAAAAAGCACTCCAGTGGATATAAGCTGCTGAAAAATTAGAATATGGTGAATGCGTAATTGCCACCAAATACGTCAATAGAATGCACTGCCATCGACAACGAGTCCACCTGCCGAGTTTCAGCTCGATCGAATACCGGGAAGTGGGTTCATTTCCAGTTGCAAAATACCTTTTCATTCATTAATTCAATCAAGAAAACAAAAATAAAATTCAAATAGATGTGTTAAAGAAAACGTTTTAACTTTTCCAAGCTCCATGGCGGATTGGATAAATGCGAACATCGACGTAATAATTTCAGAAATAAAGGTGGAAATAATTCCAAAGTTTTACTCGAACAAGCATATAGTTTTTTGAGGTAAAAACTTCTTTAGTTGTGATTTTAAACTCGATGAAACGAAAATTGTGACACCATAAAGACAAACGCATACATCTGTAGAATTTAGCCTGGGAGAGAATGAGCTAGTATAATTGGTCTCCTCTTTGTGCATTGCAGTGCTTCGCAGCCTTTCCACTCTTGTCTACTTTAGTTTTCTGAAAACTTCTACCGCCTGTGAATTGCATAGTCTGTTTTTTTTTATAATGCTGTTTTCAAAAGCTTTTCAAAATCTAAAAATATTTCTCGTAACGTGGAGTATTCTCTAAGCTTTTGCTAAGTCAGTTTCGTAATAGTTCTACAAACTCCACTTCGCCATACCCACTGGACATAAAAACCTTAGAAGTGTGATAGGTAATTTGTCCGCGTCAGGTGGGAATGCTGTCCTTGTTCTACCGGCATTACAATGGAAGACGCTCCGAGGAACTAGCGTCATTGATCCCCTCGGCACCGGTGCATAGTCGGGAAACACGCCAAACACGCGCCCAACATTTGTACACGGTTGACATTAGTCACATGAGAACGGATCATTGTTACGTTCTTGAGTTCAATAGCTCGGTTGTGGGACGACTTACCGGTCTCTGTGTTTCCTCCCTCCTACAACATGGGTCTCTTCAAGACCCATGTTCACTCCTTCCTTTCGTCAAAAAGACCCTCCACACAGCATCCTCAAAGATGACATAGGCCCTGAGGGAAATTATTTTCCTCAGGGTCTATGTCATCTTAGGGGATGCTGTTTGGAGGTTCTTTTTAGGAGAAGATTAGGTTTTTACTATTTTTACGGTTTTAATTAATTTCACTATTTTTGAATTATTATACGAGTATATATTATTTTTGTCCAATTTTTTTATTAGGTTAGGTTAGGTCAGGTTAGGTTAGGTTAGAATTTTACTATTTGTAATAAGGTTTTTACTATTTTTACGGTTTTTATTAATTTTACTATTTTTGAATTATTATACGAGAATATATTATTTTTGTCCCATTTTTTTTGTTAGGTTAGTTTAGATTAGGTTAAGTTAGGTTAGGTTAGATTACGATAGGTTAGGTTTAAATAGATATTTTGTTGGGGGATGTTTTGTCCATAGGATATTTTATCGGGGATATTTGAACCCTTTCAACTAGTAGGCCGTAGAGACAATGAAATTGATTATTATTCGAGAATAAAATAATTATTTCTGATAATTTGAAGATTTTTTTGCTCACTTCTACCGGTTTGTCCGTTCAGTGTCCGTACCCAAGCGTCCCCTGTTGTTCCCGCTAGGAACTTAATCTAGTGAATAAAGGAGAATTTATGGTAATAACAAACTTACTTTCAAACTTCAATAAAATTATATTTAGAAAACAGAAAGCTCGCAGAAATATTATAATGAAAAGGAAAAATACCCAGGCCTCGGCAGAAAGTACCTATTTATTGTACAGAATAATTCATTAGAAAACTAACTGACAGTGCTAGCGGTAAAAAGATCGATTCACAAAGAAATTAATTGGTCAAACTTAATGTATTTTGCAACTTGAATGAAAAATATTACTTTATTTCTTTATTATATATTAAAAACATACAACGAAGTTGCACTCCCATGAGTTATCAAAACTCATTAAGGGATCGCCAATTGGTACTTTTGAGAAGTTAAACCAAACTCAACCCAATATGTAGACACAATGTATGAATAAAAAATTTACAAAACATTTCACAGAAGCAACATACAGACACAAACATATGAAGAATCACTTTACAAATATTTCACAGAAATATGTCTTATAAGATTTTATAAATTTGTATAACCGACTCATTTGATTTATGTACTTTGGGTTTCAAAAAGTTAAAATAAGTTTCCTCCATGATGGACTAATGAGATGGACTAAGAAATGCATAAAAAAAACAAAATCAGGAAAATACAATATAAGGTACGGTCTCAAAAATATACAGACCTAATACAAGATGTTTATATACAAAGTTTCTTTACATGTTAGGTATAATTTATAAAATACAATTTATAACCTCACTAGAACAAGCATGTGTTGAGGATAACAAATCTACAAATTAACACAAAAATAATATAGGTATTGAAAAAACAACATTGTTGCACGTTTCTTAGAGATTGTGGGTATTTACTAAGCTGAAAGCTACGATAGTATCTCCTAATTATGCAGCTAAGACTTACGTAGGTAAGAGAAATGAGCGAGCACTGGACGATTTTGGCGCAGATGTTACAACAATGAGCTATATACTCTGTTTAAGGATCAAAACGTCAAAAAATTTATACAGCTAGGAAGACTTCGGTGGCTGTGTCATGTAGAGAAAATGAGCGAGCATCAAGCACAATAGTCCCTGCTGAACTCAAGACCGATAGGGCGAAGGAGCCTGGGAAGACCAGGGGAAGGAGGAAGACTCTTGAGGAGGCCAAGACCCACCAGGGGTTGTAGAGCCAAGAGTGATGACTAAGCTGAAGGCGCTATGTGACCATTGTGTTGAGATTTGATTTGAATCAAAATGTATTTATTTTTAAAGGACTAAGATGAAAATGATAGATTTATATGTACATAATATTTTATGCTATTTATTTGGCAGGAGAACGGTGAAAAAAAACGGTTTGGACAAAATAACATGTTGTTTATTAAGAAAGAATAAAGCAGAGAAAATCAATTGGCAATTCTAGGCTAACACAAATAATTTTACAACCTTTTAAAAGTGCTCAAGGAATTAGGTGACTAATTCCATATTAATGTTTGGTGGGTTATTAAATATGAGTGGAGCTTGATAAAAATAATTTCTTTGACCAAAATAAGATTTAGTTTAAATTGCCACAAAGTTCATACCAGAGCCAATTCTAGTAATATGTATTTGCTGCGTTCTTTCTATAAAAATCGGCAAAGCGTTTGGGTAATATATAGCTTGTGTAATTTATTAATATTAAAAAAATACACATTCAAGATCCTCTATTACCAGCTCCGTTTTGTTTATTTTAAGACACTATTTTATGAAACTGTTCTGAGATCCGCCAAGAATACAAGGTTGATGTAAGCGTAATGAGTAAGATTAATAAAGGGACGCTCCGATGGTTTGGGCATGTAAAGCGAATGAACGAGGAAAGTAGTGCAAGGAGAATATATGACGCAAATGTGAATGGTAGAATAAGTCGAGGACGCCCAAGAAAGACATGGCACGACCAAGTGAATTTCAAGAGTCAGAATAATAGAAGAGCGTGTATGAGACGTTGTATGAATCTAAATGAGGGAACGAATGTGTGCCAAGACCGTGTGGTTGGCGGTCTGTCCTCTCTGCCTATCCCTGCGGTGAAACGGCGTGATGGTGAGTTATTTAGTTAGTAGCCACTGATTACGAATTTACATGAATATTTCAATATTTTTTTCTTTCTCGTGTGTCCGAGTTTGTAAGAATTCTTCTGAAAGAATCCAGTTCTTGTGAATGCTTTTTAATGAAAGCATTGCGTATTTAATCGACTTCTCAGCAATAAACCATTTTGTGCTGCGTTTTACGTCCCAAACTTTTCTCATTTAGAATTAATTTCTTCGAGAAAATTTTGTTTGCTTCGCAATCGCTCCGTAATCCTTATTTTTATTTCAACCACCGAGAATTAGG
Organism: Limnephilus lunatus; assembly: GCA_917563855.2. Taxonomy (NCBI): domain Eukaryota; kingdom Metazoa; phylum Arthropoda; class Insecta; order Trichoptera; family Limnephilidae; genus Limnephilus; species Limnephilus lunatus. Next base: position 51,255,142 of record OU830596.1, on the reverse strand, counting down.
GAGATAAAAAATTGTACGAAGAGAAACGAAAATTTCAAGCATAATTTTTACGCTAGGAGCCTAGCCTAATCCACTGGGATATTTTCACAAAATATGAATACCATTAAAAAATTTTGGAAGATATAAAGATTTTTTTCTGATTCTGTTTTAGTGATTTGAAAAATCGCACATTCCGTAACGATTCCATTTGACTAAAGCGTCATTATTACCTAGTATACGCCAATGAACAGGTTTAATAATGGGTAATTTAAAATCATTTTCTTGTTATCCGCATCTTTTATTGGTTATTATCAAGTTTTCTCAAGTTTTGTCAAATATTTTATAATCCTTCCCAAAAATAGGCGGGGCCTTCCGATTTCGAATTTTTCAAGGATCAGTGGATCACCTCAAGATTATTTGGAAACACAGTTCCGATATAATAATAATAATTTATATTTTAATTTTATTTTATTTATATTTGGGAAAGTTGACAGCAAATCATAAATTACACAATAATACAATTATAAAATGGTTAAATATGCCAATTATAAACTTTCCACAGATAATAATAGTAAATTAATGTGTGACATTATAAAGGTGTTTACTTAATTAGTTCATTTTTAGTTACATTATGTGAGGGGGGAGGAGAAATATAGGATAAGGATTAAAAAGCTAATGACGCGAATATATAGGGGGAGGGGTAGATTGAACTTCCTAGTTTGAGTCATGTTGCTTAGTGAGATTTTGTTTTATGTCATGTAACGTCGAGTTAAAAATGTCAATGTGGTAATAATTTAAGTTGAATGAATGTGTGGATCTGTAGATAAATGAGTTATGTTTGGAGTTAGTCTTGCAAAGAGGAAGATTAAAAGTAAGCGACTGTCTACTGTTGCGATTAGGAAAGTGGAATGATAGGCGTTGAAGAAGATCAGGACTATCGATTAAGTTATGTATAATTTTAAATAACATTACCGAATCTGCTATATTTCTTCGACAAGTTAGCGTCTGTATTTTGAAGAATTTGGCATTCTTCATTACTAACATGAGATCGAAAAGAGCGGACATTGAGATACCTTAAAAATCTATTTTGAACACTTTTAATTCTATTTTAGTGTACTGCATAGCCTGGGTTCCATACTTGAGATGCGTATTCAAGAAAACTACGAACATATGAGAAATATAGTGTTTTGAAAGTAGTAAAGTCTTTGAAATGTTTACATGAGCGGATTATGAAACCAAGCATAGAAGATGCATTAGTGACTATGTAACTATGTAACATACTATAATAATTGGACAATTTGTAGAGCGGCCTTTTTGTGAAAAATCACCTCAAGGGCGCTTTATATATATATGATGGCACTATTTCTAGCAACGCTTTAAAAGTCATTTTAAGCAGATCTTTAACGCTATTCTTTCAGGACACGGAAGCCACTAAGGGCGATCTGATGAGAAGTGGGGTTATTCGACAGTACTTGGATTCACCAAAAAATAGTGCTCAGGGCAATAGGGTACTGCACGTTTTCATCCCAAGACAAAATATCCGATAGACAAAATATCCCCCTAAAAAACATCTACTCCTAACCTAACATAATCTAATCTAACATTGCTGTATTATTTTTATCACATTTTACTAATTTTAAACAAATAATTTATTGTAGGTATTTACAGGACGTACCTATGTATTATTTTTGTCCCATTTTACTATCTTTAAACAATAATTTATTGTCTTTATAGTATATCTGTATTATTTCTATCTGTTTTTTTTTGTTAGGTTAGTTAAGGTTGGGTTAGGTTAGGTTAGGTTAGGTTAGGTTAGGATAGGATAGGTTAGAGATTAGATTAGTAAAGGTTAGGTTTCAGTAGATATTTTGTTGGGGGCCATTTTGTCCGTAGGATATTTTGTCGGGGATATATTGTAGGGGATATTTTGTCCTTGAGATATTATGTCAAGGAATATTTTGTCGTTGATATTTTGTCGGGGTTATTTTGTGGGAGATATTTTGAGGGGGATTGTGTCCTTGGGATATATGTCAAGGGATATTTTGTCGTTGATATTTTGTCGGGGATATTTTATGGGGATATATTGTCGGGGATATTTCGTACTTGGGATATTATGTCGAGAGATATTTTGTCGGGGATATTTTGTGGGGGAAATTAAGAGGGGGATATTTTGTCCTTGGGATATTATGTCAAGGGATATTTTGTCGTTGATATTTTGTCGGGGATATTTTATGGGGGATATTTTGTCCTTGCGATATTATGTCGAGGGATATTTTGTCGTTGGTATTTTTTTGGGGATATTTTGTGGGAGATATTTTGTGGGGGATATTTGCTCCTTGGAATATCATGTCTAGGGATATTTGGTCGTTGATATTTTTCTGGGGATATTTTGTGGGAGATATTTTGTGGGGGATATTTTGTCCTTGAGATATCATGTCTAGGGATATTTTGTCTTTGATATTTTGTCGGGGATATTTTGACGCGGGTTGAAAAGTCGCGGAACCGGGCATTGGTCAAGCGTTTTTCTTTTGAACTTATTTTTAGTAGTTAGTTATGTCGTAACAGTTGCATGCCATGAATGGAGGGTCCAACTCTACAACCCACGCTAACGGATCAGACCTCGTCAAATATTAACAACACGAACGCGAACTTTTATGCCGTACCCATAATACGTAGTATAATATAACACGTGGAATTAATATAAATTCCACTTGCACAGGAGTTTTATTCAGTTTTACCATTATTTCCATGAGTAAACCCATGCTCCATGATGGGGTAAAAACTGCCCCAATTAATGAGCTGTATACCTAGCATCGTCGATCGATATAACCTTACACCAATACGATGTTGACCAAATCTTAACACAAGTTCCTCTCTCGCATCCCCTACCCTCCTGCGTTCCCCTTCCACCTTCCCCGCCATCCCTCTCCTGTCTCACGCTCTCCAGTCCCGCAGTCCCAGTACATTCAGTTTTCAAACAGCTCACGTGCCACCAATTATATTACAATTTTTTTTAATAAAATTTTCATTTTTCGTATATTACAAATATTCATTTTTATATATTATAAGAACAATCAATCAAATTTTGTACCTAACATAGACACCTATTTAAAATATCTGTAATTAAAAAAATCCATACGCAATGGGGTATTTCCACGTAATTTTTTTATTGCTTAAAAAAATTTAGCAAAAAATTACGATGATTACAGCATTTTTATTTTATTTTTATGTTGACGAATAAATTTTCTAGAGCGAGTTGAAGTTTACCATTTTTGAATCACCGCTAAAACGATATTTTAGGGCGTGGCTATCGTGTGACGTCGTGAGTGCGGACGCTCCCTGACAGTGCTTATTTGTGCTGGTTTAGCCGGGCATAGCCTGCGACGTCACAAACCCATTTGAAAAAACGGGCCGTTTTGATTTTGTCAGTTTTCGAGCGTTTTTAAAATCAATAATATTGAATGAAAACATAAAAAACAAACATTTATAGTAGGATGATTAAAATCAGAAAAATTGTCTTTAAATATTCCGTACATTTTCAACAGAATCCCTTGTTTGTGGAAATACCCCATTACTATATTTAATACGAAAAAACAAAATTTCAATTTCATCAAACGCGCGAACTGGCAAACGTGCGAAGTTAAAAAGACGTTCTGCGCAATTTTCTTAATTTTTCTTTCCGTAAGAACCTTCTAAAAAATGTTGAATGAAATAGGCTAAGTCGTTCTGAAGTTGTGGCGTGACCAAGGGAAACATTGATTCATCTGTATATATATATATAGATTTTATTCTATCGAATTTTATTTTGTTATTGGTGGGTTCAGTGTAAAGGGGTTGGTGAAAAAAAAATTGCTTACCAGTTCCGGCAACGTCTTAGAAATTACTGAGAAAAGTTTTCTTACCTGTAAAGAAAAGGAAAACAGAATATTAGTTTAGTGATTCGTCTAATTTAATGTTTCAAAGAATGATAATCTAGTCTCCTTCAACGGAATCAATCTGTCCAACATGCCTTCCATTTATATGCTTGATAACCAGCTCAAGTACGGGGACTCCATCGAAGCAAGAGTTAAGTTAGCCTCTCAGAAGTTGTAGGTACTGTACAGGGTCCGCAGATCCTGCAGATAGTACATAACTTCCAACCCTGTACAAATTGAAAGTGCGCCCCTCCGTTGAATTTGGCAGCCACCTCTGGTCTATAACCTTTGAAGAAACCGGCCGAACCTTTGTATGTATGTTTGCTATCCTTGTTCTACCGGTGTTACCATGGAAGACATTCGTGAAACTAGCGTCATTGATCCTTTCGGCACCGAAGCAGAGTCCGGGAATAAACTTCATATAATATAGCACGTCAAAATGGATCGCTTCTACGACTCGTTATTGAGTTTAACAGCTCGATTTGCCATCCTCTGTGTTTCCTTCTTTCTCCAACATGGGTCTCTTTAAGACCGAAATATGAATTTCACAGCGTTTACAGGTATGTACATTGGTAGCACCAGTTGAGGGTGTTGCTGTGAGTCTCAAAAGAGTGGGAAGGGAAGGAGATGGTAGAGAGGAAGATCGACAAGCATGCGAGTCACTGAATACGTCTGTAGCCATTTTAAGCAACATTTTATCAGGACAGTATTGGAAAATTTACGACGCTAAGGCCATGCATTTTATAACTCGTTTTAATCATACTGAGAGTCCCAACAACTCCCAACCGCCTGGAGCCACCATGAGAGGAGATGGTGACGAGGAAGGTCGACGGGCAGCCGACTATTCAGATCTAGTCACTGAACATGTCTACAGCTATTTTAAGCATTTTTTTCTCAGGACAATACTGTAAGAGTCTAGCATGCTAATGCCATACATTAAATGCCACTTTTTCAATCATACTGAGAGACCCAACTGCTCCCAACCACCTGGAACAACCATGAAACTATGGCATCCCCAATTAGGAGTATATTGCGAGGCTGAGGGTAAGTGGGTAGGGGGAGGAGATGGGAGAGAAGAAGGTGGAAAAGTACTAGGCTATTTAGATCTAATCACGGTTAAAGCTACTTAAAGCAAAGTTTCAATTCTATGGTTCCGCGCGTTTTCGTCCGCCGACAAAACATCCCCCTACAAAATATCCCCTACAAAACATCCTGCGGATAAAAAATTTCCCAACAAAATATCTACTAAACCGTATACTCTCCTTACCTAACCTAACTTAACCTAAAAAAAAAATGAGATAAAAATAAAACAGACATCCTGTAAAGTCAATAAATTATTATTCAAAAATAGTTACAAGAAAGAATTCAGCGTAGTGGAGATTTTATTTTTGGGATATTATGTTGAGGGATATTTGGTCGGAGGATATTTTGTCGGGGATATTTTGTCGCTGGATGAAAACGCGCATTACCGTTATTAACAAATAAAAAAGCAGTGAAACTTTCCGAAAACTAAAGAAGACAAGAGTGGGGAGGCTTCGACGCACCGCAGAAAGAGGAGAACGATAGGCTACGAAGCACCGCACAAAGAGAAGACCGATTATACTATTTATTCTCTCGCAGGCTAAATCCTGTAGTTGTATGTCTTTGTCTCTTTTTAGTATCGCTATTTTTCGTTTCATCGAGTTTAAAATCACAACAGTGCTAAAAAAAAATCACTCTCTATATATTTACAGTATCTTAGGAAAGCTTTGAATTCAGTTTCCACCATTTTAGCAAAATGCTACTTGGTTCCCTTATGCTTAATTGCACCCAATTCTTTTCTTTCTTTAACTTATTCATTAATTTTCCTAGAATGTGCCAAGACCGTATTAGAGATTGATATTATTTGAGATCACTCATTCGAGGTCGTGCCGAGGGGGGGGGGGGGGGAGTAGGGGATGTGGGAGAAGAAGAGAAAATGTGGAATAAAGGGGGAGGGTGGTTACGAGTAGATACTTCGAAGTAATGAAATTTAGCCGAGTTATCTTAGCGAAGAAACAGACCCAACGGGGTACATCACCCAGTCTGTGTTAACAGGGGAAATAGGGGCTATTATGTTTCACAAAGATGGTTTTGTTACAAGGAATGTAACGCTGTAGTGCTCTAACGGTCACCACTCAAACACTTTGTAGTCTGCTAACGCAGGAAATAGACCGAATGATTTATCAGTAAATTCTGTACGGGTAATTAAGAAACTATACAAGATTTCTAGTGAAAATAGTTTTTAGTCTGTAAGCAACCCTTAAATGCATGAATTATTAAGTGGAAGATAATCTCAGTATCGCCATCGGTTCTTCTTCTTTTGGTGCCCTGTCCGATCAACGGACGTTGGCTATGCGTACTTTGTTTACTGCTGCCCGGAACAGCTCTACCGTAGACTGTCCAAACCACTTTTTCAGGTTTTTCAGCCATGAGGTTCTCCTTCTTCCAGGGACCCGTCTTCCGGCAATCTTTCCGTGCATTATGAGATGCAAGATATCATACTTCTCTGGATGTATCATCACATGTCCAAGATATTGAAGTTTTCGGATTTTTATAATTTTAATAACTTTTTTTTTCATTCATCCGAACCATAACATCTTCATTCGTAACCCTGTCCATCCAGCATATTTTGAGTATTCTTCTGTAGATCCACATCTCGAATGCCTCAAGTTGCCTAATTAGTTCTTTAGTAAGCGTCCATGCTTCCATTCCATAAAACAATATCAAGAACACGTTATCATCCCCCGACAAAATATCCTCCGACAAAATATCCTACGGACAAAACACCCCCAACAAAATATCTACTAAAACTTAACCTAACCTAAACCTAACAAAAAAATGGGACACATCCTGTAGAGACAATAAATTATTGTTCAATAATAATAAAATGGGACAAAAATAATACAGATGCAATAATTTATTGTCTTTACAGGATTTCTGTATTATTTTTGTCACATTTTTTTTAGTTTAGGTTATATTAGGTTTTAGAAGATATTTTGTTAAGGGATGTTTTGTCCGTAGAATATTTTGTCGTGAGATGAAAAGTCGCGGAACCATTTTATGCAGATGTCAAAATCTTATGATTCGTTAAAAATAACAAATTGGTTATATTATTATATTTAATCAATATGTCTGTTCCCCTGTATTTTCTCTGTACAGACAAGGGACGCGAAAAATAAATAATAAAAAAAAAACACAAAAAGCCAGGTACGAAAAATTCATATGATAAAAATGTATTTTTTTTACCCTTTTAACAAAATTCGTCAACGTACGTCTCTATCCGTGTAATATATGGTGTGTGCAGAAATACACTTGTTCTGCTCGGTCCTAAGTAAACACCTCCAGAAGAAGGGGGTGGGAAGGAGATAGGGTTGTTTGCTACCCTTAAGAGTAATGGCTTGACATCATTTCTTGAGAGTTTGCACTACCCCAGAATATTACATTCCTAAAAGTGTAATCTATGACTTCCACAGCTCTAAATATCTACTCTTAGTGACGCCCTGGTTGCCCAATTTGTGTTATTTCACAGATAATTCATTTAAAATAATGTATAGTATGTTTGCGACATGTTCCAGAGTGGAAGATACTCTTAGTATCGCCCTGGTGTAAGACCACCATTCAGAATCGAAACGTTGTTTGAAATGGCTTTAGCTGTGTTTGGTGACCAGATTTGAATAGTTAGGTAGTTCCCAACGTTCGTCATTCAACCTCTTTTCATTTCCCGCTAGATTCTTCTTATCATATCCCAGTTAATAATAATAATAATTGGGAGGCGGGTTTGTGTGCCGCTGCCCCGGGAATCATTTACTGGATAACAAACACCTCTGCCATAGGCCACCCCAAGTGGTTCGCTACGTTTGGTGACTTAGTGGGGGGTGCCCGGGTTCATGGGGAGAGGTTTGTTTAAGTCTTGGTGGCGGATGCTTTTGCCGGTGAGGCTGGTTGGGTGAGATCTTTTGACATCTCCAGCAGGATTTGGACCGCAGTGGAAGGGATGGATTCAATCGTTTGTCACTTCTGGACACACTGACCCCCAGATTCCTACCCACCCCTCATACTTTTTCCTTCCCAGAAGTTCCTCTTCTTCTTTTCCTTAAAAGTACCCTCCACACAGCATCCCCAAAGTTGACAAAGACCCTAAGGGGAATTATTTTCCTCTGGACCTCCTTTGTGGAGCTAATGTAAAAAAAAAAAAAAAAAGATCTTAATATGAAGTATACTTCCCCACCTTCTCCTTTCCCCCGCTACATTCAGCCTCATAGCATTTCCCCATTGGAGATGCTATAGTCTCACTGGCTCCAGCTGCTTGAGAGCGGTTTTTTAAAAAAATACATCATAAAATACACAAAAATTGCTTAAAACTCTCAGGCCTCGGCCTTTTTTTGTCGGAAGGTCGAAATATTTCCGCTTTGCAATTAAATACAAATAAATTGAATATTTCTGAACGCATTCGAAAACTAAAAACTGTTTAAGAAAGGTGATGAAATACTCTTTCAAATTATATAATTCGAAATAAATATATAATTTATGATATATAAAAAATTTTAATACAAAGATAATAAATGTTTAAAAATGGATCACCTTACGTTTTTTCTAACTAAAATTACCGTTATGGAAAAAAAACACCAACACATATTTTTATTATTTGTTTTTGGGGTGTTATGCCGATCCGTCGGATCTGCCGGATCTGCCCTGATGATGGACACTGCAATGCTGTCCGTCGGCTAAAGAATGAGATAGCGCAACACGGCATAACACCCCAAAAACAAATAACGAAAATGCTTTAGGCCGTGAAAATCTAAAAACGTATTTACCCTCATTTATATTTTTATATGGCAAAAACCGTCAAATATCGTAACTCACTTTATGTCGTTTCATGTAAAAAAACGCTCAAAACTTCATATTTATTTTTCAATTCGCTGTTGGAAATTTTGGTTTCAAAAAGGTTGAATATAAAACGTAGTATTTTCTCTTTCTAACACCGTTTAGATCAGTGTTTCCCAAAGTGGTCCAGGTGGACCCCCAGGGTCTACGTTGGCGTAATAAAAAGATGGGGTCCACATAGGCCAGTGGTTCCCAAAGTGGTCCGTACGGACCCCTTAGGGATCCCCAGGATCATTCAGGGGGTCCGTGGAAAATAAAAAATTGATTTGGGGGTCCCTGAATGACGTCAGGGGGTCCGGAAAATTTACCATAACGGAGGGGGCGAAATGGAACGGCTCCATCTTACCCCATTCAAACTCCATATCCCATTTCACCCCCTCCATTGCGAAAAATTTGCCGTACCACCCTATCCCATTCCGCCCCCTCCGTTGTTCTAGTGCTATCCGCCCGGGGGTCCGGGGGTCATAACTGTTTGGGAAAGGGATCCGTGGGCCAAAAGAGGTTTAGATCATATTTATGCGTCCCGGAAAATACCGGTCCGAGGCAATTAACCCTTAGATCGGCAAATTCATCTGCTATAGGCAGACTAATAGAACCCAAACGAAAGCCAAATACTAAGTTCGGAGATCATGCTTTCGGAGTATCTGGGCCTAAGGCTTGGAATAGACTCCCTCCGGAATTAAGATGCATAAAAAGCCCAACAGAGTTTAGGTCCAAACTAAAAACCTACCTTTTCGGGCTCTCATACACTTAACTTAATTTAAATATACCTATCTGAGAGTATCATACTTGTATTGCCCATGATATGTCTTAATCACACTTTTCTTACTGAATTAAAATTACTCGAATCTTTACACATCAATCTGTCTCTCGGAAGATCAAATCCTTATAGTACTGCACCGCCCACCATTAAATATTGATTTACTTTCCAAAATACACTCATTAAAGAATATATTACATATTAATATTACATGTGTTCATAATTATGTCCTCTGCGTGCGAACTCTATCTAAATTTCTTTAAATAGACAATAAACAGTGTTAATTTCAAGCGACCTTCCAGGTAAGTATGGTCCTGTAATAATTCATTTTTAGGCAGCATCGCGTTCATTGGTCAAAATATTGTACATATATTTTCGTATCGCTGATCAATGAACCGGTGTATGCAATTTTTAGCCATAAGTTGTTTTTAATTGTTTGTCTAGCTTGTAGTCTTTCTAGATTTTAGGCATGTATGGTAAGTTTGTACAGCGCCCTGGTGATTTTTCACAAAAACGGCGCTATATAAATCGTCCAAATGTTATTATTATTATTAACCTTGATAGTAAGGAAGACACAAATATTTCTACGAGCCTTATTTGAGTTGTTCCAAAAAGCGAACAAATGTTAAGAAATCATTTTTGTACAGAGCTGTTTGGTATTCCGCAAAGCAAATATATTCTTACAAAAAGCTTGTTCGCAAATGATACAAATCATATTATACAATATTTTATATGAAATGTTTTGCCTTTCATCCGAAATAATGTAAGGAAATGTTACTTGAATGACTTCGCTAAATCACAAGTACCGAATTTATTGGATATTTTCATCTCAGCATTTCTATCATCTCGAAAAATATTTAACATTTCACTCCGCCTGTTTTCCCTATTGAAATGTTCTTCAAATCAAATTCTCAGTGATAATAAAACGCCCTCGTTCGTCCTAAGTGATTCATGACTCGCTAGGTTAATTATCTGTTGTGTTCACACAAACAGTTCTCCATCTCGTCTTGGGAGGAGATTACTTCTTGGGAAAGAATAGAGTTCTCTTATGTTAATCTGGGATTTATTTCATACTTCACGTATTACAAGTGGTGACTACGATAGTCGGTCTAACTGGAAGCTGGCTAAAAGATATCTGAATTGAGTGAGCTCCTACAGACGGCACCCCGGCCCTTGGCCCCCCTGGTGCCCAAATTCCGAACTAAACTAACTGCCATCTTATATTACTGTTATTTTTTTCGTTATTTCTCTTATTCCAGGCTTCCTCAACCGGGCGCAGCTCTTATTTTTCTTTTTATTTACTAACATTTTTATCTGTGTATATTTTTCCCTATAGATTTCAGAAGAATTATTCCACGGGGTGTCACATCTATTATTATTTTGTATTATGTTAATTTAAGTACTTGCATACTGCTTTCTTACCCCGTCGTGGACATTGGAGCTAGACCCTCCAATGTCCATTCGTCCATGTCCAGTCGTTCAAATAAATGTAGCTTCGTTCAATAAAATAGAGTCTCGACGTGTGCGGTGAAGGAGGAAACCATATGTTTTCTTATAACGTCGTTGGGAAAGTGGTGGAGTCCCCTCCAATGCAATCTAGCGGACTTTCGGGACAGCTCTTAGCACTGCCCTCTATGTGACAAGGTCGGAAGCTTTTAGATATACCACAATATCTTATTTCAATAATGTGCCAATGTATTGGTAAATTATTATATCAATTTATTATATTACCAGAGACTGGTTTAGGGAGACTTTTTTACCTCTCCAGCAGGAGTTTCTCCACCCGTCACCTTGCACCGCAATGGAAGGGATGGCTCCATACGTCCGTCACTCCTGGACAGCTCCATGATAGTTGATGTTATAACACGATATGCAGTTGGTTTGGGGAAAATACGATATACCTAATTACAAAAAACATAACTAAATGACCCCGAAGGGATGTGCAGAGAGGATGTTGAACCGAATAACAAAAGTATGAAATATATTTTCATTCAAATGCATCAAGGAAAAATCTATATATCCTGTGTATACCCACCGGAGCGACAGCGCAATTTAAAACTTTTGTCTCCGATTGCTCGATATTTTATTAATGATCATTTTTAATATTTTCCGCCCACATTAAGAAAATAATACCTCCTAATTTTAATATGGAGACAGACAAACTGATTATAGTTTTATTAGCCAATGAATTCATCTATCTTTTGTCGATTATCACATATTTGTAGGATTTATAAAAAAATATTATAAAATCGTTAACTTCTGCTTCTGATTAAATTACTTACAAATAATGAAAAATTTGCCAAAATTGGCAGCAAAGCCATCCGAGGTATTTTAAAAGGTCCCATATTGTGGCAAAAAGCGCTCCAATTGATACTGTGTATACCAGCGCATAAGTACAAAAAATCGACACTGTGTATAAATTCGTTTGATATTTATAACAACTTATTATTAAGGGTATTTTTTAAGTCGATTGTACGTTCGAAATTGGTAAAAAATACAAAAAATATATAATTTACATACTAACTCATAGATTCTTGAACACCACTTAAATCCTTTTCCTTCCCAGATCTTCCTCTCCTACCTTTCATTAAAACAAACCTCCGCACTGCATTCCCAAAGTCTGAGCCACACATGAAATTATTTTCGCATTTAAAAAATAAATATATATTTTCTAACAAATGGCCAACCTAGTGCATCGTTTTCCTTTGGTTCCCTTGATACATCATATAAATCAAATATAACACAATGTTTTTCCACAAATCTGAATAAATTTTACGTAAAACGAACCAATTACGATTTTCTTTGAAAGAAACCTACGTTATATTGTCACAGAATTTCCTTTGTATCCAAAATTTCACATATATAAATACATTTCTGGTTACTGATTTCCTTGGAGATGTTTGTCTTTATTTCTCGGAAATAACTTTATTTTATAATTTGAAATAAAACAATAACTTTGTAAATACCACTTTCATTTTTTATACTTCAAGCCGACCGGCTTAAAACATCAATATCTTGGACATGCGAGAGGCATCCAGAGAAGTACCAGATCTTGCATCTCATAATGCAGGGAAAGATTGCCGGAAGACGGGGCCCTGGAAGAAGAAGAACCTCATGGCTGAAAGAGCTGGGACAGTGGTTTGGCCAGTCTACTTTAGAGTTGTTCCGGGCCGCAGTAAACAAAGTCCGCATAGCCAACATGATAGCCAACGTCCGTTGAACGGACAGGGCACAAGAAGAAGAAGCCGATCGGGTTCCGCTACAACCGTAGCTTCTTCAGGGCAGTATAATAGTCTACTAAAGTTAAGTTACATATGTTATAGATAATATATGGTTTAAAACAAAATGGGCTGGATTCCTTGATGTTCTTTGTCAATGGGAAACAACTTGTGTATTTATTTTTTTTAATGCCGGCAACCCGGGCGTTTATTGTTTTAAATTATCATGAATAAACAAGTACCTAAGTAACCCGCCTCACTAGACCAATGTCTGTTCTGAGACGGATACATATACATATATTTACAGATGCCTACACTTACACATATATACATACATTTATACAATTCCAGCATCTAGAACTATTATATTTTCGATGAAATTAGTATTGGACTTTTGTTTAAATTTATTTGATGGTTTATTACTTTACTGTTAATGTTTTTAGCTATCCTTAGTTCTAGTGCTTCTAAGTTATCCAATCTGATACCTTTTTTGTTTTTATGTGTTAGAGTATTTAAATAACATTTTATGAATTAAATTATATTTTTTTGGGTTCCACGACAGTTGATCCGCCGACAATTTGCCCCCGGCATACTTATATACGATGTGCAGTCGGTTTAGGGAAAATAGATATTCCTAATTACACAAAATACCTATAACTAAATGACCTCGAAGGAAATGTAGAGGGGATGTACCGCCGAATAACAAAAGTATAAAACATGTTTTCATTCAAATACATCAAGAAAATATCTGCTTCTCTATATACTTTGCATAACAGCAAAATATTTTGATTCAGATATAATTTAAGATTTTGACAGCCAAAAGAATTACAGTGATTTATTTTGGGGGTATTATGCCGTGTTGCGTTACCTACTTCTTTAGACAACGTTTCGGGCAGCATTACGGTGTCCATTCGTTCAGGGCAGATATAATTGATCGAAGGCTTGACGACGGGGCTAAGCTCAATAGTTCTTGGTATCCGGTAATTGAAGGCTACACCAAAACTAAACGCAGAAAACAAATTTAAATTATACTGTGATACCACATCTAAGAGAATTGGAGTTGCCAACAAATATCTAAATAAACAACCACCCACTTCCTGATTTGCCCTGTTGATGGACACCATTCCGGAAAATATTGGTCTAAGGCAGTCAACTCTTAGATCAGCGACATCATCTGCAATCGGAAGGTTGAAATAACCTAAGCGAAATCCGAACACTAATTTTGGTGATCGTGCATTCGGAGTATCCGGCCCTGAGGCTTGGAATAAACTTCCTATGGAATTAAGATGCATAACCAGCCCAACAGAATTTAGATCCAAACTTAAAACTCACCTATTTAAACACTCATTTCCATAAATTCGCTATATTCAAATATTGCTATCCAATCTGTTGTTTAGCGATGAATTATCTTATTTCGGTTGAGATCGACGAATAAATTCATTCATTCATTTAAGATACCTATGCTTTCCTTTAAATACAGTTAACCCAATAAAATCATTTTCACAACCGTGTTATAAAATTGTAATTTTATGTACCTACGAACTTCCTTCTTCTTCTGGCGCTAACAATATTAACTAACTAACCATCACGCCGTTTCCCTGCAGGGGTAGGCAGCATATTAATATTAAAAAATGGTATAAAATAATTTGTAAAATGTGTAGAATAAAATATGTATGTATGTATACATGTATATATAAAATCATCAAACTGCTTCGACTTGCAGCAATAACTTTCATCTCTGTACCTATATCGGTAGAGTTTTGTTGATCACTTGATAATATTAGACACCTCGCAAAACTAAAAATATTTTTTGTTATATGTAAAAACCTATTTTAATTGTAAATCTCTAATTTTAAGTCACATTTGTAAATATATATGTATGTCACTAGTTTTCAGTCAGTAGTAATAAGTCTTAGTTGAAAGTCACTAGCTATGTACATATAAGTCTTAAATGTAAGTACCTAGTTATAATTTTGAATCTTAGTTGTAAGCCTATTGCATTAATTTTTATTTATTGTATGCTTATATGTACAGCGCCCTTGAGGTGATTTTTCACGAAAACGGCGCTTTATAAATCAGCCAAATATTTTTATTATTATTAATGGTGTCCGAAATATTGACTAAAGAAGAAAGTACCGCAACACTGCATGATACCCCAAAAATAAATCACTTAAACGTAGATAAGTTTTTTAGATTTTCACGGCCAAAAGCATTTTCGTTGTTAGTTTTTGGGGTGTTATGCCGTGTTGCGCTACCTCCTACTATAGCCGACGTTTCGGACAGCGTTGCAGTGTCCATCATCAGGGCAGATCCGGTAGATCCGACGATGTGTAATTGTTAGTGTAAAGTGTGTGATTATTTACTTGGAAGCGATACCGTGTCGCCAGCTTCAATTCACTACGAGCTGGTAGGTATTTCAGGAGAAAGGGAACTGCGATTTTAGTGAAAGCGCAGTATTTACGTTAGCCTGGGGTCCGTCCATGTGAGAATTGCCGACGAAAGTGGCGCCATCCTTATTCTAGAATTAGACAACAGAGTTCAAGTGGTTAAAGCAAAAGTAGCCAATATAAGCAAAAAAGGTTTTATACCTATTATATATATATAAGAGATTACTACAGATGCAAACTGGAAAAACTGAATCCTGGATTAAGGATTCTGCAGATCTGATCAGTAAGCTCAAAAGGGTTAAGACTGAGGAAGGAGATATCTTAGTCAGTTTTGACGTAGTGTCCCTTTTCACAAACGTACCACTAGAAGACTCCATGACAATGCTCAAGGAGATCTATGAGGAAGACATTTGCAAACTTTTTGAACACTGCCTCAAAACGGGATATTTTGCATTCCAGGATGAACTTTTTGAGCAAGTGGAAGGAGTTGCGATGGGCAGTCCGTTGTCGCCAGTACTAGCTAACTTTTTTATGGAGAAGTTTGAAGAAGTGGCACTCGACACAGCCTCGGCTGTTCCCAAGGTATGGTGGCGTTATGTCGATGATGTCTTCGCCATTTGGCCTCATGGAACAGAAAAATTAAACAAATTTCTGGATCATCTTAATTCACTCCACAGTAAAATTAAGTTCACAATGGAGCTGGAAAACGACGATAAAATCCTGCCTTTTCTAGATGTGGAGGTGATGCGAAAAGAAGATGGTAATCTAGGACATACAGTATATAGAAAACCAACGCATACAAATCGGTATCTACATGCCGATTCGCACCACCACCCAGCGCAGAAGAGAGGACTTATCCATACTTTGGTGACCCGAGCGACCAGAATATGTGAAGAAACAAAACTTGGAGCAGAACTTATAAAGCTGACCGATGCACTGGAGCGCAACGGTTACCCGGCAAGTCAAACAAGGCAAATTATAAGAGCCAAATCTACACCGAACGAAGACAGAGTTGAACAAGAGTCAAAAACCTGTACTTTCCTGCCTTTCGTTCACAATGTGACAGACAGAATTGCCAGGCTGTTGAGAAAAGAAAGCATCAAGACTGTCTTCGGAACCACTACTAAAATCCACGACCTACTGAGGTCTGCAAAGACCAAGTTTCCTCTGGAAGCAGATGGAGTGTATAAACTCAGCTGTTCCGGATGTGACAAAGTTTATGTAGGCCAAACAGAGCGGACGATTTCCAAAAGGATAGCTGAACATTTTCGTGCTTGTAAACTCGGCCACCCTGATAAATCGGCAATCGCCGAGCACTTAATTGAAACCGGCCATTACTTTGGATTCGTTCCTGAGGTCCTGGGAAGACCCAAAACTTACAGATCACGCCTGATTACGGAGGCTATCGAAATCTACAAAAATCCAATTAATATTAATAGAGACGACGGAGCTAAGCTCAACAGCTCTTGGTATCCGGTAATTGACGGCTACACCAAAGCTAAACGCAAAAAAATACCATGTCTAAGTATACTGTAATATCATATAATAATACAATATAAAGGTATAAAACCTTTTTTGCTTATATTGGCTACTTTTGCTTTAACCACTTGAACTCTGTTGTCTAATTCTAGAATAAGGATGGCGCCACTTTCGTCGGCAATTCTCACATGGACGGACCCCAGGCTAACGTAAATACTGCGCTTTCACTAAAATCGCAGTTCCCTTTCTCCTGAAATACCTACCAGCTCGTAGTGAATTGAAGCTGGCGACACGGTATCGCTTCCAAGTAAATAATCACACACTTTACACTAACAATTACACATCGTCGGATCTACCGGATCTGCCCTGATGATGGACACTGCAACGCTGTCCGAAACGTCGGCTATAGTAGGAGGTAGCGCAACACGGCATAACACCCCAAAAACTAACAACGAAAACACTTAAACGTATTTTTAATTCGATAATATTTTTATTTCCTTGAATGGCAACGAAAAAAATATTATTATTTTTAGAAGAATTTTTGTGTTTGAATTCGATAAAAGATTTGACCTTTCTAAGGCTTTAGGGGCTACTAAAAATATCAAGTGACGCAATCGGAAATTAAAATTAATGTTGTGGATTACAATGATTTATTTTTGAAATTAACAAGTTTTTAAAGTAGGCTCAACAGGCGATTTGTTAAAGGCATTAATTTAAATTAAAAGTACCTGTGCTTAGTGAGTTATTTTATACAAATAACAAGTTTGTAGTGTATGCAATAGTGATATTTTTAACGAATCTGGGGTCTACAAAAAATAATTAGTAACAATTGCAACTTTTTTTTCATAGGGAAGACTTCTAGAAATTTTAATACTCAAGTTAAACAGCAACTAAGGTGTTAGAATAATAATTATTATTCTGAATTTGAAAACTACATTTTGAAAAATTATTCTTTTGATATAATTAAAGGGTTAAAATACAATGGGTTTATTATTTTTTTTATGACTTTATGTCCGGCTTAAATCTTCCCCAAAGGAAAAAACAACATGTCAACCTACCAGAGACCAAATGGGAAAATAGTTCACCGACTCCAGATATTTTCATATCAGAGGGTTCTGCTCGGTAGAACTCCTAAATTTTTTTATTTATTAGTAAAAGATTATACATTTATATTCATTATTTCAGAAATTTTTTGACTGCCCAAGTAGGAGGATTCCCGTTTTAGGACAGTCAAATTAGGATGAGTATTAACATTTGGAACATGGTCTGTAAAAAACAAAACAAAAATAAAAGATTAAAACATAGTAACTGTTCTTTGTTTAGCTAAGTTTTTTAATAATAATATTAATTACTTAGGTAGGTACCTAATAACATTGCATATCATAGTCCTACACACATGGGTTGTATAAAATAAGAAAAAAAGAGAAGAGAAAGAATTTAGAAAAAATAAAATAATAATAATAGTAATAATAAATTAAATAACTAATCAACAGGAAAGGTAACCGTGGTTTGCTTAGCATGGTTATTTAAATTATCATAAAAGTAATATATATATATATATATATATATATATATATACTTAAAAGTAAATGATTAAAACATAATGGTATCTGGTGTTTGCATTTCAAATTATAGTCCTACGTACACATTTTATATAAATGAGAACTAGAAAGAGAACAGAAACAATAAAATAAATCAAACAATTAATAGATGATTATTACTGTTGTTTGATTAGTATAGTATTAAAATAATAATAAAATAATAGATATAATATGTACTGGACCGATAAATCCTATTGATCACTCAATATAAATATTTAAAAAATCTTTTGTAATCCTACATGTATTTAAATTGATTGATTTTGGCATTTATATTAATTACCCTGTACGGTGGCATAAATTGAATGGTCGATAATAAAATGGTTCTAAGCGTTTTATCCCGCGACAAAATATCCTGCGGTGAAAAATATTCCCGACAAAACATCCCCCCAACAAAATATCTACTTAAATTTAACCTAACCTAACCTAAAGAAAATAATACAGACATCCTGTATAATGTTATATTAAAAAATAGTAAAAAGGGACAAAAAGAATTTAGACATCCTGTAAAGGCAATTAATTATTGTTCAAAGTAGTTACAAGAAGGAATTTGGCGTAGGGGAGATACATTTTGTCCTTTATTATGTCGAGGGATATTTTGTCGGAGGAAATTTTATCGGGGATATTTTGTCGGGGGATAAATACGCGCATTACCTTGTACGGTGGCATAAATTGAATGGTTGATAATAAAATAGGCAATGTTGCAAGAGGCAATAAAATATCGAAACTTTTCAAAACTTCAACAATAACCCAATTCGACACATCAAAAGGATAGAATCCAATTTCAAAAAACATATATTTGATATATTTTTTCGAAGGAACGGGATCAACCTTGGTCCAATAAAATGGGAGATATAAAAAACTACCTTCAATTTTGAATGTTATTGCCGGTTGAATGTTAAGTTACTATTTGCGACACATCTCTAATACCCCTTCAGGGAGCCACTCTCCGTTCAATACCTCCAAAGTGCCCTTAGACCAACGATATACGATAGTCAAGATTGGCAATCAATTTTTTTACCTGACACCAAAAGACTAATAAAAATAATTCAGAATATAGGCCTTGCCAGTTTTAGCTTTTGAGGCAAAATTTTATCTAAGACATGATCAAAATTACGCTCTTCCCAACGGTACTGCGCGTTTTCATCCCGAGACAAAATATCCCCGAAAAAATATCCTATGGAAAAAAAATCCTCTAACAAAATATCTACTAAAACCTAACCTAACCTAACTTTCAGGATTTCTGTATCATTTTTGTCCAATTATACTATTTATGAAGAATAATTTATTATTATTTAAATTGATAAACTAATGTTTAAGACATTTTTATGCATAGCACAAAGGTAATAATAAATAAGTAATAATAATAAGGTGATATAAGTAATAATTATTAGCCTGAAACACTCATCTACATTGAAAGTCTCCCGAGAAAAGACACATGTGTCCCGTCGGTGGCATGTATCTTTTCTCGGGAGATTTTTTCAATGTAGATGAGTGTTTCAGGCTAATAACTATTACTTATAATAATAATTTATTGTCTTAACGGGATGTTTGTATTATTTTTGCAACATTTTACTATGTTTGAACAATAAATTAATTTTTCAAAAAAAGCAAACACATTGTGACTTGACATTTTAAATAAATAAAAAGAAAATACTTTGTTTTAGGTCACTTTATGATAAAGTTAATAAAGTGACCTAAAACAAAGTATTTTCTTTTTATTTATTTAATAAATTAATTGTCTTCATAGGATGTCTGTATTATTTTTATCCATTTTTTTTGTTAGGTTCGGATAGGTTAGGTTATTTTATGATGGGTTATTTTAGGTTTTAGTAGATATTTTGTTGGGGGATGTTTTGTCCGTAGGATATTTTATCGGGGATATTTTGTCGCGGGATGAAAAGTCGCAAAACCCTTCCCAACGCAACACCACCTAACTTATGGCGACACTTATGTATTTATTTAAGCAATTAAATTGGCAGTTTTAAATTTTGCTAACCAAAGGCATAGGTAGTTTGATAGATTGTCAACAGAGTGACACTTCTCTGAGGTTTGCTTATTTCTATTATTTAATTTCGTAGATATTTATTGAAATAATCTTATATCTAAAATTAAAAAAAATATACCATCTACATCTCATTTCTACTGGAGGATGGAATGCTAACTGGTCGGTCTCTTGGTTTGGTCCCTGGACAGTTGTAAATTGAGCTGCTGTTTGACTGTCTTCGTTTCTCATACAAGGGAACGCGCACAGAGATTTGAAGTGGTTTTAGAGGTTATCCGTTTCAGGAGTAAAACACTTATATTTGTACGAGATATTGTTTTCATCGCGTTAATAATTCAGATGAATTTTCAAATTACAGACATTTGATTCGAGTTCTGAGCTCTTGGGCTCTAAAATGTGGAATGAATTTCAAGAAATGATATCGAAGATAATATATAAAAAAAGGAGAAAGCTGACAGAACGACCACAGATAAATGATAACATAGACATAAGTTGTATAGAAAATTCAGATAAAAGGTGACAAGTCTATAGATGGAAGTTATGAAAAAATTAATTAAATTTGAAAAGCTAAGTAAGAAATGAAGTTAAATATTAAACAAAGGACAACACAACACTCAACTATTTCTCTCTCTCTCTCTCGTCACACAATTCTTGCTACATTCATACATCACATTCTATTATTTCAATTCTTGATCTGTGTGAATTTGAATTGATTTAGTTCTGGGTCAATCGTGAACTGCCTAATCATTTTAACCCGATCGCGTACCACTGAAGATCAGTAGAAAGGGTGATTCTGTTTCTTTTGCAACAGCTTAAATCTTAAAGTTATAAGTGTTAAATCGGCCCTATGCGATATATTTTTACAGTTTTCTTAAATGCGGTATTCCATACTGCGCTTTCAAAAGTACCAACTCTCAAAAGTAGTTACGCTAACGGCAGAGATGGCGGCGCGTTTGCCGCGTAAACCTCGTTAATAGATGTCAGACGCGGGAATTGCGAATCGAATGTTATCGCGTACAAACATCAAATTAAATGTAAATAGTTTTATAATAATAATACCTAAGTGTTTTTAAGTAGATAATTAATCCATACAAACTTAGATCAATACACAACAGGCATAGACAAGCCATTGAAAGCCATAGAAAAATACAGAAATTTGACGGCCGATAACGCACAACGGACGCCTTTCGATATGCGACGGATTTCGCCTTGTTGTAATAATTTTCTCGTAACGTTGTCTTAACGCAAAAGGTTTTTTTTTACGTTAGCTCCACACAGGAGGCCCTGAGGAAAATAATTCTCTTCAGGGCCTATGTCATCTTTGGGGATGTTGGGTAGCGGGTATTTTTAGGAAAGTAAGGAGAGGAAGTTTTGGGAAGGAAAAGGGAATTAGGTGTGAGTAGGAATGCTCCCATCTCTCCCACTGCGGAGCAAGGCGATGTTCCCAGATAGTACGGCTGGAGAAGTCAAAGGGGCTCCCTCAGCCATTCTCTCCCGATCCAGCCTGCCAAGACCTGGATAAACCACACCCCATAAGCCCGGGCACCCCTGCTATGTCACCAAACGTAGCGATCCACTTGGGGTGACCTAAAGCAGAGGTGTTGGTTATATTTAGCTTTTTTGTTTTTTTACATTAGCTCCACACAGGAGGCCCAGAGAAAAATAATTTCTCTCAGGACCTGTGCCATTTTGGGGATGCTGTGAGGAGGATATTTTTAAAGAAAGGAAGAAGAGGAAGTTCTGGAAGGGATAAAATCAGAGGGGTGGGTAGGAATCTAGGGTTCAGTTTGTTCAGGTCATCCGCCGCCAGATCCAGACAAATCTCACCCCATGAAACCGGGCACCCCTGCTAAGTCACCAAACGTAGCGTTCCACTTGGGGTGACCTAAGGCAGATATATGTTTGTTATCCAATAAATTTTCCCGGGACGGCGGTACCAATACCCGCCTCCCAAAATAGAACCTGTAAGTTTTTACTTTTACCTTTACGTTTCTCGTTTAATGAGCCAAAAGCCTTTTTTTTTACATGTACAGGCCAATCTAGAATGATTTTTTTCAAATGTTTCTAATACAATAAAACGACTACTGTTGAAGTAGTTATTTTTCCATTAGTACACTTCCAAGTTCCAGCTACACGAAGATGGTGGGGAGGGGTGGGGGGGGGGGGCTAGGATATGGGGGAAAGGAAGGGGGAGGATAGGTAATGTCTCTACCCTTCTCACCTAACATACCCAATACATGTAATATTATATTAAGGTATCAGTGGTATCACCAATGCATAGGCGTATCTAGTGTCTGTGTACGAAGTACTGCGAAGGAGGTTTTATGCGAACGGTTGGAATTATATTTTATAAAAGACTAGCGAGTTCCCGGCATGCGTTGCAACGCAACTCAATAAAGAAATTGTTCTCCCCGCATGTCCTTTCCCATTCGTCTTGTTCCCCTTCCGAGTCCCCTTCCCCTCGCGCGCATTCTCCGCCTTCCCTATCCCCACTTTCCTCTCCATATTCCCCCATCCCGCGAACACCACTCCCGCGTTCCCCTCACATTCAGTACCAGTCATTCAGTCACATCTTTGTCATTGGAACCGCCCTGTACAGTTGCAAGGGAAAAATTATCACGATTACAAAAATTATATCAACATTAAGAAATGTTTTAATAAAAAGCACATGAGATTGTTATAATTAAAAGTAATTTATTTTTATCATCTAAATCTAAGTACCAACTCGTATATATTGTTAGCAGCATATTTAAATATTGCCGCTCATCTGCCGCCAGAGGTACTGGTATCGCCTCTGTCGGCCAACAAGGAAACTACACCAGCTATAGCGGTCGGTAAAGAAGGGAACAACCAACAGCACGGGCCACGGACAGCCAACGGCTGGATTTACAAATGGCGGAACACGGAATATAATCTTGCTGATTCTTGAATGTTGTTATTGTCAATTAACGTGGAGACAATATATTTCATCATAAATATTAACTTAGCGTTTTATTATTGCTAACAATATATAAAAATCAATATATGTTTGTATGTGTGTTTCTTATGCGTTGCTAAACCATTCATCCGATTCCGATGAAACTTTGAGGGTTTGATGTGCGCATGCCCGCTATGGTTTCTATATACAATAGTGAGCTCTGGCGTCATTAAATTATGCGTTGCTAACAATGCGTTGCTAAACCGTTCATCCAAGAACTCGGAATGGGGGTTCGCGAGACGTGGGAAGTGGGAGAGGGGAGTGAGGGGGAAGGGACGCGGGAGAGGAAGCGGACGAATGGGAAAGGACACGCAGGGAGAAACTAATTTCTTTATTAAGCGGCATAGCAACACACGCCAGAGAACTTGCTAGTAATTGTCACATCACTATTAATATCTACCTATTGCACATTACTAGTGCTGAACTACTTATAATAGATTTTATTCATCGATGGTCACTCGGTAAAGGATGTAAAATGTGTAAACGTCTAGTAAAATAATAGTCCTAATAACAATGAAAGTGTTTTTATCCATATAAAGTATATAATCAAACAGTAATCTATAAAGTTTTTGTTCTTCACCTCCCGTAAAAGTTGTAAAAACATTATTTTTAATTAAGACAGCAAATAATGACGAAAATTTATGCGACATTTAAAATGACAGGCTCTTTTTAATAACCATCCTGTACCACCCTAACGGTAAGCCTGAATTCTCCCTCTAACCTCGTGCCTTTCGCTTTTACCTTGAAAAACGAGACCACCCCTAAAAGGGGGACGCTCAAAATTAATGATGTTTTCTCCCATTTATTCGTGGAGAACATCTTGTTATTACTGTAACATTATAAAATAATATTATGCCCAACGAATGCATCCAATTAGATAATTTAATATTTTCTATAGGTTTATTATTACAGTTGTGTGCGAAATTTAAAATCATTCATTACTCTATTTGATATTTTTGTGGAAATAACTTATCTTTTACTAGCAGACCCGGCCGCGTATTCCCAATTCCTACCGCGATTCCGTCGCTCCACCGACTGAAACGCGTTAGGGATTGGAATGCATAAATCACCTTACAACCACTACCGCGTTTCAGTCGCCTTCGCGATTTGTTGCTCTCTGTTTCTGAGAGGGTGACGACCGTAATTATAAAAGGGTAAGCAGAGAGGATAGACCGCGTTTTTTTTACTTACAAAATCTTTTTTTACTTTTAAAAAAATTATTTTTTAAGTAAAAAAAAGACACGCGTAGAGCGACTAAATCGCGTTAGGGATTAGAAATACGCGACCCGGCCACACGTTGCTGTGGCTAACGAAACACAACGCCATTATCCAACCTTTATAAAATCCACACCACCTGCTTGCCAGCTGCCCGCTGCCCGCTACCTGAATTGAATATTTGAATTTCTCGGCTTTTCTCTACTATAATAAGCATGTATTATACATATAAACCTTCCTCTTGAATCACTCTGTCGGTGAAAACCGCATGCAAATCCGTAGTAGGTTAAAAGATCTAAGCGCACAAAAATTTTAAGCGACTTCTTTTTATACTACGTAATGATATTCTCTTCTCTACAGAGTTTTACGAACAAACTGTTACCTGGGATGAGATGGCAAAAATGTACATAGATAGGAAATTATTATGTGGAAAAATGTCTAGCATGGCAGATGTAAGGTTTAGATTGATTATTTAAAGAAAAGAAGGTATTAGAAATACAAATTAAATGTGTATTAAATCAAAAAAATGACATCCTACAACTAAGGCTGTCTGGCTTGGGCATGCTTAGGTTAAATAGTTCTTTTGATACCGTGGTAAGTCGAAATGACGCATGATGAAGTCTTCTTTTGTGAAAATGAATCTCACAACATGAGACGGGCAGGACTCCTAAGGAATGGCTCCCAGCCAAAAGGACCCTCCAGAAACAGCATAGGCGGATGACTATGGATACCAATCATCCCACAAGGATGACTTGCAGTCAGCTCTCAAGACGGCGAGTGTGCCATGCCAAATTTACAAACACGATGTAGCGGTCTTCAAAAAAAGGATCCGTCGTATTGCGGTTGACGTGACCGCCCTGAGCTCTCGGCTGTGATACCAAGAATCGCCAGCTCTCTTTTCAAACTTGCAAATTTTGAAATCTGTCCAGGATCAGCAACTGTTGCATTCCAAAAATATTGCAGGGCTCGCAACATTACCAATGCCCAAATGTCACTGGGCAAGCACTAGAGGTGCCACACACCGAAACCATAAATGAAGTGTGTGTAAGAGGGTGCACACACCTTGTTACAAATACTTTTATGTAACAAAACGACCAAACGCCTTGAGGTTAATAATTTTATAGAGTAATGAAAAACACGAAATAGTATTGTAATAATATAGGTATTGAAAAGGCAAGATTGCTACATTAATGTTTCATGGATAAAGTAGCTACCTAGAAAACTGAAGGAAACTAATACATACATTAAAATGTAAACGGTGACCGGACAACTCAACAATGTGAAAATTCATTACTCTAATAATGTCTAAGCAAAGTAATAATGTAAAAAAAATCATAAACACATATTTTAGTTTGTAAGACCGTAAATAAATAGACAAACTGAAGTATTTTCGTCACAAAAAACGTTTGCGGATCTTTTTTAAAATGATTTTGTTTAAACTAAAATTAAAATTCTGAAAGATAACCTTACCAGATAATTTATTGATTTATTTTACTGCATGATTATATGATTTGAAATGTGTGTTTTATAAATAAAAAAAGTTGGTTTGAAAATTGAACAATTCTGCCAACGACCTACGGTAAAACGTTATTGTACTAAAAATAAACATATTTTCTCAAAATTTAGAACAAAGCTTTACCAGATAAAAAAAAAATCTTTCTAAATGAATTTATAATTTTTCGTGGAAAAGAATACGTCTAAAATTTGATTTAAAAAATACATATTTCCGGTTTTGTCTGGTTATTCCCTCTTAACAATATGATGGATGATGTTCGGAAGGGACAATTTGATCCACATTCATACATTATATTGTGATACGAGAAGGACAAGGGGATTACATACTTTTCCTTTGGAGGCAAATTTGAATAACATGAGCAAAGAAAATACTTTTCTCTCGCGAATTTATCGTCAAAATATTGTTATAAGGGGGTTGTTAGAATTGTAGAGGAATGTAACCAAATATGAAATAGTATCCAAAAAATGGAATTCTGGCATTTCTCTTAAATAAATACTCCTAGACGCAAATTGAATTGAAATAGTGATCGTCTATCCCACTTTGGGATGCCATAGTCACACTGGCTCCAGGCAGATGGGAGCAGTTGGAACTGTTGTGCGGTATTCACACTCGACAAGTGTGCGTACTTTCAGCATCGCTCTGGTATAATACCACCTCTCAGAATGGAAACGTTACTTTAGCCGTGTTTGGTGACTAGAACTGTTCAGCCAGGCACTTCCCCACCTTTCTCACCCCATCGCCATTATGGGGTTAGGTTTGTTTGTTTGGGTTTATGCAGAGAGGTTTTGTCCAGGTCTTGGCGGCAGATGCGTCTGCCCACCTGCTGCGTGGCGGGCCGGGCCGAGAGAGACTGGTAGAGGGAGGCCTTTTGACCTTCTCGGCCACACTCTTTCGGCCTTGCACCGCAGTTGGAGGGATGGATTCATACGTCCGTCACTCCTGGACATATTGAACCCCAGATTCCTACACAACACTTATACCCTTTTCCTTCCCAGAATTTCTTATCATTCCCTTCCTTAAAAATACCCTCCAGACAGCGTCTCCTAATATGATACAGGACCTGAGGGAAATTATTTTCTTAATGGCCTCCTATGTGGAGCTAATTAAAAAAAAACCTATATGGTCACCTAGTACGGGTAAAGCCATTTCAAGCAACGTTTCAATTCTGAATGGTACTTTCTTCACCTTTCTCCACCTTCCTCTA
The DNA here is from genome assembly GCA_917563855.2 of Limnephilus lunatus. Lineage (NCBI taxonomy): Eukaryota > Metazoa > Arthropoda > Insecta > Trichoptera > Limnephilidae > Limnephilus > Limnephilus lunatus. The sequence continues at coordinate 51,227,985 of OU830596.1, read as the reverse complement.
CCATCTCCTTCTCCTCCCTACTACCTTCAGCCTCACAGTATACCCCAATTGGGAATGCCATAATCACACTAACTCCAGACGTATGGGAGCAGTTCGGACTCTTATGCGGTATTCACATAAAAAAGGACTTATACACTCTACACTCATTCAACAAATGTGCATTGAAAATAAAACTTTAAAAAAAAAGTGATTCTGTAGAAAATTTATCACATCGTTTTGCAAATGAACGGTTCGTCAGTACCTTACCATTGTAACAATTCAGGTACCAATGCAGAAATAAACTCAGTAATGAACCGACTGCACAGTGCATGGAATAAGTATTACATGAACACCAATGGTACTGAATGTCTATCAGCCTATAACAACATCGTTATGTCTATCTTGATAGCTTTGAAATGTTCATAATTTTTCAATATGTATCGAAATTTATACGAATGTGCATCCTACGTTTTACTCCGTATGTTTTTTTAAGGTAAATTTTTTATACTTGGTACTTATTTTAATTGTTATATCTCATTAATTCTTTGATTATATCAAATGTATTTTTAATTTTATCATTTGTGAAAGCCATAATTGGACGTGTACACATAAATAAACCTCATCGCTGTGTATATATCTGTTCCCAATCTCACCCGCTTGTAGGGTGGCTTGGTTGGGTGGGGGGGTATATAGATAATACATGCACAGCCGCAGTACCGCATCCCTAAAGACCGTCTGCCTACGCGTGCGGTGCGGTGACCTATGGGGGTGAGCTCGCCCCGCACCTGCTACCCCTAAACGGCAAACTCGCCCCGTGGTCCGGGGATGATTCGAAGCGACATGTCGCGACAACGAAATTACCAAGTGAGGCTTTGTCACTTTTATTTCAGAGTCGATTAGTACCTGATGGCTTGTTCAATATTTATGAATGGTTTTAGGTCGTCGAACCTAAAAAAGACTGCAAATTAAGGAAATATTTTCAATTCTTTCACAACCGATCATATGATGTAGGTCGAACTGTAAATGTAACAACTCAGCAGTAGGTATTCGTTATTTTTGAGTGATATAATCTAACAATTATTCAGCAGTACTCATAATTTTCGAGTCATGTAATGTAACAATTCGGCAGTATTCGTAATTTTCGAGTCATGTAATGTAAAAATTTGGCAGTACTCGTAATTTTCGGGTCATGAAACGTAACAACTCAGAAATAGGTACTTGAAGTTTTCAAGACCAGTAATGTAACAATTTACCATTACTCGTATTTATCGAATTATGTAATGTAAGAGCTCTGCAGTCGGCAGTACTCGTAATGTCAAAAATCGAAGCCTTAAGAATAAAGTCTCGAGCTTAATGTAACAACTCAGCAGTTTTCGTAATTTTTGAGTCACGTGGTGTAACAACTCGATACTCGTAAGTCTCGAAATCATGTAATGTAACAACTCAGCAGTACTCGTAATTTTCAAGTCATGTAATGTAACAACTCAAGAGCAGGTACTTGAAAATTTCACCTTAGCACTTTAGCAGTTTTAGAGAGTCATTTATATATTCAAAATTGAAATTTATTAATGGGAAAACGACAACCTGTTCCGAACCCATTAAATTGTGATATTAATTAATACTTTGTGGTGTTTAGTTTGTCGAGGGTGCCAATGGACGACCAAACCCTCTACTTGGGTTCGAACCCTTATTATAATCATAATGGTAAGCCGATAGTCGATTTAATAATAATAATATGAAAGGGCATTTAAAATAACGAGGTATGGTTTTCAAAGGATGGAGAGAGATTTTAAGTGTGTATGAAATTGATACAAGAGGTAATTGGGTTTTTCTCAGAGTTTTTGTTATATTTCGAGATGCTGCACTGTGCGGAAAATCTTTCAAAGAAGAGAAATAAGAAAACCTTGCTTTATAAGAGATTCGTGTTGTAGAATAGTGGAAGCAGGAAAGCTGACAAGTTTTTATGTAGCAAATTATTTCAATTAAGACGTAATGCTGGGCACGTTTTCAATCTAAATCAGTGATGAAATCGGTGATAGAATCGGTGATGGAATCGGTGACGAAATCGGTAATGTAATCGGTGATGAAATCGGTGATGAAATCGGTGATGGAATTGGTGATGAAATCGGTAATGAAATCGGTTATAAAATCAGTATGAATCGGGATGAAATCGCTTATGAAATTGGTGATGAAATCAGTTAAGAAATCGGTGATGAAATTTGCTGTCAAATTAGTGATGAAACCAGTGATGAAACTAGTGATGAAATCGGCAGTGAGAATATCTACCACTCTGCTACGCACCGCAAATATACTTACGATATTAGACAATATACTCGTACGTCAGAACAACCAACAATTTGGATAAAAAATTGTATATAATATTTTGGTATCCTGGAAATTTTATTTGCTTTTTGTCCAACACAAAAATCTTTTACAGTGACGTGTCATCACTTGTCATCATCAGAAAACTACTTGATTTCGTTTGTTCTAATAAACTAAGGAATCACTGGTTTAGTTCTTCGCATACCTCCTGATACATCTTACATATTTCCTTGTAACCCGTTTTCATTTCAAAACAATCACAAAAGAAAATACGTAATTTTCCGTTCTAATTGAATTGCGTCAATAAAATTAACATTCGCCCAGCGTTCCGTGCATTAGAAAATTTCCAAACGAAAAAACCCTCTCTATATATCACTTAAATGTGGTTAGCACATTTTCCATGAAAAGAATTGCGAATGGGGTTGAAAACATGGAACGGAAAAATTCTTGAAGTACTGTACAAGTACTGAACGAATTTGACAATAAAGAAAGTGGATTTTCGTAAGGAAAGATTTCGAGATGTTATTTGTTTTTATTTTAAGAATATGGGTTACATTTAAACTTTACAAAATATTATATTTAAGGTCAGTATACCTTATCACGAAAGGGGAACTCTTGTGCGTGATTAGAAATTCACGATTCTTATTTTAGTTGTATGTTATAATAAGTTTTGTATAAAATATTTATATTTTCTTCAAACACAGCAAACGTATTTTGTGGCACAGTATTAAGTAAACACTGAAAAAGTGAGCATTGCTCACGAAACATGGTTTTTATAAACAATAAAAGTGGTAAAAACTAAGTAGGTATTTTATTGATTTGCATTTATTTTTTAATGTAAATTTTTTTTTCAAAAAATGTTTAATTTTATTTATTTATTCTGTTTGGTTGATGATGCAGCTCAATTCAGAAGGGAGATTATTGTAGATTTTTATAGTTTTGTTAATATAATAGTTTTGCATTTGTGTTTTCTTTTGTTTTAAAATTAAAAGCATGGTGTTTTCTCTTCCTAACAACGCTTTTTTTTTACATTAGCTCTACACAGGAAGTGCTGAAGAAAATATTTCCCCTCAAGGCCAATGTCATATTTGGGGATGCTGTGTGGGGGGTATTTTTATGAAAGGAAGGTTAGGATGTTCTGTGAAGGAAAAAGGTAAAAGGGGTTGGTAGGAATCTGGGGTTCAGTGTGTCTAGGAGTGACGGACGAATGATTCCATCTCTCTCACAAGTGCAAGTTGATGGTCCAAGAGAGCCCTGCTGGAGAAGTCAAAAGGTCTTCTTTAAATATTCTCTCATTTGTAGCAGGCGCATCCGTCGCACTTGGGATGATCTATGGCAGAGGTGTTGGTTATCCAATAAATGGTATTTTTGTATTTCGCTATAAGTAAGGATAAATTGACCTTACTTCACGACATGGTTTATCAATTCTTTTAGAGGTTTATCTATTCATTGGTTGTATCTCATAATACGCTAGGGGTAGTTCTCCCTTACAACCATAAACCTGCATCCCTTATTATATGGGATCAGCAATTTTCAGCCTCGAAACCTCCAAACAGGGTTGCTTATCGGAAAGGCTGAATAGGCGAAGGGACCAGCTTATAAGCCTTGAAAGGTCCTGTAGACCCTTAGAGACCTTTGAATTTCAAATTAAAAACATGTATTACAGGATATAAATGGAAACACATATCGAAAATTGGAATACCACAAGAAATTATTGATATTAAACTTTGAAATGTGATTTTTTTTCTTTTTTTTTTAAATATGTTAATCTCTTAGGTATTTTGCCACTGTGCAAGTTTTTTGTCTTAAACATACTGTCAGATGTATAAAAAAAATACTTTATTTCCGCTTCGCTATTAAAGCTGTATAAATGAATTATTTCTGAATGTAGCCAAATACAAAAAAAACTGTTTTTGAAAGGTTACGAAATAAGCTTTCAAATTGTACTAATACAAATAAATATTAATATTTTTAAATGTTCAAATTTAGAATGCAAATATTAAAAAATATATTAAAATGACTCACGTGGTGTTTTTATGTGAAAGCGGTATTAAAATCAAGAATACAAGAATATTTAATAAAAAAATTAACAATGTCTAATGGCGCGTAGGCGATTTGGCGGGTGAAAACTGTTTCTACAAAATAAGTCTTTTTTATATATTTCTATGGACAACATTGAATAGAGATGTGAAGCTTCTATAAAGAATTCAATTGCAACACTTTTTTCCTTTTTTCAATAATGTATTATATAATTAAACAATGTAAGATGGAAATATGATATGAAATAAATTTGTCAATTTGACTGGCCTAAAACAGGATCCATACCTAGTTGGCTAGTCAAAGTTTCCGCATTTTTTTATTGAATAATTTTATGTGAAATATATTATTATTATTATTTAATATGGATCATTTCCTTTTTGTTTTAGGGTTGTCGCTAGAACAATAAATAGTGATTCGTGTTTTTAAGTTTGTATTTAATCCTTTTAACACACGACAAGCCATTGAAAGCCAAATCACAGAAATTTGACAGCCGATGACGCACGACGGACGCCTTCCGATATCCGATGAATTTTGCCTTTTTGTATTAATTGTCTCGTAACGCTGATTTAACGCAAAAGATACAGAATAAACCTTCTGGTTTGCCGTCATTTATTAATTCAATAAAAGTCGTGTTTAAAAACTTTAAATTTACTATTTGCATAGACCGCAAAAGGCATTACTTGACTCAAAGGCTTTGGTTACGTTCAGACACACACACAACACATACGTGAATATAAAATTCGTATAGCATACGTAAAATGTATATTTCCTCGGTAAAGCCAGCCTGCACTTATTTCTGCGGGTTCCCTAATCCCGCATATCGCTGCTGAGTTTATATAATCCCTTTTTAATGAGATCTCGTCCTGGAAAAATTTACCAGACTGGCCAAGGTTTCGACTGCTTACGATGCAAAGTACCTGTATTCTAGGGTGGGTCACGACCGTATGGGATAAAAATCTTGTTTTGATTTGTCTAATAGTGATAAAAGGGTGTTAAATGGAGATATAAAATCACGTAATTTTTTAAAAAAATATTTGGATATCATCTTCTTCCACCGGATTGACTTTGAAATTTCACATAATAGAGAAAAACCTACCCTTGTTGAATCATAAAAAAATGTTAGATTCACCATTAAAAATGAACCATTATTAAAAAAATATAATTAAATAATTCAAATTATTTTAAGGCAGTGTATTCAAATACCAGCAAAAACCTTCTTATCTCAAATTTCGGCATTATTTTGCGAGACTCAATCTTGGGACTTTTTGTTAATAATTTCGTAAAAATATACCATATGGAAGATTACAAAAAATATGGCTTCAAAATAACTTTTATGTACACAAGAAATCCTCTTAAAATGAAAATTTTCAAAACTTTGAAGTGAATCCGCAGGAAGAAGATCGTATCAGAAATTTGAAAATTTTTAAACACGTCGTTTTGAACCTATTTGGCATACTTTTATCGCTCTTAGGATTTAAAAATAACGTTTTTTTTAAATGACCCGCCTTACTGTTAACTAAGTACATGTATACTATTACTTCCGTCCATGTGAACATACTTGACTTCTTTTAAAGTTTAACTTAAATGCGAGAGAGTTGTTCCTTCCATATTTGAGTATCAATTTGGGACGCGAGTTTGGTGAAGGACCACCATTCAAAATTGAAACGTTGCTTGACATAGCTTTAGCCGTGTTTTGCAACTAGATCTGTATAGCCAGGTACCTCCCTGACTTCCTACTCCCCATCTTCTTATTCATATAAAATAATATAGACCTATCTAGTTACACTTGTGTCGTGTTCCAGAGACTTTCATCCCAAGACAAAATATCCCCGACAAAACATCCCTCAACAAAATATCTACTACAGCTTAATCTAAATAGAATAAAATGGGACAAAAATAATACCGATATCCTGTAAAGACCATAAATTATTTTTATCTGAATTATTTTTGTCCCTTTTCACTATTTTGAACAATAATTTTTTGTCTTAATAGAATATTTGTATTATTTTTGTTCCATTTTTTGTTAGATTAGGTTAAGTTTTAGTAGATATTTTGTTGAGGGATGTTTTGTCCGTAGGATATTTCGTCGCGTGATAAAAACGCAGTAGATACTCTCAGTATCGCCCTGGTGAAAGACCATCACCGTTAAGGGCGTTTAACCAGCCAGCGGCCGAAAATTCACATTTCGTCGAAAGAAGTTCTTACAATCGTACAGGGCGGTTCCAATGAAAAAGATTAATTATTCTCCGTACCAGCTTTTTAAAATTATAACTCAATATCTATATTATTTGATTCCAAATTTGCTTAAATTTATATTTACATCCAAAAATGCTCAAAGGCGTGATGATAAAACTATTAAAATTATGTACTTTTTGTAATTATTTTTTTATCATAAGTATTTATCATTTTTCAATAATGTCTAAGCAAAATAAGAATGTAAAAATATCTGAATTATATATTTTTGTAAGTGCGCAAATAAATACACAAACGGACCAATTTTCGTCAAGAAACACATATACGTATATATTTATTAATGATTTTATTTAAACTAAAATTAAAATTCTGAAACATAAGTTTCCCAGATAATGTATTGATTTATTTTACTGCATGATTATATGATTTGAAATGGGTGTTGAATAATACAATTTTTTTTTTAAATTTAACAAATCTGCCAACGACCTATGGTATAACCTTATTATACTAAAAATAAACATTTTTTTCTCAAAATTTAAAACATACGTTTACTAGATAAAAGAACAATTTTTCGAAACCTATTTATAGTTTTTTTGTGGAAAAGAGTCAATACGTCTAAAATCTGATTTAAAAATGATATATTTCTGGTTTTCTCTGGTTATACCCTCTTAAGAATGGATACCTTGTTTGAAATTATTTTAGCCGTGTTAACTGTATCTGAATAGCCAGGTACTACCTCTCCCCATCTCATTCCCCGCACCCTTCAGCCTAACAACTTTAAAAAAGGGGGATGCCATGGTCTCACTGGCTCTAGGTGGTTGGTAGCAGTTCGGTCAGGTCTTCGTTTATTAAATATTATAATTTGTGGTTTTCTCATTAAGTTAAGAATAAATAAATATTCATCCTAGATTTGCAGAAAAGTCAATAGAGGTCGCATATTAAATAAAAATGGATAAATTTATGCAAGATACTATCTAGATAGCATTTAGTTCTAGTTGAATCTTCAATTCATTATAACGTCTCAAGTACATGAACACTTTACACGACAACATGATAACATACATTTAAACACCATCCACACTATCTATGGTAAACAATCCATTGGTTACGAGGGGGGCAACTTATAATTGCCTCCCAAATGACATTAAAAACGAAAATAAGTTGGGTAAATTAAAAAAAAAATTATTAATATTTATTCTTGATAAATAAAATAATGAAATAGAATAGCGCTGTATTGAAATATTTAGTTTACCTTATTTCTAGTTAAATGAGTGAATATGTTATTTTATTTTAACTGGAATAAAAAAAAAAAAAAAAATCTGCAATCATATATAAAAATGAAAAGAAAATAATGCTGGTAGTTTTTGGTCGAACAATGCTACAGTTAAATATAACCGAATCGGATAGGAACACATTAACTCAGTTGGTAAAGCACTGACACGGAAAGTCATATGTCCTGGGTTCCAGTCCCAGATGTGACTATATATTTTTCTGTTTCAGATTTTCAATGAGTTTCGCTAATATTATCTTCATTTAATTAAGTATGGTGACCGTGGCCGGTTATCCCATGTATTCTGGACTCCCAATATAATGGATCCAGATTTCTCTCAATATGACGATCTCGGACAGGGTGTTACTACAATAAAGGGGTCTCCACACGGTACTGCCGCAGTACGTTCTGCCGCAGAACGGACTAAAAATCGTATGGTCTGTAGTCAAAACCGCCAGCCGTATTGTTATTATTCACCATTCATTTTATTTTAAATAATAAAGGCTGGTTAAACTGCGGCAGTACCGTGTGGAGACCCCTTAAGAAGACGTAGGTAGTCTGGTGATGTTTATTCCGGGAATATGTTACAGTGGTTCTTCTAAGGAAGTCTGATGGTCAAGAGGAGGAATGGACAACAATCACACCCTTTTAAACGTTCCTCATGTTGTCTCTCTCATACACGCATGTCTCTTTCATACCGCAAGACATACGTTCACCACATTAAGTAATACTAATAATACACTTCCACTGGCAATTAGACAAAACAAAATGTATCTTAAATATAAATCTGACAGCAAGTCCTGGGTTACCAGCCAAAACAGATCCAACATGAAAGATTTTATCAAAACTAACTCATTAGTATTTATTATTATTTTTAATTGATAAACTAACGTTTAAACAAATTTTTATGCATAGCTCAAAGGTAGATAACAAATATTATAATCAATAATTATCAACCTGAAACACTCATCAACATTGAAAAAATCTTCCGAGAAAAGATACTGTTGGTTGTTTTCAATTGGAAAAATGTAATAATAAGTTCTTCAAATTTTGCAAATTCACTTTGTGGCACCATTTTATTAATTAAATTATTAAAACACTTTGTTTTTACCACAATAATCTTTATTTAAAAAGTCGACATGTTTCGAGAACGATGTTCTCTTCATCAGGACATTATATGTACTCATGTTCTCTTCATCAGTACATATAATGTCCTGATGAAGAGAACATCGTTCTCGAAACATGTCGACTTTTTAAATAAAGATTATTGTGGTAAAAACAAAGTGTTTTAATAATTTAATTAGTAATAATAAGTAATTGTCGAATGAAACACTAGTATATATTGAATTATTTGGCGGGTATTAGATAAGCCGCCATAGCTCAGTGGTCAGAGCTCCTGACCGGCAATCAGAGGGACACGGGTTGGCGGCCAGTATCTTTTCTCGGAAGATTTTTTCAATGTTGATGAGTGTTTCAGGTTGATAATTATTGATTATAATATTTGTTATCATTAGTGTTTATTTTTTCAATGTTACGTTGATGATTACATGTTACTTGTAATATTATGTAATTATTTTGTATTTTGTATATGTTATTATTATAAACCGCTCAAGCTAAGTGCCTGCTCTCAACACAGGTTCTCCTAATGAGACAGGCATAGAATAAAACAAATTGTAAGTCAAAAATTAATAAATATGAATAATTAACAAGAAAAATTGAATAATTTAATTTTCCACAACATTTTTCAGAACCTTTGAATACAGCGGCAGGCAGGTTGGCTAGCTATAACAGGGTGGGAACCGCTGCAATCAAATACCAAACAACTCGCACTAATGGCATTGCATTCGCAAAGGTAACAAGCTTGAAAACACTGAATAAACAATCCCTAGAAGTTCTCTATTTTCGTACATATTGGCGTCATTAAATTTCATATACCTACGAAGCCTACTCTTTCCAAATTCGTTCCGCAACTTTTCAACCCGCAATAAAATATCCCCGGAAAAATATCCTACGAACAAAACATCCCTTTAACAAAATATCATCTAAAACCTAACCTAACCTAACAAAAAAGGGACAAAAATAATACAGACATCCTATAAAGACAAATAGTAAAATGTAAGATTATTTATAATATTCAAATTACAAAATTTTAAGCAACCCCCGATAAAAAAGAGCTGATGACCTTGAAACGCTTGAACAGATTTTCACTAATAAGGAAGTTGAGTGAAAAATATTTTGACTTATAAAAAATATGTTCATGTAGATCAAAAAATATCGATTCTAAATATATAAATATATTTCTATATAGTTATTATTAGAAAGGGTAGATAACAAATATTATAATCAATAATTATCAGCCTGAAACATATTTATATCTTTTATTATAATATTTGTTATTATATTTGATTATAATATTTGTTATCTACCCTTTCAACCCTTTGTGCTATGCATAAAAATCTTGTTTAAACGTTAGTTTATCAATCAAAAATAGTTATTATTAGAATTAATTGAACCTTCTTAAAAATCCATCCAAAAGCTATGAACTACAAACGCTTCATGAATGGTAGAAAGAATTCTGACGTCATCGGAGCCTCAGTTTGTATGAAGAGCGGATCACCGAAATATCTATAGTGCATCTCTTTCTATTACACGAGAGATGGTTTGTGTATGATGAGAGAGGTGTATGGCCAAACGTCGTTTACTTATGGGCCAAACGGTTTTGCATTCTATCCCCTAAAAGTATTTTTAAGTTTAGTAATGGGTGGTTTGGTATATTTAATGGTTTAGTAAACAAAGTTTATGTAATGTAAAATCTGTTTAAAAAACCACATACCATGTCAGAAATCGGATATATTCAAGGCCAGTCCGACTACCTACCAATCGTTGATTCTGACATGTTGATTTTATATTTAAGAGATAATACTGATCACATTAGTGCTGAAATTTGTTGAGTTAAAGCTTCCAAGTAAATACATCAAATTATTAATTGTGTTCATTTGTATGTTACAATAAATATCATATATTTTTACAGTATTAAATAATAATCATTACGTATTCTACCCATCTGACATCTGATGTTTCGCCATAAACCTCACTAGTTTTGTGCAAGTATATTAAATTTTTTGATTGCGCACAAAAGTCTCACAGTGAACTGCGCTGTAAACCGTTATCTTACTTTCGGTCTTTACTTTTTTGCGCTGCGGCCTGAATTGGCGGGTGGCACTTCAACCAACGGCGATCGGCCAGCGACAGCAGTACCGTGCTGGGAAGAGTTTAGGCGCGAGAAACAAAAATTCTACATTTAAATATTAATTTAGCTATGAAATCTTGATCCATTTTCTTTTTTTAAAATAACATCAATTCTGATAGACGGTTAACATTGATAAAAAAAATTACTGGAATTCCTTATTGAAGACTTTAAAAAATCTCCATACAAAATGCCCAAGCGACGCAGTTTTCTCAGTTTAAATGATGTCACACCCACACCCCGCCTCTTACCGCTCGGATTCCGCTCGTTTTGGCGGGCTTAATAAAATTTAAACTTTGAGAATTAATTTTACTAAAAAAAAAAACAGTATTTAAGTTTGAATGCGAACATTGATAATTTTTTATTTTAAAATGGACTCAACTTCCTTATTGTAACTAAGAACCATCTCGATCATGTTAGCTTGCAAACAAAAAAAACGCATCACAATCGGTCTATTCGTTTAGGAGCTACGATGCCACAGACAGACGCACAGATAGACAGACAGACAGACACTCAGAAATACAAACTAACAACACCGCTCCTTGCGTCGGGGGTTAATAAGGTTAGGTTAGGATAGGTTTTAGTAGATATTTGGTTGGAGGATGTTTTGTCCGTAGGATATTTTGCCGGGGAATTTTTTTTCGCGGGTTGAAAACGTGCATTACCATCCAAAATCACGTTTAAATGTAACAATGCCAGGACTGTGCATTTCAGAGAACGGGTCGTTATTAGTTACTACGACTCAATTCTTGTGTTCAACAGCTCGGCTGTGGAAAGATCTGCCGACCTCCGTGTTTCCTCCCTCATACAAAATGTGTCCCATCAAGACCCACTCCTTCCTCTCCCCAAAAAGAGCCTCCACAGAACATCCCAAAAGATGATCCCCTTTTTTATAATTAGCTGTACACAAGACCCACTGTGTAAAAAATTACATGACTCAAATGTCATATTTGGGGATGCTGTGTGGAGGGTATGGAAAGGAAGGAGAGAAAGTTCTGGGGTATGAAAAGGTATTAAGGGCGCATGAAAACTGTATGTGAAACTGTGCTTAATGTGTCCAGGTGTGACAGACGTATGAATCAAGCCCTCCGACTGCGGTGCAAGGCGATGGGTCGAGAGGGCCTTGCTGGAGAGATCAAGCTTAGGTCTCCCTTGACCAGTTTCTTCCTATCCGGCCGCGACGCAGTAGGTGGGCAGCCGCATCCGCCGTAAGAACCTGGGCACCCTTTAAGTTAAGTCACCAAGCGTAGGGAACCACTTAGAGCGACCTACGGCAGGGATGTTGGGAACCCAATTAATGGTCCCAGGGGTGGCGGTGCCTATACCCGCCTTCCCATTAGGTCCTGAGATAAATTATTTTCCTCAGGCCCTCCTGTGTGAACTTAAAGTAAAATAAACTAAAATCGATTAAAAACAAAATTATAATTTTTAAAAATCATGTGTGCAGAAGTGAAACCGTCAGAAAACTAAAGTAGACAAGAGTGGGGAGGCTACGTTCTCTCGTCTCTTTTTAGTGTGGTTATTTTTCGTTTCATCGATTTTCAAATCACAACGGTGCCAAACAAGTTTTCACTTAAAAAAATATTCTGCGCCCTTTACAATTATCGAAATTATTATTATAGATTTCATAGGAAGTAAGAAAGATAGATTGAGCCTACTTCTGGCAAACTGACACGCCCACAATGCATTTCTATAGCTAGCACTAATGGGAACTGCGTTGGCAAAGGTAACTAGGCAACCTGCGTGCAATCCCAGTAGATGAAAATTACACCGAGCTCGTGGGATTGCAGAATTGTGGGATTGTAGGATTGTTGAATCCCGCCGCTGATGTGATGGGATTGAAACAGTGTGCTATGCACTTAACTGATGCAGGTTTTTGTAAGGGTTTTTTCAACAAAAGCTCCGGAAGTAGGTACAACAATAATTCTGTAGAAATACACTTTTGAAAGAAACATTACACTTTTGTTTTCTTTGAACTGAATGCTGTACAAATGAGATTTGCGTTTGGTAAAATCGTGATGCTTATTTGGAAATGCGTCAAATAATGCAATGCTAAAGATGGTATCGCACAACAGTCCCAACTGCTCCCAACCGACTGCAATCCCAATTGTGAAATGTTGTGAGGTTGTATTTAGGGGAGATTGAAAGCTGATAATATAGAGGAAGGTTGAAAAGTACCCAGTTATTGAAATCAGATCAAAAAACATGCCTTAGACTGTTTTTTTTTTTAAATTTTATTGAAGTTAAACTTCTTTACGCACGCTCGACTTGGGGGGTGATCTGGTGAATGCGTTACGAAAATTCCGATGAGAACTGTAACCGATGCGAACGGTGATTGATGCGAACGGTGATCGGGCGAGGCGTACATACTGCATAACTAAGGTAAGGCATACATACTAACCTAAGGTCGTAGGTCACCCCAAAGTCGTAGGTCAACCCAAGGTCGGAGGTCACCCTGTGATGAATCGCAGTGGATACGAAAATATCGTAGCTTCCACCTTACGAATGAATAAATAATATTTCAGAATTATAACGAAATCAACACACTAGCGACACCTAGCGGATTAAGTTTGATTGGGCCATGGAGACTGCAGAGATCTATAATTATTAAATTCATGTCAAGTTTTGATAAATAGAACACAGAGGGATCCAATTATAAACACTTAAGATTGATCAACCAATCAGAGAAGGGGGAGGTTACCATTTTTGAGAACAAAGAGATGGACTTTGGACCAGGACATTAGATGGATAATTGATGTCTTACTTTACTCTCACGGGAACGGCGGGTCAACGTTCGATTTTATAAACGGTCTCGAGGACAAGGGCATTTGGTACAATGACCCTAGATGTAAGGTAAATATTGGGTGCAACAGAGGAATCGACAACCGCAGTTAACGAACAAATAAATCCATATTATGTTGAAAAAAATGATGCAATAAAATAGCAAGGAAATATAATGAACGGAAGATTGAAGAAAAGACCTGGAAAACGTGGGAAAAGCTACTGTAGGGATACTCAATTGCATAACGAGAACGTGAAGAACAAAAGGAGGCCAGATTCAGAGGAAAACGTACGTTTGATATTTAAAAGAAAGAAAAACGATGGAAATTAGGAATGTCACTTTTAGATGAAGCAATAAAGTCAGGGAAAACGATTTGGAAAGAAAATCTAATGGAAAAAACGGACATTTAAACGGAAGTGTTAATTGAACAATATAAGATTTCGGCTTAATTTTGCGTTTTCAGACGAGTTTAAATAGATATCGTTATATATTTGAAATAGGATGGTTATTCTAGTTATATTACGTTAGATTAATTCAAAGGAAGGGATCGTTTTTACGTCATTTGCTATGAGAAAATACTATAGACGATAGAACAAATTGCTGAGGCAATTGATGTAAAAAAAGGTTGTCGAGCTCACACATGATTTTGTTGTTAAAACAATGAGATTTCCGACATGGTTTTGGGTGATTAGAATAGTCTTTATTGCTTTTGAAGCAATAAAAGTTAACATAGAACTTATGCAATGTTTGGATAAGATAAAAGAGATTAAATTTAACGAGTTAATATTAATTTCTTATTTACGATCAAGTACGTAGAAATCGAAAACATCAACATATGTCAACGATGATACTTTATGGGATTTTGAGATGAAACGAGACACAATCTTATACGTTTTTATACGAAGCAATTAACCTGACACATATCCCAGAGTCAAATTGGAATTTTCTTCTATGAAAATTATGAAAAAATAGCAGATTGAATATTTATGACTAGAAGGTGAAGTTTTCTAAGAGAAGATAAGCATTAGAAATTATACAAATGATGGTACAGAATGAAGTAAAGACAGTTAAAAGACGATTCCGTAAGGAAAACTCAGGAAAATTCCGAAATATCGATGAAAACATTAAATTTGGCTTGGAATATAACTAATCATATAGTTATGGACAATGACATCAGAATGAAGCAGAGAAATCATAAAAATAACGTCGTATATAAAATATAATTGAAGAAAAATAAGAAAATTCAAGTCTACGACATAAGTAGAAACAATACAGTTAAAAATTGAATTGATTCATATAGGAAACATGAAAATATGTAGAAATTTAGTGAAATGGTAATTGGAAAATGCGTAATAAAGATTTCGACATGAGTTTGTTCGTGTTCTGGTAGCGATAAACCAAATTGAGAATTATATACAGTTTATTGAAGACGTACCTATTATATATTGAGAGAAAAAAGGACACGAAAATCATGATATTTTAGTTAAATTCGTAAGACCAGAAGACAAAGGAACGACGGGGCAAAATTTGACATAATGGTAGGTTCGACACTGGAACAATTTACGTAAGAGACAGAAGATTTCGAAAATCAGGGGGGCCGGACTTAACACGTTGATACGAAAATGACAGAATTGATATATGAAATCTCGAGTTGTTAGAGTTTAAATTAGAAAATCAATGAACGCGTAATCAAGCCATTCTAATCCTGGAATGGGTATTTAACCTACGACATGGACATTTGATCTTCAGTCGTCGGGGACCAATCGTCGGATTAAAATCGTGGAAGTTACGTGACGTAGCGTCTAAAACGGTTATTAGTTGAAAATTTCTTAAGTATTGTAAAAATTTTGGGACTTAGAAAAATTCGGAGTGGGAATTCTGGGACTTATAAAAATTTACAGTCAGTGTTAGTGATTAAATCTGTGGAGTGTTGAAAATTAAATAAAGTGTTTTATATCGTTTTACAATAAATTCAACTTGTCTTTAAAATAAAAGGTTATATAGTGTAGTGAATTTAAAAAGAAACAACAGTGTTTAAAGAATTTTATAACAGCAGTGAATAATAATATATTTATTTATAAATTCAACTTGTCTTTAAAATAAAAAGTTATATAGTGTAGTGAATTTAAAAGGAAACAACAGTGTTTAAAGAATTTTATAACAGCAGTGAATAATAATATATCTATTTATAAATTCAACTTATCATTAAAATAAAAAGTTTATAATATAGTGTAACGATTTAAAAAAAAAATTAATAGTGTTTAGAGAATAATTGTCGAACCACATTAATCTAAAAAAAAATTAACATCGAGTTAATTCGGCTAGATAACGTACGATTGAACGGAACATTTCTATCACAAAGTAGTAATCTATTGTTAGATTAAATAATAATAAATCTATTATTTCGTTAATAATCGTGGAGTGGTTATTGCTTGAAAATTATAATTTAAGCAAAATGTTATTTTAATAATGGAATAACTATAATAATAAATCTGGAAGTTAAGATAAATAATAAATGATAAAAATCTTTTCGGTATTTAATTGTATAATACTTTGTTGCTAGATAAAAGTTCGGTGAAAAAAAAAGAACACGAAATACATAAATAAAAAATATTCCGGATAATAATCATGAATTAATTTGTTAAACTTAATTTAACAAAGTGTTAGGTTAACCAACGAGTTTTGAAAATAAAATACATTTTGATTAATAAAGATTAGTCGTCAATTAATTCAGTTTAGATTCAACAAAATAGCGGAATAATAAATCGAGAGGATTAATTTAGATTTAGTTAGACAATAGCTGAATTAGTTAGAAAAAAATATATATAAACAAAAATGTTGGTCGTGTAGTACCCGACTGGAACCGACATATTGGGGTAAGTTTTTCATAAGTATAAATATTTTCAGAGTCATGGACGAGGAGAGAACAGCTGATCATCGGTATAAAAATTTATATTATTACGACAAAATATTACTTGATTCAAATCTGTGCTATATACGTATATTAAAAATAATGTATATAATATGTATTTCGAATTATACTTGTATATATGTATATGTATGTTTATATATATTCCTGAAATAAAATATCTCAGAGAGATATTGCACAATTATGATTAAATGTTTAGGGCATATATATATGTCTTACATCTGCTTATATTGACATGTTATACATATATGGGTAAAATTATATATATATTTACATTCCCAGAAAAAAAAAGAGGTTAATTAAACAAAACATCTTTTATATTGAATTTTAGTGATATCTATCAGATACCTACCTACAAAAATATCTACACTTGATTAATTTCCGAGTTCCTATAGAGTCATATATCTTATATTTAATTTATTAAAAATATGTAGTTTATGTAAATTTATTCTATGCGAAATTATCTCTTATAAGTAATATATGTATATGTGTATTTAGAATATAAACCACATTTATTTACGTATAAAGCCTATATAAATATAGTTATATGTATATATATTGAATAATAAATTAGCAGACGGGGCT
This sequence comes from Limnephilus lunatus, assembly GCA_917563855.2. Classification (NCBI taxonomy): domain Eukaryota; kingdom Metazoa; phylum Arthropoda; class Insecta; order Trichoptera; family Limnephilidae; genus Limnephilus; species Limnephilus lunatus. The sequence goes on along the minus strand of OU830596.1, from coordinate 51,210,638 downwards.
TCGATCAGATATAAAGTGAAACCAATACAATGAAATAAAGGAATTTAATTAGGGCAAATTTTTTTGGAATGCATAGTGTAAACAAAAACACGTGTCATTTCATGTACTTATTCGAAAGTATGTTATTGGGTTAGTGGGTCACGAAGTCAGTGACGTTTTGTTTATGAATTCTAAGGTAACATAAACAATTGACATTCTTAAATTGCTTCGGGCTAACATTACTACGATATCAAAATACAAAAGGATTAAAAACCAATTTATATAAAATGAAATTAGTATTTATTTTTAAAAAAATATATAAATCATCTATTTGAAACATTTGGAAAATTCACGGGATAGCAGCGAAATATGATTTGAGGAATTAACAAGAAGATTAAATTGCAGTTTATAATTACATTTGACATTTGAAAAATCACGGGATAGTAGTATAAAAATGAATTGAGGAATTACATGAAAACATTTGAAGTTATGGAAATGAAAACCTCACACGTATCAATCATTTATATGAGACTTTTGAAAAATCACGGGATAGTAGTATAAAAATGAATTGAGGAATTACATGAAAACATTTGAAGTTATGGGAATAAAAAACCTCACACGTATCAATCATTTATATGAGACTTTTGAAAATCACGGGATAGTAAAATTTTATATCAAAGAGTTGAACCTGGGGAGGGGGAAATTTTAGAAAAACAGTTCAACAATAGGAGGCAGTGGTCGCTCCTAAAACAAGGACCATTAACCAAACACATAATAGAGATGGCAATCTCTTAAATAAAATTGTCAACCAAATAAACAAAAACCGGAGTTATTAGTCTTCATTAATAAAACTAATAAATATTCTTAGTTTATTCTTATATATTGATATTTCCTACTTTTAGTATGTATATGTTCGGTCATCGGCTAAGGTTTTTCGCAGAATTCCTTTTCACGAAATCCGAGCTTGGAATGCGAGGCTGGCTAGCTTCACATTGCGAGTTATAATCCTTCCCAAACGTATGTATACATATATATCTTCTTATGTACTGTGCATTGGATGATGTGGACTCGCTTACAGCTAGCGCTTTAGTCTCGACAGAGGCACTTTCACATCGTCTCTTGTGCGTGAGAACGAGGAATCACGCCCCGAGTTTTCACGAAGACCGTGAGTATATGATTGTGTATAGAACGAAACCGGTTCGCTCTAAGTAAATAGTAGACTTCGGAGGAGTTGGAATTTGGAGATTTCGGGGCTTAGAGAAAGACCTGAGTAACGTACACGACGACATGGAAGATTGACAGAACAAGGTATAATGGCCCTCTGGAAAATCGCGTCGGCTGACTGTGCGAAGTTCTAGTTGATCTTTGACCACCCTGTTTATCTGCAGGAGGAATGGAGCCAAATTATGCAAGCAAAAGAGCATTTCTGAGTTCGTTCTAAAAGACAATCAATAAATAACAATAATCTACTAAAACAATGTCATATGTACGTTATAGCATCAGGACCAAAATAGGTGAGAGCCAAGCAGTGAATAAATCTTGAGTAACAAAAGACTTCACTAACAATTAACCATTTGAGTCATTCTTAATTACACAAACAATTGAACAGGTAAATGTCATTAATTACAGGTATATTACGGATTCATTAGAGGTAGGAAATCGAAATAGTGTTTAGGGAAAGTTTAGTTCCTAAAGAAAATAAAATGAAATTTAGAATTGCAAGAAATGGACCAATCAAATTCGATGCTCAACGCTCCTTTCAGAATCAAAGGGTACCACAAAACAAAAGTAATTAAGTTCCCACACCATAAATCAAAAAATAACACAACGTTTGGTGGAATTTATTTACAACATAAATACGAAAATTTACGTTCAAAGTCGTAGATAACGTATTAATTAATTAAGTTCTTATATCTATAAAGATATGTAGTACAAGGGAGTTTTAAATAGCTTCCTGTAGTAATCAAAGAAAATAAGGGTCACATTTTCATGAAGGCTTGTGTGTCATACATATAAAGCCTTTGAGAAAATTAAATATCGATCAGAGCCAAAAGAAAAGTTTAAGAAAACTTGAAAGGATGAAAGAATTCAAAAATAGTAAAATTAAAATGGAAAAATATTAAAAATTGAAAAGAATTTAAAAGAAGAGACGAGAGAACGAGTTTATCACAACCCCAAGGTCGCAGGTCACCCCAAGGTCGTTGGTCACCCCAAGGTTAAAAATCACCACAAGGTTGTAGGTCACCCCAAGGTCGTAGGTCACCCAACGGTCGGAGGTCATCCCACGATCTTACGTCACTCCAAGGTCGCCCATGGTCATACGTCACCTCAATTTCATATGTTCTTTTATAAATTAGTGAAGTTTTACTTCAGTCGTGTGGTCTAAAGCCCACTCGTTTTTTTTAATTTATTCAATTTAACGCCCAGAAAGCTTTTACATGATTGATAGTACAGTTTTACAATAACAGATAATTTTGTAACTTAAAGAAATAATAAAAATAAAATTACATTAATTAAAATATGCATACAAATCAGAAAAATACGAGAAAAAAATATTGAAATATACAGTGATTTGATAGGTTTACAAAAATACAAGATTTGTTCAGGAATATAAACAAAAATATACATCTCCCTCACACGTATAAAGAAAATGAAACACAATTCCCGTCGCAAAAAAGCTGTACTTAAGGCTCCGCAGCCGGGCTCGAAAAGAAGAAAATGGAGAGATACGAAATTACGAATGTTAATGGAGCGCTCTAACATTTACAGCGACAAAATCGATGCGAAAATTGCAAAAATATTTAATAAAACACGACTCGTTTAAAATAGAGCAAAAATCTCGTGGAGAGCATCTTAAGTATCATTTAAAGAAACATTGTGAATTTTTTCACAAATATAATTTATAAGATAATAGAAACAGACTTGTTTTTGATAAGGTTTGGAGCATACTTTGCTTTTTTTTTCTATCGAGGGAATTTCATATAATTTGCGTTTCGGCATGAGCAGCATCTAGACACTATCTTCAAAAATATATATATATATATTTTTTTTTTAAAAGATTAAAAACTTCAAATGTTTAAGGGAGATATGTAAGAAATCAGTAGAAATTCGGATTGCCGAGGGCTTAAGGCTCGGTTACCGGCCCCAAAAAGAAGAAGATGGAGAGATACGAAATTACTAATGTTAGAGGAGAGCGCTAACATTTACAGCACCAAAATCGATGTAAAAATTGTGAAAATCTTTAATAAAACACGATTCATTTAAAATAGATCAAAAATCTCTTGGGGCTTTCAAAAACAGTATTTAATGAAACACTGTGATTTTTTTCATATATATAACTTGTAAAATAACGGAAACAGACTTGAAAATAAAAAAGTTTGAAGCATACTTTGCGATTTTTTTCTATCGAGGGAATTTCATATAATTTGCGTATCGGCGTGGGTAATGTATAGATATTATCTTAAAAAATAACATATATTTTTTTAAGAGTATAAAAACTTCAAATGTTTAAGGGAGATATGTAAGAAATTCGTCGAAAATCGGGTTGCCGAGGCTTAAGTAGAACTGCACCATTATAGTTATAAGGAACATATGTTTATTGCCTTTATTTGCCGTCACGTTACCGTAACCGTGAATCGTCACGGTAAATATAAAAGCGCAGAATGTATGAAGGAAATTGTATGTTGTTAATGCATTAATCATTACATTAACAACACAGCGCTGGCATCTCTCGGGGGAAACTTTTGTTTCACCACTTCTAACGAGTGCTTGTGGCTCGAGGCGTTGAACTTTACAAATCTGTGTTACTCTATCTCTAAAACACGAGATTTTCGTTCGTTCTTTCAAGGTTTATTTATTATTAACCCTTAGCAAAACTATGAATCGTCACGGTAAATAAACCCGTGAATCGTCACGGTAAATATAAAAGCGCAGAATGTATGAAGGAAATTGTATGTTGTTAATGCATTAATCATTACATTAACAACACAGCGCTGGCATCTCTCGGGGGAAACTTTTGTTTCACCACTTCTAACGAGTGCTTGTGGCTCGAGGCGTTGAACTTTACAAATCTGTGTTACTCTATCTCTAAAACACGAGATTTTCGTTCGTTCTTTCAAGGTTTATTTATTATTAACCCTTAGCAAAACTCGCTATTTTCAGCCTACACAAATTCACATATGAATCATTAATTCACGCAGGTCCCCATGAATTAATGATTCATAAAAATATAATTAAGAAATTATTTGGGATTTATTTATTTTAAATTAATGAAAGACATAATGAATGCAAGAAAACTAGTTTATTAAATTTTTTTCACAAACATGTGACAATTATATGAATTTCAAACGGAGTCATCTCATTTTTCGAACGAGCAGGACCTCTTAGGCCAGGCAAATGCACAATAATGTTATGCGCTCGAACTCGTGAATATCGCGGTAAAACACTGTCATCGCGACAGTGTTTTACCCATTTGTACCTGTTTTTGCCATAAAATGCACTGGAGATACTGTCTACTGCGTATTCCAGCGGTAAGGCTCTTGACTCCCAATCCGAAGGTCGCGGGATCGAACCCTGGCGTGGCAAATAAATTTATTTGATTAATTTGTGTTATTTCACAATGTATTCATTAAAAATAATATAAAGTATATTTGCTGCACGTTCCAGAGTGGAAGATACTCTCAATATCGCCCTGGTGTAAGACCACCATTAAGAATTGAAACGTTGCTTGAAATGGCTTTAGCCGTGTTTGGCGACCAGATCTGAACAACCAGGTACTTTCCCACCTTCCTCTTCCCTATCTCCTTCCCCTCCTCACTACCTTCAGCCTCACAGCATACCCCAATTGGGGATGCCAAATTCTCACTGGCTCCAGACGGAAGCAGTTGGGACTCTTGTGTGGAATTAATGTGAAAAAAAACTAAGATGTGCATTATCTAGGCTATCATTTTCCGAGTCACCAATACATACAAATATAATTTAGAAATTTTTCTTACATAACTACACTCATGGGGGACCTAGGTCCCAGGTCCTAGGTCCTAGTTCCTACAAAGATTCTCGGTCAGCCCCGCCGATATTCTTAGTATCGACCTCTCGAGCGATACTAAGAATATTGCCTATTTGTAAGGCTTAAAATAAAATAAATATTTTCGATAACCTGCTTGGTGGGGGACTCTACTCCCCCGCGAGTGGTGTTAAAGGTTAACAAGCGAGTTCCCGGCATGCCACTCAAATAAAGAAATTGCCATTCGTCACCTCATTTGGTTAGGGTTCCAATTGACATTTTTTTCAAAAATTACTGCTTTTACAATGTTCTAACACAATTACACTCTCTATTTTGTTTTTATCTAACAGTTGATCGTCGTTACGAGGCGCATTATACATACTTCGTTACTTTGGTTGGATAGGGTTCTAACTTCCATTTACTATGTTCTGAGGTTCCAAAGTTTGCAAAAACGAATTTTCGTTATCAATTTAACATTTTTTGATTTTGAGGTTCATTCTTGTGTAAACCATTTTACTTTATCATATTTTAATTTAAAATATTTATGTGGCCCTGGCTTGGAATTGCGTTAAACCCTTTCTCAACCAGAGTCATTTTAAAATGACATGAAATTTGAAGATGTTTTACTAAGTAACTACGTAACCATTTTATTTGCGGTTTTTTACAAATAATTTAGTGAATCCTTCCTAGCAACATTGATTTTTTTCATTGCGTTGGCTGCATTGCGTACACACTTCATATCGTAAACAAGAATCGCTGATCAAACCTTTTTAAAAAATATATGATCCAAGGGAATTACAGTAATAAAAAGGACAGGTTATTTATGTTTTTTTTTTCATATATTTTTCCGTTTTTATTTACAGTAAAACGTACATTCTTTCATATTATAATGAAAATACAACAAAAACATTGATATAATATTTGTTTTTAGCATCCTAAAGCATCGTGTCTTTTCAAAAGGACACTGGTCGTGTGAGGTTATACTATTTGACTATTTTGTATGAAAACTGATATCTGTATTATATGAAAACATATAATATTTATTATGTGTTATATGTGTTTTGATGAGAAGAACATATCAAAAATACTTTCAAGTGATAAGTAGACATGATATTGTCTTTAATTGATGTATTTTAAAAAAACATTTTTCTTTGAACATGGTCCATTTTTATACTAATAAGACATTTATCTCTCAGAACCACTGTCGTTTTAAAATAACATTGAATATTTCCTAAACCATCATTTAAAAAATAAAAAAAAACTTTAAAAAAATTCTAATAGGCATTTCAAGTACACATAATCGTATGTTATTTATTTTTTATATCTGTAGGAATTAATTAATCTACCAGTCCGCCTCAGCACAGGACCACCTAGTGAGGAGAACTAATAACAAACAGATGAAATATTTATATATATTATCATATCTTGTAATTCTCATCAAACCTGTAATTAAATAGTCACTAATAAAAAATAAAAAATAAAAATAATTAAAAATTCGGATGAGAAAGGGTTTGTAATTAAAACCATGTGCAATGATTTATTATGCCCTAGCTGGTTGCATATGGTTCTTTTTGCATGTTTATGTATGTTCTAAAATGGTAAGTATATCATATTTATTTATTTATTTAAACCCCATACATTTGGCTTTTACATTCAAGTGATACGTGATACAATGGTTAAACAATATATCAAAACAAGCTAAAGCGAAGTTAAAACCCTATCCAAATGAGGTGATGACGCATTATGCTTGGAAAATCCCTGAATTATTTTTTAAAATTACATTATTTGGATTTCTTTAAATATTGAAGACTAGCTAGTACCCGGAATGCGTTGCTATGCCATTTAATAAAGAAATTGTTTCTACCTGCGCGTCCTTTCCAATTCGTCCCGTTCACCTTACTCCTCCCCTTCCTTCCCTAAAGTGCCTTTCCCCTTTCACGTTCCCACTCCTCCTCCTCCACCTTCGCTCTCCTCACTATACTCCCCCCTTCCTCGGTTCCGCGAACCCACCTCCCGAGTTCCCCTCCTCTTACCGTATTCGCCTACCCCCTCGCGCGTATTCCCCTCCCGAGTTCTCCTCCCCCCTCCCGAGTTCCCCTCCACCCTCCCGGGTTCCCCTCCACCCTCCTGCATTCCATACATTCATTCCCAACACATTCATTTTTAAAACAACTCCCCCTACCTTCCCCCGTCCCGCGAACCCCCTTCCGAGTTCAACACCCCATTCTCGTATTCGCCTTCGCCCTCCCGAGTTCCCTTCAACCTTCCCTCTCTCCACTCCACTCCCCCCCAATCCCCCTCCCGACATCCCCTTCCTCCACCCCTCCCCCAACCCTACCCCTCCCCCTCCTACGTCCGTCCCCCCTTTCCTTCCGTCCCCCTCTCAATCCCCCAAATAAGTTTGCTGTTTTAGAAGAAGTGATTAGTTTTATACATAAACAATTATCCAATTTGGTGCAGTCGTTAAGTGCATACACACAATTCGGCGATTCATTTTTAGAGATAGGTATTAACAAAGACGCCAACAAAGCACTCTTTATAGGGTGAATAGACTGAGTAGCCTAATTAAAAAAAAAAACATAGTTTCCAAGGCAACAATTTGTTTGCTTTCTTCTGACGTTTGAAATATTCTGAACAGTTTGTATGGGAAAATGAAATTTTTGTTTTTACCATCTTCATCGCAATTTTTACATATTTTCTCACCTTTTAAAGCTTCCCTGGACTACAACAAACATTTCAAAATAAAAATCAGCTAATCGGCCCAGCCGTTCTCGAGTTTTAACGACACAAACGAACACCAATTGATTTTTATTTATATAGATTGGAGAATATAATATTATCGGAGAACAATTTTATATTGGTTAAGGAACTACTCGTAAATTGAATTTAAAAGCAGGCAATATTCATTTATGTTGTGTTCTCACAATCAGTTTATTTCCAACACGTCTTGGAAGGAAATTTGTTGAGTTGAGTTAATAATGAGTTATCCGGTCACCATCTGCATCGTGGTTCCAACATTCTAACCTCTGTGTTTCCAACCTTTTCTGATAATATCTGCGTGCCTCTCAGTTCTAACAATGGTCTTATATATGGTTATTTTGGTTTTTCTGTGGACGCTACGTGATTTAAACACTGGCAGCAAAGAGAAGTATGTTTTGTTGGCTGTTGTGATTCTTCTTCTGATTTCCGCTGGATCCTCATTGTTCTTTGTCAGACTGGAGCTCAGGTAGATGAACTGATCGAACACTTCGTGTACTCTGTGTTTTTTATGGTAACGGGCGGATTTTTTTATTTCACAGTCGTGATACAAAAGTACTGTTTAACGGTCGTGAAGTGATTGTTTTAAGTAAGGCTGTAAGTGTATTTATTTACAGAAAATCAGTTAATAAATACCTACATATCAATACAGAACGAAAGTGGTATGACTTATGTAAAAATTACATCTAATATTCCATCGGTTATTATTTCGTTATAGGTGGGTTCAATCAGTTCAATATAAAAAAATATATATTTTAAATATTGCTCACCCATTTCAGCAGCGTCTTAGAAATTTCTGAGAAAAGTTTTCTTACCTATAAAGAAAGGAAAAACATTATATTAGTTAAGTAATTCGTCTAATTCAATGTTTCAAAGAATAATAACATATTTTTTTGTATTTCTTGGGCATTAACTATGTTACAATTTCTAGGCATTTTGTATTGAAGAGTTTTAATTTTACTTACATTGAAAATTAAAACTCTTCAAAATAAAATGATGCTCTAGTCTCCTTCAACGGAAGCAATCTATCCAATATGCCTTCCATTGATATGCTTGGTGTAACACTATGTGTCCAGCTCAGGTACGGGGACTCCATCCAGAAGCTGTGCGTACCGTACAGGGTCCGTAGATACTGCAGATAGTACTTCCAACCCTGTACAAATTGAAATTGCACCCCACTGTTGAATTTGGAAGCCATCTCTAGTCTAGAACCTTTGCAGAAATGGGCTGTACGTTTGATAAATTTCCCTGTCTTAAGGTAGGTATGTATGCTGATGCTGTCCTTGTTCTACCGGTGTTACCATAAAAGACACTCGTGGATTGTCATCGATCTCTTCGTCACCGGAGCATCATAGTCAAGAAATACGCTCCGTATAATATATCAAGTCAAAATGGATCGCTTCTATGACTCGTTATTGAGTTTCAAGAAGCCGGGTACTCCAGCTAGTATAAACAAAAATACTTTCAGAACTCAATAATAACATTATAACTATACTTACTAAAAACTTTAAATAAATGAAGTTCTAAAGATTAAATATAACAACAATAAATAAACACGAGACATTTGTGCATTAATTATCGAACTAACTATAAAAAAATTAGGTGTGCAATTCGCATGTGGTATTAGTGAAACCTTCATAAAACCAAAGTAGACTAGAGTGGGGAGGCTACGAAGCACCTCACAAAGAGAAGACCGATTATACTATCTCATTATCTCGCAGGCTAAATCCTATGGATATACGTATTGGTCTCATTTTAGTGTCGAAATTTTTCGTTTAATCGAGTTTCAAATCACAACAAGTTTTCACTTCAAAAATACGCCGAATAACATAACTAGAACGAGTCTAATTCTGCAAAATTCTCACTGTATCTTGCAGAGTAAAAGATTTCCCTAATCATGGCAAGTCTTCGATAGGAGAGATAAAAGAAGAAGATGATCGTCTAAGATTTGGTTAATGAATATTACCAAACCTATTTTAAGAAACATTAAATACTTATTGAACTCGTTATGCTGAGCATCTATAAAAAATTGACCCAAAACCTTTAATAAGGCCAATCTAACAAAAAAGAAACAAAATTTCCTAAAAAATAAACCCTTCAAACCAAAAACGTTCGCCATTGAGAGAAATTAAGGTAAAAATTGCTTATTTACGTGAGTATTCAGATACACTGTCAAAACCTTTGACCTCTGCTATAATTGAATTTATTTTTTACCAACCCTTAGTGCAAACCTTTTCCACCCTTTGGAGGCAAAGCTTAAATCGGGGAGTAACTTCCACCAATAGGGGACGCTTGAACCAACGACCTGAAATAAAGAAAATGGGGATTTTTAAACCCTAATTATTATTCTCCATCTACTAAATTAGGGGCACTTTTAAATTTAGAGTAACAGCGGTGTCCCACAAGGTCGGGTTTTAGGACCATTTTTATCTGTAAAATTTCGTAATTAGTGCAAAAATAATATATTTTTAAAATTTATAAGATCCATGTGATATGATGAATAGATATAGTTTTTGGGTTTGGCACGACGATAAAGGTATAAATAAAATATGATGTGTAGCTAAAACGTTTATCTCACGCTAATAGTTTTTGAAACGTTCTAAGAAGCATCTAATATAATGGCCTTTTTCCTTTTACTAGCGGTTGTTTATTGTACAAATTAACCCTTATCGTCTATTTGTTCGGTTTTCAGAAAAAAAACTCATAAAGGTCTCTTAAAAATCGTTGTATCTCCCTTTCTCTCATAGTGAGAAAAAATTATATAAACTGTGTGAGAACGACAAAAAAAACGCTTTATATTTAAATGCAAAATCTAACCACAAAAGAAAAAACACCTTTATGAAACCAAAGTTTCGAATCGCATTTTGAAATAAATTTATGAAACTTTGGGAATTTTTTATTTATTATTTTTCATTGATTTTAAAAACTTTTTTATGTGTGCGTGCCAAATGTTTATATTTCAAAAATTATGTGTGTATTTCAATTTACAAAATTTAAATTTTATCTCCTTTCAAAAATAGTTTTTTAAGTTTGCTTAAATGTTTGGAAATATTCCATTTATTTGTATTTTATTGTAAAGCGGAAATATTTTGACTCTCTGAAACATTGTGGTCGAGGCCTTAGGAGATTAAAACGAAGAGTTACATCAATAATTTTAGGCGTATTTACAGTTTAGAAGTTTGCTTTATTTACAGGCGCAGAAACGGAGCGCCTTTTTCAGAAACTAAACGTTTCCTAAAATGGTTTTAGCTGTCCAGCGAGGTATTTTTTCAGACCTTAAAAACATTTTGAATCCTACCGGGAACCATTCTTGTTTTCTTGCTTACCGCCAGTTGAATTACTTCCATATTCTGTTTACGTGTTGAGAAAAACAACGATTCACCCTTTTCGTGCAAAGTTTGCAAATAATATTGCGATGTTTTTATAATACTAGCACAAACCCGTGAAAAATTACGAGATATCATAACAAATGTTGAATTGATAATAACATGTTAGCTAAAAAGCACAGAACCTTGAAAAATCACAAAATAAAAGAAAAACACATTTTAAATACGGAGTCAAAATAATTTTCTGTTAAAAATATATATTGCGTATAGGTAGGGAGTTAGTTCATTACTTATTTTAATGGGGTATTTCCACAAACGAAGGATTCAGTTGAAAATGTACGGAATATTTAAAATATATAATAATATTGTTTTAATAATATTATTTTAATAATATATATAATATTATCTACTAAAAATGTTTGTTTTAAATGTTTTCATTCAATATTATTGATTTTAAAAATGATCTAAAACTGACAAAAATTAAATCGGCCCGTGGTTGGCAAATAGGATTGTAACGTCACAAGCGTCGCTCAGCTGGGCCAGCATAAATAAACACTCAGTGAGCGTCCACGCTCATGACATCACACGAAATATTGGAATCGGGTTATATTTTATTGAAAATAAGTAAGATTTCTTTATATTTTATGGATAACTATTTTATTAGAACAAAAACAAAATACACTTCTTTGTGTGACAGGAAACAGCGACAGTAGCGCCACACACGGCCAGTGTTGCCAACTAAAAATACAGAATTAGAACACATTTGAATTTATCTCTACTCAACACGAAGCCCTGCCCCAAAATATCGTTTTAGCGGTAATTAAAAAATGGGAAACTTTGACTCGCTGTAGAAAATTTATTTGTCAACATAAAAATGCTATAATCATCGTACTTTTTTGCAAATTTTTTTAAGCAATAAAAAATGGAAATACCTATCACATGACAATATTTTTTTTTACTTTAGCTCCACAAAGGAGGCCCTGGGGAAAAATCCCTCAGGGCCGGATCATCTTTGGGGACGTTGTGTGGAGGTTCTTATCGTGGAAAGTATGGAGAGGTAGTTCTGGAAAGGAAAGAGGTATGGTGGTAATGTGTCCAGGAATGACGGACGTAAGAATCCACACTCGCACTGCGGTGTTAGGCGATGGGTCGAGAGAGTCCGGCTGGATAGGTCAAAGGGTCTACCTCAACCACTCTCTCTCGATCCGGCCCGCCACGCAGTAGGTGGGCAAATGCATGAGCCGCCGAGGGCTAGAAAAACATCACCCTATGTGTGATGTTGGTAGGTACTTTATCGTCTGTAATAAATACTTCGAATTTTGAAAATGACAACAGTTAAATTTATAACCAATTCGAGTTTCTTGAGTTCATCAGACCGAATCGAAATTTGTGTTTTTTACAAATTCTCCTGAAAATTCTTTCTCCATATATACGCTTTTCATAAATGTAATATTTGGCATTATTTACATTCAAACACTATTAGTTCTGTGGGGGTACTTCTCAATAACTTTTGGTTCTTGATAACAAACTGGTTTATTATAAGTTTACGTATTTACAAACAATAATGCAGCAAGTTACACGACCTGTCCATACTAGTGGCTAATTGAATCTTGGCGGCTCAACGGCCTTCGCCTATTTAGATACCCCTGTCAGCAATCGATAAAAGCACTTTCCCTGGAGGCATCTGACAGCATCACTTAGAAGCTTTTTCAATACATTTCCGTATCCAAGCCACCATCTGAGCGACCCTTTCTTCATTTTACTCTGAACTTATGTTAGCCTCGCAATCTTTCGTCTGTCGTATTAAAAATACATCATACATGACTTTTATAATACACACCAGGGATCCAATTTCCAGTGCATTAAATTCACTTTCATCTTTCCTTTGCACGCTGCAATCCTCTCTGCAATACTTGCTTCCTTGCACATCTTCTCATTAGTTACATATTCCCTATTTTTAATATTTCAGCGCGAGACATCCAACTATATTTTTTATTTTTACATTAGCTTCACACAGGAGGCTCTGAGGAAAATAATATGTAGTGGCTATTAATAAAATTCTAATAGATTATGGTAAGAAAAACACAAATATATTGAAATTAATGGCAGTACCACGACACTATTGGAACCGTTATTAAATGTACGTGCTTGTAACTTGTTAAGAATTGTAATAATAACAGCATTTCTGTGCCAAAACACTGCCTTCAAGCATCACGTAGATATTCGTAAGTACGAGTTGCCTTTCCGCCTAAGAAATGGTTTTATAGTCACTTATTTTCGGAGGCTTTTTTCGGTTTGAAACAAAAAGCCTTACTAAGATCATTGGAAAATATATTCTAAGATTGGCCTACGCAGTTTTTTTTTTTTTTTTTTTTAATATATAGCTGATTAGAATAACCACACTGTGTTATTTGTAGAAAACGTACGTTGGGTTTATTCGACGTTAACGTAATGTGATATTTCACGGTTCTGAAAAATTATGTGAAATTGGACCCATTCTTCAAATCCTATCGTGTTCTTCAAACTCTACAACATATTCTTCAAATCCTACAATATATTCTTCAAATCCTACAATGTATTCTTCAAACCTACAACATATTCTTCAAATCCTTTAACGCATTCTTCAAATCCTACAACGTATTCTTCAAATCCTACAACGTATTCATCAAATCCTACAACACATTCTTCTAATCCTACAACGTATTCTTCAAATCCTATAACATATTCTTCAAATCCTACAACATATTCTTCAAATCCTACAACTTATTCTACAACATTTTCTTCAAATCCTACAACGTATTCTTCAATCCTAACGAGTTTTCGGGTTTCAGGAGCTCTGGCACAGTGAAATCGATAACTTTGGAATATCGGATCGATAAACTTAACTTCAGATGATTTTATATCGATGTTTCGAGCATGGTTTCACCATTGACAGCCGAACGATATTAACAGGGAACAAACTATAAATCAATATACGCCGGCAACATTGAAATTATTTTATTTGAATTGACAATCCCAAATTTCATGTCGAAGGCCAAACAACTACGTAAAAATATTATAGTGTTGAGTTGAAATACTATCCTAAATACGAATTGGCAGTCCGCATTTACTTTTGACACTAAACGGGAGTAAATTAATTAATGAGGTCTTTGGTCATATTTCGGTTCTCAAAGATTGAACGGAATAAATCGGTGGCATCTTATTCGAATTATTTAATTCTATGGATCGCGTTTACGACCTCTTTCAATTCTAAGAGCTTTTTTAGATAAATCTGGTCAATAGATAAGCGAGTCATTTTGCATAATGAACGACATTATTAAAAAATATGAGTACATTGACAGTTATCCTAAACTTATCTGATACTACGGAGGCCGCGCTAAAATATATCAATCGTCGGTCGGAATATCTTATATAAATTGTTGACCGTGCTCGCAAATGTTTATAACTGACCATAGATGACGGATTTGGTCAATAGCGTATTGATATAGGGTTTATCGGCTATCCATCGGTCAGATTCAAAAATATAAGTATTCTGTGTTTAGTTTGCGAGATGATTTTTCACTTTTTATTTCTACACAGTTAAACACCGGCTCGGCCCCTTGATTTTCTGTTGGTCCAGTTTGCAAATTAGAAAAAAAAGAAAATTCAAGGAATCGTGTTATAATAATAATAATAATTGGATAATTTGTAGAGCGCTAATTTGTGAAAAATCACCTCAAGGGCGCTGATATTTATAAAACAACGGGTATATAACAACAACAACAACCCAACTGTCAGTGTGTTTGCAGTAAATTTTTGTTTTTAAACATATGTTAATAACAGTTAAAGATTTTACGTCACTTTATTAATTTAAATTTCTCTTCTCTTCACTGCTTTAGTAACAAGTAATTTAGAATACAATTCCACTATTTGGTCCCATACTATAAAGCACATCAAATAAAAATTGAGAAAGTTAAACACAAATTTTTAAGGTTCATTGATTTCAAACTCTCCATACCCATTGATCAAATTAAGTATGTTAACAACAAATATTATAATCAATAACTATCAGCCTGAAACACTCATCTACATTGAAAAAATCTTCCGAGAAAAGATACTGGCCGCCCGTTATCTACCCTTTGTGCTATGCATAAAAATCTTGTTTAAACGTTAGTTTATCAATTAAAAATAAGTATGTTAACCTAGTGAAAATACTTAATTTAATCGAACTATCGTGTAGAAGAACCAAGAGCGTTTTGGTTTTTTATTCGAATTAGTTAATGGATCACTGGATGCACCTGACTTAACAAAACTAATAACATTACGAGTGCCAAATCGTGACAGGAGATTTCCAGAGCTGTTCTTTGTTTATCCGCCTAAAACATACTATTTTATTAACTCTCCAATCCAAAGAATGCATAAGCTTGGAAATAAATTCAGTTCAGCTGATATTTTCATTTGTTCCCGACCTAAATTTATATCAGAAATTTCTAAAATTCTGATTTACTCCTAAAATTTTTCTCTTTTTTTTTCATTTTGATTCGGCTTCCTTTCTATTTCTTCTTCCTTATAGTGTAAAGGAAGCGAAATAATACTATAAAATTATTTGTATTTTATTTTTTCTATTTCTATTATTACTTTGTTACATGATTGATGTAAATGCTCCAAGGGCATAAATAAAGATGATTAATGATCAATAAATACCTGAATAATTTAGATGTTAGTAAGGGTGCTGGTGGTGACGGTATCGCGCCATATTTTGTCAAAAAAATGTGCCAAAACTCTTTCTTACCCTTTAACTAACATATTTATAATGTCACTAAAAGAAGGTAAATTTCCCACAAAGTTTAATGAAGCAATTATAATCCCTATTCATAAAACAGGCTCAAAAATTTACATTGAAAACTACCTCCCAATCTCAATACTCACGGTATTTAGTAAACTTTTTGAACGTGTTGTCTACGATCAAATTTACACAATAATTGTTCGCAATATACAAAACCAACAACACGGATTTCTTCAAAAAAGATCAGTACTAACAAACTTGGTAAATTTTACGGAATATTTAACGAGCAATATGGACAAAAGAAACCAAGTAGATGTAATCTACACTGATTACTCTAAGGCCTTCGATAAGGTAAACCATTTCATCCTTATTCAAAAATTAAAACAGTTAGGCATCCGTGGTGACTTACTCCGGTGGCTCACTTCATACCTTTGGAGTAGACTTCAAAGTGTCTCAATTGGGGGAACAAAGTCTTCTTTTCTGTGCCCTCCGGTGTACCTCAAGGTTCTCATTTAGGCCCATTATTATTTAATGTGTATATATATGATATTTACAAATGATTTTACATGCTAATTACCTAGCATATGCAGATGATAAAAATATACTTAGTTATCAAATCAATCAATGACTGCATTAGACTTCAAGAAGACCTCAATCGTATTTTTATCTATTGCGAATTAAACAAACTTGTTATTAACATCTCAAAGTGCAATAAATTAACATTTACACGTACTAACTAATTATGTTGTGTGAATTGTCTTTCTATGCATGCTCGCGTATTTCATATGTCTTTTACCACTCATTGCAATGTGTTACTTGAGTGACCTTGTATATAATTCTGTATTTTTATTTGTGATGTTTTTGTTTTTCTAATTGTATTTATTTGTATTTAATTGTATGTAATTGTAGATTTTTATAATTGTGTAATAACTGAGTTTTATAACTGGATTGTTCTCATGTAAGTGTAAACATCTGTAAAACCCAGTATAAATAAATACACGAAATAAAAATATAATTTCCTTTGTATACACACTGAACGGCACACATATCAATGAAGTAAAATATATCAGGGACCTTGGGGTAACAATGGATGTCAAATTAAACTTTATCCAACACACTGATGAAGTAATTAACAAGGCCAATAAAATGCTGGGGTTTATAATTCGTATGGCAAAAAACCCTTCCACAACATAAACACTCTATATTCCCTTTACACCTCATATCTTCGCCCGCACTTGGAACACTGTACACCGATCTGGACTCCTTTATACCAGCCCATATTGAAAGTATAGAAAGAATTTTAAAAAAAAGGTTTATACACTTAAATTATAAATTCAAATTACACTTCTCAAATTATACCGAATCCATTAAATTTCACAATTTCAAATCCCTCCAAACACGACGTCTAATTTTTGATCAAATCCTATTGTTTAAAATTCTAAACAATGGCCTGGACTCACCAGAACTAACCAATTTAATAAATTTTCATATTCCGTCAAGATCATCCCGGCAATCCGATTTATTTTATTTACCCTCTTGTAGAACAAACATTAGAAAAAACTCCCCTATTCCTCGTGTATGTGCACAATATAATACAAAATTTCACAGCATTGACATTTTTAGTAAAAACCTAAAGAAATATCGATGTGAAGAAACGCGTACGATCGATTATTAATATGAGAATATATCGTGAGCATCTCCTATCCTTTTCCTATATTCCTCTTCCTTTCCCCTTCCTATGACCCAAAATTAATTATAATATAATAAAACTTCATTTCCGATGTACTTTAGCATAAGAAACCTCTGTGGCTTGACTCCAGTTCAATTATATATTTATCACTGTACATGTATTATGTAAAAGCTGTTTGTTTCTTACAAATAAATAAATAAATCGATAAAAACACTTTATATTACTATACTAGATCATATAGCAAGTAATTATCATAAATGACAATAGGTTTTAGTCAAGCTCCGAACCTAGAACCTCTAGTTGAACTCAATTAGTTTTAAGTACTTTATTGTTTTTTTAACAACGAGTTGCAAGGTTTTTATATTATATACCAACTCAATGCATTGACCGTACATTTGTAATAATTCATATGTAAAACCGTAATGTTACAGTATAAAGTACACGAATAAAATAAATAACTGAAAACTATCTTAAAACCATTGCGTAAATCCTGTAATGTCCATTTTATATCTTATAAAAGAACCTGCGAGAATTCCCCGTCTTTTCAGTGAAAAGCTTTGGTAACTATATTGCCACCCTGTTGGGCGACATTGTGAGACGGATTAGGGAAGGGATTTGCTGTTAATGCAGGTCTTAAAGGGAAGCCCGGATTAAGAGAAGGAGAAAAGAGGAAAGCTTCGTGCAAAAACTAGTTGGAAAAATGTCATCAAAACGAACAACCGGCAAACGGGGTTATTTTCCTTTTTAAGTATGGTACATTGAGTGCCAATGTTTAGCATTTATAAATAAGGTGATCCCAATAGTCCAGGAAAAATCGAAATGGAATTCACGCCTCTTTGTGGGAGGAGTTTAAAAATACTTGAGCAAAAGCTTTTCGAAAGGTTGGAAAAGGTATTTGAGATTTTTTTTACTGGTTGGTTTCAGAAAAGCCTGTAAAAAACATTAACTCTTTGTTTACGCATTGCTTATTGTAATAACAAGGAAATTTAAAATTCATTTCACGGAACCAAGCGACGCGGAGTCAAAGACGTCTATTCCCCGCCGCGGACGGGGCCGAACTGATACAATATGGGTTTGGCAAGTCTGCAGTCCTTGGGTGGACTACATAAGGTTCACTTTGAAAATCCAAATTCCTTGACTTGCGGCCGTATTGATTGATGTCAAAAAGTAACAACGCGAAATTGCATATTTTATTTTATTTTGTGAAGAAGAAGGGAAACCTTCAGAAAACTAAAGTAGACAAGAGTGGGGGAGGCTGCGAAGCAGCGCACAAAGAGGACAACGATTATACTATCTCATTCTTTCGCTGGCTAAATCCTGTAGATGTGTGTGTTTATCTCTTTTTAGTATCGTTTTTTCGTTTCATGATTTTATAAAAAAAAAATTTCGATTTCGTGGGATTCGATCCTTGGTCCGCTGAATGTCTGACCGCTGATGTTTATCAGGCGCTTTATACCACTAGACTAAAGGAGACTTGCGTGGGACTGTAGATTTATCGTAATATATTGAACCGAGTACCCGTGAAATAAATAAATATTTTATTGCTATCTCATTCTCTCGCAGGCTAAGTCGCTCATCTTCCATTTCATCGAGTTTCAAATCACAACGGTACTAAAGAAGTTATCACTTAAAAAATAACATCAGATTTTTTACAATACATAGGATCAATACAATAAATAGTATTTGGACTAGTCTCAAACACGTTAGGAAATCTAGAATATTTTCCTGGAAGGTAGTCAAACATGACTTGTGAAAATCGATTTGCATCGCCGCCCGCGACGAGACATAGAGTTACAGTCAGGTATGAATATTTTAGTGATTCATGCCTATTTCTATGTTGTGACTGATTTAGTTCCTCAAGTCAAATAATTATTATTTGCATATTACAAAGAAATGAAAAAGATCTATTTTTATTTTTAATTAATGCTTAAAAATGTTTTTTTACGTTCACTCCACACAGTAGGCTCTGCGAAAAATAATTTCCCTCAGGACCTTTATCATCTTTGAAGATGCTGTGTGGAGAGTCTTTTAGGAAAGAGGAAAGAGAAGAGAAGGGAGGAAAAACAGAGGCCAAAATTAAGAAACAGCCGAGGTGTTGAACTCAAGAACAAGTCGTAGAAGCGACCCGTTCTCGTGTGACAAATGTCTACCGTGTACACATGTTGGGCGCGCGTTTGGCGCGTTTTCCGACTATGCTCCGGTGCCGAAGGGAGCATCTTCCATTGAAATACCGGTAGAACAAGGACAGCACACCTACCTACTCTGAAGATTGCAATTCGCTTGTTAAAATAGAGGAATTTATGTGACCGCCCGTTTCTACACAAAGTCAAGAGTTTTTTCAGATATTGTAGCTCTCCAAAGGTAGAGGTGGCTGCCAAATTCAACCGTGGGGCGCACTTGTGATTTATGCAGGGTCGGCAGTTGCGTACTATCTGCAGAATCTGTGAGCCCTGTACAGTACGCCCAGCTTCTGCGAGACCATCTTGGCTATTGCTTCGATGTAGGCTATCTTTTAAGGATAGTTTATTCACAATCCTCCTCACTCATTCATGTACATGATTTACTCATCTTCGCGTTTGTAGGCCTCACATTCATGTTTTTGGAGTAAAACTTCTTTACGCACGCTTGACTTGGGGAGTAAGCTGGTGAATGCGTGACGGAAGTTGAGAGGAAGATATAAGTTAGTGAAGATAGAAAGAGAGAGAGTTACGTTTCGTATATTTCTGTAGGGGCAAGAGAGAGGTGAGGGCACAAGTAATCATTTATTGAATAACCGTGCCATAGGTCACCCCAAGGTAATAGGTCACCCCAAGGTCACAGGTCACCCCACGGTCAAAGGTCACCCCAAGGTCATATGTCACTCCACGGTCGTAGGTCACCCCACGGTCATAGGTCACCCCAGAGTCATAGGTCACACATTTTCTTTCTCTCTTCAGGGTAGTTTTACTTCAGCCGTGTGGTCTAAATCCCACTTTTTTTAACCTTTTTTTCGATTTCCTCGTCTTCATGTTTTTGGAAAATATTTAAATGTTTATTGTATTCCTTATCTCCATGTTTGTTGACTGCAGAAAACATCTGTTGTCCAATATAATATGTTGGTGTTACATCATTTTTATGATTACTTTTATCTTTACTTAGCCTTGTTCTTGTTTATCTGTATTAATGTCTTTGGTTTATCTCCGTTGTAATTTTTTTATGGTTTTTCTAACCAAAAGATGTAATTAATTTTGGAATTTAAGATGTGTTGGCTAGTGAGATACTATGTTTTTTCCTTTAGAATTGAGTCGAGATTTTTTTTCCCTTCAGAATACCTATTGTTCGGTTTATCATGCCTTAAAAACTTTTGCAGTAAAGCGTTGCAATTTGTTCTTACCATAGTATTAACTTTCAACCAGATATTTAAAAAGAGAATTGTAAAAAGAAATCAGAAAATTCGTAAAGGCCTGACGTAAAAATCTTAAAGAAGTTGGATAAAAAAGGGTAATAGAAATTTTAATGAAGATAAACTTGGAAACGACATTTAAAAAAACTTGCTACCACCAGCATAACAGAGGATTTTCTAGTGAGAAAGAAAATGAAAAATAACATTTGGAAATAACGAAACTGTTATGAATTATACCTGTCGTTTTCCTGATTCCTACCCACGTTTGTCCCTACCTACATCTGTGAAGTCACAAGCTCAGTGCCTTGACAGTCTTCAAAGTGAAAGCAGTGTTTCATGATCAGCATTTTATTTCGGAAAAACTTCAAAATTACAACTGTGTTAATCGGTGAGAAATGAAAAGTGGATATTGGACAAGAGACAAATTATCCTGCTTCAGTTAGTTTTATGTGACCCTTTTTTCGTACTTTCTGGACAAGTTCTAATAAAACGGCCAGGGCAAAAGATTTGTGTGAAGCGAACGATGCAGCGACCTTGAATCGGAAGCATTCCTATTAGTTCCTCACACACCAATAGCAATACCTCAACATTCTCACAGAGTCACCGTCTACCGTGACCAATAAAACGAAACCATTCTGTTCCAGACTGCCGAAGAAATAACAGCTTTGCAAATGTTTCATACATATAAGAATCTATAAATATAAAAATCTATTGCTGTTCGTTTGTCTCGCTAAAACTCGAGAACGGCTGGGCCGATTTAGCTGATTTTGGTTATGAAATGTTTGTCGTAGTCCAGAGAAGGTTTAAACGGTGAGAAAAAATGAAAAAATTGGGAGAAAGATAGTAAAGATAACAATTTCATTTTCCCATATAAACTGTTCTACCTACTTTCCTGTCAATCATTTGACGTTCGTCCCTTCGATATGGTAGACTCGGGTCCAGTCGAATTGAAGCACGTATTAAATTAAGGGTTTTGAATCGACAACATATATCCACATTACTCGGACTATCGCGTATTTTAATGTTAATATTCTGAAAGTTGTCATCGTTCGTTCGTTCAGAATAACAAAATCGAGTTACTGCAAACGTCAGAAGAAAACCTAACAAATTGTTGCCTTAGAAAGGATTTTTTTTTAACTAGGCAATTCACCATGAAAAGAGTGTATGTATGCGCATAACTTCCGAACGACTGCACCAAATTGGATAATTCTTTTTTTTGTTCCTTATTTTGTATAAAACTACTGTTGAGCTCTGGAATTTTGAAATTTGTATAAAAAATTGTAATAGATGGCACGCGAGCAGTCTGAAAACTGAATGTACCGGGAATGAATGTGTGGAATGCGAGAGGTGTAGGGGACGCGGGAGAGGAAGGGGAGGAGGGAGGTGAACGGGACGAATGGGAAAGGACGCGCCGGGATCAACAATTTCTTTATTAAATGGCATAGCAACGAATGCCAGGTACCAGCTAGTTCTTTATAAATATTAAATTATGGTTCGGGTCTAAATTGTATCAATACGCTTGTTAGTAAATTGTTAAATGCTTATACATAATCCATCCACAGACGTTACTCTTTTATTACGCATTACTCATTATAGATTATAGACCGTGGACCAAAGTTATTTTTTTATTAAAATCTCATCTAACTGGCTTCCAAGAAACTGGGCGTCTTCAACAGACCTGTTCTTTAATAGAGACCAGCTGGTAATCCTGTACAATTCTTAAGTACCCTCAACAATTGAACATGGATGACACCCATGGGCTGATACCTTAAAATACTTGAAAAACCTACTTCGTTTTAAAAACCTTCTTTGCATAAGAGGGTGGTTCGTCTGACTGACAATCCTATGAATACCGCACAAGAGTCCCAACTTCTCCCGCCTGAAGCTGGTGGGACTATGGCATCTCCATTGGGGTATGTTCTGACGAAGTACCTGGCTATTCAGATCTGGTCACCAAACGTGGCAAAAGCCATCTCAAGCAACGTTTTAATTCTGAATAGTGGTCCTACACCAGTGTGATACTGAGAGTTTCTTCCACTCTGGAACGTGCCGCAAACATACCTTAAATTATTTTTATATGATTAAATTGTAAAAATACAAATCAACCAAGTAAAAATCATCTGCGAAGGTCGGGATTTGAATCCTCCGACCTTGACCTCCGTATCGCTGGTCGAGAAACTTGCTAAATTTCACTGTCAAAATTGGTAGTAAATGTTTACTAACTAATTCTAATTAATTAATTCAGACAAGCGATAAGTACCTTTTTATGTCAATACCTTCCAAGAGTACCAACTGCTCCCGTATGGAGTCATTGAGACTATGGCATCCCCAACTGGGGTACGTTGTGAGGCTGAAGGTAGTGGACGTGATGGAGGAGAAAGAGAAGAGGAAGGTAGGAAAGTACCCGGCTATTCAGATCTGGTACCACGGTAACACGGCAAAAGCCATTTCAAGCAACGTTTCAATTCATGCCATACTGAGAGTATCTTACACTATGGAACTTGCAGCAAATGAACTACTTTACATAGTTTTTATAAATTAATTGTGAAATAACACAAATCAATCAAACAACGGAATTTGAACCCGCCACCTTCGGATTGACAATCGAGACCCTTACCCCTCGACCACAGAGACAAACATGATTATGATGGTAGCACTGCAAAATAAAACTTTATTTTCGTTCTTTTTACGAGTTCTTAAATAATGTAAAATATTTTTATTATCATTTTCTCGGGCAGAGATCTTCCCAGTGTAAACTACCCCAATGGTTTACAACCCTTCCTACATTACTATTTATTGTAGTATGGGAATATTTCTGGGATGCGTTTCCCAAGAAACCTCGAACATGCTTACACCCAGAGAGAATGCCGGCAAATATTTTATTTTATTTACTCCGTCGCCTCTTGGAGTTTTTTTAACTTCTTTATGGAGGGAATTTTGTAAGAGCCGCGTAGGGTCGTGAAGTTTTTGCGAACTTGCGTACGAAACAATTGATTTTTTTTTTGTGTTTTTTCGTTTTTTGTAACGACCGACGCTGGCCATTTATGTTGGGACGTAATTTTGTATTAAATTATGTAACCAATTCGATTGGTTTTAAGGCGGCCTTCAGCGATCTTGGTTTCTTTTAGGAATGTAACTGAGTAATCAAGTTTGTTCATCGATTGTCCAATCTCAAAGCAATTTATTTTCAGTCAATTTTCTGAAAAATATCTTTTGTCCATTTCTTTTCTTATTTTTCTTGAGGTTTTTTTTGTGTGTTAGTGTCTTAGTATTTGCATTCCATATTAATTTAACCCCTCTGGTCTCGGGCTTATTTTGTCGGAAGGTCAAAATATTATACGAATAAATGGAAAATTTCTGAATGCATAAAAACTAAACTTTATTATAATACTAGCTGACAAGGTGAACTTCGTACCGCCTCAGAATCAATAAATGTTGTGTTAACTTTTTAGCTTAATTAAATTTAGATAAGTTTTTAGATTTTCACGGCCAAAAGCATTTTCGTTGTTAGTTTTTGGTGTGTAATGCCGTGTTGCGCTACCTCCTTCTATAGCCGACGTTTCGGACAGCGTTGCAGTGTCCATTATCAGGGCAGATCCGGTAGATCCGGGCACATCGTCGGATCTACCGTATCTGCCCTGATGATGGACACTGCAACGCTGTCCGAAAAGTCGGCTATGGAAGGAGGTAGCGCAACACGGCATAACACCCCAAAAACAAACAACGAAAAAAATTAAATTCAGTTTTTTTATTCAGGTAAAAATGCACATTGAAGCAATTATCGATGCGGAACTGTCCATGTTTTGTTGTTGTCAGTATCAGAAATGGCGTTGTGAATGGATTTATATTTTTTGTGATTTTTTTACTTTTCTATTTACTTACGGGAATTGCGTTTCATTTTATTCATAAAGGGAGATTTATTGTAATTATTGGCTAAAGTTCGGTTTAGTGGCGAAATTCCTAAAAATACAAACTAGTTATTTTTATACTAACTATGGGCCGGGGAATACGAATCTGAAAGAATTAGGTGGCGGCAAGCAATATTAACTGAATTATACGACTTTAAAAAAAAAATTTTACACACATAGGAAAATGGCCATTTTGGAAGCATTCTGATTCCTAGAAAATCAAACTAGTTATTTTTATACTAATTTTGGGCCGGGGAATCCGAATCTGAAAGAATTAGGCGGCGGCAAGCAATATTAAATGAATTATACGACTTTTAAATTTGCTATAAACAGACACAAAAAGAAGACATTTTGGAAGCACTTTAACATAGAAAAAGAATAAAGATGTTACACCACATAAAATTAAGTGTTGCCATTAAGCAGTAATATCAATAACGTAAAATAACATGTTTATAATTTAAGTACTTACTTTTTATAAATTTTACTCACTTTTGTATCACAAACCATGCTACCTAAACCTTGCGTAGCCGCTAAACTACTTGAAAACTGGGATGTTTTTTTAAATTGACGCGAGCAGGCGGTATAAAGGGGCACAAACCATGTGACACAAACCTTGCGTAGCCGCTAAACTACTTGAAAACTGGGATGTTTTTTTAAATTGACGCGAGCAGGCGGTATAAAGGGGCACAAACCATGTAAGGTATGTTCGATGATATTATTGTTTAATGGCCACACTTAAATTGTTGTTTTTCTATGGTTTTCATGTGTCAAAATGCTTTTAATGGCTGTTTTCTTATGTGTGTTGTTACGATACGCCCTTGAAGCGAGTAGTTTCGAGAACGCAGCTGTCCTCACGGCTCGGCCGCCGCCTCCCCGCGCCGTATCCTGTTTCTCCTTGCCTCGCCCCGTACCCTGCCACTCTCGGCATCCCGCGGCCACTCCGCTCGCCAGAAACAATCTGAGCGCCTTTGCGAACACACGCTAGCGGCTCACTAGTAGCCAGCGGACCCAATTCAATGGGGCCGCGAGTTATTATTGAAGTACCTTTGTGTAGAATCAGCCTTTTTGCCACTACAGTTCGGTCTATTTAGACTACGAAGTGCCTGATGAAGCTGCCACATGAGACGAGGTTCCTGCCAACCTACATGTAAGCTGTATCTTGATTTCCTCCTTAAATGTGTCCGTAATTCAGTGAAATGTAGGGCCCCCGCGGAAATCACGACTCGGAGAGTTTCGTTTTGAGAGAAATTCAGAGAGAGTTAAACACTTTAGCTAGGTTTGTGTAATTTGCATTTCTTGTAATTGAATTGTACTGTAGAAACCTATGTATGTGTTTGAGTTTACAATACATGTCTAAATGATTTAACTTGTTATTATTCTGCTTCGGCGGGAGGATTTGTTGGCCAGTGTGGATCCCGTGGGACGCCGGAGGACGGAGAGGAATTCCATAGCTTTGAGCGGCTCACCCCTGAATAGAGAGTACCCTTGTCCCGCTGAGAGCTAGCCAGGGACGAGTTGGTGTGCTGATGTTGGTTTAAAAGCCGACATCGGGGTACCCTAACAATTGTCGCCCGATCGTGGGGCTGGAATTTTTTTCTCTAACCCGGTCGCTTTGCGGGACCCTTGTTTGTCGAAATCCTCCCCGCATAACAACTGTTTTGTAAACATTAATTATGCCTTGTTATTCTACAGTGAATCCTGTGAAAAAACCACAGAAACCAATATGTAAATTAGATCCATAACGGATCTGACTGGAATTATAAATTGCATCGCAAGTTGAAACAACGGCCATTTTGAGCACCCGAAGCGCCGCGAATCTGATTGCGCACGCGTCTCCAAACGGCGGGCGCACAGCAACAGTTATTCGCGCCCAAAATCCAACGGCTTTTGTTTCACGCGATAGTCCGGATTGCGCGCAAATGCCTTGTTCCCGCCTAACCGACTGTTGCTAGGCTGCGTTTTAAATCCAAACCGTTTTTTATGACTGAACTGGGATACCAACGGAAATCATTATTATAAATTTGATTCTGGAACCCCAGTTATTTTGCGAATTCCTTAATGAAAATTTCGGACTTACGTATTTTTATTATTTCTGCACAATATACCAATTGGCCCACTTGTGTCTGTCAAATTAGTACAATTTAATGTTTCTCCAAATGGACAAAATAATGACTTTCTTTCCCCATTGTACATTATAGGTACTGTTTTTTTTTCAGCATAAGTGAAAGTGAATTGTGTTTTTTTCCTTACATAAGTGAAAAGTGGAATAATAATAAAACCAATGACTGATTCCATGAATAAATAAAATAATTTTAATATGGTTGGATGCAATAAACCCCATATTCAGTCATTTTCATCCGGAAGTTTGTCCTTTATTTGCCAGAAATGTACCTTTTGTGAACTTTAGTGCCTTTCTCAGTGTAAAGTGTTTTTGTGAAAATAAAAAACCTGTTTTCTAAAGGTCAGTCCTGGAAAAATTTTTCTAAAATAAATAAATACTTGTGAATTTCACAGTTTTCTCAAAAGTGATCAGTGAAATACAAAAACCTTTACCACTAAGGTCTTTCCACGCAAAATTTTTTCTCGCCTGCCTCTCTTTGACAAGAATTCTGGTGTCATGTATACAAAACACATTTGGAAGTGCCAACAGTGATCACCAAGTGAAAAGTGCCTCACAAAAATTAATTTTTGCGCTTTCTAAAGGAAACCCCTGGCCAATTTTTTTTTCTTCTCCCCACCACCCAGGAAACTCACAATGGAGGACAAGCAAACTATTACATCATCCAACTTGGGTACCATTCCCAATGTGCATAGTTTATCCAAAGCCCACTTACAAGCTGCTTTAAGGGATAGAGGACTCTCGCCATCAAGCAAATCTAAATCTACATTTAAGGCATATGCACTTTTATTCAACAAAAAGTACATTAGGAGAATAAACCTCGCCCCCTCCAACGAAAATAATTCATGTTCGGCTACGCAAGTTTTGGATAATCTTGACAAAGAACCTACGCCGCATGTAATGATAAAACAGGACGTCGCACCCATCTTGACACAAGATAAAACTTACGATTTATCCTCTTGGAAAGTCAAATATAATGGCGTCTCCGATGTGCTGGATTTCATTGACCGTATTGAAGAAACGGCTACAATCAAAAATATCCCATTCGAGATTCTACGGAGAAACTTTATAGAACTCATCTCCCCAGAATTAATTCCGTGGCACCGCATCCAAAAGACTAAATGCAAAGATTGGAATAAACTCAGAGCTGCCCTAATCTCTAGCTTTGGAAAAAAGGAGGCCCAGCACCGGATCAAACTATCTCTACTATCTATTAAACAACTAGTAGATGAACCTGTGGCTACATTCATAGAAAGGGCTGAGTCCATCAACATCAAGCTTTCACATCCTGTTCCGGAAGCTGAACTATTACCAGTCATAACTGATGGCCTTTTAAGCAAATATGAGAACATCATCACCTCACAGAAAATTGCATCCCTGGCCCAGCTAAACGAAGTCTGCCTCCTCCTGGAATCGTACCAGGATAGGAAAAACATAAAGAATGTGTCGAATAATGTGGTTGTGCCAAGCCGTTCGTCTGGTTTAAAGCCAGAATTCGACAACAAAAAAGTGTGCTCCTTTTGCAAAAAAGTAGGCCACCTGGCCGCTACTTGTTTCAAGCAAGCAAGACTTCTGGAATCCAAGGAACCCCGAACCTCCAAGAGACACCACTCTAGGGACCGCTCTCCTCCACGCGACGAACTGCGCAACATTTTCAAGAGATCAAGGCACAATGCAGAAAGGTTACAAAACCCAAGCGATGTCAGACCTCAGGTGGATTTCTCCAAGCCCCCACCAAATTTCTACATGAAGAGGCCAAAAAACTAAATAATAACCTCTCAGGTACCCATTCTGAACCAAGGTCTAAAGAATGGACTGATTGGTTATCACACATTAAGTATTTTAACCAGACCTTAAATGTTTCCTCGGTTTGTTGCAAACAAGCTAAAGATGGGAGACCCTATGCTCTTTTCTCTGTTAACAATGTGCCCTTTTCCGGATTACTTGATAGCGGTGCATCTGTCAGCTGTCTTGGCAACAATGCTCACCTGCCTTTTGTTAACAGTGATTTTAAAATTTCGCCACAAACAACACACCTGACGACTGCGGATAATGTTTCCCAGCCGGTCATCGGTACCCTTGCACTGCCAATTAATTGTAACAATAAAATAATTACAATCAATTTTCTAATAGTGCCCTCTATATCCCAGAATTTCATCCTTGGCGTTGACTTCTGGAAGGCTTTTAACGTTGCTCCCCAAGTATTTAATACTCTTGGCGAAACCTCCACTGCTGCTCAAATTAGTGAGATCCGCACAATAATACCTCACGAAAATTTAAGCACGGACCAAGCTCTCCAACTAAAGGAAATGGTCAATAAATTCGAATCAATATCTTTCGAAAAATGTGGATTGGGTTTGACAAATTTGGTAGAACACCACATTAAAACCAATGGCCCACCCATAAAGCAACGTTATTACAACTTAGCCCCCCAAAAGCTTAAACTTTTGGAAAAAGAACTTGATGAAATGTTAAAAATGGGTGTGGTGGTTCCCAGCAGAAGTGCATGGACCAACCCAACTCTTTTGGTTTCTAAAAAAGATGGCTCCGCACGTTTCTGTCTTGACAGTAGACGTTTAAATTCTTGTACGGAAGCTGACGCATACCCCTTACCTTACGTCCACGCGACCTTAGACAAACTGCGCAACGCCAAGTTCATCTCCTCTGTTGACCTAAGCAAAGCTTTTTGGCAAATACCTTTGGACGCAGAATCGTGTGAAAAAACTGCTTTCGTTGTACCTGGTAGGGGAATGTTCCATTTTAAAAGATTACCCTTTGGTCTAAAGAACAGCCCCGCCGAATTACAAAGACTGATGGACAAACTCTTCGGTCCTGAAGTCGATAACAGCCTGTTTTGTTACCTTGACGACCTCATCATCGTCAGCGACACCTTTGAAAAACACCTATTAATGTTGGAAAAGGTTTTTCAACAACTCAAGTTCGCTGGTTTAACCATCAACTTGAAGAAGTCTGAATTCTGTAAGTCCCGTTTACGTTATTTGGGATTCATTGTCGACGAAAAAGGTCTAAGAACAGACCCCGCTAAGGTGGAAGCCATGGCAAATTTCCCCCGACCCAAAAACGCGAAAGAAGTCAAAGGTTTCCTTGGACTTGCAGGTTACTACAGAAGATTCATCAAAGACTTTTCCACAATTGCAGCCCCCTTAAATAAAATTACCGGCACCCGTAAAGGTGTCAGCAACTTCCGATGGTCTGCTGAAACTGAAGAAGCGTTTACAACTTTAAAAAATGCCCTTCAAAAAGCCCCCGTTCTGAATTGCCCGGATTTTGCACTCTCTTTTACCCTCCACACGGATGCCTCCAACGTAGGAATCGGTGGAGTCCTAACTCAAGAATTCCCAGATGGCGAACACCCTGTAGCGTATTTTTCCCGTACATTAAATAAACACGAGAAAAACTACGGAATTACCGAAAAGGAGTTACTGGCTGTATTGGATTCTGTTCACCATTTCCGCGGTTACATAGACGGTAGCAAATTTACTGTAGTCACAGACCATAGTAGTTTGAAATGGCTGATCTCTTTAAGTAATCCCTCCGGTAGACTCGCTCGTTGGGCCTCCCGTTTGTCTCAATTCAATTTTGATGTTGTACACCGTAAAGGCGCGGACAATATTGTTCCTGACGCTCTTTCAAGAATTGAATTGGCTTCATTAAATGTTGACACAATTGCCCCCCCTCCATCTACAAAAGATGAATGGTACTTGAAAATCTTCGAAGGTTGTAAAAATAATCAACAAAAGTTTCCTAATTTTATCATAAAAGAAGGACAACTATACCGTAATTGCAAGGCACCACTATCCATCCTCGAAGATTACTCTTGGAAACTTGTCGTTCCCCTCGAAGGAAGAGAACAAATAATAATTGACAATCATAGTGCTCCCGACTCTATACACCCAGGAACTTTCAAGACGTATAAAAAGATTTCCTTGAAGTATTACTGGCCTGGTCTCTTCAAACAAATTCGCAATTACATCTCTAAATGTGAAACTTGTAAAGCTTATAAACATAGCACGGCAGCACCTGCCGGCCTAATGGGTAACCCCAAACGTGCCGACAGACCCCTACAGTCATTGTCAATGGACCTCGTCGGACCTTTTCCTCGAAGTTATGCCGGACACATGCACATACTTAGTGTAGTGGATGTTTTCACCAAATTCTGTTGGATCTTCCCTTTAAAAAGAGCCAATGCGTCCGCCATCATCAAACTTCTGGAAAAACACATTTTTATACCTTACGGAACACCCAGAACCGTAATTGTTGATAACGGAAAACAATTTATTGCCCAGGAATTCAAAGAATTTCTTGCCAAATACGGAATCAAGGACATTTATTATAACACCTTGTACACTCCCCAAAACAACACTGTCGAACGTTACAACCAAACAATCAACACAGCTCTAGCTATTCTAGTTGATAAAGACCAACGCACTTGGTGTAAAAACCTAGATAAAATTCAGGCCGCTATGAACAACACTGTTAATCTGGCCACTGGTTACACACCTTTCTTCTTAAAACACGGTATGGAACAAGTCGTCCATGGTTCTCTACATAGGGACACAAACTTTCCTACGTCATCTGCCACCACAAGCAACCCTACCGCAGACTATGCCCATCGCTTGGAAGAACTGTCGGCCATTTACAGTGAAGTCACTGATGCTTTGCTCCTGGCTCACCAAAAGAGTGCGGACAGATATAACTTACGTAGAAAACATGTCACCTTCAATACAGGAGACATAGTTTGGAGAAAGAACAACACACTTTCCCAAGGAGCCATGTATTTCTCTGCTAAGCTGGCACCACGTTTCGTGAAGGCCAAAGTCCTAAGGAAAATATCAGACCTAGTGTACTCCTTGTCTGACTCATCTGGAAAGCACATTGGTAATTACCACATTAAGGACATTGTAAAGTCTGGAAGTGAGGAGTCAAGTAAAACTGCCCCCACTATCTCAGCAAACGTAAAATGATCCAGTATGTATCACATTTTTTTTGTAAGCTTACAGAGTCTTACTACGTCAGGCGTGTATTGTGTCAATCACATGCCCATCGTTTCGTAAATAAAACAAGTTGTAAATTATTTTGTAAATTAATGCGTACTCTCTTTGAAGTTACTTTCAAATGTTGTTTTGCACTGTTTTTTCTTTCCCTCACGACAATTTTTTTTCTTTTATTTTTTTTTCACCTGTTCTAAAACTGATCACTTTGGAACGGAGACACATTTCGAGTTTCAATGTTTGGGAAGTCGCGAGCCCATTTATTGTCTCAACACGTACACTACGCAATGTTCATGCCACGTCATACCCTGCCTTGTCATGTAATTTTGTAATTTTTCTCCTATTTTTTTGTTGCATTTTTGTCGTGTGGAAAGGAACTTTCTCACCTATTTATTTTGTTCATGTAAAGTAGTTGACAATTGCCCATCGGCGTGTCGTTCTAGAAGTCGGGTTTTGTAAATTCCAAAGTGTTAAATTCCGACTCAGAACCAGTTAACTATTTTTTACAATTTGTCCTTTTATTCTGTTCATCATGAGTTGTAAAACCTTCCGAGGTATCTCTAGCATGAAAATCAAACAGTGGTTACTTACATAGTCGCCCCTCGTGTATATAAGTTTTTTTCAATTTTTTCCTCTTAAATTAAAAATTGATGGCGTCCTACCCAAATTCATGCTCTTGTACCAAAATTGGATATCGACACGTCCATTTTGGAACTTGTATTTATAAAACCAATGATTGGTCTTTATAACCCTGTATATAAATCAATTTGGCTCGTTTCAACTAAAGTACGTAAAACCGAATCATCCGGTCTTTGGTTGTTATAACAAAGCCACTGCTTTATTGTTATTTTGTTTTTTGCTTGTACGTTACGTATGTCTTATATGACACGTTTCAACCCTACGAGACAGGTTAATAAAACCTTATGGTCATCCTGATTTTGGAATTCATAACTTTTAGGTGTTCATTTAACCAAGTATTTGCAACCCAAATTGCACATAACCTGGTATGTTTGTAACTGCACAAAGGGTATGTAAAACCGTAATTGGTCCCTTTTCTTTGGTCTTCCTCACTGCAGGTTGCCACAACAGACAGTATGTAAAACCATTATAGGTCTGTCTTTGTTTTAAATACTTGGTGTAAGTAGAATTATACTCTGCCATCACCCTTGTATTTTGTAACACATGAAGTAGCATCAAATTGTCTATCTTCTCTGTCGTACGCTCTTGGGCTACGGAGTTAGTTAATCTAACGAATCTTTATAAAATGTGTTAAAATCAAGCATCGTTAACGTTTATTGTGTTGTATTTAAACGTAACCCTGTTACATTATAGGAGAGATCCTTAGAACATCCACCGTCATAGGAGAGATCCTTAGAACATCCACCGTCATAGGAGAGATCCTTAGAACATCCACCGTCATAGGAGAGATCCTTAGAACATCCACCGTTATAGGAGGGATCCTTAAAATACCTGCCACGATACGAGAAGTTCGTCATAATCACTTTTGCTCATAGCTAAATGTTATTGAGTTGGTCGTGTGACATATTTGTCATGAGTACCACCCTTTCTGTACAATCTATTTTGGTCGTGTGTCATTCATTTGTCATGAGTACCGCTTTTGTATTTTGGTCGTGTGTCATTCATTTGTCATGAGTACCGCTTTTGTATTTTGGTCGTGTGTCATTCATTTGTCATGAGTACCGCTTTTGTATTTTGGTCGTGTGTCATTCATTTGTCATGAGTACCGCTTGTATGTATAATTGTGTACAACCCTTGTACACGAGACGTGGAGACGTAATAACAATACTTACCGTGATTCGTGCGAACGACATAATATCGGCCTTGCCATCTTCTTTAAGAGGCATTGTATAAACTCTTGACTTCTGTCTATAATTGAGTTTTATCTTGTATGTACTTACATGTTTTTATACACTATACGTGGAGACGTTAAAACACTTACCATGATTCGTGCGAACGATACAATATCGTGTGTCATCTTTTATGATGCAATTTGTGCCTTTGTAAATAACTCGTTGTCTGGGGAACGGATAAGAAAACCCCCAGGTTTGTGAAATTGGAGCAAGGGTCTGTCTTTTCTCACAATCACGCAGGAGTTTTTAAAATGACCCCTAATCTTTTGCCCAATACACGCAAAAGATTAGTCTCTTTGTTAATGTGTATTCAAATTTCTCCTCATCCTTTTAACAATTGTAAAGAGTCAGGAAATCTGCTGGTTGATCATGTTTCATTCTCACATGGAGTTTGAAGTGGAAATTAGTCCAGTCTCTAGCAAGTTTCGTCACTCAACTCCTTTCCTTTTCCTTTCCTTTCTCCTCACCATCATGTTCTCAGGTATATGTTATGAAGAGGAAAATCTGTTGTTAACCATAATTCGCCCTCTCTGGGAGTGCGAATCGGTAAACTAACCAATTATCAGCAGGCTTTCTCCCTCACTCTCTGCATACGTCTCACCTTTTGTTCTTTTTCTCAATTTTACGAAACACATTCATGAATGTTGGATATGTACGATATGCACTTGGCGTACCGTCTGTCTCCTTTTGACAACCTTTATTCATGAATTGGTTTCTCTGCTTTACCGTGACTCATTCACGACTTCTTTGTCTTGCTTTTTGAAATTCTACAAAAAATGTTACCACCTTTATGTTAACATAGGCCATGGAAGGCCGGTTGTTTTTTTAACCAAGACATATTGTCACTCGGCAAACGCCAAGTCATCCTGGTAAAGGAAAATGTTCATGTAATCACAATTTAGTTAGAAAACTCTCTCTTCGTCACTCTCTGGGTCGGTGATTAAAACTTCGTTTATTTCATAATCTGGACACATTTTGTTTCTCTCCAAACCTTTTCTTCATTGGTCCCTAGGCAGGTAAACTTCAAGAATTTTGCTCTAATAATAATTTCTCCCGGATTAAAAAGAAGCCCAGGCGGATGTCATCACCAACAGCCAAGCTGAGCTCCACTTCCTGACAGCACGCGCTGTGGTTACTAGGTCCCTCCTGCTGCCATTTTTCTACACATTTGTTCCTGAAAGCACAGACCATACCGCCCATATGTATGTTGTTTTGTCGTGCCACAGCAAGTTGAGTTGTCCCACTATACATTATGACACTCTGAACCACCTTTTGGGCACGCTAGCTCCTAGGTTTGTTCTTACTCTTGCTATCAATGCCAACCATGTCGTCTCTTGCGCTGTCATGCAGAGACGCAAATCGTCATGTGTAAACCATCATTACCTTGACCTCCAGTATTCGCTGAATGCGTACCAATACAAGTTATGATTGAGCTACATTATGCCTCAATAACCATTATATACGATCCGTGTTTACCTTAATAACACTTTAGGATTCGTACTGGCATGTCTGCAGACACTGGATTCTCCTCTTCAATGACCTCTGTAACCATAGTCGCGGCACAGCAACCACAGTCTCCACTTCGTGAACTTCGACGTCTTCGACAAAACCAAGTGTTTTCTAAGGCCCAAGTGTACTTTTGAGTGTTATCTCAAAGGGGTCTGATTACAGTGATAATGTAATCCTTAGAATCTGTGAAACCACGTCCTCCTCTTCGAAATTCTCCGAAACCAAACAAATCCACGCTTCGCAAACTTAGCTCCCAGACCAATGAAACCTTAGAATCACACAGGCATTTTTTGTTCTTGTTTTTTGTTCTTCGATTGTACAAATATGAATTGTTATTTTTCAATTGCATAACCATGTATTGTTATTTTGTTCAATTGCATAACCATGTATTGTCATCTTTCAATTGCATAATCTTGTATGTTGTTTCACACCATGTACTTTCACCAAAACTGTTCTTTTCCAAACATTGTATGTACCCCTCACCCATTCCCTACAAACATTGTGACCTAAACTATAACATAAATTGCATGTTCTAGCTAGGCATCTCTCAAGCAACGAATCTCTCAAAAACCCCTATGGAAGTTTAAGAGGATTTTTTTTCCTACAGCTCCATTGCCACGTCGCTTTTTTTTCCGAGCGCGGGGGGAAGTGTTACGATACGCCCTTGAAGCGAGTAGTTTCGAGAACGCAGCTGTCCTCACGGCTCGGCCGCCGCCTCCCCGCGCCGTATCCTGTTTCTCCTTGCCTCGCCCCGTACCCTGCCACTCTCGGCATCCCGCGGCCACTCCGCTCGCCAGAAACAATCTGAGCGCCTTTGCGAACACACGCTAGCGGCTCACTAGTAGCCAGCGGACCCAATTCAATGGGGCCGCGAGTTATTATTGAAGTACCTTTGTGTAGAATCAGCCTTTTTGCCACTACAGTTCGGTCTATTTAGACTACGAAGTGCCTGATGAAGCTGCCACATGAGACGAGGTTCCTGCCAACCTACATGTAAGCTGTATCTTGATTTCCTCCTTAAATGTGTCCGTAATTCAGTGAAATGTAGGGCCCCCGCGGAAATCACGACTCGGAGAGTTTCGTTTTGAGAGAAATTCAGAGAGAGTTAAACACTTTAGCTAGGTTTGTGTAATTTGCATTTCTTGTAATTGAATTGTACTGTAGAAACCTATGTATGTGTTTGAGTTTACAATACATGTCTAAATGATTTAACTTGTTATTATTCTGCTTCGGCGGGAGGATTTGTTGGCCAGTGTGGATCCCGTGGGACGCCGGAGGACGGAGAGGAATTCCATAGCTTTGAGCGGCTCACCCCTGAATAGAGAGTACCCTTGTCCCGCTGAGAGCTAGCCAGGGACGAGTTGGTGTGCTGATGTTGGTTTAAAAGCCGACATCGGGGTACCCTAACAGTGTATTGAAAATTTAAAAGTCGTGTAATTCAGTTAATATTGCTTGCCGCCGCCTAATTCTTTCAGATTCGGATTCCCTGGCCCATAGTTAGTATAAAAATAATTAGTTTGATTTTTTAGGAATTTCGCCACTAAACCGAATTTTTTCCTAATTATTATATTTTTCTTTTGGAAGAATGCAGACATACGTTCACCGTTTGTCTCATTTTCTACTATTGACATTTAGTGTGTAAGAAATAGGGGCAGCACTATTTTATGTTAAAATACAAAACAAAACACCCAGCGCATTGATATTTGACGGTTTTGAATTTTTGGAATTCACTCACTATTCAATTTTATATTTAACACAATATTGCTGCAGCTCTTTCAAAATATGACAATTCGTTCCATACAAAATATATGAGGAAAAGAGTGTTCTCCATAAAAAGAAATTCGTGTATTTTTCCGGTGTTTTATAACTATTCTGCTATTCGGGGCGGAGACAAAACCAACAAATCAACGATCATAAGAATCGGTCCAGCCGTTTTTGAGTTATAAATGGTGTAACCAACCCGACTTTGTTTTATTTAATAAGATAATGGAATTCCACCATGGTCAGTTTCAAAAAATGAAATATTATAAATTGTAAGTCTAGAATTAGTGGTAAATGACCAAACGTAACGCACCATTTGGGGCGACCTATGGCAGGGGTGTAGGTTATATAATAAATGGTTCATGGAGTGACTGTAACCATACGCGTCTCCCAAATTGGAAATGAGTTTTCCAATAACCAAATTTCCAAACTTCTAAAATATCAATAACTTCCAAAATTACCTCGGCAAAACGCACGAAACATCATCCGTTTCGCGTTTTACAACATCCCCCTCTGGATTTCGACGCAACATTAACTGTCGGATTAATGAGTGCTGCCTCCGCATCTGAAATAGAGCCTCCCTCGCTTCTGCCAGTCGTAACTCGCCCCTTGCCACATAACCTAGGGTGCCTGAAACTTGCCCATACCTACCCTTAACGTATACTCGAATAGGGGGTGCTAGAAAACTGAATTGGAATATACTGGCGTTTGCATAAATTGAATTAACCAACTAACCGTCACACGGTTTCAAAAGGTGCTGAGAGAGGATGCATCGCTGCAACCACTCAACATTTTAATGACCCTGAAGGAATAACGATATTTTATTCATTTAATAGTATTATTTGTTTATAAAAGTTTATAAATAACTAATTTATTATAATTTACATACTATTACATTTTCTTTTGCTTAACACACATTGTATTTTTCATTGCTTAATTTCTTACTTATAATAATTCACGGCCATCCTGATACTGCGTTGTATCTTGGCAATATTGAAATTGGGTAAAACCTCAAATTGTAATATTTAATTAAATGAAGACAATATTAGCGAAACTTTATCGAAAATCTGGAGACAGAAAAGATATTGGCACCTCTGAGACGTATAAATGTTCTCATTGTTTACGCAGTAACGTTTTTCACCTGAATCATCTGAAAAATCGCCTATTTTAGTTCTCTGCCCCAAATTTGTCGATTATTTAAAAAATAGTATGCTGAAATAGATATTTTCGTCGATAATCTATATGGATTCAGAAAAAATGTTCTGTGATTGCTAAAAAATATGATGTGATAATTATATTATGTAGGCATCATATGTGTCTCTAATTGTGTCTCTTGTGTTTCTTGTGTCTCTTGCGTCTCTTGCGTCTCTTGCGTGTCTTGCGTGTCTTGCGTCTCTTGCGTCTCTTGCGTCTCTTGCGTCTCTTGCGTCTCTTGCGTCTCCTGCGTCTTTAGCGTCTCTTTCGTATCTTGCGTCTCTTGTGTCTCCTGCGTATCTTGTGTAGTTTGTGTCTCTTAGGGGATGCTGCATGGAGGGTTTTCTTAAGAAAGGAAGGAGTGGAAATTCTGGGAAGGAAATAGGAAGTAAGGGTAGGTAGGAATCTGGAACTCAGTATGTCCAGGAGTGACGGACGTATGAATCCATCCCTCCAACTGAAATTCCAAACTCCAAATCTCCCCCATGAACCCGAGCTCCCCTGCTAAGTCACCAAACGTAGCGAACCACTTGGGGTATCCTATGGCAGAGGTGTTGATTATCCAATAAAGGGTTCCCGGGGCGGCGGTACCCACATCGTACATAATGCATTTGTTAAATAAAAAATATATATGTGTTTTTTTTTAATTACCAGTAATTTTAGTTAAAAAAACGTGACGGCAGCCATTTTTAAAACTTTTTATATTTCAAAAATTGCATTGTTATTTTTAATAATAAAATTGGAAACCTTTTTCATCACTTTTCAAAAACAGTTTATACGAATATTTTTTAGATAAGTTCACAAATATTCAATTCATTAAGTTTTTAATGCCAGCCTAAATATTCTAACAAACTGGCAGTAGGTACATTGGTCGAGGCGTGAGAGGTTAAATCGACTTTCAAATCTCAACATTCGACTCGTCCTGTATAGGCATATAATATATTATTATTTAACTACAAGACGTAAAGATGTAAGTATTACGACCTAACGACTGGGCCAGATATTTCGAGAGGTTCCGCGACATCCCGCGGCAAAATATCTCCGACAAAATATCCTACAGACAAAACATCACCCAACAAATTATCTTTCAAAACCTAACCTGAACCAACCTAACAAAAAATGGGACATAAATAGTACAGACATCTTGTAAAATCAATAAATTATTGTTTTTAGTATTTTTTTTGTCCCAATTTTTTTTTTTTTTTTTTTAATAATTTATTTTTATTTGTTTTCATATTAACACCACACAGGAGGCCCTGAGAAAAATAATTACCCTAAGGGCCTATTTCATCTTTGGGGATGCTGTGTAAAGGGTCTTTTTAAGGACAGGAAGGAGAGGAAGTTCTGAGAAGGAAAAAGGTATGAGGGGTTGGTAGGAATTTGGGGTTCGGTGTGTCCAGGTCATCCACCGCCAAAACCTAGACAAACCTCACTCCATGAACCCGGGTACACCGGCTAGGTCACCAAACGTACCGAACTATTTGGTGTGATATAGGCAGAGGTGTTGGTTATCCAATAAACGGTTCCCGGAGTGGCGGTACCCATTTCCGCTCCCAAATTGTCTTAACAGGATGTCTGTATTATTTTTGCCCATTTTTTGTTAGGTTAGGTTAAGTTTAATTTTAGTAGATATTTTGTTGGGGGATGTTTTGTCCATGGGATATTTTGTCGTAGGATATTTTATCGGGAATATTTTGTCGCGGGGTGAAAACGCGCATTACCGATATTTTAAGAGACCAATAAACTAAAACCCGGAAATGAGGCAATCTAAAATCTTATCATACAAACAATATTACCTCTTTATTCGACATTTTCACATTTCAATATGAATTATAACCTCAAACATGTTCAAAAAAAATTACAAACTTATTTTTCTCCATCTTAACGGAAACAAATTTTTTTTTCTTCTTCTTCTTGTGCCCTGTCCGTTCAACGGACGTAGGCTATCATGTAGGCTCTGCAGACTTTGTTCACTCAGCCCGGAACAGCTCTACAGTAGACTGGCCAAACCACTGTCTCAAGTTTTTTAGCCATGATGTTCTCCTTCTTCCGGGGCCCCGTCTTCTGACAACCTTTCCCTGCATTATGAGATGAAAGATCTCATACTTCTCTGGATGTCTCATCACTTGTCCAAGATATTGAAGTTTTCGGATTTTTATTGTTTTAATAACTTCTTTTACTTTATTAATCCGAACCATAACATCCTCATTCGTAACCCTGTCTATCCAGCTTATTTTAAGTATTCATCTGTAGATCCACATCTCGAATGCCTCAAGTCGCCTTATTAGTTCGTCAGTAAGCGTTCATGCTTCCATTCCATAAAATAATATCGAAAACACGTAACATCTGACCATTAATCTGAACTTAATATCAAATTTTTATTAAGTAACATTAAAAAGAAAACATTTTTTCTGAATAAACACGGCATCCATGGTCAAATGACTTGCTCTCGACTACGAATACCGAGGTCGTGGGTTCAAATAATTTCATTTAAATAATTTGTGTTTTTTTTTAATAATTCATTCATTTAAATTAATAAAAATTTAATATACCTATCGTTTAAGAAGAAGATAATACTAAAGCAAACGCACCCGCTGCCAAGACCCAGACAAAGCTCACTCAATGAACCCGGGTACACCTTTTTTTTATTGATAACCTATTTGATAA
Source organism: Limnephilus lunatus (assembly GCA_917563855.2). Taxonomy (NCBI): domain Eukaryota; kingdom Metazoa; phylum Arthropoda; class Insecta; order Trichoptera; family Limnephilidae; genus Limnephilus; species Limnephilus lunatus. The sequence continues at coordinate 51,169,696 of OU830596.1, read as the reverse complement.
CTAACACCTCAACGTTGGTGATTTAAACAGAGTGCCTGAGATCATGGGGTGAGATTTGATCAGGTCTTGGCGGCGGATACGTCTGTCCACCAGCTGCGTGGCGGGCCGGATTTAGAGAGGCTGGCTAAGGGGAAACCCTTTTTTTTGTTCATATGTGGAACTCATGTAAAAAAAAATGAATGGGTGATGCCAAGATTTGATAAAACTGAACCTTTTTCAAAGTTTTTATGAAGGAAGTCCAACTTTGGAGGTTATCCACCACTTACACATACTGGTATAAGTAACAGATGGTTACTCCTTCAAGGCTCTCGCAAGGACTCTAATTTTTTGGTTAAACGAAGCTACATTTATTTATTTCTAACGATTATGGACCTCCAAAGTCCCTGCATACGTTGTTAGTAAGCAGCAAGTGCTTAACAGGAAAAACAAAATTCCAATAATATGTAAGTAAACACAAATACGAATTAAACAAGGCAAAAGAAAAACTCATTCCTGAAGCTCCACGAGGCGGCATTGCATCGTGTAAAAAAACCTGCAACCTGTATAAAATAGAGAATTTAAAAAAAAAAATCTCAAATCAATTGGCAAGTACCAATAAAAAATGTGAATGGCATTCGGTCTGACCATAAACCACACATAGCTTCCGTGTCCCTTAGCCAATCACTCAGTGAAGCTTTAAAGAATGTCAACTGAATATTTGGGGTAAAATACCCGAAGACTAAAAGAAAAAAAAGTCTAACTTAAGAATCAACATATCAGTCCGTTGTCCAATAGGCCACTTGCATCACATTTAAAAATAAAAAAATCCGGTTTAGGCAAATATTCTAAGACATTCTGTTTTTTTTTTTTTTAATCTCAAATTTGAAACCCTGGCGATTTTTTGAAAATTTCAATCAGAATAATCAGACCATTTTTTATAACGGAAAGACGGGACATAATTTTATGGATGCGAAAAAACGATAATTACATTTCCGGAAATCATTTTTTAAAAAAAGAACGTTTTCTATACGAATATCAATAAATTGTACGGGGTTATCTTCGTAACATCTGTAAAAACACCGCCACCTTTATCAAAAAATCAAACCAAAGGATAAGTTCGCATAGAACAAACGATAAATCTAGTGAACGTTAAACGCAAATTCAAAATATCGCCGGAAATCAAGGTGTTGCCATATACAAAAAATGAATCAGTGTGGAATTTTACAAAATTAAGGGAACCATATTGATGAGATTCAATTATTAACATCTAAATACCCCAAAACAAAAATAATCATTGCAGGTGACTATAATCTACCTAATATTAATTGGGATTCACTATCCTCAGAATTATCTGGAACTTATAACTCCAGCGCATCTATCATTGAAAGAGAAATACTCGAAATGTCCAATTTTTTAAACCTCAATCAATTAAACGATAACAAAAATAGTAATAACAGAACTCTGGATCTAGTTTTTTGTAACGACAAATCTATAACTGTTACTAAATCCTTAGATACTCTTCTTCCTGTGGACAATTACCACCCATCATTAGATATAACCATAAACAACACCATAAGTGAAAATCCAAAAATTAAACAAATGTCTTTAAACTTTCATAAAGCCAATTACACAGCAATATGTGACTCCCTCCTCAAGGTTGATTGGTCATTTCTAAACGATGGTGAATTAAATGACAATATTGAACAATTCTACTGTATCTTAAAAGAAAATATTACAAGTCATGTACCTGTTACGTCATATAATATATCAACTTTTCCTAAATGGTTTAATAATGATCTCATTAACTTAGTTTTTAAAAAGAAGAATGCACACCACAAATTCAAAACAACGAGATCACTTCATGATTATACTGAATTTCATAAGTTGCGTAAGCAATGCGCCGAAATTTCAGATAAATGTTACAAAAATTATATAAAAGAGGTTGAAAACTCTATCAAATGTAATGTTAAATCTTTCTTTAATTATTCTAAATCATTACAAAACAGTTATTCTTCTATTCCTAATATTATGAACTATGATGGCAAGACCTGTGCCAAAACTGAAGATATTGCCAATCTATTTGCAGACTTTTTCAAAAGTGTATATGAGGATGATGTCCCTGTGGATAGTGTTCCTGAATTTGTCACTGATATTAACTTGCAATTATCTGAATTAGTAATTGAACGTAACGAAATCATTGCCTCCATTAAACTCTTGGAACCAAAAACAAGTTCTGGTCCTGATAATATCCCACCCATATTTTTGAAAAATTGTGTTAATAGTCTTTCCTATCCATTGTACAAAATTTTTAACAAATCTCTTAAAAAATGTCAATTCCCCAATAGCTGGAAATCCTGTTATCTCACCCCCGTATTCAAGAAGGGTTCAAAAAATGATGTATGCAATTACAGACCTATTTGTATTCTGTCTAGTATTCCTAAGCTTTTTGAAAAAATCATTCTTAATAAAATATCCTCTAATATTAAACATGTTATTACCAATTGCCAACATGGGTTTGTCTCATCTAGATCTACTCTCACAAACCTTACAGTATATGAAAACTACATAAACACAGCATTGACTAACAGGCAACAGGTTGACTCCATCTATACTGATTTTTCCAAGGCTTTTGATAAGGTCTGCATCAAAATACTAATAAATAAACTAAAAAAATTAGGGATAAGTGGCAATTTTTTGGCATGGTTGATCAGCTACTTATCTGATAGATTACTCTTTGTAAAGATCAACGACTGTCTATCCTACGAATTTATTGCTACCAGCGGTGTCCCGCAAGGTTCGCACCTGGGACCTTTATTATTTATCCTATTCATCAATGACGTTACTAGCGTTTTCCACAGTGTCGAAGTTTTACTCTTTGCCGACGATATGAAGCTGTTTAAAGTCATTAATGATGTGTATGATTGCACAATCTTGCAAGAGAATCTTAACACCTTTTTAAATGGTGTTCAAGTAATAAACTTCAGCTAAATATTAACAAATGCCAAGTTATGAGGTTCTACAAAATTAAACATCCAATAATATATAATTATGCACTCTCTAATGTTGACTTAATCTCTGTAGACGAAATACTTGACCTAGGCATCATTTTTGACCAGAAACTCTCTTTTGTATCTCATGTAACTTCTATAGCAAATAGGGCTATGAAAATGTTAGGTTTTATATTAAGGATTTCCAAAGATTTTAAAAATATTCACACATTAAAAATTCTGTTCACATCTCTCGTTAGAAGCATTCTAGAATATAATTCTACAATTTGGTCACCTGTCTTTAATAATCACATCAATATAATTGAAAGAGTCCAACGCAAATTTTTGAGGTGTATTAATTTTAGACTTGGAATTCCTTCAGAATCAATAAATTATGATTTTTTATTAAATTCATTGAAATTGTTGAAGTTAAGCGACAGAAGAAAAATTTTTGATCTAATATTTTTATATAAAATTGTAAACTATCAGTTGGATAGCCCTGATATAATAAAGTTGATTCACTTTCATGTACCTACCATTAGATCAAGGTTCCCTAGTATGTATTATTGTGACAATTATAAGTCGGTCTCAGGCTACAATTCTGTAATAAATAGATTACATTCAATTGGTAATTTTTATGCCAATGAGGCTGATATTTTTAATATTTCCCAACTGAAATACAAGGCTGTACTGATCAAACATTTCAGCCAAACATATTTTAATGAGGTCACTACATGACATTTTTTGTTTATTTTATTGTGTTTCTATTTGCTTTCATCAAGTTGTTCTATTAATATCCTTCTTTTTCTATTGTTATGTGTAATTTAAAAAATAAAAAAAATATGTACTACGACTGTTAAAAAATATTTAATAAAAACATATTTGTAAATGGCACTTTGTGCCGTAAATTTTAAATAAATAAATAAATAAATAAATAATCGGAGACGGGACATTTTCATATAGTGACGTCACGAGCTCAAATAATGGATTTATTTATTTAAAAATAAAAAAAAACTATACATTTAAAAAAAAAAAAATTACATTTCCGTAATATTAGTAAAAAAATCTATCCACAGGATTTTTTCCAAGTCGTTATGAAATCCATGCGAGTGGCCTATTGTCCCAAACCTATAGATATTCGTACGTAGTCTCCTCTCGTACACGGTTCAAAAATTTTAGCCATGTTTGAAAATTCATTGGATCGGATTCTCTGTGCTCGTGCAAATAAATGGTCACTAAGTTCTGGTAGTCGTGAACTGAATTATTTAGTTTGTATAACCTTTCGCGAATAGCATCAAAGTCGTTCTCAGGGACATTTATGGATATTGGAATGAACAAACTAAACTTGTTTATATTCTGGAGTACGGAATGGAACCAACTCGTAGAACTAACTAAAGAACGGAGGTAAAATGAACAACTCGAGATATTACAGGGTACCCGAAGTATTTTAACCAGAATTCCTGAGCATATTTGGAGTAAACAATGTACATTGCATTTTGGTTACCGATTACTCTTTTTTTTCAATTAAAAATAACAATTATATATTTTTTGATCACACTGAGTAGTCGGTACAGCCCAGCAGGTCACGTAATGAGCACTCCGTCTCGTTCCGGCAGCACGAAACACATAAAACAGCGCGCGTATCACGTTTGATTTAAAAATATATTTCATTGAAGATCAAGATAACAATATATATATATATATATATATATACATTTACATAAATATTTTTTTTTACATTAACTGCACACAGGAGGCTTTGAGGAAAATTATTTCCCTCAGGGCCTATGTCATTTTTGAAGATGCTGTGTGGAGGGTCTTTATAAGGAAAGGAAGGAGTTAACATGGGTTTTGAAGAGAGGGAGGAAACACAGAGGCCGGCAAATCGTTCTGTTATGATGCAGTACAAATCCGTATTACTTTAAATATAATTATTAACATCTTTATTATTTGTACTGCATCCTAACAACCCTACCCGTCGAAATCGTAATTAGGTAGGAACTTGTTATTAATTATTAGTGTGCCAGCTTTGATTTGATCGACGGCCTGGGGCGACATCTAGACAGTTCCGGCGATATACGTCACTTCTTGCGTGGGTAGATTCGGGAGAGTTGGGCCCCGTGTCTAACCACGCGACAGTCAAGAGTTTTGTGAGAAACTTAGTATTTGAACGGGAAAATAATTCCTTTTAACTTTAAATAAGGTCGGGCGGTGAAAGTATTAATGGGTACGCATTGTGTGTTCGGAAGGATTGAATCCCTGTATTGGGATTAGTCGAGTTTCCTGCAACGTAAAATGGCGGCAGGCGTGCTAGAAACCCGGGATATATTTCAATCGAGATGTACGTGCGATCACACTTGGGACAGAGCCCTGTTTTGACGGATGACCGGTGTACCGTTAGCCCGTGATGTAATTTGCCGTTCTTTGCGAGGGAGAAGTAAATTTACGCCGACCTTGACTCTCGTCTGGACTGAGGGCGGTCTCCCTCCTTCATAATTCTTCTAGCGACAGGCCCCTGATGATTTCCCTTTGGCGGCGGGAAGACTTAACTAATTTGATCGCGGCGTAAGGCCGCTTGATGTTTCAACATTGGCGGCGGAACTGTCTCCAGATCTCGGCCTCGTGAGGGCCATCCAGATCCTGCATGGGAAAATGCTGCCTGGGCCTGGCAGCCACTAGATGGACAGTTTATTAGTTAGCTAGCGATAGTATACACAATAAAGGAGGTCGGTTCATGGGGGTAAGTGAAATGACATATTTAAAAACCCTGATTGCCATTTGTTTTATAATAATTATAAGCTTGTTCTCACAACTCTGCCTTTTAAATTATGTACCTGACACACCATTCCTTTGGAGAGCGACACACATCATGGTTTAAAATCCACCCCCTGAGCATATTTGGGAACCACAGGTATTCTTGACGGGAACCATAACCCGTCCAGAATTGGCGCTTCCTACGGGATAAAATCTGTGGGTACCTGATCATCACTATAACACTAAAGTTGTTTTATTAAAATGTATTACTTGGCGAAAAACCCACGTAACAATTTGGCTACCAACTAAAAAATGGCTATATGTGTGTCGCGCTTCAAGTGTTGTGTGTTTTATCTTTAAATTCATCTGTTCACACTGAAGTTTATGAACATTTATTAATGGCATAACCTGTATGCATTATATTTCAAAGTAAAGATGCCACAGGTATGTGTTATTTTAATAATCCTTGAAGATTATAAATTATTTTGTACCTGTACTTTTGCTTGCTTAAGTCTTGAATTAAAACAAATATTAATACCGGATATTAATTATGGTGAACAATAATATGTCTAGTCTATTACAAAGTTATCGACATTAACTCCATCTGTGGCCTTTACGAAAATTCAGGTCCGCCTAGCTTTGGTTTGCGTCTCCGCTACATTACGGCGGATATTTGATTAATAAAGGTTGGAAATAAAATCAACTACTCTTGTGAAATAAATGGGCCACATACATATTAATTTAAATGGTATTTTGTAAAAAAAAAATATAGGGGCTACTTACATATTCATTTAATTGGAATTAAAAAAATATATTTTCATGTAAATGGGGAACATACATATGCAAATAAAATTTCTTTTTTTTTTAAATTTTTAAATGAAAGCGGGAATAACAAATGAAATATTTTATGTTTTAATTTTAAGTACAGGGTTATATTTTTTTAGTTTTTATGATTGACTTAGTACATTTTAGGTAAGTTCAGACGGATTTCGGTAATTACGGTCTTCTTCCTTTTCTTTTTTTGTCAAGTTCAATTATCAGAATTCATCATGTCTACTCCGATCCCTAATGTGAACAATGCTTCCAAAGAGGAGTTAATTAAGGAACTAACATTGCGGTCCGTGGATCCAGCAACTACATTCGAGGCTTTACGCAAACAAGCGCGCGCTTTTAATAAAACACTAAAACAATCTTGCGTCCAGTCTGAGGGAGAGAATTCAGTTTGTGATTCCGAGGATGATACATCGGGAAGTAATTCGGATGACGAATTAAATAATGAAACAAAAGGGAAAGTCACCTTAATAAAAAAAACCAAGATAATTTATAAAAAATCTTCGGCGCACGGGCTAGGTAATTGGGATTACAAGTACGACGGTAAGACCTGTGTTCGGGAATTCCTGTTTTTAGTGGATGAACGTTGCAGATCACGCGGTATTTCGCACAATGAATTAATGAAGTCTTTTACGGAAATTTTAGATGGAGTTGCATTACTGTGGTATAGGTCAATTTATCATCCGGATTTGAAGTGGGAAGACTTTTCCAACTTATTGATTAAACAATTTGAGGGTGAGGGAAAACAACTCGATTTAAAAGCGGAATTGTTTAATTTAAGGCAGCCCAAGGGTATGTCTGTATTTGAATTTTCATTAAGAATGAAGGCACTCAATAATAAACTTGATGCCAAACTGCCCGAACCAGAGCTGTTGCAGTTGGCAATGAAAGCTTTGCTTCCAACTTATGCAAACCTACTGGCAGCTAGGGATTTTGTCTCTTTTGAGGATCTTACAAGGGCAGCTGCTAGGCTAGAATCACTGTCTGAAGTATCTACGTCTTCTTCTTCTAATTTCAAAGACGTTGAATTTCCGGAAAAATCTACTAACTATAGGAAGTTTTCTTCTTCCGATAATAAATATAGTTTCAATATGCAACACAAAAATTCGTACTCTCATCAAAAACAACAACGTCCTCCGAATACTTATAATAAGGTCGTTTATACACGCAATCAGCCATCTCCTCCAAATAATAGGATTATTTGTGATTTTTGTAATAAGAGTGGACATAAAGTAACGGAATGCTGGAAAAAAGCCTCCGGTACAAAAAATGCTAAAGTTGGCACCGTACATAGTGGTACCAAGCCTAATAATAAAAAAAAACTAGCTTGGAGTCGCTCTGGACGCGCCCCTCCCTGTGCGCAAAGGGAGCGGGAGTGGCAGAGTTGGCTCCGACTGGTTAGACAGTTTCTGTCAACACCGTCTTCTGGGGTGGTGGGCCCGCTACCACAGAAGCCGGATGTCGCGGGTGACAATCGTCCATTTGTTAATGTATATATTATTAATAATACTTTTTCTGCTCTCTTAGATAGTGGAGCAACAGTCTCTTGTTTAGGAGGAGATAGTTTTAAGCAATTTTTAGATTTAGGCATAGAATTAACGAAAGTAGACTTTAACGTTACAACAGCTGACGGCTCGAGTCAGTCTGTTCTGGGTACTCTAACTTTGCCGGTGACGTATAATACAATCACAAGGGAGGTTGTCTTTTACGTCATTCCATCATTATCACCTAATTTTATTTTGGGGGTCAACTTTTGGAAGCAGTTTCGAATCGCACCGGAACTGTTTCCAGATGTGCACGAACATGACCATTCGGGTCAAATTAATGAATTACGAGCAATTCGCCCTGCTTCTTCATTATCGGTTTCCGAAAGCAGAGCTCTTTCGAAAATAATTAGTAAATTTGACTCTATTTCCTATGAAAAAAAAGGTTTGGGTTTAACACATTTAGTGAAGCATAAAATCATTACAACTGGTCCTCCGATTAAGCAGCGCTACTATCCTCTGTCTCCGGCTAGACAACGTCAACTCGACGCGGAAGTGGACGAGATGCTCAGGTTAGGAGTAATCCGCCCCTCACGATCGCCTTGGTCTAGTCCCGTGATTATAGTACAAAAGAAGGATGGTACGGGGAGATTTTGCCTCGACTCCAGAAAATTAAATAACGTAACGATCAGAGACAGTTACCCATTACCTCATATCCCACGTATCTTAGACAATCTGGGAGGCGCAAGATACGTATCTTCAATAGATTTGAGTAAGGCGTTTTGGCAGGTAGCGCTGGATAAAGACTCCTGCGAGAAAACAGCATTCGTCGTTCCGGGCCGTGGACTCTTCGAATTTACTCGTATGCCGTTTGGGTTAAAAAATGCACCCAGTGAACTCCAAAGACTGGCTGACGCTCTATTTGGACCAGAATTTGATGATAACGCCTTCTGTTATCTAGACGATTTAATTTTAATTTCGGAGGATTTTGATTCTCACATTAAACTACTCAACAAAGTTTTTGAAAGACTGAGAGATGCGGGCCTCACCATAAATCAAAAAAAATCTGAGTTCTGTAGATCAGAGCTTAAGTACTTGGGATACATAGTAGATTCACAGGGACTTCGCACAGACCCGGTGAAAATTGAAAGCATTAAGGATTTTCCAATTCCAAAAAACGCGAAAGGAATCCGAGCTTTTATTGGCCTTTCAGGGTATTTTAGACGTTTTATCAAAGGCTTCTCGAGTATAGCCGCTCCATTGACAAAGCTTACTGGTTCAAAGAACGGTGTCAGTAACTTCAAGTGGACACCGGAAGCAGAAAAAGCTTTTAATGATTTAAAACAAGCTCTTATAAGTGCTCCAGTTTTGTGCTGCCCGGATTTCACCAGACCTTTCTCTATCCACTGCGACGCCAGCTCGGTAGGGGTCGGTGGGGTTTTGATTCAAACCGTAGACGGTGCGGAACACCCAATTGCATATTACTCGCGTTGCCTCAATAACCACGAACGTAACTATGGTGTCACTGAAAGAGAACTCCTGGCGGTATTGGATTCCGTAACTCATTTTAGGCCTTACATAGAAGGGGCACACTTCACGGTAGTAACAGACCATTCTAGTCTAAAATGGCTGGGGTCCCTATCGAATCCAAGTGGTCGCCTAGCGCGTTGGAGTACTCGTCTGTCGCAATTTTCTTTCGACATCGTTCATCGTAAAGGTACGCAACATACAGTACCAGATGTCCTTTCTCGTAGGGATCTTGCATTAATATCAGGAATAGACTGTCGTTCTACGTCGGATAAATGGTTCCTAAATGTATGGCAGGGGTGCCAAATTTCTCCACAAAGATTTTTGAATTTTCAAATCAAAGACAATGAGTTGTATCGTCACACGAAAACCCGGTTGGACTTATGTGAGGACACCGCATGGAAAAGGGTCATTCCTCAAGAGGATAGGAAAAATGTTATTTCAGACTCCCATGACTCCGCTCGCGCCTGTCACCCAGGAGTTTTCAAAACCTATAAAAAGCTACAACTTAGGTATTATTGGCCTAACATGTACAAAGACGTCAAAAATTTTATTAGTCAATGTATTGTTTGTAAGGCGCATAAGATCAGTACGGCACCACCAAATGGTATTTCTAAAAACCCTAAGAAAGTAAACAGGCCCATGCAAATGCTATCCTTAGACTTAGTGGGTTCGTTGCCTCGTAGCTACTCCGGGCATACAGTTATTTTATCTTGTGTAGATGTTTTCTCAAAGTTCACATGGTTATTCCCGCTGCGCAAAGGCACCGCGGGTAGCATAGTAAAAAACTTGGAGGAAAACATTTTCCTGGTACATGGTGTACCGAGGACCATTGTTTGTGATAATGGTCCTCAATTTATTTCGAAAGAGTTCAAAGAACTCCTTAAAAGTTACAATATTCCTTTGCCGTTTTACAACTCTCTTTACACCCCACAAAATAATGTGGTTGAGAGGTACAATCAGACATTAGGTACTGCTTTATCAATTCTAGTCGAATCAGACCATCGTAACTGGTCAAAATTTTTGCCACAGGTTCAGTCCGCAATGAATAACACCGTCAATTGCGCGACGAATTTTACTCCGTATTTTCTAATGCACGGCCGTGAGCAAATACTTGATGGGGATTTGCACCGTAATCCTATACATGAGGGGGATAGCAACGCTCAAAGAGAAGCTTCGCCTACCACATATGCTCAAAAGCTGCAAGGTTTGGCAGACGTCTATGAGCAAGTTTCTGATGCTCTACTCAAAGCGTACAAAAAGGGCGCTAACCACTATAATTTGCGTAGGAAAAACGTCGCTTATCACGTAGGAGACATAGTGTGGAGACGAAACTTCGTACAATCCAATGCGTTGAATTATTTCTCCCAAAAATTATCCCCCCGCTTCGTGCAAAATGTCGTGGTAGGAAAAAAATCGGACTTGGTATATACCTTGGCAGATCTTAAAGGTAAGATATCAGGGGATTTTCATATCAAAGATATCGTCAAATCCGACAATGTTCCAGTGTAAATTATTTTCGCTCATCAATTTCTCAGAAGGACTGGCCATCTTTCTTGAGGACTGATATTTTCACTTATATATAACTTTGGTTATTTACTTAAAATTTTTACGCTCGGGAACTTCACCGGCCTGATCAACCGGGTTGAAGAATTCCTAGCGTTCTGACAGGCTCTTCTCCTGTCCTAGGTTCGTTTCGGGGAAATTCTTGTTAACTACTCCGCGTGGGCGTATTTATAAATCTAATATTTTTATTTCATAAGTTACTCCTTTGAAACATAACCATCAACTCCGGTAATAGTACTCGAATTGAATGGATTAGAAATATACCTTATTAGCATTAGTTTTAGTTATAAACAGATTATGCGTATAATAGACTTCAGGTGAACAGATGAATAGTCAGTTTAATGCTCTTCTGAATCGTGTATGTTGTTTTACAAGAGCATAACAGCATTTCTCTCTAAATAAGTGCCTTAGGTTAATTTGTCGTACTATGTAATATTTGTTTGTATACATTTTGAAATGCAAGTAGTTACAACCCGACTGTCTCCTTCGTTTCAAGATGGGCAAAATAAGGAAGCCTTGTTTTCCACTATATGTGTACAAACGCTGATTGTTCTTGTTTCATCATTAATATTGATATGCATATAGTGACATGGCTTTACAAAAGATGTCTCGACAGGTCCAAGATTCAAATTTTAAGCCCGCATCAAACGGTGCACATAAATATTAAATTTAGTAATTAAATTAGACTTTCCAATAATAAAATATAAATAAAAATTCGCTTTCCTGCTGAAGAAACAAGATACATATCTTCCTTATTTTTTCTTTTTTAGTCTAGGACAAGCTTATAATGTGGAACGACGTGCCAACTCCGTTCCTTCCACATTTTAAGTCACTTCAGTCATATTTTTTTTTTTTTTTTTTTCTTTTCAAAATATTGTTAATTTGTATTTGTTGCTTACTTATTGACCTCTTGATAGTCATTTTGGTGAACACACTAGTTGTTCTTGCATAAATAATATTTAAAAATTGCAAAAAATTTTCATTGTATTTAGTTATAAGTAAGTTTGGTTATGGTTGAATTGACCCTTAGAATAATCAAATTTCATTATTTATTTTGTTACTCTTCTTTATAGTTTATTTTTATAATTAATTAATTTATAACATGGAAAGTTTCATTAAAATAATGCGTCAAACCTATTAACGGTTCTTATACTGATGATAGTGGCATATCACTTGACCCGATTGCACCTTCTATATTGATGGATGTATACATTATTACATTTGCACCATTCTTATGCGATGGTTGTTGACAATTTAACACTCTGTATTAACTACGCCATTTCTCTGGTATGCACCCCCATGCGACCTAGTTAGATAGGATAGTTAGGTAATCAACGAAGTGTTTTTCTTATCTCCTATGGAGAAGTAGAGGCAGTGTTATGTGAGGATTGGTTTTCCATCCTAAAAAGTGATGCCTATGTGGCTTCTTTAAAAACCTATTTAAGGAAAGTGTTGCCTTAAGGCATTTAAGTGTCGTTGTTGGTTCAAAAGGTGTTAGGTTTTAATTATTTCTTATGTTTACTGTTAAGTCCTTATTTTCTTAAGTTGTATTATTGTATTGCAGTTGTAACGCTAACGGCAGTTCGTGGCTTAGTTCGGTTTTCAACACTCATTGTACTTCATACGGCGAGTGCTTGAGGACTCCGTTCGCGTTACACCGCTTCTTTCTATGCTTCCCAGCATCATTATTCGTAAGCCTATTATAAAAAGAATGGTTGTTTCGTAAACCTGGCCATCCGGCCTTAAGCTTGATGGAGTGCGACTGGAGTTGCGAAACACCCATTCGAAATAAGTTGTTGACAAATCTAATATATTTTTTTTTCTTTCTTGTCATTTACTTTTCCAAATTTTACTGCTCACTGCTTGCTTGTATTTTATAATTTTGTTTTACTGTTTTAGAAATCCCGTGGACCGATCTAGACAGCATAGGATCAGGTTTTTTTGTGTGAATTACATGTTTGGGGGCAAACATTTGGTGGCGAGGGGGGTAATGTTATGATGCAGTACAAATCCGTATTACTTTAAATATAATTATTAACATCTTTATTATTTGTACTGCATCCTAACAACCCTACCCGTCGAAATCGTAATTAGGTAGGAACTTGTTATTAATTATTAGTGTGCCAGCTTTGATTTGATCGACGGCCTGGGGCGACATCTAGACAGTTCCGGCGATATACGTCACTTCTTGCGTGGGTAGATTCGGGAGAGTTGGGCCCCGTGTCTAACCACGCGACAGTCAAGAGTTTTGTGAGAAACTTAGTATTTGAACGGGAAAATAATTCCTTTTAACTTTAAATAAGGTCGGGCGGTGAAAGTATTAATGGGTACGCATTGTGTGTTCGGAAGGATTGAATCCCTGTATTGGGATTAGTCGAGTTTCCTGCAACGTAAAATGGCGGCAGGCGTGCTAGAAACCCGGGATATATTTCAATCGAGATGTACGTGCGATCACACTTGGGACAGAGCCCTGTTTTGACGGATGACCGGTGTACCGTTAGCCCGTGATGTAATTTGCCGTTCTTTGCGAGGGAGAAGTAAATTTACGCCGACCTTGACTCTCGTCTGGACTGAGGGCGGTCTCCCTCCTTCATAATTCTTCTAGCGACAGGCCCCTGATGATTTCCCTTTGGCGGCGGGAAGACTTAACTAATTTGATCGCGGCGTAAGGCCGCTTGATGTTTCAACATTGGCGGCGGAACTGTCTCCAGATCTCGGCCTCGTGAGGGCCATCCAGATCCTGCATGGGAAAATGCTGCCTGGGCCTGGCAGCCACTAGATGGACAGTTTATTAGTTAGCTAGCGATAGTATACACAATAAAGGAGGTCGGTTCATGGGGGTAAGTGAAATGACATATTTAAAAACCCTGATTGCCATTTGTTTTATAATAATTATAAGCTTGTTCTCACAACTCTGCCTTTTAAATTATGTACCTGACACACCATTCCTTTGGAGAGCGACACACATCATGGTTTAAAATCCACCCCCTGAGCATATTTGGGAACCACAGGTATTCTTGACGGGAACCATAACCCGTCCAGAATTGGCGCTTCCTACGGGATAAAATCTGTGGGTACCTGATCATCACTATAACACTAAAGTTGTTTTATTAAAATGTATTACTTGGCGAAAAACCCACGTAACAGTTCCACAGCCGAGCTGTTGAACTCAAGAACGAGTCGTAGAAACGACCCGTTCTCATGTGACTAATGTCAACCGTGTACAAATGTTGAGCGCGTGTTTCCTGACTATGCACCGGTGCCGAGGAGGTCAATGACGCTAGTTCCTCGGAGCATCTTCCATTGTAATACCGGTAGAACAAGGATAGATTCCCACTAGACGCCTGTGCTCTAGATTGCAATCCGTCTGTTAATATGGGAGGATCTATCAAACGGACCGCCCGTTTCTGCACAGAGTCAAGGGTTTTTTTAGGTATTTTGGAACTCCAGACCAGAGATGGCTGCCAAATTCAACCGTGGGGCGCACTATTCTACCGTGGGGCGCACTAATAATAATCTAAATGAAATTTCGGAATGCTTTCGAGGTATTTTAAATGTGTTAAATATTTTTGATTTGTCGTAAAAAAACTTTCATTTTAACACTAGATAACACTTTCTTTAAGATTTTCGTACAATAAATAGCAATATTGGCTTTTCTAAATATAGATTAAATTTCATGGAATGTTTGATTTTAGTATCAAACATGGAATGTTGAAAATTCTTGTCGAATAATTTTGAAAGAATTTAATATTCATAAAACACGTTTTATAAATTTCAGAGAAATATTTAAAAGAAAAAACGTCACTTCAATTTTCATGCCGCTTATACAATAAAGATATAAACTTAAATAATAGTTTTTATCTTCCCAACTATCAACGCAAATATCCCGCCAATTTTTTAATCATAAACTTTGACAATTTTTAGGATTTTATCCATGGAATCATCAATATTTGAGACAAAATGGGAAGAATGATTATTTTTCTTTTTGCCAGCAAGCAAATCCCATGTGTCTGCTTTATAGAAAAAGAAAAAAATATTTGAACCATTTATGGAAGCCCTGGTCAGATCTGTCCCTTAGCGGCTCTAATGGAAAAATATGTTTGTGCTAATAATATACTTCTAAGCCTGGAAGAGTTAAAACCACATTCGGAGAAAGAAACTACAAATACTTTGCAACAAAACTTCATAACATCCTTCCCCAAGACAAAAAACTAATAAAAAATTCTAATGAGTACAAATCTAGAATAAAAATATGGTTGAAAGAGGTCTATGAAAAAACCTCAATGAAGACACTAAAAACGACATAGAAGACAAGTAAACTATATTTAAATAACTTTAGTCCGCCTCGGACCCCTAATGAGGAGGACTAAGAAATACAACATCACCAAATATATTTGTATATATGTTACTGTAAAAGCCCGTAAATTGATAAATCTTAGGTTTTACTCGTAAATCCTAAGATTTACCAACATAAAAGTGGGATTTACTGGAAAATCTTAACATTTACCGTAGTACGGGCTTTTACAGTAACATACAAATATTTTACATAGTCGACAAAAATAAAATAAAAAATCGGTTACAGGGTTTTTGATATTAATTTTTTTTATGTAAATACGCCATAAGAGTTGCAACTGTCCAGTGGAACTATGGCATTCATTATTTGGAGTAAGTTGTGATGCTGAAAGAAGTGAAGAAGGGAGGGAGATGGATAAGGGAAAGGTTAATAAGAGCCTGGCTGTGCAGATCAGGGTGCTAAACACGGCTAAAACCATTTCAAGACACGTTTCTGGTTGGAATTTTGGTCTACTGGGACACTGAGTGTTGAATAATAATATTAATTGTTGACACTGACACTTGAATCAAACACTAAATAATTTTGATTCTTATTTATAATAATATTTCGATTTTTTTTCACATAAGCTCCACACAGGACGCCCTGAAGAAAATAATATTATTTCATCTTAGGGGATGCTGTGTGGGTTTTTTTTAAAGGAAGGAGATGAAATTCTTGGAAGGAAATAGGTATGAGGGGTGGATAGGAATCTGGGGGTCAGTGTGTCCAGGAGTGACGGACGTATGAATCCATCCTTCCAACCGCAGTGCAAGGCGATGTGTCGAGATATTTCGGCTGGAAAGGATAAAAGACCTCCCTCAACCAGTCTCTCTCGATCCTGCCCACCACATGGGAGTTAAGCAGACGCATCGGCCGCCAAGACTTAGACAAACCTCACCCCATGAAGCCTGCTAAGTCACCAAACGTAGCGAACCACTTGGGATGTTCTATGGCGTCAAATTTGTGTTAACATTAACATTGCAAACTGGTTTCGTACCCTTATTAAGAGGTCGTTTGAACCATAACGTATTGATACCTACTACATTTTGAATTCGAAAATTGAAACAGCTTTTTCAATTTATATTTCGAATTTGAACCAGATTATGTTTGAAATTACAGCTGTGCGCCATAGGAAGCTTGCCGTATAAGTTTTTGTTCGCACCAAATACATTTTTGATAGATTCAATAATATCATAGACCTACACATAGCTAGACAAGAACTTACAGATGAGGGGTAAAAACCAACTATGGCGGGATGAAGAGAGGAAAGAGACTTGTGATTCGCCAATAAATCAATATAACAGTATATAGGCACCTCGCACTATAATATCACTATTTAGTTCATTAAAGAAAAATTTGCTTTTGAATGAATAGACCTTTTTATATGGGAGCGCGAATTGCATGCCACGTTATGAACAGATTTGTGAAGTCCAAATTCGCAAAGTAAGGTTCTGAGTATTTTCATAGTCGAATTTTTTTTTTGCCGTAGACACTTTTACAAATGTTTCATGATTTACTTACCCCAGTAAACAGCGGCTTTGTGTTTCGCGTCGCCGTGTATCTCGATGTCATAGTATGTGTTCCATAGACATACAATGTCCGTGCGTAAAATGTACGATAAGAGCTCGACACTGGTCGGGACAAGAATGATGACGTCACATTTTTTAGACTAACGCGGGGCTCTCGCAAGCCCAGCCGGTTCCGAAAAATGGTTCCAATGGGAGGGGGAAATAACACGCCTTTTATCACGTAAGGGCATGTCCATATATTTTGTACGTCCGTGAATAATATATATTTTTCCGTCTTTTGATTTTATTTCGTTTTTGATTTTTTTTTTGTTTAAGATGTTGATTTTCTTATTTTGTCTTCTCTTGATTTTGATTTTTGATTTTGACGCTCACAGGTCCTCTCAAGTACCTCGTGGCAGGGTTTACGAAATGGGATCATATAAGAAACTCGATGATCCGAGATGATCTGAACATTGTACCACTGCTTCTCTTCATAGAAAAATCGCAACTGAGGTGGCTAGGGCATGTACTACTAATGTCTGTTGACCGAATTCCGAAGAAGATACTGAGTGCGATTCCAGAGGGTAGACGTCCAGTCGGCCGCCCCACACACAGTTGGGCGAGGAAACTTCAGAAACTGTGTGAGGAGAGGATGGGACTGCCATGGACGAAGGCCGAACAGTCAACACAAGACAGGGACGTAAGGAGGAACCTTGTCGATGTAGTGGGTCCCCGACCCGAATAAGACAAGGGGAAGAAAATTATGATGAGGATCTTGTTCTGCTTATTTAGATGTTCCTTGTAATAAATTAATTAAAAAAATAACATGAATAGAACATGTAAAAGCTGAATTTTTCTTTCGTTATTTTTTGTTTTTTTTTTTAATTTTTATTATTTTATAAATTCAATAATATTATTTTTTAATGCATAAAAACAGTTTTAACTCTTTAATAATAAGATTATATTAATCCAAATAAATGAAATATTTGTTAACGTATCAAAAAACTAAAAACTGTAAAGAAGATGAAATATGAAATCAAATTTTATTATAAGAAATAAGTATTTAGATAAAAAAAGATGTTAAAATGGCTCAACTTACGTTTTTTCAAATAAAATTACTGAAAAAATAGAAAAACCCACATATGATTTATTAGACAAATACAATATAAATAAACCTTATTTTTACCTCCCTTTTTTATCGTTTTATATAAAATAAATTCTTTAAAAATTCTCAAAGTTTCATAATAATAATATCAATAACAATAATACCTACAATAAATAAATAAATAAATATTCAAATAACTTAAAATGGATGATAATGTGTAGTTTCCAAATGCTTACATTTTTTCGTTTCTGGGATGAGTTAAGCCACCGCTACCCAAATTTACTTAAGCATTTGAAGTGTTTTAAGAGCTTAAACACTCTTAAAAATATAAGTGTAATTTTTTAAGATAATATCTAGAAGTGTTCCACGCCGAAACGCAAATTATATGAAATTCTTTCGATATTAATCTTATCTTAATCTATATCTTTGCAAATTATATGCTCCGAACATTATTATTTTCACGTCTGATTCAGTTATTTTACCAGTTATATATGAAAAAAATCACAGTGTTTCTATAAATGCTGTTTTAGACAGCCCCAAGAGATTTTTACTCTATTTTGAATGAGTAATGTTTTCATAAACATTTTCACAACATTTTTAATTACATATCTCTCCATCTTCTTCTTTTTAAACTGGGATACGGCGCCTTAAATAAAATTCGTTAGAAAAAATTGTTCTCATCATAAGACACGCACAAGTTTAATAGTCAAGTGGACGACTGCGTCGGGTTTCCTCCCAGGCACTATAGGCTCAATCCTATATTCTCCGTAATTTAATCCGGAATATAAAAAAGTTATTTGATCCTAGTGGCTTAACCACAATAGTCATTTTAAAGCAATTTTATTTTAAAAAAAAATTATTATTATGTAATGTTTTCGTACAAAATGAAACATGCAAAAATTTGTGCAATAACACGTAATTTTATATTTCGTAAAATGGCACAAACCAATTCTCAGGTGTCCCGTACTATTACTATGGATTTTATTTATGGAGGCTTTGTCACCTGACAGGGGAAGACGTATTGTCAATTTTCCCCGTGAAATATTATTCAGCCGTGCCCAATTTACCCTTTCCCTTCCCATCCCCTAACTCATATTGCTCGCAAATCCCGCTTGTCCCCTATGATAACTCGCTACGGTTCGCTGTCAAGTGTTATTGCAACACTGAATAGAAACTTTCCAGAACTGTTATCAGCAGCGATTTAAACGAAAATTTATGTGATATTGATCAAACATGATTTGCATAAGAACGAACACCTCTTCAGCCAGACTCTTGATTCATCGCCTTGCACCGCAGTGGGGGGGATGGATTCATACCTTCGTCACTCCTGAACACACTGAACCCTAGATACCTTCATACCTTTTTCCTTCTCGGAACTGCTTCTTATTCCTTTCCCTAAAAAGACCCTCCACATAGCATCCCCAAAGATGATACAGGCCCTGAGAGATTTTTTTTACCTCACGACCACCTGTGTGGGGAAAATGTAAAAAAACTAAAACTTTGACATTTCAAACCACGAAATTCAACAATATTGCAATACTTGGAGAAGGTGGATGATTTTGTCTATTTGGGAAGTATATTTACGAGAGATGGAAAGGCTGATAGAGATATTGAAATGAGGCTAAATGCAGGTAATTCCATTATTGGCGGATTGATTGCCGTTGACGCTAATAAAAAAAATTGTCCGAAGGAGCGAAGCTTGTAGTCCATAATGGAGTGCTGCTACCTACCCTGATTTATGGCAGTGAGGCTTGGAACTAGCTGAGGAAGGATAAAAGTAGACTGAATGCTGAAGAAATGAGATCCCTGGGCGTACGTGAGGTAAAACCATGTACGATCGTGTGAGAAACGTGGAGATCCGCAAAGAATGCAAGTCTGAGGAAAGGACTTCAGATGGTTTGGGCATGTAGAGCAAATTAACGAAGAAAGGAACGTTAGAAGAATATATGACGCAAATTTTAATGGTAGAAGAGGAAGACATGGCACGATCAAGTGAATCAGATACTTGAGCCATGGGCCATGCCAAAAATATGTATGAGACGATATATGTAAGTGAATGAGGCAAGGAGTGTGTGATAGGATATGAGTTGTTGGGCGGTCCGTCCTCTCTGCCTACCCCTGCTGATAAACGGCCTGATGGTTAGTTAGGTTTGTCTATGAGAAGTTACACGCTTGGAATGTATGTTTATAAAGAATAGAAAAACAAGGGTCATAAGTTTTTTCGTATCATGCTGTCTCATTCATACATTTACAGAGTGTGGTATATCTAAAAGCTTCCGAGCTTCCGGGCAGTGCTAAGAGCTGTCCCGAAAGTCCACTAGATGGCAGTTAGTTTAATTAGGAGTTTGGGCACCAGGGGGGGCAAGGGCCCGGGTGCAGTCTACAGGAGCTCATTCGATTCATATTCCATTTAGCCAGCTTTCAGTTAGGTCGACTATCGTGGTCACCACTTGTACACTCGAAGTATTAAATAAAACGCAGATTAACATAAAAGAACTCTATTCTTTTCAAAGAAGTAATCTCTTCCCAGTAAAGTTGGAGAACTGTTTGTCTGAATACAACACAGAGTAAATTATCAGTTACACATTTGATTTCACATGTAACTAGAGTTGACTCATCTACAAAAGGATGAACAATGAACACGAACAGAGAAATCAAGCATTTAACAGATAGAAAGATTACGGATATTTGGTTTATGGAATCCATTTCAAGGACAAAATGTCGTAGGATACACGAAGAATATAGGTGTATTTATCTCATTTCTGTTTCCGGGAAAGGTAAGCAAGCGGAAAGGAAGATATCGAAGCCTTCTTGAGGGTCCTTTAAAAGAGAACTGACGAAGAACCATAAATACAAATATGGTAAATAGGCTTGTCGATCCAAGTGTGTTCGATGATTTTTGCTGTGTAATAAAAGGTGATGTATGTTTAGCTTTGAGAGGCTTTCTTCACCCAATAACCACGGAGGTACGTATTATAATAAGAATGATAAAATAAAACTAGCCAATAATAATAACTTATGGTGAACGTATGCGCGGCTCATTTCGGCGCGTTTCATACAAATCTTAGATTTGGATTTGAGATCAAAATACCCAACTAAACTGAAAAATTATTTTTGTAATCAAAAGGTATATCAAATATCTAGTACGGTTGTGAGCTACTTTATTTATTTGTGCTTCAAATTATAAGATAGAGGCCACTAAAGATTTCAGTGTTTGATTTTCATGATTTCGGAGGCAACTTAGACAATTATTTGTGAGTAAATGAAAAACATCAAAAAAACAATTTTACTATATTTTAAAAATACAACGTAATTTTAATATATAAAGAACTATTTTTAATTCCACCGTAAATAGGTACTTCGTATTTTTAATTAACACCCATCAAAATGATTTTTTTATACATTTTTATTTTTTATTTTATATTTCATCACATTTGTATGATAAATATACTAAAATAATTCTTTTATTGTTTTTCATTTACTTACAAATAATTGCCCAAATCGCCTCTAAAATCCAGAAACATTAAAATCTTTAATGGCCTATATATTATAATTTAAAACAAAAATAAATAAAGTAGCTCACATTTGTACAAGATATTTGATATACCTTTTAATTACAAAAATAATTTTTCATTTTGGTTGGGTATTTTGATCTCAAATCCAAATCTAAGATTTGTATGAAACGCGACGAAATGGGCCGCGCATACGTTCCCCTTATATAATCAGAATATTCTTGCTTGGGTGTATATATTAAATGAGTATACTAGCGAGTTCCAGGCAAGCGTTGCTATGCCACTTAACAAAGAAATTGTTTCTCCCTGCGTGTCCTATTCCATTCGTCCCGTTCCCCTTCCGCCTTCCCTTCCTCTCCCGCGACCCCTTCCCCTCTCGCGTTCCCACTCCGTCTCCCACTCCCGAGTTCCATACATTCAGTTTTCAAACTGCTCGCGTTCCATCTCGTCGCTTTAGTATGTATTTGTCCAACAGACCATTAGAAAAAATTTCAGGAGGAGAAGGTTTTCTTTCATTATCTCAATAAAACATTATGATAGGTGTTTAGATAAAGTTATTTCCGTATAGGGAAAGGTTCAATACGTTTAAATAATTCTTAGTTCAGTGACTTACTATGCTTTTATATACTTTATTTTTAATTTTAAAGTGAAGATTGAACCAAAACTCAAATGGTCTGTTGGACAAATACCTACGAACTGAGGCGACGATCTATTGCAATTTTTTATACAAATTTCATAATGCCAGAACTCACTGTTATTATATATAGGAACCATCGCGGGCATGCGTACATCACATCCCCCAAAGTTTCATCGCAATCGGATGAATGGTTTAGCAACGCTTTCGACTGATTTTTTATTAATTAATATTATAATATTGTTAATTCCACTCGTAAAATTTTAAAATATGAGTTTGACAATTATGACAGTTTCTCAGAAGGTGGCAATGGTTGAATTGGTAAAAGCGCACGCCCCGGCTAGACGAGAGGTTCTAGGTTCGCGTCCCAGTTGCGATAATTATCTTTTTCTATTTTTCTGTTTCTTGTTCTTTCTCATATTTTCGTTTAGATTATTAGTGTTAGCTTCTTCTTCAATAATCTTCTTCGTCAATAATCTAGACTGAAAAATCTTTTTTTTTTATATCTTAAAACGGTAAAACCTCATATTAGAAAATGAAGATAATGTTGGTAGTTCTTAGTACTTCCAGAGCTTGTATTTCAATTTTCATTTTCTAATGTCACTGTCCGATCTAATGCCAAATTTAATTGTAATTAGGTTTAAATTATTTCTAGTATTTTCTTATGCTAGTATTGACTGCAACATGGAATTATTGTTCTTGGTATATTTATACCGTTGATATTAAAAAAATATATATATTTTTTTTAACCTTCATTGGACGAGATTGTAAAGTAAGAAAGCAAGCAAAGTTGACAGGTAACATTATGACACAAATCCGTGGAAGTCCAAAGACAATACAGGTTTTTAAAGAATTTTCTTGAGAAATGTTGGAAAAATACAATCTTCTGGAAAATTTTCATTTCTTGTTTTGAAAAATAATAAATTTATGATTTGGACTAACTAGGCAACAAGACATTTCTCTTTAGTGGTGGGCAGAGAGGATAGAACGAAATATTACTACATATAGGCATACTTTTCTTGATTCTATGTAAGTTGATTTTTTTTTCTTTTTTAAAAGAAAGACAAACATTCCTGGGCTACGAATAACCCGACAACATTTGAATATCTCCTACTACCACCACAGTAAATCGAAAATGTTACTTGAGTTGTGATGGAGGACTTAGCCAACCGAGGAATTGAACACGGAATGCCTGGGTGGGACCCAAACGCAATGTCCATTCAACCACCGACCGGTCAATGTTGATCCGTTGACAGTTGGCCTCCCAACATAATTATGCGCAACATGCAGTCGGTTTAGGGAAAATACGTATTATTTCACAATTAATTCATTTATAATAATATATAGTATATTTGCGGCACATTCCATGGTGGAAGACACTCTCAGCATCGCCCTGGTGTGAGAGTCGTGAGACCACCATTCAGAATTGAAACGTAGCTTAAAATGGCTTTAGCCATGTTTGGTGACCAGATCTAAATAGCCAGGTACTTCCCCACTTCCTCCTCATCTCCTTCACCTCCCCACTACCCTCAACCTCACAACATAGACCAAAGGGGATGCTATAGTCTCCCTGGCTCAAGACAGGAGCAGCTGAGACTCTTGTGAGATATTCACATTAAAAAAATCCTACAATTATAATATCCCATGATTTTTCGTTGGTCTGCGCCTTCCACTGTGTCTTCCTCCCTACACGTGCTTGCAGGATACGCTGGATATAATCATCCAGCGCTTGCCTCCTCGTGGACTATCACCAACCTGTCTCATTATCTTGTCTATAGTCATACTAACACTTATTGTCTCTTGATATTCCGTTAAGCACTTGCATACTGCTTACTAACAACGTATGCAGGGACACTGTAGGTCTAGATTCGTTCAAAATAAATAAATGTAGCTTCGTTTAACAAAAAAATTAGAATCTTGCGAAAGCCTTGTAGGAGTAACCATCTGTTACTTGTACCAGTGCGGGCAAGTGGTGGATAACCTCCAATGGTCTGCGCCAGTCTACAGACAAAAGCCCAAACAATAATAATAAATATGATATATCTAAAAGCTTCCGAGTTTGTCACAAAGAGGGCGGTGCTAAGAGCTGTCCCGAAAGTCCGCTAGATGGCAGGTAGTTTAGTTCGGAGTTTGGGCACCAGAGGAGCCAAGGGCCCGGGCGCAGTTTTTAGGAGTTCATTCGCAAAAGATTCCATTTAGCCAGTTTTCATATAGGTCGACTATCGTGGTCACTCTTTGTACACGCGAAGAATCAAATAAACCCGGATTAATACAAAGAACTCTATTACTTCCAAATAAGTCATCTCCTTCCAAGGCGAGTTGGAGAACTATTGTCTAAATACTATATTATATCCATTGAAATAAACGGTCCCACACAGAAGAAATCAAGACTTTACAAGATCAATAGAAGCTCCATCAAGGAGAATAATTATTTGTTCTTTTTAATATTTCCGTTAGTCTAACGGTTAACGACTAACGAGCAACGACTAACGAACCTCTAACGACGGTTAGTAGGCAGCAGACAGTGTAGGTAGCAAGTGCTCCTTACAACTTCCTTTCTGCGCCAGAGGCCAATAATAATTCCTGGTAACAAGTGTCTTATCCCCATTGATAGAGATCTAAGACACACAAACTGTGGCTCGCGTAAAAAAATATTTTTTTAATATATCATTGAAGAAGAAGATAACACTGACAACTAACTAACTAACCATCACGCCGTTTCTCCGCAGGGGTAAGTAGAGAGGACTGACCACCAAACAACTCAGTCTTGGCACACACTCCTTGCCACGTTCACATTCATACATCGTCTCATACATGATTTTATATTATTCCGACTCTTCACACGGCCCGACGCAAGTATCTGATTCACTTGGTCGTGCCACGTCTTCCTCGGGCGTCCCCGA
Source organism: Limnephilus lunatus (assembly GCA_917563855.2). NCBI lineage: Eukaryota > Metazoa > Arthropoda > Insecta > Trichoptera > Limnephilidae > Limnephilus > Limnephilus lunatus. Next base: position 51,144,573 of record OU830596.1, on the reverse strand, counting down.
CTTCTTCTACCATTCACATTTACATACTATTTATATTCTTCTTACACTCCTTTCCTCGTTCATTCGCTCTGCAAAACCCTACCAAACCATCTGAGCGTCCCTTTCTTATTACTCATTACGCTTACATCAGCCTTGCATTCTTTGCGGATCTCCACATTTCTCAAACAATCGTACATGGTTCTACCGGTTTCACGCCAACTCAGAAACACCTCTGAAAGGCCATTAAAAGCTATGAAAATATAATTTTAAAATAGCCGGTAACCCTAACCTAACCTAACCTATTTAACCAATATTTTGTATTTTTTTATCATCACTCTTAATGACCTTTCTGGGGTGCTTCTGAGTGGTTTCATTCTGAGTTGTCTGGTCACCGGTTTTACCACACATACGCCTCAGGGATCTCATTTCTACAGCATTCAGTCTATTTTAATCCTTTCTCTGCCAGTTCCATGCCTCACTGCCATACATCAGGGTAGGTACCAGCATTCCATTATGGATGGATAACTTCGTTTCTTTGGACAGTTTTTTTGTTGGCGCCAACAGCGTTCAGTCCTCCATTAATGAAGTTACCTGAATTTACCCTTCTTTCGATATCTCTATCAGCCTTCCCATCTCTCGTAACACTAACAATCTTAACGAAAATATGAAAAAGAACAAGACACAGAAAAATAGAAAAAAATAATGGTTGCAACTGGTACTCGAACTCTTTAACATTTTAGTTTAGATTATTAGTTTCATCTTCTTCTTCAATGATATATTACATGGATCGGAATAACCTTAAAATGTTAAAAAAAGAGAGAAAGAGAGTTGTTCTTATAAAAAATAAAATAAGTTTTAGTTCATACATACATTTTTAAAGTAACACAGTAAACCCATTTGTTTAATGCATTCTATGGGGATACAAATGGAAGTTTATTTTCGCGCCCCAGAAAGCATTAATTGGATAACCATAGGTCAACCCTTTGTTTCGCTAAATTTGGTGATTTAGCATAGGGCATAGGTGACCGCTTTCATGGGGTGAAGATTGTCAAGGTATTTGTCAACAAACTGCCATCTTACGGACTTCCCGTATCCTTGTGTACGTGGATTGACGACTTTCTGAGGGAGAGATTCAGATGGTTGCTAATGGTTTCACCTGTCCTCGCATTCAATAAATGCTAGTATCCCAAAGTGATCGGTTCTGTCTCCGACTCTATTTTTGTTGCAAATTGTGGTGTTTCACCAATAGTCCTCCAACTCAAAGGAGATTAATTCAATGGGTAGAATAATGTTCTTTTAGTATAAATCTGGTTTATTGATACTTCGCGTTTACAGTGTTCACCACGATAGTCGACATATCTAGGAACTGGCTAGTTGGAATCTGAGGTGAGAGATCTGTTTAAGACTGCCTCTGAGCTGTTGGACCCTCTGTTGCCCACTGCCTGTACTCACAGCAAACTCCAACGGCTCGGAGGGCTTTGAAACAAAGAATGGACGGTTAGCTCGAGAGTGTTTTCTCTTGGAGTAAAACTAATATTGAATTTAATGTTTCGAAGACCAAATCATATCTGATTACGTCTAAAAGGGATCGAAATGAAAATCTAGTCTCTTTCAACGGACGCGGAAACGCCCGCATTTCGTTTTAAGCAATATCGGAGAATTTAGATACCGGAGGTTTGTATCTGAACACATTTGTTCACTCGGCTACTAAACTGTCAAATTTTCAACTAATTGCATCAAGATCAGCACAGTTTGCGAAGCTCTTGCCATTATCCGCCCTTCCTGCTTTTTGTCTGTGAATTCCTTGGCAGCCTTCCAGCGCCGGAGCGCTTTGCGGGCAAATCTGAGAGGTTGTCGCGCGAAGGGCGGCTGTCGAAGTAGGGCGGGCGGGCAGCTGTCGGAGGGCGGGGGCGGAAAAACTAAACGGATTAGGTCGCGAGGGCGGCATGCAAATTGCACGGATTATACGCGATTGTAAACAAAACGGCGAGACAGTTAGAAGCTGTGTTCATATTCAAATACTTCAAACATATAAAATATATTGTGGCATTTTATTTTTATAAATTTACTAGCGAGTTCCCGACTTGCGTTGCTATGCCACTTAATAATGAAGTTCTTTCTCCCTGAGTGTTCTTTCCCATTCATCCCGCTCTCCTTCCTCTCCCGAGTTCCCCTCCCCCTTCCCGCATTCCATACTAATGCTACCATCCATACTACCATCTATACAATCTCGTTTTCAAACAGCTCGCGTACCACCTATTGCAATTTTTTTAATTAACTATATAATGCCAAAGCTCACTATTATATGTAGAAACCATCGCGGGCATGCGCACATCAAATCCCCAAAGCTTCATCGCAATCTGATGAATGGTTAGTAACGCATAATTTCATGACACCAGAACTCACTTTTGTATATAGAAACCATTGCGGGCATGTACACGTCCAATCCTTAAATTTTCACCACAATCGGATGAATGGTTTAGCAACGCATAGACAATTCGTATGCTCATATACTCACATACACCCAAGCAGACATATTTTTCATATATACTCGTACCCGTAGATTCCTACTTATTACTTAAAGCTCGATAATGTGAACTTCTAAATTTCCGTTCCGTCATTAGGTATACGTGTTCTTTTAAATATTCGTATGAATTTTTAAGGCAGTATTCTGTTTTAAGTTTATAATAGTCGATTTCAGTTACAAAATAAGTTAATTCTTTCTTCTGTCCAAATAATGACGGCCCGCGTGGTTTAGGAGTAAGGCTCTCGACTCGCAATCCGATGGTCCCGGGATCAAACCTCGGCTTACTCTAGTAAATTTTATTGATGAATCTGTGTTATTTCACAACTAATTCATTTAAAATAATAGGTAGTATACGTATATGTGGCATGTTACAGAGTGGAAGATACTCTCATTATCGCCCCGGTGTAAGACCACCTTTCAGAATTGAAACGCCGGCTTTAGTTGCGTAATGGCCAGGTATCCCTCACCCCTCATCTTCCTCATTCCTTATGCCTTCAGCCTCACATAGTCTCACTGACTCTGGGTGGTTGTGAGCACTTTTGGGATATTCACATAAAAAATAATCCAATCGAGAAATTAATTTATATTAATAGCATCGATGACATATTGTGGAAGTTAGTTCCATGCTTCCACTACTGTATTTAGATACAAGAAAGTGTTTCCGAGGATTGGATGCAAAAGGTGTCTACGGAGTTTTACATTTGTGTTGGTGGTTATGGTTTGGTGGATACCAGGAAGCTATAATGTCCAGATAAAATTAAAAAAAGATCTCAATCATGTCACCTCTTCCTCTTCTTGCTTTTAAGGCAGGTAATTTTAATTTTAACCCTTGAGTCCATGGGCGTATGTAAGTGTAGTGTGTAGGGGGTTCAAGCCTTCCCCCATTGCGTAAGAAAAAGAGAATGGTACTCGTAGCATTGGTATGGTATTCATTGAAAATTCAACAATATTATTTGCACCACCTCTTTTATCAATGTGATGTAAATAACAAGTTGTTGCAAATGGAGATACTAAACAAATTTTGGTAAATTTTCAATCGCCCCCTTTCTCCCTTGCTCCCTTTCTCCCTTGTTCCCCTCCAGGATCGAAACTCTCCTCTAGGATCGGACCCCTCCCTCTCTTATTTTCGAAACCCTCCTTGTGAGGCCTAAAACAACACTCTTGCTTGAGTCTATCTTCATGTAGCCGATCTTTCAAAGCTTTTGGTATTTTTGTGAATCATGTATGTACCCTATCTATTTTGCTTATAAAAAATTCTTTTTGAGTTACTGTTCTCACTATTATATTGTTTTTTTTTTAAATATTTTTGGTAGTAGGTAACCTACATTAATTACTACTTCATTAATGCAATTATTATTAAACATGCACTTCGTTTCTGTTATTACAACTTGTATCTACCTGTAAATTGATTGTGTCAAATGTCTAATAATGATACGTACTTTCTTATAATAAGTATATTAACACAACAATATTTTTTTATATACATACGTGGATATAGAATGCGGATTTTTAATGAAACGAAAATCTGTTTGAGAGCTAAAAAAGAGTAGTGTTAAAAAAAACTACGCAAACGAGCAAAAAATGCGGGCACTTTACAGTTGACTTTATTTACGCGTGGGTACTCGCGCGTTGATGTCCAAAAATAAAGTATTGTTCCAATCTAATATAAAGATTTAAAAAGTAATATTTGGAACACATCACTTTTTTCGAGTGGTCTGAACTGTTTTACATCGAATTATTAAAGAGTCCTTAATATAAACCTGTTTGAACTCACTGATGAAAACCATTTCATTGTATCGACAGGCTTTGAAGATGTGGGTGAAGTTATGAAATATCAGATCTCGTTGTAAAGGTGAATATTACATGAGCGGGTGTATTAGAAGTAGATAATACTCGTGTAAAGTGGAACTGGGTGTTGCATGAAGCCAGCTGAAGTGAACTGACCACTTTCTCCTCCCGACCGGTGCCCGACATAGGCGGAAACATTTCGCCCAAATTATCTGTAAAAAGAGCAAATACAATTTATCAACGCGCCAATGGATGCTAAACGGTGCTACTTAAATAATAATCAATTCTGTATTTCGTATTGTACCGCTTCGATATGAACTGAATCACAATTGTGGTTTGGCATCACACATGAAAAAACCCCTTCGTCTCCCCCCGCTCTGGGGTTCTGTTTCTTTTTATATATTATTCATTCTCTATTTCTATCTAATCTATTCCAGCATCCATCTTTTATATATATTTTTTCTCCTTCTCTCCTCTATGTATCCCTTTTTCATGAAGGTGTACTTTAAATTTGGTCTCCTTTTAGGAATTGTTTACAGTCTGTCCCCTTCTTTTTGTATATTTTTGTAATCTGTATCCTTCTTTCAACAGTCTGAATCCTTCTTTTATATTTATTTTTAAGCTTTTTGAGGAATTTCGTGTGTAATTGAAGTTAGTAGGCTGAAGGTATAATGTTCACAGGAGGTAAAATGTTCAATCATTATTTATTGTAAGTTTATAATATTCTGTCCTGATAAAACTTTGGTGAAGCCGGCGATAAATAGTTCAACAATTTGTGGTATTTTATATTTTACAATTTTAATGTTACCTATCTACAAAATTGATTAAAAAAAATTAATGTAATTATTGTAAAATATGATATTTTAGTGTAGAGAAGAGAAACAAAAATAATTACTATAAAATTTAGTGTGGTTGAAATCAACCACACGTTTCTACGAAAACAAGACGGCTTACACCTTGTCACTAAGTGATTCCCAACAGCAGCGTTTGTTTGATTATAAACCGCAGAACAGTTTTGATAGGCACACGTACAGATCATAAAAATGTTTTCAATTATTTTTAATACTTTAACAATACCGGCCAATGCCCTATTGTAGGAGAGAAGAAACACGGAGGCCGGCAAATCGTTCCACAGCCGAGCAGTTTAATTTAAGAACGAAATGTAGAAACGACCCGTTCTCTTGTGACAAAAATGTCAACCGTGTACGATGCTATTTGTCAATAATTATTTTACCTTATTCCAGTTGCCTGTCACTATATTAGTCATAAAAGCTTATATCAACAACCAAATCCTTATTTGCGATTAATGGAAAATGCCTTAAGGAAAGTTACGATTTGCATTGTACGTAATAAATACCCTTCAAAGCCTTTATTATTTACTCTATAGGCATTTTCCCGCCAGATAAATTATTCGTGTAACGATCAGACATTCGTTTCTATTTTCAGTTAAAATTTGCATTTGAAGTTGACACAAGTGACCCGAATAGACAAGAAAAATAGCATTTGCCACAATTCAGCTTTAAAATTTATGAAATACTACTAAGAACAATATCTTTATCTCCGACACAACATGTTGAGAGTCTTTTCAAAGTTTTGCCCCGGGCCAAACCAGCGACAAAAACTTGAATAATCGTACGTACGTTCTCTTTTTGCATACTGTCACAAACAAGGTCTTATTGAATGAAAAATACTAGTACTTAACGATATCACCAATGTTAAATCAATAAACTTGCTCGCTAATTTTTACTGATTTAAATATTAAACATATAATTTACACGTGACTTGCAATCATTTTCTTGAAGACGATCAGTTAATCTCGTAATCAGTAAAACTTGTAATGAACCAAATTAAAATAAATTATGATTTAGATTTACATAAATGTAATTGATCGGTAACCTTCATTAGATTTTTTCACTCAATATTTCATTGCCTTTGAAAGAGAGGTTAAAAATCATGATCCAGTCAGTGACTGCAAACAATATTATTTAAAATATTCTTTGCATTTTTTCTAAATATTTAAATCAGCTTGATAGAGTTAGCTCAATTTGGGAGGCGGTTACGGGTAATCATTTATTGGATAACCAACACCCTTGCCATAGGTCAGTGGTTCGCTACGTTTGGTAACTTAGCAGGAGTGCTCGGGTTCATGGGGTGAGATTTGTTTAGACTTGGCTCTCCTACTGCATGTTGGGCCGGATCGGGAGAGATTGGTTGAGGGAGACCTACCCAAAACCTTTCCAGCAGAAATCTTTCGAACAATCGCCTTGCACCGCAATAGGAGGGATGGATTCATACGTCTGTCATTCCATAACACCCAGATTCCTAATCACCCGTCATACCTTTTTCTATGTAAGAACTTCCTCTCCTTCCTTTCCCTAAAAATACCCTCCACACAGCATCCCCAAAGATAAAAAAGGTCCGGGGGGGGGGGGGGTTCCTCAGAAAATAATTTAATATTTTTTCCTTAGAAACTAATGTAATTTTTTTTTTATATGTTATCTATTAACTGTCGAATTTTCAAAAATTTAAACACTTTTTCGTCATGTATTTGAATTATAAAACCAATGTCGAATTTCGAAGTAGTTACTAAAAACATGTAATTGTAAAATTTTACCCACTCAATACTACTCGCCATAGGTCACCCCAAGTGATACGTTTGGTGACTAGGCAGGGGTGGCCGGATTCATGGGGTGTGGTGAACTTCCTCTCCTTACTTTGTCTAAAAGTAATCTTCACACAGCATCCCAACGAAAAATTGTTTTCCTCAGGGCGTCCTGTGTGTAGCTAATGTAAAAAAAAAACAAAGTGTACACTTGCGAGCTAAAAACATTGTCATAACTCAAAACCGTTCACTAATCGTAGATTGTTGTTATTTTTACGGTTTACGAGGCGTTCATAAAAATTCAATACGTAATATAATTTCAATCATAACATTCAATGTTTTATAATATTAACGTCCAATAAATTATTTCCGTAAGCACTAAAAGTTTTGTGATTTTTTATCGTTCTCTGGATAACATCAATTTTATCAAAACGTAAATCACCAAATTTACATAAAACATTTATAGATAGCATTTAAATGTCATTTATGTAATGGTTTTTTTTAATATATATATATATAAATAATGTATATATATTGACCTCTTCTCGTAGTATGCTGATCCAGTAAGAAGTTATTAGACAGTGTTGATCCATCTTTAACACCATATAACTTGGCTTTAATGGATTACTTCTGTATGATTTGGCAACAACGTTACATTAAATAGCAAGGTTGCCAGTTTCCCAGTAAAAGTAAACGAAATACTACACATATAATTTTCGATATTTGTATGGAAATCATACGCTTCGTAACTGTTGATCCGCCCAAATCACCATGCGTTGATGATCCGCCCAAATTGCCATGCGTTGTTGATCCACATAATCGTATATCTTATGTACCTATATGTGCTTTTACTATAAAATTGTTGATCTGACCATGACCAATCAGAATGGCGTTCAAGATGGCGTTATGAACGAAACCTTCTGATTGGTCATAAAAAACATTTACCTATATCTGGTTTTACTGTTCATTGGTTGAGCCGATATGGAAGTTGTAAAACGTAATACAACGGCACTTGGTGGAAAAATATATCTAATACTTCAGATAAATTTTTAAAACGGTTATGAAGAATACATATTTTTATACATTCTGCATAACCTAACTTATATTGTATCTTTTGTTTTGAGTAATGCATTTTGCTGTATGTGTTTTATAAAATTATAATATTATACCTTTACGTTCTTATTTCAATTCTAATGTTTTTTTATATTAGATTTAATTTTGATTTTGATTTTTTTTTTGATATTGATTTTGGTTTTGATTTTGATTTTTAATTTTGGTTTTAATTTTGACTTTGATTTTGATTTAGATTTTGATTTTTACTTTTGATTTTGACTTTTGATTTTGATTTTGACTTCGATTTCGATTTTGACTTTTGATTTTCATTTTGATTTTGGTTTTTGATTTTGATTTTGATTTTGATTTTATCTTTGACTTTTGAATTTTGATTTTGATTTTGATTTTGATTTCGATTTTGATTTTAATTTTGATTTTGATTTTGATTTTGATTTCGATTTCGATTACGATTACGATTACGATTTCGATTTCGATTTCGATTTCGATTTCGATTTCGATTTCGATTTCGATTTCGATTTTGTTTTTGTTTTCGTTTCCGTTTCTAAGACCCGCACAAACCTCACCCCATGAACCTGAGCACCCCGGCTAAGTCACCAAACATAGCGAACCATTTAAGGTATACCTAAATTTTGGGAGGCGGGTATGGTTACCACCGCCCCGGAAACCATTTTTTGGCTAATCAACACCTCTGTCATATGTCACTCCAAGTGGTTCGTTAAGGAGTGAGATTTGTCTAGGTCCGTGCGGCGAACGCGTTTGCTCACCTACTGCGAGGCAAGCCGGATCAGGAGAGACTGGTAGAGGGACATTTTTTTTTTCATTAGCTTCACACAGGAAGGAGGCCCTGAGGAAAATAATTCCCTTCAGGGCCTATGTAATCTTTGGGGACGCTGTGTGGAAGGTATTTTTAGGAAAAGAAGGAGAGGAAGTTCTGGGGAGGAAAAGGGTAGTATGTGTGGGTAGGAATCTGGGGATCAGTGAGTCCAGGAGTGACGGACGTATGAATCCATCCCTCCCATTGCGGTGCATGGCAAGTTCCGATATAGTACGGCTCAAGAAGTCGAAGGGACCCCCTCAACCATTCTCTCCCTATCCAGATTGGCATGCAGATAGTGGGCCGACGCGTCCGCCGCCAAAACCCGTACAAACCTCAGCCCATGAACCCGGGCACCCCGGCTAAGTCACTAAAGGTAGCGAACCATTTAACCTAGACTTATAGTTTGGGAGCCAGGTATGTGTACCGCCGCCCCGGGAACCATTTATTGGATAACCAACTAGTCATACGTCATCCCAATTACTTTTTGTGACTTAGCAGGGCTGCTCGGGTTCAAGGGATGAGATTTGTCTAGGTCTTTGCGGCGAACGGGTTTGCCCACCTACTGCGTTACGGACCGGATCGGGAGAGACTGGTTGAGGGAGACCTTTTTTTCTTACACACAGGAAGCCCTGAAGAAAATAAATCCCCTCAAGGCCTATGTCATCTTTAGGGATGCAGTGTGGAGCGTATTTTAGGAAAGGAAGAAGAGGATGTTCAGGGAAGTAATGGGGTTGTAAGTGTGGGTAGGAATCTGGGCGTCAGTGTGTCTAGGAGTGACGGACGTGTGAATCCATCCCTCCCATTTCGGTGCAAGGCGATGTTCCGAAAGATTCCATGTCAACTCAGAAATAAACCAACTCATAATTCAGCACACTAAAATATAAAGAGGAAAGATTTGATTCTTTGTGTGTTTGTTTGCATTGAATAGGCTCCGAAACTACTGAACCGATTTGAAAAATTCTTTCATTGTTAGGAAGCTACACTATCTTCGGGTGACATAGGCTAAATAATATTTAAAAAAAAAATAGGGATACTTACTGAAACTTCAATAATGTAACCCAAGGTGTAAAAAAAATGCCTAAAATATTCTTTACATCGCGTGCGCTGCGAAAACTATTATAGATAGAATAAAACAATGTACTACGACTTTGCAGAACACATCATTATTTACAAAAAAGGTCACGACAGCGTATGTCTAACTATTATAGTTATGCCACAATAAGTGTTATTTTATTTTAAAAATTTAATTTTAATGTCGCCGCTAGAAAAAGCTCTTTATTTGTATCTTGGTATTAATCCTTATCAAAATAAATTACTTCGTATTCAATATTGTTTTAATATCTGTATTCAACTTTTTGAATTATTAAAATCGGACAATTCATTGGAAAGATATGATGAGTTTAAAATGTAAGTAAAAGTGTTCGTGCTGCCTTGTTGTGAGAAAAATTATCACGCACTATAATGTTGAAACTTTCGTGTTGTTTTTGCACGTTCAATCGCAGTCAGTTTGTACAAGATATTCAAATACAAAAGAGATGTGCTACCGAAAATGTTTAATGGTAGGTAAATTAAAAGTAAAATATATTTCATGTTAAGTAATTTTATTAATTTTTTATAGTAAAGAGACTCAGCTGCTCCCGTCAGGAGCCAGTGAAACTATGGCATCCCCAATTGTATGTTATGAGGCTGAATATAGTGGGGAGGGGAAGGAGAAAGGAAAGAGGAAGGTAGGAAAGTACCTGGCTATTCAGATCTAGTCAATAAACACGGCTAACGCCATTTCAAACAATGTTTCAATTCTGAATGGTGGTCTTACACGAGGGCGATACTGAGAGTATTTTTCACTCTGGAACGTATATTATTTTAAATGAATAAATTGTGATAGATCACGCGATCTTCAGTGTACGAGTCAAGAACATTACCTCTAGACTACGCCGGTCGTCACTACAGGAAGCAACCTTATTTCCAATGAAACAATAAAAATGAAGAGAATCTGTAAACAACATAATAATTGTAAATGCAGCTATTCATATTATGCATATTCTTATTATTATTATGCTACATTTGTTCCTATAATTCCTATAAATGGTTCCCGGGGCGGCGGTACCACACCCACCTTCCAAATTGTAATAATTTTTCATGTTAAAATTCCAGACCATAGGTACCTACCTACCTATTTGATTTTGATTTTGATTTCGATTACGATTACGATTAGGATTTCGATTTTGTTTATGTTTTCGTTTCCGTTTCTAAGACCCGCACAAACCTTACCCCATGAACCTGAGCACCCCGGCTAAATCACCAAACATAGCGAACCATTTAAGGTATACTTAATTTTGGGAGGCGGGTATGGTTACCACCGCCCCGGGAACCATTTTTTGGTTAATCAACACCTCTATCATATGTCACTCCAAGTGGTTCGTTAAGGAGTGAGATTTGTCTAGGTCCGTGCGGCGAACGCGTTTGCTCACCTACTGCGAGGCAAGCCGGATCAGGAGAGACTGGTAGAGGGACATTTTTTTTCATTAGCTTCACACAGGAAGGAGGCCCTGAGGAAAATAATTCCCTTCAGGGCCTATGTAATCTTTGGGGACGCTGTGTGGAAGGTATTTTTAGGAAAAGAAGGAGAAGAAGTTCTGGGGAGGACAAGAGTAGTATGTGTGGGTAGGAATCTGGGGATCAGTGTGTCCAGGAGTGACGGACGTATGAATCCATCCCTCCCATTGCGGTGCATGGCAAGTTCCGATAGAGTACGACTGAACAAGTCGAAGGGACCCCCTCAACCATTCTCTCCCTATCCGGATTGGCATGCAGATAGTGGGCAGACGCGTCCGCCGCCAAAACCCGTACAAACCTCAGCCCATGAACCCGGGCACCCCGGCTTAGTCACTAAAGGTAGCGAACCATTTAACCTAGACTTATAGTTTGGGAGCCAGGTATGTGTACCGCCGCACCGGGAACCATTTATTGGATAACCAACTCGTCATACGTCATCCCAATTACTTTTTGTGACTTAGCAGGGTTGCTCGGGTTCAAGGGATGAGATTTGTCTAGGTTTTTGCGGCGAACGGGTTTGCCCACCTACTGCGTTACGGACCGGATCGGGAGAGACTGGTTGAGGGAGACCTTTTTTTCTTACACACAGGAAGCCCTGAAGAAAATAAATCCCCTCAAGGCCTATGTCATCTTTAGGGATGCAGTGTGGAGCGTATTTTAGGAAAGGAAGAAGAGGATGTTCAGGGAAGGAATGGGGTAGTAAGTGTGGGTAGGAATCTGGGCGTCAGTGTGTCTAGGAGTGACGGACGTGTGAATCCATCCCTCCCATTTCGGTGCAAGGCGATGTTCCGAAAGATTCCATGTCAACTCAGAAATAAACCAACTCATAATTCAGCACACTAAAATATAAAGAGGAAAAATTTGATTCTTTGTGTGTTTGTTTGCATTGAATAGGCTCCGAAACTACTGAACCGATTTGAGAAATTCTTTCATTGTTAGGAAGCTACACTATCTTCGGGTGACATAGGCTAAATAATATTTTCAAAAAAAATAGGGATACTTACTAAAACTTCAATAATGTAACCCAAGGTGTAAAAAAAATGCCTAAAATATTCTTTACATCGCGTGCGCTGCGAAAACTATTATAGATAGAATAAAACAATGTACTACGACTTTGCAGAACACATCATTATTTACAAAAAAGGTCGCGACAGCGTATGTCTAACTATTATAGTTATGCCACAATAAGTTTTATTTTATTTTAAAAATTTAATTTTAATGTCGCCGCTAGAAAAAGCTCTTTATTTGTATCTTGGTATTAATCCTTATCAAAATAAATTACTTCATATTCAATATTGTTTCAATATCTGTATTCAACTTTTTGAATTATTAAAATCGGACAATTCATTAGAAAGATATGATGAGTTTAAAATGTAAGTAAAAGTGTTCGTGCTGCCTTGTTGTGAGAAAAATTATCACGCACTATAATGTTGAAACTTTCGTGTTGTTTTTGCACGTTCAATCGCAGTCAGTTTGTACAAGATATTCAAACACAAAAGAGATATGCTACCGAAAATGTTTAATAGTAGGTAAATAAAAAGTAAAATATATTTCATGTTAAGTAATTTTATTTGTTTTTTATAGTAAAGAGTCTCAGCTGCTCCCGTCTGGAGCCAGTGAGACTATGGCATCCCCAATTGGGGTATGTTACGAGGCTGAAGATAGTGGGGAGGGGAAGGAGATAGGAAAGAGGAAGGTGGGAAAGTACCTGGCTATTCAGATGTAGTCAACAAACACAGCTTACGCCATTTCAAGCAATGTTTCAATTCTGAATGGTGGTCTTACTTACACTATGGCGATACTGAGAGTATTTTTCACTCTGGAACGTGCCGCAAATATATATTTTTTTTATTACATTAACTCCACACAGGAGGCCCTAAGGAAAATAATTTCCCTCAGGGCCTATGTCATCTTTGAGGACGCTGTGTGGAGGGTCTTTTTGAGAAAAGGAAGGAGTGAACATGGGTCTTGAAGAGACCCATGTTGTAGGAGGGAGGAAACACAGAGGCTGGTAAATCGTTCCACATCCGAGCTGTTGAACTCAAGAACGAGTCGTAAAAACGACCCGTTCTCACGTGACTAATGTCAACCGTGTACAAATGTTGGGCGCGTGTTTGGCGTGTTTCCCGACTATGCACCGGTGCCGAGGGGATCAACGACGCTAGTTCCTCGGAGCATTTTCCATTGTAATACCTGTAGAACAAGGACAGCATTCCCACCTGACGCCTGTGCTCTAAGGATTGCAATCCGTCTGTTAAGATGGGAGAATCTATCAAACGGACCGCCCGTTTCTGCACAGAGTTAAGGGTTTTTTTTAAAAGGTATTTTGGAGCTCCAGACCAGAGGTGGCTGCCAAATTCAACCGTGGGGCGCACATGCGATTTATACAGGGTTAGAAGTTGTGTACTATTAAAGTATCTGCGGGCCCTGTACAGTACGCCCAGTATATATACTATGCATTTATTATTTTAAATTAATAAATTGTGATAAACCACGCGAACTTCGGTGTACGAGTCAAGAGCATTACCTCCAAGGGCGGCTGGTCGCACAGTGCGCTCGTGTGCAGCACTGCCAAAATATAATGCCTAAATTTACTTTATTTACTTACTAAAGACTAAAAAATCTCTAATTTAATTTATCTAATTTAAATCTATCAAATCTCTAATTTAATCATTTCAAAATATTAGTTACCAATATACAATATAATGCTACGAATATTATCAGAGAGAACGGTTTTAATCTCCCATAGCGCGGCCGCCGAGCGGCCTCGTATCGGGATATTTAAAACATCGAAAGCCCGTCGATTTCGCTATTTGCACCAGAATTTGGCTTGGATTCGCGTGCCACCGGCCCAACATAATCCGATCCTTGCCGAAGTTTACCGATTGACCATGAACTATGGACCCGAGGTGACACGAATACAATCGATTTTCGGCGAAGATCGTAGATCGTTTGCGTCTTGCGGCGCGCGTTATATTGAACCGTCACGTGATAATTGTCATTGTTTTTTTTTTTTTTTTTGTATTGATTATGTTAAATACTAATAACATAATTTGTTAATATATAATTTTATTACCAAAATGAGTGCAACCAGTGTTGAATATACATATAAGAGGGATTAACAGTTTGTTTGAAAATAAATTAATAATAAAAAATTCCTAATTTAATTTTTTTGTCATAAGTAGGTACGGATTGTCAGTGAACCACCACATTCTCAGGGCAGCGGCCGCCACTGATTACATCTAGACTACGCCGGTCGTCACTACAGGAAGCAACCTTATTTCCAATGAAACAATAAAAATGAAGAAAATCTGTAAACAACATAATAAGAATAACTGCATTTGTAAATGCAGCTATTCATATTATGCATATTCTTATTTTTATGCTGCATTTGTTCCTAAAATTCCTATAAATGGTTCCCGGGGCAGCGGTACCACTCTCACCTTCCAAATTGTAATAATTTTTCATGTTAAAATTCCAGACCATAGGTACCTACCTACCTATGGTAATCAATCTGATAAGTAAAATATATTATATATTATTTTATATGAATAAATTGTGAAATAACACAAATTAACCAAGAAAAATTTATTTGCCACGCCAGGTTTCGATCCCGTGACCTTCGGTGGTTGAGTTTTTGCTGTACTACGCCGGCCGTCATGGCGATAATGAAACCTTTTAATTCACTTTTTAAGCAATGTAAGTTATTTAATTATTATTATTTACGTTGGGTCGAGATAGTCCGGCTGGAGAGGTCTAGATTATGTCTGCCTCAAGCAGCCTCTCCCGATCCGGACCGCCACGCAGTAGGTGAGGAAAAGCATTCGCCACAAAGACCTAGACAAACCTCACTCCAAGAACCTGAGCACCCCTGTTAATTCACCAAACGTTGTGAACCACTTAGGGAGACCTATGGCAGAGGAGTTCGTTATCCAATAAATGGTTCCCGGTGCGGCGGTACCCGTACCCGCCTGCCAAACTGTAGGTCTAGGTTAAGTAGTTCGCTAAGCTTAGTGACTTAGCTGGGGTACCCGGGTTTATGGGTTGAGGTTTGTGCAGGTTATGGCGGCGGACGCGTGTGCCCACCATCTGGCAGGCCGGATCGGGAGAGAATGGTTAAGGGAGTCTCTTCAAAAAGATATCCCCAAAGATAACACAAGCCCTGATGGGAATTATTTTCCTCGGGGCTTCCTGTGTGGAGCTTATGTCAATGAGCTAAAATAATAGCTATATTTTTATTCTTTTATTTTTTTTTCTTTGATGAGGAAGGTATACCTAAATTTTGGGAGGCAGGTATGGTTACCACCGCCCCGGGAACCATTTTTTGGCTAATCAACACCTCTGCCATACGTTACTCCAAGTGGTTCGTTAAGGAGTGAGATTTGTCTAGGTCCGTGCGGCGAATGCTTTTGCTCACCTACTGCGAGGCAAGCCGGATCAGGAGAGACTGGTAGAGGTATTTTTTTTTCATTAGCTCCACACAGGAAGGAGGCCCGAAGGAAAATAATTCCCCTCACAGGGCCTATGTAATCTTTGGGGACGCTGTGTGGAAGGTATTTTTTGGAAAGGAAGTAGAGGAAGTTCTGGGGAGGACAAGGGTAGTATGTGTGGGTAGGAATCTGGGGATCAGTGTGTCCAGGAGTGACGGACGTATGAATCCATCCCTCCCGTTTCGGTGCAAGGCGATGTTCCGAAAGGTTCCATGTCAACTCAGAAATAAACCAACTCATAATAACTCAGAACCTCCTCAGAAAGGTCATTAAAAGCTATGAAAATATAATTTAAAAAAAGCCGGTAACCCTAACCTAACTTCCTATTCAACCTATGTTTTCTCAGTATGTTTCATTATGAGTTTTCTGGTCACCGTTTCGAAAGGCGATCATTCTAATCGAACATACTTCTACTATTAAACACTTTTTGTGGCATAACTATAATAGTTAGACATATGCTGTCACGACACTTTTTGTAAATAAAGATGTTTTCTGCAAAGCCGTACTACATTATTTTATTCTATTGTTAATAGTTTTCGCAGCGCACGCGATGTAAAGAATATTTTAGGTATTTTTTTTACACCTTGGGCTACATTATTGGAGTTTTAGTAACGATTCCTAATTTTTTTTAAATATAATATAGCCTATGTCAACCGGGGATAGTGTAGCTTCCTAACAATGAAAGAATTTTTCACATCGGTTCATTAGTTTCGGAGCCTATTCAATGCAAACAAACAAACAATCAAATCTTTCCTCTTTAAATAGTTTTAGATTGGTTCCATGCAAACTCAGAAAGAAACCAACTCATAATTCAGGTCATTAAAAGCTATGAAAACATAATTTTAATATAGCTGGTAACCCTAACCTAGCTTAACCTATTTAAGAAATGTTTTTATATATTTTTATTACCACTCTTAATGACCTTTCTGATTTGCTTCTGAGTTGGTTTCTTTCTGAGTTGCCTGGTCACCGTTAGATTATATGTTAGATAGTTAGACCGGATCGGGAGAGAATGGTTGAGGGAGTCCCTTCGACTTCTACAGACGTACCCTCTAGGAATATCGCCTTGCACCGAAATGGGAGGGATGGATTCACATGTCCCTCACTCCTAGACACACTGACCGCCAGATTCCTACTCACTCCTACCACCAGGCGCGGCCCGTCCTAAAGTGCACTCGTGCGCCGAACCGCCAACAAAATTGAACAACATTTTGCAGCTCATCGTATTCCTACATAATATTTTTAATTATAAAATTGTGCACATGAAATTGGTAGAGAATAGTTATAGGGGCCTAAAGCATTGCTTCCCGCGCGCACTTTATATCGGCTCGGAACAGTAGGAACCGAGTGCCGGCTGTCCGTGCGGCATGCGGATGACGGAAATGTCCGAAAAGTTCCGAAGAAATGGTTCCAGCGAAATGACTATTCTTAAGTCGGGTTTAAATAAGACAGTAATTGTGTTTTGGTCTTGTAAAATGAAACGATGAGTCAACGGGTCATCGTGTGCGATATTATCTTGATCGAGAGGAAACCGATTTGACATTGTCATTATTAGTTTTTGTGACCTTTTGTTTGTGTGAATGCGCTACAAATAGAAACGTTTACGCTATGTTGTTATTGTGTTATTATTCATTTTGTAGGCGGTTGGCGGTGGCAAAACAATGATTGAGTCGAAACAATTAAATTATAATTATTTAACCGGTTAAATTTGTTTTATGGGGCTAACAGTCTTAGCTATAATAGATAAAAGATCATTTAGTTTTGGCCTATTTCAGCAAATCGCTCGCTATACATTTTGCCTACGTCAGCCGCCTACTAAATCATTATATTATAGAAATATTCTGATATCGCTGTTTATATATATAAATAAATTTCCTTGCCTTTTTAAAATTAGTGATGTAATAATAAATATAGACTATAATAAAATATATATGAACCATGAAAATAAAAGCAGAATTATGGCCAATGGCCCGCCAAAACTACATTTAATTATCAACCAAGATAGTACCTAAATCTGCAAAGAAAACTTTGAAATGGATACTTTGTATAGCGTCGTTTTTTGTGAATAATCACCTCAAGGGCACTGTACGAGTTATGAGTTACTAGGCTGTCTAATTTTATTTTTATTTTACCTACTTTTATTTTACGTTTTTGATGAATTACTCGGTGAACCATCAAAAATTTAAGGCACCGGCCGCGTCTGCCTACCACCCCTTTCCTTCCCTGAACATCATCTTCTTCCTTACCCAAAAATACGCTCCACACAGTATCCCCAAAGATGACATAGGCCCTGAGGGGAATTATTTTCTTCAGGGCTTCCTGTGTGGAGCTAAAAAAAAGGTCTCCCTCAAACAGTCTCTCCCAATCCGGCTTGCCACGCAGTAAGTGGGCGCGTTCGCCGCACGGACCTAGACAAATCACACTCCTTGATCCGGGCACTCCTGCTAAGTCACGAAAAGTAGCGAACCACTTGCAGTGACATATGACAGAGGTGTTGATTACCCAAAAAATAGTTCCCGGGGCGGTGATAACCATACCCGCCTCCCAAATTTTAGGTATACGTTAAGTGGTTCGCTATATTTGGTGACTAAAGACGGGGTGCCCAGGTTCATAGGGTGTGCGAGTCTTAAAAGCATAAACGAAAACGAAAAAAAAAACAAAATCAAAATCAAAATCATAATCAAAATCAAAAGTCAAAATCGATATTGAAATCTATATCGATATCGAAATCGAAATCAAAAGTCAAAATCAAATTCAAAATCAAAATTAAAATCAAAATCAAAATCAAAATCTCAAACCAAAACCAAAATCAAAGTCAAAGTCAAAATCAAAATTAAAATCTCAAACCAAAACCAAAATCAATATCCGAGACATCCGAATTCGTAGTCAAGATCGCACTGCAGTGCATTATTGTTGTGTTATACAAACTATCAAATAAAAATTACCTCCGCACGCCACAATTCGAACTGGCGACTTCCGAATTCGTAGTCAAGATCGTAATGCCCCTCGATATCGTTGAATTATACATTTTAATCAAAATAATATTTACTTGCGCACGCAACAATTTGTTCTTGCGACTTCCGAATTCGTATTGATCGTAATGCAATTTGTTCTTGCGACTTCCGAATTCGTAGAGATCGTAATGCAATGCATTATCGGGGTATCATACGTATTTGTCAAAAGAAAATTTACTTGGCCACGCCACAATTCGAACTTGCGACTTCCGAATTCGTAGTCAAGATCGTAATGCAACGCATTGTCGAGGAATTATATCAAAATAAAAATTACTTGCGCACGCCACAATTCGAACTTGCGACTTCCAAATTCGTAGCCAAGATAGTAAGGCAACGCATTATCGAGGAATTATACGTATTTATCAAAATAAAATTTACTGGCGCATGCCATTTAAACTTGCGACATCCGAATTCGTAGTCAAGATCGCACTGCACTGCATTATTGTTGTATTATACAAACGTTTTAAATAAAAATTACCTCTGCACGCCACAATTCGAACTTGCGACTCCCGAATTCGTAGTCAAGGTCGCAATGCCCCTTAGATATCGTTGAATTATACATTTAAATCAAAATAATATTTACTTGCGCACGCCACAATTTGTTCTTGCGACTTCCGAATTCGTATTGATCATAATGCAATTTGTTCTTGCGACTTCCGAATTCGTAGAGATCGTAATGCAATGCATTATCGAGGAATCATACGTATTCCCCGATAATGCATTGCATCCCCAAAGAAGACATAGGCCTTGACGGGATTTATTTTCTTCAGGGCTTCCTGTGTGGAGCTAATGTAAGAAAAATAAGGTCTCCCTCAACCAGTCTCTCCCAATCCGGTCCGTAATGCAGTAGGTGGGCAAACCCGTTCACCGCAAAGACCTAGACAAATCTCATTCCTTGAACCCGAGCAGCCCTGCTAAGTCACAAAAAATCAGTCTCTCCCAATCCGGCTTGCCACGCAGTAGGTCAGCGAACGCGTTCGCCGCACGGACCTAGACAAATCTCACTCCTTGAACCGGGCACTCCTGCTAAGTCACGAATGTCACTGCAAAGTGACATATGACAGAGGTGTTGATTACCCAAAAATGGTTTCCGGGGCGGTAGTAATCATACCCGCCTCCCAAAATTAAGGTATACCTTAAGTGGTTCGCTATGTTTGGTGACTTAACCGGGGTGCCCAGGTTCATGGGGTGAGGTTTGTGCGGGTCTTAGAAGCGGAAACGAAAACAAAATCAAAATCAAAATCAAAATCGAAATTGAAATCGAAATCGAAATCAAAATCGAAATCGAAATCGAAATCAAAAATCAACATCAAAATCAAAAACAAAATCAAAAATCAAAATCTAAATCTAAATCTCAAACCAAAACCAAAATCAAAGTCAAAATCATAATTAAAATCTCAAACCAAAACCAAAATCAAAATCAAAATCAAAATCGAAATCCAAACCAAAATCAAAATCAAAATTAAAATCTAAAACCAAAACCAAAATCTCAAATCAAAACCAAAATCAAAATCAATATCTCAACTATCAAATAAAAATTACCTCCGCACGCCACAATTCGAACTGGCGACTTCCGAATTCGTAGTCAAGATCGTAATGCCCCTCGATATCGTTGAATTATACATTTTAATCAAAATAATATTTACTTGCGCACGCAACAATTTGTTCTTGCGACTTCCGAATTCGTATTGATCGTAATGCAATTTGTTCTTGCGACTTCCGAATTCGTAGAGATCGTAATGCAATGCATTATCGGGGAATCATACGTATTTGTCAAAAGAAAATTTACTTGGCCACGCCACAATTCGAACTTGCGACTTCCGAATTCGTAGTCAAGATCGTAATGCAACGCATTGTCGAGGAATTATATCAAAATAAAAATTACTTGCGCACGCCACAATTCCAACTTGCGACTTCCAAATTCGTAGCCAAGATAGTAAGGCAACGCATTATCGAGGAATTATACGTATTTATCAAAATAAAATTTACTGGCTCATGCCATTTAAACTTGCGACATCCGAATTCGTAGTCAAGATCGCACTGCACTGCATTATTGTTGTATTATACAAACGTTTTAAATAAAAATTACCTCTGCACGCCACAATTCGAACTTGCGACTCCCGAATTCGTAGTCTAGGTCGCAATGCCCCTTAGATATCGTTGAATTATACATTTAAATCAAAATAATATTTACTTGCGCACGCCACAATTTGTTCTTGCGACTTCCGAATTCGTATTGATCGTAATGCAATTTGTTCTTGCGACTTCCGAATTCGTAGAGATCGTAATGCAATGCATTATCGAGGAATCATACGTATTCCCCGATAATGCATTGCATCCTTAAAGAAGACATAGGCCTTGACGGGATTTATTTTCTTCAGGGCTTCCTGTGTGGAGCTAATGTAAGAAAAATAAGGTCTCCCTCGACCAGTCTCTCCCAATCCGGTCCGTAATGCAGTAGGTGGGCAAACCCGTTCACCGCAAAGACCTAGACAAATCTCATCCCTTGAACCCGAGCAGCCCTGCTAAGTCACAAAAAATCAGTCTCTCCCAATCCGGCTTGCCACGCAGTAGGTCAGCGAACGCGTTCGCCGCACGGACCTAGACAAATCTCACTCCTTGAACCGGGCACTCCTGCTAAGTCACGAATGTCACTGCAAAGTGACATATGACAGAGGTGTTGATTACCCAAAAATGGTTCCCGGGGCGGTGGTAATCATACCCGCCTCCCAAAATTAAGGTATACCTTAAGTGGTTCGCTATGTTTGGTGACTTAACCGGGGTGCCCAGGTTCATGGGGTGAGGTTTGTGCGGGTCTTAGAAGCGGAAACGAAAACAAAATCAAAATCAAAATCAAAATCAAAATCAAAATCAAAATCAAAATCAAAATCAAAATCAAAATCAAAATCGAAATTGAAATCGAAATCGAAATCGAAATCGAAATCGAAATCAAAATCGAAATCGAAATCGAAATCAAAAATCAAAAATCAAAATCAAAATCAAAAACAAAATCAAAAATCAAAATCAAAATCTAAATCTCAAACCAAAACCAAAATCAAAATCAAAGTCAAAATCATAATTAAAATCTCAAACCAAAACCAAAATCAAAATTAAAATCTAAAACCAAAACCAAAATCTCAAATCAAAACCAAAATCAAAATCAATATCTCAAACCAAAATCAAAATCAAAATGAAAGTAAAAATCAAAATCTAAATTAAAACCAAAATTAAAAAATCAAAATAAGAATGCAAATAAAAATTAAAATCAAAATCAAAATTAAAATCTCAAACCAAAATCAAAATCAAAAAAAATCGAAATCAAAATCAAAAACAAAATCAAAATAAAAATTAAATCTTAAACCAAAATACATTAAAAAAGAAATGAAATAGAACGACTTGAAATAAGAACGTACAGGTACCTACTAAAAGAAGCTGAAAAGTACGACAGACGGGCACCTTTGTTGGCGGTCAAAACTTGGCATTTATATGGATCAACAAAAAAAAACGTGTAAAATGTATAAGACACCGAACAATGGGCGTGGCTTACAGCTAAATCTTGATGGTATAAATTGATCCACATGGATCAGGATGTGTATGCCAGCTTGTGTAATGGATCAGCATATCCGGATGGATCAACACGTCCGAACGGATCAACTTAAAACTGGTGTACCGTCGCGCAAGATCAACGTTTTACGAGAGGAGATAAATATATATATATATATATATATATATATATTTATATATATTGACCTCTTCTCGTAGTATGCTGATCCAGTAAGAAGTTATTCGACAGTGTTGATCCACCTTTAACACCATATAACTTGGCTTTGATGGAATACTTCTGAATGATTTGGCAACAACGTTACATTAAATAGCACGGTTGCCAGTTTCCCAGTAAAAGTAAACGAAATACTACACATAAAATTTTCGATATTTGTATGGAAATCATACGCTTCGTAACTGTTGATCCGCCCAAATCACCATGCGTTGATGATCCGCCCAAATTGCCATGCGTTGTTGATCCACATAATCGTATATCTTATGTACCTATATGTGCTTTTACTATAAAATTGTTGATCTGACCATGACCAATCAGAATGGCGTTCAAGATGGCGTCATGAACGAAGCCTTCTGATTGGTCATAAAAACACATATACCTCTATCTGGTTTTACTGTTCATTGGTTGAGCCGATATGGAAGTTGCAAAACGTAATATTATAACGGCCGCGGCAGCGACTTAAAAAATATATCTTTCTGTATTTTATAAAATTCTAATATTATACTTCCGCGGGTTTTTGCGGCTAGGCTCCGCCGCCCGGGAAACATTTATTGAATAACCAACACATCTGTCATACGTCATCCCAAGTGGCTCGATACTTTTGATGACTTAGCAGGGGTGCCCGGGTTCGAGGGGTGATAATGCGTTGCATTACGATCTTCGCTACGAATTCGGAAGTCGCAAGTTCAAATTGTGGCGTGCGCAATAAATTTTACTTTGATAAATATGTATGATTCCTCGATAATGCATTGCATTATGATCCTTGACTACGAATTCGGATGTCGCAAGTTCAAAGTTGGCGTGCGCAAGTAAATTTTATTTTGTTAAATTTGTATAATTCCTCGATAACACGTTGCATTACGATCTTGGTTATGAATTCGGAAGTCACAAGTTCAAAAATAATAAATTTTATGTTCGTAAATATTTAGATATAATTCCTCAAAAATGCGTTGCGGTACGATCTTGACTACGAATTCGGAAGTCGCAAGTTCAAAATTGGCGTGCACAAGTAAATTTTTTTTTGATAAATATCTATGTATGATTCCTCAATAATGCGTTGCATTATGATCCTTGACTACGAATTCGGAAGTCGCAAGTTCAAAATTGGCGTGTGCAAGTAAATTTTATTTTGATAAATATCTATGTACGATTCCTCAATAATGCGTTGCATTATGATCCTTGACTACGAATTCGGATGTCGCAAGTTCAAAATTGGCGTACACAAGTAAATTTTATTTGATAAATTTGTTTAATTCCTTGGTAACGCGTTACATTACGATCTTGGCTACGAATTAGGAAGTCACAAGTTCATATTGTATTTTATTTTGATAATATATGTATAATTCAAACGTCACCTCATGGTTCGCTACTTTTGGTGACTTAGCAGGAGTGCCCGGGTTCAAGGAGTGAGATTTGTCTAGGTCCGTACGGGGAACGCGTTTGCCCACCTACTGCGTGGCAAGCCGGATCGGGAGAGACTGATAGAGGGATATTTATATTTTTATTTTTTATATATGAAGAAAATATACCCCTCAGGGGGACTATGTAATCTCTGCGGACGCTGTGTGGAAGGTATTTTTAGGAAAGGAAGGAGAGGAAGTTTTGGGAAGGAAAAGGGTAGTAGGAGTGGGTAGGAATCTGGGGGTCAGTGTGTCCAGGAGTATGGCGGTCGTATGAATCCATTTCGGTGTAATTTTCAGAGATTTTCAGAGTAAGGCTGAAGAAATCGAAGAGACTCCCTCAACTACTCTCTCCCGATTTGGCCTGCTATGCAAATGGTGAGCAGATGCGCACAAACCTCACCCCATGAACCCGGGCACCCCGGCTTAGTAAGTCACCAAACGTAGCGAACCACTTCACCTGGACCTACAGTTTGGGAGGCGGGTATGAGTACCGACGCCCCGGGAACCATTTATTGGATAACCAACACATCCACTCCGAGTGGTTCCGTAAATTAAAACCAAATGTTGTTACAAGTCAGATGCGCCTCCTACGTTATTCGTATGTATACCCACATTAAATTATTGTGAAAACGTGCTTTTATCACAATATTCAAATTTTTTTTAAACCAATGGGATTAGCAGACCGGAAGTCGGCGTCCCGCAGGAATAGGCAGAGAGGGCGGACCACCAAACAACTCGGTCTAGGCACATACTCTTTGCCTAACTCATATTTATACATCTTCTCATACATTCTCTTCTATTATTCTGACTTTTGACATGGCCCGACTCAAGTATCTGATTCACCTGATCATGCCATGTCTTCCTCGGGCGTCCCCGACTTTTTCTACCATTCACATATGCGTCGTATATTCTTCTTACACTACTTTCTTCGTTCATTCGCTCTACATGCCCAAAACATCTGAGGGTCCCCTTCTAAATCTTATTCATTATTCTTACATCAGCCGTACATTATTTGCGGATATCCAAATTTCTCACACGATCATACATTGTTTTACCACACGTACGCCTCAGGGATCTCATTTCAATAGCATTCAGTTTACTTACATCCATCCTCTGCCAGTTCCATGCCTCACTGCCATAGTATGTTTACGAGATAGGTATGTTTACACTGGATAGTATGTTTACGAGATATATTGATAGTAGGTAAGGCTGATTGCGATATTGAAAGAAGGGTGAATGCCGGTAACTCCAGCAATGGAGGACTGAACGGACGGACGGTTTCATGTAGTCAGTGCGTTATATTTTTTACGTTCTCACAACAGGTTAAACTCATGATATCTTTCCAATGAAATGTCCGAATTAAATAATTTAAAAAGTTGTATAAAGATATTGAAACAATCTTGAATATGAAGTAATTTATTTTTATAAGGATTAATACCAAGATACAAATAAAGAGCCTTTTCTAGCGGCGATATTATAATTAATTTTTTTAAATAAAAGAACACTAATTGTTGCATAACTATAATAGTTAGACATATGCTGTCGCGAGATTTTTTGTAAATAGTGATGTTTTCTGCAAAGTCGTGGTACATTATTTTATTCTATCTATAATAGTTTTCGCAGCGCACGCGATGTAAAGAATATTTTAGGTATTTTTTTTACACCTTGGGCTACATTTTGGGAGTTTTAGTAAGGATTAATTTTTTTGAAAATATAATATAGCCTATGTCACCCGAGGATAGTGTAGCTTCCTAACAGTGAAAGAATTTTTCAAATCAGTTCAGTAGTTTCGGAGCCTATTCAATGCAAACAAACAAACAAAGAACCAAATCTTTCCTCTTTATACATATAATAATAGTGTGTTAGATGTTGTCCAGCTGTACTCTCTCGCCTTTCAGAACGGTGACCAGACAACTCAGAATGAAACAACCTCTTCTTCCTTTCCTAAAAAATACGCTCCACACTGCATCCCCAAAGATGACATAGGCCTTGAGGGAATTTATTTTCTTCAGGGCTTAGTAAGTTATTTTCTTAGAGCTAATGTAAGAAAAAAAAGGTCTCCCTCAACCAGTCTCTCCCGATCCGGTCCGTAACGCAGTAAGTGGGCAAACCCGTTCGCCGCAAAGACCTAGACAAATCTCATCCCTTGAACCCGAGCAGCCCTGCTAAGTCACAAAAAAGTTGTTGGGATGACGTGTGACGAGTTGGTTATCCAATAAATGGTTCCCGGGGCGGCGGTACCCATGCCTGGCTCTAAAACTTCAAGTCTAGGTTAAATGGTTTGAATGGTTGAGGGGGTTCCTTCGCCGTACTCTATCGGAAGATGCCATGAACCGCAATGGGAGGGATAGATTCATGGAACGGGGACGCACGGGAAGGTGATTCCGGGAGAAAAATGTATTTATTTAATATGGCGTTGCAACGCATGCCGGGAACCAGCCAGTTCTAAAATAAAGTCAATCCGACGACTTTAACCAGCCATTCCTGATCTTATTTGGAATAAAAAGGGTAGTTTTTATTCGCTCTACATGCCCAAACCATCTGAGGGTCCCTTTCTAAATCTTACTCATTATTCTTACATCAGCCTTACATTATTTGCGGATATCCAAATTTCTCACACGATCATACATTGTTTTACCACACGTACGCCTCAGGGATTTCATTTCAACAGCATTAAGTTTACTTTCATCCTTCCTCTACCAGTTCCAGGCCTCACTGCCATACATCAGGGTAAGTACCAAGACTCCATTGTGGACTGCTAGCTTCGCTTCTTTTGGCATTTTTTTTGCGCCAACGGCATTCAGTCCTCCATTAATGGAGTTACTGGGATTAACCTTTCTTTCAATATCTCTATCAGCCATCCCATCTCTCTTAAACATACTATCCAGATACACAAACTCATCCACCTGCTCCAAGTATTCATCATTCAAAACTATATTGCATACTGTTTTTGTACTCCCTCTTTCAAACACCATTACTTTAGACTTACTTACATTCATCATTTAGCTTCATCTTAATGATAAATTTATTTAGGTAATCAAAAAAAAATTATTCAGCAAAAGGTATCGCATATACTATTTTTTTTAAATATTAAAGTATTCGTATTTCCCATCCCACCTCGTCTTGTCGCAGTAGTACTAAACGAGCGAGCTGCAAGCTGGGCGGTAAATACTACTAAAAACCGCATTTTGATAGAGAGGACTGTTTTGTAATAATTGAGTGAGGCTCGCTTTCCTACTATCGCTTTTACCATTTTGCGTTAAAGCTGAAAACTGGACAATGGTAACCGGATCATTCCGTCTCGGTAGCATCCGGTCTCTGGCTAGGATTTTTTTAGAAACATTAATAAAATTGCATTTGTCTCTGTTTCTCATACAAAATACAAACATATTAGAAAGAGAGATTTATTTTATTTAAAATTGAACTTGCGGTGCAAGGCTGAAAAAGTCGAAGGGACTCCCTCAACCATTCTCTCCCGATCCGGCCTGAAATGCAAATGGTGAGCAGACGCGTTCGTGGCCAAGACACCACAAACCTCACCCCATGATCCTGGGCACCCCGGCTAAGTCACCAAACGTAGAGAACCTCTTAACCTATACTAAAAGTTTGAGTGGGTATGGGTACCGCCGCCTCGTGAACCATTTTTTGGATGACCGACACCTCTGTCACGTTTCGCTACTTTTGGTGTCTTAGCAGAGATGCCCAGGTTCATCGGGTGAGGTCAGTCTAGGTCTTTTCGGCGAATACGTTAGCCCATCCACTGCGTGGCGGGCCGGATCAGGACAGACTGATTGAGGGAGACCTAACCTGACTTTGTAGGGGTGCCCTGGTTCAACGGGTGTGGTTTGTATACCGTGTACCTGCTTGTGTACCGCCACCCCGGGAGCCATTCATCGAATAACCAACACCACTTCCGTAGGTTACCCCAAGTAGTTCATAATTTAATTTTAAAAACCTTCACATCATATAATATCATTTAATTATTTTAAAAAAATAATACTTTTTCTCTTCATCATTGTTACCAACTTACAAATAATGATAATATCTTACAAATGTAGCTATTCTTATTATGTTGTTTCCAGATTTTCTTAATTTTTATTGTTTCATTGGAAAGAAGGTTCGTTTCCTGTAGTGACGACTGGCGTAGTCTAGTGGTAAGGCTCTTGACTCACACACCGAAGGTCGCGGGATGTAATCCCAACGTGGCAAAAAAAAAATACGATTAATTTTTGTTTGCACAATTTATGCTTTTAAAATAATATATAGTTTATTTGCGGCACGTTCCAGAGTGGATGATACTCTCAGTATCGCCCTAATGTAAGACCACCATCCAGAATTGTAACGTTGCTCGAAATGGCGTTAGCCGTGTTCGGTGACCAGATCTGAATAGCCAGGTACTTCCCCACCTTCCTCTTCCCTTTCTCCTTCCCCTTCCCACTACCTTCAGCCTCACAATACACCTCAATTGAGGATGCCATAGTCTCACTTGGCTGACTAGACGGGAGCAGCTGAGACTCTTGTGATGTATTACTGTTAAAAAAAATTTACTCAACATGAAATATATTTTACTTATTATTTACCCACCATTAAACATTTTCAAAGTGTCTCTTTAAGTTAAATTATTTGCATATATTATAAATAGAAATATTATTTCATTGTTGCAATATTGTAATATTTAAATACCTATCGTAGCAATTTTATTTTCGATGTTTAATCTGCCCAACTATATTAGGTAGGTATATCTTTCTCAACTAGATTAAGAAAGGGCCCCTCAGATGGTTTGGGCATGTAGAGCGAATGAACGATGAAAGCAGTGTAAGAAGAATATACGACGTAAATGTGAATGGTAGTAGAAGAAGTCGGGGACGTCCGAGGAAGACATGGCACGATCAAGTGAATCAGATACTTGAGTCGGGCCATGTCAAAAGTCAGAATAATAGAAGAGAATGTATGAGACGATGGATGAATGTGAGTGAGGCAAAGAGTGTGTGCCAATACCGGGTTGTTTGGCGGTCCGTCCTCTCTGCCTACCCCTGCGGGGAAACGGTGTGATGGTTAGTTAGTTAACTTCTCAGCTATTTTTTACATGTTGGTCGTTTTCGTGCTTGGTTGAATTTCGATTTTTCCCTATAACGTGGGGAAATTTCCCCTGAGATTCCCTATTTTGTTGAAAAATTATCTTCAATATTACACGAACAGCTTTTAAAAACTGACAGATATCCAAGTTTCAAATATTATGATTTTAAAATTAAATTGGGAGATGTTTACTGGGTTTTAACACTACATTCAATGTTATTTTTAATCTTAAAAATTATAAACCTCAAAACGTTTACCAAGTTCTATAAAAATCAGCTTCTTCTCAGTATGTAGTGAAAATTAAAGGGGTATTGATATATTTCACATTACTAATATTCCCACATTTCTCGAGTAAAATACATAATTTTCCATAAATACTGGGAACTTTTCTACCTCTCAACACCGAACACCTACTAGTAGAGTGCCAACTTGTCCATCATCGCCTGTGCAAATTGCTAGGGCTTTCAAAACATGGAAATATAAAACAACGTAGTAATATTCATTAATTTATTTAAAAGTTTAGGTTTTTTGCAAAATAGAATAAAATAGTTTTTATAATAAAAAAACACAAGCTTACATAATTCTTTAACTACGTTTTTGATGCTTCAGATTTTACGTCCGGGTTAAATCTTCCCCACAGGAAACCCTTCCACACACTATTCCAAAAACGATTGTCTAGTAAATCCACGCAATGTAAGTGCGCTATATAAGTATAATTAATACAAAACAATACAAGAACAATACGCCAATCCACCAGAGACCAAATGGGAAAGTAATTCACCGACTCCAGATATTTTCATATCAGACGGTTCGGCTCGATAGAACTCAGAACATTATACTCATAAACAATGCAGGAAACGACTAGTTTAAGAAACTTGCACAAAAAAATAAAGTAATAATATTATTGAATTTGATCAATAAAGTTTGTAGGTAGGTACAAAATATAAAAAATCCATTGATATGAAAAAATCCAAAATATAATTGATAAAATAATTGATGTGGAATTGCTACAATAATATGGTAGGTACTGTCTTGTGACTGACCTACCTGGAGTATGAAAAGAGATTACATAGAATAATGTCTTGCTCTGGTGCTATTTTTATTAATATCCTAGTGGCGTTAACATACATACATGAAAATATTACAATAAATTATATTTTTGTACCAATTAAAAAACTGATACAATTTAGAAAATAAAACTTGACTTTAAAGCTAAAATGTAGCCATATGGATACAATTGTTCATGTGTGTTACAAACAATAAAATAAAGATATGATGTACTCGTACGGTATCGAATTTTAAAAGAGAAGAATTTTGTAAAAAGAAAAAAAATAATAAAAGTTAATTATAAAAAGATAGACTGGCGGGAATATAACACCGAGATCTCGTATCTGCAATACTCGAAGAAACTTAGCACCACTCATAAAAAGGGGAAAATGAAAAGGATTTTTATTTTTGTAAAAATTTAAAAGTAATCTGGCATTTACCAATATTTCACATTCCATAGTGAAAGAAGATATTCTCAGTATCACCTTTATGAAAACCACCATTCAGAATCCAAGGGTTGCTTGAGATGGCTTTAGCCGTGTTTGGTGACTAGATTTGAATAACCAAGTAGTTCCTCTCCTTATTCAAAAAGGATACTATATTATATGAGAAGATGCAAGAATTTGTTACAATTTTGATAGAAACAACAGTTTTGTTTTCATAAGGAACATAATACAAGGTAAAAGACAGAGTGTACATGGCCGGTATTAGTTATAAACATTTCACACAGATCGCATGCAAAAAGATCGCTCCATAAAGATCATCTGAATTAATAGCGTATAATAAATAAAAAGGTTAAACTAAAGGTATCAAGAAATATTTCACAAAACGTTCTAAGAAAAAATAATAAAGTGTGTGGCTGTAGTGGGTTCATGAATGTCATACACACTTTGATCCTAAAAAAACATAATCATGTGTGAATATTTTTGATAATTTACCCAAATAATCATTATTTGATGTTGCTTACTGTTGAAACTATATTCGTAGGTAGTTCAGTACTGAAATTTTCAGAAAATTTATCCTCGACAGCATTCTCTTCTATTCCCTGAGATCTTCGAGAAATCGATCTGTACACAAAATAGTCAAGTTTAATTTGATTAATTTGTGTCATTTCACAATTAATTCATTTGAAATAATACACAGTATATTTGTGGCACGTTCCAGAGTGGAAGGTATTTTTAGTATCGCCCTGGTGTAAGACCACCATTCAGAACTGAAACGGTGCTTAAAATGGCTTTAGCCTATAAATTTTATGCTATAAATAGGTTAAAAATCATACTTTTTCATTCGGAGTCTATTGAGCTGACGCCAAGTTTTGGAACGCCATTTGTTTCCCATATTTAAATTTTTATACTGAAAAAAAAATACAAAAACTAATTAAACAAAGTGAATTTTTTGTAATTATTCAATAAGTAATGCTCATTTCTTTGAATCAACACGATAATAGCTAGATTAAATACTTAAATGATTATAATAATTATTCACCTATTTGCACAGCCCTTACACTTTTGTCGGATGTAGTATGATATCTTCAAATATATTGTATCGTTTCAAGTATTGTTACAGTGGTCTCGCTCTGACATACGCACGGCGCCGCGCTAGAGAAAGAGATTACAATACAATTAAAACTTGCTTTGTTGTTCAGAGTGGTATGGGGCCCTGTGCGAAGCTATTTGAAGGTAACATGTGAGAAGGTACAATATATCTGAACGTTCGCGTTCTAGGTATTCTAGTAATTTTGTCCCTTTCCACGTGCTCCGTTTGAAAATTTTATAGAGTACGCTGTTTCAAAAAAGCGCGCACAAATGACCCTGTGCAAAGCTATTTGAAGGTAACATATCAGAAGTTACAATATACAAGAAAAGGATGAGTCCTTGCCACGTACTTTAACTAATTCCTTTTGACATGTTCCTTTTTAAATGATAAACAGGTTAAATGTGGAAAAGTTTAAGCATATTATCGTCTGTCTCCTTGCTACGCACGTTTTTGAAATCCTTTTTGACACGCTTCCTTCAAATTACACGAACAAATTATACAGTTTGATTTCATTCATACAGTGTATATGGATTCATCTTAATAACTAATACACTTACGTTTTTCAACATAGCTTTACGGAACAGAGCGTCACATACAACCAGTCGGGCGGATATCATCAAATAAACAATTGATTTTTTTAATATTAATTTATACATTGTAAAGTTAAACTACTGTTTTATTGGGAAATATTTTTATTCAACAGAAAAATAATGGTTTTTAGTACAAAAAAATGATTTTAAAGTACGTTGATTTACGTAGTTTAAAAAATTGTAATACGTCATAATTAAGCTACATTATAAAAATATATTAACAGGTTGAGATGTTTTCCGTATCAAAATATTTTTATATTTCTTTTTCATATTATGTACGATTACAGATGGAAAAAACCGGGGGTCGAGTGACGATTTATTGAAAACTGCTATTTTATAAGTTTAAAGTAAGAATAACTTTTTTGTTGATATTTAAATTTAACTGGGGGCTTACAACATACATACATCTAATAAAATATTTTGACAAAAAAAAATTTTAATGTGCTGTTTAATGTGCTGTTACGTGCACAGAAGATTTTGAAAACACGCTAAACCACAAAACATCGAAAAATATTGAAAAATAAAAATGAAAATCCCTTGTGCCCTATAAAAATAAAAATGTTATGAATAAATAAATAGATAATAAATAAATAGTGTTTGGTGACCTAATAGGGGTGCCCGGGTTCAGAAAGTGAAGTTTGTCTAGGTCTTTGCGGGGAATGCGTGTGCCCAACTACTGCGTGGCGGGCCAGGTTGGGAGAGACTAATTAAAGGAGTCCTAACCTAGAACTCCCTTGACTCGCCTTTAAACTGGGAATAACATGGGAGGTTAATAAGTGTACCGTCGCCCCGAGAACCATTTATTGGATAACCAACACCTCTGTCGGAAGTGATCCCAAGTGGTTCGCTACTTTTGGTGACTTAGCAGGGGTACCCGGGTTAAGGGGCGAGATTTGTCTAAGTTCGTGCGGCGAACGCGTTTGCCCCACGTAATGCGCGGCAGGCCGGATCGGGAAAGACTGGTTGAAGGAAACTTCTTTTTCATGAGCTTCACGCAGGAGGCCCTGAAGAAGATAATTCTTCGGAAATTATTTTTAGGAAAGGACGGAGAGGAAGTTCTGAGACCGAAAAGGTTTGTAGGTGTGGGCAGAAATCTGGGAATCAGTGTGTCCAAGAGTGACGGACGTATAAATTTGTTCTTGCGACTTCCGAATTCGTTATGATCGTAATGCAATTTGTTCTTGCGACTTCCGAATTCGTAGAGATCGTAATGCAATGCATTATCGAGGAATCATACATATTTGTCAAAATAAAATTTACTTGGCCACGCCACAATTCGAACTTGCGACTTCCGAATTCGTAGTCAAGATCGTAATGCAACGCATTGTCGAGGAATTATATCAAAATCTTTATCAAAATAAAAATTACTTGCGCACGCCACAATTCGAACTTGCGACTTTCAAATTCGTAGCCAAGATCGTAAGACAACGCATTATCGAGGAATTATACATATTTATCAAAATAAAATTTATTGGCGCATGCCATTTAAACTTGCGACATCCGAATTCGTAGTCAAGATCGCACTGCACTGCATTATTGTTGTATTATACAAACGTATCAAATAAAAATTACCTCTGCATGCCACAATTCGAACTTGCGACTCCCGAATTCGTAGTCAAGGTCGCAATGCCCCTTAGATGTCGTTGAATTATACATTTAAATCAAAATAATATTTACTTGCGCACGCCACAATTTGTTCTTGCGACTTCCGAATTCGTATTGATCGTAATGCAATTTGTTCTTGCGACTTCCGAATTCGTATTGATCGTAATGCAATTTGTTCTTGCGACTTCCGAATTCGTAGAGATCGTAATGCAATGCATTATCGAGGAATCATACGTATTCCCCGATAATGCATTGCATCCCCAAAGAAGACATAGGCCTTCACGGGATTTATTTTCTTCAGGGCTTCCTGTGTGGAGCTAATGTAAGAAAAATAAGGTCTCCCTCAACCAGTCTCTCCCAATCCGGTCCGTAATGCAGTAGTTGGGCAAACCCGTTAACCGTAAAGACCTAGACAAATCTCATCACTTGAACCCGAGCAGCCCTGCTAAGTCACAAAAAATCAGTCTCTCCCAATCCGGCTTGCCACGCAGTAGGTGAGCGAACGCGTTCGCCGCATGGACCTAGACAAATCTCACTCCTTGAACCGGGCACTCCTGCTAAGTCACGAATGTCACTGCAAAGTGACATATGACAAAGGTGTTGATTACCCAAAAATGGTTCCCGGGGCGGTGGTAATCAAACCCGCCTCCCAAAATTAAGGTATACCTTAAGTGGTTCGCTATGTTTGGTGACTTAACCGGGGTGCCCAGGTTCATGGGGTGAGGTTTGTGCGGGTCTTAGAAGCGGAAACGAAAACAAAATCAAAATCAAAATCGAAATCGAAATCGAAATCGAAATCGCAATCGAAATCGAAATCGAAATCACAATCGAAATCGAAATCAAAAATCAAAATCAAAATCTCAAACCAAAACCAAAATAAAAATCAAAGTCAAAATCATAATTAAAATCTCAAACCAAAACCAAAATCAAAATCAAAATCGAAATCCAAACCAAAATCAAAATCAAAATTAAAATCTCAAACCAAAACCAAAATCTCAAATCAAAACCAAAATAAAAATCAAAATCTCAAACCAAAATCAAAATCAAAATGAAAATAAAAATCAAAATCTAAATTAAAACCAAAATTAAAAAATCAAAATAAAAATCAAAATAAGAATGCAAATAAAAATTAAAATCAAAATCAAAATTAAAATCTCAAACCAAAATCAAAATTAAAATCTCGATCCAAAATCAAAATCAAAATCGAAATCCAAATCAAAATCAAAAACAAAATCAAAATAAAAATTAAATCTTAAACCAAAATACATTAAAAAAGAAATGAAATAGAACGAATTGAAATTAGAACGTACAGGTACCTACTAAAAGAAGCTGAAAAGTACGACAGACGGGCACCTTTGTTGGCGGTCAAAACTTGGCATTTATATGGATCAACAAAAAAAAACGTGTAAAATGTATAAGACACCGAACAATGGGCGTGGCTTACAGCGAAATCTTGATGGTATAAATTGATCCACATGGATCAGGATGTGTATGCCAGCTTGTGTAATGGATCAGCATATCCGGATGGATCAACACGTCCGAACGGATCAACTTAAAACTGGTGTACCGTCGCGCAAGATCAACGTTTTACGAGAGGAGATAAATATATATATATATATATAGATTAAGAGGAAACCTGGTTATCGAGAAAACCTGGTGACGTTCATCGTCTCTTTCGATCAGTATTCGGGGAGGAAAGGGGGGGGGAGGGGGTAACAGCCACACTGCCAGCAACAGTTTCGTAATATACCCATTATTCAAATTTCTCGGCGCCCGCGTTTCCTCTTTGACGATGCACCACGGCGTGTAAATTTCGGGATCAAGTCGCTAACAACAACACTCTTTATGTAGACGGTGATAAGGTTTAAATTCCCATTTAACACTAGTTTTGATTTATTGGAGAAAAAACATCGCCATAAAGAATGTTTTATTTTGTTTGGCGAAGTTCAGGCACAAATGTTTAAATGTTTTATAATGATTTTCGAAATAATTAAATTTCCCACATTATACAATAAAACTATGAACGAAAGTGGGTTAATAAGTAAGAGATATTGAACTTTAAAGTAGTTTTTACAGGAGTGAAACTTTATTTTTTCTTGTTTTATTTTTAAAAAACGATAATAATTTAGCAGAAATTGTGAAAATATTTAATAAAACACGACTCATTGAAAATAGAGAAAAAAATCTCGATCGATTTTGCATTCAAAGATACTCATTTTGTATTTTTTTTTCATCCCTATTAACCTTTTTGAAGGTACTGACCCCCACCAGTTTCATATGCGCATTCACCGAACCCTTCTTAATTGGAAATCGAAATCATCGAGTCGGGCGTGAGTCTTGACCTCCGCCAAACCCGCGAGACTGACTCACCGAACCCTTGGGGTTCGTCGAACCCAGGTGAAGAACCACTGCTCTCTCTCTCTCTCTGGTTTCAATCCTGGGATTGGTTTGCAGCAATTTCCTCTAATTTTCTCTTCCATTCTTCCCTGTCTTGTGCGGCTCTTTTGAATTCTGTATATTATGATGAGCAGCGCACGTCTACTAGCAGGTCGTCCAGGTACTCTCGGCGTGTACCACTGCTATAACATGTTAAATAACAGAACAAAATGTGTTTTAAATCATTTTCGGAGCATACTTTGCAATTTTTTCTATCTAGGGAATTTCATATAGGTACCTAATTACCGTTTCGGCTCCCCATATGTATAGATAACTAGCTGGTTTCCAGTTTTCAAATAGCGTGCCACACAATTTTTTTATTAAAATTTTCGTTTTTCGTATATTACAAATATTCATTTTGCTAAATTATAAGAACAATCAATCAAATTTGGTACCTAACATAAGTACCTATTTAAAATATTATCTATAAATTTAAAAATCAATAGACAATTATTAGAATACAAAAACAAAAAAACAGCTGCCTACTAAATTCAATTTCATCAAACGTGCGAAGTTAAAAAAGTCGTTAAGTTTTCTGAAATTATTCAATTTTCTGCGTTATTTTCTTAATTTTTCTTTCTGTAAGAACCTTCTACAAAGTATTAAGAAACTTTAATTTTTTTTTTTATGAAATAGCTAAAGTCGTTCTGAAGTTATGGGGTGACCAAGGGAAACAGGGATTCGTTATTATATTTACTTAATTAAATCGTCTTATTTTCAAACCAAAATTACATGATTTTGCACTATTTACTTAGTTTTGCTTCGCCTTAACAAATTAACAAAATAACAGAAGTCTTCAAGAAACAAAGGTAAACTAATGCTTGACTTGAAAGAAGAAACGTGACGTGTTCCATCATCAAATAAACTAAGTTACGTTTACATTAGAGGCCTATATGAACAGAATTTAATTATGGTTCTACCCTTCGGGGCAAATGCTACATGAGTTTATATTCGTTTGTAGGTACGGTTATCACTCACAGTCTGTTGTAATAAACATATATCCTTTATACCACAGGCAGGGGAGGCGGTTTGAGGGGTTGAAAAGTGGGAGGCAACAAACAAATATTTTTAAAGTAAAACTTCTTTACGCACGCTTGACTTGGGGAGTGAGCCGGTGAATGCGTGACGAGAGCGTTACGAAAAGTGTGACCGGGCGAGGCGAACGGAAGTTGAGAGGGATATATAAGTTAGTGAATATAGAAATAGAGAGAGTTACGTTTCGTATATTACTGTAGGGGCAAGAGAGAAAGGTGCGAGCACAAGAAATCATTTATTGAATAACCATGCCATAGGTCACCTCAAGGTCACAGGTCACCCCAAGGTCATAGGTCACCCCAAGATCATAGGTCACCCCAAGTTCATAGATCACCCCAAGGTCATAGGTCACCCCAAGGTCATAGGTCACCCCAAGGTCATAGGTCACCCTACGAACATAGTTCACCCCACGAACATAGTTCACCCCACGAACATAGTTCACCCCACGAACATAGTTCACCCCACGGTCATAGGTCATCCCAAAGTAAATAATGATACATGCCAGATAATATATAATACAATTATATCACCACACTTTAATTACTGTTCAAGTATTCTTTTTCTCTGCAATAAAGAGAAAATGAAAAAAATGCAAATACTGCAAAATAAAGCAATGCGAATAATACTTAAGCGCAACATATGCACACGGATACGAGACATGCTAAAAGAGCTAAATATGTTGAAGGTGAAGCAAACTGTGTATTTGAATGTACTTATTTTTTTACATAAAATTAACATGGGGACGATGTCTAAGGAACTAAAAAGAAAAATACATTATAATAACGAAACACACGGACACGGGACAATAAATTCAAAGCAAATTAGACTGCCGACAAGAAAAAAATCAAGCACCCAGAAATCTCTGATGTACCAGGCCGTCCAACTGTATAAAAACATCCCGGATGAAATTACTGAGATAGAAAATATAAATAAGTTTAAAAAAGAATTACGAATTACTACCTCAATTATTAATGTCGTTATTTATGTGTAATATTTAAAGAATGATTATATTTGCCAACCAATGTAAATGTTTATATCTTTATAAAATATTAGCACACACAAAGATGTGAGCTAACTTAAGATTAATAAATAAAATAAATCCCAGGGTCAGCGGTCACCCCATGGTCATATGTCACCCCAATGTGACATACATTTATATTCACCCCAATGTCATATGTTATTTTATAAGTTTGTGATTTTTACGTCAATTTATTGTGACGTAAAACAAAGTTTTTTCTTTTTATTTATTTAAAATGTCAAGTCACACTTCTTTTGAAAAATTCTTATATATTTGGTAACATTGGTCAAATTTAAATTAAATTTTTTCAATAGTTTGGATTTGTGGATACGTATACCCTTTTCCCCTATTCTCCTCCATTTTTTTAAGAGGCACATTTTTCCCTGCCTCATAGCACAAACCGCCACTGGCCTGTGTCTGCCAAACTTGCATGCCACAAGAAATTTGAAAATTACCGCATCTTGATTTTGGGCCAATTTTGCAAATTGTCCCAATTTCCAACATGGTATTGCCACCCGTACTTACGTAATGGGTGATTTATACGACGTTTTATTTCGTCCAGTTTCCAAAAGCAAAATTTTTTCATAATAATGATTTGAGATCAAAAATTGGACGTGTTCTATTTTCGTATAGTTTAAGATGGTGGACATTATTTGATAACAAATAACGTATGTCATTGTTTTACGTAACTATATATATATGGAGGAAACGTTGCATGTTTATTTCATTTTATATTTAAAGAGTTTATTCGAAATTTGAATTTTTATTAAGAACAATCGATGGTTTGCAAAATGTCACTCTCAAAGTGTGACAATTTCGTAAGAGTTTTTGTAATGCTTAAAAAAACTTTTCATATGTATTGTCATTTGGTTGTAATAATCCAGAAACCTTCGCCAGGGTTGAAAGAAGATATTTTGAAAGTTTCAAACATATCCTGTTCTTAATATAGTAATACATAAAACACAAAAAAGCAAGCAAACATACTTTCATTTTATACATAAGTATAGATTATTCCTATTTTTGAAACTGTTAATTCGTGGTGGAAGTCCATTATAATAGATTATAATAAAACAAATAAAAAACTTTATTCCACTTAATTTTATTTGACCGTAACCGGTTTCAGCTCGTCAGAGCCATCTTCAGACTGGTACAAATAATTCTTAGCCTACGGTTTATATACATAACATATGGGGGAGGGAGAGAGGGGTAGTCTACAAGGATTTTAATGAATTATTTTGTTACTGAGTCGTTTTAGACTGTCGAATTTCTAAGTATTTTGGTAATTCCAGTGGGCTAATTACTTTGGGTTTGTAGCTCACTTCAATATCTATTGATTAGGGAAAAACCTTACAAGTAATTTGAATTATTAATGGACTAATTTTATTGTCAAATCGTTATTATACATATCTATGATCAATGGGATTTTTTAATTGCTTTTTGAAGGGATGCATGTTTACATTGGAGTGGGAATGGTCAAACCTAAATACATATTTTAATTTCAAAATTATTATGAAAATTATACCGGATAAAAACCTGGTGTTTCAGTAAATGATTCTAATAGCTTATTAATTACAAAGTTACTTTTTGAAGGGATGCATGTTTACATTAGATTAGGAATGGTTTAAACTAAATACATATTTTAAATTTCGAAATTATTATAAAAATTACAATGGATACAAAAGCGGAGACTTAGCAAATGATTCTAATTGTTTATTCATTACAAAGTTAGGGTCTATTTTTTTAGTTAAGCGAGTAATTTCTAAAGATTCTAGTCTATCTAGTTTATGACCTTTATTGCAAGTATGAAGAACTTTAACATCTCTGTCTTTATCAAACGAGTGTTTATTTTCTAATAAATGTGATGCTACATTCGACAATTCTCCTTTGTCATTCACCCAGTTAGTAAAGTGTTCTTTAATTCGGGTTTTGAATGATCTCCCTGTTTGACCAACGTAATACGATGGGCAGTCAGCGCAGTTTACTTGGTAAACGCCTGAGTTTTCAAGTTTTTCTCTCTTATCTTTATTATTGATTAAAATTCTCCCTAGAGAATTCACATTATAAAAAGCTGTTTTGCATTTATCATTATTAGTTAATCTGGATATTTTTGTTGATATTTATATAAAATATTTTGTTGATATTTATATAAAATATCAACAAAAATATCCAGATTAACTAATAATGATAAATGCAAAACAGCTTTTTATAATGTGAATTCTCTAGGGAGAATTTTAATCAATAATAAAGATAAGAGAGAAAAACTTGAAAACTCAGGCGTTTACCAAGTAAACTGCGCTGACTGCCCATCGTATTACGTTGGTCAAACAGGGAGATCATTCAAAACCCGAATTAAAGAACACTTTACTAACTGGGTGAATGACAAAGGAGAATTGTCGAATGTAGCATCACATTTATTAGAAAATAAACACTCGTTTGATAAAGACAGAGATGTTAAAGTTCTTCATACTTGCAATAAAGGTCATAAACTAGATAGACTAGAATCTTTAGAAATTACTCGCTTAACTAAAAAAATAGACCCTAACTTTGTAATGAATAAACAATTAGAATCATTTGCTAAGTCTCCGCTTTTATATCCATTGTAATTTTTATAATAATTTCGAAATTTAAAATATGTATTTAGTTTAAACCATTCCTAATCTAATGTAAACATGCATCCCTTCAAAAAGTAACTTTGTAATTAATAAGCTATTAGAATCATTTACTGAAACACCAGGTTTTTATCCGGTATAATTTTCATAATAATTTTGAAATTAAAATATGTATTTAGGTTTGACCATTCCCACTCCAATGTAAACATGCATCCCTTCAAAAAGCAATTAAAAAATCCCATTGATCATAGATATGTATAATAACGATTTGACAATAAAATTAGTCCATTAATAATTCAAATTACTTGTAAGGTTTTTCCCTAATCAATAGATATTGAAGTGAGCTACAAACCCAAAGTAATTAGCCCACTGGAATTACCAAAATACTTAGAAATTCGACAGTCTAAAACGACTCAGTAACAAAATAATTCATTAAAATCCTTGTAGACTACCCCTCTCTCCCTCCCCCATATGTTATGTATATAAACCGTAGGCTAAGAATTATTTGTACCAGTCTGAAGATGGCTCTGACGAGCTGAAACCGGTTACGGTCAAATAAAATTAAGTGGAATAAAGTTTTTTATTTGTTTTATTATAATCAAGTATAGATTATTTAGATACACAATTTTACTACTAAGTAAAACGCTTCCATTACAGTGAAAGATATTTTAATATAAGAGATATGCTATGATGGCGGCACAACTGTCGCCCGACTGTACGGTCTAAGGTCATAGTTTAAATACGGAATTTAATTGATTTTTTAAGGTGTGCAGTAGTATTGGTTAAAAGTATAGTTTGAATACGAACAGAATTCTTTAATTTAGTTGATTAAAGTGTGCAGTAGTATTGGTTAACAATATCGAAGGAAGCACAGTCCCACCCACCTAATATTTCAATATCTTGATTACAGTCAAATTAAAAGCTTAACAACCAATATCTGAGAATCAACGCTAATTTTCCACGTTAGGGCTCAATTTCGGAAATTTCCCCAATTTGCCTTAAATTTAAAAAAGTTCGACAGACACAGCGCAAGCCAAGGTAAGGTTGCTCAGGTAAATGAGGGTGAGTTTTGTTCACGCAAGGCTATAGGGGCAGGCTCTCTATTTGATGTATTGCATACTGAATTACCTGGGGTGTTAATGACGTAGGTTCTAGGCGTGAAGTCGGCCGGTGTTTACCTTTTAAAATGTATAATATTAGACATACATAAATCCGTTGGTGAAATATTAACCCGTTCTGAAGATAAACTAGTTAATGTTTAACTAAATAGGAACGACTGAGCGGCATTTTTCATACTATACTTAAGTTTGGATTTGAGGACAAAATACTTGACTATGTTGTACCTATGTGTATGTGATACTTTATTTATTTATGATATAAATCCTAATATTTATGCCATTAACGTGTTGGACGTGGAATGAAATTTCAAAAACCTGGCGTAAATTACCTTCTTCACGTTACGTCATAAACACAAATAAATTGTTTTTTTGCGACTGTTTTCTGTTTACCATAACTACTCCGATGCGTAAGCGGATATACACGATAATATAACGATAGCAGTCAAGTACAATAAGCGTGTTTTCACGTCAACGCGTGTGCTTCCACAGAAAACGTTATAACTCCGTTATTGTTCTAGCGACATCCCTAAAACAAAAAGTAGAAGGTCGATAATAAATCAAGCTACATATCCCTATTCAATTTGTCCATAGAAATACATAAAAATACATATGTCAGATACATGGTAGACCGCCAAATCCCCTACCCGCCGTTAGATATTGTTATTTTTAATTAAATGTTATTGTATAAAATGATAAAAAAGTGAGGTGACTAAATTGTTTATTATACATTTATACGAAAGAATAAGTATTTTTTTTACATAATCCGTGATTTTGGTACCGGTCTCACAAAAAAACATCACGTGAGTAATTTTAACATTTTTTTATGTTTGCATTCTAAATTTTAATATTTACAAATGTTAATATTTATTTGTAATATAACAATTTGAAAGCTTATTTCATAACCTTTCAAATACAGTTTTTAGTACGCGGCTATGTTCAGAAATGTTTCATTTATATGAATAATAGAGCGTTAATTGTGAAGCGGAAATAAAACAAAGTTTTTGTTAATCTGACATTTCGTTTAAGACGAAAAACTCGCATATTCGCGATAGATCGGAGCGGTTAATATATCTTATTATTCATATAAACTAAAATTTTAACTTATTATTAACTAAAACTCGCGGGTATCCATGGAGATCTACTAAGATGGCTAGACTCATATCAGCGCCCTTGAGGTGGTTTTTCACAAAAACGGCGCTATATAAATCATCCAAATATTATTATTATTATCAGAAACCGTTCGCAAGCTGTTGTGCTAAGTGGTTTCAAATCAAACTGGGTCAATATTACATCAGGAGTTCCACAAGGATCAATTTTGGGTCCTCTCCTGTTTAATATCTACATTAATGACATTACAAGTTGATTTAAACACTGCAAGGCAATTTTATATGCAGACGATATGAAACTATACCTTCCAAACGATGATATCGCGTGCTGCTTAAAAATACAGGAGGACCTTAATAATCTCAGCGAATATTGCAAAATCAACTGCTTGTTCCTAAATATAGATAAATGTTACTCAATATCGTCTACAAGAAATAGGACTAAAATAATATTTAAATATTCAATAAACAATGTCGATATTAAAAGAAAAGAATCAGTTCGGAACCTGGATGTTACCTTAGATTCCAAACTTACATTCCAATTACATATTAATAACATTGTCACTAAAGCCACCCAAATGTTAGGATTTATACTACGAACATCAAAACTATTCTATTATCTCGATACATTTATTTTGCTATATTATACCTATGTTCGTCCGCACCTTGAACACGCCTCACAAATTTGGAATCCAAGATATATAACATATGTTCATAGAATAGAACGTGTTCAGGAAAAATTTCTCTCCGACATAAATTTTCGTTCGTTTTATGCATTCCAATCAAATGAAGATATATGTCAATTCTTTAAAATCCCGAAAATAAATTGTAGAAGAATTATTTCTGATCAATTGTTATCATACAAAATCCTAAATAATACGGTATCTTCCCTGTATCTCTTACAAAAAATAGATATTAGAGTTCCTGGTCGTAATAGTAGAAACGTATCCCTTTTTTATAACAGCAGCTCCAATACCAACTACTTACAAAATGAATTCATACATCGATCCTGCCATTATCATAACACACACCTCCTATATATAGACATCTTCAATATAACTTTCAACAAATTCAAAGCAACACTATTAGATAAATGTAATGCATCACAACACACCCCTTAACATCCATATTTATATTTATTATATTATTAATCAGATTTCTTTTCCTAATTTGCAATATATTTACATATTCCCTAATTACAGACATATAATCCTTATACTTTATTGTTTTTTTCTATATTCTTTTCATGCATATTATATGAAGCTAAATACTTGCTTATCTTAAATATTTTTTCTTAGTTTTTTCTTTATGTTTTATTTTAACTTCTCTTAACTATATTTTTTTTTCTTAGTTTTTCTTTATGTTTTTTTGGTCTAGCTAATAAAAAAAAAAACAAAACAAAATTATCAGCGAAAACATGGTTTTAGGCTTACTGTTTTATTTTAGCACTCTTTCTTTTTTATGTATCTTGTAAAGCTGTTTGTTTTCCAAATAAAGATTATTATTATTATCATACATAT
This sequence comes from Limnephilus lunatus, assembly GCA_917563855.2. Taxonomy (NCBI): domain Eukaryota; kingdom Metazoa; phylum Arthropoda; class Insecta; order Trichoptera; family Limnephilidae; genus Limnephilus; species Limnephilus lunatus. Next base: position 51,099,852 of record OU830596.1, on the reverse strand, counting down.
TTCATGATAATATCGTAAGAAAATTTTCCAGAGTAGCCAACTAACTAAAATTAAATTAAAAATCTCTCATTGTGGATGTAATCGTAAAAAAATATATTCATACAAATATAAGCTGATTTTATTATTTCCATACAAACCTGGATACATACTTATATACCCAACATGAAAAAATACAATTCAAGAAATAATGACCTTTATACTATTTTTCGTTATTTCTTTTAGGGTGTTATGCCGTGTTGCGTTACCTCCTTATTTAGCCAACGTTTCGGTCAGCGTTGCAGTGTCCATCATCATGGCAGATCCGGCAGATCTGACTTTATACCGATCCTTAATACTCTTTAAAAACATAAACGTAACTTTTACAGCTGACCAAAGCCACCCTTAGATTACATAGAAAATTATTTTTGAATAATTTAAAGTAGCTGCAATAATCAAATAGTATCTAGGTTCTATATATTGATATTGGCGTAAACGATTCTGACCGTGTCGTTCATACAGTTTCATTATACATGAGGGTTAAAATCGCATTAAAAAATTTCAAAGATTTTTTCATCCACAAATTAGAGGTTGGATTTTATTTTTCATATATTTATAGATCTTTACAATATGAATAATATTTTTTTACATTAGTTCCACAGAGGAGGCCCTGAGGAGAAAAAATCCCTCAGAGGCTATTTCATCGATAGGATGCTGTGTGAAGGATCTTTAGATTAAGAAGTAGAGGAAGTTCTAAGAAGGAAAAATGTATGAGAGGGGGGTGTAAATCTGGGGGTCAATGTTTCCAGCAGTGACGGACGGAATTGATCCCTCCCACTGCGGTCCAAGTCGGTGGGTTGAGAGTGTCCGGCTGGAGAGGTCTAGTTAAGGTCTTTCTTATACAGTCTCTCCCAATCCGGCCCGCCTAGTGGTTTGTGGGCAAAGGCTTTCGCCGCCGCCAAGACAAACCTCATACAATGAATCCGGGTACCCCTGCTGAGTCTTCAAACGTAGCGAACCTTTTGAGATGACCATGACGGAGATGTCGCCGCGCTTGCGCAAATCTACCATCAAAGTTCAATGCAGCCAACATAAAAACGCCATTGTGTACCAGTTATTAGTAACGTTGTGGAAACACCGTTTAACGGTCGTTAAGTGTTTTTTTATTTTATTTTATTAGTAAGGCTTTGTGCTTATTGTTATCAAGTTTGATTTGTAGAACTCCATTTAACTTTTTTTAATTCTGTTATATATTCAATAATATTATTTTACAATTTTTAAAAACAGTTTATTTATAAACATGGGCTGCTATGTAATTATTATAACGCGTGACAGCTGTTTCACCTTCTGAAGGCATTATCAGACTGTGGTCATATCACTTACAGACGATGTATTTATATTATTTCCAGATAAATACCATAAATAGTCATAGTAAATTCCCATCCAGAAACTAGAAATAATATACATAAATGGTTTTTAAGTGGTATGACCACAGTTTGATAATGCCTTTTGACGTATAATAAATATTATCTTTACATAGTATAAAGCAAAGTCGCTCCCGCGGTCTGTACGCTTCGATCTTTTAAACCACGCAACGGATTTTCATGCGATATAGTGATTCAAGATGAAGGTAAAGGTATATTTAGGTATATAATTTGTCAAGGTTTTTGTAAATTGGTTGAAATATATAATATATAAAGGGAGCGGGCTGGCAAACGGGCAGCGGGCAGCGGGCTGACAAGCGAGCTGTGTGGATTAGATATGTATGCAAATTAACAGATGGCGTTGGTTATAAAAGTTGGATAATGGCGTTGTCAGTAGATGGCGTTGTGTTTCGTTAGCCACAGCAACATGTGACCGGGTCTGCAATTTTAATATATAAAAGAAATAAAAAAATATAAAAAAGTAAGGCCGGGTGTCTCTTAAATAAAAATTTTAAACCTATGATTAACGATTTGCTTTCACTGGTATAAAATGATTTATCTTCCTCGTTGAAATCTGCGTTATTTAACTTTTAATGTATCCACACAGTCTATTCTAAAAAGCGATCATAAATTCAGAACTTTGTTCAACTTTCAATCCATTTATGAAGCTCGACTACATAATAAAATTACTAAAGTTCATAATGTGAAACCGACATAATCGCCCTGTCTCAAATTTTCCACAAAACTTCTAAAAGTAGGTAATTAATTATATTTTAAAGTCTGGCTAAAATAAATGAAAATTCGAAAGATTCTAGTCTATCTAGTGTATGACCTTTGTTTACAAGTATGGAGAACTTTAACGCCTCTGTCATTATCAAACAAGTGTTTGTTTTCTAATAAGTGTGACACTACATTCGACATTTCACTTTTGTCATTCACCAAGTTTATAAAGTGTTCTTTTCGGGTTTTGAATGACCTCCCTGTTTTACCTATGTAATACGAGGGGCAGTTAGCGCAGTTCACTTGGTAAACGAATGTGTGTTGAGTATCTTTTTAGGAGAGAAAGTTCTGGGGAGGGAAAAGGTTTACATACAAATATTTCTGGTTATTATGAAATTTTATTAAAATAAAATAAAAAAAATAGTTTTTGATTTCATAGGATTCGAACTCCTGTTCGCTTGATATTTGTATATCTTTTTTTTATTATTGTGTATTTTATTTAGATATAAAATTTGACATCTTATATCTAATGTTTTCTTTTCTATGACTACTATAATATTATTTACTACCTACTGACTAAAACTTGGACTTTACAACATTAAGACATAATCCACGAAAAACTGCAAGACTTTTAGCGTCCTTAACATTTACATGGAGCTCATTGAACATTTTAAAACCTTTATGATAAATATTATTTTGTGTTCCCGATAAATTTGTTTTAGGAAACCTAAAATCGTTGCAGTTTCTCGTAGGATAACAATGAACTGTACTGTTGATTCTAACATTATTCGACATATAATCTGGTAACATTTTATTTTTTAACTTATAAATAAAAACTAGGGTATTGAAAACTAAGCTTTGCCACACACTTAATATATTGAGTTGGCGTTGCATGGTTTTTATCCTGGTATATCTGCTACAGCACAATATAGACCTCATGCCTCTGTTCTGAATTATTTCCATTCTTTTAATTTGTGTTTTATTGCTCAGAAAGATTACACTTGAGCAATAATTCAGATGGGATGCTACAGTTGTGTTATATACCAATTTCCTAGTTTTAATGTCTAATTTTCCCTTTATTCTACTTAAGAAATTAATCTTTTTGGCAATTTTTTTAGTTAACATTTCAAAGTTAGAGTTAAGTTTTAACTTATTATCGATAATGATTCCCAAATATTTAATTTCTTCTACCTCTTCAATATTTTGATTGTCTATATTTAGGGTAATAAGTTCATTTTGTTTTTTACCTAATACCATGAATTTACTTTTAGTTACATTTAACTTGAGTTTATTTATGCTTAACCATTTAGATATTTCATTAAGTTCACTTTGTATTTTCGACAATACATCTTCAATATTATATATCTGGCCGCTGAGACCTGTCAAGCACCTTGCCCACTACGCTACGGAAGGCACGCGCCGAGGTGCGAATTTACCGAATTATATTATAACCAAATTTTTGTGCAGAACTGAGCTGTGACGCATTTCCGTTTCACCCGAATTTCAAGTCACTAACGGCGCTAAAAAATATTAATTTAAAAAAAAAACTCTCCTGGATATCATTAATAATAACTAGTTGTTATTATTACCTAGGAAGTATAGAGGGAGCCAAAGTTTTGCGTAATCCAGCTTCGGGAAGATTATAGTTGCGGTTTCTTTGCAGTGGTTTGCGTCTCGGATAAGTTACCTAATCCACTTTTTGCCGTATTCGGCGAAGAGAAAGGGTTCTACCGCCCGCTGTAATCAGCAATAAAGGCAACTGTTATGATAGGCAAATTTTTAGAAGGTTGCTAATGGCTTTCGTAATTAAACTGGATCGCTTTGAGGTAAAACTTTTAACCGAAACTGGTAAAAAATACTACAAACAAAAATTATTTTAACAATAAATTGTTAATAATTTTGATTTTACTTTTTTGTTCGTTTCGAATTTAACCTTTTTTCTTTGTTTTTTTACATAAGTTCCGCACAAAAGGCCATGAGAAAAATAATTTCCTTCAGCCGAGCGATTCTATATCTTTTGTGGGACCGTTATTAGACAATAGACGTAATCTCCTGTCAGATTTGTGTGATATTTATGGCTGGTATTTGCTTTTTCTATGTACAATGTACGTTAAAATGAATAAATAATCGTGCATGCTTGCAGGAATTCGTGTTTAAAACGATCTAAATTAAAATTTGTTAAAGTAAAAATCACACAAATCTGACAGGAGATAACGTCCGTTATCTAATAACGATACCACAAAAGATATTTCATCTTAGGGGATGCTGTGTGGAGGTTCTTTTTAATGAAGGGAAGGATAGGAAGATCTGGGATGGAAAAAGGTATGAGGGGTGGGTAGGAATCTGGGGGTTAGTGTGTATGGGAGTGACGAACGTATGAATCCATCTCTCCAACTGCGGTGAAAGGCCAAAAGACCTCCTTCACCCAGTCTCTCTCAATCCGGCCCGCCACGCAGCAGGTGGGCAGACGCATCCGCCGCCAAGACCTGGACAAACCTCACCCCATGAACCCGGACACCCCAGAGGTGTTGGTTATCCAATAAATATTTGCCGGTTACTCGAAATGGCTTTAGCCGAGTTTGGTAACCCGATCTGTTTTTTTCGTCGAGGGGTTAGGCTCCTGCCTCGCAATACGGACTTCGCAGGGTCGAATCGATTAATTTGTGTTATTTCATAATCAATTCATTTAAAATAACATATAGTATATTTGCGCCACGTTCCAGAGTGGAAGAAACTCTCAGTATTACCCTGATGTAAGACCACTATTCAGAATTGAAACGTTTCCTTCTAACCAGTCAATTTTAACGATTTTTGATGGGCCCTAACTTCTATGAGAAGTAACTTACCAAAAAGCGAAACATATCGACACGCTAGTAGTCGATATCTATATTGCATTAAAAAATATTAGCAGTAGTGTCAAAATCCAAAGAGAAAAATTGAGGAATACATTTGCATTGACAAAACACCGCTTGGTCTCCTCTTAACCTTCGTCTTAATACTGGGAAATCAAAGTACTAGCTTAAACACAAGCACTAGCTTTATTAGGAGAGTATATAAAATATGTAATATTGTATTAAAATAAACTTATTGTAAAAAATTTACTCAATAAAAAAATAAAAAAAAAAATAAAAAAAGTGTGAAAAAAAAATTGTAATTTCATCTTGGGGCTCCAGACAAGAGGTGGTTATCATAGTCAATATTGGCGCACTTGTAATTTATACATGATGTGTATTATTAGAGTAACTCTGAACTGCATGCCCAACTTTGGCTATAAAGCCGAAGTGCAGTCCATAGAGGCTGTTATACTGTTAAACTCCATTAAAAACTTTGTACAATTCGCACCTTTTTCTACTAAAATTTCGAAAATTGTTTTCTAGTGGGAAAAAACAGTTTTTCATTTTATAATGACTGCCGCGCCTCTGTTATATGTACTAAACATGTTTTTTTTCTCATTAAACTCCACGCGAGAGGCCCTGAGAAAAATAATCCCCCCCAGAGCCTAATTCATCTTTGGGGATGCTGTGTAAAGAGTCTTCTAAAGGAAAGGATGGAGAGGAAGCTCTGGGATGGATGGGGATATGAGGGGTGAGTTCTGCGGTGGAATCTGGGAGTCATTGTGTACTGCAAGAGTGACGGACGTTTGAATCCAACCCTCCCATTGCGGTGTAAGCCGATGTATCGTGAGAGTCCGTCTGGAGAGATCTAGGTTGGGTCCCCCTCAACAAATCTCACCCCGTAAACCTGGTCACCCCTGCTAAATCACCAAACGTAGCGAACTGTAGCATGCATACAAACGTAGCATCCCCTAAGATGACATAGGCCCTGAGGGAAATTATTTTCTTCAAGGCCTCCTGTGTGTAGCTAATGTAAAAAAATATATACCTATAGATTTTTTTTTTAATTTAAAACATAAGATAAATTAACCATCTTCCGAAAACAATGCATATTTTTTTGTAGAAAAGAGTCTAAAATTTGATTTAAAAATGATATTTTTACCGGTTGTGTCCCTCTTAAGTATCTTATTTCAAATCCCGTAACTTCAGCAGAAATTTTGATTTTGATTAAATAAGATAAAATTAGAAACCAACTTCTTTGTACCCGAGATTTTCACAAAACTATAATAATTTTATTTATTTATTTGTTATAAAAGTAGGTACATTCATAATTTAACGAAGCTTTGACTGTCCAAATAGGAAGTTCTACCGTTCTAGGACAGTCAAATTGACAGGTTTCGTTTTCATTAGGTATTTAGGTATATGATCATTCGTATATGTAATATAGCTAATATGCGGAGGTTTTCTTTTTATTATTATATTAAGTTAAAAGAAATATAATATTTCGCTTTATTATCTTGAGTAAAGATTATATATAGTATATTTGTAAAGTAGTGTTATAGTAGTAATATTTTTTATTTTGTTCTAGCAACTTAAGTTTACAGGTTTTTAAAGGTATTTATATTCTTCTCCACTTTTAGGTTATCTGGAAGGAGATTATATATGTGTAGCCCTCGTGGCCAATGCTTCTCTTGCCACTTTCAGTCTTGACTGTATTTGTGTACAATTTATTACGTTGTCTAGTATAATGTTCGTGTACTTGTGACGATTTTATAAATTTTGTGTTTGTGTATATAAGTACATTTTGTATTTTGTAGATTTAAAGGCACATGTTATATTCGTACAATGTTCTTATTTGCAGAAGGTTCATTTCCTGGTATAGTTTTTTTGTGGAAGTGTTTGGGTTATAATTGAAGGGGTTTTTTAATAACTGTGTTCTGTATTATTTGTAAGTCGTTTAAGTACGCAATGTTTATGTTTCTCCATATTTCTATTAAATAATTTAGGTTTTTCATATTTCACCAACCGTTTTCTAATAAATTTGTTTCCGAGCGAAATCATTTAGTCCGTCTCTTCCCAAATGACAATGTGACAGTGTTTTTGCAATATTTGTAAAAGGTATAAGAGTCCCGTGGGTTGCAAAAGGTCCGATAGAAACAAAACCGACAAAGTAGCTAATTTGTGAACATGTCTGTTACGTGTAATATTGTTTCAAACGTTTTTAAAGTTCGGGTTAAATTGCGAACTGCGGCAATCCCTGGGGCGTATGTGTGGTAAAACCATGTAGATAGTGTGAGAAATGTGGAAATCCACAAAAAATGCAAGGCTGATGTAAGCGTAATGATTAAGATGAAGAAAGGAACTCTCAGATGGTTTGGGCATGTAGAGCAAATGAACGAAGAAAGGAGTAAAAGGAGTAGGTACCTATACATGACGCAAATGTGAATGGTAGAAGTCGGGGACGCCCGAGGAAGGCATGGCACAATCAAGTGAATCATATACTTGAGTCGTGCCATGTCAAGAGGCAGAATAATAGAAGAATATGTATGGATGTGAATGAGGCAAAGAATGTGTGTCGAAACCGAATTGTTTGGCGGTCCGTCATATCTGCCTACCCCTGCAGAGAAAAGGTGATTGAATACAATAATGAATATATATACTGGGCGTATTGAACAGGGCCCGCAGATAGATACTTTAATAGTACACAAGTGCTAACCCTGCTCAAATTACAAGTGCACCCCACGGTTGAATTTGGCAGCCACCTCTGGTTTGGAGCCCCAAAATATCTGAAGAAAACCCCTCGATTCTGCGCAGAAATAAGCGGTCCGTTTGATAGATTCTCTTAACTTAACAAACCGATTGTAATCTTTAGAGCACAGGCGTCGGGTGGGAATGCTACCCTTTTTCTACCGGTATTCCAATGGAAGATACTCCGAGGAACTAGCATCATTGGTCCCTGCGGCATCGGTTGCATAGTCGGGTCGGGAAACGCATCAAACGCGTGCCCAACATATATACACAGTTGACATTTGTCACATGAAAACGGGTCGCTTCTTCGACTTGTTCTTGTGTTTAACGGCTCGGCTGTGGAACGATTTGCCGGCCTTTGTGTTTCCTCCTTCCTACAATATGAGTCTCTTCAAGACCAATGTTCATGCCTTCCTCTCCTCAAAAAACCCTCCACACGGCATCTCAGATGAAATAGGCCCTGAGGGTAATTATTTTCTTCAGGGCCTCTTGTGTGGAGTTAACTACTAACCAAACACGCCATTTCCCCGCAGAGGTAGTCAGAGAGGACGGACCTTGACTCTTTGCCTCCTTCACTTCACAGTATCATACACAATATTTTTAATTCTGACTCTTGACATGTCTTCCTCGGGCGTCCCCGAATTCTTCGACCATTCAGATTTGCGGAATACATTCTTCTTACACTACTTTCTTTGATCATTCGCTCTACATGCCTAAACCACCTGAAGGTCCCTTTCTTAATCTTACTCATTACGCTGACATCATCATCCTTGCATTCTTTGCGGATCTCCACATTTTCCACACGATCATACATGGTTTTACCACGCATACCCCTCAGGGATCTCATTTCAACAGCATTCAGTCTACTTTCATCCTTCCTCTGTCGTCAGTTTCATGTCTCACTGCCATACATCAGGGTAGGTACCGGGACTCCATTGTGGACTGCTAATTTTGCTTCTTTTGACAGAATCGAAATGGTTAACAGCGAACATCTCATAACCTAGTGTTTCGTATAACGCTGTTTTACAGCATAAGGGCTCAATTGTAAGCTGTTGCATTTGATTCCCGGCGAGCGAGTCAGTATGGCGCAGTTCGCAATCGGAAACGTCATTGTTCCGCCCTTGCTCTTGGCATCGCTCCAGCGGAATCAGGCTGCCACATCTCGCGCTGTAATCTGCAAGGATACATGTAGCTAATGTGACATTGTCTGGGAGGAACACTTGTTGGGGCAATATTACACTGTTTGCTATAGGTTCTATGTCAAAACCTTGGAATGGCAAGGTTCCATTTTACAATAATGAACTTTATAGATAGTTACTTTAGAACTCAACATCGCTTATCAACCTTGTGTCAGATCAGATGGCCGAACCTTGGGCGTTTTAGCGGTTTGTTTTAACGGTTTTTTTTAAGTGAAAACTTCTTCGTGGTTTGAAACTCAATGAAATGAAAAATAGCGACACTAAAAATAGACAAACACATACATCTGTAGGATTTAGCCTGGGAGAATGAGAAAGTATAATCGTTCTCCTCTTTGTGTGGTGCTTTGTAGCCTCTCCATTCTTGTCTAATTTAGTTTTCTGAAGGTTTCACTTCTACTACGTGTGAATTGTACACTCTGTTTCTTTTTAATAGTAATTTCGGTTGTCTGTGCGTGGGTCCGTGTAATTGCATTCCTGCATTCATGCAAGCTCAATGATGTTTTATTGTAAATTTCCAAGATCGGAACTTATAAGAATAAATCATACCAAACAATCGAAAAAAAAAGTATGAATTAATAATTATCATTGTTTATGTGAAAAGTATATTCCTTTTTTTTAATGTTTGATAGATGTCGTAATTTTTCTTTTTTTTATGTGAATTCTGCACAACAGTCCCATCTAATCCCATTTGGAGCTAGTGATGCTATGGCAACCCCAATTGGGGAATGTCGTGAGGCTAAAGGCATCGAGTAGGGGAAGTAGATGGTAAAGAGAAAGTTTGCGAAGTACCTGGCTTTTGTGATCTGGTCACCAAACACAGCTAAAGCCATTTCAAGCAACTTCTCAAGCCTCTTTCAAGGGCGATGCGATGCTGAGAGTATCTTCTACTTTGGAACATTCCTATGTGTATTCTAGCAGACCCGGCCACAAGTTACTGTGGCTAACGAAACACAACGCCACGCCATTACCATTCATTTATAACCAACGCCATCTGTTAAATCAAATCCACACCGCCCGCCTGCAAGCCCGTGGCCCGCTTGAAAGTCCGCTTCCTTTATTTATATATTTCAACCAATTTACACAAAACCTTGACAAATTATATACCTAAACCTTCCTCATGAATCACTCTAACTATTGATGAAAACCGCATGAAAATCCGTTGCGTAGTTTAAAAGATCTAAGCGCACAAAAAGCAGTAGCAACTTCATTTCATACTTCCCGGCTTCGCACGCGCCACCCACCCCCCCCCCCCCCTCCCCCCCAAACACTCCCACCCCCCTTCACCCTCCCCCTCAACGTAACAATCAAACACGCGCTATAAATCTTAACTATCAAAGGGATCTCCGTAGCTACCAAAACAAATAACAATTCGTCTGGACAATAAACGTATAATTGTATACAAATTTCATAATGCCAGAGCTAAGTTATAGCCTATTCTGATGTATGAGCTATATTACTGTAAAGTTTCTTTAAAATCTATTCAGTATTTATTGCGTGAAAGAGTAACAAACATCCATCCATCCATCCATACAAACTTTCGCCTTTATAATATTAGTAGGATTATTAATTTTTAATAGTGCAATAGTCCCAATTGCCCGGAGCCAGCCGAACTATAGCATATTTGATTTCGGGCGTGTTGTTAGGCTGAAGCAAGTAGGGAGGGGAAGAAGACCTAACCTAAGCCTCTCTAGCCGGACTCTCTCGACCCATCACCTTAGCGGGAGGGATGGATTCATTCGTCCGTCAATTTTGGACGCATTGATCCCCAAACTCGTACCCACCCCTCATGCGTTTTTCCTTCCCATAACTTCCACTCCTTCCTTTTTCATAAAAAGACAATCTACGCAGCACCCTTTAGAGATGGCTACTGTGTAAAGCTAACGAAAAAAAAACGATTGTGCTTTAGACCACACGACTGAAGTAAAACATAACTAACTTATAAAATAACATATGACATTGGGGTGGCATATGACATTGGGGTGACGTATGACCATGGGGTCACTTATGACCATGGGGTGACCAATGACCATGGGGTGACCTACGACCTTGGGGTGACCTACGACCTTGGGGTGACCTCCAACTTTGGGTTAGTATGTACGCCTTACCTTAGTTGTGCAATATGTAAGCCTTGCCCGATCACCGTTCGCATCGATTACCGTTCGAAATACACTTTTTCGTAACGCATTCACCAGCTTACCCCCTAAGTCGAGCGTGCATAAAGAAGTTTCACTTCAAAAATGTCGTCATTTGTTCATTGATGCATTTATCGGTTTCTCTTTGGGTCTCGTCATACGCAATAAAAAAAAATTCTCGAAAAGTTTCTCAATGGACCCAAAAAGTTTGGGAACCTCTGCATTAGGGTGTGAAATGTATGTTTCGTATCCATTTATCAAACAAATAATTGCAGTGGACACGGTTAGATTGCTGAAGCACGCCATTTTTCACAGGGTGACAAGCAAATGTAAATTGTTTTTAATAAAAATAAAACACTTATTTTGTGTAAAACCCCGAGTTTTAATTAATTAAAGTTTTTAACCGGAACCATTTATTTGATAACCAACACCTCTGCCATAGGTCACCCCGAGTGGTTCGCTACGTATGGTATCTACGTTCGTACTTAGCAATGGTAGCCGGGTTCATGGGGTGAGGTTTGTCCGGGTATTGGCGGCGGATGTGTCTTCCCACCGAGTTTGTGACTTCTCAAGCAAAACTATTTTGTAACTTCACCATGCACCACAGTGGGAGGGATGGATTCATTCGTTCGTCACTCCTGGGCCCACTGATCCCCAGATTCCTACCCACCCCTCATACGTTATCCTTATCAGACCTTCCTATCCTTTCTTTTCTTTAAACGACCCTCCACACAGCCTCCCTAAAGTTGACATAGGGCCTGAGGGAAAATATTTTCTATTTTAATCTTGGGATGCTGTGTGGAGGTTCTAATATCTAAAGGAAGAAGAGGAAGTTCTTAGAAGGAAAAGGTACGAGAGAATGTAAGAACTTAGGGCTCAGTGTATCCAGATGTGAAGGATGTGTGAATCCATCCCTCCCACTGCGGTGCAAGGCGTCGAGAGAGTCCAGCTGGAAAGGTCAAAAGATTTCCATTAATTACTATTTCCCGATCCGGCCCGCCACGCACTAGGTGTGCTGACGCATTCACCGCTAAGACCTGGTAAACCGCATCCCTTGAAGCAAAGCATCCATGCTTAGTCAGCAAACATAGCGAAATACTAGGGGTGACCTACGAGAGATGTTTTCGTTTTTCGATAAATGATTCCTGGGAAGGCGGTATCCAAACCCACCTCCCAAATAATAAGAAACTAGCAGTTAAAAATCTACTCCGCAGGTTTTTGCTGCTAGATCCTGGGGTGACTTTTGGTTCGGCTTCGCTTAGTTTCAGTGTTGGTGACCATTTTATAAATTCGATAAGAACTGGTTCCAAACATAGTTTTTTCCTTATGTAGGCCATACACACTTCGGCCTACTGGAGAGGCGACCTGTGCAGGTCTGCCTTTGCAGGTTCGTTTCTAAAGAATTGATATTCGATTTTGCTCCGGTCGCCTGCGCAGGTTCAAAAACTGCCCTGATCTATTCCCACACACGCTCCGTTCTACCTGCGCAGGCATAGACCTCTCCGGTACACCGTACAGTGGACCGTAGTGTGTATGGCCGCTTTTAGATCCACTGTGATCCAGTGACAGCTAGTCACCGAGTCAAAGTAACCGCGATAGGCAGTGACGTCATATATAATATATAGTCGCGTTATACTATTATTCATGACTCTAAGCATTACCGTCAATCTTTCCATATCCGAAGAGACACTCAAATTCTACAAATCCGTAGTATCTAATTATACCAAGGGGTGGCACGTCCTCACACGCCTGCTAACGTAAGAGGCACCATCCTTTGACGAATTTTTGAATTCGAAACCGAATTACAAAAGTAACTTTTTTAGCGTAATCTATAAATATAAAAATCTAAAAATGTTTGTGTGTATGTCCACTATGCGTTGCTATATTAAGCATAAGAAATGTTTCAAACATTCAAAATACCTTTTTTCCACCCTCGCGAAAGTTTCTGGATTATTACAACCACATGAAAATACATCTGAAAAGTTTTTTTAATCATTACAAAAACTCTTACAAAAATGTCACAATTTTAAATTGACATATTTCAAACATCGATTGTTCAATCAAAATTCAATATTCGAATAAAAATTTAAATTAATTAATCGAAGTACTCACTTATGGTACCTACTAATCAAAATCGAATACTTTGAATCTGATTGAAAATTATATTATTTTAAATAGGTACCTATGTTAGGTACCAAATTTGATTGATTGTTCTTATAATATTTTATTTTTATTTTATTTATTTAATTCATGAATTATCGAAAGTAAATATAGTTTTTTTTATGATATTTCACCCTCCATGCTAGGGATGACCCTGTGTTATGGCGGGTGAAGTTTACAGTTTTCGGTTATACATTCATTAGTTTTGGTTGAAAATATTCACTGATTAACACTATGCACACAGATTCTTCTACAATAAGGGAGTGTATGTTGTTATTTTTGATTATAAGAATAAGGTGAAGAAGTTATAGAATTATTGGAAAAGAGAAGTTATTATTCATGTATTATGGAATTATTGGGGTGTACGACAGACGCAAGGCTATTCATACTGTTTGATGATGATGATGTTAAATATAATGTTTAAAAATATCTTCTTGAAACACCTTGTAGGTGTAGAGGCAATCAATTGAACTAAATTGATTTCGCCTGTAGTTGCAGGCTGTTGATGTGATTAATTGGTTAATAAAAAGCTGCAATTTTAAAGCGGAAGGATATTTAGTTGCGAAATTTTAAATGTAGATTTTTTTTTAATATGAGTACCACACAAGAGTCTCAACTGCTTCAAACTGTTCTTATCCAGTGACTGTGGCATTCCTTATTATGGTACTTTGGTAGTCTGAAGGATAAGAAGAAGAAGAAGGTGGGGATGTGACTGGCAAATACAGCTAAAGCCATTTCGAGCAGCGTTTCAATTGTAAATTGTGGTCTTTCTCCAAAACTATGAATTTCTACCACTCGGGAATGTTATTTGAAAATGTAAAATAATATAAATTAATAAAATAAACTTTTTGAACCCGCGTCCTCCGCATTCGTAACCAAGGATCGTAACCATTCAACCACAAAGACTGTCGAACAACTATCCAATAAAAGAACTGCAGTATTTTTTTTTCTGAGACACGTCGAATTAGCTCCAAGTAAAGCAAAATTTATTTTAGGCAAAAAGTTGCATGCATGTTCCAAATGATTGCAAGACACCAAAAAGTTGGTGTAAATTGAGCGAATTTAGAGTCGTGCAACCTTCAGTATCTCAGTAACTATGGTACCATCAAGTTACGAAGAACACACTTCCGCTTAGAGGAAATGATTTCGCGGCACTAGTTGCATCACATCATTACACTACGCAATTATTTGCATACCACAAAATCTAATTTTGTGGCGTGCATCTAATTAATGCATCAACTATATGTTTACACGTGAAACTAGCAGTGCCACTAATGTCACGAAACAACTTGTTCGCAACTAGTTGCGTAAAGTAATTTTGGCTTTTGGCAGATTGCCTGTTCTAAGGAATCATATAATCCAATTTTGCGTACAAACAGAAAATAATTTACACTTGGAGCCAACAAAGGCATTATCTTCTGCGAACAGATAACTTATACAGCGTAACAACAAGGGTACTTCACGCTTATAATTTTTCGGTTTTCTTATCATTTCTTTTTTTATTTCTCTAGTTACCTTTCTTTTTGAAGTGAAAACTTCTTTAGCACAGTTTTGATTTGAAACTCGATGAAACAAAAGCGAGCGACACTAAAAAGAGACAAACATATACATCTATAGTATTTAGCCTGCGAAAGAATGAGATACTTAGCATAAAATATTTTTATTTATTCACGGGTTCTCGGTTCCAATAAATAAAATAATAATAATAAAAAAAAAATTAAAAAGCCTTTTATTATGACGTATGTTACAGATATATAAAAAATGAGAAAAAATTATAATTAATGCTATTTACGAAAAATGTAATATATGTAGGTATCTTAAATTATTCGTAAGCAAGAACCCCACTCTCAGGTGAAGGCAAAGGCCTCCTCTAAAGAATTCCATTTATATCTTGTTTTGTTCGTAGGGTTTTATTCTTATAAATTAGTTATTAGTATTCTTATAAAGTTCCAATATAATACAATAAATCCACGGTCCCACGTGAGAATTCATTAGTCTAGTGGTATAAAGCGCCTGACGTGCAGCGACGAACCAAGGGTCGAATCCTACGATTTTTTTTTATTATTTTCATTTTTGTAATATATTGGTGCATCGGTGGTTATTGAATCAATGACGGTAGTTCCCCAGAGCATCTTATATTGAAATGCTGGTAGAACAAGGACAGCATTCCCACCCGACGCCTGTGATAAAACAGAATTCTTTTCTTCGTTCCTTCAGACAGCAACCTACTCCAATATTGGGAATACAATAATTCCACAGGCTCCGCGCAGTTAAGTTTTTTGTAGCATTAAAAAAATGATTTGATCACGAAATATTCCGGTCAAGTACACAAAAAAAAAGTTGAGAGACAAATGTGTTACACGTCTACACTTTCCGCAAATGCGGGTAAATTCGACCGCAATTTCCCTTGTGGGAAATGGGGTAACATTGTACGTCATCCGTGGTAACTTTGCCCGGCTTTTTACAAAGTTAGCAATATAATAATATTTCCAGCCTCCGCGCTGACAATGCGATATTAAGGGTTAACTTTGGACGACGCGTGACTCGGAACAAAAACTCCAACTAAACATAATTTTACGTAATTAACATTAAATGAAGATTGCGAAGTTATACCGTTTTACGCTAGGGACCTTTTGTTCGGAAAGAGAAAAGAATAATATTGTATTCACAGAATATCTAGTTCAGAAAGATTTTCAAGTTTTTCGTATAGTAGCTATGACTTCAGAATACGTATGTGCCAGTGGCTAAGCAATATATTATTATATACCTAATAAACTAACGAGTTCCCGGCATGCGTTGCTATGCCACTTAATAAAGATTTTTTTCTCCCTGCTTATCCTTTCCCATTCGTCACTATTATATTTAGAAATTATTGCGGGCATGCGCGCATTAAATTCTCAAAGTTTCATCGCAATCGGATGAATGGTTTAGCAACGCATAGACATCTCATATAGGTACATACTCACATAAATACATATTTTGATATGTATTTGTGTGAGTAACCTTCAAAAAGTAATACAAAGAAAGTTTTTCTTATAAAAATGGAATATTCATTTAGACTTTTATAAAAAGTCAATTGTTCCATATAAATAAATTCGGATATATCTATCCGAGACGCTACCCAGGTTCAATTCTTAGAATGATTGTTTCCAATGAAAAGGGTAGTTGCCCGTAATATGGAGAAAAATAATTAGTTGATAATAATTTTAATTCTAAAATTTGAAAATATGAGATTGACAAATAAGACGGTTTGACAGAAGGTGGCAATAGCGAAATTGGTTAACGCGCTCGTCCCGGTTAGACGGAGAGGTCTGGGTTCGATTCACAGTTGCGACCATTGTCTTTTTTCTGTTTTTTTTTGTGTCCCGTTCTCTTTCATATTTTCGTTTAGATTATTATTGTTAACTTATTCTAATATGACATATTTTGATTTTTATATTTATTTATTTCTATTCTTGAACATACACTTTACAAATTATTACATCGGTTTACATAGATAATAAGTTTAGTAATAAGGAAAAAAATAATGATTCTTAACTGTATTTAAATAGGTTAGTAGTAGTATTTTGTTAACACTAGGCGAACCTGTGCTGAGGTGTTCCCATATTTGGGATTAAGTACTATTCTGTAAACATAAGTAGAAACAATAAAACCTCCTTGACATTGTCAATAAGGGCACTGTGGGTCGAGCCATAGCGGCAGTATTGTATACGTAAATTAATTATAGATAGATATTGATTTTGGCTCTTCTCACTAAAAATTCTGCCGACACCTGTCCTACATAGGTGAGGTGTTTACGATAAACTAAATGTCTGACCACGAAGTGATTTCTTTCTACGAAAATATAATATTTATCGTTGTAAGTCCACTTAATGTGAATAAAATATAACTTGGTTGTGTCCTGGGGTATAAAAAGGTTAACTCACTGCCAACAAATTAGATCCCTACCAGCTCCCAATTCTCTAGAGACCTCAAACAAACCGACCGTTCTACAATACAACAGCGCTCCTACGCATGGCGGTGCAATTACTAACTATATTGTTACTTGCCACTTTTGATGATAGGACCGGACCAAGTCTTATTTAGGCCCTAGTGATAGATTATATCATTAAATGCAGTAAAAAAAATAAACAATAATATAATGAACAATATTAATATTTAAAATATTTATATTGCTCACTACATTTTCAAAAAAATATTATATAATTACCTTTCGATTTGTTTTGTGAATCATAACTAAAATGACCATTAATTTATTTCATTTTTCTGGTTTTGTTTGTTTTTAACTTTTTCGTTATTTATATAATACGGTATTATCGGATGGGGCAGTGCAAATAAAAACATACTAAATTCACTAATTAAAACTCAAAAAGCCATAATGAAAATTATACTGAAAATTCCTGTAAGAACTAGCACTGACGAAATCTTGAACAATCTTAATATCATGTCAATTAAACAACTTTATTCTAAAACTATACTCATTTACATTCATAAGTACAAAACCCAGGAAATAACAACTAACACGTACATTAGAAACACTAGATCTCATGGTCAAAAACATATCCAACAAGTAACTATTAACACAACATTTGGGCAAAAAAGATTCTTATATTATGGTATTAAACTCTACAATAAAATACCACTATCACTTAAAAATCTCAACATTATAACATTTAAATCTCAAATAAAAAGCTGGATACTAAATATAGGGAGATCAGAAATAGAAGGCTAGATAAGGCTTTTTTTACATTAGCTCCACACCCTTACATACTCCACACTATAGGTCACCTCAAGTGGTTCGCTACGTTTGGTGACTTAGAGAGGGTGCCCTGGTTCATGGGGTGAGGTTTGTCAAGGTCTTGGCGGTCGATGTGAGATCGATAGAAATCGGTTGAGGTCTTCTGACCTCTCCAGCCAGAATCCCTCGACTCTTCGCCTTGCACCGTAGTTGAAGGTCCATCATGTCCGTCACTTCTGGGCACACTGATAACTGGTTTTGCAATGCCACTTAATAAAGAACTCACACGTTTCCACTACGCCTTCCCTCTCCTCACTCCCCTCTCACGCTTCCTCCGTCCGGCGAACCCCCCTCTTAAGTTTCCCTCCCCCCTCCAGCATTCCATACATTGAGTTTTCAAACAGCTCTTATTGCAATTTTTTTATATAAATTTCATAATGCCAGGTCTCACTTTTATTTATAGAAATTTATCGCGGGCATGCACACATCAAATCCCCAAAGTTTCATCGCAATCGGATGAATAGTTAGCACCGCATAATTTCATGATACCGAACTCACTATTATGGATAGAAATCATCACGGGCATGCACTCATCAAATCCCCAAAGTTTTATCGCAATCGAATGAATGCTTTACCAATGCATAGACAACTCACAACACATATATCGCCAAGCAAGCATATTGTGATTTTTATATCTTTATACATATGAAAATCTCGCGTCACAACGTTTATTCAAAATAAACTCCGAAACTACTTAACCAATTTTGATGAAATTCGACTTACTGTGCGTAATCTGGTCCACCTTAAAAGATAGGATAGTTTATATCTCGATTATTGACATCAATATTTATTATTGCGAATTAAATGTTTGTTATAGGACAATGCTTTATAATTATTTGTAAGTTCCATAAGTTTCTAACAGATGGCGATGTGAATAAATTTATCGACTCTACACCTGGTTATCTAGATAGGTTAACCATCCAGTAGATGGCGTTGTGTTTCATTAGGCACGGCAACGCTTGGCCGGGTTAGTTAGTAGGTATATAGATTTTCACTTTCCCAAAAAATTGCACCGACTTTCAGTGAAAATATCACGAAATTCTCGTTTTTTATGTCGAAAAATTACACCACTTTTTTTCACCACTAATTTTTCAGTACTCCTCTAACGAATCCGACCCTGTTTGATACTAAGGCTTAAATTTTCGGAATAGTCGGGAGGCACTGGCCTTTAAAACAATACGCTTTAGAACCACGAGGATAGTTTTCATTATCTCTCTGATACAAGATTATCCAAGGATTTTAACAATCTCAATTATAATGCGAGTACCTATCTAAATTAGTTCGAGTTGAGAACAAGTATTTAAACTTGTCGACCTCGAGTCTGAAGAAGTGAAGAATCACAACTTTCAGCCGCCGCTACCCGAATTTCAACCAATTTCTTACATATCTTCCTTAAATATTTTTTAAGTTTTTATGCTCTTAAAAATATATATGTTATTTTTTAAGATAATATCTAGACGCGTTCCACGCCGAAACGCAAATTATATGAAATTCCTTCTACAGAAAAAAATCGCAAAGTATGCTACGAAAATTATTATTTTTACGTCTGATTCAGTTATTTTACAAGTTACATGTATGAAAAAATATTCACGGGGTGAGGTTTTTCCAGGTCTTGGCGGCCGATGCGTCTGACCACCTGCTGCGTGGCGAGCCGGATCGAGAAAGACTGGTTGATGAGGTTTTTTGAACTCTCCACTCCAGAATTGCTCCGTCGCCTTGCACCACATTTTGAGGGATGGATTCGTGCGTCCATCGCTTTTAGACACAGTGACCATCAGATTCCTTTCCACCCCTCATAAACATTTCCTTCCCAGAACTTCCTCTACTTCCTTTCCTTAAAAAAATATCCACCCTGCATACCATAAGACGACACAGGCTCATTGCCCCCCGTGTGGACCTAATGTAAAAAAAAACTGCATTTCAGGCAGATAACATCAAAATAAAATTGTTTTTCATTCTTTTCTCCTCCAAAACTAGACCCATTCTTAAAGTTTTTTTTCCACCATCTGTGTGAGAAGAAAATATTAATTGTCTATACCTACGTTTTTTTTTAATTTTTTATTAAATACTTTTTCAAATTTGTATATCGGAAGCCTGTTAACGTCATTCAAAGCAGGCAAATCTAAGAATTTCAGGATGGAGCTTTAAAGATCCTAACTTTGATTAAATTATCATCTTGAAATTATCAATTAAATTATTATTATTAAATTATAAATTCTTGTCGCTTGTGGGCTCAATAGGTCGCTTTTTCTGCAAATCCAGTCTGCCACCTCTTACCAAACCTGACAGCTCACTAGCCAACACCGCCACCAAAAAGGCTAAACTATTAGGAAAAATGTTTGCGGATAACTCAACCCTCGATAACCAAGGTGCTGTCCCGACGTCGGTTCCTCACTGCGGTTTTCATATGAAAAAGCTGAGGATCCGACATCGGGAAGTACTCCATGTTTTATGAGGGCTTGATGTTAATACCTGCCCTGGTACTGCAGAGATGCGCTGTAGAAATAGCTCCAATTTTGACGAAGCTTTTTAAAATGTCACTGAAGTATGGCTCTGTGCCCTCTGGTTGGAAAAAAGCGGTTGTCCATCCTATTCCAAATAAGGGTGACCGCTCTAACCCGGCCAACTACCGTCCCATAGCGATCACATCAGTTCTGTCTAAGGTGATGGAACGTGTGATCAACGACAAACTGCTCACATACCTCGAGAAGAACAAAATTATTAACGACCGTTAATACGGATTCCGGCGGAACCGCTCGTGCGGTGATCTTCTCGCGTATGTGACGCATGTTTGAGGGCGGTGCCTGGAACGTTTCGGTGAGACCCAAACGGTTGGACTGGACATTTCCAACGCCTTTGACCGGGTTTGGCACAGAGGACTTGTCAACAAACTGCTTTCTTACGGACTTCCCGCATCCTTGTGCACGTGGATTGCCGACTTTTTGACGAAGAGGTCGATTCAGACGGTAGTCGATGGTTTCACCTCTTCCTCACACTCGATAAATGCTGGCGTCCCGCAGGGATCGGTTCTGTCTCCGACTTTGTTTTTGTTGCACATTAACGACCTTTTGTCATTTTGGCACCAATTCATTGTTACGCGGATGACAGTACAGTCCATGATAGCTTTTTGTTTGACAAGCCCCCAAAGGGCTCACAAACTCCAACGGCTCGGAAGGCTTTGAAGCAAAGAATGGACGGTTACCTCGAGAGTGTTTTCTCTTGGGGTAAAAATAATCTCGTCGAATTTAATATTTCAAAGACCCAATCTTGTCTGATTACGTCTAAAAGGAATCGAAAAGAAAATCTAGTCTCCTTCAACGGAATCTGCTGAACAGGCCCTCCATTGATATGCTTGGTGTAACCCTAAGTAACCAGCTCAGGTATGGGGGCTCCATCGAAGCCAGAGTAAAGTCAGCCTCCCAAAAACTGGGCGTTCTGTACAGGGCCCGGATTTTCTTTAACAGTAAACAACTGCTAACCCTCTACAAATCACAAGTGCGCCCAACGGTTGAATTTGGCAGCCACCTCTAGTCTGGAGCTCCGAAATACCTGAAAAGTACCCTCGACTCTGTGCAAAAACGGGCGGTCCGTTTGATAGATTCCCCCATCTTAACAGACGGATTGCAATCTTTAGAGCACAGGCGTCGGGAGGGAATGCTATCCTTATTCTACCGGTATTACAATGGAAGATGCTCCGAGGAACTGGCGTCATTGATCCCTTCGAGACCGGTGCATAGTCGGGAAACACGTCAAACGCGTGCCCAACATATGTACACGGTTGACATTTGTCACATGAGAACGGGTCGTTTCTTCGACTCGTTCTTGTGTTCAACAGCTCGGCTGTGGAACGATTTGCCGGCCTCTGTGTTTCCTCCTTCCTACCTTCAAGACCAATGTTCATTCCTTCTTCTCCTCAAAAAGACCCTCCACACAGCATCTCAGATGACATAGGCCCTGAGGGAATTTTTTTCCTCAGGGCCTCCTCTGTGGAGCTAATGTAAAAAAAATCTATAATTTAAATCATCTCTTCTTACAACTTGAATAATTAGCCTTTATAATCTACGTCTACATGTAAAGATCTAGGTGTTTATTTAGACAGCAAATTCATTTTGATAAGCATATCGAACAAATTATACCAAAATCCTACAAGATGCTAGGTTTCCTATTAAGAATATGTAAAGTTTTCGTAAGTGAGACTCTAGAAACGTTGTTTTGTTCATTGGTCAGAAGTCCATGGAACATGCGTCCACGGCATGGAATCATCAATATACGGTTTTGTACAATAGATTTAGTAGAAAGTATACAGAATAAATTTTCGAAATATTTACCCAAGAAATACAACCAAATAACATGTTAAGTTTGCAAAAAAGACGCACATAGTCTATTTCTATAAATATAACCTGCTAAACAATTAAATAGATAGTCCTGAATTGCTATCCGTCATTGGTTTAAACGTCCCAATGAGACATACCAGGCATACATTTCCGTTTTTCATGTAGAAGCTAACAACACTAATGCAGTAAGTAACTCACCAATAATTACTCGCGCAACCACAACGTATACCCACTACGAACAATAAACCTTAATCAGTCAATTACAATTAGTGAGCATATGATTCTTGATTTTAAAATGTCTCTTTATGTCTCTCCCCCCCCTCCTTTCCTTCGTTTTTATTATTATTCCTTGTACATTCACTAATTAAGTTTTAAAACCCGTTCACATGTCAGGCGAAACTACCAAATGACATTCTACGGACTTACGTAATAGGTACATAACCATGTAAATGTTTAATACTTTATAACTTGTATTATAATGTACTGTGAATGTCTTAATAAACAAATAAATAAATCCCCAAACACGTGGAACCTAAACGCAAGCCAAATACTAAGTACTAAGTTTGGAGATCGCGCTTTCGGGGAATCTGAGCCTAAGGCTTGAAATAAACTCCCTCCGGAACAAAGATGCATAACAAGCCCAACAGAATTTAGGTCAAAACAAAAAACACACCTTTTTGGGCTCTCCTACCCTTAAATTAACTATATCTGAGAGTAATTTTTTTGTTTAGCCTATGATATGTCTTAATCACACTTGTGTTATTTGATTAACATTATTCGATTTCTTCGATGAGCGAATCACTTTTAGGAAGATAAATATTCTGATCAAACCCTTCTACTATTGTACCGCCCATCATTTTGCTTTTGCTTTCAAAATACGCTAATTAAAGAATAACTTATATATTATAGCTCCCAATTATGTCCTCTGAATTTCTCTAAATAAACAATATAATCTCAAGTGACCTCTCAGGTAAGTATGGTCCTGTATTTTTTCTGCCTGTAAAGTACATTTTTACGCAGAATCGCATTCATTGGTCAAATCATTGTACATAATATAGTTTCATATCGGTAATCGATGAACCGGTGGATGCAATTTTTAGCCATAAGTTTTTATAATGGTTTGTCTAGTTAGTAGTTAGAAGTAAGATTGTAGAAATGGATTATAAGCTTGTCCAGCGCCCTTGAGGTGATTTTCACAAAAATGGCGCTATACGAGATAAGAGTCATCAAAATATTAATATTAAAATTATTAAATATTATTACAACGATGTTTACAAGCTTCAATAAGTTATTTTTTTAAATGATAATGTATTAGGACTTACCTTAACGTGATTGATTTGAGCACACCCATCCGACGTTACCACAAGAACACACTAAGCTCAGGTCATGGTGTTCAAATTAACCTGAAATGAAAAGAAATCTATTTTGGTTATTACATTCAATTCAATAAACAGCTAACAATAAATAAATTACTAGCTGACCCGACGAACTTCGTACCACCTCAGAATCAATAACTGTTGAATTAACTTATAAGCTGAATTACGATCAGTTTTATAATTAAGTTAAAAATTACACAATGAAGCAATTATCGATATGCAACTGTCCGTGTTTTGTTTTTCTCAGTATCTCAGTGTGAACGTATTTAATATTTTTTGTGATTTTCTTACTTTTCCACATGCTTACGGGAAACGCGTTTCATATTATTTATACGTGACGGGGAGATTTATTATAATTATTGTATTTTTCCTTTGTAGGGATGCAGACATACGTTCACCGTTTGTCTCATTTTCGACTATTGACATTTAGTGTGTAAGAAAGAGTGACAGCATTATATGTTTAAGAAAAAAAGCAAAACAATTAGCGCTTGACATTTGTCGTTTTTGAATTTTTGGAATTCACTCACTATTCAATATAATATTTATCACAATATTGCTGCAGCCCTTTCAAAAGATGAGAATTCGTTCCATACAAAATGTATGAGGAAAAGAATTTTCTTCATATTTTTTTTTCATCAATTTTTTCGATGTTTTAATAGCTACGCTCCTATTCGGGGAGGAGACAAATATAATAAATCAAAGATCATAAAAATCTAACTAACTAACTAACCCGACTTTGTTTTATATATTAAGATAAATATTTTCCTCAGGGCCTCCTATGTGGAATTAATATAAAAAAGCAGAGTTTCAATTCTGAATGGTGGTTTTACACCAGGGCGAGAGTATCTTCCACTCTGGAACGTACCGCAAATATACCTACTATACTTTTTTATTTAATGAATTAATTTTTAAAAACCACACATTATTAAAATAAAAATTATTTGCCCATGCCGGGATTCGATCCCGTGACCTTCGGATCGCAAGTCAAGAGCCTTACCCCTAGACCACGCCGGCCGCCTATGAGCGTAAAAAGAGTAATAACTCCTACACTCTACCCTATGAATAGTATCATGAAGTTCCGAATAAATTATATTAGCATTAATTTGAGAAAGTTTTTTGTCGGCTTTGATCTCCCATGTCGCGAGAATTCTCGTTATGAATCTCCTAAGAAAACGGATACGTCTACTCATCTTGGTACTTCCGTTTCCGCCACCGGAAGCATAACGATCCGTTAGCTCCGGCTTCCGGTGCGCAGGGGCGGACTGGTCTGATTTAAAAATACTTCGTTGGGCCACTTTTCTTCCATACTAGCAGACTCGGACACACGTTGCTGTGGCTAACGAAACACAACGCCACGCCATTACCCAACCTTTATAAGAAACGCCATCTGTTAAATCAAAACCACACCGCCAGTTTGCCAGCCTGCTGCCCGCTGCCGCTTGGCTAGATATATTATATATTTCAAACAATTTTCATAAAACCTTGAAAAATTATATACCTAAAAACCTTCCTTGTAAATCACTTTATTTATTGGGGAAAACCGCATGAAGACAGTGTGAGCGACTTCATTTTATACTATGTAAAGACCAACTGAGGTCTAAATTTTTTCCAAATCAGATGACGACAATCATTTTGCTCTAATTTTGAACGTCAAGAGTGTGGAATTTTAACAAGAGTATCAAAACACTGCTTCGGGGGGGTGCGAAAAAGAAATGGGTGGTTTTTCGAAATATCAAATAAGTAAGGTAGGTGCGGGTAATAAGGCCTGTCGGCAAATAAGGCCTAAATAAAAAAAATACAATTTAAAATGTTCACACACCCTCATAGATAGCTAACACTCATAAATGGCGCTTCAAGCTTGTCGCGACGCGTAGCTCGCTTGTTTTGACCAGTGGTGAGCGATTCGTTTGCGAGGAGCGGTTGTGAGACACGAATAATAAAAAATCGTCCGTATTTTATTTATAATTTTGTGCTACAGTTTTCTGTTTTTCTTACTTCTATCGACCTTTGATGTGTGAGTAACGTATCGTGAACCAATTATTGTATTTTTTTTGTATTTCTTTATACACGATGCCAGCGGTTATTAAAGCCTACTAAATTTGACCGTAGGCCTTATTATAACTATTTTTTGTAACAATTTGTCAGCTTTACAACCTATTTAAAAAAAATTCAAAATGTTATGGATTTTTGTAAGTAATTACAACTGTTAACTAATTGATTTATTGTTATTTTAGTACCTACATCACGGTGCCCCCCAAACGAGCATTGTGGTCTGCAAATGACTTAGTGTCGGCTGTCCAAGCAGTAAGAAGAGGAATGAATGCCGAGCACAAATAAAGCTCCTGTGAGATATAATATTCCCAGGAGAACTATTAGAAACCGTCTCCGGACCGGAAGTTTGAAAAAAAAAGTTTTCTTTTCACACTTAAAAAACACCGATGGCTGATAAAAAAAGAAATTTGATGCAATTTTGAAGACTTAAAGCATGATTAATGCATTATAATTGATCTCAATTACCAAACTTTAGAAGCCTTTTTGATTATTTTTGAGTGTTAAAATCTTAGGCCTTATTATCCTACCGTAGTATAAGGCCCAAAGATAAGGTTTTTAACAACGTTTAATTTTATGTTTGTTTACCGCAAAAGTGGCCATTTTTTGTTCATATTTTATAGTATTGATCTGTATGATTAGTTAATATTACAATTTGTTGATTCGGATACATAGTTTTTTTTTAATTCAAATCTCCCTTAGGTAGGCCTTATTACCCGCACCTACCTTAGACAATAACTTCTTCTTATTTTGAAAGTCAAGTGTCCAAAATTTATTACCGGTTAATTCTAACAATAGATTCTTCTTTATGTTGGGTACTTTGAAATCTGTTTTCCCCGCACTAAATGTTAATATGTTCTTAATTGTTTAATAATAACTTTGCTGCTATGACTTACTTGAACGTGTTGTTGAGGTTTTGTAAAGAAATTAAGAAGTGGGGAATGAATCATTTTCCTTACTTTATTTTTCTTCTTCGTGTGCCCTAAAAAGGGAGGCGTCCACTAATATCTACAAGAATTCCAAAAACTGAAAAAATCTGACTAATATCTATGAGAACCAAAGTGAGGACGAATATCTACAGCACTGGCAGAGGTTGGATTTGCAATTATTTGTAGTATATTAGAATAACGTAATATTGCGTATGCAGTTTGAAAAACTTAACTTATGTATATGTAAAAATCCCTAATATCGGACTATTGGACACATTTAGCTGATTATTAAGCCGCCCTCTGTAGATATTAGTCCCACCTACGCTCCATAGATATTAGTCACCACTGGGACCGTCATAGATATTAGTCCGACCTTAGCTCTGTAGATATTAGTCCTCAATCTGAAGTTCATAGATATTCGTCCGACATACATGCTGTAGATATTAGTACCCGGAGTCCTAAAAAGTCCCCCTGACGTTGGTAAATGTATCTGTAATTTGCGTTGCCAGGAATAGCTCCTCCACTTTTCTAATACCGGGCCACTCTCGCACATTTCGCAGCCAAGATATTTGTCTCCTACCAGGCCCTCGGCGGCCCTTTATCTTGCCTTGAACATTAATTGGAGCAACTTTTTTAATAAGTGTTATATTATCATTCGTTCGTTTCTTGATTTCTAATTGTTCAAGTAAATTTTATATAAGAATCTTTCTTTCTATGCCTAATTAGTATGTTTACAAAACCACTCAACCACATTCAAAATTTTGTGTTGCATAATATTTTTACATTAAAAACTATCTAGGTATATTAGTTAGAGATTAATAAATTAATTTGATAATTATAGTGTATCTAAAAGCTTCCTGCTTAGTCAGATAGATGGCAGTACTAAGAACTATCCCAAAAGTCTGCTAGATGGCTGCTAGTTTAGTTCAGGCTTTGGGCAACAGAGGGTCCAAGGGCTCAGAAGCAGTCTTCAGGAGATCCCTAGCTTCCGTTTAGCCAGTTCCTAGATATCGTGGTCAACACTTGTTAGGCGAAGTATCAATAAATCCAGATTTATACGTAAAGAACTTTATTCTACCCATTTAATAAATCTCCTTCCAAGGTGAGTTGGAGAACTTTTTTTTTTTTAAATTTATTTATTACAATCATAAAGATTCTTAAATTAACATGAAAATATATATTTCAAATTATAAACTAGAAATGTTTACCTTTACGAGAATTAAAAACTCGTGTGTAAAGGGGAAAAAATAAGAATTAATAAATAACTAAAAATTATAACTTAAACTGTTGGTCAAACATCACAATAATTAATAATAATAATATGTCTTTATAAAACAAAATTTGCAAGATTTATATGTAAATAAAAAAAACGTACATATTCAGTGTTAATATTTACAATGGTTAATATAAGTACAAAAGATTAACAAAATAAAATAATATAAATATGAACAGTAGGTACCTACTTGAAGAATAGAAAATAGTTATGAATTTAGGTTTTTCGTAATCCGCCTCACTAGGCTAGCCTTTGTTGAGGCAATTCAGTCAAAGGCCCTCTTCGAAACCAGTTCGCGTCTGTTACTATTTCCATAACGGTTTTTTCGTTTTCCGTTTGAAATGGCTCTGAACGCCGTCGTACTTCGCGAACCTTAAAAACACAAAGGGAATATGATATCATAATATTCAGGAAAACGATTTAAAATGCAAATACACTCAGACTTTTAAGATGTTCATTAGCTCTCGGAAAACATCTTTCAAAAAACACTTGTAAAAGAGATCTTTTTCGTCTCTTCAACAAAAGCTAATGGATTTTTAATTTTATTTTGTATTTTTTTTAAACTAGCGAGTTCCCGACATGCGTTGTAATTCTACTCAAAGTAAGAAATTATTTCTTCCCGTGTGTCCTTTTCTATGCTTCCCCTTTCTTGCCCCATTCCCCTCCCGCGTTCCCCCCCCATTCCTTCACGCGTTCTCTTCACTTATCCCGCGTTCCCCTTTCAAATTGTCCGCCACCTCACTCCTTCATTCCCCCCTTCTGGATTATCCTCCCTCTCCTTACTCCCTTCCTTTTCTTTTTTATTTTGAAGTAAAACTTATTCACGCACGCTCGACTTGGGGGGTAAGCTGGTAAATTCGTTACAAAAAGTGTGATGTGAACGGTAATCGGTGCGAACGGTGATCGGTGCGAACGGTGATCGGGCGAGGCGTACATACCGCACCAAGGTCGTAGGTCACCCCAAGGTCGTAGGTCACCCCAAGGTCGTAGGTCACCCCAAGGTCGTAGGTTACCCCAAGGTCTTAGGTCACCCCAAGGTCGTAGGTCACCCCAATTTCGTAGGTCACACCAAGGTCGTAGGTCACCCCAAGGTCGTAGGTCGTCACCCCAATGTCATATGTTCTTTTATAAGTTGTGAGGTCTAAAGCACACTCGTTTTTTTTTAATATGAGTTCCTCACAAGAGTCTCAGCTGCTGTCGTCTGAAGCCAGTGAGACTATGGCATCCCCAATTGGGGTATGTTGTGAGGCTGAAATAGTGGGGAGGGAAAGCAGATAGGGAATAGGAAGGTGTGGAAGTACCTGCCTATTCGGATCTGGTCACTAAACACAGCTAAAGCCATTTCAAGCAACATTTCAATTCTGAATGGTAGTCTTACACCAGGGCGATACTGAGAGTATCTTTCACTCTAAAACGTGCCGCAAATATACTGTATATTATTTTTAAATTAATTGATCGTGAAATAACACAAATCAATCAAATAAAATTTATTAGCCCACGCCGGGATTCGATCCCGCGACCTTCGGATTGCGAGTCAAAAGCCTTATCGCTAGACCACGCCGGCCATCCCTGCTCCTAAACTACATGAAATACACACATTCTACAAACTACTCGAGCGCCACCTATTGCATTTTAATACAAATTTCATAACGTCAGAGCTCACCATTATATATAGAAAACATCGCGGGCCTACTCACATCAAATCACCAAAGTTTCATCGCAATCGGAAGAATGGTTTAGGAAGGCGTCAAGGACAAACAAGGAAACATTCATTTTAATGTAAGTATTAGGATTAAACTTATATTAAAAAAAAATAATTTGGTCTTAATTAAACATTTCAAAGAAGTCGTTTCTTTGGGAATACGAAAACGCGTGTTCCGATTTAAACCAGTCGTTTGGGATCTGAATTTCAATCAGATTTAATATAAAGCAATGTGTTTTCTCTTTCTGAAACCGTTTAGATAAAAAAATAATGAACGTGCTTGCGAAAGCAAAATCAAAATTTTGTGATATGCGGTACAATAGTACAAGAATTTGATTAGGATATTAATCTTTCTAAATACGGTCTTATAATGGGATATTTCCAGGTTTCTTCAATGCTTAAAAAATTTAGCAAAAAATTACGATGATTACAGCATTTTTATTTTATTTTTATGTTGACGAATAAATTTTCTACAGCGAGTCAAAGTTTCCCATTTTTGAATTACCGCTAAAACGATATTTTGGAGCGTGGCTATCGTGTGACGTCATGAGCGTGGACGCTCACTGACAGTGTTTATTTATGATGGCCCAGCCGAGCACGCTTGTGACGTCACAATCCGGTTTGCCAACCACGGGTCGTTTTGATTTTGTCAGTTTTAGATCGTTTTTAAAATCAATAATATTGGATGAAAACAAAAAACAAACACTTTTAGTAGGATGATTAAAATCAGAAAAATGATCTGTAAATATTCCGAACATTTTCAACAGAATCCCTCGGTTGTGGAAATACCCCATTACTATAAGACATCAGTTTTCTTTAAAATCTGTTTAAAACCATCTTACATAGATCACCGGTTCAATGATTGTAGATTTAATATGAATTCATATTATAGTCCTTACTTAAAAAGCCGATTTGAACGATACAACGAGCCTGTCAAACTCAGGCTTTGCGTATAAATACATTGAACGTTTCTGCTACCTATATTATAAGCATATTGTGTAAAATTCGATCAGAAATGCAATTTGAAAAAGTGAGGAAACAAAATTAACTTTCATTATTTATCGCAATTGATTTTTAAAGACTTGACATATTATTAATAGGATTGGCAACATTTTTTTCCCCTTTGTCCTTTCTACATTAATGGCGTAATATATTGTACACAACTTTTTTCTTTCCATCTAACTTCTTTAATTTAACAATAGGTACCTTGAAGGAGATTTCAAGGCACCGCCGCCCGGGGAATCGTTTATTGGATAACCAACACCTCTGCCACACGTTATCCCTAGTGGTTCGCTACGTTTGTTGACTTAGCAGGGGTGCCCGGGTTTATGGGGTGAGTTTTTTGAGGTCTTGGAAACAGTTTCGTCTGCCAACCTGCTGCGTGGCGGGCCGGATCGAGAGAGACTGGTTAAGGGAGGTATTTTGATCTTTCCAGCCGGAAACTGTCGACCTATCGCCTTTCATCACAGAGATGGATTCATACGTCCGTCACACCTGGATACACTGAACCCCGGATTCCTACCCACCTCTAGTAACTTTTTCCTTCCTTCCTACCCTTTCCTTGTTTGAAGAGCATCCCTCAGCGTTTCTCCACACAGCATCCCCAAGATGACATAGGCCCTGAGGGAATTTATTTTCCTCGTGGCTTCCTTTGTGGAGCTAATGTAAAAAAAAATGAAAGCATCTTTTTAGGGAAGGAAAATGGCATGAGGGTTGGGTAGAAATCTGGGGGTCCGTGTGTTCAGGAGTGACTTATGTATCCCTCCCACTGCGGTGTAAGGGAGTGGTTCAAGAGAGTCTGACCGAAAAGAACTAGGTTAGGTCTCCCTCAATCAGTCTCTCCCGATCCGGCCACTCAGATGAAGTAACCACCTGGGATGACCTAGGGCAGAGGCGTTAGTTATCTAATAAATGGTAAACTGCCTCCAAAATTAATTGATTTATATATTTGGATACTAATATATTCCTTAATGCATAAAATTTCAACGCTGCTAAAAAATACATTCTGTTGGGCAGGTGAATTATTGGTTTTGTTCTGTAAAAACATTTAAGTTTTAAAAATTCATTGGCTAGTCTAGTAAAATACGTGAATTACGCACGCAAGTATACCAGTACAACAAGTTGAGACTGTTTACCTAACAACTTGTGCTAACTTCCATCCCCAGAAGTGCGTTAAAAGTATTTCAACTCTCACCACCTTCCCTTAGAGCAGCGTTTGTCAAACTTTTTGAGCCTACGTACCCCTTCACTACAAATTTGTTGTACCCGTACCCTATATCTATCATGTGTACATGTGTGATACAAGACATGTTTCATTTGTATTTTTTTAATAGTGCCATTATTACAATAAAACACAAATACAAATAACCATAGAAAGATAATCTACGTCTTCGAGACGTAAGTGATACAAAAGATTTGCTGTCTTTTTTATTTCGCAACGTAGCACACTATCTATCTTAGTTAGCTCTGTTGCCGAGCAGTTGTACAGTAAGTACAATAATGACGGAGAAATACATACACCATACGTCCGAAAGACGTGCCTGTTTTTTGTCTCCCGCGAGATAAATACTCACTTTTCGTGATAATAAAGCTAAATCTAACTGTTTGAATAAAAAATATTCCGTATTAACGAGTAAGCGGTTTAAAGCATAAATAATGCGGCAAGTTACTTGCAGTATGCGGGATTTGGTTTACGGATGCGGTAAGCGGTATGCGGGACATTAATGCGGAGATGTTTATGTTCTGAAGGTCGATTATTGACTGAAGTCGGTAACAAAAAATGACAAATATATAGTGATGGGAAGGAAGGAACATGTGATGACCGGTCAGTGGTTGAGTGGGCATAGCGCTTGGGTCCCACCTGGGCGTCGCGTGTTCGATTCCTCGGCTGGCTAAGTCCTCCATCACAACACAAGCAACATTTTCGGCTTTCTGTGGTGGTAGTAGGAGATTTTCAAACATTGTTGGGTTATTCGTAACCCGGGAATGTTTGTCTTTCTTTTAAAAAAAAAAAAAAAAAAATGTGACAATAATAACTACAATCACAGGGTCTATGGTGTATGTAGGTAAGTGTAGCTATGTTGTGTAAATGTCCAGCCACATCAATCATACAACCCAACAGAAAAAAGTTTGGCTAAATATCACATAGGTAAAGCCTCAAATCTATTTCAGCATTCAGACGATTGCGAGCTGAATATTAAAACCTGCAATCGTGCAACGATCTGCGTACCCCCAATTTGTGCTTCGTGTTCCCCAAGCGGTACGCGTACCACAGGTTTAAAACCGCTGCCTTAGAGAAATACGAGAATAAAGCTGGTTCCAGTGCTGAGGGTGTAAATTTTAACTTCTAAAAGTCCCTAACAGGGAGTTCCTGTCGTGGCGCTAACCCTCGTGTCGAGTTACGTCGTAATTTTTCCAGGGAAACAAAGGGTGATTGGTGGAGGTAAGTTGTTCAAGTAAAATGATATCCTCTCTGCCTACTTTTTCGGAAGTTCTGCATAAGCAATAATATTCATAAGTACAACATATTTTTTTAATTAAATGAAGACAATATTAACGAAACTCAATCGAAAATCTGAAAACAGGAAATTAGAAAAAGATACAGTTACATCTAGGACTCTGTATATATAAAGATAGAGGCCAATAAAAATATGCGTTAAGAAAACGATGATAATCTTGGAGGTTCTTAGTCGAAGTATGATTTTACTTGAAGTGGAATGACACAAAATTGCGCTATACAATTTTTTTTATTTTTTTATTATTTATTTAGTAAAAGATTATACATTTATATACATTATTTAAGTTTTTTTGACTACCCAACTAGGAGGATTCCCGTTTTAGGACAGTCAAATTAGGATGAGTATTAACATATGGATCATGGTCTGTAAATAATATAAAAACAAAACAAAAATAAAAGATTAAAACATAGTAACTGTTCTTTGTTTGGCAAAGTTTTAAAAAATACTATTAATTACTTAGGTAGTACTTAATAACAGAGGATTAAAACGTATAGGTTATTTGTGTAAGCATTGCATATCATAGTCCTACACACATGGGTCGTAAAAAATAAGAAAAAAAGAGAAGAGAAAGAATTAAAAAAAAAATAATAATAATAGTAATAATAAATTAAATAACCAAATTAAAACAAAAAAGATAACTGTGGTTTGTTTAGCATAGTTATTTAAATTATCATAAAAGTAGAATATATGTACTTAAAAGAACAGAAACAATAAAATAATTAAAACAATTAATAGATGATTATTACTGTTGTTTGATTAGTATAGTATTAAAATAATAGGAATAATGTGTACTTTTAACTGGTGTTTGCATTGCATAAGCCTACTAACATATTTTGTATAAATATGAATAACAAAGAGAAGAAATAGAATAAAATAAAATATCCAATTAAACATAAGTTATAACATTTAAGGTTTTTATTATTGTTATTATGAAACAGTTAAATATGACCGGTTCGGATAAGGACACATTAGCTAAGTTGGTAGAGCTGCGTCCCGGCAAGGCGTACCCTACAAACAAATTAAACATTGATAAATTAAATTAAATTTTAAAAATTAAAATAGTATCTCACAACATCAATACACATAAACCGCTTGTGTTACAAAACTCAATCCCTTAGTGGTAATAAACAACAATATTAATCAATGACTGCGCTTCGGCAAGGGTTCGAGTCTTAGATGTGACCGTATCTTTTTCTGATTTTTTTTCGCTTACGTTGTTAAGATTGCAGTGGAAGAAACAATATTTTTTTTAGAAAATAATGTATAATCAGTTATATCCCCAGTCCAAAATCTTGAGAACTTGATCGTTTCTGCTATTTTGAAAGAAGTTCGTGAATCGCGCGAGGTTTGGATGGGCCTTACGGAGTACAAGGCATTATTTGATATTTGGAAAAGTATGACCGCAACTGTAGACGGCTTTTCGGGGAATTTAGATATTTCGAATATATCATCGGAAATGAATTCTGATAGTATTTCTAACATACCGGTCCGAAATATGAACATGATTTTATGGAGGCGTATCATTTTCTGACAAACATGTCAGAAATATGGTCACCCTATTAAAACCGGTACCTATTTCCGACCGCTCAAAAAATATCATAAATCTATTGAAATATATTCTTTTCCATTTTAAATGTATAAATATGGTTAATACTCTATTGAAAAACATACAAAAGCAATGCATAAAACACTGGTGAACTGTGTCATCACATTTTGTAAAATTTGGTTTACTCCCCGAAAAACGTGAAAAAATGTGCAATATCACCAAAATCATATAATAAATAATATTTTGGTAGAAATAAGTGTTAAATAGTCCTTAGACTAAACGTTGGTTAGAGGGAGAGGGGAACAACTTTTTCTATGCCCTAATATCAATATACGTAGGAATCTTACTTCTGTTGGTAAAATCGTAATTCGTGTTACATATGTCAGAAATTGGAGGAGGGTCAGAAATGTGGTGTTTTACCTTACAACTAAATTTTATTTCGTTTCATTCTGTCTGCCTTGTGCAGAAACGACACTACAATAAAGGAACCTAGGCATTTTCACGCCTGTACCGCAGAGATTGTATAAAATACAACAATAGTTCCGTTGTAACACGTCTCGACGTCAAGTCGAACGACGTCTCACAACGTAAGAGTCGGTTTAAGGTTAAGGATTCGAGCAGTTTAATTAGGGTTTGCTCCAAGTAAATATTTGCTCAAATGATGAATGGAGCCGAGCTGTGTACATATTGTACCGGGATGAACGGAAGAATTATTTGCAGGGGGAATAAGCCGAGAAGATAAATATTAAGAAGGGTCTATCCAATTTCTGTCAGAGATCTGAAAGGGGTAGACGTCAAATTGAAATGTTGTTGCTTTGCGTAGCGTATTGATTTCTTTTTTCGAATTGTTCATTGTTATTTATGTTCCAATGTACATTTTCATGAATGTTTCTTTGTTTGTCCCTTATGCCTATCTTAACATAAAACCAAGTATTTAATACATAGAACGGGAGACTCCTAGTTGGACAGTCAAAGCTTCTTTGTACTGATGTATTCTTTGTAACAAAAATAAATAAATAAAGTCAAGTTAGTTACACCATTTATAACCCGAGAACGGCTGGACCGATTTTTATTGTATTTGATTTGTTCGATTTGTCTCCATCCCGAATAGTAGAATAGCCATTAAAACATCGGAAAAATTCAAGAAAATAGTATATTAAAATATAAGTGGATAAACAGGTCTTTAAAACACGCGCGATTTTTCGAGCACGACGGCGTAGCCGAGTGCTCGAAATAAAGCAAGTGTTTTAAAGACCAGTTATCCACGAATATTTTACGCTATTTTTTTTTATTGGTCCACTTTGAAAACATAAATATTGATATTATTATTAAAAATTTGGAAATAAGAACTATTAATGAATTCGTGATGTGACATCACAATTGTTGTCATGGAAATGAAAAACACAAACATTAATTTGCAATCTGTCATCACAGTTTTTACTAGTTATTGTGTGTTGTAAAATGAGTTCTAATATTGATAATTTAAATACCAAAGCAGAATCGCGGTTAATACCTGAAAAATCCAAAGACGTTTATAAAAAAGAATATGAAAGGTTCATAACATGGATGGACATTTGTAATATTTTATTTGACGTTTAAAATATTCCTGTCAGATTTATAGTTAAAAGTTGACATTTAGACTTCACATTTTGTTGATTTGTTGATGTTGCCATGGTAACTTTAAAAAACGCGCGTTCCATAAAGTGCGATTTAAACACGCTAGAGCGTACTTTAAATGAGTAAAAAAGGGCACCAATAAAAAAAAAATTACTATGAAGAAAATTCTTTTCCTCATACATTTTGAATGGAACGAATTCTCATCTTTTGAAAGAGCTGCAGCAATATTGTGATAAGTATAATATTGAGTAGTGAGTGAATTCCAAAAATTCAAAAACGTCTAATGTCAATGCGCTGATTGTTTTGCTTTTGTTTTTTTTTAACATATAATGCTTTCCCTCTTCCTTACACACTTAAATGTCGATAGTTGAAAATGGGACAAACAGTTAACGGGAAAAACGGGAACGTATGTCTGCACTCCCCCAAAGGAAAAATACAATAATTATAATAAATCTCCCTCACACGTATAAAGAAAATGAAACGCAATTCCCGTAAGTAAGTGGAAAAGTTATAAAATCACAAATATTATAAATCCGTATGCAACGCCATCTCTGATACTGACAAAAACAAAACACGGACAGTTGCGCATCGATAATTGCTTCATTGTGTAATTTTTAATTTAATAAAAAAAAATTAATCGTAATTCAGCTAATAAGTTAATAAAACAGTTATTGATTCTGAGGCGGTACGAAATTCGCTTGGTCAGCTAATATTTTTTTAAAGGAATTAACAATTTTATTTTTATTCTAATCAATGGAAATGGTAGGAAAAACTCCAATTCATCCAAAGCATATTTTTGTATTTATAATGTAAACCGAATCGTAGTAAAGATTAATCGAAATTGGTGATTTAAAATTAATCTCTGCCACGGGTCACCTCAAGTGGTTCGCTACGTTTGGTGACTTAGCAAGGGTGCCCGGGTTCATGGGGTCAGGTTTGTCCAGATCTTGGCGGTTGATCCAACAGCGTGGCAGTTCGGATCAGGAGAGACTGGTTGAGTGAGATCTTTTGACCTCTCCAGCAGGACTCTCTCGGAATATCGCCTTGCACCGCAGTGGAAGTGATGGATTCATTCGTCCGTCACTCCTGGACACACTGTCCCCCAGATAACTAGCCACCCTTCATACTTTTTTCCATCCCAGAACTTCCTTTCCTTCTACTAAAAAGGGCCTCCACACAGCATTACTAAAGATAACATAGGGCCTGAATGGAATTATTTTCCTAAGAGCCTCCTGTGTGGAGCTAAGGTCAAAAAATTAAATTAATAATTAATTCAAATAAATGAATAACAAAAATATGCGTTATAAAGTTCGTTATAGTTAATGTGGGTATTATGTTCCTTTGAATTTACGAATCTTTTGCCCTGTTTTTTTGATTCTTGTAAAATAACGACTAGCCATTTCAAAATTTAAGTTTTGAAATTCTCTATATTACTACAATGGAAATGCATATATCATTTCTGGTTTATAAATATGTAGTTTCTATTACTTAGGAAATCCTAAAAATTATAGTGCTTTCTATCAATTAAATAGCCATAAATACATTGGGAATTCATATGTCATATATAGGTTTATAAATGTGTTAATTCTAATTATGCAATTGTAAATGTTCTCAAGGATCTCATACTTACAAAAGAAACCATTCAATTGTTCTGAATGCAATTATTAATGTTCTGCAAAATGACCTTGAAGAAAATTACATCTTTGCAATTCTTTCAAGGACATAAAGAAACCATCCCTTCGTTCCGAATGCAATTATTAATGTTCTCAAAAGATGTCTTGACAGAATCTCATTCCTGTGATATCTTGAACGAAACCATTCCTTTGTTAAGAATATTATGAACTAAATACCTATGCAATTTGGCTCTCCTGAAACGGGAATCCTTCCAGTTGGACAGGCAAAGCATCATTTTTTAATGTATTGTATTATAATATACAATAAATAAAAGACTTGGCCAAATCTAATAGCAAACATTTACGGTTCTTACTGCCTGTCTTGTCCCGGGACGGTTGCCACCTAAATCAATATTTCCGATAGCTATTAATTTTGAAACGGAATACTGAGAAAATTACGCTTTCAACGTGCTCCGCATTTTCATTTGAAAGCCATTAAATTCTACCTCTTCAGAAGGCAATGATTACCTTGAGCAAGAGGGTTTTGAAATAGATATTAGGAAAAGGTTCAGTCAATTGCATGAAGGGGAACCTTTTTTGTACAAATCTTAAATTTGGATTTGGGGCCAAAATACCAAACCAAACATAATAATACTTTTTGAAGTGAAACTTGTTTGAAACGGAAGTGCTTCACTAAAATTGATTATTTGACTCGGTTCTAATATAATGTGGTAAATTCACAGCTCCGCACGAGCCTCCGATAGCGTAGCGGCGTAAAGCGCGTGACAAATCTCAGCAGTGAGAGACATCCAGCGAACGGAGATTCAAAACCTACGAAATTCAAAAAAAAATTAACATTATTTTTGTAAATCAATACCCAATCTTCAAACCACGTTAAAATAAACAGGCAAACGAAAAGATAGCGACATGACCACTTTTTCAGAACGTTACGAAACTTTCTCGACTTACAACACTTGAAAATGATTTTTTTTAGGTCTGTCAATCTATTATTGAGTATGTTATCAAAGCATGGGGAGGCGGTACTGCATCAGCACTAGACCCAATCATAAAGCACAGAAGACTATTATAAAATTAATTCTTAGATTACCTCTAATTATAGACTCGAACTTACCTAATCCTTAATTTTTTTTTGTTTATTTTATAAATTCAATAATATTATTATTTAATGTATAAAAACAGTTTATTATAAACGAGTTCTGCTTCATAATTATTATTATATGTTACAACTGTTTGGCCCTCTGAAGGCATTATCAATCTGTGGTTGTTACCACCTACACTTACTCGTTAATAATAAACTGTTTTTATACATTAAATAATAATATTATTGGATTTATAAAGTAAACAAAAAGAAATTAAGATGGAGTTCTACATAATAAACTTAATAACAATAAAAATAAAAAAAACTTTAATATTATGAATGTGTTTGACGTTCGGCAGCAACAATTCTCACTCATCTATATACAACAATCTGCAACAATCATCTCACTCATCTATTTACAACAATACGCAACAATCCTCACTCATCTATATACAAATGTACATAAATTCTATGAAAAAAGATAAAATACTCGCTGTAGGTACTTGAAACAATAACAAAGACTTACTACAAATTCCCATACCTCATACTACTTTTGGTCAACGAAGCTTCAGATACCTTGCAACAAGACTTTACAAACATTCTTCCAATTAGTATAAAAAAATTTGATTCACAAAAAAAAATCAATACAAATATAAAAAATTTGATACAAAATAATGAGAGAGCATTTACCCGTACACTCACCCAAATTCGAAATTAGTAATGAACCAATGCTTTTATTATTGTACCAATGTTATTGTTATTATTAATGCAACCAATCTATAGTGTGATTATGTTCTATCATAATAGTATGTTCACAGTATTATAAATTGATGTAAAATTACTGCCTCAACACAGGCTAGCCTAGTGAGGCAGGTTACGAGAAACCTAAAAATTACTTACTGTTTATATGTATAGTCTGTCAAATAAGAGTAGAAAATATAAAAAATGGAACTAAGAAATTTTTAGGCTGGCAAAACCAATTTATCTGTCAAATATTTTTTAAAAGTGCAATGACACTGAAAATTCAAAACACTATACACA
Source organism: Limnephilus lunatus (assembly GCA_917563855.2). Classification (NCBI taxonomy): domain Eukaryota; kingdom Metazoa; phylum Arthropoda; class Insecta; order Trichoptera; family Limnephilidae; genus Limnephilus; species Limnephilus lunatus. The sequence continues at coordinate 51,059,764 of OU830596.1, read as the reverse complement.
TTTAAAAAAATATTATTTTGTTCTTAAAAAAAAATTAAATTGACGAAGCACTATTGTGAAGGTACCTACTAAATGACAAAAAATTTGATTAAATTGTGTTTTACAAAGTGATTGGCTTTCATTTAATTTAACATAGATTTGAATTTAACAGTAGGCGGAAAGGAAGAATCATAAATGGTGAGTTTAGTTACACTACTTTTAGATCTGAATGAGTTAAATATATTCAGATTTAAAATCAGAGGCATGATATAAAGCCAAGGCAAAGCTATGTACTTCAGCTAATGTCAAATAAATGTGAGCAATTTCTAAATTGTGCCTTATTTTTTTTTACAATGTCGTTATTCAATTGCAAACGTATAATAATATGTAATATATGTACATATATGCAATTCTAATTTTGAGAATAGTGGGTATCTGTATTGCAATGATTTTTTTTTTCACTTTTATGCCTTTTTATTTTTAATAAAAATGTAGGTTACACAGCTTTAGATTAACACCATGATTATATTTTTAGTATTGCCATTTGGGCAACGGTGGCGCCCTCATATATTTTCTACTCTTATTTGACAAACTGTAGGTATATTGTTTTCTGTTATTATTTTTTGTACTCATGCAACTTTTAAACTAATGTATTATGTACTTTTTTTGTAGTTATAAATCTTTAAACTTTTGCTCAATAAAGATATATATTATTATTATTATCTAGCGACTTTCTAGTTTCACTTCTAACGCGTGTTAATTGCACGCTCACACACTGTTTTTTTTTTGTTTAATCAAAAGGTACTTAAATATCGATATCGAAAAGTGCTATTTACTTTATTTATTTGTGTTTTATAATCAATATACATATGTTATAAAAGAATGTGTACAATGCGCGTGTCGCTAAATCTCAGAATCTATCAAGGGAGTTATATGGTGTGGTAGCCCCCATCCATGAAGAAGGTTCCCGTTTTTACCCGAAGGTCGTGCTATTGAAGGTATAAGGGCTGCAAATTTCGCACTCTAGAAATTTCTAAAACAGACCAGAATATTCGAAATTTTCGAGAGCATTCCAAAAACATTCCAGAACATCCACAATTAACATTAACAACATTACAATTTGGGAGGCGAATATGGGTACCGCCGCCCGGGGAACCATTTATTGGATAACCAATGTCTCAGACGACATCACCGTGCAAAGGTGTTACGCTTTTTTGCAGCGCCTTTTTGTATTCCCTCAGTCTTGCAATATCGATGTCTAAATCAATACATTATTTATTCACACATCATTCAATTGATAGGTACGAATAGGTTACCAATTTCACATCGTTGGCGATAAATCCAAACGATCCTTACTCAATAATAAAGAGTTTTCTGGTCTATGTAGGCTCCATAGACATACAAATAACTAGACGAGAACTTACAGATGAGGGGTAAAAACCAACTATGGCGGGGCGAAGAGAGGAAAGAGACTTGTGATTCGCCAAGTCTTCTTCATTGTCTAAGTATGTGTTTCATAGACATACAGCGTCCGCGCGTAAAATGTACGACGAGAGCACGACATTGGTCCGGACACGCCCAGCCGGTTCCGAAAAACGGTTCCAATGGGAGGGGGAAATAACACGTTTTTTAACACGTAAGGGCATGTCCATATATTTTGTACGTCCGTGGTAGACTCTTAGTGAGTCACGCCACGACATTATTAAATATTGACGGAGATGGAGCTCTGTACCGATTCATCTGGCTTTATTTATTCTGTGGCGCGTAAAATAAAAATATAAGATTCAATCTGGGAAGAGATCTATCCCGCGTGATGTAAATTCAGTAGGTCGATTTATTTTAATATTCCGCTGTTGCGGGTGTCACGTGACACAGCAGCCATTTTGTTTCAGATTGATTTTTAAAATAGAATGCCACCTTCCTCTTTCCTATATACTCGTATTTACAAAAGATGTGTGTTATAAAATCTTAATTGTTTATATGCATTGCAATTGCATACAAATAGCCCAATATACATAAATAGACTGGAGCAATGAAGGACTAATTGCACCTAAGCACTTAAACAAATATGGACTACATGATATCTACTTGCTTAAATATGTTACCTGCTAATATTTAAAAAAGTACAAATAATGTAAAAACAAATATTATATTGAAAAATTGGCTCGCCGAAAGAAATAGTTTGTATTAGACCACAAAAAAATTCTAATAATAAGTTTTATTTTTTAAACTTCAAAGTAAAAGCACCTATTGACAAACTACTTAAAAGTAGTTTATTGGGACTTTTCTTTTTTCTGTAATATTTTATTTTATTTTATATCCTGTAATATTTTATAACTTTTTCTTTAATAAAAAAATAAAAAATATTCAAAAAATCCTTTTGTCTCGAAAATATTTTGTCGGAATATTTCTGCTGTGCAAAAAACCAAAATAAATAAAATATTTCTGAACATATCCGAAAAATAAAAACTGTTTTTGAAATGTGATAAAATACGCTTTCAAATTTTATAAATCGAAATAAACGTATAATTTTTGGAAAAATACAAATTGTAATGCAAAAAAAAAGGTTTTAAAAATGGGTTTTCTTACTAAAACAACTGCTAATGGAAAAAAAGCATTTACATATTTTTTTATTTGACAAAACGTTAATGTTACCTTACTTTTTTCTTGTGCCATGTAAAAAAAATAATTAAAGAATTTCCAAATTTTTTCAAATTGCGATCCGAATCTTTGATTTCATAAAGGTGTATATTTTACTTATATTATGGTTCAAGTTAGTTTTTTGGACTTGAATATGAAGCGTAGTGTTTTTTCTTTCTAACACCGTTTAGATCATAGGTTTCCAACGTGGGCGATAACGCCCCTTTGGGGGCGTTTCAGACCTTCAGAGGGGGGCGGTAGAAGACAAAGAGAAAATAGGGGGCGTTTTAGACTTTTAGAGGACGGTAGGAGACCCAGAGAATCCCATTCCACCCCATCCCATCTTGCCCCATGCCATTACGCTGCTCCGTTGTGGTAAGTATTCGTGACGACAATTGCTGTTTCAGATTCACGAGTTAGGGGGCGCTAGAAAAAAATCAGCTAGATCATATTTCTTTCTGAGATAGTATGGAAAACACAGCGATTTCTAAGTGACCTATATGAATTGTTCCGAAAAGCGAATAAATTAATCTTAGGGGTTGAGAAACTTCAAAATATAAAATCTTCGTGAGAAATATGTTTTAAAACTGTTGCAATTTGGAACGCAATAGCTACAACGCTAGTTGCACCATAATATTGCATATTTCCCTGACGCATATCTTACGGTACGTAATATTGACACCTTTCTTGGGTTATTTTCTTTACAAGATAATTGGTATCCTACCGGAGGCCGATGGTCAACTTAATATTGGTGCCGAACGTGTGTATAATATGTTTATGCCCGTAAAATTGGCGCCCAACGTGTTTATAATGTGTTTATGCACGTAGGATTGACGCCCAACGTGTGTATAATATGTTTATGCACGTAATATTGACGTCCAACATGGAATAATTTTCTTTATGTACTATTACAATATATTTACTTTGGTTACGTTAAATTGACATATTTTTTCAGTGTATTTAGGTAAGGTTTGGTTAGGTTAGGTTGAGTAAGGTTAGGACGCCCGAGAAAGATATGGTACGATCAAGTGAATCAAACGAGTCAGAATACAGAAGACAATATATGAATGTGAATGAGGCAAGGGATGTGTGATAAGAATGAACTGTTTGGCGACCCGTCCTCTCTGCCTGATGGTTAGTTAGTTTGTTACATTAATAATAATACCTATTCGTATTTGGTGTAGGGTGTGCCGTTAGTGTTAACAGGGGAGGTGAAAATAAAATTAATACTTCATAATGAATTGCCAATTTGCTAATTATACTCTAAAAGGCACGCATTAATTAAAGGGAGAAGTCAGACACGTTCCGAGCAAGTACTGTCTACGTACAACGGACTATTTCGAAAAACTTTCATCAAACGTTAATGATGGTTAACAGTTGAACTCATAATATTATACTAGCTGACCCGGAAAAACGTTGTTCTACTTCATACATTATTTTTGCGTCTTGCTGGCAAAATGTTTTTATTCAAAAATTTATATTTGTATATATCGAATTATAAAATTTGAAAGCGAATATCATCTCCTTTTAAAAACAGTCTTTAGTTTTCGGATACGTTCACAAATACTTCATTTATTTGGATATTATTGCTGATAGAAATTTCAAATATTTTACAGATTTATTTTACTGCTTGAGTATATGTCAAGCAGTAAAATAAATCAATAAATTATTTGGGAAAGTTATGATTTAATTTTAGTTTCAATAAAATCATTTTAAAATAAACCCGCACGTGACTAAAATACTTCAGTGTGTATTTTTATTTAAGTTCTTACAAAACTAATTTATTAAAGATTTTTTTTACATTCTTATTTTGCTTAGATATTATTGAAAAACTATTATACTTATGATTAAAAAATAATTATACAATGTACATAATTTCAATACTTTTATCAAAAAGCTGGTACGGAGAATAATTAATCTTTCTCGTTGGATCCGCCCTATACGATCGTAAGAACATCTTTCGACGAAATATGAATTCTCGGCCGCTGGCTGGTTAAAACCTTTAAGTATGGACGTGGAGTCTCAGAGGCTCCGCACGGTTCTCAAGTTCTTTGTTTCACACACTTCCCTCCACTCCCCGCACCCGAGCGTCTCACTAGCTTCACTTTTAGTAGCAAAATAGACAATGAGGGAGGAGGTTGCAACGCTGGGTGCGTAGCACGTGGGTAATAATCATCGAACTGTTGGCTGGAGCAAATCAGGCTCCACGTCCAAATACAAAATATTTTGATAGTTTTCGTGCTTTTTTTAGATTTTTTGTTATGAAAACTGTTTTTTTTACGTTCGTATATTAAATTAATAGATAAAGAAGTTTTTTTTGTTCTAGTGTTAGATTTAGTTACTTTTAATGTGTCAAAATGATAAGTTTGAAAATGTGTTATGATAGGTGATTTTTCATATTTTGTATAATTATAATAAAGAAAATTGATTACAAATTCTTATTTTTTTCTTATTAAAGACCTATATTTAGATATAGATAGGGTTTTGCCGCGGTTCAGAATCTGTTTCTAGAAAGAAATGTATGTGTAGTAAGCCTGAGAGACTCCAAAAATATTTGACGTCCATACTTAAAGGCCCTTAACGCTTATTTCTAACGACAAGTTTTTTTTTTACAGCACCAGCACTAAACTAATAGCAATATTCATTAAATCGCCTACTTTGTATTCTTTCTGGCATCAGGTGGCACTTTATTAGTTCGCGATGTACATTTTAATTGTTTCATTTAATTACTCGTCCGTGGTAGAGAGCTGGAAATGTGAAGGAAAAATGGAATAACTTGGACACACCCTAAACTAATTGAAGTGCTACATTTAGAATTTATTCGTCATTAAATAAGGGGTGACAGACGAAAGGGTGTTTTTTTAACTCATATATTCGTGGCTGGAAAACATCAGGGTCGGCTGACCAAAGTTACTAAACTAAATGTATAACTTTTTTAAGAAGATTTTTATTATTATTGGTTTTCAACGTGCAATCCCGTTAAACCGCAATAAAGCAGTTTTTCAACAGGACGTTAGTGTTCAATTACAATTTAAATATTATTACTAGGTATAACTATACAGATTGTCACAATTAACACACATGAATTAATATAAAATATCTCTATTTAGTAACCATTGTTTCAGTATATATCTCAATCTACATATTTGTAGAATTGAAATTTTTTGTATTACTTGGTAACATGTTAAATATTTTTGGCACGTTATATTCCAGTGTTCGCCGTCCGTAGTTATTATTATATCTAGTATTTTGTACCATAATAAGGCCTGCACCGGTAATATTGTTAAATTCTGGTGCAACAATGATATTTATTTTTTTTATTTATTTATTTATTTCAAGACTTTTGTTTTTACATTGAAAAAATGATAACATATGCAAGGTTATACAACTTTTTTTTTTTAATTCTACTACTCCATAAATTGAGCTCTAGGAGCTCGTGTTTATGGGAGGAGTATTTATACACACGCAAAAAATAAAATAATAATAATGTTCTAATTAAATGTTTAAACAATATTCAAAGAACTTATGAGATAAATACAAATATTAATTGACATAGGTTCGTAATTTAGGAAAAAAATAGTTATTCAAGGTCAATACTTTTAAAAAAAATATTAAATATTACAGTTAAAGTAAGGGTAAATTAAATTAAATTAAGGGTACAATATATCATTATCCAATTTCAGGGACTTAATTTGTTTTTTGAATTGTTCATATTTCAATGTTTCAGTTACACAAATTTTCTTTTTAGATAATAATATATTGTACTATCTTACACCTAGATACAGATAGTGGTGCTGAGCCGTGGTAGTTTTAAGCATAGGGATGGCTATTAAGCCATTCGTTTTAAATCTATTGCTTATGCTATCAGAGGGGTGAATTTTTTTAATAAAATACTCTTTATAAATTTGAAATAAGGCGTTTCTCTTATACAATTCTGTGATGGATGGTACATTAAATTCTCGAAATATCTCTAGAGTAGGGAAGTCGTATGTTTCATCTCTGTGAAAAAATATGTTTTATTGTAGGTTTATATATGTGTTATTATTTTTATTATATAAAAAGTCATTTTATTATAGGCTTTGCCACATCTATATATTTAAAAATCAAAATACGCTTGCTTATAAATATGTATATAAATTAGTTGTCCATGCATTGCTATATTATTAAGCAAAGAAAATGTTTAAAACTTTCAAAATATCTTCTTTCGACCCTCGCGAAGGTTTCTGGATTATTACAACCACATGACAATACATTTGAAAACTTTTTTTAACATTACAAAAACTCTTGCGAAACTGTCGAAAATGTCTCTGGAGAATGACATTTTGCAAACATCGATTGTTGAATCAAAATTCAATTTTCGGATAAATTCTTTAAACTGATGAATTTAATCGAAGTACTCACCTATGGTACTAACCAAAATCAAATACTTTGAATCTAATCAAAAATTATATTTAGTTTAAATAGGTACCTACGTTAGGTAATTTGATTGGATGTTCTTATAATATTATATGAAAAATGATAACTTGTAAAAAAAAATTGCAATAGGTGGCACGCGAGCTGTTTGAAAATTTAAATGTTCTGTAATGGGATCGCGGGAGTGGGGTTCACGGGATAGAGAAGGGGGAATGCGGGGAAGGTGGAGGGGGAACACGTGAGGGGAAGGGGCCATGGGAGGGGAATTGAAGGAGGAAGAAGAACGGGACGAATGGGAAAAGACACGCAGGGAGAAACAATTTCTTTATTAGTGGCGTTGCAACGCATGCCGAAACTCACTAATAATTCAATAAAACCAAAACCGCAAAGGGAAGGAGATTTAAACTTTAAACCAGATTTTACATCCCTTATACTTTTTTTTATGGGCTTATTAAAATTCTCGATAATTTTAAAGGACAGGACGAGTTCTATTCGCTGTATTTAATTAAAACATAAAAAATATTTCTACGCAAAAAAATTTTAAACCGAAAACACGTGATTTTGTTTTACATTGTTGTTCTTCGAATTTGTTCTTCTCAAAAAACAGGCATTTATTGTATTTATTTTGATACAATATTTAACATTTCAATAGTAATCCAGTAATGTTGGACTCACTGGGTGACAAACTCGTGTTGAGGCCTCCATTTTATAAAATTTTAAAAAAAAATTAAAAATATACACAATAAATTTAAAATATACAAATATATTTAAAGTTATGTGTAAACGGTATGTTTTATTATTGCTATGAAATTTTGTTAATATTGTATTTTTTGTTCTTTAATCCATTTTGTTATTTTTGATTTTTTTTTTAGTTTTCCTCAATTTTATTTTCAAGTGTTAGACTGTTAAATGCTTTTATAGCATGATATTTTAATACAATTTGGGAGACGGGAATGGGTACCACCGCCCTGGGAACCTTTATTGGATAACCAACACCTCTGCCATAGGTCACCCCAAGTGGTTCCCTACGTTTGGTGATTTAGCAGGGGTGCCCGAGTGCATAGGGTAAGGATTGTGTAGGTCTTGGAGGCAGATGACCAGGACACACTGAACCCCGGATTCCTACCCACCCCTTAAACCCCCCACACAGCATCCCAGATGACATTAGCCCTGAGGGAAATTATTTTCCTCAGGGCCTCCTGTGTGGAGCTCATGTAAAAAAATATACATTTGTCGAAAGTTTGTATTTACCGTCGGAGTTTTTTTATGTTTTCTTTGTACGTTTGTTTAATTGGTCTGTTAGTGATATTTTGTGTTTGTGAATTTGTTTTTTTTGTTGTCCAAAATAAACTTTAGTATTGTTCTAACATATAATTGGCGCTTTTCTAGTACGTCACAACTGTTGAAAATTTGGTATGTGTCAGTCAGTCTATGCTTTTGAGTATTAAAATTAAGATCGTTTAAGATCGTTTTCTGCCTATGTAATCGATAGCCAAGTTTGTAGTCCTCCCCAAGCAATTATTCCATATTCTATTTTTGATTGACCAATGCAAAATATAATGTTTTAATTTGTTTTATTTTACATATATGTTTCTTATGTTTTGGAAAATGTGTATTATTTTGATGAGTTTATTTGTGATTTGTTTGATGTGATATTTTGTTTTCTTATTGTAGTTGCACTCTTGTCAGAAGGTATTAAATAGGTAAATTCCAATGAAAAATGTTTATTTTATGAAACATTATTTGAAGTATAACTGTGCCGCCATAAAATGAAAGGGTAAAAATGCAAATTTGATTAATTACTGGAGCGGGGGTTAATGTTATTCAAAACGTTTTTGAAGAAAAACTGTGCTTAATTGTGTTCATGAATAGCAAAATATTCCGTCCAAAGCTAATAGGCTCTCAAACGTCGTCGGTTAGGTTGCTAGATTTTTCGTAATTTTTTCGGTTTCCTTTTGCATTTTGAAAATATACGATTTTTAATTAAACATCTCTTTTCATCCGGCGAAAAATACCTATGTTACATTACGAAATTTCGTGTAATAAGTTTCAAGGAAATTTTTCAACAGTTTTTAATATTTTTAAGATATAATAATATTACATAGGGTGGACCACAAACATTTGCACTTTTGAAATAACCTTGAAACAATACAAATTGTATTTAAATAAATGATTATTGATAAGAACAAAAATATGCTGAAAAATCATTTCGTTAAAATAATTTCGTAACAAACCTCGGGGTATGTTGATCATTTCTTGATGGGTGTTCTTCTTTAATTGGAGCACAGTCGCTGGTTTATTTACGTAGACTCGAATTGTAAGATAATATTAATATATATATATATACAAATATATCCCATTAACATGACGTTTTATGTAAAAATAAAAAATTGCCAAGGTTTCTTTTTTTTTTTCAAATTGTGATCGGAAAATTTAGTTTCATGATGGTGATATATTAATTATTTTGTAGTAATTTCTTTTATTTGATTAAAGCGTGGTATTTTGTCTTTCTAACACCATCTAGAATCTAGATCATATTTCTAACCATTATAGTAAGGGAGACACAACGATTTCCATGAGACCTACGCGAAAATCGAACAAATACGTGTTAAAAATTTAACTGTTTTCTTTTTAATTCAATGAAGACAATATTTTAGCGAAACTCAAACGAAAATATGGAGACAGAAAAATTATAAAAAGATATTGGCACCTCTGGGACTCGAACCCAGGACCTTCTGCTTACATGGCAACAGCTCTACCAACAGAGCTAAGGTGTTTATATCCAATTGCAACTGGGAAAAGGCAAATACGCAAGGATTAATCAAATGAGAGAGGAGCTAAATTGGAATCCAATAAAAAAAGACTACTATTTAATGTGTTAATTTTTGTGCATAAAATTATGAAAAATCAAATTCCAAAATACTTTACGGATGAAATTGTTTTTAATAGAGACGAACATAATAACGAAACAAGAAATATAAACAGAGTTCGATTGCCACAAATGAAGAAATCAAAATCACAGAACTGCCTAATGTATAGAGGACTGAAGATGGATGATGAAATGCCTGAAAGAATGAAGAATAAAGAAAGAATGAATGTATTTAAAAGAAATGTTATGCTTACTGTAAAAATATTTAAATTTATTAAATGAAATGTTACATTGTGCTTATAAGTTTATATTAATGTAGTATAAACTAACTCAATAAATAATAAAAAATTTAAAAATTTAAAAAATTTGGTCACTTTTAACTATATTATAATACTTCGACTAGGAACTACCAACATTATCTTCATTTTCTTAACGCATATATTATTGGCTGCTATCTTTATATATGATTGCAAGATTCAAACCCGAACTAAATGCTGTCTGGATAATTTTTTACCCATTTTATTTTTAATATGTGACATCTTTTAACTTTTTCGCAAGTCTAGGGTGAATATTTATTTTTATTTTTAACTTTATAAGTAAAACGTCAAATTGTAATATTTAATTAAATGAAGACAATATTAGCGAAACTCAATCGAAAAGCTGGAAACGATATTGGCACCTCTGGGACTCGAACCCAGGACCTTCTGATTACATGGCTACAGCTTTACCAACTGTTTTCACTCAAAATTCTCTTTTCTCACATAATTATTCAAGTTGATTTACATTTCGCAATGTTGAAAGAGCTTCTTGGGAACATTCTTGGACGTGTAGTTTAATTACTAGCCATATAAAAGCTCTCCAGAAAGCTTCTGAATTCTTTTCAACTGCCCCCCGGGGTTCTGGGGAGAAAAATGTTCTTGGGCAAGTCGAATAAACAACGTTATAATTGCTTTTTTCAGTTTTTCGGCTTTCGTGTTGTGCTTTGTGAACCACTTTGAACTAATATTAACTGATTGAATTTATGAAGTATATTTGATTATTTTCTGACTCTAGAGGGATATACTTTCCCAATTTTCTCTTCCTTTTTTCCAGCTCCTTCCCCTCCCCACTACCCTCTGCCGGACAACATACCCCAATTAGAAACACGAGTGAAAATATTATCGTTTAAAATATAATCTTCTTAATATATAAAACAAAGTCCGGTCAGTTAGATACAATATATTACGCTATTAATGTAGAAAGGACAAAGATGAAAAAAATATTGCCAATATCTTAATATATAAAAAAAGTCGGGTTAGTTACAACATTTATAACTCCAGAACGGCTGGACCAATTTTTATGATCTTTGATTTGTTGGCTTTTTTTCCGCCCCGAATAGCAGAATATCTATTAAAACATCGGAAAAATTCACGAAAAAAAAATGATGAAGAAAATTCTTTTCCTCATACATTTCATACAGAACGAATTCTCATCTTTTGAAAGAACTGCAGCAATATTGTGATAAATATAATATTGAAAAGTGAGTTAATTCCAAAAATTCAAAAACGTCGAATGTCTATGCGCTAATTGTTTTGCTTCAATTCTTAAAATAACTTCTAATCAAGACTCGTGTTAGAATTAAATAAAAATATCGATTAATGTTTAATTTTGATTATTATTATTTATATTATTACACAATTTTGCACTATTGGGGATATGTTTGGGGGCTAGTTTTGACTGAGTGCTGGATAAATAAATACTTCACTTCCAAAGAGATACACAATTGTACTGAATACCACACAACCGGTATAATAAATAAAGCTAGTGGTGTTGTAATCTATGTCAGGGACGGTATACAAACACAAGTTGATGAACTCACTTTATCACAAGCAAACTGTCTAAAAATTGAGCTTAACAAAAAACTATGCATTTTTGCAATCTATAGATCACCATCATTCCACAACATTGATTCCTTCCTTAATTCACTTCACTCTATCACCAAATAATCATTGGAGACTTGAATATTAATACTATTCTTGACAATCATCGCCAATCCGATGATTATTTATGTTTTCTTACCGAAAATGCTTTTACTCCGATAATTGACACCCCCAATCGAGTACAAGGCGCAAGTAAATCCTGTTTGGATCACATCAACGTTAAAAACATTGACTTCACAGACTCGTTTGTTATACACGCAACAATTTCAGATCATTATACCACAGCGCTCGGCCTAAGAAATAAGCCTTCCTCTTCTCCTAAAAATAAATATATTTCTAAAATAAATTATCAAACACTAATTGAGGAGCTGTCAACAGAAAAGTGGCAAAACGTAATAGACCAGACTGACACTGAGCGAGCAATGCAGCAATTTATCACTAAATTACAATATTACATATCTAATCACACTATTAACAAAGTTATACCGAACAAACAATTTAAACTCATGCCATGGATCACCCCTGGCCTAGTTAAATCCATCAACAGACGTAATCAAATTCACAAAAATGCTAAAAGACAACCAGATAATATTCTAGTTCAAGAACAATACAAGAAATATAGAAACATATGTAAAAAACTAATTATTTCTACTAAAGAAAATTACTACAAAAAAAACATATATGAAAGCACTATAACTCCAAAACGCTTCTGGGAAATATTTCGTAAAATTACCAAATTAAAAAACAGCAAATTGTCTTTCATACAATCATTGGATATTAAAAACACAAGTACTACTAACCCCAAATTGATGGCTAATTTTGCTAATCACTATTTTACTTCAGTAGGAGCCTCTCTCGCAAATAAAATCCTTGAAAAATGTAAGAAAACTGAATCTGAACTAGCCAACATACCTACAACTGATCTTAATCTTAAAATAGACGAGATTCAAACAACGATTAATGAAGTCATGAAAATGATAGATGAGCTTAAGTCTTCAAATGCCTGTGGACCAGACAAAATTTCCTCAAATCTGCTGAAAGTATTGAAACCACTTATAGCGAGTCCTATTGCATACATTTGTAATCTTAGTTTTAAGACAGGCACATTCCCAAACCACCTAAAACAATCAGTTGTTATATTGATTCATAAAAATGGGAACAAATCGGATATACATAATTATCGGCCAATATCTCTACTCAACTCATTCATTTAATTTTTTCCCTTCTCTTTTTTATTTTATTTTATACAACCCATCTGTGTAGGACTATGATATGCAATGCTTACACGTTTGTTCTATATCTATATGTTTTAATCCTCTGTTATTAAGTACCTACCTAAGTAATTAATATTATTTTTTAAAAAACTTTGCTAAACAAAGAACAGTCACTTTGTTTTAATCTTTTATTTTTGTTTTGTTTTTTTTGTATTATTTACAGACCATGTTCCGTATGTTAATACTCATCCTAATTTGACTGTCCTAAAACGGGAATCCTCCTAGTTGGGCAGTCAAAAAATTTCTTAAATAATGTTTATAAATGTATAATCTTTTACTAAATAAAATAAATAAATAAAAATAAACGTAAGTTTTCATTTTCCAAGACAACTCAACAAGTAAAAATTTTTACAAAAAATCCAAAAGCCCCTAAATTATATGGTTTCTTAAAACTCCATAAACTTGCCAAACCAATCAGGCCGGTCGTATCAAGTTGCAATTCCCCAAATTTTAAAATAGCATCATTTATCACTAATGTATTCAATAACTCAAAAGTTTTTACTCCAAAATACACCATTAGAAATTCCTTTGACTTGAGTGGTGAACGTATGTCTTGCGGTATGAAAGAGACATGCGTGTATGAGTGAGACAACATGAGGAACGTATAAAAGGGTGCGATTGTTGTCCATTCGTCCTCTTACCATCAGACTTCCTAAGAATTACCATTGTACCTTATCCCGGATTAAACACCACTAGACTACCTACGTATTATTATTGACAAGTCACCTTGCACTGAGATCATCATCAGAGAAATCTGGATCCATCATAGAAGAGAATCCAGAATACATGGGATAACCGGCCACGGTCATCACACTTATATATCCCCAATAGTGCAAAATTAGTCTCCTTTGATGTCGTTAACCTTTTTCCAAATATTCCCGTAGCCGAAAGTAAAAACATACTTTCTAAATTACTACAAAATTCAAAGTTACCAAATAATTTCTCTAAGGAATTATCTCACCTGTTTAATGTATGTCTGAACCAAAACTATTTCCAATACAACGAACGTTTTTACCAACAAAAAGAAGGCCTGGCCATGGGGGCACCGACATCGCCGCTAATCGCTGATATATTCATGGACAATTTAGAAAATAATATCAATATAGTAAATCACCATTATTAAAAAACTTACTTGCATGGAAGCGCGATGTTGACGATGTGTTCTGTGTTTGGTTAGGAACTGAACGACAACTCAATTCCTTCCTGTTATTAATTAACTCCTTCCATACGTAAACAAATTAACTTCACAATAGAAATAGGTACCAATTCTACCTTAAACTTTTTAGATCTTTCATTATCAATCATAAATAATAAAATTGAATTTAAAATCTACCGCAAATCGACGTTCACCGATATAACTATTCACAATTCCTCTAACCACCCCGAATCCCATAAACATTCAGCTTTCCATTCCATGGTACACAGATTGGTTACAGTCCCTTTATCAAATACCAACTTTGCATTAGAACTATCTACGATCAAACAAATCGCAATAAATAACGGTTACAGTCCAAATATAGTCAACAACATTCTAAATAAAATAAATAATAAAAATTATCCACAAGTAAATTCTTATACAACAGTCCACCTCATAATAATAATATACCAAGTAATAATAATCAACCTTATCAATGGCGTAGAATCTTGTACATAAATAATTTCTCTCAAAACAGCGATAAAAACCTCCCATCAGATATCAAACCAGCATTTTACACTAATAATAGTATAGGTAAGCTTTTAATGAACGGCAAGGACAAAGATAATAGTCTATCTCACTCGGGAATTTATTCACTTCAATGCAGCGAATATCCCTTTTTTACATAGGCAAAACAGCACGCAATATAAACACCCGTGTCAAAGAACACCTTAGATGTTTACACAGCTCTGGATTTTCGGAATTTTCAAACCACTTGATCGAAAAAGACCATAAATTTGATAGAAAGACAGGCGCCACACTAATTCATAAAAACAACATCGGTATTAGGCTAGACAATTTAGAAGCACTTGAACTAAGGAAAGCCATAAACACTAACAGTAAGGTAGTTAATAACCAACTAAATTAAATAAAAGTCCCATACTAAGATTGTTCCCTATTGACAAAGAACACGCCCGTTCCCTTCCCAATTCTCCATCTACACCTATACCTACTTCCTCCGTTACTTGAAGAGTCCAGCCCATTTGGTTAAATCATGTATTAGCTATAACACACATGTAAATTAATTTTAGTAGATATTGTACTGCCCTGAAGAAGCTACGGTTGTAGCGAAACCCGGTAGGCATAAATTATAAAAAATAAAAGTGATGTTTACAAAGTTATTGTTTTATTTTAAATTATGTCACATCACAAAGTAACTGCTTCATATGAACAAAAAAAAAGAAAATGTGTGTTTTTCATATATTTTAGCAGCAGGGAGGAAAATCAGGGGAGAGGGGAACGGGGGAGGTTGGGTCCGCAGAGAGGGAAGAGACGAGAGAGGAGAAAGGCGGGAAGGTGGAAGGGAACGGGACGCACCGGAAAGTACATGCAGGGAAATCTTGCAGGGGAACAGTTAGTTCAAAATAAAATAATTATAATATCTTCTTAAAAAAGCATCAGTGCGAAGAAAGAATAAAAATTGAGATAACACCATGTTCTTCTAGATTAGTTTCTAAATTAGTGTCCTAAAGGTTTCATCTTGATGTCTCTATGAGTTTATCGAACAAAAGAGCAGTGATGAATTTTGAGATAACAAGAATAATTTCCGCAGAAGTGCTCAAACATGATATACAGTGTGTCCCAAAAGTCAAGTTAGTTAACCCTTGGAGGGGTAATAGGCATCGTATAAGTAAAGTGTTCAGTAGTAATGTTATATTCTGCATTAGTCAGAAGTAAACTGGAATATGCCTCGCCAATTTGGAACCCGCAGTACAAAGTATACATATATAGCATAGAACATATTCAGAACAAATTTATAAAATATCTTACCTTCAAATTCAACAATAACTTTAAATATACATTTCATATTTTGCAACAAGGGCGAGCAATAGCTGATTTGACATTTATACACAAAATTTTAAATAATAACATCGACTGTACCAAACTTCTTTCCCTGGTTAATTTTGACATACCATTATGACGTACACGACATACAGAACTTCATTAAAAGACAAATGCAGCAACTAATTCGCCAATCAATCGTGCTCTTAATATGTTAAATAATAATAATTTAAATTAAATTCTAACATCGACATTTTCTCCGATTCACTGCCCAAATTTAAAAAGAGCATCATGTCAATAATATAAATTATCAATAACATACCTACATACATACACACATACTCACACACACACACACACAAATTCCCACTACACACATCACCCTATAATTACTTAATATGCCTACCATAAATAAGACACTACAATGAAACAATGAATTATATTTATTATTTGTAAATTTTTTTTCACCGATGGACAATTTAAATTACTGTTTGTTTCTGTTTATAAATAAATAAGCAGATCTTAACGGACCAGATAGATTCCATGACGGTTGATCCCCGACAGGTTGGCCACCGAAAAAAAGTATTTAAAATTGTGAATAATCGAGTAGATAGTATCTTAGTCAATCAAATCAAGTTATACGCAAGGCACAAATCTACCAGAAGCAACCAGCCAGCGGTCGAAAATTCGTCGAAAAATGTTCTTACGATCATACAGGGCGGTTCCAACGAGAAAGATTAATTATACTCCGTTCCAGCTTTTTAAAATTATAACTCAATATCGATTTTCTTTCATTCCAAATTTGCTTTAATTTATACCTACGTCCAAAAATGCTGAAAGGCGTGATGATAAAACTTTTAATATTATGTACTTTTTGTAATTATTTTTTGATCATAAGTATTTATCAATTTTTAATGTTTAAGCAAAATAAGAATGTAAAAAAAATTGAAATATATTAGTTTGTAAGTGCGCAAATAAATAAACAAATTGACCAATTTTCGTCAAGAAACATATGTACGTATATATTTTTTAATGATTTTATTTAAACTAAAATTAAAATTCTGAAACAAACGTTTACCATATAATGTATTGATTTATTTTACTGCACGATCATATAATTTGAAATGGGTGTTTTATAATACAAAATATCTTTTGAAAATTTAACAAATTTGCCAACTACCTTTGGTATAACCTTATTATACCCTAAATAAACATTTTTTCTCAGAATTTAAAACATAGTTTCGTTTACTAGATAAAAGAACAATCTTTCGAAATCAATTTATATTTTTTTGTGGAAAAGAGTCAATACGTCTAAAATCTGATTTAAAAGTGTCATTTTTCTGGTTTTCTCTGGTTATACCCTCTTAACATATTTTGGACCGAATTTTTTACCAATAATACTGGATATTTTAATCCTATGTCTAGAATGTCTCGATCATACTACGATCTTGTTAAAACACACAGTATCATAGATATTTTTGTAAATAATATATCTTGTTTTAAGAAATATCTCCACGAATATTGAACCCAAAAAAAACGTTTATTTTATTTTTAATAAATATTTTCTACTTATTATGTATTTCAAATTTATATTTAGGTTTTTTAAGTTATGTATAAAAATACTTACATTGGTTTTCATGTGTTTGCTTCTGTGAAAATGCAAATAATTTTATTATTGCGGACATATTAGTCTAGGGATATTTATATTTGTATTTTAATTTGTTTTATATTATTACCCACAAGAGTGTTTTATAAATATCCTGTTTATGTCTCGAATACAATTACAAAGCATTGAATTTTTTGGTGTAAGCCTAAATGACTTTCGGCAGTCTATATGCAATGTGCAATTTTTAAAGCCTTTTAAATCCTTCTTCATGCTTTGACTTTTAGTTATCTTCTATGTGAACTTTTTATGTCATATATTGTCATTGCTCTTTATTTATATGTGCTCTCATTTCACTGTCATATCTGTTTCTTATTCGTGTTATTATTATATTTTTAGTGGACTCTTTGTCAGAAAAAAAATAAATATTTTTATTATGCCAAATCATTTTTTGTGAATTTCTTTGTCGCTTTTGCAATGAATTGGTTTTTTGTACTGTTTTTGAAAATAAATAAATATAAAATGGAACAACACAGGAACATGTGTAAATATCGCAATTATTATATATAAATAAAGTTGACTTGTGGGGCACCCTGTATAAATTAGTGCGGAAAACTAAAAAGTGTCGGAAAAGTTACATTCGGAGATGTGAGAAAAGATTAATTTAAGGAGAAGGGAAGAGAAAAGTCTAATGACCGAGATAAATTACACGGACAAACATTCAGTCACATGTCCAGGAAGTTTTTCTCGAACAACTTTGTTTCTGGAGTTTTAATCCAGCTTTTAATTTCCGTCAAAAAGGGGATTCTGTAACTTTCGTCTTAGTTGGCGTTACGAGACAATTAAGACAAAAAGACAAAATCCGTCGGGTATTGCAATGCGTCCGTCGTGTGTTGTCGGCTGTCAAATCTGTTATTTTCTATGGTTTTCTATGGCTTTTCTATGCCTGTCGTGTGTTGTTGTCTTAATTATCTACATAAAAGCACGAATTACTATTTATTAGTTATAATGACTACTTACATATACGCCTAATAGGAGTAAATAAATGATTAACTGTTTGTCGTATTATTTTAATGTTTGTACGTAAATTCGTTTCCTGCCAAACTAACTGGAGATGGGTAAATTTTGAATTTTGCTGGAGGCCTCCGAGAGCTTCTTTTTAAAATTACTCGAGATCCCGAGCCTGAGTTCTTGGGTGCGGACTGGGTACATAGGTGCTGTTGCGGCTACCGGTATGCACGGGTTCACTTGAGTACGAGTCGCTTCTACGACTAGTTTTGAGTTCAACAGAAATCTAAAACCAAAAGGTAGCAAGTCAATGGCGATATCGGTTCCATTTACAAGTTGTGGTTAAACCCCCCTGAGACGACTTATTTATACAAATCTAAATGTCAATTTTTTAAGGTGTCTAAACTGATTTATTACCGGTTAAACCAACTTGCTGAGAAACTAAATGAGACAGTTGACACTCCACGGTTTATTTATTTATTAACAGCTTTTACATAATATACAGTAATAAATATACAAGTGAACTGAAGTCAAGCCACAGAAGTTTCTTGATAAAGTTTATATTGGAAATGAAGTTTTAATATCTTAAAATTAATTTTGGGTTATAGGGAGGGGAGGGGAAGAGGAATATAGGAAAAGGATAGGAGATGCTCCCAATACATTCCATACTTTCATATGAATAATCAATCGTACGCGTTACTTCATATCGGTATTTCTTTATTACTAAAAATGTCAATGCTGTGAAGTTTTTATCATATTGTGCACTTGTATTTTTATTTATTATCTTTTGTATTTTTAGTTACTTTTATTGTTATTTAAATTTTATGTAATGATAGATACTGCTACCCGGCTCAGAACAGATATTGTCTAGTGAGTCGGGTAGCGCACATTATTTGTATATACTATTGATGTTAATAAACGCCCGGGTTACCGGCTTTAATAAAAATAAAAAATAAAATTTAAAAAATATGTACACGAGGAATTAGGGATTTTTTTCTAATATTTGTTCTACATGAGGGAAAATAAAATAAATCGGATTGTCGGGTTGATCTTGACGGAATATGAAAATTTATTAAATTGGTAAGCTCTGGTGAGTCCAGGCCATTATTTAGCAATTTAAACAATAGGATTTGATCAAAAATTAGACGTCGTGTTTGGTGGAAGTTGAAATTGTGAAATTTGATGTATTCGGTGTAATTTGAGATGTGTAAGTTTAAAATTATGTGGAGATCTGTTTTCCCCGCACTAAATTTTAAGGTTTCATTTAAAACTTCATTTTAAGTACTCATTTAAAAACGTTATATTGTTTAGGTTTTGTAAATACAATAAGGAGTGGGGAATAAATAATTTGGTACCGCGCGTTTTCGTACCGCGACAAAATATCTCCGATAAAATAACCTCCGACAAAATATCACTCATCAAAACATCATAATATCCCAAGGACAAAATATCCTACGGACAAAACATCCCCCGACAAGGAAGGAAGGAGACAAAGCAAGGAACTTACAGTTTCGATTTAAATTTTAAATTTGGCGTCTAAAGGTTTTGTTGGGTTGGGTTAGGTTAAGTTTTGTTGGTTTGGGTTAGATTAGGTTAGGTTAGGTATTATTGGGTTAGTTTACGATATTTTGTCATAGATATTTTATCGGGGGATGTTTTGTCCGTAGGATATTTTGTCGGGGATATTTTGTCGCGAGATGAAAAGTCACGGAACCAAATAATTTTCCTTACTTTATTAATTAGCGTTTCATGGAAGGCATTTCTAGTATGCGTTGCCTATTCAGTGGTTCCGTGTTATTATTATGTACTTTCCTAAATGAGTGAAACAAGATGGCGGGAAAGACAATAATATTGTTACAATGTTAGCTGTAATGGCCGCCTTACTTACCTACTGTATTTTATATGCGGCAGAATCATAAATACATATTATTTATCTGAATATCTCCCCTACATATTACGAATTTTTGTATCGTGTGGCGCAAATTTTTGAAAACTTCTTTAGCGCCGTTGTGATTTGAAACTCGATGAAACGAAAAATCGACAAACACATACATCCATGGGATTTAGCCTGCGAGAGAATGAGATATATTAGCGGGTATCCTCTTTGTGCGGTGTTTCGTAGCCTCCCCACGCTTGTCTACATTCCGTTTTATGACGGTTTCATTTCTACCGCGTTTGAACTCGTAGTGAACTAGAGTCCCTACTGCTCCCAACCGTCTGGAGCCAGTGAGACTATGGCGACCCCGATTCCCCGCACAACATGCTCAAAGATGATATAGGCCTAGAGCAGTGGTTCTCAAACTTTTTTGACCAGGGACCACTATGACATTTATTTGTTCTCACAAGGTATAATAATGATAAACTTTTCGCGTCCTTGCAATTACTACCATTTTGCAATTCAGTGTTCTCTTCTTGGACTTTTTCAGCTACCTCTCCATCGTTAATACCAAAAGGGTTACGAATCAGCTTTTGGATACCTTTCGATTTGGTTGTGTAGTAAATGAATAAATGTTTCGTGGACCACATTTTAGATCTCGCGGACCACCGGTTGGGAACCACTGCCATAGAGGGAAATAATTTTCTTCAGGCTCTCCTGGAATTAATGTTAAAAAAAATACTTATAAAAAACCTAAATGATCCAAGTATTACGAACATTATTATTGTACCTAGATTGCAGTTGGCAATACTTTTTCGAAAAGTAATAGATGTGCTCAACTGGAAAGAAAATAGTTATGAGAAGGCTATAATAACATACCTCAATAATAATAATAATCAATGTTAGCATAGTACCAATCTTCTGTATGGATTCTCTATACTTTAAATAGCATATTTTACTTCATGATTATAGTTCCACAAAATTATTACTTAGGTAGGTATATCACGTAAAAACCCGTGTAGGCGTACAAAAAATAATGTTTGTAATGTTGGTAAATGTTTGTACATGTTTGTAAATGTTTGTAAATGTTTGTAAATATTTGTAAATGTTTGTGAATGTTTGTAAATGTTTGTAAATATTTATAAAAGCCCATACAGACGTATAATGTATTATCTTATCTTACCTATCTACATCAATAAAAATGTGGGTTCCATATATGTTTGTGTCCGCAAATCTCGGAAAGAAATCGATGGATTGACTCAATTTTTTTACAGAACATTGCATTTTAGCAGACGAGTGTTTCTATATAACAAGTTCTGGTGATATGAAATTTGTATTAAAAAAAACTAAAGGTGTGGCGCGAGTGGTATGAAAATGTATGTTTTTCATACATTTAAGCGGCAGGGAGGAAAGGGAAAAGGGGGAGGGTTATGAAGTGGAAGGGGAACGCGGGAGAGGAAGGGGATGCGCGAGGGGAAAGGGGACGCGTGGGAATGGACATGCGGGGAGAAACAATTTATTTCTTTGAATGGCATTGTAAATTGTAATGCACGCCAGGTACCAGCTAGTAATATAAAAAATAAATATTTGTAAAAAGCATTAACTTTGTGGCTCGCCATAATTTACAATAAATACTTTATATGTGTATTTATTGTAAAAAATAAATATTTGTTTTTCTCATGCCACCATGTACAATATACAATTTACGCTCCTAGTACTGACGGAAATGTACGGAGACGTATCTTTTATGAAATACAATACGCAATTTATTCAAAACAATTCTACGCCCAAAATTCATATACTCTTCCCACCCCACCCGATCTCAAAACGGTCCCAGGCACTGAAAATAAATATTATCTACACACTAGAAATGCCTTCCACGTTCCGTGTAGATTTTAATGAAAACCGATGTGGCCACTTTTTTTTAATGTGACACCCTGGAAGAGCGCCCATGACAGTACGTATTTTTTCACGTAAGCTCCACGCAGGAGGCCCTGAGGAAATCAATTTCCCTTTGGGGATGCTGTGTAGAGGGTCTTTTCAGAGAAAGTAAGGAGATGAAGTATAAAAATTTATGAGAATGAGTAGGAATCTGGGAGTCAATGAGTCCAGGAGTGTGGGACGAATGAATACATCGCTTCCACTGCTGTGCAAGGCAATGTTTCCATGAGTCCTACTGGAGAGATCAAAATGTCTTCCTCAACCAGTTTCTTTCTCAGTAAGTAGGCAAACGCATCCCCCGCCAAGTCCTTGACAAACCTAAACCCATCAACCCGGGCAACCCTGTAAGTCACCGAACGTATCGAGCCACTTGGGAAGACCTATGGCAGGGGTGTTGGTTATTCAACAAACGGTTCCCGGGGCGGCAGTGCCCATACCCGCCTCCTAAATTGTAGAAAGTCCATTGAAAATTAAAACAATAATTATGAGATAGGTAAATAGCTGACGTATCATCACTTCTGCCATAGGTCACCCCAATTCGTTCGCTACGTTTGGTGACTTGGTGGGGCTGTCCGGGATCATGGCGTGAGGTTTGTCCGGGTCTTGGCGGCGGATGCGTCTGCACACCAGCTGCATGGCAGGTCGGATCGGGAGAGAATAGTTGAGGGAGTCCCTTTGACTTCTACAGCCGTACTTTCTCAAAACATCGCCTTGCACCGCAGTGGGAGGGATGGATGTCTCTCCTGGACACACTGACCCCCAGCTTCCTACCCAACCCTCATACCTTTTTCCTGCCCAGAACTTTCTTCAAAAAAACTCCACACAGCATCCCCAAAGATGACATAGACATAGAAATGGATAACGCGTCGGGTATTTTATTTATGAACGTGCAACAATACCAGTACCTACTGAATCTTTCTCATTCTTTCTTCATTCCTCTTTTTTTAACTGCGAATTATGTTCACATCTGCCAAATCTCCACCGTTCTTACCACCCCTCTATGTTTCAACGCGGAACCAGACCATATTTATCAGTACCTACCTACCAAACCACCCCACCTCTTTCCTATCTTCCCTTTGACTGAGTTATGACTGCCTTCTCCGCGTTTATTCGCACGCACTTCTTCAAAGCGATGCTAAATTATGTAGGCATCTTTTTGTTTACGTAAATGAAAACGTCAGATTTGAATTCTTACAGTCAATGGCTTCTGATATAAAAATGCCAAATATATCTTCAACATGTTATAATAATATATTAAAGGATCTGTTATAATGAAATAATGGCTATAAAAAATCGTTGAACGAAGTCTGATTGAGGAATTCGTGTTTAAAATGATCTAAATTGAAATATGTGACCGTAAATATGAAAAATCACACAAATCTGATAGGAGATCACGTCCGTTATCTCATAACGATCCCACAAAAGATATAGAATCGCTCTTCTGAGCATCACAGTTTTAAGTTTTCGGATACAGTCAGAAACCTTATATTTATTTGGTTTGTTTTGCAAATCTGATATAATCTGTCCTCTCACAAAATATCCTCGAAGCCCGAGGTGTTAACACTGTTAATTTGTTAACAACTGTGTGCACTAAATCATATAAAATGTAAAAAAAAGTATGTGAAAGCCCATAAGGGCGTGGATAATGAATAAATAATTAAATCAATACGAAGGAAATTGGATGAGGAAGGTTGGGAAGTACCTGAATATTTAGATCTTGTCATCAAATATAGCTTTGCCATTTCAAGCAACAACTTTTCTATTCTGAATGGTAACATTTTTTCACCAGGGTGATACTGAGATTATCTACACACAGACAAAAAATCTTCTGTTATTTCTTCTCTTGACATGATACGACTCGAGTATTTGATTCACTTGGTCTTGCCATGATGCAATGCTGCCTCGTGAGCTGCTTGAACGAGTTTTATTTTGCTCTATTATTTCTGCTTGTATTACTAACCTGATTTGTTGTATTATGTTTTTTTCCTGTTAAGCACTTGCATACTGCTTTCTAATAACGGATGCAGGGACACTGGAGGTACTGGAGGATTCGTTCAAAATAAATAAATAAAGCTTCGTTTAACAAAAAAAAATTGAATGTTGCGAGAGCATTGAAGGAGTAACCATCTGTTACTTATACCAGGGCGGGTGATAACCTCCAGTGGTCATGCCATGTCTTCCTTTAACATTAGATTCTATGAGCAGAAGTGAATACGGAGGCGGTCCATCCTCTCTTTTAGTTACTTAATGTGCTTAATTTACTCGTATTTAATTTTTTTAAATCCACCATCAGAAAAACGCTACGGATATTAACATCAACAAAATATTTAACTCCGGAATACCACAAGGCTCTCTCTGGGGTGCTCTACTAAATTAAGTGTTTTCAACTTAAACTTCTCTACAGCAATACTTTCTATAATTCATCTGGCCGCCACCACAGCCCGCCGCTCATGCTCTAAGAGCTTCCGGTTAGGTTATACTCGCTTCCGGTGGAGGAGAATCCACTTCCGCCGTCTCGCGGGGCCTCCAAAACCTAATGAAAGAACCGTTAAGTCGTTGAAGGGTTAATCTTTGATGAATTCATAAAGTTGTTTGGAATCCGTTAGATTTTTCTTAAAAGATGGTATGAAAATGTAACATTTTTGGAACACTTTTTAATCCAAAACAGTCTCTAACGAAAGATGTTAGTGCGATTCTATTCACATTCCAACCCTAGGAAAATATTTTTAAAATAATGTTATTGTAATTCATCAATTTATCGCAAAGAAGGTTTTTTTTTAAATATTAACCCTATACAGGGGCCATCTTTGAAGATGCTGTGTAAAGGGTCATTTTGAGCAGAGGAAGAAGTGAACATGGGCCTTGAAGAGACTTTTAGGAAGGAGGAAATACATAGACTGGCAAATCATTACACCGCCAAGTTGTTGAAATCAAGAACGAGTCGTAGAAGCGAATCGTTCTCATGTCAACCGTGTAAATATGTTGGGCGCGCATTCGGGGTGTTTCCCAACTATGCACCAGTGCCGAGGGACTCCTTCAACCATTCTCTCCCGATCCGGCCTGCCGTGCAGCTGGTGGGCAAACGCTTCCACCGCCAAGACCATGGCAAACCTCACCCCATGATCCTGGCACCCTGCTAAATCACTAAAAGTAGCGAACCACTTACCACCTATGGCAGAGGTATTAGTTATCCAAACTATGGTTCCTGGGGCGGCGGTACCCATACCCGCCTCTCAAACTGGGAAATAGGACTCCGTTTTCCAAGCGATTTATGTGCATATTACCTATATTCGTGGTGATATAAGACACATTTAGAAAATACACATTTTTGGATTGTAGGTGTATTCCTCTGAAATCGATTACAAATTACCTCAAGCCAAACCACAATTCCTCTAATTTTGAGTGGCTTTTACAAGTATAAATAAAAAAAATTCAAACAGCAGAGAATCTAACAAGCACGTACTTATCGCATCAAATATTCACAAACGTTTGAAGAACTCAATGGATGCCGTGTTCCCATTTTGCCTACCGAGCCATTGCGGCGCGCGGTTCGTTGATCCCTTTTGATATTATGCAGTGATTTTTCTTCCTCTTTCATCTTTCAGTTTTCCTTTTGCAAAGAAAGCCACGTTTCAACTGAGCTTTTTAATCAACTTTCCTAAGGCGAGACTCTTAAATTCAAGAAAGATAGAAAAACGTTTTACAATTCATGTTAAGAAAGAATAATTGGTAATGCGCATTTTCATCCCGCGACAAAATATCTCTGACAAAATATCCTACGGAAAAAACATCCCCCAACAAAATATCTACTAAAACTTAACCTAACCTAACCTAACAAAAAAATTGGACAAAAACTCAGTTAGTAGAGCTGTTGCCATGAAAGCAAAAGGTCCTGGGTTCGAGTCCCAGAGGTGCTAATATATTTTTCTGATTTTTCTGTCTCCAGAGCTTCGATTGAGTTTCGCTAATATTGTCTACATTTAATTATACAATTTCAGGTTTTACTCACAGAGTTAAACATAAAACTAAAGATCGCCTTAAAAATAATTACACTTAAATCGTCTGTCAACAACATTCAACAGCGCACGCTAGAAACATATATCGAAATCCAAGGAATTGATGTGAAGGAAAATGAAGACATTAAAAATTCTATTTAACACCGTTAAAGACTCTAGACTGCAGTGACCTGGTAAAAAACAACTCCATAGTGAATTATTACAACAACCCTGCTAAAAAATATAATAAGTATTCTATTCAATTAAGAAGATGTAAATGACCAGGTTATTGATAAAAAAATAAAACTAAATGAGTATTAAGCCCAAAAGAAATAAAGTATTCAGACTCAACAGATAATGTTTACATTAATAAAAAATTAACACCATCAAATAAGGAACTTCTCTGGCTTGCCATGTCTACGAAATCTATTGGATATAAATATATTTGGACCAAGGACGGACATGTTTTGCTTAGGAAAAGCGACGATTCTCCAGTAATTCGCATACAAGATAAAAACGATATACCAGTGCTGTAAAGATGTAACCAGTAACCACACACAACAACGATACTCAAATAAATATTTTAATCTCTGTTCATTAAAATATTTACTGAAAAGTTTCCTTTTTTTTAATCTGGGGGAAATTTAATTTTTATTATTTTAAATAATATAATAAATTGAATTTTTTCTGGTATTTAGTTTGTTATAAAGTTTGGTTTGATTAGAATTTTACTCCCTTTTTAGTTTTCACTTTAACAATTGTTTTCTAGCCCTTGAACCTGTCGAAATTAAGTTTATTTATTTTATTTAAAAATTAAATTTTCAAATTATGTTTATCACAGTATTCAAAAATTTGCCTTCCCACCTAATACCTAAGAATGTAAATCTGTATCTATAGTACATAATTATTAGTGTATACACTTTTTACACAAGCAGACGTTCAGACAAAATGTCATCATTATTTCTCTTTATATTCCCAGTCTTTATATTTATAATATGTATTGTTTCTTTCTAGGTACAATAATATAATGTATTTAACTATATTACCCACGCACAGGCTGCGCCTGAGTGGGTTCCCGTTATTCTTACGTTTTTTTTATAATATTGTATTTACCAAATGTGAAAATTGGGAAAAATAAAGGATAAAAAATAGAAATAAAATTTTATGAAAAATATAAAAAAATTGATGTATAAACAAACCTAACCTAAACTTTTCAAAAATAATCCAGATAATACGCAAGAACCAATAAATCTTTACTTCGCGAATATCAAAAAGGCTTTCCAAGCGATATACGAGTAAATAACACGTTACTTTGAAAATTCAAAAGGCAAGGGATGATCAAATTGATTCTGACATGTGTTCCCATTGAAATATCCCAACGGCCTTACATTAATCAACTCGCAGCGGAGCGATACAGTATAAAGAGATATTGCAGAGGGGGGGGGGGGGGGTACTGGGGAGAAGGCTCGTCGATACTTCTATTAAAAGAGGCCTGAACAAAGCGAATTTGTGGCTGTGTTGTTTGTTTATCCGGACGAAATATGTAAGTATTGATCTGTTGCTTATTTACAGAGTTCTTAGTGTTTCTTTTGTTTAATTTATATTATTTTTCTGTTCTATTTACTTCTGTTTTATTATCCTACAATTACACATACAATTGTTTATTTAAACCTACTAACTAGCTCTTACACATTCGCTTTATTTTATTTTAGGTCTTATTATTGATTATATGTGTATATATATTAAGCTAAATTGTATTCGTTTTTTATAAGTATTACTCATACTATCCCATTTCTTTTCAATTTCTGTTATGATGTTCAATACCTTGCGATGATGATTGCATTCTTATTTATTCTGTTTTATTGATTTATTAACACACATAATTAATATTGTGAGTATAAATTTCTTTCTATTCATGTAAAAGCCCACTAGGGCGTAAATAAATATAAATAAAAAATAATAAATTAGTATACCTGCATACTTCCTGTACTTACTTATGGTTGCCAAACTTGGGCACTCACAAAAATTCACAATAAGAAGCTCGAAACATGTCAAACCTCCATGGAAAGAAGTATGATAGGGAAAAGACTGTCCGACAGAATAAAAAAGGAAACTATTAAGAAACAAACAAGAACAAAAGATGTCATAAAAACAAATAAAAAACTAAAGTGGAAGTGGTCAGGCCACACAATCAGAGGAATTGAAAAATGGTCAAAATTAGTCATGAATTGGTTCACAAATGACAAGAAGAGAAAAAGATGTAGACCATTTAGACGGTGGGTTGACGACATCAAAGCCATAGCAGGTGGTACATGGACAAGAGTAGCTAATGACAGAGAGAAATGGCGACAGTTGGAGGCGGCCTTTGTCAACTAGTGACATACAGACTGGGAGTCGATGCAAGATAAGTGTTATAAATGTGAAAAATAATTTAATGTATTTTACTGTCTGAATAAAAGCTAATCTTATTATATTTTAAATGAAAAAATACACTTTGTAAAACACCACTTTATTTGAATTAATAATTCTTTCACAGCCAACCAGGTTTCGCTTAGCTCAAGCTACATCGGGCTGAAGCTTGAGCTAAGCGAAACCTGGTTGGCTGTGATATAATTATTAATTTAAATAAAGCGGTGTTCTACAAGGTGTGTTTTTTCATTTAATGTATAATGTCACACCACAAAGTATTTGCTTCCTTCGATAAAATATTCTTATTATATTGTGGCTAGCGAACAACGCAACATATTCGCGACGCGATTATCTATTATTGGCTAGTACCTACTCCAATAGTGGAAACGGACATTTTTGGACAGCACCTAGCGACGGGTGCCGCCATTTTTTTTTTTTTTTTTTTTTACAGTAATACCGCACAAGAATCTCAACTGCTCCCGTCTGGAGCCAGTGAGGCTATGGCATCCCCAATCGGGGTATGTTGTGAGGCTGAAGGTAGTGGGGAGGGGAAGGAGGTGGGAGAGAGGAAGGTTGGGAAGTACCTGGCTATTCAGATCTGGTCACCAAACACGGCTAAAGCCATTTTCAAGCAACGTTTCAATTCTGAATGGTGGTCTTACACCAGGGCGATACTGATAGTATCTTCCACTCTGGAACGTGCCGCAAATATACTATACATTATTTTAAATGAATTAATTGTGAAATAACACAAATTAATCAAATTGTGAAATAACACAAATTAAAAAATGAATTCATTCTGTTTCCGATTGCCGCCGATCCGACAGCTCGCGAATAGCTTCGTGTTCGCTCCCCACTTCTCGATAAATAATCTTGTATAAATGTAAATTATGGCGATGAAATATTGTTTAATAATCCTGTAAGTAGAGAGTCTTGCTTATTTGATATAAATACACAATACACATCCACATTTCACGTCCCTGTAATATCATTGAAAACGAAAATAATACCAATAGATCTAAACAAAACGTGAAATAGAGCAAGACAAACATAAATAAGTTAACGGTCGTAAATGGGATTCGAACCCAGGACCTCTTGTCTTATCGGGACACAGCACCTTAACCAACTCGGCCACTGGGACCTATATTTTTTGTCATTTTTATCGACAGCAAGAGACATATCTTTTTCTTAAATATAAAAATCAAAATTCATTTGTTTGTTCGTATTTTATGCGCTGCCATACCATTCATTCGATTGCGATGTTACTTTGTCGATTTGTGTGCATGCCCTCGATGGTTTCTGTATTTAATAGTGTGCTCTGGAGTTATGAAATTACTTCCCTTACTATTCATCCGATTGCGATGAAACCAACCATCCGACTGATTTTTTCGTGAGCATGTCCGCGAAAGTTTCTATATAGTGGTGAGCTCTGGCGTTATGAAATATATTTCATATAGTTTGTAGTTAGGCAGGGAGGGAAGAAGGGAGGGGGAGAGGAAATTCATATGGGGGAGGGAAAAGTAGCAAGCAGAGGGGTTCAATTGAGGGGGGACTGATGTGGGAAGGCTGAGAAGGTAGATAGAGAACGTGGGTTTGGGGAGGGGAACGCAGGAGGAGGAGGGATCACGGGACTGGTGGATGCGAAAGGGGGAAAGGTGGAAGAGGAACGTGGGAGAGGAAAAGGACATGGGAGGGTAACGCATGCAACGCATGCCGGGTACCAGCTAATAATATAATATCTAACCTTGACATAGATAAAAATAAATCAAAACAATTTATAGGTAAATAGTATAAAAACTAGGTATAGAAACACAAAATGGACTCAAAAGGGAAAGGACATAAAATAGAACATCTGTCCGTTGAGTATGTGATAAAAAATATTTTAATGTGACTTTCTCCATAGTAAGACCGTTTTTAACGACACTTTAAAATAAATGATATAATTTATGTGTTTTATTTTGTTGTTACTTTTACATTTAATTAATAATTAGGTGTACTGTCGAGGGCCCGCAGATACTTTAACAGTACACAACTGCTAACCCTGTACAAATCACAAGTGCGCCCCACGGTGGAATTTGGCAGCCACCTCTGGTCTGGAGCTCCAAAATACCTGAAAAATACCCTCGACTCTGTGCAAAAACGGGCGGTCCGTTTGATAGATTCTCCCATCTTAACAGACGGCTTGCAATCTTTAGAGCACAGGTGTCGGGTGGGAATGCTATCCTTATTCTACCGGTATTACAATGGAAGATTTAAAGATCATTTTTCTGATTTCAATCATCCTACTAAAAATATTTGTTTTTTTGGTTTTCATTCAATATTATTGATTATAAAAACAATCTAAAACTAATTAATCAAAACGACCCGTGGTTTGAAAATGAGATTTTGACGTCACAAGCGTCGCTCAGCTTGGCCAGCATAAATAAACACTGCCAGTGAGCGTCCTCGTCCATGACGTCACACGATAGCCACGCCCCAAAATATCGTTTTAGCGGTTATTCAAAAATGGGAAACTTTGACTGGAGGTAGAAAATTTATTCGTCAACATAAAAATAAAATAAAAATGCTATAATCATCTTAATTTTTTTAAGTAATAAAAATAACTTGGAAATACCCCATTGTGCAGTTCACACGTGATAGAAGTGAAACCTTCAGAAAACTAAAGTAGACAAGAGTGGGGAGGCTACGAAGCACTGCACAAAGAAAAGACCGATAGACTACGAGGCACTGGACCAAGAGGAGACCGATTATTCTATCTCGTTCTCCCGCAGGCGATCGTGTATTTCTCTTTTTATTGATTTTATTTAGAAAATGTTATGCTCGTAGATCGCTCTTCCCGGGAATATATTGTGATTATGTTAAGTTCATTATCGATAACAGAATAAAAATAATTAAGTCTGATGGATATGCTAACCAGACTTTTGGATACTTTTGCCATTTTCATTGAAATATATCATGCCTTCTCTGCGAATGCGACATTGTTATCTTGTAAAAGAAAAGAACAGCGATATGATAAGAAGAAAAAGGATTGGAATAATTTTTTATCGGAAAAATAAAAGTTTCCGAAAATTGCCTAAAATCAAAGCCAAAGACCGTATTGTTTTAAGTGATAATATACTTGTTAAAGAATACTTTTCTTCGACACATATTTATTCAATATTCTAAGTTATTTTTTCAAAAGGATTTTGGATTATGATATTGAAACCCTCGGGAAACTTTTAGACGTTCTGGAAAAATTCCATATTTATTCACAATATTTTTTTGAAGAAGGAAGGAGAAAGTATTTTCCTTCAAGGCTTGTGTCATCTTTGGGGATGCTGTGTATAGGATCATTAAAATGGAAGGAAGAAGATGAAGTTTTGGGAAGGATTATTCAGATATGAAGGGTGGGTAGGAACCCGGGCAGCCCTGCTAAGTCACCAAACGTAGGGAACCACTTGGGGTGATCTACAGCAGAAGTGTTGGTTATCCAATAAATGGTTCCCGGGGCGGCGGTACCCATACCCAAGTAAAAAAATTGGAATAATTGGAATAAAAACACTTTCGTCAAATTTCAAAGTTAATTTACAAGTTCGGCAAATGTTCCATTCAAATTTTGTTATTATATCATTTTTGACCAGTTGTTTCACTTAACTGAAATAATAACAGATCTTGAATAGAATCTTTACAATTCATCAAATTTCAAAGTTAATTTTCAAGTTTTGTGAAAGTTCTATTCAAGTTCTGTTATTATTTCGGTTCAGTGAAACAGCTGGCGTAAAGTGAAATAATAACATAACTTTCACAGATCTTTAAAATTTGCTTTGAATTTTTCAAATTCTGTTACACAATTGGCTCTAAAAACGAGTTGTTTCATAGAATTTGAACAATTCATCAAATTTTACAGTTAATTTTCAAGTTTTGCGAGGTTCTGTTCAAGTTATGTTGAATATGTCTTCTATTGATATGCTTGGTGTAATTCTTATTCACCACCCCAGGTACGGGGGCTCCATCGAAGTCAGAGTCAAGTTAGCCTCCCAGAAGTTGGACGTACCGTACAGTACCTACAGATACTTCAATAATACACAACTGCTGTCCCTGTACAAATCACAAGTGCGCCCCACAGTTGAATTTGGCGTCACCTCTGGTCTGAAGCCCCAAACTACTTGAAAAAACCTTTGACTGTGCAGGAATGGGCCGTCCGTTTGATAGATTAATCTATCTTAACAAACGAATTGCAATCTTTAGAGCACAGGCGTCGGGTAAGTATTCTGTATTTTTGATCTCTTTGGCACCAGTAAGCACTATCGGGAAACACGCCAAAAGCGCGCCTAACATTTTTGCGCGGTTGTTATTTAGTCAGTTAGTTTAATGAGCTCTATGATATTTACCAAGCTCCCAGACTCTCCACCACTTTAAGATGACAATATACCGTAAAATATATTCAGAATCTTAACGTCGTAAGTAAAGAAGCCGTGTATACAAATAGCGACTCGCGACCCGTGTATTGCACGGACCTACTGTCGAATTTGCCCTATCAAAGAAAAGAAAAAGAAAAATAATGTGGGAATCTTAACGACGTAAGTGAAGAAAGCGTGTAAACAAATATGCGCCCTAATTAACCTTAGCAGGCATGGAGATTAGACCTTTCCACCGCGTTCAATTTAATTAATTCTGAAGAACGTGTTACTAATTTTGAAGTTATTAATTTATTGTCTATAAAAATAAAATCTGGTGCTTACCGCTAACTTTATAGTTGCACACGGGTTACAAAGTTTTAAAATCGTTGTACTCTCATAAAGTTAAAATAAAAATTAAAATATTCATTCTAGACTTGCAGAGAAGTCAATAGATGTCGCATATCAAATAAAATGGATAAAGATTTATCCAGACACTATCTAGAGAGCATTTAGTTCGGGTTTGAATCTTGCAATCATACATAAAGATAGCAGCCAATAATATATGCGTTAAGAAAATGAAGATAATGTGGGTGGTTCTTGTTCTTAGTCGAAGTACGATACAGTTAAAAGTGACCGAATTTGATATCGACACCTTGGCGCAGTGGTTAGCGCGTTCGCCCGGAAAGCGAGAGGTCCTGGGTTCAAGTCCCAGAGGTGCCAATATCTTTTTCTGATTTTTCTGTTTCCAGATTTTCGTTTGAGTTTCGCGTACATTGTCTTCATTTTAATTAAAAATTATTAGGATTGTGTACCGCCTTAAGGCTCCAAAGACTAAGATGGGCCGGACATGTGCACCGAATGCCAAGCACACGAGTACCGAAGAAGGTCCAACAGGACACCCGGAAGGTAAACGTAAGACGGACAGACCTAGGCTGAGATGGAAGGATGATGTCAGGAAGGATGCAAGACGAATACTCCACGTCGCAATTTGGAAGACGACGGCCGAAGACAAAGGGCGGTGGAGGCTTATTTTGAAGGAGGCCAAAGCTCAAAATGGGCTGTAGCGCCATTGAAGAAGAAGACATTTAGTCTTGATTTCAACAACACGGCTGTGGAATGATTTGATTTTGAAAAGACCTCTATCTTTCCTCCCTTCTACCATTTTAGGATTTTTTCAGGAGCCAAATTCACTGCTTCTGCCTCCACATCGTATTCCCAAATATGACATAGTTCCTGATGACGGTAAATAGCTTTCCTTAGGGCCTCCTGTGTGAAGTTAGTGTTAAAAAAATAAAAGTTACCAACGGTTTGTCGAATTTAAATTATAATTGTTTATGTACCTACTCGTAAGTATAATGTTTTAGCTAAAACAATATATTTTTTTAAATCTTACCAATTTCATGAAATGGAAGAAACTGTATTTGTGTGCAGCTTACCTGAAACAAGAAAATAAAAAATGTTAGTAAATAATTAACAAAAAGTGAGCTTTAATAGCGAAGTAGCAGTGAAGAACAAAATATTTCCACTTTGCAATAAAATCTAAATAAATTAAATGTTTCTGAACGCATACATCGAAAACTAAAAATCGATTTTGAAAGGTGATTCAAAATAAACATATAATTTTTGCAATATAAAAACTATTATAAACTATTATAAAAAAGTTATAAAAATGGCTCACATTACGTTTTTACGAACTAAAATTACTGATAACGAAAAAAAATAAAAGCATACACATACTTTATTAATTCGTCAAATGTATTATTTATTTATTCGATATAATATTTTACATTTCAAAGATAATTCAGCCAATCAATTAATTAAAAAATTATAAAGATTATTTTTCCCTCACTGTTTTATTTTTAATGTAAAAATAATTTATAAAACATTTCCAAAATTTAATTTTTTTTTTGCATTTGCGGTCGGAAACTTTGGTTTTATAAAGGTGTAAATTTTAGTTATTTTTGGTTAACTTTCATAATTGAGTATAAACCGTGGTGTTTTCTCTTTTTAACACCGCTTAGATCATATTTCTGACCATGGCAGTAAGGGGGACACAACGATTTTCATGAAGCTAACAAATTTGTCTGAGGGATTAAATAAAAACATTTTTTGAGAACTGAAAACCAACAAACTATCAACCAAAGGGACCTTGATTAAGATGAGAGATAATAATAATATCGTAATATGTTATACTCATTTTTTTTTATTTTACCTCAACACAGGAGGCCCTGAGAAAAAAATCCCTCAGGGCCTGTCATTGTTGGTAATGCTGTGTTGAGGGTCCTTTTATGGAAAGACAACAGAGTAGTTTCTAACTAGCAGTTAAAAACCCGCTCCGCAGGTTTTTGCTGCTAGGCCCTGCGGGCGGCTTGTGGTTCGGCTTCGTCCGATTTAAGTGCTGGTGACGATTATATAAATCCGATAGGAACAAGTTCCAAAACTAGCCCGTTCCTCGGATCCTCTGTCATCCAGTGATAGCTAGTCACCGGGACAAAGTAACCGAGACAGGCAATGACATCATATATTATATATAGCCGCTTGAAACAACTATGTATTACCGTCAATCTTTTCATATCCGGAGAGATACTACATATTCACAAATTCATAGCAGTTATACCTAGGGGGGGATACGTCCCCATCCGACCATCTGACGGAAGTGGCGACATCTTGTAACGAATTCTTGAATTCGAAACCGAATTACAACGGTAGCTTTGTTTTAAATTCCACGTACACAGATGTTATTTGTGGCGCGGCGCGTATGGCGTGGCGTCAGACATGTAGTCGATTATTAATACTATTCGATTCTTCGACCAAGGACCAAAAGAAATGATTTTGCTACCAGAGGTCAATTTTGAAAAAAAATATCAGTTAGAACCTTTTCCAATTAAGTAATTGACTATTTGTAAAATGCGACCTGAAAATTCAAACACTGTGATGGAAAATGTAACGTTGCACAAACGCCTACATCTGAAATTTGAATCCACTCTGTGCAGTACCTTTCACATACCGAAGTTCTCACACGGCTTAAATTCACAAATCCTCTCTACTAGTTAAACTCGATCGCAGAATGTTCTCAAGTTACTAAGCCTGAATTTTCAATAGTGCCAGTGTAGCCAACAGACAGACTGGAAATACTGATACTTCTTGAAATCTGCCTGTTCTACCAACCTAGCCAACTTATATATAATTTTTTTTTTGTTTTAATTGCCGGCAACCAGAAGAGCTATTCTTTTTTTTGTGGATACGGAGAAGATTCTCTACGGAATCGGCTATCAAATTTGTGTGATTTTCTATGACTTTCAATTACGTTTTCTATGGGTGATGTGAGCCGATGTGAGATGTCAGCTGTCACTAGTTTAGAGCATTTAAAACCATATAGATATACTATAGAGGCGCTATCCCGTACAAAATTCTCCGAGATTCGTGTTCAAATCATGCACGAACAGGCCTTCGGAAAGTGAATTCTAACTGAAGCCACCGCGTCGAAAGGCTCGGCCGTCAGAGCGTCCTTTCCTTTTACTCAAGCCCATGGTTTCATCCTTTTCCATCCTACTTTGATACGTCACACACCAGCCACGGTCGACGGTTGTTGTTGTAAGTATCTACTAATAGAGAAATGGAGGTACTAACCTACGATTTCGTTGAACCAATTTATTCGATGAATGTCTCATCTATGTATATATATATCAATGTTTAAAACACGAATTACTGTAAGTATACATTATTATTGATTCATTTAATGTACGTTTTAAGCTGTTTACCACGGATATGACAGTTGCGAAGTTTCGTTTGAATATATGCGCACGAATTACCTAGTTTGCCCAAACTAAGAAACTGTTTTGTGCAAATGTCAAATGCATCGTATACAAATTTAAACGTACACTAAATGAATGAATAATCATGTTTACTTACAGTATTTCGTGTTTGAAACGAGTTAAAATCGGCGACAACTGAAATCGCCTATAGAAAAAACAATTGAAAGTCGTAGAAAATCACACAAATTCAACAGCCGATTCCTACAAAAGATTCAGAATCGATCCTCAGGGTGTTTATTGAAATAATCTTATAGGCCCGATATATTACATGATTTTAAGATCGGCTTGGTTGGTGTTTCGAGCTTAGCGTGGCTTGGAACGTAATTCTTATATAGGTTGCAAGCCTAGATTGTCTAATAGAGAAACTTTTTCCTTATTCTTTGAAAAATCAAACTGCTGTCTACGAGAGTGCTATACCTATGGTTTCTATTGTCATCGGGAGACCGCGATAGATTACACGATAACGTAAATAAAGCAACTTGTGATCTCGACGAACCTCGATCTTTATTGGAGTTTTCCCGAATATATTTGAAGTAATCTCAATCACTGGCTGTTAGGAATTGTGTGTTAGGGCCCTTTATTTATTTAATAAATACATTTAATAAGACACTGAGTCAATTTATTTGCAGACTTTCAGGTCAAACATGATTAAAATACTAAGACATGCTACAACTTTTCTACAGCCGGTTCCCCGTTCTAATTAAAAGGCTGAAACAAGACTTGTTTTGTGTACTAACGATCCAAAAGAGAGCGAATACACCGGGAACAAACCTTCTTATATCAAAACATGAAGTTCTTAACCTAAAAAACGCGCTATCTTTTAAAAAACAGCGGACACTAGCGCCATCTGGTAGTGCAACAGCAACCTGCATTACCGACATACAACCTGTCGATAATTAAACTAGATAAAAAATACTGCAGAGGTCAGTGACTGCAACAATTCAATTATAATCTCCGTAGAACAACATCTCAGTAGTTTTATTTCTCACGAAAACAGCGCTATGTACATAATTATTATTATTATTATTCGATGCGACGCCCCTGTAAACTAGTTTTTTTTAATAGTATTATCTTCACGTAATTCCGTTCGGTACCTCCTATAACTTGTCTTTAGAGGGTGACACTTAACAAAGTGGTAGTCATTTGTATCTTATTTATCAATGTCACTTGCCACAGACGAGATGTTTCTAGGTTCATTGTACTTGCATATGATTAAAAACAAAAAGCTTTTAGTAATGTTTATCTGTATTTCACAAAAATATCGCACGTTACCTCTAATAATTATCTATTTAATCACAGTAGACCAAATTGTCCCAGCTCACTTAGGTCTCATAATAATAATAATAATAATTTAAATACAAAGATGCAAATCAAATTGATGATTTATGTCAAAGATGCAAATCAAATTGATGATTTATGTAGAAAATGTTTGGCTTTTCCGGAAACTATAGAACATATTATATCGGGATGTTCTGTATTAGCGCCGTCCGAGTATACATTTAGGCACAATCAAGTTTTAAAAATAATTCACCAAAGTTTGGTAATTAAACATAACTTGATTGACTGCCGTAATGTACCATATTATGAATATGAACCAAATTCATTTTTAGAAAATGAATTTTATAAAATTTATTATGATAAAACTATTCTGACAGACAGAACAATTAGTCATAATAGACCCGATATAGTTTTACATGACAAAATTAAGAAAATAACTTATATCATTGATGTCGCTATACCAAATTCTTGTAATATTCAGAAAACTGTTTCTGAAAAAATAAGAAAATATACAGATTTAGGAAATGAAATTAAAAGAATTTGGCATTCTCAGACTATAAAAATATTACCATTTGTTATTTCGGCTACTGGCATTATACCAAGCTCTCTCATTCAAAATTTAGGCGTATTAGATTTGTCAAAAAATTTGTACATAAAAATGCAAAAGTCGGTCATTTTAAATACATGTAGGATTACGAAAGATTTTTTAAATATTTATATTGAGGGATCAGTAGGATTTATCGGACCAGTTAGGATTTCATCAGAGCCGAACCCTCTGATATGAAAATATCTGGAGTCGGTGAAATATTTTCCCATTATGTTTCTGGTGGATTGACGTATTGTTCTTGTATTGTTTTATTCTTATATAGTGCAATTACATTGCGTTAATTTACTAGATATTCATTTGTGGAAAAGTGTGTGGAAGGGTTTAGTCTTTCATTTGGGAAAGATTCAACCCGGACATGAAATCTGGAGCACCGTAAAAATAATAATTCTTTATTTCATGATTTGGGGAGGATAGTGCAATCCCACATGTCCTATATAGTCATAGATATTTAAATATTTACACAGTAAAGAAACAAGAACACAAATAGAACAAAAAATTGTACCTAATTGCAAAAATAAATAATCCATTATTATGCAGGGCGTGGTCTTGTGTGAGCTCGGGCCCGACGTTCACTCTGAAGTGACGCTTGGTGCTGGAAGATTATATAATTATTATACAAATTCTTGTATCTTTCTGACCATGACAATAATGTCATGATCAGAAATATGACTTAAACAGTGTTGGAAATAGAAAACTTCACGCTTTAAATTTAAAATTAAAATTTAAGCACAGAAAAATTTAT
This sequence comes from Limnephilus lunatus, assembly GCA_917563855.2. Classification (NCBI taxonomy): domain Eukaryota; kingdom Metazoa; phylum Arthropoda; class Insecta; order Trichoptera; family Limnephilidae; genus Limnephilus; species Limnephilus lunatus. The sequence goes on along the minus strand of OU830596.1, from coordinate 51,020,040 downwards.
ATGTGCATCTCTATGAAATCAAATTTTCCGATGGCAATTTGAGAAAATGTGTAAGATTTCGAATTTTTTTAAATTAATTATTTTTTTTGAAACGACAAAAATAAATATACATATTTATATATTTTTTTCATTAACTCCACACAGAAGGCCCTGAGGAAAATAATTTCTCTCAAGGCCTATGTCATCTTAAAAGATGCTATGTGGAGGGTCTTTTTGAGGAAAGGAAAGAGTGAACATGGGTCTTTAAGAGACCCATGTAGTAGGTGGGAGGAAACACAGATTCCGGCAAATCGTTCGACAGCCGAGCTGTTGAACTCAAGAACGAGTCGTAGAAACGACCCGTTCTCATATGACTAATATCAACCGTGTACAAATGTTGGGCGCGTGTTTGACGTGTTTCCCGACTGGATCCGAGGGTATCAATGACGCTAGTTCCTCGGAGCATCTTCCATTGTAATACCGGTAGAAAAAGGACAGCATTCCCACCTGACGCCCATGCTCTAAAGATTGCAATCAATAACCGGTGATAATAATGTTTATAATACATTTGCCTAATAAAGTATGTGTGTCGTTACGTCTTCCATCACCGCGCAAGCAACATTTTACTACTATAATGGTTATAGTAGAAATAATTCTAAAATTATCAGTTCAATTCGTAACACGGAATCTGTTAAGTTAGCCTTTCCTTCAAAAAAAGTTTTTTTTAAGTACAGATAAACGGCTATAAACCATAAAGCATATTGTAATTCCGGAGCTTGTGGTACATTAATTCCTTATTTCCACACTATTAACCTTTGCCCGATAGAGTGGATGTTATTTTATTATCTCTGCCATTTAAAAAGCCATCAAACAGACTTTACGACTATATATAGCAAGTGACACAAGTATTTTCGCCGACAAAATTACAATACCATCTCCTCTAAGTTCACACCCTACATCTCGAGTTTTATTGCGGGCTTGCGAAAGCCAAAAACTCTGATCTGACTTTGTATTTTTAAAATATAAATTTTTTTAACGTTGTGTAATTTTTAACAATTTTTTTTTACATTAACTCCACATAGGAGGCCCTTAGGAAAATAATTTTCCTCAGGGTCTAGGTCATCTTTGGGGAGGCTGTGTGGAGGGTCTTTTTAGGAAAGGATGGAGCGCAAGTTCTGGGAAGGAAAAGGGTAATCTTAGAGTCAGTGTGACCAGGAATGACGGACGCATGAATCCATCCCTCCCACAGGCGATGTTCCGAGAGAGTACGGCTGCAGAAGTCTAAGGGACTCCCTCAATCATTATCACCCGATCCGGCCTACCATGCAGCTGGTGAGCAGAGGCATCCGCCGCCAAGACCCGAAAAAGACACTATGCACCAGGACACTTCTGCTTAGTCACCAAATGTGTGTTGTATAAAACAACATTTTATTTTAAAATTTAACAAATCTGCCAACGACCAACGGTACAACCTTACAAATTAAAATACATACTCTTTAAAAATTTAAAACATAACTTAACTAAATAAATGACAATCTTTCGAAATTAATTAAAACTATCAACTCAGCAGGTTTTTCTGCTAGGCCCTGCGGGCGGCGAGCGACTCGACAGTGCCTTAGTCATAAACTATCATCATACAGACTGGAGACATTATGCAAATCCAAGAGTACTTACGCTTACCAGCCGAGTTCCTCATGCTATCTGTCTCATTATTAGCTACTTTCTTTAATTTGATTCTATTACGATAGTAACTTTAGCCTCCGCTACCCGAATTTCGACCAATTTCTTACATATCTCCTTCAAACATTTGAAGTTTTTAAGCTCTTAAAAATATATATGTTATTTTTTTAAGATAATTTCTAGACTAGGGAATGCAATCCCGATCTCGAGAGATCTCGATCTCGTGACATTTTTCGGGATCAATCCCGAAGCATAATATGACGAGATCCCGTTCGAGATCGACGGGATTGGGCAGCAGTAGTCAGCGACGCTACACACGTCCACTCGGGGCGCGAGTGGTGCGCAGTGTTGCCAACTCGAATTTTAAAGTAGAGCTAGGCGAAACCCAAGAGCTAAAATTTTGAATGAAAATGTCATAAAGCATGGGGGGGGGGGGGTGTTAGAGAATTTCAGAGAAGAAAAATTCCCATTTTCTAGGGGATGGGGGGGGGACTGTAGTCCTTCTTGTTGGCTGCTTTTGGAACAACTCATAACAAACAATCACAATACACTTGATTATTTTTATAATTTTCAATACACAATTATTTTTGATAAAATCGAAGTCTTCAGGATTTTTTAAATTGTTTTATTTAATTTTTTTTTGTTAGACAGCGACCAGTCCTCTAAAAAATCTAAGTAGTCATCCGGTTTCAGTTCCTGTACCATCGCGCTACTAGGACCGGCTTCATCAGGATTTTTTTCGTATACCTACAGCCATCGTTCCAATTTTTTTTAACTTCTAAGGGAAATTTATAATTCTTGCAATGTTGTTGTGTCGCCTGAGCCCCGATCGAATTGTTAGAATCGAATTAACCAAGTCATTGCCAAGTCTATTTCTGGTTTTATTTTTGACAATATTTAACTGGCTAAAAACTCGTTCCACTTCTCCGTTTGACCACGGCAGAGCAAGTACCGAAACTGTGAAAGAGCTGATTTCGTGGAAAGGATTATCATCAGTGGAATCACGATACTTTAGAACCTCAGCCCAAAACTAAAATGATTCAAATTCGAAAGAGACTGAGGCAATGCAATACGCAATAGCCGGCCTAGTAGGTAAGTACCTTGTATCGATTTTTGGGAATTTCATTTTTTCGGGAAGTCCCTGTACCGATGTTTCCACCATAGCATTTTTAGTAACTGTTTACTTGTGCAGGAGTTCAGGGAATCTCTTTTTTGGGAAGTCCTCGTTCCAATGTTGCATTTTTGGAATATTATTGTAAATATATTTTTTTCAATATTATTTCACGTGAATAAGAGCTGAAATATCTGAAAAACGAGCTAAGAAGCTAAATGACTTTTTTTGGAGCTGACGACGTCGATTTAGAGCCAGATCTAGCTCTAAAGGAGCTGAGTTGGCAACACTGGTGGTGCGCTGACTGACTGACGGTCGGGCGGGAGTGTCGATCGAAGAAAGAAAACTATCCCGACTATTTACGAATATTAGCGACGGATGACGAGCGGAAAAGATAATATAAAACTGTGTCGAGTGAGTGAGAAAGAGATATTTGCGTGCGTGCAGGCAGCCATTTGTTTGTTTTAGTTGTGCAGTTATGGTCATTACTTTTTCTGAAATGATGCATTTTTTATTGTTTATGTGAGTTAAATAAACATAATTTTTGGATTCTGCAGTGAAGATTTTTGCAGTTTGCATATAATTGCGTAGTGATGTGTCGGAGAGGGCATTTTCATCCCGAAAATTCCGAGATCTCGCGAGATTTTAATTTCTAATCTCGAATTTGCGATCTCGAGTCGAGATTGCATACCCTAATCTAGACGCGTTCCACGCCGAAACGCAAATTATATAAAATTCTCTCGATAGAAAAAAATCGCAAAGTGTGCTCCGAAAATTATTATAAACACGTTTGTTTCTGTTATTTTACAAGTTATAGTTGTGAAAAAATTAACAACGTTTCTTTAAATGATACTTAAGATACGTTCCACGAGAGCTTTGCTCTATTCTAAACGAATTGTGTTTTATTAAACATTTTCGCAATTTTCGCATCGACTTTATCGCTTACAATATTAGCGCCCTCCTCTAACATTCGTAATTTCATATCTCTCCATCTTCTTCTTTTTCTGCCTCACAAACTTCACGTTCACAGATGGATTCATACGGCGCGGCGTCAGAACTGTACTCCGATTCCGATTCTTAAATTTCAACCGCACAGTCGCTAGGATATTAATAACGTTCGATTTGTTTGTTTGATTTTCTAAAGAGAAATTACGTCTAGAATTTGATTTAAAAGTGGCGTATTTCCAGTTGTGTTTAGTTATTCCCTCAAGTATTCACCACTTTATTTTTTAACTTTTTCAATGATTAATTTTATTTTTATTAGCCGTAATTTCAAGTATTATTTTCTATTTAAATACCAAGTGCACTACGTCGGGGTATCGTCAGTTTGCTTAGTATAATTTGTGGAGATAATATGGAAAGAAAAAGTAGTGGAAAGTAGATGAGAGAAGTATAAAAGAAGTCTAGGAACCAAGATGAACGTAAACAGAGAGCACGATACGGAAAATGCAATTACCGGGAGGATGTTAGAAGGGGGTAGGACACCCTAATGCCATATTTCCTTGGAAAATTACTGGGATATTGAAGAAAGAAATAAATGTATATTTTACTGGCTGAAATTCACCCGGCGTTTTTTTAAGGCCCGAGGAAAAAAATTCTCTCAGGGCCTGTGTCATCTTTGGGGATGTGTGTGGAAGGTATTTTTAGGGGAAGGAAGGAGAAAGTTATGAGGGATGGGTAGGAATTTGGGGGTCAGTGGGTCCAGGAGTGATGAACGTATACAGTTTAGGTAATGATTATTCTAACATTAAAAATAACAGTTTGTCCTCATATAAAAGATGCATAAAGCAAACTTTGTCTGAAAGTACCAAGTAACCATAATGTAAAATATAACCTACTAGTTCTTGTATAATGTAAAATATAACCTACCAGTTCTTGAACAATGTAAAATATAACCTAACAGTTCTTGTATAATGTAACATTTATGAGGCGTCCAGCCGGTTTTGTTTAAAACCATGTATTGTTTTTTTTTTTTACTTCATGAGTAAAAACTCAAATTATAGTACATATGAAATTATAATTAAATGAAGACAATATTTGCGAAACTCAATCGAAAATCTGGAGACAGAAAAATAAGAAAAGGATATTGGCACCTCTGGGACTCGAACCAAGGACCACTTGCTTACATGGCAAGTGCTCTACCAACTGCGCTAAGGTGTCCTATATCCAATTCGGTCACTTTTAATTGTATCATACTTCGACTAAGAACTACAAACATTATCTTCATTTTCTTAACGCACATATTATTGGCATATATATATGATTGCAAGATTCAACCCGAACTAAATGCTATCTAGATAGTGTCTGGAAAAAAAATGTATCCAATTTATTTTTAATATGCGTCATCTATTGACTTTTCTGCTCTTCTAGGATGAATATCTATTTTTATTTTTAACTATCTGAGTAAAAACTCAAATTTATTTAATTAAATCAAGGCTATATTAGCGAAACTCAATCGAAAATCTGGAGATAGAAAAATAAGAAAAAGATATTGGCACCTCTGGAACTCGAACCCAGGACCCTTTGCTTACATGGTACTTACATGTTACTAAGGTGTCTATATCCAATTCGGTAACTTTTAACTGTATCATACTTCTACTTAGAACTACCAACATGTTGGTACAACCGTCATTTATTAACCTGCAGAGATCCAGATTAGAAAATCTTTACGCACACTCGAGTGCCGGATGAAAATAAGCGGAGCCGCGCGAAAATCACCTTGAAGAGTTTTGCTGAAAGAACAGACTATAAAATACGTTTGTATATACATATATACGCCCGACATCTGTTTTCGTGTGATTTCGAATGAATTTTTACGTTTTTTTTCTTCCTAAAGACCATAAGGAAAGCTTTGAGAAGATTATGTCAACGTGGACATCGCTTAAATGCTATCGAAAATATTAAAAGTAAATAAAATATCAGAGTGTGCAATTGAAAAATTGAAACTAGAAAGTCGCTAGGTGTCGCTTTCTTTTCTTTTGCCTATTTATTTTAAAGTGGTTTGAAGATTGGATATTGATTTTACAAAATAAAAATGTTTATTTTATGTTTATTATTTTTTGGATTTCATATGATTTGTACCTCCGTTCGCTCGATGTCTCTGGCCGGAGAGATTTGTCATACGCTTTACGCCAACACGCTATCGGAGGCTCGCGCGGAGCCGTGAATTTACCGCATTTTATAAGAAACGAGGACTTCCGTTTCATCCGAATTTAAAATCACTACGAGGCTAAAGAAGTTTCACTTTAAAAATATTTTCAATCATATTACATCTATTTTTACTACGTCGTGAAACAGTTTCGGCTTTCCGTCATGCAATTTCAGAGAAATGCTTGTGTTTGCCAGTACCAAAAGTTTAAAGACTGCATTGTATTCGACAAGGAGTAATCGATCACCATAACACGGGCATGTGCCTAGCATAGTGGTAAAAAAATCCACTTACTATGTAACCATCAAAGCAATGAATAAAGAAAAATGTTTTTAGAAAGTCTATCCACCTAGTTTCAGCTCGATCACATGCTTGTCGGGAAGTGGGATAATTTCCACTTACAAGATGCGCATTTATTCACGAAAACAAAATTGATTTCAAAATATTTCTTATTCATTTAAAAACACAAAAAAATCTGAATTGTCTACTTGCTTAAGATTTTTTAGGTTTTTTTGGAGATTAGGCTCTTAGTCTTTCGAAGCGAAGCTAGCAGTCCACAATGGAGTGCTGATACCTACCCTGATGTATGGCGGTGAGGCGTGGAACTGGCAGAGGAAGGATAAAAGTAGACTGAATGCTGTAGAAATGAGATCCCCGAGGCGTATGTGTGATTAAACCATGTATGATCGAAATGTGAGAAACGTGGAGATCCGCAAAGGACGCAAGGTTCATAAGTAAGAAGACGAAATAAGTAAATTTAAGATAGGGACTCTCTGATGGTTTGGGCATGTAGAGCGAATGAACAAAGAAAGGAGTGTAAGGAGAATATATGACGCAAATGTAAATAGTAGAAGAAGTCGGAGACGCCCGGGGAAGACATGGCAAGATCAAATGAATCAGATACTTGAGTCGGGCCATGTCAAGAATCAGAATAATAGAAGAGTATGTACGAGACACTGTTTGCATATGAATGAGGCAAAGAGTGTGTACCAGAAACGAGTTATTTGGTGATCCGTCCTCTCTGCCTACCCCTGCGGCGAAACGGCATGACGGTTAGTTAGTGGTATTTCACCAGGACGATACTGATAGTATCTGCCATGTAGTTAAGTTATAGGTTAAGACTCTCCGTCACTTTCTTTGATCCCTATCAGGCAAGCAGGCCCACAAAGATTCTCCCTCTGAATTTGCGTCTCTTTTCAAACGTAAATTCGTCGTGAAAACTCTCGCCTAATGAAAATAGCGAATCCGTTTACATGTCTCGTGTTTTGGGGCGGAAGATAGAAAGGCAGAAAGAAAAAAGAAAGAAAGAAGGATGCAAAGAAAGAAGATAAAAGGAACCGCAGATGTTCCAGAAACAGAAGAATGCCTGGGGTTGTGCAAGCGAGGCTAATCAGTTCTTACTTCACTTTATGCGGGTTTAAAAACACTCGGGTTGGGTTCTTTTGCGTCATACCCGGGTTTATTAAAACTTATGCTTTCCTAGTGAATGTGAGCTTTTATTATTACCGTGACGATTCACGATTTCGGTACCGTGACGGCATAAAAAAAGCACAAAACGTACGTCATTAATCCTAATAATGCCGCAGCTCTTTCTTACACGTTTAAAACATCGAAAAAATTCACGAAAAAAAAAATTATGAAGAAAATTCTGTTCCTCATACATTTGGTATGGAACGAATTTTCGTATGTTAAAAGAGCTGCAGCAATATTGTGATAAGTATAATATCGAATAGTGAGTGAATTCCAAATATTTAAAAACGTCAAATGTCAATATGCGGATTGTTTGGTTTTATTTATTTATTTATTTACGGACTTACTAGATCCAATTTACAACATAGTGTAACGAAATTTGGGAATGTACATTGTAAGTATGAGGATGGTACATGAGAGCAAAGACAAACAGAGAAAATAGAAGTGTCAAATCAAGTCAAGACTTTGCAAAAATTACAGTAAATATAAAATATCATCAATTATTTAAAGAACGACAGAAATCAATTAAGCTTATACCAAAAAAATCAAGACCTTGTCGTGAAATGACCATTCTACACATTCTGGACCGTGGTGAGTTATAACCATATTAGTGGAGTGCTGATTGAGGAAGAGAAGGTCTTTATTTTTGACTCTACGAGGAGGTATGTTTATTTATTTATTTATTTATTTATTTGTAAGAAACAAACAGCTTTTACATAATACATATACAGTGATAAATATATAATTGAACTGGAGTCAAGCCACAGAGGTTTCTTATGCTAAAGTACATCGGAGATGAAGTTTTATTATATTATAATTAATGTTGGGTTATAGGAAGAGGAGAGGAAGAGGAATATAGGAAAAGGATGGGAGATGCTCACGATATATTCTCATATTAATAATCGATCGTACGCGTTACTTCATATCGATATTTCTTAAGGTTTTTACTAAAAATGTCAATGCTGTGAAATTTTGTATTATATTGTGCACATACACGAGGAATTGGGGAGTTTTTTCTAATGTTTGTTCTACAAGAGGGTAAATAAAATAAATGTTGAATGGGATAAGTTGTAGTAATGTAGGTGAATCGATAATACAGTTAATAATTTTGAACTTTTGTTCTAAATATAATCCTAACCCTCTTTCTTACCCACTAAATGTCAATAGTCGAAAATGAGACAAATGGTGAACGTATGTCTGCACCCCTCCAAAGTAAAAATACAATAATTATAATAAATCTCCCACACATGAATAAAGAAAATGAAACGCAATTTCCGTAAGTAAGTGGAAAAGTAAGAAAATCACAAAAAAATTAAATCCGTACACAACGCCATTTCTGATACTGACAAAAACAAAACACCGACAGTTGCGCATCAATAATTGCTTAATTGTGTAATTTTTAAAATAATAAGAAAACTGAATTTATTTCAGCAAATAAGTTAACACAAAAGTTATTTATTCTGAGACGGTGCGAAGTTCGTCGGGTCAGCTAGTATTAAAAAAAAAAAAAAAAAATGCGCACTTGGACTGTTGGAATAAATGGCCTAAGATATTTTAAGGCTTTTTCCTTCTACTCATTTTTCCTACGATTACATCTGTAATGGTGCCTCTCTTACATTGTGTTTTTATCATGTAAATAACAAATATGTTCATACAATCTTTTTTATGACTCCATAAAAAACGTTTTCATGTGCATTGGAGGAAATGGAAGGTTTACGTGGATATTTATGAAAACCCCTGTGGATTATTCTTGAAGTGTTTGTGGAGGTCAAAGTGGGATCAGTAGCTCCAGACGGTTGGGAGCAGTTGTAACTCTTGTGCGGTATTCGCATAAAAAAGAGTTACTTAAGCCACCGCTACCCGAATTTCTATCGATTTCTTACATATCCCCCTTAAATATTTGAAGTTTTTAAGCTCGCAAAAAAATATATGTTATTTTTGAAGATAATATCTATACATTCCCGAAACTCAAATTATATGAAATTCCCTCTATAGAAAAAAATCGCAAAGTATGCTACGAAAATTGTGATTCAGTTATTAAATGCATGAAAAAATCACAGTGTTTTTTAAATTCTGTTTTAGACAGCCCCCAAGAGATTTTTGTTCCATTTTAAACGAGTCGTGTTTTATTAAACATTTTCACAATTTTCGCTTCAATTTTACCGTTTTAAATATAAGCGCACTCTCTCCAACATTCGTAATTACATATCTCTCCATCTTAACTTGTAAAGGATTAAACCCTCGACGCCTGGATTCCAACCAGAAATATAGGACAATTTGCCCACTACCAGATTTATGATTATTCAAAAACAATTTGCTATTTGGAAGGCGGTTATGGGTACTGCTGCCCCGAGAACCAACATTTACAAGTATTGGATAACCAGCACCTCTGCCAAACGTCACTTCGTCAGTTTGGCGACTTAGCATGAGTGCCCTGGATCATGGGGTGGGATTTTTCTAAGTCTCGGCGGCGGTTGCATCTGCCTACTAACTGCGTGGCAGGCCGGATAGGGAGAGACATTTGAACACCCCAGCCAGGACTCTCTCGACCCATCGCGTTGTACCGCGGTGGGAGGGATGGATTCAAACGTCCGAACCCTTCCTAAGTAACCTTAAGAGGTAGCCTTAAAAAATATACGTATTTAAATAATCTTGTAAATATTCCCTTCTAGGGAATGTGTGTTCAGTGCTTGTGCTTAACACTTCTTATAGCCGTGGTATGATAATTCCACTTTATCAACAGGAACCTAGATTTATGTCGTGATGCGTGGAGGGGTGGAAGAGGAAAATCTATTTCAGGAAGGGAATGTTGTTAGCGGAATTCTTGGCTTACTTTTCTTTCATTCCCTGTTGTTCGGTGATCAATAATTCCATAAATCTGGGATTTTTTATTTAAACCTACTGAAAATACGTATCTAAACCTACTGTAAAGATGTATCTAAACCTATTGTAAAGATGTATCTAAACCTACTGTAAAGATGTGTCTAAACTTACTGTAAAGGAGTATCTAAATATAATGTTTTTTTTGTTTTTATTTTTTTTTATTAGTGGCTATTTAGTTACAGGTTTTATGAGAATTACAAGATATATGATAAGTTACATAAATATTTAATGTGTTTGTTCTTAGTCCTCCTACTAGGTGGTCCTGTGCTGAGGCGGACTGGTAGATTTCTTTGATTTTCCGTTATTTAGTTTCTATGATGTTTTTAATACATTCTCTATATTTTTTTCACACATGTTTTGATTTTTTCCTTAAACTTATTTATCTTTTCTAACTTTTTCAGACTTGGAGGAAGGATGTATAAAGTTTAGTTGCCAGATATATGTGGTTTCTTTGGCCAAAACTTGTCTTGAATTTTGGAACATCTCGTGTATCCTTTTTTGAGGCTCTTGTGTCATGTACCCGAGTTTCATTAGGAGATTTTCTGTTTTTATGTTAAGATGTATCTAAACCTACTGTAAAGATGTATCTAAACCTACTGTAAAGATGTATCTAAACCTACTGTAAAGATGTATCTAAACATACTGTAAAGATGTATCTAAATCTACCGTAAAGATGTATCTAAACCTAATATGAATATGTGTCTAATAAAACACGAATCTTTTTTTCACAGGATTAGCACCACGCAGCAGGCCCTGAGGAAAATAATTTCCCTAAGGGCCTATATCATTTCGGGGTATGCTGTGTGGAGGGCATTTTTAGTGAAAGGAAGGAGAGGAAATTCTGGGAAGGAAAAAGGTATTAGAGGTGGGTAAGAATCTGGGGGTCAGAGTGCCCAGGAGTGACAGACGTATGAATTTTCAAAGGCGGTGCAATACAATGTTCCAAGAGAGTCCTGTTGGAGAGGTAAAAAGGTCTCCCTCAACCAGTCTCTATTGATCCAGCCAGCCTCACAGTATGTGGGCAGAAGCAAGTTCCGAACGAACTTCACCCCACGATTACATTCATGATAACTACGAGGGTACGCTGAAAAATAATGCACACATGCTTGTACAGCGTAAACAAAATTACCTTCAGAAGCGCGCCAGGTGGAATATGGAAGCGACATTCCTCCTCTATACGTACGCGCAAGTTTGAGCTCGTTGAATTTATCTAGTGAATTTCGAGAAGCGGAATTATGGAGACGTGTTTTAGACATGCTAACGCAAAGTAAACATTGTGTATTATCGAATTTTTAAATGCTGAAAAAGTGACTCCTACTGAGATTCGTCGTCGTTTAAAGAATGTTTATGGGGACGATGCTGTTGATAGCTCTACTGTAAATCGATATTGAAAACACGAGCAAGCCCAAAATAAAATAATCTTCTCTCTTTTTAATTTTTACAGTGATATGCGAGAAATATCGGTATTTTTTCTGGAATTTTCTTTTCTGAAAGAAACCTCCGGCGAAAAGCGAAATATTTATGGCGGAAGGTAAATGATATATATCCCCCCTTTATGACGGCTAGGGGAGAGGAGCAAGGCGAAGGACGTAAAGATTTGGCAGACCTTTATTGTATTTTCGTGTTATTAAGCCGAGGTTAAGCCATCTCTCACAGGGCGGCGTTGAACTAAGATATAAAATGCAATATATGATTTTATTTATGTGAATACCGCACTAGGGTTCCGCGACTTTTCAACGAAATCGCCGCGGGATGAAAAGTCGCGGAGGATCTTTTGTCGGGTTTATTTATATCCGACAAAAGATCCCCCGACAAAATATCCCATGGACAAAACATCCCTCAACAAAATATCTTCTAAAACCTAACCTTACATAACCTAACCTAACCTTCAGTCAGTCAGTGTTGAAAACAACCCCCAACAAAATATCTACTAGAACCTAACCCAAACTTACAAAAAAAAATTGGACAAAAATAATACAGACGTCCTGTAAAGACAATAAATGTATTGTTATCTGTATTATTTTTATCTCATTTCACTATTTTTGAAAAATAATTTATTTTCTGTACAGGATGTCTTTATTATTTTTGTCCCATTTTACTATTTTTGAATAATAATTTATTGTATTTACAGGATGTCTGTATTATTTTTGTCCCATTTTACTATTTTTGGATAATAATTTATTGTATTTACAGGATGTCTGTATTATTTTTGTCCCATTTTACTATTTTTGAATGATAATTTATTGTTTTTACAGGATGTCTATATTATTTTTATCTCATTTTACTATTTTTGAAATATAATTTATTGTATTTATAGGATGTCTGTATTATTTTTGTTCCATTTTTGTAAGGTTAGGTTGGGTTAGGTTAGGTTAAGTTTCATTAGATATTTCGTTGGGGAATGTTTTGTCCGTAACATATTTTGTCGCGGGATGAATACGCGCTTTACCGAATACCGCACAAGACTCCCAATAGTTAACATAATGCATCAAAACATTAGAATTATCAATAAAAACTTTGACGAACTACAAATATTGATAAAAAGTTTAAATTTATACTGGGATATAATTATTCTTACTGAATGTTGGTTAACTGATAAGTACTATCCCCTACAAATCGATAAATATGTCCCTTACTCTACAATTATGAATAATACCAAAAATGATGGTGTCATCGTATATATTAAAGAAAATATCGAAGCTGATGTCAGAGAGATCAGTATTAATAATGCGAACTGTCTAAGGATATCGATCGTCAATGATACAACAATACCCGCAATTTATAGATCTCCATCTACAAAAAATCTGGAGCCATTTCTAAACTCCTTATCCTTTGAACTGAATTTACTAAAAAACACTAATGATGTATTTGTTATCGGTGATATAAATATTGATATACTTGAAAATGGACACCCAAAAAAATATGATTACATGCAGACACTTGCATACCATGGATATAAAAGCCTAATTGAGGAACCTACACGTGTATTTAATAATAGCAAAACTTGCATTGATCATATTTTTAGTAAAACTAATAAAAAAACTCAAGCCATTATTTATACTACCACGCTGACAGACCATTACACAATAATTCTATCTATAACAAAAAAAAATTCTTATGTAAACCAAAACACAAAATCGCTCCTAAAAAAGTCTGAAACAAATTGGGAAAACGTAAAAAGAGAGTTAACAATGAATGACTGGACCGACCTTCTGGAAAAAGATGATACTGATACTGCTTGGAGTTATTTTATAGAAATTATACAGCACAGTATTCTATCAAACACCAAAACCACTGAAAAAAAGGTATCTCACAAAAATATTCACATTAAACCATGGATCAGTCAGAATATTATAAACTCAATCAGAAAAAGAGATGAACTGCACAGAAAAGTAAAAATCAACCCTTATGATGTCCATACTCTACGATTCTACAAAAGATATCGTAATACATGTAAAAATGTAATTCTTTACGCAAAAGAAACATTCTATAAAAACAAAATTGATGAATGCAATAATGATTCCCGTAAACTCTGGCAGATCATAAATGAAATTACAAATACTAAATCCTCGTATAACGACAAAACCATTAAAGAATTAAACATTGATGAGTTTCCCACATCTTTTACTAAACACCCAGACAAACTTCTTGACTTTATAAACAACTACTTTTGCAATATAGGCTCTAACCTTGCAAATAAAATTAAACAAAATTCTACTACTGTCGAAAAAACAATGAGGATTGATAATGTAAACCATGAAAACAGACTCAATATAGTCAAGATAACAAGTGATGAAATAAGAAATATTATAGCCTCCTTAAAAACAAATACCTCATCGGGAAATGAACTGATATCAAGCAAATCAATTAAATACCTACAAAATGAGTTAATCCAACCACTGACGTACCTTGTAAATCTATCATTATCAAAAGGTGTTTTTCCCGCTTGTCTTAAAATTGCTACGATCATACCATTATATAAAAACGGTCCCAAAAATGATATATCAAATTATCGACCAATTAGCATTTTAATTCCTCTATCGAAAATATTGGAAAAAGTAATAAAAAAACAAGTACTTACATTTTTGGATACTAATAAAATATTATCACCTACGCAGTATGGTTTTAGGAAAAACCTTGGTACGGGTGACGCTATAGCCAATGTAACAAATACAATTATTAGAAAACTGGATGAAGGCAAAAAATGCTTAGCGGTTTTCATTGATCTTCAAAAAGCTTTCGATACAATTGACCATGAAATACTGTACTTAAAACTAAAAAAAAATGGAATAACCGAATCAACCCTAAATCTACTTAGAAGTTACTTAACTGGAAGAGAACAAATTGTACAAATTGGTAAAAGAAAGAGCAAATCTCTACCAATTAAATTCGGGGTCCCCCAGGGAAGCGTATTAGGACCTATACTATTTCTGATTTATATAAATGACCTTATGAATCTTCCCATCAATGGAAACATAATGAGCTTTGCAGATGATACTGTTATTATATTCCACGAACAAGATTGGACAAGAACCTACAAGGAGGCGGAACATGGCCTGGCTCTACTTCAAAACTGGCTAAAAGTAAACTCCCTTACATTAAATGTTAGTAAAACTAAATATCTAACTTTCTCCAAAAACAAACGAGGACAACCGATGAATGAGCATAACCTCAAATTACATGAATGTCAAAAAACTTTTCCACAATGTTCCTGCCCGTCTTTAACCCAAACAAAAAGCATTAAATATCTTGGGATTGAAATTGATGAAAAACTACAGTGGAATTCACACATTGATCTTACCTCAAACAAGCTAACAAAACTCATCTACTTCTTCAAAAAATTACGTAACATCTTGTCAATGAGGGATTTAAAGAGAGTATATTATGCCTTATGCCACTCTCGACTAGAATATGGAGTAATAGGATGGGGCGCAGCAGCATCTAATCACATAAAACAACTTAAGGTAACTCAGAATTGCATCATAAAGACCATACTGAAGGTCCCCATAAGGACGTCAACAACAGAAATTTTTAAACAGTTTGATGTTCCAAGCATACAGAAAATCTACGCCAAAAACATTCTAGTACATCACCACAAAAATTATTCAAAGGCAGACACCTCACATGCTCATAAAACCAGAGCCAAACAAACAGACATACTTAATATACCAAAGTGTAACTCTTCATTTGGACAAAGAAGTTCAGAATTTTTAGCAGTAAAGTTATATAACAAACTCCCACTTAGTACCAAACAAATTAAAACAAAAAATAGCTACATTAAGGACATTAAATGTTGGCTGAAGGAACTATCGGAAAATGAACTTACATGTATACTTAAAACATCGTCATAGAAGTTTCTGGAAAACCTTATCCAAACAATAAGTTAATCTATAGAAGTCGCTGAAAACTTATCCAAAGCATAGTCCCCCTCAGCACAGGATCTCCTAGTGAGGAGGACTACGAATATATTTTCTTATTTTTTATACCTAACATGTTTCATATAAAAATGTAAAATAAAATAAATGTATTGTTACTAAATAAAAATTAAAAAAAATAAAAAAGTTCTTAGTCAATCAGACTATTGCATTGACATTTCGGGAAGGTTGAGAGCGTAAGTTAGTAGGAAGGAAATAGTTTATGTTTTCATGTGAATACCGCACAAGAGTTTCAACTGCTCTCAAACTCTCAAACGTTTGGAGCCGATGCAATCATACATAAAGATAAGAGCCAGTAAAAAAATTCGTTAAGAAAATTAAGATAATGTTTGTAGTCCTTAGTTGAAGTATGATACAGTTAAATATGACCTAATAGGATAGAATCATAATAGCTCAGTGGTAGAGCTCCGCCCCGGCAAGACAAAGGTCTTGGGTTCGATTCTTAGAAATGACCGCATTTTTTTCTTGTTTTTCTGTTTCAGATTTTCGATTCAGTGTCGCTAATACGGTCTTCATTAATTAACAAAAAATCAGTGTGCAATTCACAGAGTGGGGAGATTACAAAGCACTTTTTTATCAATGTGAAGGATGATTTTTATCAAATTTTTGGCGTTGACTTCCAATTGGTCAACTTATTAATAATTGTGTTTTCTTCTTCGGAGTCGCTAGGTGTCGCTTTCTTTTGTGTTTTCTTTTGCCTGTTCATTTGTGAATCTCGTATCTCTCCATATAATTTATTATTAAGTGAATCTGCTTGCAGTCCCCAACTTTAATTAGTGTTACTCTCATAATATGCGTATGGTTTTCCTAAGAATTACGAATTTTGAAGAATGGTTTGAAACAAATTTCCACTCGAAATACTCGAGTTTTTTTCGAACAATGGTTTTCTTCGAATTGCGTTAGCAGATTAATCCGCTACTGGAATTTTTACAGATTATTCGGAACATGAAACTGGTTTTAATTTAAGAGTGAATCTGCAGGCGATTCCTCGGCGTTAATTGATACTACACCCAGGACACGAAAATGGTTTTTTTTATCCTATTTTTGTACTTTGAACATATGGATGGTTTGATGATCCATCGAAGCACATGATTAGAATTGTCAAAGAATCGCCCACGGACCTCCCTCAATCATTCTCACTGAATATTTGTCATAAACAATCCAAGGGCAAAACAAAATACGGTGAATTCTTCTGCGTGCGAAATCTATCTAACTTTCTTTGAATAGACAATAAACAGTGTTAATTTCAAGCGACCTCCCAGGTAAGTATGGTCCTGCATTCATTCATTTTTAGGCAGCATCGCGTTCATTGGTCAAAACATTGTACATATATTTTCGTATCGGTGATCAATGAACCGGTGTATGCAATTTTAGCTTGTAGTGTTTCTAGATTTTAGACATGTATTATAATTTTTTACAGCGCCCTTGAGGTGATTTTTCACAAAAACGGCGCTATTTAAATCGTCCAAATATTATTATTATTATTAATTCACTACAGACCGTGTTGACAGCCGCTGCAGTGATAAGATGACATTATTATACACTCATTTAAAGAAAAGGGATTTCCCGTTTTCGTTACAGCATAAGTAAAGAAAAATTCCGTACTTAAGTTCGTTGAAAATCGCGCTGCAAATCATCCTAATAATTTGTAAGAAAACCATAACACATTATGAGAGTAATACTAATTAAAACTGGGGATTCGCTGGCAGATTATGAGAGTAATACTAATTAAAAGAGTAATACATTATGAGAGTAATACTAATTAAAACTGGGGATTCGCTGGCAGATTCACGCTCAATTAGAAACCAGTTTTGTGTTCAAAATGTAAAATTCCAGTTGTGGATTCTTCTGCCGACACATTTCAAAGGAAAACATTATCTTATTCGAAGTGGAGTTATAAAATTCTAGTTGAGGCTATGAATGTGCCGACAGAATCAAAGTAACCATTTTCATGTTCTGAGTGTAGTTTTAATTCGCCAGGTACAGATTTAATTTAAACCAGTTTTGAGTTCAGAATATAACGATAAATTAAATAACAAGTTGCAGATTTATCGTGTACCGAGTGAAGCTTTACATTTGAGGTGCATGCCATATGCTGCAAAATTCTGAGAAATTGGCTGTTCCATGTGTAAATATTATTTTCAGACTCTTAGGCAGAATCAATCTTAAGTTAAAACCTGCTTTGTGTTTTAAACACAGTGTAAAAATTCAAGATGCGAAATTACATAGGTAGATACCATTCTCGATTTCCGAGAGCAGTTATAAATTTGTAGTAGAATTTATAACATGACTTATATTGGAAGAATGCTCGTCACTGAATTTTCTCGAAATCACTAAATCGATTTTCGAAGTCTGATACCATTGCCTTAATTTCTGCTATACTGGTCAGGAATGAAATCATACAACAGTATTCATAATATCTGTGAATGTTTTTTCTTGCCTTGTAATTGCAGATTTAATGTGCTCAGTTTCTGGTAAAATCTGCTTAAAGTGCTAAATCACATTGCCAGTCTAAATCACACAGTTGCTGATAATTATCACCCTTCTCTTGAAGATTTTTTTTATTTTATCCATCAACATGATGGATTGGCATTTGAAAATCACACAAGATGATACGCGCAGCTCTTGTACCGGTTCTTGTTCGGCTACGAGTCCGTTTTCTTGTGCGGCTGCGGGTTCTATTGGGTTCAAGTCCTTCGCCGGACTCGTGCCTCCGATCGACTGGACTAATGGCCGCGATCGACCGGTTGGCCATTCCTGCTATAGAAGTATATGTTTGTGCTTTTTCCGCTTCTGTTTCATCGAGTTTCAAATCACAACGGGGCTAAAGAACTTTTCACGTAAAAAAACATAAAGATCCAGCTTACCCCCCCAAGTCGAGCGTGCGTAAAGAAGTTTTACTTAAAAAAGTTGATAATAAATTCACCCCAGCTATTGATTTTAAAAACATGCCGATGAACGCGACCTGTCTTTCGTTTTCCCTTTTTTCTAATAATCCCCAGCAATTTTCGCCATTCCGAATCGATTATCTTATTTATTTTGTAACTGAACCGTACTCTCGATTGTCAGAGGTAGAAAACCTTAGCCCAAAACATTTTTTTTTTATTTTATCTGAATAGCATCGTTGTGATTAGAAACTCAATGAATCTAAAAAGCGACACTAAAGAGAGACATATACATCTATAGAATTCAGCCTGAGAGGATGGGATAAATTAATCCTCCTCTTTGTGCGGTGCTTCGTAGAATAAAATTAAAAATAATTTTTATACTTGGTAACAATATTATAATATTTATTATTTTTTAATTGGTAAACTAATGCTTAAGACAAGATTATTATGCATAGCACAAAGGGTAACAATTATTATAAGCAATAATTATTAGCCTGAAACACTCATCAACATTGAAAAAATCTAAGGACGCGGGTTCAAGGCCCGTCGGCGGCATTTATCTTTTCTCGGGAGATTCTTTCAATGTTTATGAGTGTTTCAGGCTAATAATTATTGCTTATAATAATTGTTACCCTTTGTAATATTATAATAAACTAGCTGGCTCCCGGCATGCGTTGAATGCCATATTCAGAGAAATAACTTGTTTCTCCCTGCATGTCCTTTCTCGTGAAACCCCTCCCCTCCCGCATCCCCACCCTCCCGCGCTCTTCTTCCACCTTCCCCGCAAAATGTCTCCCCCCTCCCGTGTTCCATATATTCAGTCCCAGTACATTCAGTTTTCAAACAGCTCGCGTGCCACCTATTACAATTTTTTATAGTCAAATTTAAATTTTTCGTATATTACAAATATTAATTTTTGTATATTATAATACAATCAATCAAATTTGGTACCTATTTAAAGTGACTATAATTTTAAAAATTCATATGTCAAAGATATATACTCACTGACACAAATACTTCCCTTTACCATTCTGCCAAAATATAGCATCACCACTGCCATCCTACAAATAATTCAACACTCCTCACACACCAACACTAAACCAGCCTTTAATTCCGATATACACCAGCACAAAACACGATCCCAAAATCAAATACACTTAGCATCATCTACCCACACAACTAAATTTGGTATTAAATCATTACAATATATTGCAAATATACAATACAATGCATTACCTAATGAAATAAAGCAACCAGTAGATAACAAAAAAAATTTAGTTAAAACGCTTAAAGAACATTTCCTGAAAATGTTTTTAAACCAGTGAATATTTGCTCGCCTTCATACGTTTTTTTTTTTTTTAATGTTTTATGTGTATGGATGTCCTCAGTATTTCTAAAATCTCTATTCTTGACAATGCGATTTTTTCCCTTTTCATGTTGTATTTTTTTAAACGTGTAATATTTGTGTAAAATGTACTTATATGTGTCTGTCCTTCCCGTAATGAGTTTTTTCTTAACTCATTGGGAATAATGTGTTACTTACCATGTTTTTGTAATACATTATAATTAAATAAAAAAAAAAAAAAAAAATAAAAAAAAAATTCTTTTAATACAAAAAAACAGTGCCTGCTAAATTCGATTTCATCAAATGCACGAACTGTCAAATGTGCGAAGTTAAAATAGTAATTAAGTTTTCTGAAATTATTCAATTTTCTTAATTTTTCTTTCCGTGAGAACCTTCTACAAAGTAGTAGAAAACTTTTAAAAAAATAGATTAATGAAATAGGTAAGGTCGTTCTGAAGTTATGGCGCGACCAAGGGAAACAGGGATTCATTTTTAAATATATCGATAATTCCTACAATTGTCCTACTTCTGATACTCTCATTCTCTCTAAGTTTAGTTTTCTGAAGGTTTTCACTCCTACCACGTGTCAACTTCACACATGAAACTTGTCTTCTACGTCGTTTTTAGTGTCTTCATTAGAATATTTTTCTTGTTCAAAAGTACCACATTAACAAAAGTTTCGTGAATGAAAATTAAATTTTATCTTTGAAAAAATCACTCGGCAGCACCAGATTCCTCCCTTAAGAGTGAAAATGTACTACTATCATTACATCAACAAAATCATCACAGACGACCTAAAAGACATCGTGGATATGGAAAAGCAGAGAAGAGTTATATCCGTTAGAACAGGTATGCTGTCAAGACGTTTTCACTTCTGCAGTCCAAACGTAAAAATAATACTGTTCAACGCTTTCTGGACATAGTCAGAACTGCAAGTGGACTATACTGCATCCCAATGGCATAAGCTTAAAGTCGCCTACAATAATGCTTGTCGCCAATTTTTCCGCCTACCGAGATACTGCAGTGCTACGGAAATGTTGAGAGGGACGAGTACACACTCCGCCACCACATGGGAAGTTTGTGGCGTAGACTACGCCAATTGAAGAATGTGATCATCACCACCATAACTGCCTGGATGGAGTCCCCCCTGATGGCCCTGTGGAGACGGGAGACGGTGAATTACCCTCCGTGAACGGCTGCTTGCATTCATTTTAGTGTTGATTTTTTTTTCAGTTTCATTTCTCATGTTTTTCATGTTTATTCGTTTTCTTTATTTATTTATGTGTTGTTATTTGCTTTTCACATTAACTTTTTATTTATTTATGTGTTGTTATTTGCTTTTTACATTAACTTTTTATTTATTTATGTGTTGTTATTTGCTTTATACATTAAATTTTTGTTTGTTTTTCTTTTGTTATTTCTAAATATGGTGTTGCATTGGGTGACCGGCCAACTCAGAATTAAACCAACTCATATTCACCTCATAAAGGTCATCAAGAGTGATGATAAAAAAATATTAAAAAAATGGTTGAATGGGTTGAGTTAGGTAAGGGTTACCGACTATTTTAAAATTATTTTTTCAAGCTTTTGATGACATTTTTGAGGTGGCTCTGAGTTGGTTTCATTTTGAGTTGGCATGGAACCGTTACATTGCACTATCCCTGCATACATTCTGGAATTGATGAACTAATGTTTAGGACAAGATTTTTATGCATAGCACAAAGGGTAACAATTATTATAAACAATTATTATTATTAGCCTGAAACACTCGTCTATATTGAAAAAATCTCCCGAGAAAAGATACATGCCGCTGACTCTTGAACCGGCGTAATGAATGATGTAATAAGCAGTAATTGTTGAATGAAACACTAGTATATATTGAATAATTTGGCTGGTAGGAGATAAGCCGAAGTAGCTCAATGATGGACCATTTGACCGGATATCAGAAGGAAGCGGATTTGAATCCCGTGGGCGGCATGTATCTTTTCTCGGGAGATTTTTTCAATGTAGATGAGTATTTCAAGCTAATAATTATTGCTTATAATAATTATTAATCAATATTTTACCCGATTAAATTTGGATCGTTTGTGATATCTTTAAGCCGCTGTGAAATGTAACTTTTTTAATACTAGTGACACAAAAAGTAACGGTTGCAAACACCTCCCATACCCCCATAGCGAGGGCGCCCGTCAGGAAATCGTTTCCGTGAGAAGGGGGTGAATCAGATTCCACCCCATCCCTTATTTCCTTCTAGCGACAGTTCGCTCTAGTATACAATATTCAGCTGAAAGGAGAGGATATTCATCCAAAGTCAAGAAACCAACCAATCTCCTGAGGGTTACGTGAAGAAATTACACATGCGTGAATTACACGTGCCAATGTTACACTGCCGGAATTACACGAAGATGAAATTACACTTGGATAGAATTACACCTTCTTAAATTAATCTAATTAAAAGCATACTAGAAATACCCAAGTCAAAAAACTTAACCTAACCAAACTGTAAGCCAAAACTCACTTATCTGATCATCGCATTAAAAGGTTCACTCAGATTTTATCGAAAAAATTACATCACCAATCTCCTGAGGGTTAGGTGAATAATTTACATATGCGTGAATTACACGTGCCAATGTTACACTGCCGGAATTATACGAGGATGAAATTAAACTTGGATAGAATTACATCTACATAAATTACGCGTACTAGAAATATTCACGTCAAAAAACATAACCTAACTTTAAGCCAAACAGTAACTCACCTGTTTGGTCACCGCATTAAAAGGTTCACTCAGATGGTATTGAAAAAATGACTCCACCAATCTCTTGAAGGTTATGTGAAGAAATTACAAATGCGTGAATTACATGTGCCATGGTTACACTGCCGAAATTACACGAGGATGAAATTACACTTGCATATAATTACACCTCCTACTTAAATTCCGCATACAAGAAAAACCTAGCCACGCCAAAAAACCTAACCTAACTTTAAGCCAAACAGAGCGTAACGAACCTATTTAGTCACCGCATTTTTTTATTGTTTAATCTTCTTTTTTAATTTGACGGCCGGCGTAGTCCAGTTGTAACGCGCTTGACTTCCACACCGAAGGTCGCGGGATCGAATCCCGGCGTGGAAAATAAATTTTATTTGATTAATTTGTGTTATTTCACAATTTATTCATTTAAAATAATATATAGTATATTTGCGGCACGCTCCAGAGTGGAAGATACCTACTCCTTGTATCGCCCTGGTATAAGACCACCATTCTGAATTGAGACGTTGCTTGAAATGGCATTAGCCGTGTTTGGTGACCAGATATGAATAGCCAGTAACTTCCCCACCTTCCTCTTCCCTATCTCCATCCCCTCCCCACTACCCTCAGCCTCACAACATACCCCAATTGGGGATGCCATAGTTTAACTGGCTTCAGACGGGAGCAGTTGGGACTCTTGTGCGGTATTCCTGTAAAAAGCTCCCCACAGAGCCTCCTGTGTGGAGCTACGTAATGTAAAATAAAAAATAAAATAAAACTGAGATTATATCGAAAAAATACAACACAAATTATCTAATATTACTATTAAAAATATAAACATAACTGTCTAATGAAAAATCTAAAATTAATAAAGCTGTCCGGCAGAATATTGGTATACGACGTCATTTTTCTTTTTAAAATCAATAATTCCCTTATTGACAGCCCTGCATTATTGCAATTGATTTTGTTTCATGTTCCGAATAGAGGCACGCGAACTAAAATATCTTTCACCGCAACAATAATGTCAATACCAAATCGTTTTTAAACTCTCTTATATCACGCATACAAAGCTTAGGTAACCAATATGCAGAAGTTGGAGATATTTATTTTACATTGCATTTATGTTGGATACATAATAATATAACTTTTCGCTTGTGTCGCTCTCCATGGAGAGAAAAAAAAACTTATTTTTAAACACCTGGGGTCTCAAAAGTTGGGAATGATCTGTAACTATTCGTATATATATTTACTGTTATGTTCTTGATTATATTCTCAATAAAAGCTTGCCAAAAACATGTTTAATTATTCTTCAAAACAAGATATTTTCATCCCTGAAACTTTATTTTTCATTTTTAGGCCATGGCAACACTGGTTCCCAGTTGTTTTCTGTTGATTGCATTGTTGATGTTTTGTTTACGGCAGGGTTGGGATGTTTTTTTAATATTTTAAATATGTATACGACAGATTTACAGAAGGAAAATATTTGCTTTTTAAAAACAAATTACAGATAAAGTTATTTCAATTTAAAAGAGAAAAACATTTCTCGTGTTTGAATTGGGGAGTCGTGCTATTATAGAAAAAGATAAAGAAATAAACAAAAATTTTAACAAAACATAAAACGACTTCAAAAAATGCACTAAAAAGTAAAAAATAATTTCGTACGATTGTTATTTTTGGAGTTGGTGTCAGTCAAGGTAACTATATACATAGGTAGTTATAGATGAGATGTGGAGATCTAGGCTGACACCGACTCCAAAAATAACAATCGAAATTATTTTTTTACTTTTTAGTGCATTTTTGAAAGTTGTTTTTTGTTTTGTTAAAATTTTTTGATTTTTAGTGACGAGCGTGCGTAAAAAAGTTTTACTTCTAAAAAATAATCATCAAAATCTGTTGGCGTAATATTGAGTTATTCGTCCATTTGTCGCGCACATACTTATTGCAAATTTAAGACATATATGGTTTTCTCATGGATCCCATTGTCAGAACTGGACCAGATTAAAATGGGGACCACACGGGAAGCACCAGCTTTCTAATAAAAAAGAATCATCAATCGTTCTGAGGTAACAAACATAAAAAATAAATAAATAAAAAAATACCGTCGAATTGATAAACTCCTCCTTTTCGAAGTCGTTTAAAAAGAATATGTACAGAGTGTCCGGGGGTAAAGAGCATTAACTTAACCATTAAATGAAATTGGTGTTCACCATTGGCCCACTAAAATGGCCGGAAATTTTGAAAAAAAATTAATTTCGTGATTTGGGGTAAAAATAAAAGGAAGGGTCCATATTTTATATTTTTTTTATCAGGTATATTTGTTTATTGTCTTAATTTAATTAAATATTATAATTTGAGATTTTACTAATAAATTTTTAAAAATAAATAAAAATAGTCTTAATTTTTTTTTTAAATGTATTGAATCTACTAAAGAGCTGACTCACCCACTCTACTAAAATTACAGTGTTCGGACGCGTTTAGTTACTGCTATACTCTCCACTCGACTAAAATACTCGCCAAATGCGAACGACTCTTAAAGCTTTGGACCACCCGGCCACAAGTCGTCCAAACATGCACAAAAAACTGACGATAACCACTCTCCATTTACTTGCCATAAAATATATTCATGGGAAGAAAGATGTGAGATATTTACTAAAACTTAAATTGTTTATATCCCATTTCTTTTTATTCTAGTCACGTTCTTTCTTCCCCCAAACCTCTTTGGTCAAGTTTATTACTTAAGAAAAATAAACAACTTCGTAAAACTCCAAGTATTTTGATATATTTATTATTTCGTAGATATTATTGCCTCTAGTAAGTTTTATTTCATTTCATTAGGAAATATACTATAACTTTTAATATTAGGGTGTTTGTGTGTCGAGAGTTTATTTTGACTTCTACGGGGGGGATGAATGTGTATTGTGTATGTTGACGTGAAACTTCTTTAGCGCCGTTAGTGACTTGAAATTCGGGTGAAACGGAAATGCGTCACAACTCAGTTCTACACAAATACTCAAATGCTCAGTCTACACTAATATAAAGAGGTAAATTCGCACCTCGGCGCGTGCCTTCCATAATAGTTGGCAAGGTGCCTGACAAGCCTCAGCGGCCAGGGAGACAGACATCAAGCGAACGGGGGTTCGAATCCTACGAAATCCAAAACATATATATATATATATTTTTTAAAATTAATATCCTATCTTCAAACCACTTTAAAAAAACAAGCAAATAAAAGGAAAGCGACATCTTCTATATTTCTTTCACTTCTACCGCATGTGAAATACACACTCTGATTTTTTTTAATATGAATACGCCACAAGAGTCCCAATTGCTCCCGTCTGGATAAAGTGGACTATGAGACTATGTTGTGAGGCTGAAGATAGTGGGGAGGGGAATAAGACAGGGAAGGAAGGTGAGGAGCTACCTGGCCATTCAGATCTGGTCACCAAACACGGCTAAAGCTACTGCAAGCAATGTTTCAATTCTGAATGGTGGTCTTACACCAGGGCGATACCAAATATACTATATATTATTTTTAATTAATTAACTGGAAATTACGCAATTCAATCAAATAAATTTTATTTTCGAACGCCGCGCTCGAACCCGCGACCTTCGGATTGTAAGTCGAGTACCCGGCATGCTTTGCAATTCCATTTAAAGTAATAAATTGTTTCTCCCTGCATGTCCTTTCCCACGCGTTCCCGTTCCCCTGCCGCGTCACTTTCCCCTCCCGTGTTCCCCTTCCACCTTCCCCGCCTTCCACCTTCCCTCCTAACGCGAACCCTACCTACTTCGTTACCCTCCCCCTCCTGCCTTCCGTCCCTGCCCTAAAATATATAAAATACTAACATTTTAAACCAATGTTCATTCCTTTCTCTCCTTAAAAAATACCGAATAAAGAGAAATGATTTTCATACGGCCTCCTGTGTAAATTTAATGTAAAAAAAATCATTGCAATCAAATTATTTATAAGGGTTACATCAAAACTAAGCTGTGAAAACCACAGTAAATTAGCTAATTATCACATCACATGATAAACTCACATACAGTGTATCACGTCTACACATAAACACACATTTCACCACAATCATGCTGATTATTGACAGTGCAAAGCTGTCCGAAATGTTGGCTAAAGGAGAAGGAAGCGCAACACGGCATAATAGCCCAAACATTAATCACGATAATACTAATTGATATTTTTTAACCCCTTATATTAAATTGTAAAGTGGGTCTGAAGATTACAAAACTGCCTCCCTGTGTAATAAATATATAAGCAAGTTGAATGAAAGCGAACCTCGAACGATGAAAGCCTATGAAGATGTCAATTTACCTTTTTAGGTATTTCCACAGGAGTTGAAAGCGATTTATATCCGTTCAGAACAGTGCTTCTCAAACGTAGTTACCTAAAGACAAATATTACCAATTTGAAAAAATTGTTTACCTAAGCAAAATATGAATACATTTTAGTTTTAGTGGGTACTAGCGATGTGTAGATTCAGCCGGAGTGGGCTCTTGAACTCGGATTCTCCGCGGGAAGCGGATTCTACTCCTACTCCTTTTTCAAATCGACTACTCCCAGACAACCCAGTTCAATACTCGAATCCAAACACGGAACTCGGCGGTCCAAGTCACTCGCGAGTCGGGATTAGGTCCCGGGCTCGAGTTCTTTTCGAGTCCGGCTCTGGTCGGAACCTTGCGTCTCGGTCCGAGCCACTTCCAAGTCGGGAGCAGGTCCCAGGTTCGAGTTCTTTTGCGGGTTTCGGCTCCGAGGTTCAGCTCCAGTAGAGTCCGTGCTTCTCGAACCGAGCCTCTCGCGAGTCAGAAGCAGGTCCCGGGTACAAGTTCTTTTTTCAGGTTTCAGCTCCAAGGTCCGGCTCCGGCCGTATATATGTATATTATACGCTTGGTAGAAATCTCAAAAGTGGTGAGCCAAAGACAAGGCAATTGTATTTGTCTTCGATTTCGTACTTTTAGTACTCGACTGCCATGCGTCGCGTATGCTGTGTGGACGTTCTTTTTATGAAAAGAAATGTTAGAGGAAGTTATGGGAAAGAAAAAAATTTGAGGGTTGGGCAGGAATCTGGGGATCAGTGATGATGAAACTATCTCCCCACTGTGG
This sequence comes from Limnephilus lunatus, assembly GCA_917563855.2. NCBI lineage: Eukaryota > Metazoa > Arthropoda > Insecta > Trichoptera > Limnephilidae > Limnephilus > Limnephilus lunatus. The sequence goes on along the minus strand of OU830596.1, from coordinate 50,992,236 downwards.
TGCAAAGCGATGTTCCGAGAGTCCTGCTGAGGAGGTTCATCAACAAGCCCCATAGTTTGTGGATGGGCGCATCTGCCGCCAAGATCCGGACAAACCTCAAAAACCCTGCTAAGTCACCAAATGCAGCGAATCACTTGAGGTGACCTATGGCAGAAGTGTTGATTATACAATAAATGGTTCCCTGGGCTGTGATACCTATACCCGCCTTCCAAACTTGATAATTTAACCCTTTATAGGACAACTTTTTTTTTTAACGATACGCCCTTAATGGTTTTATTTATATATTCTGTATCCCTTTTGATGAACAGAAAAAACTTTATTTTTATTTTTTCATACTTAGTCTTTTTGAAATTTTCGATTTTCCAGCGGTCTTTTTTCTGACCGGTGTCTATTTAGGTAAAAAAAATAAAATTAGTCTTAAAATTTTGTTTTTCATTACAAAAAGACAGGTTGGTAAGGAAAAACATACTTTTAATTATTTGCCTTACAGGAGAATAAGTGCTTTGATAATTTATAGAAGATTTTCAAATATAATATACAGTTCTAAGGCCTCAAAGACTTCTTCTTTTGATCAGATAAATGGGTCGGCATAAAACACGGTATGTAAAGAGCTACTTTGCAAATGTTGCATGCTACCGAGCTTCGTACTACTTTTCAGGACGACCAATCTTTTTTCTTGAAGTAAAAGATCATATCAACTGATCAGCCAATTGGTTTCGGAAGTGAAGATGTGTAATAGGTTTTTTTTCTTTATCCAACGTCTTCAATGTTTCCCTATGATGATGCCTTCGTTTCCGCCATTTATAGTAAGTCGTTGCTTGAAATGGCTTTAGCCATGTTTGGTGATCAGATCTGTATAGCCAGGTACTTCCCTACCTTCCTCTTTCCTATCTCCTTCCCAACCCCACTACTTTCAGCCTCACAACATACCCCAATTGGGGATGCCATAGTCTCACTGACTCCAGACGGGAGCAGTTGGGACTCTTGTGCGGTATTCATATAAAAAAAGGTCGCACTGGGAGAAGGAGTAACTTCTGGTGATTCTTCATCTGAAGAACAATCAGCTTCCATAATCCTTTCAATATAAGTAGGGTCCGAAACCGCATTGACAGGATTAGAATTGAAATTATTCTTAGCAGCGCTCCTAGGAACTGAATCCCGAGGACTTGATAAAACCTGGGAAATCTCATCTTCGGGATTGGAGTCTCTTCCATCCTCCGAATTCTCTGTTTGGTCCTCCTTTATTCCCTCAATTTGTTATAGGAATGCATCCGTCTTCTAGGTCTTTCACACTAAAACCTCCGCCACTCTTATTTTCCATCCTAAAATCAACTAAAAACTTTCTTTTGTGCTGCAATATATATTTTTTTATTTATATAACATTCCATAACCATTCTACTTCAGTTTGATATATGTATTTCAAATAATTATTACAGTTTGAATGAAAACAAAAAAAATAATTTTGATCGGAAATTTTTACCAAAATCGTTTTATGAAGGATGACACATATCATCAAAAAACTCGATGGCGGGAAAATATCCAGAAAAAATAATTATTAATTGTAAAAGAACACAATATTATCATACAAAATTAAATGTTATGTGGTTCAGAAATTATTTGCAGTATCTGTAATATAGTAATCAAAAAGGGCCCACATTTTAGCTTTTGAGCTTAGATTTTAGACATGACGCTAAATAATTTGACTTAACTTGATTATTCCACATACATTTTTTAATCAAACTACAAAAAACTATAAAGTATTGTGTATATTACAAATGTGGTTACTTTGTTTTCATAAATAACTCTCAATGTTCGAGAAACAATAACATAAAAATAAGTGTTCTTGTAAAACTGACAGCCGTCGTGTTGCTAAATGGACGCAGGTCTTGAAACTGACCAGGACGCGATTTTCATAAATTTACTCAACATTTGCGAACTTCGGGGCGGTTGGTTCGATTCAAGACCTCTGTCCATTATCTTAGAATGATTACAACCCATAAAAGTGATTATAACTTGTAAACATAAAGAAATATAGACCTTATTGTTGCAGGTCTCAAAACTATCCGTTTTTAGCTTATGACCTATAAAGGGTTAAATAACTATGCTAAGCAAACCACGGTTATCTTTCCTGTATTAATTGGTTATTATTATTATTATATACATATATTTTTTTTAATTTTTTCTCTTCTCTTTTTTTCTTATTTTATACATCTGTGTAGGACTATGATATGCAATGCTTACACGTTTGTTCTATATCTACATGTTTTAATCCTCTGTTATTAAGTACCTACCTAAGTAATATTAATATTATTTTTTTTAAACTTTGCTAACTTTGCAAAGAACAGTCACTTTGTTTTAATCTTTTATTTTTGTTTTATTTTTTTATATCATTTACAGACCATGTTCGTATGTTAATACTCATCCTAATTTGAATGTCCTAAAACGGGAATCCTCCTAGTTGGGCAGTTAAAAAATTTCTTAAATAATGTATATAAATGTATAATCTTTTACTAAATAAAATAAACTGAGGCCGAAATCCGGACAAACCTTAACCCATGAACCTGGCACACTTGCTAAGTCATCAGAAGTAACTTGTCACTTGGGGTGGCCTATGGCAGAGGAGTAGGTTACATAATAAATACTTTAAAGAGAATAATTTATTTTTTTATGTGTAATTCACGCGCGGTAGAAATGTAACCAGAAAACTGAAGTAGACAAGAGTGGAGAGATTACGAAGCTTTTTTTTATTAATGTGAAGGATGATTTTTCTATATTTTTGTCGTCGAATTCCAGTGCACCTTTTTCTGGTCATCTTATTTGTGTTTTCTTTTTCGGAGTCGCTAAGAGTCACTTTCTTTTGTGTTTTCTTTTGCTTGTTCATTTTGGAGTGGTTTGAAGATTGGATACTGATTAAAAATACTTTTTTTTTAGGATTCGATCCTTGGTCTGCTGAAAGTCTGGCCGCTAAGATTCGTCAGGCGCTTTATATAACTAGACCAAAAGGAGGCGTTACCGTGGGTTTACCGTATTATATTGGAACCGAGTACCCGTGAAATAAACAAATATTTTATGCTCATTCTCATTCTCTCACAGGCTAAATCCTACCTCTACATATTATAAAGTTCTCCGGCGCGTCTATATGTCTGTTCGCGATAAACTCAAAAACTACTGAACGGATTTTCATGCGGTTTTCACCAATAGATATAGTGATTCATGAGAAAGGTTTAGGTATATAATTTTTCAAGGTTTTGTGTTAATCGGTTGAAATATATAATATATAAAGGAGAATGTCTGTATGTGGTGGAGAAGCGGGCTAGCAAGCGGCGGTGTGGATTTGATTTGTATGCAAATCTATATTTTTGTGCCGAGGTTGATGAAATTTTGCACATATTTGATTTCAAAAACTCTGTGTAAAGCCCGGTCATAGCCGGGGACTTCAGCTAGTAGATGTATGTGTCTGTCTCTTTTTAGTGTCGCTCGTATCCGTTTCATCGAATTTCAAATCACAACGGTGCTAAAGAAGTGTTCACTTCTCTGGGGTTCTTGCGCTTCCTTGTTGTCTTTCATCGCCCCCCTTAGCTTGTCATCGACCCCTTGAATCCACGGGGCCATATCACCCACTTTGGGAACCACTGCTCCAGAGAATCGTTTAGAGGCCGGGAATGATTTATTTATAAAAATCCTTTTGTACATCGCGCCCGCTTCCCCTAATGTCCCGAATTCAATAAGGCTTCGCGGCGGAAGGCTCCGAAAGATAAGTGAAGAATGATCCCACCCGTGTTTAGACTTGCAAAGTGTACAGCCTTTATCTAAAGTGCCAGCAATTCTTTATCAATGTAGACCAGGGATTCCTAAAGTAGCCGATATATGATATATCCATACTAATTTAATAACCAACCCAGCGGAATTTAGATCCAAACTAAAAACTCACTTTTTTTATTTTTTATTATTGTATAAAGAATTGCATACAATTGGAATTTCTTACCCGCTAAGCTACTGCAAGTAGCTTGTCAGCAGGAGATTAGTTCCGCAGATGAGTTACAACTACAAATAAAATAATCATAAACGCGTTAGCGTACCAACAACATAGACAAATACACATATAACATACCTACCAACATTGTGATGCAGAATGGGAAAAATATTTATTTATATATATTTTTTTTTAATAAATATCATGAACAAGTTGAAAAACAGCAATACTTATCAATATATTACTGCCTACGTTACTCGCAAATAATGTAGCTTTCGATTAGTGAAAGAATTTTTATATTCCATTCGGTATTTATTGCGTGAAAGAGTAAGACACATCCATCCATACAAACATTCGCATTTATAATATTAGTAAGATATTTGCGGCAAGTTCTACAAATATTCTCAAAATTTCCCTAGTTTAAGACCACCATTCAGAATTGAAGCATTGCTAGAAATGGCCGTGTTTGGTGAACACTTCTTACCTTCCTCTTCCCCGAATCGTCACGGTTATTTTAAAAGCTCACATTCGCTCCTTCTTTCGAGTATAATTATGGAGGTCATCACACGTTATTCGTACCTGTATAATTCTACAGATCAACATATTGCACAGATCATATTGCATATAATATAGAAAGGTGAAGATTGTAATGTGACGTATCGTGTTGGAAAAAAACGTTGGTTCTTGAATCTTAAACGGTTTTTTGCGTGTCTACGTCGGTATGGGGGGGGGGGGGGGTTGATACACTTTGAATTCTCGCCAAACTGTTTTGGTAATTAATGTTATGTGACCTACATTTTTTGTAAAACACGGGCATACGCCTAGCATGGTTAACGGTTAACGTGACCATTTATTTTTTCTCCTAAACCGGGACTCCGAAAAAAGGTACGTACTTAATAATCGTAATAAATTTGGACAACTTATGTATATAGCGCTGTTTTCGCTAAAAATCGCCTGTACAAAAGAGGCTGATTACAATTCATCTTGCAGCTACCAATCGCATGAACGCAAACGATTGGAATTCTAGACTTTCGCTAAAAATTTAAAGATATTTTTGTTTTACCAATAAACGAAATAAAGCAATATGTCACAGTAAAAATGTTTTTATAGGAGGCTAGATCACAACTTGCATGGATTATTGGAATTCTAGCCACTTAATAAATTAATAAACTTAAGATACGCAGATGATACTATACTATTAGCTGACAGTATCAGTGACCTCCAAGACCTATTAAATCTTGTTAATAATGCTGGTGAGCAACTGGGCCTAACAATCAACATCAATAAAACTAATTGGATGACATTTGTACGACTAGATCACTCTGGATCAATCATACAGTTAAATGGTTATAATGTCGAAAAGGTGAAGGGATTTAGATACCTCGGCAGTATTCTCACGGAGACTCTTGACCCAGATATAGAGTTTAGGTGCAGAATTGAAGCAGCAAGAACTACGTTCAGTAAAATGAAATCCCTCTTCTGCAATGACAATACCAGCTTAAAACTAAGGCAGAGAATGCTAAAATGTTATGTGTGGTCGGTCTTGCTTTATGGATGTGAAACATGGACCTTGAATATAAATACCATGAACAGGATAGAGGCTTTTGAAATATGGCTTCACCGGAGAATGCTCAAGGTCCCATGAACCGACATGATCACCAACACAGAAATCCTCAGGCGGGCTAGAGCAGATAGAGAACTGCTTACATCAATAAAAATCAATAAAATTTCATATGTGGGTCATATACTTCGAGGGGAGAAGTATCACTTGCTCCATTTAATATTGAAAGGCAAGATAGAGGGTCGGGGAGGGCCTGGTAGGAGACAAATGTCTTGGCTGCGAAATTTACGAGAGTGGACCGGCATTAGAAGTGTGGAAGAGCTATTCATAACCATCATGCAAACCCTGACGTGTATGTCCACCTTTATTCTAGACATTCACCGCGCCGAAACGCAAATTACGTAAAATTCCCTCGATAGAAAAAAATTGCAAAGTATGCTCCAAAAATAATTATAAACCCGTTTGTTTCAGTTATTTTATAAGTTATATGTATGAAAAATTAACAGTGTTTCTTTAAATGCTGTTTAAGACAACCCCCGCGAGATTTTTGCTCTATTTTAAACGAGTCGTGTTTTATAAAACATTTTCACAATTTTCGCATCAATTTTCTCGCTTTAAATATAAGCGCGCTCCTCTTACATTCTTAATTACAAATATTTCCATCCTCTTCTTTTTGAGGCCGGTAACGGCGCATTAAACATTGTAAAAAGTGCAAAGATATCTCAGAAAGAAATGCTAGGTGATCAAAAATTCACATTTTCTATTAAATTTCCTAAGCATATTCCTTTCAACATTCGAAGTAGTTGTTAAGCCAGACTCGGGTTAACTAGTGGCTGCTAACTACCCTCAGTCGGTTGGCCGAACTTTTCCCCTAGGGTAACATGCAACCCGCGGTTAACCCTAACCGTAGGGTTTATCTTATCACTCATCGTAGAGACGTTACTACATCGTATGAACTAATTTAATGTATATTTGTTTTTTTATGTTTGATAAATCTCAATTTTGTTACATAATATTATTAACTAGCTGAAGTCCCCGGCGATGCCCGGGCTTTACAATAGGTTTTTCGAAATCAACTGTAGACAGTGATCTTCTTCCTGCTTTGAAGGTCACATGTGCAAAATTTCATCAATTTCGAGATAAAACTGTAGATTTGCATATAAATCAAATTCACGCCTATAATTAAAGGCGGCCTGAAGTGGCGCGGGACTCGGGTCGCTCCGAAATGTTCGTGTGAGAGATACGGCGTCGGATCAGCTGTTCGACTCCCGTCATTTTGAAATTCTGAGTTCGAAGGATTGGCTCTGGAACTAGCATTACTATTTTTTGGTACGGTAGTTTTTAAATACTTAAAAAAATAGAAATAAACTAATAAGAGATACCTCTATTTTTGAAACTGAATTATTTAGGCCTAAATAATGTTTCAATAAACACAACAACTAAATCTCTATAAACAGTATGTAAATAAACTAACAACACGAAATGTTGTTAAAACGATGGCTTGTGTCATACATTCCCATTGATTCCCATACAATGACTTGAAAATTACGGTGAACAGTGACGTCACTACAAAACATTTTAATAATACCAACTTGACGGTGGTTTCAATGACACCATTAAAAATAGAATTTTTATTATTTTTTAAAAACTCTGCGTTTAATATTATTAAAACTTATATGTTCAGAATCAGCGTTTATTGGTCTATATCTATATGAACTTTTTTTTTTAAGCCGAAATATTTTAACTGGAGTTTCTTTTTAAGTTTTTTAGAAAGTGATCAGAAAACAACTAAATATTTTTGCTTAAACTTCGCAAAATATAAGGCAACAATGATAAAAACCATGACCAACCAACCAAGAGATTGATGATTCGCATGTTAAAGGTAAGAGGGAAAATTAAATAAAAAAAATATTATAAACAAATGGTATCTCTAGTGAATGTATTACGAGTGCCAGGACATACTGCGTATTTGCAAAAGGAAAAGAATTGGATAATTAATTAATATATTTCTAAGTAGGTACTAATGATAATGGATCGAAAAGGAATAATGAATCACCCCTGCTTACTTTCAAAGGCGAATTAACTATAATTGATGGATTGGCAATATGTCTATTATATCAATATTATGTTTAATGGGAAGATAAAAGTCCCAAAAATAGCACATGTAATTCTGATAAATCTGTAACTGATTAACCTTAGAAAGATAACCTTATTTTTACCTACCTTAGACGCCTTAAAGATAATATACGTCTTAGAGACGTACTGAAGTTTAAAAGCATATATTTGACATATAATTATCATACTGACATAGTTTAAGGTAGTTGAATAATTTGTTTACGGTTTTATACTTTCAATAAAACCAAAAATATTTAGTAACTAGCTTTTACCCGCGGCTTCGCTCGCATGGTTTTAGGGGGAAATCTATATATATAAAAATCAAAATAAGCTAGTTTCTGGGTTTGTTGTTCCTGGCATGCGTTGCTATACCACTTAATAAAGATTTTTTTTTATATGAATACCACACAAGAGTCCCAACTGCTCCCGTCTGAAGCCAGTGAGACTATGACATCCCCAATTGGGGTATGTTGTGAGGCTGAGGGTAGTGGGGAGGGGAAGGAGATAGGGAAGAGGAAGGTGGGGAAGCACCTGGCTATTCAGATCTGGTCACCAAACACGGCTAATGCTATTTCAAGCAACGTTTCAATTCTGAATGGTGGTCTTACACAGGGGCGATACAGGGAATATCTTTCTAGATATTGTTTCTCCCTGCGTGTCCTTTCTAGGGAATGCAAATCTCGTGAGATTGAGGCTCAAGCGAGATCCCACGAGTTTATGAATAACAATGCTGCGAGATCTCGCCAATTTCGAGATCTCGCGAGATTTTTCAGTTTAGTGTTTTTTTTTGCAAATAATCACAATATTTGAATAAATTAGGAAAAAAATAATAAAAATTATAAGATAAACATTTATTTTCACGAATGCATGACTTTTATGCATCAAACATTGTTTGACGTACCTATTTGTGTTTAATTTTTTAATAAACTTATCTATCAAATAACAAATGAAAGAAACAACCAGTCATCTCTTCTAACATCAAACAAAAATCTTTTGTAATAAAACAATTATTTTATAACAAACAAAACAACGAGAAGTCAAAAAAAATTAAACTAAGTTGAGTTGACTATTAAACTGAGATATATTATCAATTAAATAAAACTATATCTACTCGGTAGATCCATTAGATATTACAGATTAATTAACAAAATATACCAATTAGTCAGACTATTAGAAATTACAGATTGCAACTCTGTCCATGTCAGTCCGCGCTTCGAATAAGACGTTTTTTAGCTCGAGTGCAATCTCGTTAAACTCGCGAGATCTCTCCCTGTTTTCCTCCGAGATCAATCTCGCTAAAAAAGGCCGAGATCTCGCGAGAACGAGATTGCATTCCCTAGTCCTTTCCCTTCGTCCCATTCTTCTTCCGCCTCCTATTCCTCTACCGAATCCCCTTCCCCTCACGCGTTCCCACTCTGCCTTCTCCGCCTTCCCTCTCCCCACTCCCCACTCTCCCGCTTCCCCCGTTCCACGAACCCCCCTCCCGATTTCCCCTCCCCCTCCCGCATTCTACACTTTCGGTCCCTGTGCATTCAGTTTTCAAACAGCTCGCGTACCACCTATTGCATTTTTTTATACAAATTTCATAATGCCAGAGCTCACCAGTATATATATAGAAACCTTCGTGGACGTGCTCACAACAACTCCCAACAATGGGAAAAAATAACTTACCACCATTCTCACTTGCATGGAATCATAATATTATATCTTATACTAAATCATAATATACCTATTATATCTCATACTAAATCATAATATACCTATTATATCTTATACTAAATCATAATATACCTATTATATCTTATACTAAATCATAATATACCTATTATATCTTATACTAAATCATAATATACCTATTATATCTCATACTAAATCATAATATACCTATTATATCTTATACTAAATCATAATATACCTATTATATCTTATACTAAATCATAATATACCTATTATATCTTATACTAAATCATAATATACCTATTATATCTCATACTAAATCATAATATACCTATTATATCTTATACTAAATCATAATATACCTATTATATCTTATACCAGCAAGTTCCCAGCATGCGTTGCAATGCCACTTAAATAAAGAAATTGTTCTCCCTGTGTGTCCTTTCCTATTCGCCCCGTACGTTCTCTTCGTAACATCTGTAAAAACACCGCCATCTTTATAAAAAATCAAGCCAAAGGATAAGGTCGCGTAGAACAAACAATAAATCTAGTGAACGTTAAACGCAAATTAAAAAAAAATCGCCGGAAATCAAAGTGTTGCCTTATAAAAAAAAAATTAATCAGTGTGGAATTTTACCAAATTAAGGGAACATAATCGGAGACGGGTCATTTTTATGTAGTGACGTCACGAGCTCAAATGATGGTTTTATTTAATTAAAAATTAAAGAAACTCTACATTTCTAAAAAAATTTACTAACATTGTCGTATCTTAGTAAAAAAAATCTATCCACACGTTTTTTTCCAAGTCGTTATGAAATCCATGCAAGTGGCCTATTAATCTTACTATAATATATAGTATAATAATATTATAAATGCGAAAGTTTGTATGGATGGTTGGTTGGTTGGTTGGTTGGTTGGTTGGTTGGATGGTTGGTTGGATGGTCCTTACTCTTTCACGCAATAAATATCGAATGGAATTTAAAAATTCTTTCATTAATCGAAAGCTACATTATTTGCGAGTAACAACGGCTTTATTATATATTGGAAAGCTCTGGCGATATGAATGAGCTGTGGCGTTATGAAATTATATATCATACGTTTTCTGTCCCTAACAAAATCGATTTATTGCAAACGTCAAACAAATTGTTACCTTGTTAATGTTTTTTTTTTAATTTTAGGCTTAAAAAGAACGCTTTGTTGTGATTAAAAAGAGTACTTTTTTGGCGTCGTAGTTAATATCTACATATCTCTAAAAATGTTTATTCTCCGAACAAAAAGCATAACGTTGCTATAAAGCATAGCGTTTGAAGTGGACTGTCATTTTCTTATTTTTTTAGGTTACTCTGGATTCAAATATGAATAAAATACTAATAAAGGGAGTAGGTACTTAAAATAAATTTCTATTTCTATAATTTAAATATTTTCTAAAATAGAATTTTTATTTGCGAAATGTCATTCTCAAATTTTGAAATTTACTATTAAACCATAATTATTTTCATAAAGAATAATAACAATTATGCCACGAAAGCGTAAATCGAATCTAAGCAAAAGCTCTAATAAAGCTCGACTTGAAGAGACGTTTCCACAAGCTGAAGTGCGAAGACTTAAACATGCGGTGCGTCAGGCAGCACACCACAGAGTTGCTGAGTTAACAGAACAATCCCAAGCTCGCCGTCAACAGCATGCTGAATATCTATAATCTCAACGGGCTGCTGAGACACCAGAACAGTCCCAAGATCGCCGTCAACAAATGCAGAATATCTATCATCCAAACGTGCTGGTTTGTTCGGCGTCTTCAGCGAGCGACATACAATGCGTCCCAAAGAGCTACAGAAACAGTTGAAACAGCAGAATCTCGCAGATGCGCTGTTGCTGAAAGGGCACAACAACGACGTCAAATATTCACAAGAAACAAGTGGGGCGTTTTTGATAAATCTGCATTTGAGTACGACGAGACTCTTGATTATGAAAGCCACAAGCTTATAAAAATAGAAACAATGGACAAAGTATGCAGATTTAGCGATGCTCTTAAATGGAAAGAGGAAGCAGCAGGCATATGTTGTTCGGGTAGAAAAGTAGCCCTTCCTTCAATAGACGAGCCAGTTGAACCTCTTAAAGAACTTTTCTTTTATGAAACAGATGAGTCTCGCCATTTTCTAAAAAAACGTAAGAAAATACAATACATGACGACTAGGAAAACAATTTTCCTCAGGGCCTATATCATCTTTGGGGATGATGCGTGGAGGGTTTTTTTAAGGAAAGGGAGGAGAGGAGAGTTCTTGGAAGGAAGGGGGTTTAAGGGCTGGGAAGAAATCTGATGTTCAGTATTTACCAGTCAACCACCTCCAATACCTAGACAAACCTCACCCCATGAACCCGGGCACCCCTACTAAATCACCAAAGTAGCGAATCACTTGGGGTGACCTATGGCAGGGGTGTTGGTTATCCAATAAAGGTTCCCGGGGCGGCGGTAACCATTCACGCCTCTAAAAAAAATGTTAAATCAAAATATAAAAAAACAAGTTGGTACGAGAATTTTATTTGTCTTATAGTTATTTGTTGTTTATATTATGTGATTTTTTTAAACAGAGAAAATTGGAGGAATGGGAAATGACATAGGCTACTTTTTATCACGGATTTTTTTTTTCATTAACGTGGGAAAATTCTTTATACAGTAATTTCCCACTAATACCATGCGAGCGAAGCCGCGGGTAAAAGCTAGTATTACATAATATTAAGCTCTTATGTGGTATCAGTAGGTTTTTTTGCCATGTATAACATATACTTATCACAGTAAATAACTGTCGAATATCTAAGACCTTGATTTTAGCAAAGAGTTCCTTTGAGGGATGGGTAGGTTGGATAAAAGTATTCGATTTGGGTGAGTATCACAGGCGAGTACTTCAAATAAAGAATAAACGGTTTGCAAAATGTCATTCTCAAAGTGTGACATGGTTGACAGTTTCGTAAGAGTTTTTTTTAATGGTTAAGAAACTTTTCGGATGTATTGTCATGTGGTTGTAATAATCCAGAAACCTTCGCGAGGGTGGAAAGAAGATAATTTTAAGAATTCAAACATTTCCTATGCTTAATATAGCAATACATACAAAGGACAAACAAACAAACAAGCAAACATACATTCATTTTGTATATAATATAGATTAGTGGCGAATTCTCAGCGTGCATTGTCATGCTACTTAATAAATAAATTGTTTACCCCTGCGTGTCCTTTCCCATTCATGCCGTTCCCCTTCCGCCTCCCCTTGCTCTCTTCTTCCCTTCTTGGTTTCCCCTCCCCCCTCCCGCATTCCATACGTTCCGTCCCGGTACATCCAGTTTTCAAACAGCTCGCGTGCCACCTATTGCAATTTTTTTTATACAAATTTCATTATACCAGAGCTCACTGCTTCTTTTATAAAAACCTTGTCCTGACAATAACGAACACAATAAAAATAAGAATTATCCTATTTGGTCTATATCAGTCGTTAGAAAGTTATGCGCGTACATACATTTCAGCGATTCATTTTTATTTATATAGAAGATAGATAGATATATTATATCATATCATAAAATTAAATCTACCGCACAATCTCTCCACACTAACCAAGAAAAAAATCTGTAGGTAGATACGAGCTAAAAAGGAATAAAAAATAAAAACTCTCAAATCATAAAAAGCTAAAAGCTAAATGCGAAAAAATAATATTTCTTCGCATTCAATCCACCGTTCAATTTATATGATCTTTTTACAGCCTCTTTGATAGATTATCCGATATTGAATGGCCCACTGAACACATTAAACCCTAGAAGTGTTACTTTACCGATATGAAAGATAATTTACCGACTCCCAGATTAATGAAATTGGTCATCTGTTCTCGAAAGACTTATTTATTTGGTAAATATGCATATAGTCCACCTCACAAATAATACGTAACGTTCGTGTTGTCCAATCCGAAGGACCAATCTTATAAAATAAATTCTCGTCAAAATAAAAGTACCTACTTCGAATTATTGGGTTGAGATTCAAACTACGAAAGCTGCATGTCATCAGAATTTAGACATACATCCCAGGTTTTAAATGGTTTGTTTGGCAAAGCAGGGTTTGTGTAATTATTCTAATACATTTCTTTCCATGTTCTGCTGTTATAAATACAGGTACAAAATTGTACACTTAATAATGTTAATAAATTATAGTTTTATTTGGCAATAATATTTTTTCTATGATTGGCAGCATTGATTGATTGTACATGAAATGTTAAATACAAACGACTAACTAACCATCACGCCGTTTCCCCGCAGGGGTAGGCAGAGAGGACGGACCGCCAAACAACTCGGTCTTGGCACACAATCTTTGCCTCACTCACATTCATACATCGTCTCATACATTCTCTTCTATTATTCTGACTTTTGACATGGCCCGACTCAAGTATCTGATTCACTTGATCGTGCCATGTCTTCCTCGGACCTCCACGACTTCTTCTACCATTCACATTTGCGTCGTATATTCTTCTTACACTGCTTTCTTCGTTCATTCGCTGTACATGCCCAAACCATCTGAGGGTCCCTTTCTTAATCTTACTCATTATGCATACATCAGCCTTACATTCTTTGCGGATATCCACATTTCTCACACGATCATACATTGTTTTACCACACATACGCCTCAGGGATCTCATTTCAACAGCATTCAGTTTACTTTCATCCATCCTCTGCCAGTTCCATGCCTCACTGCCATACATCAGGGTAGGTACCAGGACTCCATTGTGGACTGCTAGCTTCGCTTCTTTTGACAGTTTTTTATTAGCGCCAACGGCATTCAGTCCTCCATTAATGGAGTTACCAGCATTCACCCTTCTTTCAATATCCCAAACAATAAATATAAAAACGATAAATATAAAAATGGCGTTACCGCGTAAGTGAATTAATTTAAACAAAATTAAAATGTTAAATGTATATGTTTTGCATGTTTTTTGTCTCCCCCGACATAAATACTCACTTTTCATAATAATAAACCTAAATCTAAGTGTTTGAATAAAAAATATTCCGTATTGACGAGTAAGCGGTTCAACGCATAAATAATAAATCTTCTTCTTCTTCGTCATCATCTTCTTCTTGCCCTATCAGGTCACCCTGACGTTGGCGATTACTCCGGTCAATGTATCTTATCTTGCTCTGCCAGGAATAGCTCCTCCACATTTCTAATACTGGTCCACTCTGGTACATTTCGCAGCCAAGAAATTTGTCTCCTACTAGGCCTTCGGCGACCCTCTATCTTGCTTTTTAATATTAATAAGGAAGATAAATATTCTGATCAAATCCTTGTACTGCCCTTGATAAAATTTTGCTTTTGCTTTCCAAAATACTCTCAAGAAGGTATTTTTATTTATTTATTTATTTCAAGACTTTTGTTTTTACATAAAAAAATGATAACATATGCAAGGTTAATTTTAAAATTTAAAGATTTTTATATTTTTTAATTTTAAATTTTAAACATTTTTATTTTGTTTTTTTATTCTACTACTCCATAAGTTGAGCTCTAGGAGCTCGTGTTTATGGGAGGAGTGCACATGCAAAAAATAAAATAATAATAATGTTCTAATTAAATGTTTAAACAATATTCAAAGAACTTATGAGATAAATACAAATATTAATTGACATAGGTTAACATATTAATTTAGGAAAAAAAATAGTTATACAAGGTCAATACGTTTTTTTAAAATATTACAGTTAAAGTAAGGGTAAATTAAATTAAATTAAGGATACAATATATCACTATCCAATTTCAGGGACATAATTTGTTTTTTATTTATTATTATTAAAATATGACTAAATAACATGTGTTCCAAACGACGTCCTCTGTTGTGAAGTGTATCTAAATTTCTCTAAATAAATTGAAAATAGTGTTGATCTCAAGTCACCTCCCAGGAAAGTATGGTCCTGTATATATTTTCTGCCTGTACAGTACATTTTTACGCAGCATCGCGTTCATTGGTCAAATCGTTAGAAATAAGATGTTATAATGGTTTGACGTTTTTTTATGGAGGTTCTGGGTTCGTGTCTCAGTTGCGACCATTATCTTTTTCTATTTTTCTTGTTTTCTTTCATATTTTCGTTTAGATTTTTAACGTTATCTTCTTATCCAATGGGGAATATTTGAGCTTACTTCGGTTACATGTGCACGTCCATGGTAAACTTCTTTCTGATTTTCTCTTCAGTGGAAAGGTCCCACCGAACCTTTTACATTTCACTTCCGATCTACCCCAAGTATGATGTTAGAAAATGGATTTTCGAGTTAAACATTCTGAAAATAGATTCTTTTAGTACCCACTCCAAACTGTCTAATCATGATTTTGGTGTGCGGACAACTCAGAATGATGCAACTTCAACACCTCCTTTGAAAAGTCATTAAAACTGATGAAAAGGATATTTAAAAAAAAATCAAACACTTTGTTTGATCGACATGAAGAAAGTTGTTTTTTTCCACATTCTTGTCGTCGAATTACAGTGCACCTTTTCCTATACATTTTGTAATCTTATTAGTATTTGTGTTTTCTTCTTCGGAGTCGCTAGATGTCGCTTTCTTGTGTGTTTTCTTCGCCTGTTCATTTTGGAGTGGTTTAATTTTATAAAAATTTTACAAAAAATTATTTTTTATGGATTTCGTAGGATTCGATCCTTGGTCAGCTGAATGTCTGGTCGCTGGTCGCTGTTCACAATAAACACAAAAACTACTGATCGGGTTTTCATGCGGTTTTCACCAATAGATGAGTGATTCATGAGGAAGGCTTAGGTATATAATTTGTCAAGGTTTTGTGTAAAAGGAGGATGTCTGTATGTGGTGTACGAGCGGGCTGGCAAGCGGGCGGTGTGGATTTGATTTGTACGCAAATTAACAGATGGTGGTGTGAGTTATAAGGTTGAGTAACCATCTAGTAGTAGATGGCGTTGCGTTTCGTTAGCCACAGCAACGCGTGGCCGGGTCAGGAAGTAAATAAATATTTTATTGCTACCTCCTTCTCTCGGAGGACTAAATGGATGTATGTGTTTGTTTCTTTTTAGTGTCGCTCGCTTCCGTTTCATTGCGAAATTTTGATCAGCTCATTTTTCAAAAACTATTACCATTCCTTGTGTACCTATATCATCACAAAACACGTCCAATTCGTCTTTGTGTCATTTCTTTTTTTTAATAGGTTTGTCAACAGTGATACATATCAAAGCGCTCACAAATACAATGGAAAATACTATCACTAATTAAAAACAAACACAAATAAGCCGATATGTGAAAGTGAATGAAGCAAGGAGTGCATGCCGAGGCAGTTGTTTGGCAGTTGGCAGTCTACCCCTCGTGCGGAGAAACGGTGAATTTAGTCCTGCCACAATACTCCATTGATAGGCATTAGGCAAATTGATAACAAAATTTAGTATAATACGCTTCACAATATTAAGAAAGCATTCTGTAGAATATGTTTTACCCAACAAAATACCATCTAAATACTGTACTCAATAGTGAGCCTAGAAAATAATGTACTACACACACACATATGCACCCTCGTACATGTACGTGCATACATACACACATACATATACACACATACATAGATAGATACACACATATACGCACACATACGTACATACTTATATATACATTACATTCATACACACACACATACCATACATTACATAACACAAATAAGTTTTTACAACAAGTTTATAGAACAACTAACGAGTTCCCAGCATACGCCACTATTAAAAGAAATTGTTTATTATAATAACATTCAATCAAATTTGGTACATAGGTACCTATTTAAAATAATATAATTTCCAATTAGATTCGATTTTGAAGTATTCGATTTTGATTAGTACCATAAGTGAGTACTTCGATTAAATTCATTAATTTAAAAGGTTTATTCGGATATTGAATTTTGATTGAACAATTGATGTTTTAAAAATTGCATTTTCAAATTGTGACATTTTTGTGAGAGTTTTTGTAATGATTAAAAAAAACTTTTCAGATGTATTGTCATGTGGTTGAAATAATTTAGAAACCTTCGCAGTTTGAAACATTTCCTATGCTTAATAATGCAACGCATAGCGGACGCACATACATACAAACATTTTTAATTTATATTTATTTAGAATATAAGTTTATAAAACAACATAAAAGTGAGCTTTAAATCTTGTTTTAAACAAATGATTTTAAGGTGGCCAGTGAATTTAACTCTACATTTCAATGATTTTATTTCTACATTCTACAAAATAATGCATTATTTATCTAGCTTCCGTGACATTTGCATATTGGAAACGTCGTTTATACACGATCGTTATATATGCACATAATAATATGAAGTTATTTGGATGAAATGCCTCGAGCGCAAGGCGAAAATTAATGCAAATTGGAGTAAACATTGATTCGGAAAAGTAATTAGTCAAATGGTTCAGATTTGAATTATTTAGTATCCAAGTTGCTTTCCGCCATCCCATTAATATTCCGTTTAAAATTCATTATTCTATTCTTAATTCGAACTGGAATCTAATTTATGGCATAAAATCCAACATAGTTTTATCAACAATTTCGGTTATTTGTCGACATTCGCGACTTCTGACTTCTGACTCATCTTATTATTACTGTCCCTAGCGTGAGAGCCAACATACGATAGGCACGTGATGCATTATAAGTTTGATCTACAATGTCGATTGTTTGTCGACATTCTTGACTTCTGAGAGTTATATAATTATTCTTGTCACTAGCGTGAAAACCAACATGTGAAAGACACAAAAGCTACGTGACGCATTAAAAGATTTATCAACAATGTCGGTTGTTTGTCGACATTCTTGACTACTGACAGTTAAATAATTATTACTGTCACTTGCGTGAAAGCCAATATGTGAAAGACACAAAAGTTTTACACAAAAGTATTAAAAGTTTTATCAACAATGTCGGTTATTTGTCGACATTCTTGACTTCTGACTATATAATTGCTACTGTCACTAGCGTGAAAGCCAACATGTGAAAGATAGAAAAGCCACGTGACGCATTAAAAGTTTCATCAACAATGTCGGCTATTTGTCAACATTCTTGACTTCTGAGAGTTATCTTATTATTACTATCCCTGGCGTGAAAGCCAACATCGATGAATTAAAAGTTTTATCAACAAATTTCGGCTATTTGTCGGCATTCTAGACTTCTGACAATTATTTTATTATTACTATACCTAGCGTGAAAGCCAACATCGATGAATTAAAAGTTTTATCAACAATGTTGATTATTTGTCGACATCCGCGACTTCTGACAAAGTTTTCGAGTTTAATATCAAATATAAATTATTACTGTTCCTAGCGTGAGAACCAACATCTATGCGATAAAAGGTTTATAAACAATGTCGGTTTTAAATCGACATTCGCGACTGCTTATAATTACTGTTTTATGGCGAACTCTAATCCAAATATTACCTACTGTCTCTGGCATTCTACAGTGAAAGCCCAACATCGACACACGAAATATCAATAACGTCGGTTATTATTATATTAGTCGACATTCACGACCTCTGAGAGTTGCCGTTCTTTTTTTAACGCTATCATTAATAATAATGTTTCCCAGTCTAAAGTAAGTCAAGTACGTCCCTTAACAACCTGTATATTTTAGATTTCAAAATAGCCGTCCCGAGCGCCGTTTTTATCAGAACCGGAGCTGGACCTTCTGAATAAATCTTCAAAACTGTATTGATAAGCAAATAATAAATAACAACCTAAATAATTCAAAGTTTTTCAATCAGAAACAACCAGCTATCAACAAAATTGCCCATTGGTAATTAACTATGTCAATATTTAAAATTATTTATTAATCGGATGATTTAATATAATATTCATACTTCGAGAAACGGTTAATAGATGGATTTACATCAAAGGGAACTTTAAAAGAAGAGGTATAGATGAACTGAGAGAAAGGGGACGTCGCAGATGAAAGTTAAAATAAATAATTATGGTGTGCTTTAAAAGTTTTCGAGTTTAATAACAAATATTGGATGTTGGGATTGCCCGGGCGAATGCGTAATTAGGTTCAAAATTTTAGATTTCGTACCTATTTCGAAAAACAAACTTGAGAGGTATTCGTAAATTCGACCAGCGTGGTCTAGGGGAGAGGCTCTTGACTCGCAATCCAAAGGTCACGGGATCGAATCCTGGCGTGGGCAAATAAATTTTATTTAATTAATTTGTGTTATTTCACAATTAATTCATTAAAATAATATATAGTATATTTGCGGCACGTTCCAGAGTGGTAGATACTCTCAGTATCGCCCTGGTGTAAGACCACCATTCAGAACTGAAACGTTGTTGAAAGGGCTTTAGCCGTGTTTGGTGGCCAGATCTGAATAGTCAGGTACTTCCCCACCCTCCCCTTCCCCATCTCTTTCCTCTCCCCACTACCTTCAGCCTCACAACATACCCCAATTGGGGATGCCATAGTTTCACAGCTTCTCCAGGTAAAAAACCTAAATGGAAGTCAACCGCTGAGGACAGGATGAGTTAGAGGTGAATGTTGCGGGAGGCCAGAGCTCGATATGGGCTGTAGCGCCATCAGAGAGATAAATCGTATCACTGGCACCAGACGGGAGCATCTGGGACTCTTGTGAGTTATTCACATAAAAAAATTTAAAGAAAAAAATTTACCAACCCATTCTCCGTTTTTTATTTGTTTATTATGACATCCATAGTCCATTATGGTACAAGTTATAAGGTATACCTATTAAATTAAATATAAAGGGAATACAAGAAGGCGCTGCAAAAAAGCGCAATACCTTTGCACGGTAATGTCATCTCTCACCCGGCATGTCGCTTGAAGTCTTGAAAACCCTTCTGGACAGAAGAAGAAAGACTCCTTCGATCACCTCTCACCCCAGAAGATAGGTGGAAGCTTGAGTAGCAATCGGCCAACGTGAAAAATGCCCATCTCTTTCAAGACCTCACTGAGAGACAGCCTGGGTTCTCATTGCCTCGCAAACTCTGGTCCGCCATCAATAGGATAAGGTGCTTTCATTGCCGTTGTGCCCATATGATGTATAGTGTGTGAATGCGGTGCGGTGCAGACCACCGAACATGTGGTCAACGAATGCCCGCTCCATTTATTCCCCACAGGGATTGATAAAGTCCACAGGGCAACGCCTGAGGCCCTAGACTGGCTCGCAGACCTAGATGTCCTCTTCTGACCCCCCACCATACGAAAGAAGAAGAATTAAATTATTTCACGTTTATACTACCACGTAAGTCCATAAGTACCACATAAGTCCATCACATAAGTCTTCTTAAAACTTAAATAATGAATGTACTAGTAATAGTAATAAAAAGGAAGAGAGCGTGTGGAGAGATAAAGACACATTTTGAAATCAAGACTTTTACGCTCACATAATTTAGTTGACTGTCAATAAAAGTGTAGTGAAAAATTAGGTCTTAGGCCATTCATACATGGAGGTACTTACACGCTTTAAGTCTATGTCTATTGTTGTAAGTAGTTTTAAGTAAACCCCGATGAAGTAAGCATTGGTTACGAAACATGTTGGTTTTGTAAAAAATAAACGTGGTTAAATAAACGGTTCCGCGATTTTTCATCCTGCGACAAAATATCCCCGACAAAACATCCCCCATAAAAATATCTACTAAAACGTAACCTAACCAAACCAAATCTAACCTAACCTATTCTAACCAAACCTAACCTAACCTAACAAAAAATGGGACAAAAATAATACGGACATCCTGTAAAGACAATAAATTATTATTCAAAAATAGTAAAATGGGACAAAAATAATACAGACATCCTGTAAAGACAATAAATTATTGTTAAAAATAGTAAAATGAAAAATAAGGTTCTTCTTCTTCTTCTTCTTGTGCCCCGTCCGTTCAACGGACGTTGGCTATGCGGACTTTGTTTACTGCGGCCCGGAACAGCTCTACAGTAGACTGGCCAAACCACTGAATCAGGTTTTTCAGCCACGAAGTTCTCCTTCTTTCAGGGCCCTGTCTTCCGGCAATCTCGTCCTGCATTATGAGATGCAAAATCTCGTACTTCTCTGGATGTCTCATCACATGTCCAAGATATTGAAGTTTTCGGAATGTTTATAGTTTTAATAAATTCTTTTTCTTTATTCATTCGAACCATAACATTTTCATTCGTAACCCTGTCCATTCAGCTTATTTTAAGTATTCTTTTGTAGATCCACATCTCTAATGCCTCAAGTCGCCTAATTAGTTCTTCGGTAAGCATCCATGCTAAAAATTAGGTTAGATTAGGTTTTAGTAGACATTATGTGGGAGAATATTTTGTCGGGGATATTTGTTCGCGGGTAAAACCGCGCATCACCAGTTAAAACTAAGAAATCTATTCATTTTAAATCTAACTAATTTGGTATATCATGCCAAACTCAAGACCGAATAAACACAAAGAATATAGAAATTACCTTCGTTTCACATCCTTTGCATTCCGTAAAATAACAGACAGGAGCGGACGGACATTAAAATAATTGAAAGATAAATTAAATTACTCTACGCCAGGGTGAATTTTCAATTTCAAGAATATAATATGGAGCGTAAAAAGGGGAAAATGTGCTTTCATTTTGACCCGCGGCGTTCGCTACTTTGCCCAGCGGCCCGGGGGTAGTTACGTTAGTTAAATAGCATATTTTTACACAATTTAGAAAAATTATTATTAACTAGCTGACCCAGAGAACTTCGTACCGCCTCAGAATCAATAACTGTTGTGTTAACTTATATATAATTGCTGAAATAAATTCTGTTTTTTTATTAAGTTAAAAATTGCATAATGAAGCAATTATTGATGCGCAACTGTCCATGTTTTGTTTTTATCAGTATCAGAGATGGCGTTGTGTACGGATTTATATTTTTGTTATTTTCTTACTTATCAACTTACTTATGGGAATTGCATTTCATTTTCTTTATACGTGTGAAGGAGATTTATTATAATTATTGTATTTTTCCTTTGGAAGGGTGCAGACATATTACGTTCACCCTTTGTCTCATTTTTTTACTGTTGTCATTTAGTGTGTAAGGAAAAGGGGCAGCATTATGTTTTTAAGAACAAAAGCAAACAATTAGCGTATTGACAGCACAGGTTCTCCTAGTGAGGTGTTCACGAAACATACAACATTATAAACCAACAGTTTCACCTTCTCAAACCTACCTTACACCCAACATAATAAAATGTTATTTTAATTACTATGTAAAAATGTTTTCTAAAATATATTATGTTAAAATATTAAATATATAAGGTAAAAACTGTAATATATAGAAATAAATAAAAAAAAAAAAAAATAATTGACATTTGATGTTTTTGAATTTTTGTAATTCTCTCACTACTCAATATTCCTGCAGCTATTTCAATAGATTAGAATTCGTTCCATGCAAAATATGTGACGAAAATATTTTTCTTCTAAATGTTTTTTGTGATTTTTTACGATATTTTAATAGCTATTCTTCTATTCGCGACGGAGACAAATCCAACAAATCAAAGATTATAAAAATCGGTCCAGCCCTTCCCGAGTTATAAATGGTATAACTAACCCGACTTTGTTTTATAAATTAAGATAAACATTTATTTTTGCAATTTTTTTTATTTTATACCGCTTGATTTTTCATTTGTTTGTGCTCATATTAAAAAAAAAATCGCGGTTGTCAGCCGTGTTTTTGCTTAGAATGTCGTGAAGGCGTTTTTATTGATTTTTATTGCGTGTTTATATACGACAGTTAACGCAAGTCAATTATCTATCTATTTAACGTGTTTTTAAGTCGTTTAAATTAAGAATTAGTGACTTTTTAAATGTTTTACGTGAGTGGAATGTGAAATTCAAATTTCGTGCAGTTGAACTTTGGTTTTTCAATTAGAGGGATTCATTACAAAGATAATACATGTAAATTACAATTTGTTGGTTAAACTTTTAACCAAGTAAATGACAATTTAACTAGCTATCACATTGCATTTTTTTTAGAATGAAAATGGTGAA
Source organism: Limnephilus lunatus (assembly GCA_917563855.2). NCBI lineage: Eukaryota > Metazoa > Arthropoda > Insecta > Trichoptera > Limnephilidae > Limnephilus > Limnephilus lunatus. The sequence continues at coordinate 50,968,904 of OU830596.1, read as the reverse complement.
ACCCGACAAGATTTAGCAAAAAGAAAATTATTTTCTAAAAGGTTAGTAATATGTAAATTATTATGATATATGTCTTTTTAAAGGCCCGTTTTTTTACTACGTTAAGTATATAAAAACATGGTGATAAATATCAAATGTTAGGTCACAAATATTTATAAAGCTGCAATCTTAATTTGATATTGTGATTTAGTGTATATTTGAAAAACGGTTAATTTAGATAAATAAAGAAAAAATCGCGTTAATAATTATTGATAATTGTAAACAATTAAAGTATCCTTCTAATTTCGTACAACTTATTTGTGGTAAATGTATTAAAAAACAGTAAAAAGTGCATTTTGTTTTGACACTCGGCGATCTCAAAAATCTATAAAACATATTTTTGCGCAATTTTTTGCGGTTTAAAATTGAAGTTTTTAATATATTTATTGGTTCTGTGGTTATCAAGTAGACCATAAACAACGTGTAGAAGTCTAAAATATCCAATGTTGACAGAAAAAGTATCACTTGCGGCAATTTCAAAGGAACTATCACGCAGAATTCGCGCAGTTTTAAAGTATACGATTTTACAATCTTTTTTTATATATCTTACGAATATGTGATAATCAACGAAAGATAGGCAAATTTATTGGCTATATAGAACTATAATCAGTTTGTATGTCTCCATAATAAAATTCTGAGGTATGATTTTTTTAATGTGGTCGGAAAATATTCAAAATGATCACAAAAAAATCTCGAGCAATCGGAGAAAAAAGTTTTAAAATGCGCTGTCGCTCCAATGGTTACCAATATGGTTAGTTGTCCTCTTCGGATGATCGGAGTGATTGACGTACGAATCCAACCCTCCCACTGTGGTGCAAAGCGAGTGGTCGAGAAAGTCCGCCTGGTGAGGTCAAAAAGTCTTCCTCAACCAGCCTCTCCCGATCCGATTTTCCAAGCAGTTGTTGGGCAAAGGTATCCACCGCCAAGGCCTAGACAAACCTCATGAACCCAGACTTAATATATATAAAACATTTTATTATTATAAATTTTCTTATTTGCAAAACTCATATTTCTTTGAATAATCACAGTTAGTTTCAATATTTATGGTTCTAATGATAATATTTGCGTCTACGGTATACACTGGGGAAGCCGAACAAACATAAGAGAGTTGTGGTAGAACCTTCACGCGTAGAATAACAAATTGAATTGTTCCATATCCACAAACACCAGGGTTCGATTCCCACTTCTGTTGACACGACTCGTCATATTTTATAAGTGAGGGATGTTTTCTTATGCATTATTCATAACACATAAGGGGTGAAAATGGTGTTAGAATTTTTTTCTCCTTTTTTTCAAAATGTGAATGGAGTGAGTGATATCCCTAATAATTATTGAAGTATTTTGTAGGGCAGAAGAGAGTGGAAGAATGGGAAGAGAATGGTTGGGAATTCAGGAATCGTTTCCATTATATTGTATAGTAAAATACCTCTATAAAAATAATCAATATCTATGTGAAAAGCACTTTTTACTTCGTATTTCCTTTTCCACAAAATTATTATTTATTTCCATATACCTACACGTCACAACATGGGGCATTAACATAATTAAATTAACAGTTTAAGTGTAAAGTAAAAGGTAATAAGCAAAAAAAAGTATGGTAAATTTTCGTTACTGGTGTCCACGCGTATTATTAAAAAAATTTTGAAAAAAACTTTAGATTCGCCTTAATTACTATAAAAGGAAACTTTTTGGATTTCGGGCGACGGAAAATTATGCATTTTAATTTTCAATTGCGTAAATTAAAACACACTGGTAAATTGATCGGCGACTGTCAGCGGCCATTAGGTACGTCACTGTTATGTTGGTATCCATGATATATTGCAAAGAACTAAATACTACTGTGGCCAACTTCGTTTGATACATGAAAACACGGTTAAACTACGAAAGCTGCATGTCATCATTATTTTAAAAAACATCCCAGGTTTTGAATGGTTTGTTTGGCAAAGCAGGGTTTGTCTAGCGGGTTTGTGTATCTAATTATAATTTAATTGTGTTTTTCATAATAACGCGCGTCTTCTTGAATCCCACGAAGATGGCTACGGTCGTATTTAGCTCTTGTTACTGCATCAGGGATACCAACATAACAGTGACGTACCTAATAGCCGCTGACAGTCGCCGATCGGTTCGCGAAGTGAATTTTAATTTAGGCCTTTGAAAATTAAAATGCATAATTTTCCGCCGCCCGAAATGCAAAAAGTTTCCTTTAATAGTAATTAAGGCGAATCTAAAGTTTTTTTCTAAAAATTATTAATAATACGCGTGGACACCAGTAACGAAAGATTACCAAAAGTATAAAGGTAAGAAATAAATTATTTGAAGGTGAAATGTATAAATTATAAAATATCTAAAAAGGGGATAAAAGTACAAAACGTATTAACTATAAACAAATAAAAGGTTTAAGAATTAAGTAGTGCTCTTAGTGATGTAATAATGATTAAATCGTAAAACACAAATCAACAACATAAAATTTATCTGCGCACGTCGGGATTTGAACCAGCGATCTCCGGATCAGCCGAGAGCCTTGCCCCTCGACCACTGAGACCTTTATGGTAATATGGACCTTACCAGGTATCAATACTTCCACATGTGTGTCACGGGAGTTTAGTAAATGATAAGATGTATTATTAGACAATGGATTCACTTTTTTTTGGAAAAAATTCGGTTTATGGGCGAAATTCCTAAAAAATAAAACTAATTATTTTTATACTAACTATGGGCCAGGGAATTCGAATCTGAAAGAATTAGGCGGCGGCAAGCAATATTAACTGAATTACACGACTTTTAAATTTTCAATACACACATAAGAAAACAGCCATTTTAAAAGCATTTTGACACATGAAAACCATAGAAACCATAGAAAAACAACAATTTAAGTGTGGCCATTAAACAATAATATCATCGAACATACCTTATAAATCAAACACATCTTCGTCGTCTGGTTTGTGCCCCTTTATACCGCCTGCTCGCGTCAATTTAAAAAAAACATCCCAGTTTTCAAGTAGTTTAGCGGCTACGCTAGGTTTGTGTAACATGGTTTGTGCCCCTTTATACCGCCTGCTCGCGTCAATTTAAAAAAACATCCCAGTTTTCAAGTAGTTTAGCGGCTACGCAAGGTTTGTGTCACATGGTTTGTGCCCCTTTATACCGCCTGCTCGCGTCAATTTAAAAAAACATCCCAGTTTTCAAGTAGTTTAGCGGCTACGCAAGGTTTGTGTCACATGGTTTGTGCCCCTTTATACCGCCTGCTCGCGTCAATTTAAAAAAACATCCCAGTTTTCAAGTAGTTTAGCGGCTACGCAAGGTTTGTGTCACATGGTTTGTGCCCCTTTATACCGCCTGCTTGCGTCAATTTAAAAAAACATCCCAGTTTTCAAGTAGTTTAGCGGCTACGCTAGGTTTAGGTAGCATGGTTTGTGATACAAAAGTGAGTAAAATTTATAAAAAGTAAGTACTTAAATTATAAACATGTTATTTTACGTTATTGATATTACTGCTTAATGGCAACACTTAATTTTATGTGGTGTAACATCTTTATTCTTTTTCTATGTTTTCTTGCGACTTCGATAGTGTCAATTTTTGTGTCTGTTTATAGCAAATTTTAAAGTCGTATAATTCATTTAATATTGCTTGCCGCCGCCTAATTCTTTCAGATTCGGATTCCCCAGCCCAAAGTTAGTATAAAAATAACTAGTTTGATTTTTCTAGGAATCAGAATGCTTCCAAAATGGCCATTTTCCTATGTGTGTAAAAATTTTTTTTAAAGTCGTATAATTCAGTTAATATTGCTTGCCGCCGCCTAATTCTTTCAGATTCGTATTCCCCGGCCCATAGTTAGTATAAAAATAACTAGTTTGTATTTTTAGGAATTTCGCCCATAAACCGAACTTTACCCCTTTTTTTTAATAATAGTTAAACACAATTAACGTGACAGAATATTATATCTCAGAAAGTTGCGAGGCTAAATCTGACAGCTGGACACGCTACGACATTTCGTAACCGACATGGGAGCCGACTGTAGAGCCGTAGCTTTTGAAACTAAAGTTCGCTTGTCCGGTGTGGCCAGCGTTCACATTGCCAGTACACAAAATTTATTAAACCGTACCTTGCCAAACCTTCATCTTCTTGCTACAAAGCAAAAGTCATTTTTATTTTCAGCTAAATCTACAGCAATAATTGAATCTCCCTATCTCTTACTGCCATCTTTTATCTCTTCAAAAACTTCAATCACCTCTCAATCCTGACAATCGCTTTGTATAAGTACTTTATTAGAATTCTGATGGCTCTCTTTAAAGCCTCCAAGAAATTCGTAGCATTCAATTTGAAGCCGAAACATCCGGAATCTCTTAAGAAATTTCAAACCGCCTGGTAAAGCAAACTTTAGGCGATCATTATACGCTAAGTTTACCCTTTGGTAATGTTTATTCTATCTTCAAAGACATCCGCGGAATCGGTTGAATTTTGCTATAATATTAGATAGAACCATTAACCAGCGGCCGAGAATTCAAATTTCGTCGAAAGATGTTCCTGGGACCATACTCTTGCAACTGTACAGGGCGGTTTCGATGAGAAAGATTAATTATCCACTGGAGCTATCACGCGAAATAAATAAATTTGCCTCGATTGCTTGCGGTTTCTCAGAAGATAATTTTTTGAATTTTTCGCATTAATATTCGCCCGAACATTAAAAAAATCATACCTTCGAATTTTAACATGGAAACATAAAGACTTAATATGGTGTTATATAGCATATGAATAACCTGTTTTTTACCGTTTATCTCATATTTGTAGGATTTATTAAAAAAAATATTTAAAAAATCGTAAAGTTTATAACCGCACATATCTTGCGTGTTGTGACTTTGAAACTACCGTGAGGGGTACTTTTTAGAGTCAACATAGAATATTTTCGATATCTGTATGTTGTCTGTGGTATACTTGATAATGAAAGGTGCATATCTATGGAAAAAGGACTTCAAATAGCTCATCAAAAATTCGAAGTGAAAAAAAATATTCAAGTACAAAATTTATTTTTAACATCGTTCTAAAATAGTTTATGAAATTCGGATTTGCGACATCTATGGTCATAATAGATAAAGCATTGCAATAGTTTCGTTTTAAAATAAATGGCAATTGGAAATGTTTTAAATAATTACAATAAATGTTTTACGAATGGTAGGAAAATGTGGTCCAATTTTGGACTACTATCAATCGCATAAAAATAAAAGTGGTGCATTTTCCGACCACAATCGGTCCAGTGGTTTCCGTACCAGCATTTTCAACCAATAACTCATTATACATTTTATCTAATTCAAAATGTTCTTAAATATATACATACCTACATTCAAGTTAGCAATAAAATGCTCAAACGCCTGATGATAAAAATATTAAAATTATGTACTTATTGTAATTATTTTTTGATCATAGTATTTATAATTTTTCAATAATGTCTAAGCAAAATAAGAGTTTAAAAAAAATCTGTTATATATTTGTAAGACCGTAAATAAACAGGCAATCTGAAGTTTTTTCGTCACAAAACACGTGCGTGGATTTTTTATAAATTTATTTTTATTTTATCTGAACTAAAATTAGCTTTCCTAGTAAATTTATTGATTTATAATATTACTGCATAATTGATTTCAAATGTACTCGTATGTTGTATAATACAACTTTTTATTTGAAAATTTAACAAATCTGCGTACGACCAACGGTATAACATTATTATAATAAAAATAAACTTTTTTTTTTCAAAATTTAAAACATAGCTTTATTAGATAAAATATCAATCTTTCGAAATCAATTTATATTTTTTTGTGGAAAAGTATGTCTAGAATTTGATTTAAAATGCCATATTTCCGGTTGCGTAAGCATGTACATGTTAGTGTAAAAGCCCGTAGTACAGTAAATCTTCAGATTTTCCAGTAAATTCCAAGATTTACCAACTTCTAATGGAAAAAGTCCGAACTGTTCTGTTCTGTAAATTCTAAGATTTACTAGTAAAACCTAAGATTTACTAATTTACGAGCTTTTACAGTAAAATATACATCCAAAAAAATTATTATAAACATAGAAAATTATAGAGGTCCAAAATTAAGCCCTCGGGGACTCCCGAAATGGGAAGTCGGGTTTTTAAGAACTTTTCTATTAGACAAATAATTATGTAGGCACGGAAGAACAAAAGCAGTCTGTTTGTAAATAATTGGTTAACAGCTTCTACACCTTCTCAAACTCGGATTCTTTTTTTAATTTTACCTGCACACATGGGATGTCTATGTCGCCTATCTCATCTTTGGGATGCTGTGTGGGGATGTTCTGGGAAGGAAAAGGGTATAAGGGTTTAGTAGGAATCTGGGGATCAGTGTCCTGGAGAAACGAATGTATTAATCCATTCCTACACTGCGGTGCGCGGTGGGTCGAGAGAGTCATTCGGAATTGTGCACGGGGTATCTATAGGGTGTTATTGTTGCAATTATTTATGGCCCTTGCACTTTATACCATCTTACGATAAAATTTTTGTTAAATTATGTATTATTACAAGTTATCAAAAGGGTATGAAGCCTGAGAGACGGCTGCGCGCCCTTTTACATACAAATCTAGAGGGAATAACCAGACACAACCGGAAATATGTCATTATTAAATAAAATTCTAGACGTATCGACTCTTTTCTACATAAAAATATAATTTGATTTCGAAAGATTATTATTTTATCTAGTAAAGTTTTATGAAATATTGTATTATGCAACACACATTTCAAATCATATACGGTAAAATAAATTATCCAGGAAATCTACTTTTGAGAGTTTTAATTTAAGTTAAAATAATATCATTCGAGTAGTTACCTACGTATTTTGTGACGAAAACACTTCAGTTTGTCTATTTATTTACGGTCTTATAAACAAATACGTAAGAGATTATTTTTATTTATTATTTTTTTTTTTTACATGTGCTCCACACAGGAGGCCCTGAGAAAAATAATTTCCCTCGGAGCTTATGTCATCTTTGGGGAAGCTGTGTGGAGGGTTTTTTTAGGACAGGAAGGAGAGAAGACTTCTGGGAAGGCAGAGGGTTTAAGGGGTGGGTAGGAATCTGGGGTTCAGTATGCCCTGGTCATCCGCCTTCAAACCTAGACCTAGACAAACCTCACCCCATCAAACCGGGCACCCCTGCTAAATTACCAAACGTAGCGAACCACTTGGGGTGAACTATAGCAGAGGTGTAAGTTATCCAATAAAGGTTCCCGAACATTGTTAGACATTATTGAAAAATTATCTTTTAAGAAATAATTACAAATAGACATGATTTTAAGAAATTTATCATCACGAGGTGAAGTATTTTTTATTGCTTATTTGAATTTAGGTACATATTAAAGCAAATTTTGAATGACATAAAATCGATATTGAGTTATTAGTTAAAAATGCTGGTACGGAGAATAAATAATCTTTATAGTGGTAACCGCCTTGTACAGTTGCAAGGGGACGATTTCAACGCCATTTTTTTTGAAAATATTAATGTGCAAAATCGGCCTCAGAGATATGACACTGTGAAATTAATATATATATATATTTACTTTGACTAAATTGTATAGAGTAGTATTCATAGTGTGATTTATCACTAAAGATGAGCTGTATGAAAGTTATCTGAATTTCTTTAATAATATAGAAGCCATTGTCGATTTCAATTCATTTTAATGTGATGCGAAATTAGGATATTTTAGACATTTTACCCATAAATCGCACACACGGTGAATTTCTTCGAAAAGGCTACTTTATATAGGTACCTAACTAGTCTTTTTGACTTTAGCTTTATGGCTGTGATAATTTATTCTATGTTAAAATGAATTAATTCCCTGTCATACGATTTATTTTGACAGATTTTTTATGTGAATACCTCACAAGAGTCTCAGAAGCTCCCTTCTGGAGCCAGTGAGACTATGGCATTCCCAATTGGGGTATGTTGCGAGGCTGAAGGTAGTGGGGAGGGTAAGGAGATGTGGAATAGGAAAATGGGGAAGAATCTGGATATTCAGATCTGGTCACCAAACACGGCTAAAGCCATTTCAAGCAAGTTTTCAATTCTGAATGGTGATCTTATTACAGCAGGGCGATACTGTGAATCTCTTCCACTCTGGAACGCGCCGCAAATAAACAATATATTATTTTTAATTAATTAATTGTGAAATAACGCAAATTTAATCAAATAAAATTTATTTGCCCACGCCTGGATTCGATCCCGCGACCTCGGATTGCGAGTCTAGAGCTTTACCCCTAGACCACGCTGGTCGTCCAAATTCGAAATTAGTTCATTTAATACTATGACTAAAATGGAAAAATAAAACAGTTTCCAAAAAAAACTTCATAAATATAATAGCATTTCAAAATCTTTAAATTATAAGCAAGCAGTACCTACCTAGTCAATTTCTTAGATTATCATATTGATAAAATCTAAGATATGTTATAATACAATAACAGAATAATTCATATTAGTATATATATCTGAAAATAAAGCATTGCTCAACCGACAAAATCGGGAAGAAAATACGACTGATAAAAATAAAATACGACTCACCTCAGTGTTGTGGAATCCACGCTCGGTGTCTTGTTCAATCGATTCACAACAAATCCACACATTCACAATGTCACTTTTACAATCATTAGGTATTCAAAAACTATCACGAAAAGCGTGTCTTACAAAACTTAACATTGGCTTTATAAAGCTGTTTATTCTATAATTCAAATTATAAATATACAATATTTGAGTGTTCTAAATTAAAGCTTAGATAAATTTGAATTAAGATTCGGAATTATACACGGATTTCAAAAAACGTTCGATTTCTTACAAGTAAACGTATCGTAAAACTTAACACTGGCTTATTTTAAAAGCAGGTGATTCTATTTTCAAAATCTAGGTACATTTTTGAGTGATTTAACACGCGGCGTTAGCGCGGATTCAAAAAACGACCGATTTTTATTGTTTTTTTTTTGTTGTATTTAAATTATTATTTTTATGGATGTTAGGTGTTTTAGTGGCAAAAGGGGTAAGGTGAGGTGACGCACTAAGCACTCGGGCGTCAAGAGTGGCGAGTCGGTAGCGGTTCCACCAGCGGAGGTGTGCCCGTCGCTGGGACTTTGAGCTGACTGGCCTAGGGCCCGTCTAGGAGTCCGGCGACTGCGCACTCTGCGCATTCGATGGGAGAAAATGGGGTGGCCACAGAACTGGGAAAACGTAGGGTGGTCTTTTTGTATTTTTTACAACACTGCTGAAAAATAAGCGATCGTCAGAATGAAGAAATGTCAGATGTAGAAGGACGAAGAATTATGCGTAGAGTTTTATTAGTTCGTCAGCAAACAATACGTCAGAAAAATGATTGATGATTGAGCCAATATCATTTAAAAGTAACGGTAGTCCTAAGACAGATCTTTGCGGGACTCCAGGAAAAACTAAGAAATCATCAGATCCCTTATAAAGAACACATTATTGTTTGCGATTTTTGAAGTAGGTTCGAAGCAAAATAAAATCTTGTGAAGATGCCAAATCTAGCTAATTTCGTCCAATAAGACCTTTCCGAAAGCCTTTTCAAGGTTGTATGTGACATCTACAGGCTTTTCTTTGTCAAGAGTTTATAGGTTTTGCAAGTTACTGTTAAATACATACATGTGACGTGAAATAATCAACTTACGTCGTTTTTGAACGATTTCGTTATAGGTTGGTAGAGGTTAGGTTAGGCTAAGTTAGGTTTAGGTTAGGTTAGGTTATGGCTTGTCAGTTGCAATGCATACAATCAACTTTAAGTATATTTAAAAATGTTAAATTCCTCATAAATTATGAATATTTCTGTTATTACTTAAATCATTTTTGAGCTTAAACGAGGAGAAGACTGACGGGCTGCTGACATTTCACAACTGGCTCTTCGAGAGCTCGTTAGTAACTTAGAAGAAAAGCCACAATAAAAAGAACAAAGATAACATAATGGAAAAGAAAGAGAAAAAACAGAAAATTAAAAACAAAAAAAACAAGTAGGTACTTAATTAAAGAAAAAACACAAAAAAACGAGTGTAGTTCGCACGCGGTAGAAGCGAAACTTCACCAAAACAATCTCAACCAATAAGAGCCTTGAAAAGTGACATCATAATCAAAGCGGTTTGAAGCTTCGTAGGTACTGTAATGCGTCATTTCCGTTTCATCCGAATTTCAAATCACAACGGTGCTAAAGAATTTTCACTTCAAAAACCTAAAGAGAGGATAGCCGACACCAAATATGTATGAAGATACTTCAGAACGCAGTAATTGAAACATGAAGGAATCGGATGACTTGAATCCCTAGATATTGCGGCGCCTCTAGGTTCAAGTCGATCTATGGCTTGGGCCGCGTTACGTCACGGCAAGCTTAGGGCTCGGGGGCTGTTGGGAGGGAGGTGGGGTAAGAGGGGAGAGGCGGGAAAGCAATGGAATATACGGGAATTTACGTGTCCGGCCCTTATTACGGCCGCTGTCAATTAAATCCCCGAATGTGTATGACACTACCCCCCCCCCCCCAATCTACCCACGCCTCTACACATACAACATTCCCATGCTAAAGGGATAGGTATGCAGTTAGAAAACAGACTAACTAACTAACAGTTTCATTCACAATCATACATCGTCTCGTGCATACTGTTTTATTATTCTTAATCATGGCATGGCCCGAGTCGAGTTCAATTCAATTCATTTTGGGAGGGGTGAGGTTTGTCAGCTGTGTGGCAGGCCAGATCGGGAGAGAGTGGTTGAGGGAGTCCTTTTGACTTCTACAGTAACTTGGGCCGATTTTTTTTTCTTCCGAATTCCTTTTGGCGCTAGAAATAAAAAGTTGTCTTTGTATCTAAAACATCAAAATAATTTAGTTTAAAAAAAAAACAAGAAATATAAAAAATAAGGCTCCGCGGGTCCTTTGAAGTTTAAGAAAATATCGATTTTTTTCCAATTTTTCAGCCTGAAATTTTTGCAAAAAATATTCTGAAATAGTTTAAAGATGTTCATTTATGAGATCTTGTTAAATAAAGTCTATAGCTTCGGTGTATGTAACTACCATTTATTATTTTTGTAATAATATGGCATTAAAGCACTTCCGCCCACAGTCCCCAAACCCGCCCTCGCTTGAGCGCGCCATATTGGCCGTTCCTTAGTCGACCAAGGACTATTGTTGTGTTGGTAACTAAAAGTATTTTTAAAATATGGGAAAAGGCTTCTTTGCCAACCATTTCTAAAGAAAGAATTACAAAAATTATTAAGGCATATCAACATAAGTATGTAAACTTGTTGAAGTTAAAATCACAAGCTCCCTCTTGTTTGATATTTTTTATTGTAAATGTAAAGACAATAAATGAAAGTTTTCTTTAAAGAAAAATAAATTTTGGAAGACCAAAGAGGTGAGAGAAAAAAGTTCATTGGCAGTGTTGATGTACCGACTACGTAACAATTGGAAAAGCCTATGAAGAGAAAATGAAAAGATCTTCCCAAATTAAATGAACAGGTATGAGTAGAAAAAGCTTTAGATTTTGTAGACATTTTGTATCATTGTCTATCATTGCGTATCGTTATCTTCCACCTTAACTTCAAAATCATCTTCTCCGGTCGCAAAATCAAGTCGGCTACTTAAGACTAATAACACCGCCTTTCCAACAACCAGCAATTCTCCGTCTTTTAGTACAGTTCTCTCCAAGATCTGTGACAGGTTCAGGATATCGGATCGAGCTGGAGCAGCAATCGCGACGTCTTAAATGATTTCAACATAATAACGCAGAATAATTATAATAAAGTAATAGACTAAAATAGACTGCGTCGCCGACCTCTGCGTACCAGATCTGTACACATCAAAGCTATGTGCATAAAGTAACTGGATTATTTTTTGATGGTCAAAGGACAAAACCTTAGCTAATATAAAAAATACACAAATACCTACTGTAAAAGCACATTACTTGAAGAACATGTAATCGTGGAACCAGCTCTCATATCTTGACGCATATTACGCCCAGTTCAGGCACTGCCGTAAACATAGCCAAACATAGACATATGAATGTTTTTTGTACGTCCGTGTAGCCAAACCAATAATAATGGAATATTTTGCTGGTCAAAACATTTTACTCTACTATTTAAAGTGACGGCACCAATTTTAATACGAGAACAACTGGTGGCGTGATTCAAACAATGGAGAAAACACAATGGCTGATCTGACATTTTAATTGCAACGAGATGCTTCTAAGCAATTCGATTATGAAGTAGAATGGTATAACCACTGGACCCTGTGGGTTTTCTGGCCCCTTAGGTTCGACTCTTCATAATTGCCACAATTTACCGGTATAACCTTTTTTTTAAATTGATATTGAGTATTCAACGTCAAGATTTAAGCACCGATCAAAAACATTTGCTTGATATTTTCAAAGCAGTTGTTATCCTGATATTGCCAGAAGAACCCAGTAGTGATTACTACAGCGAGTCGAATTCTACGACAATATATTGGAAGCGCAACGCCATCAGAAAATGTCGTTATGTTAGCCACGTTTATCATGAGTTCCTATGTGGTTTGATATAAAACAACATGGGTCGTGCAAAAAGCATATTTTTAGCATGATTAAATATTCTCGCTATCTTCAATAGGATTAATTATTAAAAGCAATAATTAATCTTGTGATACAGCGAAGCGCTTACTTCGCTCATCCTGAAAATTTACTATTTTCAATGATAATCGATGAATCACCTTCCATCAAGAACTTGGTGTAAGGCGTTTATTAATTAAGACGAGTTATTTCGTACAGAAAACCGACTATTTAAAGTACCCACATTAAATTTTGATGCACAATCCTACTTTGATACAATATCTTGGCAAGATACACCAATCACGTATCCTCCCATTTTGGAAGATGTAACGGAAGAAGAATAAGTAGAACTTAACCTAACTTCAGAAGTCAGCTCCATTTTCATCAACTTTGAAAGGTTCCCCTGTCTTACACATACTGTAGAACGTTGTGTAAAGATTCTGACTGAAACATCTTCGAAAGAGTGTGTCGAGAAGAGCAGGGAAGGTATTTTTACTACAATCATGAACTCAAGGAAAAATATGCCAAAAATTGAAACAAAACGTGATTTTCAACCGGAAAAATTGATCACATTTAATTCTTCATGATTAATGTAATAATTATGACTATAATTTTTTATATTGTAACTGCTTTAATAGTAAATAAATTGTTATTGTGAATTTTGTAATTATATCTCTTTCATTACTTTACTTCTCTGCCAAAAATATTTTTTAATCATTTTTCGATCGCTTCGCGGAACCTAAAAACGATAATATTATTCTTTTTTTTGTTTATTAACATTAGACCTAAGACAACTTTTTATCACTAGTGGTCGAGGAAATAAGACTTTTTTTTTTTCAGACAGTTGCGGCCCACACTATTCTACAGCCGTACTCTCTCGGAACATCGCCTTGCATCGCAGTGGGAGGGATGGATTCATACGTCCGTCACTCTTGGAAACACTGACCCCCAGATTCCTACCCACCCCTAATACCCTTTACCTTCCCATAAATTCATCTTCTTCATATCCTAAGACCCTCCACACAGTACCTATCCCCAAAGATGACATAGGCCCCTATGGTAAAGGGGCCCCGAGACGTGCATTGCCTAGGGGCCCCGACGTATTTAATCCGGCCGTGACTATGACACCACACAGGGATTGTTTTATAAAAGGCCCCTTCTACTTTTTATATTTTTTTTAACGATGAAATTTTTTTATAAAAAATCGGAAATAAAATTTTCTGGTCCGCCAGTTTTTCTTTTCTTTAGATAATATCAAAATTCCACTACGTGGTACCGTAAAGACTGGATTTTCAGACAGTTTTAGAATTGGTGCATGGAAATCGGATGTATAGTTTGTTTAATATGTTGTCAACCAGGTTGAAAAACGTGTTAAAAAAAGTTTCGAAAAAAACGCATTAAAATTTTTGTTGAAGGAAAATTCAACTAATAACCCGTATCAAATGGTTTCACATAAAATGTTCAATTTTTCGAATTTCTTTAAATCATTTGCTGAGAGCATTTTTAACAAGTGCATCTTTAAAAAAATGGGTAGGCATCTGGGTATCAGTGTCTTTAGGAGTGACGGACGTGAGAATCCATCCCTCCCACTGCGGTGCAAGGCGATTTTTCGAGAGAGTACGGCTGGAAAAGCCAAAGGGACTACCTCAACTATTCTCTCCCGATCGGGCCTGCCATCCAGCTGGTCGCTTCCCGCATTCGCCGCCAAGACCTGGACAAACCTCACCCCGTGAACCAGGGCACCCCTGCTAGGTCACCAAACGTAGCCAACCACTTAAGGTGACTTGTGGCAGAGGTGTTGGTTATTCAATAAATGGTTTCCGGGTGGCGGTACCCACACCGCTTCCCAAATTGTAATTTATTTTCACATTCATTGATTTTTCTTTTCGAATAAATACAAGTTTTAACCAAGTTTTATGTTTGCAATTCATCTGTGTGAGTACTATTTGGGAGGCTGGTATGGATACCGCCGCCCGAGGAACCATTTATTGGATAACCAACACCTCTGCCATAGGTCATCAGAAGTGACTTAGCAAGAGTGCCCGGGTTCATGGGGTGAGGTTTGTCCGGGTCTTGGCTGCGGATGCGTGGCAGGCCGGATCAGGAAAGAATGGTTGAGGTTGCCCCTTTGACTTCTCCAGCCGTACTCCCTCTGAACATCGCCTTGAACCGCAATGGGAGGGATGGATTCATACATCCGTCACTCCTAGACACACTGAACCCCGGATTCCTATCCATCCCCATAACTTTTCCTTCCCAGAACTTCTTCTCCTTTCTTTCCTAAAAAACACCCTCCACACAGCATCCCCAAAGATGAGGGAAATTATATTCCTCGGGGTCTCCTATGTGAAGTTAATGTAAAAAAAATCGAGTGAAACTTCACCCACACAATCTCAACCAATGAACCAATAGAAGCCTTGAAAGGTAAGGTTTCCGTCTATCTCATTCTCTCGCAGGCTAAATCGTATAGATGTATGTGTTTGTCTCGTATTAGTGTCGTTTCCATTTCATAGAGTTTAAAATCACAACGGTGTTAAAGAAGTTTCACTTTAAAAAGAACTATGTTCGACTCAAATCTGGTTGTGATTGCCTTTTTATCTTAGATTTCGAAAGGTTCCATAAATTGGCTCTATTCCAAATGGCGAGCAACAAAATATCGCCAGGTTTTAAATTATTAATCAAAACTCCCTCTAGTCGGGTAAGTCCATAACTTGTACCGTCCCCGCGGAACATCTCCTCAGGGAAATGCAGTGAGATTTGTCGGTATGTGATAGCTAATGGGTCCCTTGTAGATTCAAAAAGCTATCTACGTATCCTGACAATATACACGGTGTCCAGATACTAGTGGTACAAGCGGGACACCGGTGAAACTACGTTACATTTGATGTCGATTTTATGGTATAACTTTTTTTGGTCATGTATGTATATTATCAAGGCTTCTGACTCAAATAATGTTGTAATTTTTGCCTCATCTGTTTTTAAATTACAAAACTCACGGCATAATTGTAGGATTTGTAAAGCTGAATGTATTTACTAAAAAATATTTGCCTCGGGATCATTGCCTTTCAAAAGAAGAAATTTACCTTCCGAATGTTGGTAAACTTGATTTTTTTTTACATTAGCTCCACACAAGACCGAATAGGCGGAAACAGGAGGGAAAATAATTTTCCTCAGGGAATGTGTCATCATATGTCATCTTTGGAAATGCTGTGTTGAAAATAATTTTAGGAAAGGAAGGAGAGTAAGTTCTAGGAAGGAAAAAGGTATCAGGTGTTACGGTACTCATTTTACTATTCAAACTCCCGCCTGAATTGAAATCAGTGACGGAAAGAGGGCACTAGCGGCGTGCGTTCCCGCGCACGCCGGCGGCGCATCATGTGACCGAACCCCTGCACGGTTTTTTATCCAGTAAAGACTTTTTCCTCACGATGACACTAATTGTAACTTAAATTCAGTCAATTAAATACGACCTTCAGAAGGTAATAGTAAAAAGGCCAAATGAGCCGTAGTACTAGTAGCTAGAAACATGAAGGGTATTGCAAAGCCCTAGATAGTTAGAGGATTACGAAAGAATCCGTAGAATCAAAAAAAAAAAAAGAACACCTCCCGCGCATGTCGCATCTGTGATTGTACCGACTCGTGCCGCGTCTAGCCAACATTCTGGAAACCGCCATTTTTGGTGGGCTCCTAGCATGCTGCGAAGCAGCACTCCCGACATGAAACGCCAAGAGAGACTCTACTGACACAGTAAGCCAACCCCATCCCTTTTATTTGTGCTGATTTAACTGTTTTCATCACCGCGGAAACCCGGGATGAAATCCCGGAGAGAGAAATTACGTTTAAAGCATAGAGATACTCAGGTGTTCCCATTGTTCAAACCTTGTAATTTATGATGTTCTGCTGTCTTGTTTCAAGAAATAAATGTAGTAAAGGAAATCTCTCTTCTTATTTCGCTAACAATTGACCTGAAACAGTCTAGGCATGGTGAATCGCAGCTGCGGCCGGGGTCACGGCCCTGGACATCATGCACCTGCCGAACGAGCTATGCCGCAGGTATATTTACGCGCAGTTAACATGGGCTCCCTCCGTAGGGCCCCCCACGTTGGGCGCTAGTGCAGTGGCGGACTAAGGGGGGGCGGGGGGGGGGCGGCCCGCCCCGGGCCCCCGGTCCTAGGGGGCCCCCAAACGCCTCCATGTTCCCTTAACCAAAATATAAACAAGGCTTTAAGGCACCACTGTAAAAAAAAATTGAATTTTTTTAATTTCATTTTTTGATTGATGCACTTGTGAAGAATGCTCTCACCAAATTTATTAAAAATAAATTCGAAATATTGACGGAGACACAACATTTTATGCGAAACTGTTTGAAACAGTTTGTATGTTGAATTATCCTTCGGCAAAACTTTTAATGCGTTTTATTTGTGAATGAATTTTATTTTCAATAAATCGGTAAATTATCACGGGGACATTTATAAAACAATCCCTACGTCCGGGCCGGATTAAACATTTCGGGGCCCCTAGACAATGCACGTCTCGGGGCCCCTACCCGATGCGGGGCCCCTAGGCAGTGGCCTACACTGCCTTATGGACAATAGGGCACTGCCAGGGCCGGCTCAAACATGTTGGGGCCCCTAGGCAATGCACGTCTTGGCCCCTTTACCCTAGGGCCCCCTACCCAATGCGAGGCCCCTAGGAAGTTCCCTCTACGTCTTATGGATAGTACGGAATATAATGAATTTTATTTTCGATTTTTTATGATAAATTTCATGGCTAATTTCATTAATATAATAAAATGGAAGGGGCCATTTTTAAAACGATCCTTACGTAGGTTCATAGTCAGGGCCGGATTAAACATGTCGGGCCCCTAGGAAATGCACGCCTCGAGGCCCTTTTACCTAAGGGGCTCCTGCCCGATGTGGGCCTCTAGTCAGAGGCATACACTGCCTTATGGACAATTTAGATTTAGATGTTCTTTGTTTAAAAAATAATGCATGTTAAAGCCCAGCCGGTCGTGAAATTCCAAATAAATAAATAGGGCCCTGCCACGGCCGGCTAAAACACGTCGGGGCCCCTAGGCAATACACGCCCCAGCCCGATCGATGCGGGGCTCCTAGGCAGTGGGGCCTAAACTGCCTTATGGAAAATAGGGCCCTGCCAGGGTCAGCATAAACATGTCGGGGCCCCTAGACAATGCATGTATTGGGGCCCCTTACCCTAGGGTCCCCTACCCAATGCGGAGCCCCCTAGGCAGTTGGCTATACGTCTTATGGATAATACGGCCCCGGTTGTAGTAACTGGATTTTCGAACAGTTTAAGATTTGGTGCATAGTACATGCAAATTAGATGTATAGTTTTTTCTAATGTGTTGTCAAACAAGGTTTTAAGCCGCGCGCCTCTACCCGGATTTCTACCGATTTCTTTCATATCCCTCTAAAACATTTGAAGTTTTTAAACTCTTAAAAAATATATATTATTTTGGAAGATAATATCTGTACATTCCCCACGCCGAAACGCAAATTATATGAAATTCCCTCGATAGAAAAAAATCGCGAAGTATGCTCCGAAAATTATTATAAACACGTCTGATTCAGTTATTTTACAAGTTAATATGGATGGAAAAATTCACAGTGTTTCTTTAAATGCTATTTTAGATAGCCCTCATAAGATTTTTTCTTTATTTTAAACGAGACGTGTTTTATTAAACAATAATTTTAAATATTAGCGAACTCTCTCCAAAATTCGTAATTACATATCTCTGCATTTTCTTCTCTTTGAGTGGGGATATGGCGCCTTGAGGCACAAGGACACTGTAAAAAAAAAATTTAAATTTTATGTTCCGAAGTTAACAATGCTCTCACCAAATGTTTTTTATATGAAACCGTTTGAAACTGTGAATGGTGAATTATTCTTCAGCAAAACTTTGAATGCATTTTTCTCGAAACTTTTTTAACTCGTTTTTAAACGTGGTTGACAACATATTAAAAAAACTATACATTCGCCTATATAAATTTTTATTGCATTTGCATTTTCATTTGCATTGAAAAAAAAAATAATTTCACGAACTCTTAAACTGTTCGAAAATCCATTCAAATCTATGGCAGCACAGAGGGGAATTTTCATATTTAAAAAAAGAAAAATGGCGGACCAGCGAATGTTATATTCGAATTTTTATGGAAAATTTTCGGCGTTCTTAAAAAAAAATAGGGGGCCCCAAAATTAGAAACCCGGAGGCCCTTTATAAAAAAAATCCCATGTGGTGCCATAGTGACTGGATTTTCTAACAGTTTAAGACTTGGTGCATGCAAATCGGATGTTTAGTTTTTCTAAGATGTTGTCAACCAGGTTGAAAAACGTATTTTAGAGAAAAATGCGTTGAAGTTTTTCTGAAGGTTTTAATTCAACATACAAACGGTTTAAAACTTTCTTGAATTTTTTTAGAATTTCATTAAAACATAAGATGATTAACAAATGCATTTTTTAGAAAATGAAATACAAAAAAATTACATTGTTTTACAGTGAGGCCCACCAGGACCAGAGGCCCGTGTGAACTGAATAAAAATCTTGCAAAGTTACATAAACTTTTTATACTAGGGCGGGCGAGGTGTGCGGGTTCGGTCACATGAGGAGGGCACTAGCGGCGTGCGCGGGAACGCACGCCGCTAGTGCCCTCTTTCCGTCACTGATTTCAATTCAGGCGGGAGTTTGAATAGTAAAATGCGTACCGTAACACCGGGTTGGATAGGAATCTGATGATAGGTGTGTCCAGTAGTGACATACGTATGAATCTATTCCTCCGACTCCGAAAAGGTCTCCCTCAACCAGTATCTCCCGATCCGGCCTGCCACGCAGTTGTGGGCAGACGCATCGGCCGACAAGACAAACCTCTCCCTATGAACCCGGGCCCTCTTGCTAAGTCCCCAAACGTAGCGAAACACTTGGAGTGTCTCTGAAAGGAAGATTATTCCGTCCCACTATAGGTACTAGGCGCACCATCAGTCAAAATTCTTTATTTTTCATACATAGTTCTTGTGTAGAAAACATAAATATAAGTTTTTTAAGAACGAGCAACGCCCGAATAGGATTCAATAACTATAATACAACGCTACTAACTGTACTAACTTATCGGTCGTGGTATTTCAAAACACGTGATGACCACTTTTCGCCTAAAAATTCGCCTGTGGCGCTATTTCCGTACGTGCAGTCATACTTGAATAATTCATAATGTTGAAAATCTACTCATTTTCATCAATAAATAAATGAAAAATGTGGATTCTGCTATGATGGAAAACTAACTTATCCTAATAGAGGATCGAACCAGCGACGCCAGAGTGGGAACCAATAACTACCACACAAAAAAATGTAATTTTCACTTAATTTGTTTTCGCCTGCGGCGCTTTTTCCGTATTTTCTGTCCTGGAATAATTGCGCTATATGATGCTGCTAGGCATTGCTAGGCACTATCCGAAGCTCGATGACGACGGGCGATCGGACGGGCAGTCACAAGTGCTCTGATTGAGCAGGCTCGCACGAGCACGAGTGACGTCGCCGGTAGCGTAGCCCCCACAAAAAAATTACATATTCATGTGACCCGCCACCAAAACTTACTAACACTACTTGCCGACCGCTCATATTATATTGTATAGAGTACAGATCCTAAATAAATTTAAACCGAGTATGTAAATTCATAAATATTTTTTTTATTTGAATAACTCTTCTCTACATGTTATAAATTAAAGTCCCCCGCCGCGTCTGTCTATTTGTTCCCGATAAACTCAAAAACTTCTGAACGGATTTTCATACGGTTTTCACCAATAGATAGAGTGATTCATGAGGAAGGTTTAGGTATATAATTTATCAAGGTTTCGTGTAAATTGGTTGAAAAATATAATTAAAGGAGAATGTCTGTATGTGTTTACAAGCGGGCTGGCAAGCAGGCGGTGTGGATTTAATTTGTATGCAAATTAACAGATATGGCGGTGTGATTTAAAAGCTTGGGTAACCATCCAGGCGTGGTGTTTCGTAAGCCAAAGCAACGCATCGCAGGGTCAGCTAGTGTTATAATAACTTAAAATGTTTTTTTTTACATTAGTTCCACACGGGAGGCCCTGAGGAAAATTATTCCCCTCAGGGCCTGTGTCATCTTGGGGATGCTGTGTGGAGGGGATTTTTAGCAAAGGAAGTTCTGGGAAGGAAAAGGTATTAGGGGTGGGTAGGAATCTGGGGGTCAGTATGTCCAGGAGTGATGGACATATGAATGCATCCCTCCCACTGCGGTGCAAGGCGATGTTCCGAGAAAGTACGGCTGGAGAAGTCAAAGGGACTCCCTCAACCACTCTCTACCGATACGGCCTGTCATGCAGTTGGTGGACAGACGCATCCGCCGCCAAGACCCGGATAAACCTCACCCCATGAATACGGGCACCCCTTCTAAGTCACCAAACGTAGCGAGCCACTTGAAAACTGGAACATCCTCAGTTTTTCTCTGCCTGCTCTGGCCAGCGTTGACAACTCTACGTATTTTTACCTAGATCTACGTATTTTAGGTCTTTCCTGCTCACCTACTAACTTCAGTCCAGAATCTACGTATTTTCTGTCAAATTGTACAAATTTGCAAAATAACATACTTGTAAATGCGAAACCCTTGAATGTGTTAAATCTATTTAATATTTAGGTATAATAGTGGATAACCACCTTAAATGGAAACAACAAATTGAAAACACAGCTAATAAAGTGCGCAAGCTTATTTATATATTTATAGGATTGCGGGAAATTATAAAAACTCAAGACATTAAAAAATTATACTACGGGCTCTGTAACTCCGTCATAACCTACGGTTGCATTGGATGGGGTGGAACAGGTATAACAACATTATACCCGCTACTGAAGGCACAGAAATCCATTCTACGCGTCATTATGAAGAAACCCTTCAGATACTCGAGCGACGCTCTCTTCAAGGAGTTTAAGGTGCTTGATGTTCGACAATGTTACATAAAAAAAATAACAATCTGCGTCCACAAAAATAAAAACAAAACGATAACAATCGATCATAATCATCAAACCAGAAGTAAAAGCAGAAACGACCTTTCTATTCCAACAAGCAATACTGCGGCTTATCAAAAAGTTTTCTCATACCTGGGACCAAAAATATACAACAAAATCCCCTCTCAATTGAAACTGTGTGAATTATCATCCTTCGGTACTAAAATTACAAAATGGTTATTAGACTTAGGTAGGACAGATTCCGAAAAATTATTAAAAAACGTAGTCTGAGTTGATTTCTTCGATTTTGTATTTTGTATTTTCCTATAAATTTTTTTTTTTTCTCTTCTTTTTTTCTTTTTTATTTTTCTTTCTTATATTTATATATTATATTTTTATTTTATATTTTACATATACCTACCTGGATTTTATTGCTTATTACTGCTAAATTGTATTTTCCTAAAAAAAAAAAAAAAATATATATTCTTTTTTTTAAATTTTTCTTTCTTACATTTATATGTTATATTTTAATTCTACTTTATATTTTACATGTACCTATCTGGATTTTATTGTTTATTACTGCTGTATATCTAGAATAACACAACTTATATCCGATATTGTACCTAATATCTAAGTAACTCCCCCAACATGTACCATTATTGTTATTTATTATTGAATCCATTAATGTGAAATTATGTACACGCAACCTGCCAAGTTGACTGTCCTAAAACGGGAAACCTTCCTAGTTGGGCAGTCAAAGCTTCCTTTTATATTGTTATATCTTGTATGTAATAAATGTAATAATAATAAATAATAAATAAATAAAATAAACATAACTCAATAGGCTGAAGAAGCATATTTTCCGTTACTTTACGGTGGCGCCCCCGTCAGCGGGGCAAATTGTGTGGCGCGGGCTCCAACAAACGTTCCGTTTCATACTAGAGTTCACGTCGGGGTCGGGATGTCTAGGGAAATTTCCCTAGATCTATAGATCTGAGAAAAATATTTTTTAGGCAAAGGGATCAGCACAAATCTAGGGAAATTTCGAAATATTGCAATTTTAAGAAAAAAATTATTGGAGTTGTAATCTTCTACTATTTGAAGGCATCGCATTGCTACTATTTGACCTTAACTGTTTACTCCATACACATGTTTTTTCCTAAATATTGCCTTTTACCCCACATTTGCATCATTACCAAAAACTATATTTCGTTTCAATTTAAACCAGTGGCGTAGCGTGGGTGTTTGCCGCCCGGGGCGGAGGAAAATTTCGCCGCCCCCTTATTAGGGTACTTCAAGCGCTGAGGGGGGGGGGTATATGTGAAAATCCTGTTGTTTTATTATGACCTCATTTTAAGCCGATTATTTACTATTTTTCCAAAGAAAATCTTGTTTATTAATTCTACTACAAATTTGTAAGTGCTGTCGGAAGTCGAGAATGGTATCCATGTAAAAGGATTCCACATCTCGAACTTTAACACTGAGTTTTTCACACTTTAGAATGCAAAACAGACTTTAACTTACGATTAGTCTCCAAATAATAGTTACGCGCGAAAAAATAACTTTCTTAGAATTTTGCAGCATGTGGAATGCAACTCAAATGTAAAGCTTCCCTCAATAGGTACACGATGAATCTGCAACTTGTTATTTAATTTATCGTTGTTTTATGAACTAAAACTACACTCAGAACATGAAAATGATTTTTCTTTGATTCTGGCATTATATAAATAGTCTGCAACTAGAATTTTATACCTGCACTTCGAATAAGAGAATGTTTTTCTTCGAAATGTGTCAGCAGATTAATCCAACTGCAATTTTGCATTCTGAACACAAAACTGGTTTAAATTAAATCTGTCCCTGGCGAATTAAAACTACACTCAGAACATGAAAATGCTTTTTCTTTGATTCTGGCAGCACATACATAGTCTGCAACTAGAATATTATAACTGCACTTCGAATAAGATAGTGTTTTCCTTCGAAATGTGTCAGCAAATGAAACCACAAGATAAATTTTGCATTCTGAACACAAAACTGGTTTTAATTAAGTCTGTCCCTGGCGAATTAAAACTACACTCAGAACATGAAAATGGTTTTTCTCTGGCAGCATATACACATTCTGCAACTAGAATTTTATAACTGCATTTCGAATAAGATATTGTTTTTTGTTCGAATTATGTCAGCAGATGAATCCACAACTGGAATTTCATAATATTCTGTACACTGGTTTACCCTTCAAATGATAAGAAAATAATATCTTTAAACTTTTCCCTGTTAAAGTTTGCGTTCGAAATTCCCAGATCTTCCCATGCATTTTAATGTTCCTTTTTATTGGTTATTTCTTTTTACCCTTTTTACCCTTTTGCCAAAACCAAAATCATTCTAAAATCTAGATAAAATAATATTTTCAACGTGATAATAGTGAAGTCCAGTCCAATTTTTTTTAATGTAAAATGACCTTCTAACTTAAATAACTGCATATATATATTTTTTTAGAGTTAGTTTTAATAGTTAAAATAATTGTCAAAGTTTAAATTTTTCAAGGTCCCTCGAAAAACACCATATATATTATGCATTTTGTGACGTCATCTACTAAATATCGATACACCTATTTTATGTTTTTTATGTTGGTCTCCTTGAATCTCATATAGATTTGCGCAGGCGCCGCCGGCCATCTTGCTTATTATTAACGCATTGATTGGTTTATTTATGGTGTATGGCCCAATGGCGTCTATGGCCACGGCGAGATCAGAAGTTTCGCAAAAATTACATGATGAATTTTACTTGCAGTTTTATGTTTTTGAAGATAATTTTCGTTTAAATGATCAATTCACTGTGATATTAGTGTAATTCAGCATAAGTATCAATGCTGCGTAACTTTTTTTCAGTTTGAGTCCTTTAAATAGTGTTTTGTTGGTGATTTATTTTCGTTGTATGATAGGTTTAAGGTTACGTCTGAAAAAAAAATTTAATGACCTTTCCGCGTGAATTTAATAAAACTTCCATAAAAGTAATATTATTTAATAATGTAAAAGACTAATGCGTGTGTAAATAAATACAAAATACAGAAATCAACGCATTAACACCGAATCCAAGATGTCATATTTTTTCAGTTATTTTTTCGGAATCATTAAAATTTTTTTTTATCCTTTTTAATTGTATGAACGAGATAAAAAGTGAAGTGACAGTTTTATTCCAAATTCATAAAGTAAGAGGACAGTATTTTTTAACTTTTGAATTTTCCTAAATTTTTCGACCATTTAATAGATTATGTTTACAGTCAGCTGTTTTTTTTTTTTTTTTTTCATTTGAAACTTAAAATACTGCAATTTTCAAACACAATCGTATATGTCAGGTACAAAAATCTAAAAGGCAATTCTATTAAGTTTCTATAAAGGTATATGCTTTTACGATATCTTCAAAAATAAGAAATATATAGTGTGATGACCGTGGCCGGTTATCCCATAATAATCTGGACTCCCTTGATGGATCCAGATTCCTCTGTATATAATGGGGTAACCGGCCACGGTCATCATATTGGCGTAGCCGGTAGGATAGCCATCACATTGGCGCAGCCGAAACAGGACAGCCATCACATTGGCGCAGCCTATAAAGGACCGAGATAGAGGCTGCAGTGGTCAACTTGTGATCGGGCAGACAAAGGCCAGATCACGACTCCACATCATTGCGGAGCAAGGAAGGAAGCAAGAGCAGCAGAAGAAACATCCTTAGAACATCAAGGCGCTGGAT
This sequence comes from Limnephilus lunatus, assembly GCA_917563855.2. Taxonomy (NCBI): domain Eukaryota; kingdom Metazoa; phylum Arthropoda; class Insecta; order Trichoptera; family Limnephilidae; genus Limnephilus; species Limnephilus lunatus. The sequence continues at coordinate 50,943,576 of OU830596.1, read as the reverse complement.
AGGTTCTTCAGTGCCGAGAACCTGGAGAAGTATTCGCGTAAGGCGTGGATACGGATGTTCCGGATCTTCAGGAGAAAAGCTGGGACCTGGTGCAGACCTCACGGAAGGCGCATTAGAAGGAAGACCAGGGTTCAGGAGCGAGAGACGGTTCGCGGAAGGGCGAGATCGGGCAGCATCCAGTCATCAGAGTCGTGAGTTGAGTGCTGTTTGTTATTTTTCGGCTTTTATTGATTGCATCTGTGTGGAAATGGAAGGAGGAGAACTGCCCAGGTTTCGTCATTTGAGGGACAAGCTGGAGACATTCGTTCTTCAGTACGAGCAGTTCATCCTAGTCAATGATGACAAAATTAATTCGGTTGAGAAAAAGAGAGCGGTTTTAATATCTCATTTGCACACAGAGACAATAGATTTATTGATTGATTTGTGTTTTCCAAAAAAAATTACGGATCTTACCATCAGGCTTCCTAAGAAGAATCATTGTACCTAATCTCGGAATAAACATCAACAGACTACCTACGTCTTATTATTGACAAGTCATCTTGTACTGAGATCGTCATAGTCAGAGGAATCTGGATCCACATATTGGGAGTCCAGATTAACATGGGATAACTGGCCACGGTCATCACATATAGAACATTCGCTTGTGTCATACCTAAATTCCCATATAAATTACCCAAATGATTTACAGTGAATCTTCCATCGTGACGTCACCATACAGCATTACACAGCATATTAACTTAACGCTGTGTTTTAACGAGAATATTAAAAATGCACTTTTTAATATTTTTTTAAAAACTGTACGTTTAATATTATTAAATAAAAGTTATATATTCAGAATCAGCGTTTATTGGTCTATATGAACATATTTTTTTAAAGCCATAATATTTTTCACTGGAGATATATTACAACATTTTTGTTTCTAAATATTAAAATTTTGATATTGGAAATGTAAATTGAATCAAAAATACATACCTGCGAATATTCGAATTAAAGTACTTAAAATAGAATAAACATAAAATTTTAAATACAGATTCCTTTTCTTAAGAAAATTGTTAATGAAACTGTCTCTTCACTTTTTATCGCATTCGTGCATTTTATTTTAAAATTGAACGTGTGGGACAATTTGCGTCTCCTGTGTTTAAACGGGTAAAATTAAATCTGTAAGCGGCGAAATAAAACTACTCTCAGAATATGAAAATGGTTTCTCTTAGGTTCTGACAGCACATACATAGTCTGCAACTAGAATTTTATAATAATGGTCTCCTTCGAAACGTATCAGCAGATGAATACGCAACTGAAATTCAATCGTTATATTCTGAAAAAAAAATACTGGTTTTAATTAAGAGTCTGTTCCCAGCTTTAAATAAAATTACTCTCATTATAAGCGTACGGTTTTCCTACGAATTACGAAATTTGCAGCTTGAAAAATACGACTTATGACATTTATAAAAAATAACAAAAGAAAGAGTTGGATTCGTAAACGAAAGTTTCGTAGAACATTTTCAAATAATTATTATATATTTAAAAGAAATAACACTTACTGAAATTTATTTTTCTGATTTCCTTTATTAATAAATTTAAGCTTAAATTAAATATAGTAGAGTAGGAAGATGTACAGGTTCCCAAAAATAGGAACCTGCACAAATGTACTAATAACACTGCAGGAATAAATGCATACGTATGGAAGAGAAAGAAATGTGATTGATGCTTAAATGTTAAGGCAATTTTTACAAATAAATAGTGAATTTCAGGAGAGTTGAGACTAAGAAGGCAGGGTACACTGGTAGAGAATTCAATTTTAGGTTTTACCAATTCATGTATGTAGTTTGGAAATTGGTAATTGATAGGACACTCAAAAAAATTATGGTCTAAAGTGTCCTCTGAACCACAATCACAATGATGCGAATTGACTATGTGGAATCAGGCGAAATGGCTAAGACAATAATTATGACCTAGATGCATTCGAGTTATGGAAGAGATGAATTTTTTTAGGATTGGAATGTGTTGTCCCTTATTTTTTAAAATAGGGAAATAGTGTCTTACAGGAATAGGTATACTACTTAAAGGACCATGGACAATGGATTCCTTAGCAATAGAATCAACCTTTTCATTTCCAACAATACCAAAGTGTCATGGGATCCAGGCCAAGACCACTAACACTTGAGCCAGCGACATGGAATACAGGAGGTCTCGGATAGAGCAGGTTAGAGAGTCACTACTGGAATTGAGAAGGGATGCGCTTATTTTTTGTAGTGAGCTAAGTGAGCCTGAAAGGATGAGATCATTTCTAATGTTGAGAGATTTGACGAATCGTAAAGCTTATATGATAGCTATGCATTCAGCAGAGAAAATGGAACACTCTTTGGGAAGTCTGCATGGGAAACACAATTTCCTGTAAGGTGCATAGACACTTGCTCACAATGGGAGTCCGAACTGAGTTTGGAACCATCTGCGAAATTTTTTATATAATTTGGCCAGTTATTTTCATTAATTTTGTTGAATTCTGCATTACTGGATTGAGCTGAGGTTTTTATATTTTTTTACATATTCCTATAGATTGGTGCACCTTTGGATAGAAAGTAAGACTTTTATAGGGATATGAGTATAAGAGGAGAGATTCATTGCGATAGAAGTTTGTGGATGCATTCAGGAAAAAGTTGAAAGAGGATAGAGTTGAAAGAGGAAAGAGTTGAAAGAGGAAAGAGTTGTTGATATTAAACATATAATGCTGCCCCTGTTTCTTACACACTAAATGTCAACAGTCGAAAATGGGACAAACGGTGAAAGTATGTCTACGTCTACACCCCTCCAAAGGAAAATACAATAATTATAATAAATCTCCGTCACACATATAAAGAAAATGAAATGCGATTCCCGTAAGTAAGTTGAAAAGTAAGAAAATCACATAAATTATAAATCGGTACACAACGCCATCTCTGATACTGACAAAAACAAAACGCGGACAGTTACGCATCGATAATTGCTTCATATTGTAATTTTAAACATAATAGAAAAACTTAGTTTAATTCAGCTAATAAGTTAACACAACAGTTATTGATTCTGACGCGGTACGAAGTTCTCCGGGTCAGCTAGTAATTCATAAAATCTTAAAAAACATGTTTCTGTGAAATATTTGTAAAGTGATTCTTCATATGTTGTGTCTGTATGTTGCTTCTGTGAAATGTTTTGTAAAATTTTTCTTCATATATTGTGCCTGCATATTGGGTTGGGTTGGGTTTTACTTGTCAAAAGTATTAATTGGCGATCCCTTAATGAGTTTTGATAACTCACGGCAGTGCAACTTCGTTGTATGTTTTATTTAATAAAATAAAAATAATAATAAAAAAAAACTAGGCATAGAGGATGAAACGCCCCCCGTATGTTTCCCCAAACAAGTGTATTTGATTTTAAATGCAGTTAAAATATAAAATAAATTAAAATATATTATAAATTTTGGGAAATATGTTTACGAGAGATGGGAAGGCTGATAGAGATATTGAAAGATGGGTAAGTTCCAACAAACAAAAACTACTCAAAGAAACGAAGTTAGCCGTCCACGATGGAGTCTGATGTATGGCATTGAGGCATGGATCTGGAAGGGGACGACTGCTATAGAAATGAGATCTCTTATGCGGATGTATTGTTTCAACCATGTACGTGCGATCGTGTGAGAAACTTGGAGATACGCAAAAGATTCAAGGTAAGATGTAAGCTTAATGAGTAAGATTAAGAAAGGGACGTTCAGATAGTTTGGGCATGTAGAGCGAATGAACGAGGAAAGGAGTGTAATGATGCAAATCTAAATGGTAGAAGAAGTCGGGGACGCCCGAGGAAGACATGGCCCGACCGAGTGAAGCAGATAATTGAGTGAGGCCATGTCAAGAGTCAGAATAATAGAAGAGCAACATGAGACGATGCATGAATGTGAATGAGGCAAAGAGCGTGTGCCAAGAACGAATTTTTTGGCGGTCTGTCCTCTCTGCCTATCCCTGCGAGGAAACTGCGTGATGGTTAGTTAGTTACAGAAGGACGAACAAAAGACGAAAAAAAATTGCAAAAAAGAAGAGGGCCAACGGCACGCATTGTTCCCAAGCGGTCACCCATCCAAGTACTGACCGCGCCCAATGTTGCTTAACTTCGGTGATCGGACGAGAACCGGTGTGTTCAACATGGTATGGTCGTTGGCGAACGCTGATATTGAGATAGGAATCATATTTGAGAAAAATATCATTTTTAAAAAACATTCACGTAGTGTTCAGTTGCATAGTTCACTATGCAACTGAACACTACAAAGGTGCTGTTTAAACGTTAACATTTTCCGATAGATGCCTCTTTTACTCAATCTGCGGAAAGAAAATTAATGCAAAATAAAAAAATTCCAAATAACCACACGAGTTTCGGCGGTGAAATCTGAAACACGACAATTTACATAAATTAATTTTTTTTAAATACTTTCCTAGAAAAAAGTGACTTTGGATAATATATAGGTATCTTTTAAGCAAATTATTTTTCAAAAATTCGCATGACAGAGATGACCCACCTTGTACGTATCTTTGCACCACCCTACTACACCCACTAAAAATTTCTTGATTTTAATCCAGTGGTATGTTCAACATGGTATGGTCGTTGGCGAACACTGATATTTAGAAAAAAAATCATATTTGATAAAGGTACCCATTCTTTATGGAATAAAATTTATTTGGCCATCACAAAAACAATAAACATCCTAGTTAAATTAAAGAAAAATAAATGTTTATGTGGGAAATTAATATAATAATGCGCATTGCAGACATTACAGATGGATATTGAACATAACTATAGTTAAACATAACATTTCTATAGTCCATCATGGATCATGGATGATACTTTATTTTTACTTTATGACACCAACAGTACCTACACTACATACATGAAATGAGTGGTTTAAATAATTCATAAAATCTTAAAAAACATGTTTCTGTGAAATATTTGAAAAGTGATTCTTCATATATGTTGTGTCTGTATGTTGCTTCTGTGAAATGTTTTGTAGAATTTTTATTCATATATTGTGTCTGCATATTTATTTATTTATTTGTAAGAAACAAACAGCTTTTACATAATACATATTCAGTAATAAATATATAATTGAACTGGAGTCAAGCCACAGAGGTTTCTTATGCTAAAGTACATCGGAAATGAAGTTTTATTATATTATTATTAATTTTGGGAAATAGGAAGGGGAGAGGAAGAGGAATATAGGAAAAGGATAGGAGATGCTCACGATATATTCTCATATTAATAATCGATCGTACGCGTCACTTCATATCGATATTTCTTTAGGTTTTTACTAAAAATGTCAATGCTGTGAAATTTTGTATTATATTGTGCACATACACGAGGAATTGGGGAGTTTTTTCTAATGTTTGTTCTACAAGAGGGTAAATAAAATAAATCGGATTGCCGGGTTATCTTGACGGAACATGAAAATTTATTAAATTGGTAAGTTCTGGCGAGTCCAGGCCATTCTTTAGAATTTTAAACAATAGGATTTGATCAAAAATTAGGCGTCGTGGTTTGAGGGATTTGAAATTGTGAAATTTAATGAATTCAGTATAATTTGAGAAGTGTAATAAAATTTATAATGTAAGTGTTTAAAAAAAATTTTTGAATTCTTTCTATTCCTTCAATATGGGCTTAGTGTAAAGGAGTCTAGTTCGGTGTGCAGTGTTCCAAGTGCGGGCGAATATATGAGGTGTAAAGGGAATATAGAGTGTTTATGTTGTGGAAGGGTTTTGCTATACGAATTATAAATCCCAGTATTTTATTGGCTTTGTTAATTATTTCATCAGTGTGTTGGATAAAGTTTAATTTGACATCCATTGTTACCCCAAGGTCCCTGATATATTTTACTTCATTGATATGTCTGCCGTATTGGGTTGGGTTGGGTTTAACTTGTCAAAAGTACCAATTGGCGATCCCTTAATGAGTTTTGATAACTCATGGGAGTGCAACATCGTTGTATGTTTTATTTAATGAAATAAAAATAATAATAAAAAAAACTAGGCATAGAGGATGAAACGCCCCCCGTCTGTTTCCCCAAACAAGTGTATTTGATTTTAAATGCAGTTAAAATATAAAATAAATTATAATATATTATAAAATTTGGGAAATATGTTTACGAGAGATGGGAAGGCTGATAGAGATATTGAAAGATGGGTAAATTCCAACAAACAAAAACCACTCAAAGAAACGACGTTAGCCGTCCACGATGGAGTCTGATGTATGGCATTGAGGCATGGATCTGGAAGGGGATGACTGCTGTAGAAATGAGATCCCTTATGCGGATGTATTGAAAAACCATGTACGTGCGATCAAACTTGGAGATACGCAAAAGATTCAAGGTAAGATGAAAGCTTAATGAGTAAGATTAAGAAAGGGACGTTCAGATAGTTTGGGCATGTAGAGCGAATGAACGAGGAAAGGAGTGTAATGATGCAAATCTGAATGGTAGAAGAAGTCGGGGACGCCCGAGGAAGACATGGCACGACCGAGTGAAGCAGATAATTGAGTGAGGCCATGTCAAGAGTCAGAATAATAGAAGAGCAACATGAGACGATGCATGAATGTGAATGAGGCAAAGAGCGTGTGCCAAGAACGAATTTTTTTGGCGGTCTTTCCTCTCTGCCTATCCCTGCGAGGAAACTGCGTGATGGTTAGTTAGTTACAGAAGGACGAACAAAAGACGAAAACAAATTGCAAAAAAGAAGAGGGCCAACGGCACGCGGTGTTGTAAGATGAAAGCTTAATGAGTAAGATTAAGAAAGGGACGTTCAGATAGTTTGGGCATGTAGAGCGAATGAACGAGGAAAGGAGTGTAATGATGCAAATCTGAATGGTAGAAGAAGTCGGGGACGCCCGAGGAAGACATGGCACGACCGAGTGAAGCAGATAATTGAGTGAGGCCATGTCAAGAGTCAGAATAATAGAAGAGCAACATGAGACGATGCATGAATGTGAATGAGGCAAAGAGCGTGTGCCAAGAACGAATTTTTTTGGCGGTCTTTCCTCTCTGCCTATCCCTGCGAGGAAACTGCGTGATGGTTAGTTAGTTACAGAAGGACGAACAAAAGACGAAAACAAATTGCAAAAAAGAAGAGGGCCAACGGCACGCGGTGTTCCCAAGCGGTCACCCATCCAAGTACTGACCGCGCCCAATGTTGCTTAACTTCGGTGATCGGACGAGAACCGGTGTGTTCAACATGGTATGGTCGTTGGCGAACGCTAATATTGAGATAGGAATCATATTTGAGAAAAATATCATTTTTAAAAAACATTCACGTTCAGTTGCATAGTGAACTTCCTACAAAGGTGCTGTTTAAACGTTAACATTTTCCGATAGATGCCTCTTTTACTCAATCTGCGGAAAGAAAATTAATGCAAAATAAAAAAATTCCAAATAACCACACGAGTTTCGGCGGTGAAATCTGAAACACGACAATTTACATAAATTAATTTTTTTTTAAATATTTTCCTAGAAAAAAGTGACTTTGAATAATATACATATAGGTATCGTTTAAGCAAATTATTTTTCAAAAATTCGCATGACAGAGATGACCCACCTTGTACGTATCTTTGCACCACCCTACTACACCCCCTAAAAATTTCTTGATTTTAATCCAGTGGTATGTTCAACATGGGATGGTCGTTGGCGAACACTGATATTTAGAAAAAAAATCATATGTGATAAAGGTACCCATTCTTTATGGATTAAAATTTATTTGGCAATCACAAAAACAATAAACATCCTAGTTAAATTAAAGAAAAATAAATGTTTATGTGGGAAATTAATATAATAATTCGCATTGCAGACATTACAGATGGATATTGAACATAACTATAGTTAAACATAACATTTCTATAGTCCATCATGGATCATGGATGATACTTTATTTTTACTTTATGACACCAACAGTACCTACACTACATACCTACATGAAATGAGTGGTTTAAATAATTCATAAAATCTTAAAAAGCATGTTTCTGTGAAATATTTGTAAAGTGATTCTTCATATGTGTTGTGTCTGTATGTTGCTTCTGTGAAATGTTTTGTAGAATTTTTATTCATATATTGTGTCTGCATATTTATTTGTTTATTTGTAAGAAACAAACAGCTTTTACATAATACATATACAGTAATAAATATATAATTGAACTGGAGTCAAGCCACAGAGGTTTCTTATGCTAAAGTACATCGGAAATGAAGTTTTATTATATTATAATTAATTTTGGGTAATAGGAAGGGGAGAGGAAGAGGAATAGAGGAAAAGGATAGGAGATGCTCACGATGTATTCTCATATTAATAATCGATCGTACGCGTCACTTCATATCGATATTTCTTTAGGTTTTTACTAAAAATGTCAATGCTGTGAAATTTTGTATTATATTGTGCACATACACGAGGAATTGGGGAGTTTTTTCTAATGTTTGTTCTACAAGAGGGTAAATAAAATAAATCGGATTGCCGGGTTATCTTGACGGAACATGAAAATTTATTAAATTGGTAAGTTCTGGCGAGTCCAGGCCATTCTTTAGAATTTTAAACAATAGGATTTGATCAAAAATTAGGCGTCATGGTTTGAGGGATTTGAAATTGTGAAATTTAATGAATTCAGTATTATTTGAGAAGTGTAATAAAATTTATAATGTAAGTGTATAAAAAATTTTTTGAATTCTTTCTATTTTTTCAATATGGGCTTAGTATAAAGGAGTCCAGATCGGTGTGCAGTGTTCCAAGTGCGGGCGAATATATGAGGTGTAAAGGGAATATAGAGTGTTTATGTTGTGGAAGGGTTTTGCTATACGAATTATAAATCCCAGTATTTTATTGGCTTTGTTAATTATTTCATCAGTGTGTTGGATAAAGTTTAATTTGACATCCATTGTTACCCCAAGGTCCCTGATATATTTTACTTCATTGATATGTCTGCCGTATTGGGTTGGGTTGGGTTTAACTTGTCAAAAGTACCAATTGGCGATCCCTTAATGAGTTTTGATAACTCATGGGAGTGCAACATCGTTGTATGTTTTATTTAATGAAATAAAAATAATAATAAAAAAAACTAGGCATAGAGGATGAAACGCCCCCCGTCTGTTTCCCCAAACAAGTGTATTTGATTTTAAATGCAGTTAAAATATAAAATAAATTATAATATATTATAAAATTTGGGAAATATGTTTACGAGAGATGGGAAGGCTGATAGAGATATTGAAAGATGGGTAAATTCCAACAAACAAAAACCACTCAAAGAAACGACGTTAGCCGTCCACGATGGAGTCTGATGTATGGCATTGAGGCATGGATCTGGAAGGGGATGACTGCTGTAGAAATGAGATCCCTTATGCGGATGTATTGAAAAACCATGTACGTGCGATCAAACTTGGAGATACGCAAAAGATTCAAGGTAAGATGAAAGCTTAATGAGTAAGATTAAGAAAGGGACGTTCAGATAGTTTGGGCATGTAGAGCGAATGAACGAGGAAAGGAGTGTAATAATGCAAATCTGAATGGTAGAAGAAGTCGAAAACGCCCGAGGAAGACATGGCACGACCGAGTGAAGCAGATAATTGAGTGAGGCCATGTCAAGAGTCAGAATAATAGAAGAGCAACATGAGACGATGCATGAATGTGAATGAGGCAAAGAGCGTGTGCCAAGAACGAATTTTTTTGGCGGTCTTTCCTCTCTGCCTATCCCTGCGAGGAAACTGCGTGATGGTTAGTTAGTTACAGAAGGACGAACAAAAGACGAAAACAAATTGCAAAAAAGAAGAGGGCCAACGGCACGCGGTGTTCCCAAGCGGTCACCCATCCAAGTACTGACCGCGCCCAATGTTGCTTAACTTCGGTGATCGGACGAGAACCGGTGTGTTCAACATGGTATGGTCGTTGGCGAACGCTAATATTGAGATAGGAATCATATTTGAGAAAAATATCATTTTTAAAAAACATTCACGTTCAGTTGCATAGTGAACTTCCTACAAAGGTGCTGTTTAAACGTTAACATTTTCCGATAGATGCCTCTTTTACTCAATCTGCGGAAAGAAAATTAATGCAAAATAAAAAAATTCCAAATAACCACACGAGTTTCGGCGGTGAAATCTGAAACACGACAATTTACATAAATTATTATTTTTTTTTTAAATACTTTCCTAGAAAAAAGTGACTTTGAATAATATATAGGTATCTTTTAAGCAAATTATTTTTCAAAAATTCGCATGACAGAGATGACCCACCTTGTACGTATCTTTGCACCACCCTACTACACCCCCTAAAAATTTCTTGATTTTAATCCAGTGGTATGTTCAACATGGGATGGTCGTTGGCGAACACTGATATTTAGAAAAAAAATCATATTTGATAAAGGTACCCATTCTTTATGGAATAAAATTTATTTGGCAATCACAAAAACAATAAACATCCTAGTTAAATTAAAGAAAAATAAATGTTTATGTGGGAAATTAATATAATAATGCGCATTGCAGACATTACAGATGGATATTGAACATAACTATAGTTAAACATAACATTTCTATAGTCCATCATGGATCATGGATGATACTTTATTTTTACTTTATGACACCAACAGTACCTACACTACATACATGAAATGAGTGGTTTAAATAATTCATAAAATCTTAAAAAACATGTTTCTGTGAAATATTTGTAAAGTGATTCTTCATATGTGTTGTGTCTGTATGTTGCTTCTGTGAAATGTTTTGTAGAATTTTTATTCATATATTGTGTCTGCATATTTATTTGTTTATTTGTAAGAAACAAACAGCTTTTACATAATAAATATACAGTAATAAATATATAATTGAACTGGAGTCAAGCCACAGAGGTTTCTTATGCTAAAGTACATCGGAAATGAAGTTTTATTATATTATTATTAATTTTGGGTAATAGGAAGGGGAGAGGAAGAGGAATATAGGAAAAGGATAGGAGATGCTCACGATATATTCTCATATTAATAATCGATCGTACGCGTTACTTCATATCGATATTTCTTTAGGTTTTTACTAAAAATGTCAATGCTGTGAAATTTTGTATTATATTGTGCACATACACGAGGAATTGGGGAGTTTTTTCTAATGTTTGTTCTACAAGAGGGTAAATAAAATAAATCGGATTGCCGGGTTATATTGACGGAACATGAAAATTTATTAAATTGGTAAGTTCTGGCGAGTCCAGGCCATTCTTTAGAATTTTAAACAATAGGATTTGATCAAAAATTAGGCGTCGTGGTTTGAGGGATTTGAAATTGTGAAATTTAATGAATTCAGTATATTAGAATTGAAATTAAAACACTTTTTCACTTATTTATTATTACCAGGACCGGTTTCATCCTACTACGGACATTTTCAGACCTCATCCTACTACGGACATTTTCAGACTGGTCTGAAAATGTCCGTAGTAGGATGAAACCGGTCCTGGTAATAATAAATAAGTGGAACAAAGTGAAAAAGATTTTTAATTTCAATTCTATTACAATGGAATTCCACCACGAATTAACAGTGCAAAAACTAGACTCATTAATTCAGTATAATTTGAGAAGTGTAATAAAATTTATAATGTAAGTGTTTAAATTTTTTTTTTTAATTCTTTCTATTCTTTCAATATGGGCTTGGTATAAAGGAGTCCAGATCGGTGTACAGTGTTCCAAGTGCGGGCGAATATATGAGGTGTAAAGGGAATATAGAGTGTTTATGTTGTGGAAGGGTTTTGCTATACGAATTATAAATCCCAGTATTTTATTGGCTTTGTTAATTATTTCATCAGTGTGTTGGATAAAGTTTAATTTGACATCCATTGTTACCCCAAGGTCCCTGATATATTTTACTTCATTGATATGTGTGCCGTATTGGGTTGGGTTGGGTTTAACTTGTCAAAAGTACCAATTGGCGATCCCTTAATGAGTTTTGATAACTCATGGGAGTGCAACTTCGTTGTATGTTTTATTTAATAAAATAAAAATAATAATAAAAAAAAAACTAGGCATAGAGGATGAAACGCCCCCCGTCTGTTTCCCCAAACAAGTGTATTTGATTTTAAATGCAGTTAAAATATAAAATAAATTATAATATATTATAAAATTTGGGAAATATGTTTACGAGAGATGGGAAGGCTGATAGAGATATTGAAAGATGGGTAAATTCCAACAACAAAAAACTACTCAAAGAAACGAAGTTAGCCGTCCACGATGGAGTCTGATGTATGGCATTGTGGCATGGATCTGGAAGGGGATGACTGGTATAGAAATGAGATCCCTTATGCGGATGTATTGAAAAACCATGTATGTGCGATCGTGTGAGAAACTTGGAGATACGCAAAAGATGCAAGGTAAGATGTAAGCTTAATGAGTAAGATTAAGAAAGGGACGTTCAGATGGTTTGGGCATGTAGAGCGAATGAACGAGGAAAGGAGTGTAATGATGCAAATCTGAATGGTAGAAGAAGTCGGAGACGCCCGAGGAAGACATGGCTCGACCGAGTGAAGCAGATACTTGAGTGAGGCCATGTCAAGAGTCAGAATAATAGAAGAGCAACATGAGACGATGTATGAATGTGAATGAGGCAAAGAGCGTGTGCCAAGAACGATTTTTTTTGGCGGTCTGTCCTCTCTACCTATCCCTGCGAGGAAACTGCGTGATGGTTATTTAGTTACAGAAGGACGAACAAAACGTAAGAGGGCCAACGGCAGTAACGGCACGCATTGTTCCCAAGCGGTCACCCATCCAAGTACTGACCGCGCGGCCATCGTTAAGTAACGGAAAATATGCTTCTTCAGCCTAATGAGTTATGTTATTTTGCAAATTTGTACAATTTGACAAAAAATACGTAGAATGTAGAATCTGGACTGAAGTTAGTAGGTGTTGAAGGACCTAAAATACGTAGATCTACGTTAATGTCGTTAATAGACGTAGAGTTGGCAGCCCTGTTACTAGCCTTCGGCCTTCATCCTTCACCCCTCCGCTTCCTGCTTGAGTATGGTATCGTTTCATCCCTATACGGTAAGGAGCCCAGTTACGGGCCATCAAAAATTGCCGTAGCGGACGGTATTTCACGTCCACATGGCGGGGTATTGGTAAAAGTTTTCAACTAGCAATAATCGCACCTCGGATAAACCTCATTGGTTACGATATCGCCACTGCGCAAAGTTAACTAGACTATATTATATATTGGTTCTTAGCAAGTTACAGGGAGAAATTAACCCCTTTGTCTTGCAAACTGTAGTAATGTCACCTGATGGATTTTTTCTTTTTAACCCGATGTTCGGGCTGCCTTGGGCAAGATGAAGGGCATTCATATTTTTTTATTGCTTGTTTTAAATCTGCGAGTGGTATATATTTTGTATAGATATATGCACACATACAGACATTTTTACATACACCCATGCATGTATGTATTCATATACCACAAATATGTATACCATAATAAATATATACAAGTATTTAATTTTTTATATAAGAATATAAAGGTAAATTTTGTTATAGCCCGCGCATCAAGGTGGATGAAGGATGGATATGGGCAGGCGGTGGAGGGGATTGTCATCGGGACTTGAATGCCCGAGACATGAGATACTTGGGTTCGGATTTGAAGCAAGTTTTGAGAAAAATGTTTTGGCCAGGTCTATTATGTGTTTTTTAAGTGGAGGAATTTTCGTGCCTGAATTAATAATGCTATTTCGGACGAACCAAGGGCTTTTGGTGAATCTTCTAAGCAAGACATTTTGGAAGGTTTCTAGACTCTTAGTATTGCTTGTGGCCCAAATTGGAGCGGCGTAAGTCATGATGGGTCGTAATTTTGATTTGTAAATGAGAAGTTTGTTCTGAAGCGACGTTTGACTGTTATAATGTAAAAGCGGGTAAAGGGATGAAGCAGCGTTTTTGGTTTTTTTAATTGTATGTTTGATGTGTGTGTGCCATGTGAGTTTTTTGTCGAGTGTGACTCCAAGATATTTAACATTGTTTTGCCAGGGTATTGCTTGGCCGTACATATAAACTTGACCCTTAGGAGTGCTGCGAACCTTTCTTCGTGAGAAGAAAATAGCAGCGCTCTTGGAAGGGTTCACATCTATACGCCATTTGTTATAAAAGTCTTGGAGTATGTTTATGTTATGTTGTAAGCGAAGTGTGATCATCCTGGGAGAACTGTATCGAACCATAATGGCGGTGTCGTCAGCGTACAAGGCTTTATACGAATGTTGGTTCTCCGTGAGTGGAATATCGTGTAAGTAGATATTGAAGAGGGTAGGGGAAAGCAGGGATCCTTGCGGGACGCCTGCTGTCATGAATCTGGGCGTTGAGAGTGCACCTCGGATCTTTACTTGAAAAGTCCGGTGCTGAAGAAATGATTTTAAGATACCGAGGAGTTGGGGATCGATGTCCGTGTTGTGCAATTTGAGGAGCAGGCCGTTTGACCATACTTTGTCGAAGGCTTTGGCTATGTCCAGGAAAATGGCGCCAATGGACCGTTGGGAGTTGAAGCCGCCGAGGATTAGTTCGGAAACTCTGAGCAGTTGATGAAGGGTTGAGTGTTGAGATCTGAAGCCATGTTGTTCATCAGGAAGGGTTTTCATCTCGTGAATGTGCTTTAAGAGCCGGGTGAGGAGAATTTGTTCGAATATTTTACCAACATTTGAGAGAAGGCTGATTGGACGATGGTTCTCACAGAATTTTGGGTCCTTCCCAGGTTTTGGGATGAGAATGACGTGCGCGTGTTTCCAACTTTTGGGGAAATAACGCAGTCTGAGAGCGGAATTTATGAGGCTCACAATGGTGAGAATGCTTTTAGGGGGGAGGGCTTTAAGGGCAAAGTTTGTAATGCCATCTGGACCGGGAGCTTTTTTGTTGCTGCGGTGTTTAATGGCCCTTCGGACTTCTGATGGGGTGGTGAAATGTACATTTGTTCCGGGAAGGGAGTCGAAAATTATGTCTATTTGGTGGTTGACATTTGCTATATGGATTGGGTCGGCGTGCTTAGAGCTGGGGCTAAATTGAAATTCAAGATTATCGGCAAACGCCTCCGATTTATCTTGATCGTCAAATATGAGGCCATTTTCGGTATGAATGGGATGGCTTGGGGATGGGGTAGTTTGGAGAGATTTGCATAACTTCCATAGGGAGCCGTCCTGTGGATTTATATCTTGAATTTTTTTGTTCCAGGTGGAATGTGAAAGCTCGGAGAGTTTTTTTCTAATAAGTGCTTGAATTCTATTGATTGTTTTTTTAACCGAGGGATTTCGGTTTCTATGCCAGTGTCGGCGAAGATTGTTTTTTGTAGAGATCAAATCCTGGATGTCGGTTGGGAGGTCTCTTTTGAGATTAAGGGGGGAATGTTCAGGAAGAGTTTTAGAGGCATCGGTGATGGAAGATATAATTATCTCGGTAAAGTTGTCAACTGCCTTGTCTAATTCAGGGCCGTCGGAAATATTTTGAGGGATGATTGTTTTTTCCCCAACTCTGTGAGTGAAATACGTCCAATCAGTTTTTATAGATTTGCGGGGTGCCATTGGAGTGGAAAGTTGATTAAGAGTAAGCAAAACAGGATTATGATCTGAACTTAGGTCATTTATGGTTTCGATATCGTAGACCCAGGGTAATTTGTGGAGAAGTGCAATGTCCAGAACATCGGGTCTAGCCCCGCTGTTTGGGAAATGTGTGGGTTCAATTGGGCCCGCGATGGAGAGTTCAGGATGAGTGCTAGCGTACCTGCGTAAGATACGTCCATTTGTGTTAGTAATCCTACTATTCCAATTGGGGTGCTTTGAGTTAAAGTCCCCAGCGAGGATAGTAGGAGTATGGCTATCGAGGAGAGTATCAAGGTCATTTGGATCAAGCTTATCTTGCGGACGGTGGTAGATAGAGTTTATTCTCAATGGGCCTGAATGTTTTGTATAAATTGTGATTGAGGTTGACTCGATTGACGACAATGCAGGTGTAATATTGTATTTGTGGGCGATTTTCGATTTAACGAAAATGGCAGTGCCACCGCCTCTAGTGTGTTGTCGGTCATTTCTATATAATGTATAGTTCGAAAGTTTTGGCGTTTGTGATGGGTTGAGGTGAGTTTCATTGATGAGTAAAACGTCGAGAGCGTGTGTATTTGCAAAAATACGTAATTCATGTAAATTTTTTAAGAGACCATTAGCATTCCAAAATGCCATGCGTAGCGCGGAGGGCATGGTAGTAGAGCTAGCCATTTACACTGAAAAAAGTGAAAAAATCTGAGGGGCAGCGGAGAAAATGATCGATATGTAGTCTGCCGGTGAGGTGGCAGACTGAAATTTGGGGATGAGGTCGGAGAGGAGATCGCCAACCTTGGAGAAATTGAAATTTTTGAAAAATTCAAAAATATTGAAGGGGGTGGAAGGAGGTGTATGGGAGGTTGAGGTTGAGGGAGTTGAGGAGGGGGGTGTGGACGTTAGTGGGGTTTGGGCAGTGGCCCGCGCGTATGATAAAGAGGGATTTGTAGTATGTGAGGTGAAAGTGACATTACGTACTGTTTGTAAGATGGGTTGTGGAGATGGTCGTTTCGGACATTCCTTGTAATTTGCCGGATGGGCTCCAGAACAGTTTGCGCAGGTGGCGGGTCCATCTTCTCTCTGCTTCTTGCATTCCTGCGTAAAATGGTCACCCGCGCACTTCACGCAGCGGGCGGGCAGGTGGCACATCATTGATGAGTGTCCAAAATTCTGGCAACGGTGACACTGAGAGGGGGCTGTCTTCTTATTTAGATACTCCACTCTTATCATTAGGTGAAAGAGGGAAGTGAGGGAGAAGATTTTTTGTCCCGCCTCACCATGATCGAGTTGTACGAGGACCAGTGGAATATTTTTCCTGTCTGGCCCGGATCTCATTCGAGTTACTGAATTAACAGGGAAGTTGAGATCTATTAGTTCCAGGCGGACCTCTTCTTCGCTAATTGTCGTCGGTATTCCTCGCAGAACCGCCTTTGTAGATTTGTCTTCTGCGAGTTGGAAAGTGTGGAAGGGAGTTGTGTCCTCTTGCAGAATTTTTGTTGCCAGCCGGAAGCTGGTGGAGTCACCGGTATTGAGGACCACACCTGTTGGGATGGCCTTTGCGTTAATTATAGTAACCCCAGCATTCAAGAGGCGCTTTTCCAGGAGGCTCCAATTTTTTTCGGATTTTATAAAAATTGGAGGGATCTTAGCAGGTCTAGTTCTTGTGATATCAGTGATGTCATTTGCAGTGGAGTCAGACACGGTGTTTGTAACTGGCAGTGGTGAGATTTCATCGTCTGTAGCGAGGGCGGAGAAACGGTTTGAAGTTTTTATTACTTCGGTGGAAGGAGGAGGAGAAGCGCACGCCCTTCGTTTTTTGTGAGCTGGAGTCACCCATAGCGGGGGGAATGAGTTTACGGAAGAGGATGGAGCGGTTGATGTTGAGCTGGAGGCGGTTGTCGAAGTGGTGGGAGCTGTTGAAAAAGTAGCAGAGGTCGAGGTGGAAGTAGAGACGGAGGTCAGAGATGTAGTGAGGGTGGGAGTTGTTGTAGATTTTGAGGAGTAGTCGGAGACATCTTCTTCACTTCCGAAATGCTTTAAATATAGAGCAGTTGAGCGTCTGGACCTCGTTGCTTTTGATTTTTTTGCTAAAAATTCTTCAAGTTGTGCTTCTGTCGCACCCACAGCGGCAAGTTGTTGGCGGAGAGTAGACATCGAATCCAGGATCTTGTGCGTAGGTTAATAGTGAGGAAGGTAAACTGTGAAAGGTCAATGTGTAAGCGGGGTTCTGCAGGCTTGGATTTGGTTAAAAATTAAAAACACAACACTGCTTTGAAAGCTGACAGCTCAATATTTTGTAACCATGAAAATTTGTTTTTGTTTGGAAACTTATAGAACGAAATAACTATGAGAATGGAAGGAAACAAAAGAACCAGATGACGCGAACAATGATTAGAAAATAAAGTGTTCGGAACGCGATGCACTATTCGGAGCTCGATTTTTGAACTGTTGCTTCCTTGAGTAACAAAAGCGGACTGAAGTTAACTAGACTGTTGCTTTCCAGTTAGTATATGGACAAGCGGGAATTTTCCGTATGCGAACTACGAGCGGAACTCATTTCATCTAGCGGCGGCTTATGAAACTATAATTTGTTTTGGAAAAATGGAATTCGTGCTAAGCACTTGGCTTTGCTTTTTTCTAGGGAAGTACCTACTTACTAAACCTACATATATTTATTAATTAGATTTATTGGCTTTGCTTTTCTACTTCTGAACGCCTATTCAAAGCAAACAATAGATTGGTAGTTCATCTCATTTTTAAAACCGCACTTTTTTCGAGAAATGATTTATGTTTACTTGTGTACACAGTGTGGATTTGTATTTTTTTTAACAATCATAACATAAAATTTTGTGCAAAAAATCTATAATTTATTTATTGTTATCAAGTTTATTTTGTGGAACTCCATTTTAATTTTTTAATTTCTTTTATATGTTCAATAATATTATTGTTTGATCTATAACAGTTTATTACAAACAAGTTCTGCTTTGTAATTATTATTATGCGTGATAGCTGTTTCGCCCTCTGAAGGCATTATCAACAAACAGTTTTATAACGCTTTCAAAGGGAGAAACAGCTGTCACGCGTTACAATAATTACAAACCAGAACTTTTTTTATAATGAACTGTTTTTATAGATTAAATAATAATATTATTGAATAAAATATAATGCGTGACAGCTGTTTCGCCCTCTGAAGGCATTAACAACAAACAGTTTTATAATGCCTTCAGAGGGCAAAACAGCTGTCACGCATAATAATTATTACAAAGCAGAACTTGTTTATAATAAAGTGATTTTATCGATTGAATAATAATATTATTGAATAGAATATAAACAAAATTTAAAAAAATCTGTCATGTTTTATGATGTAAATCCACAAAATATTTTTTTTCTTGCTTTTCATTTTACTTACAGCGCCCTTGATGTGATTTTTCACAAAAACGGAGCTGTAGAAATTATCCAATTATTATTAAAATAAATTACTACTTCTTCCACAACGTTTTTTCAAAAACTTGTAGAATAAAAGCGAAACATCTGAACCGGTAGGAACTGTTTGGTATGGAATAGTATCGCTAGGTTGGTACTGCTTACTGCTTCAAATATTTTGTTTTTTCACAGTGTTGCCAACGTAGGCGATTTTTCGCCATTTAGGCTACTCGGAACGAGAATCGGCGACGAAAAAATTTAAAAGGCGGCTGGTCGCCTATTTGACTACTTCAGAACTTCAGAGACAAGTTATTTAAATCAGCCGAATCGCAAATAATAAAGAAAAAAAAACAATATTTCACGCAAATGTAAATAAACTTTCAACCAAGCAATATTTTTTTATCAACACTCTTAATGACCTTTCTGAGGTGATTTCATTCTAAGTTGGCCGGTCACCAAACTGGTTCCATGCCAACTCAGAATGAAACCAACGCAGAACCACCTCAGAAAGGTCAATAAAAGCTATGAAATAAATACTTTGAAATAGTCGGTAACCCTAACCTAACTTAACCTATTTAACCATTTTTTATCATCACTTTAATGACCTTTCTGAGGTGGTTCTGAGTTGGTTTCATTCTGATTTGGCCGGTCACCAAACTAACCACACACAGACGTACATTTTTTTAAAAAGCGCGCTGGTAGAAAAGCCACTCCGGTGGATCTTGCGCCAGTGCCTACTAGCACAGCAACTACAAATATCTAATACTACTGACGACGGCGAAAGTCCTTTTGATGCCTCATTTTCTACATATTATATCTAATACTACTGACGACGGCGAAAGTCCTTTTGATGCCTCATTATTGCTATCAGAAGACGAATCGGAATCATCTTTATCTTTGTTATTTTATTTTTTCAATTTGGTTTTTAAAATGCTATATTAATTTACTTTCTTTTAAGATACATTACGGTGTTTTATATTAATCTTAGGCCTTTTTATCAAAGGCCTATTTATTAATACATTATAAATATGTTATAAATAAATTAATCAAAATTACATTTTATTTTATTCGTATTGATATTTTGGCGTTTGGGCTACTTCAGGCTACTTTTTTTAAAAAATTTTTTATTTTATACACTTTACAAATACAAGACAAAAAGTCCCGATAAATTACTTTTTAGAAGTTACATTTTTAAAGTCTTTAGAATAATATGTCATTGTGAGCTAATACAAATTAATTCTTTCCTTAAGCCAAGTCTTCAGTAAATTCATCAATTGTTTGTTTTGGGCACAGTTTTTAATTTCAGCAGGTAACGTATTTAAACAACTGGGAATCATGTAATTTAACGTTCTTTGTCCATATTTATTTGTATGCTTAGGTACAACTGCAACTGAAATTCGGCTACATTAGGCTACTTTATGTATGAGAAACGGCGATATTAGCCCAAGCTCTGTTGGCAACACTGTTTTTTCACGTTCTTCAGTTGGTAGCTTGTAAGCAACAGCGGTAGACGTGTGACGTTTACGCATTGTGACATTCTGTTTCGTAAACAAAACTTTACCAAGTAAACTAATAACAAAATCAAAACCTAGTTAATACATAAATATAACTGCAAAATGTCTCAAGACGAAGACATTGAACTGAAAGAGCTGGTGACAGAAGCTCTAGAAAAAAACGGAGTCCTAGCCAAAATTAGAGCTCAACTTCGAGCCAATATTTTCATGACACTGGAGAACGAAAACGACCAGAAACTTCAAAATTCAAGACTTAAGGACGTTCTTTCAACTCGTGATGGCTTATTGACCCTTCTTCTAGTGCAGGAATTGGTTGAATTTTGTAATTTGGTACAAACAGCCTCTGTATTCAAGGCCGAAACCGGACAAGGTAAAATGTATTCGTACGAAGGACGACTAAATCTTTTGCAAGGTTTAAAAATGTCCAGCAGTGTTAATAATGATGTTCCAGTTCTAGTACATTTGATCCAGATGTTGTTTAGCGTGATTAGAAGTAAAGATAAGCTTCGTGCAAACTCAGGTAATGCCACAAATGACAATAATATCATAGATGGTTCAAACGAGAGATCTTTCAACGAAAGCGATAGTAGTCCAAATCCAGGAGTTGAAAATAATACGTTCCTCGTTAATAGTGGAAGATCTGATCATTACGATCTGTCTTTTGATTCTGAAAGCTCTGTTCATGATGACAAGAACAATATACTATTGAATATAAATCATTCGTCAGAATCTAATGATTCGTTATCCACAGAGATAGCGGGGAAAATGTCTTCGAAAGATTCAATGGAAAGTGACGTACGGTCCGAGGAATCGTCGATTAAACCTGATACTCCTGATCTATCGCAAAATGCCGTCAACGATTCTTCCGAAGAACAGATTTCTAAGTCCAACATTAGTCAAAAGTCTAATATGAACTCGTATAGCAAATATTTAAGTGATAAACATAAATCTAATAAAATCAAACCAGATGTAAACGAAGAAGCACCACCCGTTGACAATATAATGAAACATTTCATCAATAGTAAGCTCGGCGACAGTGGTAAGTCCGATCAAAGCATATCGGAAGAGATATTGAAAGCGTACAGTGACAGTGTTACGTGGTCGGAAGATTCACCGAGAACGGAGTCCAATGCGTCACCGCCTCCTGGAAATATCCTCGACGATACTTTACAAGAAAGCCCGTCTACGAAACAACGAGTCAACAATCAAATCAACAGCTTAAAACAGCAAAGTTTAACGTCGAAAGACGCTACGACGAATATAACATCAAAGAAAATCAACGAAACGAACATCACTTCAAATCTCGCTAAAGAATCGGTAATTAAATCTGACGATATTAAAAGTGTTAAGAATGATAAAAATAGTATTTTAGATAGGGAGAATTCTGCTAAAGCGAACTGGAGTCCTTTAGCGGACTTGCCTACGTTGGTTGTCAACAAGAACACTAAGATTTTACCGTGCTATAATGTCAGTAAGACTAGTTCGGAGTCTGATCCAATTGTAATCCCTGAAAAAGTTGAAATTACCCCAAAAAAGGCTAGCGTAATTGTGGAGAATGTTAAACATTGGTCCGATAGTTAATTGAATTAAGTTGATAAACTCCGTTAGAAGCGTAATGTGAACGTGTTTATTTGTCTGAAGCCTACGCAATAAGGATGGTCCTTATTACAATATAAACTAATTTATTTTATATTACAATTGTATAATTTTCTTGCCATTTAGAATTGACTGAATCATCCTACAAACATTAACCCCTCAGGCCTCTGGCCTATTTTGTTAGGTCAAAATATTTCACTTTGCAATAAAATGCAAATAAGTGGAATATTTCTGAACGCAACCGAAAACTAAAAACTGTTTTTGAAAGGTGATAAAATACGCTTTCAAATTTTATAATTCGAAATAGGTACTAAACATATAATATTTTAAATATCAACATTTTGGTAAATATGCATAGAGTCCACCTTACAGATAATACGGAACATTTTAACTATATTCCTTTCAACTAAGTAATAGACAATCAAATATGACATTTGTCGGAAGTACCAATCTTATAAAATAAATTCTCGTCAAAATAAAAACAAAAAAGTACCTACTTCAAATTATTGGGTTGAGCAGGGCCGGATCTACGAAATCTGGCGCCCTGTGCAGTAGGTACCGATGGCGCCCCCCCCCCCTACATTTTTATTTTGGTTAAAAATTCGTTCACCCCAATTTTTTTAATTTTTTTTTTTTTTACACTAAGTAATAGGTTATGTAGGGTTAGGTTCAGGGTCATGTCTTGAATTTATCAAATAAAATCAAGCCATATAAAGGGTGTAACTTTTCCAAGTGACCTGGCGGTAGCTCTCACACTCCTTTTTTTTAAAAAGAGAGAATCGCCAGGAGCCCTATACTCTCTGAATCTATTGGGAATCTCTGAATTCTAATTATGGTGCTATTTTAATTATTTTCGGAAAAACTCTTTTTGCAAGTTATGCTTTAAAATAATACAACAAATTGTTTGTTTGTGCCCGTAACATGATTTAAAATATAGGTTACGAGACAATGCGGGTGGTTTCGCTGAACTAGGTCCATTAGACATTCTTGAGATTTACTGCGTTTATGTATATACCCAACGCGAATATTAATAGAAAAAGCAAATACAAATACGTTCCCATGGCAACGTACAACACAAGAATAGCATCTACAGCTTCTGACTAGCTCTAAAATCTAATAAGAATATAACCTCATATTTTTACCTTGCATTTCCCTCGTGTTGAGCGAACAAACACCAAATTGAGCGAACAAACACCATACAAACACTAAACACTGGCATATGGTATCAACGGCTTACGAAAGATGCTTACACTGACACAGTAAAATAACAAATCCAACAAATCTAATACATATTAATTATACATTTAACGAACTTCAAATAATATGTCAAATCAATGATGAAACTGTCAACACGTTGCAACCTGGAAATCCTGCAAACCGTGCGATGCTTTTGTTAATGGAATTTACTGTAGATTTCATAAGAGAATGGTCTTTAACTACCTTCTCCTAGAGACTTAAATCGTACAAAATAAAACAATAGCGAGCGTACGGACGATACACTAACTAAAATTGTCAGCATTTTGAAGGAACAAGTCGGTTTCTTTGATTCTCCAGAATAAAAATACCGCGCTGTGATTGGTTATTGAATTTGGATCGCACACATTTGTCGTAAAAGATATATGGAAAAATAGATCTTACGTTTAAACTAAATATATGGAATTTGTAAAAAAATTCTGTAAATGACTATAAATTCGTAAACCGTTGATACCAACCTGATGTGTGCGCATTCTGTTTCTTCGGAAAGTGTTGCTAGAGCGTAATAATTATTTCGTACTATGGGTAATTTTTAAACGATTCAGGGAATATTATAACAAAATTTTAATACAATATTTATTTTCTCACGGCGCCCTTTCGGAGTTGGCGCCAGGTTTTTTGCACGTTTTTGAACGTATGGCAGATCCGGCGCTGGGGTTGAGATTCAAACTACGAAAGCTGCATGTCATCATAATTTAGATATAAATCCCAGATTTTGAATGGTTTGTTTGGCAAAGCAGGGTTTATCTAGCGGGTATGTGTAATTATTCTAATGCATTTCTTTCCATGTTCTGCTGTTATTAATACAGGTACAAACTTGTCAATAATACATTAACTTAATAACGTGAATAAATTATTGTTTTATATGGCAATAATATTTTTTCTATGATTGGCAGAATTGATTGATTGTCTATGAAATGTAAAATAAAAACGATAAATATAAAAATGGTGTATCCGCGTAAGTGAATTAATTTTAAGAAAATTAAAATGTTAAATGCATATTTTTTCCATGTTTTTTGTCTCACCCGACATAAATACTCACTTTTCGGAAAAATAAAGCTAAATTTAACTGTTTGAAAATTCTTAAATTTTCATATATTTTTTTCAAATTGCGGTTGGAAACTTTAGATTCATAAAGGTGTACATTTTATTTATTTCGTGTTTAACACTTATGGATTTCAATATAAGGAGTGACGTTTTCTCTTTCTAACACCTTTTAGATCGTATTTCTAACCATGATAGTAAGGGAGACAACGATTTCTATGAGACCTACGTTAGTTGTTTCGAAAAGTGAACAAATTAGCCTGAGAGGTTAATAATTCTTTAATAAATCATTTAGTCTTTTGAAAAAATGTATAGGCAGCTTTGAGGCGGGTTAAGGTAGGGGCTGCAGGAAGGGATTTATTAATGTGGGTCTTTAAGACGCCCAGATTATACGAAGGAGGAAAAACAGCTGCCTGTAGCTCGTTTCAAAAAGAAAAAAAAATTATCTCGTTTCAAAAAGAGAAAAAAATTATCGTTTCAAAAAGAGAAAAAAATTATCTGTTCTCATGAAGCAAATATCAACTGTGAACGGATGTTCCAATTGTGTCCGTAGAATTTCGCACATATGCACCTAGCTCCTTAGATCGGCTCCATTGAAATACCTACAGAACAGGCCCAGCATGTCTTCATTGCATGTGTGCATTAAATTTACATTTAACAATTATTATTATCTAATATCAAATTGTTTATTGATAGATGGATGAAAGTAAAAATGAAAGAAGAAAACTAGAAACACCTTGCATATAGATTTCAAACAAAATAATATTGTTGCATTTATTTTTTTAGATTGTGTTCGGAAAACATTTTATTATTTGTGCCTTCACAAAATAAAAGAAATCATGCATTTTGGCTATGTTTTTTTTTTTTTTTTGCATAAATCAAATCAGGCGGCTGGTGTTAAGTGGGAATTTCAACCTTACCGTCATCTGCGTGAGGACTGATTTCGCCCGATTCCGAATTTTACCCTTCGAGATTGATCGCCGTAAGTCTAAATTGAGAAAAAATATTGTTTTATTGTAATATGAATGACTACTTATGTTGATCCTTAACTACGAGGGAGGCTGGTAATGCACACATGCTTGCACAGCGCAAACAAAATGACCTTCAGAAGTGCGCCAGGTAGAATATGGAAGTGACATTCCTCCTCTACACGCATGCGCAGGTTTGACGTCATTGAATTCATCATGTATTTTGGGAAGCGGAAGTATGGAGACGTGTTTTAGTGCTATGTTCATGTGAGTTAAATAATTTGCTGAAAAAGTGACTCCTACTTAGATTCATCGTCGTTTAAAGAATGTTTATGGTGACGATGCTATTGATAGCTCTACTGTAAAACGATGGGTAATAAAATTTTGTGATTGTGAGCCTGGAAAAGCCTAAATTGTTGATGAAACACGCAGCGGTCGTCCAATCACTGCCACAGAGGATAAACATTGCAAACTCGTCTACGATTTGATTCAAAATGAGTGGCAAATCACTCAAAAGCCTTTCACAAACCATATTGGAATATCCAAGGAACGTGTCGGCTTCATTATTGAATAAATGGAATACCGTAAAATCTTTCAACATGACAATTCTCGTCCAAACCTCGAGCGTAACTGTAGAGGCTCTGCGAAATCTGAAGTTTGAACCGATTCCGCACCATCCTTACTCCCCCAAACTTGCACCTCGCGATTTCATTGTTTTCCTCTACTTAAGAGACACCTCCAGGGTAATCATTTCACCTCGGCCGATGAGGTGAAGGCAGCTGTCAAGTCCTGGATTCGAGAAACGATGGAGGAATTTTTCAGTGACAGAATGAAAAATTTATTACACGGGAAAAATGTCTTAGCCTTAACGGTGACCATATTGAAAATGATTTTGAAGATTAAGAATTGTACTTTAATACCCTTTGCCCGATCTTGCTATTTGGTTCGTGTTCTACAAGCATGTGTGAATTACTGTACCCTCCTATTATTCATGTATAATAATTAATAGTAAATTTAGACTGACTTATATTGTAATGCCGTCCCAATTTTAGGAATAATTTAGGTCTGTTAATCCCTCAAAATATTGAGAAGACATTTTCTTAAATGGTAAAATGCTAATATTGTACGTTATTCGTAACACGGGAATGTTTGGCCCTCTTTTTAATAAAATAATAATATGCAATTTATATTACGTTTTCATAAAATTTATCAATATTTTGTTTGTCAGTGTATCCTTTAGAATATTAAAAAATCACTTATCTGAATATAACCAGCTTTTCTGGGGAAACTACTTATGGTAGATTATATTAACTATTTTTATAAATATAACGCATTTTCCAGTAAGATGGTCTAATTCACAAAAACACGATTTTGCAAAAACAAGTAAGTTGTTACGAAAAAAAAATCAGTTGAAATCGAAAATTTTGCATTAGTGATCAGGAAGTTAATTACATATTTAACTTAACTATTTTAATCATTGTTTTTAATATAATTTGTGTTATTTTTAATTTAGTTTAAGTCTATTGTATTTATTGTTTAGTTTATATTTATACAAAGTGTGCATTGTACTTATTATTGGAAAGTTTATTTCTCGGTTTGTCATTGTTTTTGTGAAATAAAATTATATTATTAAATATAAAAAAAAAAAATTAAAATACTTTTTTTTCCTATGATTTCAATTTATTTTTTATTTGTATTAACTCCATTGTATACTATTTCTACGCCAATCGGTCTGCTTTCATCCTTCCTTTGCCACACATCAGGGTTGGTATCATAACACCAATGTAGATTGTTGGTGTTCAGTCATCTGAATGTGACTTTCCTGCATTCATCCTTCTTCAAAGGTCTTTCTCTCTCTCGTTAACATACTTCCCAGTGTGTATGAATGTAAATTAACATTTAGTAAAACCAAAATAGTAGTGTTTTTTTTAAATTTTTATGTGAATACCTCATAAAAGTTCCAACTTCTCCTGTCTGGAGCCAGTAAGACCATGCCATCCCCAATATATGTATAATATGTTGTGAGGCTGAAGGCAGTCGGGATGGGAAGGTGGGAAATATCCGACTATTTAGATCTGGTCACCAAATATGGCTAAAGCCATTTCAAGCAATGTTTCAATTCTAAATAGTGGGCTTCCACTAGCGCAATATTGAGAGTATCTTCTGCTATGCAACGTGCTGTAAATATGCTATATTATATTATTTTAAATGAATAAAATTGTAAACACAAAATTAATTTGCACACGCCGGGATTTTAACCCGCGTCCTCCGGATTGCTAGTCGAGAGCCTTGCCCCTCGACCACGAAGGACGTATTACAAGTAGAGATGGGTAATTTCTGCATTCCTTCTTCCATTCTTCCTTTTAAAAGTACTCGAGTTCTAGAAGCAGGTCCCGGATCCAAGTTCTTGGGAGCGGACTGGGTACTGGGTGCTGTTGCGGCTACCGAGACAAACGGGTTCGGCCGGAGCCAGAACCCGCAAAAGAACCGAACCCGGGACCTGCTCCCGACTCACAAGTGGCTCGGACCGCGAACATGAAACTTTGACAAAAAATGGATCTTAATACATCTTTTCTTTATTAACTTATATTACATGCCTATACGGGCTTTACAAACATGTGATAATAATAATAATAAATAATTTTGTGGAACAGTAATAATGAAGTCAAATATGCTATTTAAATTATACGAGTATATAACCCACGCAGAAGAATAGTATTATTCTAACATTGATTATTATTGAAATATCTTATTATAATAGCCCGCTTGTAACTACATTCCATGCAGTTAAACACATCTACTACTTCCAAGAAAGTATTGCCAACTGCATGCAATCTAGGTATAATCTCCCACCATGTAAATAGTTGTTTTTTTATAGTAATTAAGTTGAACCGTGTCCAGCTTCTCTGAAATATTACCATGGAGAAATTTTTTGTGACTACATGCAAAACATTAATAACGAGAATAAGTAACATCATTTTTATTCAATTTATAATCATAACAGTTAAAAATTCAATGAAAAAATAATAAAATACTATATATTATAAAATACTAAATATCTGCACTGAATAAATGATTATCCCTAGAAATGTGATCAACACCGATTTGAAAGTGTAATAGTTTCACCATTATAAGATCCTCAGGTATAGGATGGTTCATTTTGACCTCGCTCAAAAATAAATTAATTCATTTATCGGTACAAATTTGGAACAATGGAATCTGATGCGGAACGGCTGTGTTAACCCCTCAGCCATTGGGCCTATTTTGTCAGAAGGTCAAAACATTTCCGCTTAGCAATAAAATCCAAATAAATGTAATATTTCTGAACTCATGCGAAAACTAAAAACTGTTTTTGAAAGGTGATGATATACGCCTTCAAATTTTGTATTTCTTAATAAACTTGTAATTTTTTATATATGAAAATTTTCAATGCAAACATTTAAAAAGGCTCACCTTACATTTTTTCTAACTAAAATTACTTATAACGAAAAAAATAAAAAGACACATATTTTATTATAAATGTTATTGTTAACTCACTTTTTTGTTTCATGTAAAAATAAATAAGTAATAAAATCCGCAAATTTCTTAATTTTTTTTTTAGATTGTGGCCGCAAACTTTGGATTCACAAAGGTGTACATTTGAATTATTTTTGTAGTTAACTTTTAGATTTAAATGTAAAGCATGGTGTTTTCTCTTTCTAATACCGTTTAGACCATATTTTTAAACACGATAGTAATTAGTTCGGTTTTTGGAACAACTCATATAGGTCTCATAGAAATCGTTATCTCCCTTACTATCATGGTTAGAAATATGATCTAAACGGTGTTAGAAAGAGAAAACAACATGCTATATATTCAAATCTAAAAGTTAACCACAAAATATTTCAAATGTACTGCTTTATGAAACCAAAATTCCAACCGCAATTTGAAAAAAAATATTTTTTTTTAATTAATTTTACATGAAATAACAAAAAAATGAGGTGACGATTACATTTCTTGTACATTTGTCTTTTAAAATATGAGTGTTTTTTTTTTTTTTTTTTACCAGAAGTTTTACTTAAAAAAAACGTAAGGTGAATCATTTTTAAAGTTTGTTTTAAAAAATTTTATATTTAAAAATTACATGGTTATTTCTAATAATAAAATTTGAAAGCCTTTTTCATCAAAAACGGTTTTTATTTTTTGGACACATTCACAAATTTTGTATTTATTTGGATTTTGGTGCAAAGCGGAAATATTATGATCTATTGACAGAGTGTGGTCAGGCTTGAGGATTTAAGACGCGGTCTCCATAAAAATACTGGTAAAGGATCTAATAATAGTGAAATTACTCTATCTTCAACACATTTCTATCGGTCTGTCTCATCGGTGATTGTAAGAAAGTGATCATTTACACTAAAAGTTTAGTAATATTCATTTCACTGTAAAAGTCTTCAATTGGTTGCTCCCAGCGCTTCTCAAAGTATATTCCTTGCAAGAAGCTAGCATTGGTCCCCGTTTCTATCGCCCACGGCAGATAATGCTGAAGATATAATTGACGATGCTTCGGTTTCAGGCGAAGAGCACCGAATATACCTCCGCCAACACACATCGGCAGTCTGGTCTGTAAACCCTCCACCCATTTGATAGTGACCTCTCCTAACATTGTCGTCTTCATCCCTAAACACGAATGCACCAAGTCGTGGACTTCCCTATACCTCTGCATCACATAAGCTAACTCCACGTCTTTAATAAACTGCACAGGTAACCGCGAATCTGCTGTAACTCCATTTTCCACGAGAAAATCGCTGTACATCTTTCCGACGGTTCCATCGGGGAGATTCCTCAACCTTTCATAGTCTAAAGTCTTGGAGTTTATACGTGGTTTATTCCTCAAGATATCAGTCCCTTCCTCTGTCCTCAACATCTGTTCTCTCATGTAAATCAAGGCAGATTCTCCAGTCACTTCTCCTAGACAAGCAATCATATCCCCTCTGTAAGGATCAATTAAAGATATTGCTGCCGATCCAATAGATAAAGCCATCTTTTGAAATTGGCTGAGTTCAATGAAATTAGCTTTGACTTCTTGCTCGAAAGATTCATACTTGGTTAATTCTTGAGTTGATGGCATATCATTACTAGTCGTTTGGTGCAAATTTGAAGACTGTAGACATCTTATTCCAGCGTTTTTAAAACGCAAAATGCTTGATGGATTTTTCAGCATGGTTTTTGTTATTTAGATATTGATTGCGAAAATAATTTAGTTCACGATGTCTTTTTATTATTTCGTATATCCCATATCTCCTGACTCCTGTCAGTTTTATTTTGACATAAGAGGGCATAGATCGCATATGGATCAATGGATCGCATAGATAAAATATTTTGGTATTGCTAGTGTGTAGTATGTATTGCTGATATGGAAAAGGGATATATATATTATCTAAACAGTTTGGCAAGAAAGTGTAGAAAATAAATTATGGCGCTGCGATCGTTTTTAGGTTTTAAATGGCAACACCAAGATGGCTCATAAGACAATGAATGTATGTTTTTAAAAACACTTCGGCCAAAATGCATATTTCATAGCGTATGTATTTGTACTTTCAAAAATTTTGCACAGAAAACTGGAATTTAATGGAAGTAAAATAAATCAAAACAAGTTTTAAGTGGGCGTTTATTTCAACATAAAAACGTAGGTACTTAAAATTTTGAGTCTATTAATTCAACACCCGACATTATTGTCTTCGTTCTCATGTGATTCTTCTTTTTCTGTATCTTCATCTAAACGTATTATCAGTTCATCGATATCAACATATATAGTACTGCCTCGTGCATAATATTCTGCCTCAATTTTCATCACGTGTTTTGCAACAATTTTTCCAATCATCAGAACTTTTATGCTATTACATATTATTATAATTATTATGCTATTTTCAGTTTACCGGTGTTTCAAATTTTCCTTCTGCCTTTTTCCCTTCCTTGACAATTCATTTTACCGTTGATTCAGATTTACCTGTGTGGAAAGCATCATTAAAATTATTATTCTATAGAAAGTAATATAAAATTAAAAAAAAACACATTAGATAATATTCATTTAGAAAGAAAGAAAGAGAAAATTAAGAAAAAAGTTACATTTGTATGAGTTTAGAAATTGCACTTTTTTTTAATTGAGTTATTCCCTTTTTCTTGTGGCCGCATATTAACTGTCAAATAGAAGTGTCAAATTCAGATTTTTAAGCATAACCTCAAATTAGATTGTAATGATTATAATCGCTCGAAAATTGGCATAAATCTTGTAATACTAATGAAATTTATTAAAAAAACTATACTAAATACCATTCATTTCTGCAGTTCGTTTGTAAACATCTTCCAAATTAGATAGGAGCTTTGTCGCGCGATATTCAGCTAGGCAGCATTGAAAAACGCAATATACAACTTCTCTTGCACCACTACGTATTGGTTTATTAATTTTAATTCAATTCAAACAATGCACAGGCAAAAAATGATTTTTTTTTATTAAACTAGCGATTTTCAGTGTGTTCAACCAAAACCTCCTAGACTCCACATTCAACACGATTAAAGTCAGTAAAGCCAAGAGCCATACGAAATGTCATTGACAAATCAAGTATTTCGGTGTTACCATAGTAATGACAAAATTTAGTTCCAAATTAATAAATTTCTACACTTTCTTGCCAAACTATATATTTATTTTATAGGTAGGAATTATTTCTCTTAAAATCCGATTTCCAAGAATTGTTATAATAAAAGGTGAAATGTTTCGAAGGTGGCAAAAAATGTAATATAAGAGTAAGCCCATGGATTTAATGAAATATTTCTGTAAAACGTACCTAATAAAAAAATAAACAACACGTTGAGGAACAAAATTGACATTATCATTTGTCATGTTCGTGGGGGGACCCAAAAGAAACGAAAATTTCTTTATAACTTTTTTATTTTTCAATATTTTTACACCAAAATTTGGTCGCCTTTAAAATGTTCACCATTAGAGTGTATGCACTTGTTCAACCTTTTTTTCCACTGATCCAAACGATTTTGATTGGAATGTCCTTTATAGCCTCCAGCGATTTTTTTTTCACTTCTCCAACAGTATGAAAACATTTCCCTTTCAAATCCCTTTTCATTCTAGGGAGTAGAAAGAAGTGATAAGGAGATAGGTCGGGTGAATAGGGTGGGTGAACAATCGGGGTCATTCCATGCTTGCTTAAATACTGCTTCACAGACAGCACGGGTGTGAGCAGGTTTTTTTTTATCTACATGAACCCCACACAGGTGTCCTGGTCATCCGCATCCAATACCTAGACAAACCTCACCCCATGAACCCGGGCACCCCTGCTAAATCACCAAACGTAGCGAACCACTTTGGGGTGACCTATGGCAGAGGTATTGGTTATCCAACAAAGGTTCCTGGTGCGCTGTAGTGATGAAGAACCAGTCCCCTGTGAGCCAAGGATTCGAAGATTTTTCCTGATGCTCTCTCGCAACCTCTTTAATACCTCCATGTAGAATTGTCGGTTAACTGTTTGGCCTGGAGGAACAAATAATAAATAACCTTGGAAAAAAATCTGGATCCTCTTCCAGTTGATTTTTCAATTCGTGGTAGGCTTGAAGGCGAAGTCTCTCTTTGATCCTTAGAGAGGAGACTTTGGCGTTTTCGCCGATCTAAATCTTGATTTACTTAAAATTAAACCTTGGACGAACGCATGGACCCACAGCGACGGGACTTCGCACACTGACCGAGAAAGACTTACCGTACAACAAAACCTTTTCCCCCCAACTTCTCTCTTCTACCGCCCGAGTCTCGTTACTTTTGGGTCCCTCTATGTATATGAGAATGGGTCGCCTCTACAACTCGTTCTTGTAAACAAAAGCTCGGATGTGAAATGATTGGCTGATCTCTATTTTCTCTTTCCTAGCATTTGTTGCATGGATGTTTTCTGGGCCCTGGTTCGCTTCTCCCTTTTTTAAAAAAACCTTCCGCAGCATCCCCAAAAATGTCATGTTTGGAGTTAACCTTTAAAAAAAAAATTGTGGGGAGAACTTTCTCTAAATTCTTCTATTTTGTGTAGGTAGTCTAAAACTTCTCCTTTTAAACGCTTTTTTTACATTAGTTTCAGCATGCACAAATAAATTTTATTTCATTATTTGTGTTATTTCACAAATAATTCATTTAAAATAATATATAGTATATTTGCGGCATGTTGCAGAGTGGAAGATACTCTCAGTATCACCTTTGTGTAAGACCACCATTCATAATTGAAACGTTGCTTGAAATGGCTTTAGCCATGTTTGATCATTTGGTGACCAGATCTGAATAGCCAGATACTTCCCCACTTTCCTTCGCCTCCCCACTACCTTCAGCCTCACAACATTGGGGATGCCAGTCTCACTGGCTGCAGCCGGGAACAGCTGGGACTCTTGTGAGGTATTCACATAGGTACTCAAAGTTATTCCAAATTAATTTTTGAAGTGAAACTTCTTTAGCACCATTGCGATTTGAAACTCGATGAAAAGGAAACGACACTAAAAAGAGACAAACACATACATATTATATAGGATTTAGCCTGCGAGGGAATGAAACCTTACTGCATTGGCCACTTTGATTATGAGTTTATTTTTCAAGGCTCCTATTGGTTGAGATCGTGTGGGTGAAATTTCACTTCTACCGCGTGTGAACTGCACTCGATATATATTTTTTATAATTGCGTCCTTGAGGATACAACGGCGAACAAGAGATTAATGTAGGGTTGTTTATTAGTTGTGTAAAATTTAAAACACATTTATTAGTAAGGGGGTAGGTATAAAAACATAAAGAAAAACTTACACATATTTTCATATTATTTTATTATACATACCATCACCTATCGGTTGACGAAAACAATTTGATTACATACAATGGGGTTTCATTTCAGATTTAGCTACAAAAAGTATGTGCTAACTAATATCCCTACATATTTTTAAATACTTAATTATTATGCAGGGTGTCCGGGGGTAAAATGCATTAACTTCGGCAGGTGATTCTACATGATAGTAAAAGTAGAAAAAAATGTATAAATTTGGAAATTCCAACTTTTAAGGGAACTTTTTCGTTAAGATAAAATTAGTCCGGCGTATGCGGCCAGCACTATTATTTTCCGCTGATACGATATGGCCCAATCACAACTGGAATCCAATCTGGAATTTAACTTTTTAATCCTACCATCATGTAAAATCATCTCCCGAAGTTAATGCACGTTACACCCAGACTCCCTGAATAGTAGAGCTACATTAATATTTCTATCATTCGGTGGAGTAAAGGTCGCTGTGTGTGTGTGATCCACAATTGAGCCCAAAAGGATTCTGAATTGTGTGAATGAGGGCATTTTGAATATTGTGAAGTTGTGTATAACGCTCACTTAGTATTTCATGCTCATATTGAAAAGATCTGTAAATCGGCTACAAAGCTGCTGGGTTTTGTCATACACAATTCAAAGGAGTTAACCAACCTTGCATTTATAAGGCTGCTTTAATTTAACATAGTGCGTAGCATTCTCGAGAGTGGATCTCAGATATGGGCACCAGAGGATATCGTCTATGTACTAATGGTCAAGAAAATACAAAAGAAATTTTTACGATACCTCTACATGAGAGTCATGTTTTTACCTATGACAGCTTCCAACTGCATTAATCTCGGGAATGCTGGGTATTTGCAGCCTCAGTTGCATTACTGTTAATGACTTATAAGCTTCTGAAGAGTTTATTATCAAAACCAAACATTTTGGCTAAAATAGGATTCTATGTCCTGGATAATTTTATGCGAGATCACCAACACAGGATTTTGATTCTTCCCAAGTGCACAGAACTAACTTACCACTGGTGATGCCAGTCTCGCAGGAAATGTGGATATTTTCCACATGTTCTACATTAAATTTAAGCTTGAAAATTTAACCTTTAACTTTGTGTATTTACTACGCCAAATAATTTTTTGCAATGAACCTACTGGTTTTTTATACTGTTTTCGCAAATAAATTCAAACAACACATTGTCAAAGAATGTCCCTTACATCAGTTTTCCTGCGGCACAGCACATCTGTGATGAACCAAGTGACTCCCAATGCCTTCGACTGACTAAATAAACTCAACTTACCAAATCAAACCAAGAACATGGTT
This sequence comes from Limnephilus lunatus, assembly GCA_917563855.2. Taxonomy (NCBI): domain Eukaryota; kingdom Metazoa; phylum Arthropoda; class Insecta; order Trichoptera; family Limnephilidae; genus Limnephilus; species Limnephilus lunatus. The sequence continues at coordinate 50,908,075 of OU830596.1, read as the reverse complement.
AGAAAAACCACTGTCAAGAGCTATCGTTGTTTAAATTTTTATTTATAATCGAGTCTTTCATACTATAGGTCTGGGTTTCACTCGACGTACAAGACAAAAGCACGTCCGATTTTCTGTTCAAAAGACCTCTACAACAATTTTTCGAGTGCGAATTATTCGACGAAAACGAACCAGAATGCAGATTACCAAAGTCGTAATCGAAATTGATTGAATCGGCGAAACAATCGCAGGTTTGAGTCTCTTTAAATGAAAAATCGGGGGATTCATTCCTAGTTTCTTCATACAACGGAATCTTGATGGGGAAATCAAAGATATTTTCATTAGTTTGCGTTTCCGTCGATATCAAAGCGTTCTCACAGTCAGAATATTTCGACGTGTCTTCGATTGGTTCAGGATTCATACAATTATCATCGAAATGAATTCCAGTATTAATGCTTTCGCCGTCCGTAGGCCAAGTAGTTTGCGTTTGTATGTCCGACAAACAAATTAATTCAGAAAACAAGATAGAATCGTGCTTCCAACGATTTGAATAGAGTAATTCGTCTAATGCTGTTTGTGTTTCAATCGTTGTAGAGTTTCCTGCGATAGATTTATCGTCCATTAGATCCCTATAAGCGAATTGAGCAGACATATCCGTTGAATCAAAGTTTGAAGGAGTGCTGACTGCACCTAGGTCACAAAATTCAACAGATTTTTCAATGGCTGTCGTGTTTACTTCCGCTAAACACGGCGGTATCACGGTTTGACCTTCACTATCTTTTTTTTCTATGTTAAAATGCGTAGTTTCGTAGATATTCACGTCACTTCCGTTCGTCCGCATTGATACATTAAAACTATTTGTAAACGAAGAAGTTTTAACAGACAGATCGACATTTTGGTGGGCTACTTTAGACAATCTGTTAAATTCCTTCTCTTTCATTTTGTTGTGTTGTTTTTCTGTAATACTTCTATTACAAACTTTAACGACTTTGTCGCTATTTGGTTGATCTTTTTTCGTTTTATTAAGAATACTTCTGTGTGTTTGCGTTGCAAATGTCCTTTTGTTGTTATCGTAAGATAAATTAGTTGCCTTATCTATTTTGATTTTGTGTTTTGGTTTAGCTCCGGCAGTTGAAGTTTGCGTTTCCACGTTGAATTTTTGAGTATCACAATCCTTGGCTTTTATCACTGTTTTTAATGTGGTTTGAGTGAAGCGGTCCTGATTAAACGAAGAAACACTGGATTCATCAGTGCTCATTGCAGATTCTTGAACAATCAACTTATTCTTCTTTGATTCTTTAACTTTACATGATTTTTTACTGCGCTTAGCTACATGAGTCTTTTTTACACCTTTCTTAACTCTTTTCCTGCATCTTTTTGTCACTTTTTCCTCAGCAATGACAACATTATCTGCTACGGAAGATAAATTTAGATAAACATTACCCGCAGGAATCAAAATATAATTCATTACACCAGAAGACGCTGTATTAATCATATTTTCATCAATTTTAATAGAATAACTTCCATTGCTACTTGGGCAAGAACCAAAATTTCCAACATTATTCGATAAAGTCTGTTTTTTTGGCGAATCAACAGTATCCAAATCCAAAATATTGCCATTTTCACTTTGATTTAAATGAAAGACTTCATTTTTTAAGTCTCCAGACTCTTGAATAACAGTATTTCTGTTGATTTCAGCATGAATCACCATGGAGTCATTCTGTTCTGTATCACTGATAACCACATTAAAAGATTGAGGTATAACTGATAACTCAGCATTGCGACAAATAGGCAACTTTTTATTGTTTAAATCATCAACACTTTGAAGAGTTCTGCTGGCAGAAGTATTACAAAGTTTATACTTATTTTGTTTGTATAATCTGTGCAAATCAGGGTGTTTTCTAGATAGATGTAACACTAAAGAACCTTTGCTGTTATACTCCCATCCACAAACTTCGCAGTAAAACATGTTACCGCATTCATTTAAATGTCTTTTATAGATGGATTGTATTGAAAACTTTGTTTCGCATTTAGCGCACTCGTATTTCTTTTGTCCATGCACTTTCATATAATGCTGCTTCAGCAAACGATTCTGCGAGAAACTCTTGCAGTCTGTCGTGGTTTTATTGTAAATACACCGCTCAACGGGGCAGAAAAATCTTGAAATACACTGGTTAGATAATAAACCTAATTTGCCTATTTTGTGATGCTTAACCAGATGCATTGTCAAGTGAGGAGACTTCTTAAAGACGCTGTTGCAATTTTCCTCTGGACAGACATGGTCTCCTGGTGTATTGGTCAGTTCTAGCTCCGTGGGAAACACGTCGACAAACTCCGTCATATTTGATTAAATTAACTAACAAATTTCTTCGCGCGAACAGCAAATAGATTAGATTTATTCACAACAAAGACATAATATAACAAATCTTTAACAGAAACTGCTCTTTTGTGTATTATTGCATTGATTTAAAGCGAAGGACAACACCAACCATAAATAAACCAATCATCAATCATACACCAACAAAAATCTGACAGCGGTTTGACTTTGACAGTTTTGAGCATAGATAATAAACTTTAAAGTAGAATGGTAGTTGGTACGCAATAAGCAAATTTAAGCACTTCTCACATGTTCACATTCGATGCAAAAAGCTGCCAAAATATCCGACCGGGATACCTATTACTGCATCAAATTAAAAATATGTTTTTCCACAAAACTAAAAACGGTTAAGCAAATAGATTAATCACCCATTTTCCTAATTTTTCGGCATATCTTTATGTAGGCACCTTCGCGAACGCTTTTTTCATCTCAATAGAATCACGAGGACAGCCGAGCTGTTGAACGGTTCCGGTTGTTAGGTACTTGTTACACAGAATTTGTAAGTTCTGTATTTATCCAAGTACATCCTGTGAAACATTCGGCCCAGTATTTATTTATTTTTTTAAAAAGAAAGACAAACATTCCCGGGTTACGAATAACCAAACAATGTTTGAAAATCTCCTACTACCACCACAGAAAGCCGAAAATGTTGCTTGTGTTATGATGGAGGGCTTAGCCAGCCGAGGAATCGAACATGCGACGCCCGGGTGGGACCCAAGCGCTATGCCCACTCAACTACTGACCGGTAAATAATAACTGCAAATCACACACCTTGAATTTTAACTTTGAAATTTGATGACTTGCTGCGAAAAAACCCGTCCCAAACAGCACGATTTTGTGTATTTGTCAATTACTTCACAGTGATGGCTTTGCCTTGACTAGAAACAGCCTTTTATTGCTTTTCCTACTCCAACTTATTATTATTAGAGAGGCCAAACAAGGACAGCAAGAGTACACTTTGATCGAATTTTAATAGGAGAAAAGTTTTGAACGTTTCGTCGAACATGCGTCCGTTACTCCTGGACACACTAACCCCTAGATTCCACCACTCATTCCGATGTAGACGAGGCAGTTAAATACTTCTATGATACCCTGTACGCGTATTTTGATAAATGTTTTCTAAGAAAAAAAGCGCCACGAAATGAAAACTATCCTAGATGGTTTTCGCGCGAGATTATCGGGAACATAAAGATGAAGCTCATACACCATCGGCGGTGGAAACGATCAGGTTTGGAAAGTGAACAAGATTTATTCAAATCTTATCGTACTAGAATTAAACGTAATATTTCAGCAGCCCACAAAAACTATATCTTAAAGATAGAAAATAATGTGAAACACGATCCGAAGTCATTTTGGAAATATGTTTCTCATAAGAAACACGACAGAGGTCTCTTAAGTCATATTATCCTGAATGATTGCACTCACAAAGGAACCGACATACCATACGACATACCATACGTGTTAATACGCACTTTTTTTTGAAAAAATCTTTTGAATCACCTTAATTACATTAAAAGACAACTATTTGCATTGGGGGAAGTGGAAAATATTTCATTCTACATGGTTTGTGATACAAAAGAAAGTGCCCCTTTATAACGCCTACTCGCGTCAAGGCAAGAAAAACATCCCAGTTTTGAAGTAGTTTAGCGGCTACGCTAGGTTTGTGTAACATGGTTTGTGATTCAAAAGAAAGTGCCCCTTTATAACGCCTACTCGCGTCAAGGCAAGAAAAAAATTAGAATGAAATATTTTTCACTTCCCCCAATGCAAATAGTTGCCTTTTAATGTAATAAAGGTGAATCAAAAGATTTTTTTAAAAAAAAGTGCATATTAACCGTTGCCAGCGATTTCCAAAAATTACCCAAATGCTCAAAACATCTCCATTGAAAATGTTTATCGTGGATTTCAGTTTAGCAGTAAAAAAATTGAAACCAAAAACATCGTTTGGTCCTGATTTAATCCCACCATTTGTCATTAAGGGATGTTCTAAACCACTATCTAAGCCACTTCTACATTTATTTAATCTTACCATTAAAAACGGCATTTTTCCTAAATTATGGAAGCTGTCGAAAGTCACCCCCTTACACAAAGATGGTGACAAGTGTCAAGCAACCAACTACCGTCCTATAGCGATTCTTTCCGCACCTGCCAAGTTATTAGAAATAATTATCCATAAATATGTTTATGCCAAAGTTGAACCATTCTTGATCGATCAACAACATGGATTTAGACGTGGCCGATCAACTACTACAAATTTAATGGTTTTCACAGATTACATGGCGAGAGCACTCGATAACAATGAGCAGGTTGACACATCATACCATGACTTTGCGAAGGCTTTCGATAGGGTGGATCACTTAGTGCTCCTAAGGAGGCTCGAAGAAATTGGTTTTTCCGAAAACTTACTGAAACTCATTCTTAATTATTTGAACAAAAGGAAACAATTCGTGTCCTATGGTGAGTTTAACTCTAACACGTATGCTACAAACTCTGGTGTGCCACAGGGATCCAATTTAGGACCCTTATTGTTTTTAATTTTTATCAAAAATATTCGGGAAAAAATCAAATTCCTCCGTTTTTTACTTTTTGCAGATGACATTAAACTCTTCTTGAGAATAAGATCTTTAGAAGACTATAGAAAACTCCAGCAAGATATAAATGCAATTATTGACTGGAGTATCGATAATAAACTCGATTTCAACTTAGAAAAATGTTCAGTTATGTGCTTTACGAGGTCACAAAAGACCATATATTTTAATTATAAAATGAAAGATACGTCATTGAAACACATGGTGACTTGCAAGGAAGTTGAAGCACGTCATTGAAACACATGGTGACTTATCTGTAAATCAGCCACAAAGATGTTGGGTTTTGTCATACACAATTCAAAGGAATTGACCAACTTCACAGTTATAAGGCTGCTTTACTTTAGCTTGGTGCGTAGCATTCTCGAGAGTGGATCTCAGATATGGGGGCCAGAGGACATCGTGTATGTACTAATGGTCGAGAAAATACAAAAGAAATGTTTACGATACCTCTATATGAAAGAGTTTGGTTTTTACCCATGGCTGTTTCCAACAGCATTTATCTCGGGAATGCTGGGTATCTGCAGCCTTAGTTCCAGAAGAGATGTCGCATTACTGCTGATGGCTTATAAGCTTCTAAATGGTTGTGTATCGGTACCAGATATTCCGGCTGAAATAGGATTCTATGTCCCGGATAATTTCACGCGAGGCCGCCAACACAGGCTTTTGATTCTTCCTAGGTGCAGAACTAACTTACCAATAGTGATGCCCCTGGGACTACTTACAAGGTTAATTAACTGCCTCGCAGGAAATGTGGATATATTCCACATTTCCTACAACGATTTTAAGCGTGAAAAAGCACTTATGTTTTAACGAAATGCATTACTTTAACTGTAATTGTATTTATTATGTATGTTTTCTTACCGCTCTTGCAATGTATTGGTTTTATGCTGTTTTTGCAAATAAATAAATAAATACCTTTTTCCTTCCCAGAACTTCCTATCGTTACCTTTGTGGCGACACCCCTGCTCTGCACCTTGGCGACAGCCCTGCACATTTCTGAACACGGCACGAACTCTGTGACGTCACTCCACGTCACCAGTGTCACGCCACATCGGTGGGAGAAGCTTCGAGAAGTACCGGGCGGCGACCGCCAGATCCCCGCATGACGCGCCACCGACAACAGCTTCCAACGAACCGCTCTCGCGTCTTACCAATTAACTTACCTTGTACTGTGTATTGTTTAACGTTGGTTCTGAGAGCTTCACTTCAGAACGCAATAAATATTCGCTTCAACATTTCCTTTTATTTCTCACCTTCCGATTATTCCCCGTGGATGACGATTACCCACACCTTTCTTAAAAAGACCCTCTACAACTCTACACATCATTCCCTATGATGACATAGGCCCTGAGGGAAATTATTTTACTCAGGGCCTCCTGTAAGAGAAGGGATTCTGCGGCAATAAAAAAAAATATTATGTGAACACAGCTAAATAAAATATGCCATAGACAAAATCTTCCGTCAAAATTCGAAACGAAATCTACTCTACTCTCATGCCATTGTCTATGATTTAAAAAAGGAATATATGAAATGTCAAAACAATGTTTGTTTTCCAAAAAACTAAATATACTAATTTGAAATTAGTAATGACTTATAAAAATGTTCCGATTTTAAATAAATTCAGCTAAAACGGAGTGCTAATATTCCTTTTTCAAATTTTCGATATAAATATCCTAATTTGGTCAATTAGTACGTAGAAACTCGACGCAAAATGGACCTGAAAGCGGATTCGGTGAGTTTTTACCGATTTAATTATATTAGTGAGTTCTAAAAGTCGATTAGTAATAACTAATGAGTTCTACAATTGTTGTTTCATTCAGTAAATAACCCATTGAGTCATTCATTTAGTATTGGACTACGTTCCGTGTGCACAAATATATTTTTAGCTAATACCTTTACAAATCTATTTCAAGTACGCGGTCTCTTACACTTTTCCATATTATAAAAATGCAGAATCCGAACCTATTGCGTAATAAAATTGTGTTATGAATGACTAAACATGACGCCTTTTCTCCGGAGGGATACGCAGAGAGGATAGACTTCCACACAATTCTGTCTTGGCACACATTCCTTGCATCTTATTTTTGTTTAAATGCGAATATTGCACAAGAGTCCCAATCGCTTCCAGCTGTCCGGAGCCACTGGGTTAAAATTTCGGTAATTATTTACCTAACCGCCACACTTATTACAAGTACAGATTAGGGAAATTATACTTCCTTTCAACAATTACTAGAAGAAACAATAAAAAAAAAACAGATTATTAAGTTCTTAGTTTGGGTAAATTAAGTAATTGATGCATATTTAGTTTGAAACGAAACTCACGCAAAGAAATCATTATTTACGGGAAATTTTGAACTTTCACTGAATGAAAATGGAATTTTATAGCTTTTTTTACTCTTTTTCCAAACGTTTAGTTGTTTCCTGTAGTAATTAAGTTGAAATTTCCTCACAAGAGTCTCAGCTGCTCCCGTCTGGAGCCAATGAGACTATGGCATCCCTAATTGGGGTATGTTGTGAGGTTGTAGGTAGTGGTGAGGGGAAGGAGATGTGGAAGAATAATAATAATATAATATTTGGATGACTTGTATAGCGCCGTTTTTGTGAAAAATCACCTCAAGGGCGCTGTACAAATTTATAAAACGTTTATTCAATCTTATTTTAAACTATATACAACAACATCTTATGGCTAAAAATTGCATCCATCGGTTCATCGATCACCGATACGAAACTATATGTGCAATGATTTGACCAATGAACGCGATGCTGCTGTAAAAATGCAGGAAGAAGAAGGTGGGGAAGTACCTGGCTATTCAGATCTGGTCAGTACGAAAAGAAAAAAGTAATCATTTTCTTGCATCTCTCTCACACACCATACCGTGATGTCTCCGTAGACCCCTACAATACTTCTAAAAGTGATGATAAATTTTGAAAGGATGGGATATAGTTACAAGGATAATATTGAAGTGTGAGTGAATTCCAAAAATTCAGAAACGTCGAACGTCAATGTACTGATGGTTTTGCTTTTGTTCTTAACATATAAATTCTGCAGCTCTTTCTTACACACTAAATAACAGTCGAAAATGAGTCAAAACCGTGAACATATGTTCAACCCCCTTAAAGGAAACATACAATCATTACATCTCCCTCAAACATATAAAGAAAATGAAACGCAATTCCCGTTGCCTTAGCTGAGCCGTAATAATCTGTTTCCTCCAGTGGAAAAAATAGTACTTTGGAGGAAACAGGCACACATATATTGTGTGTCCCATCTTTTGTTTCACCATTATTTAATGTGTAAAAAAGAGCTGCAGCATTATTATGATGAGGAACGTATGTTTATTTCTATTTTTTACCGTCGCAGTTCCATAAATGTGGGAATATTAAAAGAGCCTAATAGCAAGTCTAGATATATTGTAACGTCATTGGTCGCATATTTCCAGTTGGGTGTGTCAGTGCGACAAGGAAGAAGGTCCCCAGCACGGTATCTGGAGAGCGTACAGGCCAGCGGGCCCGCCACGAAGCACGTTCTGTATGTAGAGGTGGTGCCGAAGGGATTCCTGAAGATTCCGCATGTGTCCAGCGGCAGCGATGAGGTGAGAAACTGCCGGCTTTTGTGTTTAGTCATTTTAAACCGCATTTACAACCTTTCCTACCTCCTTTTTCATATTCTGCAATAAATCATATCCCAACTTTTCCTGGCTTTGCACAGCAATACTGGTGCAATACCTTTGCACGAAGACGTAAGTTCTCACACTGCATGCTGCCTAAAGTCACGAAAACTCTTCTGGATGGAAAGAGAGAGACTCCTTCGTTCAGCTCTAATTCCAGAAGAAAGGTGGAAACTTGAGTGCCAATCGGCTGATGTAAGAAATTCCCATCTCGTAAACGATCCCACTAAAATACTGCCTGGATTCTCACTATCTCGTAAACTCTGGTCCTCCATCAATAGGATAAGGTGGTCCCTCAGCCGTTGTGTCCACATGATGCATAGGCAGGGCCTAAAGAGCGATGTGTGAATGCGGTGCGGTACAGATCACCGAATATGTGATCAGCGAATGCCCGCTCCAATCATTACCTACAGGGATTGATCAGGTTTACATTGTGACGCCTGAAGCCCTGGAATGGTTCGCAGACTTGGATGTCCCCCTCAGACACACCCACCATATAAAAGATGAAAAAAAGTCAGAGTAGTTGCAATCCCACATTTAAAAAAATAGAACCATTTCAAGCAATGTTTTGATTGAATCTGCATGGTAATATTTCACCAGTTTACATTGTAGGAATATTATACATTTAAAATTTCTTTTCCAGAGCATCCAAGACCCTCTCATGACAGTATGCCACTCTCCTCCAATTCCTGCACTTCTCTCCTCCAAGATTAAGAGATCCTCAAAAGAGAAGATCCGAGAACGCCGCGAGAGAAGAGAGAGAAAACGAGAGAAACGACAAAACAAACAACTTGTCGCAATAAACAACATCAGCAACGAAATCAAGCACGAAATCGACGAGGAAAAAAACCAACTAGACGGATTTAATTCTCCTTTTTCGTCTTCGTTTCCCTCACCCGTTCGAAGTTCAAGTCCTGATTGGCCTCCCTCCCCAAAAACAAAGCCCTCAAAAAAACGGAAGAAAGAACCAACGGAAAATTCGGTCAGTTCTTTCGCCTGCAATCGGTCCAATTGCGAATTCACTAGTTCGGAGTTGACCGAATTAAACAGTCATAAAAAGAATGACCATAAAGGCAGGAAGGATTTTCAGTGTGATCAGTGCATATATAGAGGGGCTACCGCTTCTGATCTTAGGTGGGTACTTTAAACTACATTTTTCTCTCACTAATCCGCCGCCCCAAAAACTGGATTATATTTTATTTGTCGTTCTATGTAAAAATAATAAATAAAAAATTCCCAAAGGTTCATAAATTTTTTTCAATTTGCGATCAGAAACTTTGGTTACATAAAGGTCTACATTTTTACTTCTTTTGTCGTTAACTTTTGTATGGTATTTTCTCTTTCTAACACCATTTATATCATATTTCTCAGAGACACAATGGTTTCTAAGAGACCTGTACGAGTTGTTCCGATATGCGAAGAAATTAGCCTAACAGGTTAAATCATCAAAAGGAAATTAAAATAAGCCAATGAAATTTTTGATGAATTTTAAATTTTTAAATTTTTAGCAGATTCGACATTGTTTGGACCGTCGTTATGTTGGATATGATTTGAGATTTTCACGCTCAAAAGTAGCGTCGTGATTTATTGCTGTGGTATTATGCCATGCTGCGATTCTTCCATCTTTAGCCAACGTTTCAAAGGATCTCTGAACACTTTCTATCGTGCAAACTTGGCCATCCGGACAAATCGGCATTTGCCGAACATTTAATTGAAACCAGCCACTACTTTAGATGTGATCCTAAAGTCCTGGGTAGGCCCAAAACGCATCGAGCATGCCTAATTACAGAGGCAAATGAAATAAAAATCGCATTAACCACTCCGATAAATCATGAATATGCACTTTTTAAATATGTTTTAAACAAAATGACAGATTTACGAAAACTTTGTGTTATTTCCGCTTCACAATTAAAGTTCTATAAATGAAACATTTCTGAACGTAGCCGAATACTAAAAACTGGTTTTGAAAGGTTACGAAATAAGCTTTCAAATTATTATATTACAAATAAATATTAACATTTGTAAATATTAAAATTTAGAATGCAAACATAAAAAAAATGTTAAAATGACTCACATGATGTTTTTATGTGAAAACGGTACTAAAATCACGGATTATGTAAAAAACAATACTTATTCTGTCGTATAAATGTATAATAAACAATTTAGTCTCCTCACTTTTTTATCATTTCATACAAGAATATTTAATAAAAATTAACAATGTCTACCAGCCCATACGTGATTTGGCGGGTAAAACATGTTCAACCGTGTATCTGACAGAATAGGTATTTTTGAATAGGGATGGCAAGCTTGATTTATTATCGACCTTTTACTTTTTGTTTTAGGGATGTGACTAGAACAATAACGGAGTTATAACGGTTTCTGTGGAAACATACGCGTTGACGTGAAAACACGCTTATTGTACTTGACTGCTATTGTCATATTAACGTGTATATCTGCTTACTTTGCTGAGTGTTTAATATAAATTGAGTAGGTTTTGGAATCCGATACTTGATGGCTACACTAAAACTGAATGCCGAAAACCACATTTATTTAATTAATTATACTGAATTACCAGCCCTAAGAAAATTGTTAAGGGACGTACTTGAGTTACTTTAACCAGTGATTCGTGACATTATTTGGAGTAAAAAATGAAAAATGAAATATTGGTCTCCAGTGACTTTATTTATGACTTTATTTTTTCAAATTTTTTTTCTTCAAAATTAAACAAAAAAAAAATTATTCTTCATGTTGTCACTGGTCACTCAGCCGAGTAACCGACCAACCCCTTCTCTCCGCCTCCAACTGTCCCAACACCTACTATTGTTTTATGTTTTTAAAGAAAACAACAAAAAAAACATCAAAAATTGGATTCCGACCTGAGTCCAAAATTTCATTTACATTTTTTACTCCAAATAATGTCAGGAATCACTGGTTAAAGTAAGTCAAGTACGTCCCTTATACCTTGCATATTCATACACACTTAACCACAATCTACACTTATGTCCTGATGATGAACATGCTGTCCCGAAACTTTGGCTAAAGAAAGAAGAAGCGCAACACGGCATAATACCCCAAAAATAAATTACAATATTTTTATGTTGGTTTTACATTAATGATTTGTTTATTTGTTTAGGAAACATTATCGACAGCATTCGGGAGAGATACCGTACACCTGCAAGATGAATGGCTGTGACTTCCGGGCCAAACACAACAACAGCCTGGTGTACCACACTAAGAAGGTATTATTTTCCTCTTTAATTGTTTCCTCATTGCCAAGGGTACCACCGCTCCGGGAAACATTTACCGGATTACCAACATAGGCCGTAAGTCACCCCAAATGGCAAGCTTAGTGAACGTTTGATGACTTAAGAGGGGTGCTCGGGTTCATGGGGTGAGGTTTGTCCTGATCTTGGTGGTGGATGCCTCTGCCCACCAACTGCATGGCAGGCCGGATCGTGAGAGACTGGTTGACGGAGACCTTTTAACCTCTCCAACCAGACTCTCTTGGAACATTGCCTTGCACTCAGTGGGAGGAATGGATTCATACATTGGTCACTCCTAGACACACCGGACCCCCAGATACCTCATACCCTTTTACTTCCCAGAACTTCCTCTCCTTCCTTTCCTGAAAAGATCCTCAACACAGCATCCCCAAAGATGATTTAGGCCTTGAGAAGAATTATTTTCCCCAGGCCCACCTGTGTGGAGCTAATGTAAAAAAAAAAAAAACTCCCATCACATTTGTAATTAATAGTTTCTCCAGGCTGTAGTTATCTGTTTGGCGAGCAATAACCGTTCCCGTAGGCTAGCTCAGGCAGTCGGTAGGGTTTTCTCTCATCATCAGGGGGGTTGCGGCTGTAGCTAAAAAAAGGTTGGAACTTGGGTTTCTCCATCCAGGTCCACACAGGAGAACTGATTCAAATGAAAGAGTGTTCAGGGTAAAACAAGGCAATATATTGTAAGGATAGGCGCAGTTCACATGGTTACAGAGAATCGGTACATAGCCCTATCTAAGAAATGCCCTAATTAATCTCTCCGAGCCTGGGGTCTAGCATCTCGAAAATTATCTAAACGAGTGGACACATTAAGATTATGTTGGAGAGTTTACTCACAGCATGGTGCAGGGCGGCAGCTCCCTTTTCAGGTGGGCAGGGTTCCAGGTGGCATCCTCACGCCACTCCGGGAGGATACCGGAATACACACCGAAAGTTAAGTTAACATCCGCAAGGATTCTCGAGGCAAACCACCTTACGAAATTGTAAAATGCGTGTTGTGGCGGGCTCTCGGCGCGGCGATGCGGGCCGAGATATATTTGTTGACACCGCTAGGGCAAGGCTGAGACTGGCCGGCGGCGGGAGCTGTTTGGACGGGGGGGAACGGGCAGGCAGCGGGGGTGACGGGGGGTCACGGCGGCTGGCTCCCGACCCGTTGCTTTCACTAGGTATGAACTTAGCGCGCGTAAACAAATGCTCGCTTGTTGTGTTACATAACAATGTTCAAAATGTCTTAGAATACGTTTGAATTTGGGAGCCACCTCTAGGCTAGAGTCCCACAATACTTGATACATAGTATGTAAAGGAGGGCGGTACGTTTGATTGACAATTGAATTTTGCCCACCTTTCAATATGTAATTTGGTCTGGCTAGCTGCCCCTCTCACGGCCGGCTCTGATCCCCCAAGCCTTTCTTTAATCCTAACCTAACCTATAAATACTGTACATTTAATTAGATAATCTTGTCTGTCTCTGGTTCCAGTATCACCCGACGGGCGAGCCCATGAAGTGTGACGCAGCAGACTCCTGCATCTTCACCACGCACCTGAAGGCGGCCCTCAAACACCACAAGATGATGCAGCACGGAGGTGGCAAGTCACTGGCCTGCGAGATATGCCCGTACAAGTGAGTTTATGCAAACGTACTTTACCCGATGGACGGGCGATTTGTCTGAAGTCTCCGTCTATAAGATCCATGACTATTCTATTTTATTTAGCTCTTAACCTGTTGAACGTTGGATGGCATTTCTGGTCAAATATCGATATTAAAACAAAGTGATTGTTTTCTGTTTATAATATATCTTATTATTCATATATATTACATGATAATATCGTTAGAAGTTTTCTCGGATTAGCTCACTTTACCTAAAAACAAATTCTTCCGTTCGGCAAACAAATATCAAAAAAATATTTTCATACGAATATAAACTGATTTTATTATTTTTATACAAACCTGAATACACACCCTACATGAAAAAAAAAAACAATTCAAAAGAGTTTTCAAAGAAATAATGGCAGGGATAATGTTTTGAAAATATAAAATATTGTTATTTTTGCCACTGACAGCTGCTAAAAGTGATCCGCAAAGTCATAGAAATTCATTTAAAATCATTCCTAGAAGCTAGACCAAGATTCTTAACCTTTTTTGCCCACCACCCCCTTTGAGAATATTTTTATTTGTAGCGCCCCCTAACTCGTGAATCCGAACGGAGGAGGCGTAATGGGATACCACGACAGAGGGGGCATAATAGGATAACACGATGGGGTTTCATCTGCCACAATGGAGGGGGTGTAATGGGATAGGGAAAATATTTTATGGGTTTCTCCGGGTCTCTTACCGCCCCCCTGAAAGTCTGAAACACCCCCCCAAATTTCTCTTGGACTTCTACCGCCCCCCTGAAGGTCTGAAACGCCCCCAAGAGGGCGTTATCGCCCACGTTGAGAACCTATGAGCTAGACTAATCAAATGAAGTGTTAAGTCAAGAAAGCTGGCAGTCTACAATGGAGAGTTGGTACCTACCTTGATGTATGGCAGTGAGGCATGGAACTGGCAGAGGAAGGAAGAAACTAGACTGAATGCTGTACAAATGAGATCCCTGAGTGTGTGGTAAAACCATGTACAATTGTATGAGAAACGTGGAGATCCACAAATGTAAGCGTAATGAGTAAGATTAAGAAAAGGATCCTCGGATGGTTTGGGCATGTAGAGCGAATGAACCGAGAATATATGACGCAAATGTGAAAGGTAGAAGAAGTCTGGGGCGCCTTAGGAAAATATAGCGCCATCAAGTGAATCAGATTTTTGAGGCCATTGTCAGAATTTTGGGCTACGTCAATAGACAGAATAATAGAAGAGTATGTATGAGACGATATGAATGTGGTAAACAGTGTGTGCCAAGAACGAGTTGCTTGGCGGCCTGATGGTTAGTCAGTTAGATTACAATTAATTGGTAAATAATGCAAAAAAATAATAATTTTATAATATGTAATTATAATTTTAAAGGGCGTACTGTGGGGTCACCAGAACTTACGGAATGGAATTGTTACAGGTGTTACTTGATGGCCGACCTGCGTAAGCATCACCGCGTGCACACGGGGGAGAGTCCGTACGCGTGTGACTTTGAGGGCTGTCGCTACGCGTGCAAGA
The DNA here is from genome assembly GCA_917563855.2 of Limnephilus lunatus. Taxonomy (NCBI): domain Eukaryota; kingdom Metazoa; phylum Arthropoda; class Insecta; order Trichoptera; family Limnephilidae; genus Limnephilus; species Limnephilus lunatus. The sequence continues at coordinate 50,893,046 of OU830596.1, read as the reverse complement.
TCTCCTCCAACCTCAAGAAACACAAACGCATTCACACAGAGGAGAAGCCATATTTCTGCGATGCCTGCGAATTCAGGTTTGTCCACTTTTTCACTGCGTTCTTAATGTATGTATATTAGTACCCGGAGTTGAGGGCAATTGTAAACATCAACACCACTAGCGTTGGCATTGTCAACTGTTGAATATGACCGTTGGAAATAACGCCGTTCTTTACGTGAACACTAATAAAAATAATATCGATCTTTATAATATAGTTTCTCTTACTAATCTGCCACCACTAAAACCGGGCAAGTGTCCAATTAATGAAAGCGGCTGATTATTGGAATGCATACATACAAAATATGCTAAAAATTAAAACACATAGGGTAAAGCGAGGTTATTTGGTGATATTTTTGATTTATCGTAGTGTGCTTTGAAAAAGAAGGATATTAAAAATTTACGAAATTGTTTATTGTTTAGATACATTATTTCAGCCCATGTTTTGAAAAGAAAAAATAAAATAATAATTAACATAACACAAGAAAACTTATAAATGTAAATCACCAAAAGATATAGGTAATTTTGGTTATAGGTAAGGTAATTTGGTTATAGAGGGTGTTTAATTTGGTGATACTCCTCCTTTCAACTGTAAATAGGTAAAATAACAACAAACGTATTTTTAAATCTTCAACGGGAATATAAAATATTGATTACGCATGTATTGTCGTTTACTGAAAAAATTTTCGTTCTCATACCACATTTCCAGTCAATATCGATTCCACTTGGTTTTAGGGATTTTGCGGATAAATAATCAATTCTGCTTGATGTTGATGGTTCTGACCGTTCTACCTTTTTGAAAAAGAAGGTTTTCCGGTGCGAGCTTTTATGGATTTTGCGGATAAATAATTAATCCTCTGTGATGACGATGGTACTGACTGAACTACCTTTTTTGTCAATGTTAAAGGAGGTGTCAAACAATTTGCGGATAAATCTCTTTTAATTCGTGTCATTGATGTTGGAATATTGTGGGGATTTTTTAAATGTCTTCCAAAATCAGTTTTTTTTTACTGGAACTGCGATGGTCAATGTTTTCTCGGTTAACTGAGAAGGTGCTAAGGCTTCTGGACTTATGGCTTCTTTATTTATTGGTAAAATACCAGACTTTTTAAAATCATTTTTGTTATTATTGTTTGAAAAACTGCACACAAATGCTGGATTCGGGATAGGGTGAAAATTATAGAGATTTGGTTTTACGTTTGGAGATGTCATCATAAATTCATTCAAACTCCGATTCCAGGCTGTTTTCAATGGACGATGCACTCCGATATCTAACGGCTGCAAGAGGTGACTTGTATGATCAGGAAAAGGGAAAATATATATATTTCTTTTAGTTTTGCAAAAGGTAGCTAGTATGAGCAGAAAAAGTGAAAAAAATACTTATTTCGTTTTGCTTTGCTATCTCAATGACTCCAGGATTGATGTGTGAGGCATGAGAATCCATAAGTAGAACTATTGGTCTCTCAGAAGGAATTGAATTAAAAAAAAAAAAAAATTTCAGCATGCTATTTTCTGAAATAAATATTTAACGAATTAGACAGGTAACTTGGTGACAGGTAATTTGGTGAGGGTAGGAAATTTGGTGATATGTCTAAATGAACGAAAACAACATTAAAACCGTTCACCGACTTAATGTGCATTATGATAATTCACCATTAAACCAGAAGTTGAACTATATAAAATAATAATAAATGTTAAAAATCACAATTCCTTAAGTCCAAAAAAATATTTAAAAAAACTTAATATTACCCACAAATTACTTAAGCTCCTACCAAAACTAAAGTACAAAAGCTGCCACTTTATTTAATTGTGACTATGCAGTATACTTTTATCATTAAAATAAGCTATAACACGTTTACATACCTTCATAAATTCCAGATTATTTGATGAATTACAATTTGAAGTCACCACTGCATATCTGAGTGTTGATAAAATATTTTTCGTTTGAATAATTTTTTTTCTGTTTTACCGACCACGCAAAAACTTCCAAAGTTAATTTATTATGGTTCACAGTTCTGTTGTTCATCTATGATTCGAATTTCAAAGCTGTATACTGCATGGTTAATTGAATAATACCAAAATTCTACTGTATCACCGCATTACCTGTATCACCTTATATACACGGTGTCCGAAAACTCGTAGTACAAGCGGAAAACTGGTGAACCTACATCACGTAGAGAACCCAAATAAACATAAAGACTTTCAATTTAAGCATTTTTAAATTTAAAATTTAAAAAAAAAATAAAAAAATAAAAATTTCGGCTTCTTTAGGGTTAACTCAAATGACAGTTCGAAGATGCTACTCTTAAATGATTTATAAGTTGCTAAATGTCTTTTCGTGTCCATAGTTTATTTATTTTCATCTTACTAATTTATTCTTCCACCTGTTCTAAAATTTCACTTCTTCTAAGCATTACAATATGGTTAATTAGTGTTTTTACTTTGTTTGCAAGTCATCTTGAAACGGGCGGCAGGCAAAAATGTACCCTACTTGAAAGTAATACGAACGATTATCGGCAATTCAAGTAATACACGCTACTTAAAGTAGTACTGGACCAATTCGAACAAGCCTTGTGTGTAATATTATTAGCAAAGGTGTGTACCTACTTACATTATGAGGCAATGTTCCGAGGAAAGATAATCCAAAAACACTTTGCATATCACAAAAACACATGTCACAAATTCTGCGTTGGAATATTCCATTGTAATACACAATAATTAATCACGTAAGATGAAAATAATTCACAAACATACTTTGTTTTAAAGTTTAGTTCAACAGGGTTGTTGATAGAAAAATGTCAACCAAATGAACGGAATGCGTGAAGCGAACTAAACTGTTTTGCGTGTCGAAACATGTCAAGATCTTAAAACATAGCCGGTATCTGTTATGGTCTTATACACGACACCTTTTTTCAGCCCGATCCAATTAGAGACTAAAGTCAACATTTTTCGACTTACGCGATCGCTATTTTCACCTCTATTTTCATATCTAGGATTTCAATTGTCATTACTGAACACACGAACCATACTGTTTGTTATGATGCCTACTGAAATCGTAGATATGAAAATAGGGTAAAGTGTGAAGAAGCCGCCGCATGCCGCTACACTTTAAATAGGCAAAAATTTTGATAAGTCAACTACTTTTAAACCTTATTACCACAAGAAGCATCGGTTTCAGTCATGATAGACAGAAAAATATGCATTTAAAATACGATATTCATTCAAAGTTAAAAATTGCCCATATAAAACATCTCCATAGCCGCCATGTTTTTTTACATGGATTTGACATTTGCAAAGTTTCGTTTCAAACTAAATAAGCATGAATTACTTAATTTACCTAAACTTAGAACCTAATAACCTATTTTGTGTACGTAAATAGTTGTTTCTTCTAGTAATTGTTGAAATGAAGTGTAATTTCCATAATCTGTGCTTAAAAGTGCGGCGGCTTATTCACAAATTAATGGAAATAGAGATGAAAACAGCGATCTCGTAAAGCGAAAAATGTTCACTTTTGTCTACAATTGGAATCGGGCTGAAAAAAGGTGTCGTGTATAAGACCATAACAGATACCGGCTATGTTTTAAGGTCTCTCCTCACGATCCGATTTCTAGTTACTACTGCAGGCAGGACAGCAGATTGGCAATTTCCACTACACCACCCAATTTGCAGAGAGGTCTTAGCTTTGCTGTTACACCCTGTATAATTTTTGAAATAAAATTTTGCCACGCAAAATAAAAAAGTCCAAATTAATCAATTACTTATTATTGTTTATAAAAACCGACATGTTTCGTAAGCAACGCTTACTTCTTCAGGGTTTTAATAATACTAATTTTTAAATAATTAGACATAGAACATGGTGTCAGTGGAAAAATAACAGACATAGACAAATAATAAACATAGACAACGGTAACAATGGAAAAAATGAGAAAAGGTAGGGACAATATGGAACAATTTAAACAAAAAAAGTATTAAAAATGTCCCATCTTACGTATTTTTCTAACTAATATTACCGATAACGAAAAAAAATAAAAACACACGCATATTTCATTAGGCAAATCTTTACATACATGGTATAAAATGAAGTCGCTCAAAATGTATGTGGGCTTAGATCTTTTAAACTATGCAATGGATTTTCATGCGGTTTTCACCAATAGATACCAAAGTAAGACCAAGAGGAAGGTTTGTATGTATAAAACATGGATATTATAGTAGAGAAAAGCTGAGAAATTCAAAGAAAATATCTTCTTTACATAGTATGAAGTTGCTAAAAATGTATGTGCGCTTAGATGTTTTAAGCAATGCAACCGGTTTTCATGCGGTTTTCACCAATAGATAGAGTCATTCAAGAGGATGGTTTGTATGAATAAAACATGGATATTATAGTAGAGAAAAGCGGAGATAGGGGGCGTAATGGGATACCATGACAGGGTTACATTTGCCACCACGGAGGAGTCATAACGGTACACCACCACCACCACGACGAAGGGGGCGTAACGGGATATCACGATGGGGCTACATTTGCCGCAACGGATGGGGCGTAATGGGATAGGGAAATTATTTTTGTGAATGGATGGCCCCTAATGGGATAGGGTGGGATGGGTTTCTCTGGGTCTCCTACCACCCCCCCTGAAAGTCTGAAACGCCCCCCAATTCTCTCCTTGTATTCTACCGCCCAACTGAAGGTCTGAAAAGCCCCCAAAGGGGCGTTTTCGCCCACGTTGAGAACCTATGTCATAGATTCTCTACCTTTTTTTGCCCACCGACCACTTTAAGAATAATTTTATCCTAGCGCCCCCTATCCGAAACAGCAATAGGGGGCGTAATGGGATATCACGACAGGGTTACATTTGCCACAACGGAGGGGGCGTAACGGTACGCCACCATCACCACGACGAAGGGGGCGTAACGGGATATCACGATGGGGCTACATTTGCCGCAACGGAGGGGGCGTAATGGGATAGGGAAATTATTTTTGTGAATGGATGGCCCCTAATGGGATAGGGTGGGATGGGTTTCTCTGGGTCTCCTACCGCCCCCCTGAAAGTCTGAAACGCCCTCAATTTTCTCCTTTAATTGTACCGCCCCCTGAATTGTCGTCCCCTTATCGCCCACGTTGAGAATCTATGGTTTAGATCTCGCCGCAAACAATTTTTGTCGGAAATATCACACAAGCATCGAAGGTCCTTGTATAAATCAAAAATTTCTACCCAAACTTCTTTTTCCTTTTCAAGCATGATGAGTAAAATAATAATATTTATATCCTAATCGCTGTACTGGTACAAGTCGCTGTCAACGACGTGTAGTAACATCTCCATTCCGGCAGATTGGTCGCAAGTTGGAGGCGGACCCTCTGCGGCTGACCCGACTGAGAATTCGAAGAGGGTAAATAATAATACGGCAGGCGGTTCGGACTACTAACCACCCAATTTGCAGGGACTCTGCGGAAGATTCCCTGCATGCAGTGCCGTGTGGAGCGCCCTTTAATTATTAGTTCGTCCGTATGGTACCTGTTTACGAAATATCGAAAACGCTATCTCGTCTCTTCTTTCACGTGTTGATTGTACCTAGCGTAGAAAGAGATAGAGCTAATTTTGCATTGTTATTTTAACAGAAGCTGCGAATATGTAGTAACAGCTGTGTTTAACCGTGGAACGAGCGAACATTTTATTTTTATGTTGAATTAATTGATGGGCAATTTCAAAATTATGCTTTAAATACCGATTTCTTTGTTTGGTTTTCTTTTAAATTGTTTTTATTAGTTAGGTATTATGATCGTCGGTAATAATTTACAAGAATTTGACCAAAAAAAAAATCAACTTCTGACTCGATTTTCTCGAAAACGAAAGCTCAAATCAAAAAAAGTTATACCACGAAATCGACTCCAAATGTGATTGGGAATCCCCAGTTTCCCGCTTGTACTACGAGTTTCCGGACACCTTGTATATCCTTGCTTTACCCTACGTCTGTTAGGGCGTCCCTTATATGGTTGAAAAAAATTTTTTTTTGGATATCAAAATGCATACCCACTATTTCTTTTTGAACTACCCAGACTTACTTAAATACAAAATTTTATCTACCTACGTCAACATTAACCCGTGCCGACAGAGCTCTGAAGATTTTGAATATTGCTTTTTTTAACCCTTTCCTTTATGTAGCTAAATCAATTGAAATCATGATAATAATAAAAAACTTTTATTACACACAGGGAGTACAAAGGAGGAATAAATCATAAATAGTACAAAATAAGCCTAAATATGAATATTTTAAAAAATATTTATTAAAAGAAGATAAAATTACAGATCAGGCAGGATATTTTCCTTTGAGGGTCTCTTTTTTACAGTCTGGATACAGATTTCTATGCTCTTGCACACAGCGTAACAAAAATTGCTTTTGTTCTTCCTTTGCAGTGATCAAACCATGAAAATCTTGCATAAGTTTTACAGCTCTTTCAGCTGTATCATTAACTGCCCTTAAAGAAAGAACTTTTCTTTTTGCCTCTATATAGGCAACATCTTCGTCCCACGTAGAAACGGGTCTCTGGAGGAAGTTCTCATCAATTTTTAATCGAGAAAATAAATTTGTACTTTTGACAGACACAAAATCACTTAAGAGTGTATAACCAGAGAAACCAGAAATATGTCATTTTTAAATCAGTGGTTAGACGTATTGACTCTTTTCCACAAAAAACCATAAATGGATTTCAAAAGATTGTTCTTTTATCTAGTAAACTTATGTTTTAGATTTTGAGAAAAAAAAAATATTTTTAGAATAATAAGGTTATACCATAGGTCGTTCGCAGATTTGTTAAATTTTCAAAAAAGGACATTTCTTATACAACACCCATTTCAAATCATATAATCATGCAGTAAAATAAATCAATACATTATCTGGTAAACGTATGTTTCAGAATTTTAATTTTAGTTTAAATAAAATTATTAAAAAATATATACGGACATGTGTTTCTTGACGAAAATTGGTCGGTTTGTGCATTTATTTGTGCACTTACAAACAAATATATTTCGGATTTTTTTACATTCTTATTTTGCTAAGACGTTATTGACAAATCATAAATAATTTGATCGTAAAATAATTTCAGGAAGTATTTAATTTTAAATAATTTTGAACATCGCATTTTACCATTTTTATCGCAGCCCGTAAACACAAATTTCAGATTTCATTACGGGCCCAAACGCGGCCAGGAGAGCACGTCTTCGCGACGCTTTGAATAATAATATTTGGAAATGAAATTTGAAAACGAAATTTGAAATAAACACGAATTCCTTGATTCATGTTTGTTAAATCTATAGGGTTGCCCGAACGCAATTTTTCATGTTCATTGAATATTTTTTTGCAAAAATTTTTATAATTTCGAATATTTTTTTTATTTTAAATTTTTCTTGTGTGAATACCGCACAAGAGTCCCAACTGCTCCAAAATATTTTTTTGGGGTAAATCTTTTTTACGCACGCTCGACACTTGGGGGTAAACTGGTGAATGGGTTACGAAAAGTGGTGATAGTTACGAAAAATGACATGCGAACGGTAATCAATGCGAACGGTGTTCGATTGCTCGGCGGGTTGGGCCTTTACGCACGCTTGTTTTTCGTGTTATTGTTATATTGTTAATGGACTATTTGTCCGTAAATAAATAAATAAATTATATACAGCGGGTACCTGGCATGCGTTTCATGGGCACTGTAACCTCGCGGTCAACTAAACTGTTATGGTTCCATCACAAGTCCCGGGAATTATAATGCAAGCGCCTGCACTATATAACATTATATACAGCGGGTACCCGGCATGCGTTGCAAGGCCACTCAAAGAAAGAAAGGGTTTGTGCGCTTTAATTCTGTTTGTTGAAGTGCTTATTATTAATTATGCACACGAATAAATATTTCAAAATGCGACATTTTTTACAATCCAACTGAATATTACTCGTTTTTTTTCATGAATACCGCACAAGTCTGGAGCCAGTGGGACTATTGCATCCCCAATTTGGAGTATGTTGTAAGACTGAAGGTAGTGGGGAGGGGAAGGATATAGGGAAGAGGAAGGTGGGGAAGTACCTGGCTATTCAGATCTGACCACTAAACTTCACCAGGGCGATACTGAGAGTATCTTCCACTCTAATGGCCGTAAAATACAATTGAAAAACAAAAAACCAAAATATTAAAAAGAATATAACAAATTGTTTATTCATGTAGCTATCTACTTAATACCTACTGTGTTTACGCATTTCACTTGTATCTATTTATGTGTATGCACTTCAATATACAAATTACAAATAACTACTACTAATTAAAATTCTGGAAGCGAGAATAGTAATATAAAGTAGTAATAGTAGCGGGTAGCCCTAGCTCGAGTGAACAAAACCCTCAAAACTCGGATTGCCGCGGAACGAAATTTAGTTCTGAAAACGCCCGCTCGCGAGCCCTGATGTGTTAGCGCTAGTGTCGGAATCGAAGTTGTCATGTGCTGGTTATTCACTCTTAATAATTTTCCTGCAATAATAAATAAGTATTACTATCAGTTTAGTGAAAACAGTATATAAAATAAGACTATGTATTCCTACTTACCATACAAAAAATCAGACATATCTTCTTTCGATGGAATGTATCTCTTCCCAGAATCATACAAACTCTCTCTTTGTAAGTTCACTACAATGTTTTCCTTGGTTTGTGCATTAACTTCATCATCAAAGAGTGATAAAACGGCAATTTCTTCTGACAAGTACCAAAGATGTTGACTAAACTTGCTCAGGGCTGCTTTGGAGATCAATTTGTCAACAGTTTCATATTCCTTAAGCCTCTTTAAAAAGCACAAATCTTGATTTGGTGCCTTCACCGCCAGACTACATCCAAGCCATGGTTTCACATATATAACCGCAATGAATAAACAAACGTCTTGAAGTGCGCGTTTATCCTTGGCGCTAATTTTGAACTGGGATTGCAACAAACATATTTTTAAAGAGTAAATAGCTCTAGCCATCCACCTTGCTTGATGCATCGCTCCAGGAGGTCTGATTTTAATTTTTTTCTCATTATCTCCTCCTAAGAAAATAATAGATAGTTCAATCAGTTCGCGATAATCGTCACGAACAATGGTTTTTTGCAGTTCTTGATTATAAAATGTCAACAGTTCTTCTATTGTTGTATTACAAAAATGTTGTGTGACAATATCGGTATATATTTCAATAGCAGCAGGATTAATAGTTTTCCAGTTGTCTCTAAACTTTTTGAACATTGGGATATCAGGGCTACTAGTTACTTGTTGGATTTTTGTTTCAAACACACATTTTAAAACCAGTTCGTAAACGTGATGGCGGCAAGCAAAGAGTAGTAATTCCCTGTCTAGTCTTTGTTCCAAAAGTACACAAGCTCCTTTCAATCGCCCTGTATTAGACGCAGTTGTATCACAGCACATTATTTGTACTTTGTCATCGAGGTTCCAGTCATAAAGTGCATTTAACACAGCTTTAGCTTGATCCTGGCCGGAAGAGCTCACCAGTTTGGGAACAGCCAGCAGTTGTTCCTTTTCTCCAAATGAAATTAGAATTGGCAGGCGTTCTTCTTTAGAACTTCTCACGTCCAGTCCAGGTAATAATTTCCCATCCCAGTGAACGGTCACCATTTCAGGCATATTATTCTGAAAATCTGATTTTATAGATTCCGCTCTATCTTTTCTACTCTGTGTGCGAATGCGTTGAATGGACGATTTGTTTATCGGGAAATCATCACAGTTAAGGTCTAGCGCTTCTACTACAGCATGAAGTATATAGACAGAATCCCTTATGCTTAATTGACATCTATCTAAAGCTGCAACTAACTTAGGCGTGATAAAGTTTTTCCTTCCTCTTTTTGTAGTAATTTCAGAAACCGTTTGAGAGGTGGTTGACAAGGGTTCCTCAAGGCTTTCATCAGAGCTGGTTTGTTGATTGGTATGTTCTTCTATTTGTATAAAATCTTGTGTAGTAAGAGATGACGATAAACTCGCGAAACATATTTGCTCTTGTCTTTTCTTCTCTTTTAATTATCTCTCTCTTGTCCTTTCTTCTTTTTCGGCTAACTTTTTATCTACACCCGCTAAGCATCCTGGACGGCCTGGTTCTCTTTGTTGTTGTAAAAATATTTTATCTTCTTCTATTTTCATCCGTTCCAAAGCGTCAGCGTGTGCTATATCGAATAAATTGTCTAAATTGTTTTGAAAGTCCTCCTCACGGCGCTTGTAAACAAGTGTTTTTTTTTTAGAATTTTTTTGCAACTTCCTCCAAGCATGGTGAAGATCCACAAGTTTTTTTACACAGTTAGGTATAGCTCTGGTAGGAATTCTAGCTTTTTCCCAAAATATAATACACTCTCGAATGACGAGATTTGCGCTTTCACTAACAGTCAATTTAACTTCGCGAATGTTAAAAAAAAGTACCGCAAGAACTTGCCGGTTAGACGGTAACTTTGCTCCTTTTATTTGATAATTTACGTCACCAACTAAGAAAATACTTTTTTTATTGCTTCTCAATTCCACTGCCATCTTTTAAATGTAAAACAATACGTGTTGATCACGAGAATAACGGAAAACAAATGACAAATACCGCGAGTGCGCGCCGCTACTTCCGCGCAACTTGTATGAACATGATTCGGTGTAAGTCGGCACGGGTTATCGTGCTCCGAATAAGGTAAAAATTTTTTTACGAGTGTTTTAGAAGCAAAGGAACAAAACTAAGATCTATGCATTATAAAATAAAAACTTTGAAAAATAAGGGACACCCTAACGTCTGTGTATATAAAAATTAATGTTTCTTTGTTGGTCTCCTATTATTTCCTATACCATTCATCCGATTGCGATGAAACTTTCGTGAGTTATTGTGGGCATGCCCGCGAAGGTTTCTATATATAATATAATTGTGAGTACTGACATTATGAAATTTGTGTAAAAATTTAACAATAGGTGGCGTGCGAGTTGTTTGAAAAGGTTCCATGAAAACTCAGAATCAAGTCACCACTTCTTTGAAAAGTCATTAAAAACTATGAAAAAAATATATATTGCTCGTAACCTAACGTAACCTATTTAACCAATTCCTTCATCACTTTTAATGACTGAGTTCTGAGTTGTCCAGAGTTGTCCAGTCACCATTTGAAAAATGTGTGCATTTCATATAGTTTAGCTGCAGAAAGGGAAGGAGGGGGGGGATGAGAAACTGGGAGAGGAAGGGGGAACCGGGACAGGGAATGTTACTGTTAATTCGCATTTTAATTTGGGAGAGTTGTCTTGTTGTTAAATAGAATCACTTCGAATATCGAATGTTTAACATCGATGAAGCACAATTTAGACTGCAAGCTTTGTTGCTATTAGTTTAAATCTGCTTATATGTTTTCTCTCTTTTAAAAACGCTTTGAAATGTCAATTTTAAAATGTTTTTGATATGAATAAATTGAATTGAAAAATGAACATTCAAATCCTGCGCAGAAAGTCCCATAACGGACTGCCCTGTAAACCATTGCCTTACTTTAGTTCTCTGCGCAGGGTCTAATTATTTCAATGTTTGCTCTTCGGCATTAATTTATTCAAAGCATTCTCGAACCCTCCTGGTGCCAAAAATATGGTCATGTGCTTTGCCACAATTGCCACCAGCTCGTAGAAATTACATTTACCCAGATTTCCAGTTAGGGCAAGTCTGTGAATTTGGATGTCTTTAACTTATTCTTCCTTATTTCAGAACGAACTTCATAAATTCGCTTAAGGTCCACAAACGAACGCACACCAACGAGCGACCCTACTGCTGCGACCAGTGCGGCTATCGGTGCAACCACACCTCCAACCTAAAGAAGCACGTGGCTCGAGTGCACTCCGGACTATCCGCACCATCTGTTTTACCCGTATTCCAAGGAAAGGTGCTCCTCTGAGCAAAAACGGTCTCGGCGATCGACGATTGAGCCCGTTGGAGCAAATAATGATTTACTGATATTTCAATGGAAGGTGCTATGCAAAACTTGTGTCAGTGATTGGGTGACAGCACGCCGGAATTCTTGTCGGTATTACCGGTATTTCAATGGAAGCTGCTGCTCTGAGCAGCAAGGGTCTCGGTGTTCGATGTTGGAGCAAAGAAAACATACACGATTTCTATCTCTGTTTTACTGGTATTTCAGTGGATCTGGTCTAGGTTTATCTAATGAGACTTTAGATACTTTGAGACCGTAAAAGCGACAATGCTGTGTCTGCTTAAGAGGTATTTCAATGGTCTTATGAGACTATATCGATGCCCCTATCCAGGTGGGCGGGGGGGGGGGTCTTTTTTAGACTACATATATTTTTTTTACCTGCCCACGCCCTCACTGTGCCATATCAACGCCCCCTAAATTTCTCTTGAGTCTTCTACTGCCACCCTGAAAGTCTCAAACGCCCACAAGGGGGCGTTATCGCCCACGTTGAGAACCTGTGACGTGCACTATGCACGCTTTCAAAATCGACTTAGGATACGTTCATAAATCAACTTAGGATATGTTCAAAAATCAACTGTGCGTTTTAAAATCAAATGAATAATCGATAGAACAACATGCGCTGTATGCGAGGCGCTTAGTGAATCAAGTTTTTTTTTTTAAATCAAACATGTACATTACGATTTTGGCGCCCCCTAAAACTGCCGCCTGGAGCAGGTACCCCGGTTTGCCCGCCCCCTATATCCAGGGCTGCCCCTATCGAGACTTTCGAAGTAAAGAATTCTGTGTCTGTTTTACTGGTTTTACAAGAGACAAGGAGGAAAGTTGGGAAGTGCCTCGCTATTCAGATCTAGTCACTAAACACCACTAAGCCAATTTCATCCCTCAGGCTAATTTGTTTGCTTTTGGGAACAACACATATAGGTCTTGTTGTGTTTCCTCACTGTCTTGGTAAGAAACATAATCTAAACGGTGTTAGAAAGAGAAAACACAGCGATTTATATTAAAATCAAAAAGTTAACCACAAAAGAATTAAAATGTACACATAATTCTTACGGAATTCTATATGGAACGAAAGTTTCTGAATGCAATTTGAGAAAAATTTATGAAAATTTGTAAATTTTTTAATAATTAATTTTAATTTATTTTTTCATGAAACGACAAGAAAGTGAGGAGACAATAACGTTTATAAAACATTTGTCTAATAAAGTATATGTGTGTTTTTACTTTTACTCATTATTAGTAATTTTAGTCAGACAAAACGTAAGGTGAGCCATTTTTAAAACTTTTTATGTTCGCTTCAAAATTTCAATAAGCAGGTAGCGCAACATGACATAACACACAAAAAACAAATAATGAAAAAAATACTTGATTATTTCTAACAATAAAATTTTAAAGCGTATTTCATTGTGCGCCTTTCAGCGCCCTTGAGGTGATTTTTCACAAAAACGGCGCTCTATAAATTATCCAATTATTATTATTATCATCTTTCTAAAACAGTTTTTAGTTTTCGGATACTTTCAGAAATATTCCATTTATTTGTATTACATTACTGTGCAGAATACGCTCAAGGCCTGGGGGGTTAAACTAAGTTTAGTTTCTGATTCTCCTTGTATCTCCCTTAATAGCATAGTAAGATATATGATCTAAACAGTATTGGAAGAGAAAACACCTCGCTATGTATTCAAATTTAAAAGTTAACCACAAAAGAATAAAAATGTACACCTTTATGAAACCAAAGTTTGCGACCACAATTTGAAAAAAAAAAAAAAGAATTTAAAAAATATGATTTGTACATGAAACGACAAAAAGTGAGTTGACGATTGCTATTGTAATACATTTGCCGAATAAAATGTGTAAGTGTTTTTATTTTTTTTCGTTGTCAGTAATTTTAGTTAGAAAAAACGTAAGGTGAGCCATTTTTAAAACTTTTTTATGTTTGCATTAAAAAAATTTATATTAAAAAAATTATATATTTATTTAGAACATAGATTCTCAACCTTTTTTTGCCCACCACCCATTTTGAGAATATTTTTATTTCTAGCGCCCCCTAACTCGTGAATCCGAAACAGCAAAATTGACCACGACGAATGGGGCATAATGGGATACCACGACAAGGTTACATTTGCCATGACAGAGGGGGCATAATGGGATAGGGAAAATATTTTTGTGGATGGATGGCCCCTAATGGGATGAGATGGGGCAAGATAGGATGGGGTGGGATGAGTTTCTCTGAGTGTCTCCTACCGCCCCCCTGAAAGTCTGAAACGCCCCCCAATTTTCTTTTGGTCTTCTACTGCCCCTCTGAAGGTCTGAAACGCCCCCAAGGGGGCGTTATCGCCCACATTGAGAACCTATGATTTAGAAGAACATATTTTGAAAGTGTATTTCATCTCCTTTCAAAAAAAGTTTTTAGTTTTTGGATGTGTTCTGAAATATTCATTTGAATTTTGTTGCGAAGCGGAAATATTTTGACCTTCCGACAAATAAGCCCAAGGCCTGAAGGGTTAATGTATGGTAAATGGTTGTTTATCAGTTGTGTAAAATTTAAAACATGTTTATTAGTTTGTGTTGTTTGGGTCTGCTTTGCACAACCTGTAATATATAATGGCATAAGTATTTTACAATACGATATTAAAACTTTACATATTACGAATTGATTGTACATTTTATAACATAACTTTAAAATATTAATGTCCTAATGAAAATGTTCCTTCGATTGCATCTAAATTATGATGTAATATGTTATTATGTAATTTTATTTCTACGCTCTCCAATGAAGATGTAAATCTGTAGAGTTGTGTTGTCTGAAGTGAGCTCAATTAATACTTACTTCAATAATTATCAATTCCATTGGTCTGATTAGGACCGAGGAGTCAAAATGTCTTATGTTAATTGACAACATTAAAGAACGGGTTCGTAACAGCTCGGTTGTGATACAATTTGCCGGCCTGTGTTTTGTCCCTCCTATAACAAGGATCTCTTCCAGACCCATTTTCAATCCTTCCTCTTCTCAAAAAGACCCTCCGCATAGCTCCTCCTAAGATGAAATAGGCCCCCGAGGGAAATTATTTGCCTCAAGGCCTCCTGTGTGGAGTTAATGTATAAAACCTGTGTAATATATACTTTGTAATGCATATTAATTTATTATTTTACTAAATAAAACTGCCATTTTTCTTATATCAATTTGCCATTTACAAGTCAATTATGTAAAATGTATATATATACTAATTTATAAAAATAAGTTATCAAATAAATATCTTTTTACACTATCAATATCTTTCATTCATGTTAGATTTGGGATCAATTTGGGAGGCGGGTGTGGGTACCACCACCTAGGGAACCATTTATTGGTTAACGATCCCCTCTGCCACAGGTCACCCGGGATTGGTTTAATTATGGGTCACCCTGTGGTTTGAGTGGTGAGGTTTTTCCGGGTTTTGGCGGCAGATGTATCTGCCCATCAACAGCGTGGCAGGCCGGATGGAAAAAGACTGGTTGAAGGAGACCTTTTTATCTCTCCAGCAGGACTCTCTCGGAACATCGCCTTGCACTGCAATGGAAGGAATGGATTAATATATCCGTCACTTCTGGACACACTGACTCCCAAATTCCTACTACCACTCATACCTTTTTGCTTCCCAGAACTTCCTTTCCTAAAAATACCCCTCACACAGCATCCCCAAAGATGAAAAAGGCCCTAAGGGGAATTATTAATCTCAGTGCCTCTTGGGTAGAGCTAATGCAATACTTACCTCGACAAGAATGACAATCTTGACAGACAATACGAAAATATCTCACCGGCTAGAAATTTTCATAAAAAATTTGCTCGTTTATTTATTTTTAGTAAATATATTCCTCAGTGCCTTCTGTGTGGACGTGGAGATAAAATATATTATTAAAAAAAGTATGTATTAGCTCCTGAGCATAAATAAACCAATCCTCTCCTTAGCTAATCACGCACTAAACACTTCAGAGATATTGCACTCTATGTATAAATGGAAAAAGGTTTCTGAACATTTCAACAGAGCGCCCAATCTACTTCTGTCACTTTATCTGTGGATCTAGTTCATTTTCTCTTCTATGGCGGTCGCGCTGTCACTTTCCGTCAGTTCAAAGCATCAAAGTGAAAGGTTTCCTGCTCCAGTTTCCATTCATTGAATAACTCCGCTTCGGGCCGCAATGTGCTCTAAACCTGGTGAATCGTGACTCGTTTTGTGAAATATCCATTCTTAATTCTTTATATTTCAAGGCTAAAATCGTCATTATATAACCTGTTAAACCTTCGCGAGAAAACTGCTGCAGAATAGGTGAGTGGATTAATTCTTTTCAATGTATTGCATGTGAGTATTATACACATAAGATGCCTTTCTTGTAATACACAATTGGTTTATAAATGTAGCTCTCTTGTTATGAATTTTCACATGCAACATATGTTTCATTTTTTTTGTTTAATATGGGTCGTTTTTTAATACTAAATACGATAGTCGCCAATAAAAAGTTGCCCAAAAGGAGGGGGGTTAACAGTCCACAATGGTGTGTTATATGGCAGTGAAGTATGAAACTGGCAGACGGGTGATGAAATAGACTGAATGCTGTACAAATTGAGATCAAAGCGCTAAAACCACCTGCGATTGTGCTAAAAATGTGGAGATCCAGATAGGGTAATTCTTCGGAACAAACGTCAACGGTTAATACGGAATATTTATTTCATAACAATCAATCATAATTACACAAACCCTGCCTTGCCCTCAAACCATTCAAATCCTGGGATGTTTTTTAAAATTATGATGACATGAAGCTAAAGGTTTTATCAAAAAAAAGTGCGTATTAACCGTTGACTTTTGTTCCGAATATTTACTCCAGATAGAATGCACCGCTGATGTAAATATAATGAACACAATTAAGAAAGGAACACTTAGATTGTTTGGAAATGTAGAGGATGGAATATGTTATAGCGCTAAGTGAATGTTAGATGAAATCGGGGACACCTGAGAAAGACATGGCATGATCAAGTGAATCAAATATTTGAGTCGGGCCATGTTAGAATAACAGAAGAATGCCTACCTTTGAGACGATGAATGAATGTGAACGATGCAAAAGTGTGTGCTGAGACAGAGTTGTGTGGCGGTCCGGTTTCTCTGCCTACCCCTGCAGTTAAATAGCTTGTAATATATTGGGGCAATCCGAAGTGTAAATAGTCTTACTTAATTAACCATGGAGATAAATTTTGTGCAAATCTCGGATCGATTGAAATCTCAAGGCAGTAGAATTCAAATAATATTAATGAAATCAATATATGTATATTATAAAATAAAGTGTACTACATTGTGTGTGCCGCTAAAACTCAGAAATGAGTCCCGGTACGATCAAGGGAGTTATATGGTGTGGTAGCCCTCTATCTCCCATGCATAAAGAAGATTCCCGTTTTTACCTGAAGGCCGTGCTTTTGAAGATATAAGAGCTGGAAGTTTCGCCCTCTAAAAATTTCTAGAGCATTCCAGCATAGATTCATAGACAGGAGAGTATTCGAGAGCATTCCAGAACATCCCAGAACATTCTTGAATGTTCGGGAAGAGTCTGGAACGTTCGGGAGCATCCCAGATCATTGTGGACCACTTCAGAACACTCTCGAATGTTGTGGAGTGTTCTGGAACATTGTGGACCATTCAAAGCCTTTTTTTGTAAGGGTGGGGCTACCCATTGGTAGAGGTATATGAAGCAAGATCCGTGGTGGGTTTGAACGTCAGTTCAATCTCATAGCAACTCCCTGAGCAAAGCCGGGTACCCCAGCTAGTATTTGATATATGGTATTGGCTTTTGCCACAGTGTTTAGTGGCCAGATGTGAATAGTCAGGTACTTCCCAACCTTCCTCTTCCTCATCTCCTTCTCTTCTCTATTCCCTTAACCCCTCAGGCCTCGACCGTATTTTGTCAGAGGGTCAAAATATATCCATTTTGCAATAAAATCCAAATAAATGGAATATATCTGAACGTATCCGAAAACTAAAAACTGTTTTAGAAAGGTGATGGAATGCACTTTAAAGTTTTATAATTTGAAATAAACATAAGAAGTCACCTTTATTTACTTATTTTTATTCTGCATAAACTGTGTATTCTCTATACAAGCTCATATTCTTTTTTTTGGTTGTATCCTATAACTAAATACTAGTTGTTATCACACGTATATACATATGTACTTGGTTAAATGTACATTCTTATTTTGTTATCATTATAATAACCCTTCTTTGTACCACTGTGTATCATGTATCACTGGATTGTAAAAGCCATTTTTTGGCGTTGAAATAAATAAATTAATAAATATTTTTTTAAATATAAATTTTTTGCATACAAACTGAAAAGAGTTTTAAAAATGGCTCACCTTACGTTTTTCTAACTAAAATTACAGATGACGAAAAAAAAAAATATTCATAATTTATTAAGCAAATGTATTAAAAAAGTTATTGTCAACTCACATTTTTGTCGTTTCATGTAAAAATAATTGAAAGTACATTCGGAAACTTTGGATTCATTAATTTGTACATTTTATTTATTTTGCGGTTAACTTTTAGATTTGAATATAAAGCGTGATATTTTATCTTTCTAACACCGTTTAAATCATATTTCTAACCATGATAGTAGGCGAGACACAATGATTTATATGAGGCCTCTACGAGTTAAACAGTATAAAAAAACAGTTTTTAACATTTTTTTTTCAATTATATGCACGTGCCACTAGCCAGGTTTATCGAAACAGAATGCATTTAAAAAACGTGTAACAATAGTATTATATGTGAACATAAAATCAGTTTTTTAATTGATCGTTCTATTTATTTATTATTATAATAAGCTATTGTTTGTTTTGAATAGTTTTGTTTGTGTTTAAAACCTGAATAGAAATTATACTGCTATGTTATGTTTTTAAAAGTTTTATGTGTAAAATTTTCACAACAAGATTTGACCTGAATGTAGTCCGCATACAGCAAGTTTCAAATTTATGTTCAATTATTCATCTTCAGAAATGTGCTCTTCTGTGCTGGTACCTACCCTGATGTTTGGCAGTGAGGCATGGAACTGGCAGAGGAAGGATGAAAGTAGACTGAAATAAGATCCCTGAGGCGTATGTGTGTAAATCCATGGGTTCCACGGCAACTTAGAATTAAGTCAACTTAACACCGCTTTGAAAATTTATTAAAAGCGATTAAAAAATGCCAAATAGCCGATAAAACCTATTTAACCAATTTTTTATAATTATATTGTTTTTATCACTTATGAATTTTCAATGCAGGTGTCGAATTGATTTCATTCTGAGCTGTCCAGTCACCAAAACATGCATGATTTGAGCAATGTGAAGATTAAGAAAGGGACACTCAGATGGTTTCAGGCATGTTGAGCGAATGACCGAAGATAGGAGTGTAAGGAGAATATACAATGCAAATGTGATATGGTAGAAGAAGTCGGGGACGCCCGAGGAAGACATGGCACGTTCATGTGTATCAGACATTTGAGTCGGACAATACCAAGGTCAGAATAATAGAATGTTATTTTTTATTTTTTTTACATTAGCTCCACACATGAGGCCCTGAGGAAAATAATTCTCCTCAGGGCCTATGTCATCTTTGGGTATGCTGTGTGGAGGGTCTTTTTAGGAAAGAAAAGAGAGGAAATTATGGGAGGGAAAAGGGTATTAGGGGTGTGTAGGAATCTGGGGGTCAGCATGTCTAGGAGTGACAGATGTATGAATCTATCCCTGCGGTGCAAGGTGATGTTCCGAGAGCGTATGACTGGAGAAGTCAAAGGGACTCCGCCAACTATTCTCTCCCGATCAAGTCACCAAACGTAGCTAATCACTTGTATGTATAAATGTGAATGAGGCATCAATAGTGTGCCAAGACTGAGTTGTTTGGCAGTCCGTCTTATCTGCCTACCACTGCAGAGAAACGTTGTGATGGTTGGATAGTTAGTTAGTCAAAAATGAAAATTCCAACGAAATTGAGAAAAAGTTACCTTCGACGACTAAGAGTCGAATGGTCTGATACATATCGGCATCATTTTTTTTTTAAATCAGTATAGCTTCTAATCTTAACGAACTGATATATTTATTTACTCTTTTATACGCCCATGGGGCTTTTACATTGTGTATATAATATTAACATTTTTTTCCCCATAGTTTAGTAATAAACAATAGCTTGCAAAGAATAATTTCTTACATTAAAGTGGTTTACAATTGAATAAAATTAAAAATACTACTTAATAAACTGTAATCATCGGAAATAATCTCTTGGCATCAAAAAATTGTTTAAATATGTTTTAAACATCGAAATTGTTCATGTCGATATCCTTTGTATATTTATTTTCTAAACTATGTAAGCCAGGAATTAACGAGTTTGCTACATAATTTGTTTATGAATGATTATATTGAAATAGGTCCTTATGCCTAGTAAGTCGAGTGGGTACTCTTAAATTAACTAGATTCAGGAGGTCGCTACAGTCGATCTTCGAATTTACAATTTAAAAAAAGAGACGTATGTCGCTTATTCTTCGCCGTTCCTCACGAGTATGTATTTTTAAGGTATTTAATAAAAAAAAAATAATTTGTTTTAAGGGGAATTTAACTTAAAATTTATAAATCATTGAAAATTTTTCTAAATTTCTTATTACATTTTAATACGAATTTTATGATGAGGTGACCAAATGAAGAATTGTACTCTAATTGGCCGCGAACTAATGAGACAAAGAAAGTTTTCATGACAGGAAGTAATTAAAGGTTTCAATGGTTCTCAGTAAAAATCCTAATGTTTTCATACACATTTAATACTATAGCACATACCCTAATTCTGTTATATATGTCATATGTACGATCACAACTCGAGTTCGCCTCAGTAATTTGGAATCCTCAATATCAAACATATATTCATCGCATTGAAAATATCCAGAAACGATTTATAAAACACCTATCGTATCGCTTTAGTGATCATCAATTTGACCCTATGCCTTATATAAACGCAGAAAAATCTCGGATGCATTATTCTTGTACAAAATCATGAACTGCCTTGTTGATTCATCATATCTGTTAGAAAATATTGCATTTCGTTGCCCCAAACAAAATACCAGATCGAACGACTTATTTAGAATACCACACAGTAAATCCAAATAGGCGCAAAACTCTGTAATAATACGTATCTGTGAAACTTACAATGCCTTACGAGATGCAGACATTTTCATCCATGACTTGAAATCATATAAAATGCAGTATATATTAATAACTTAAAATACTTTTTTTTCTTTTTTGTGAAAATTTATAATATTATTATCCGTAGTAAATAGTATAACTATGTTTGTTAATAAGTTTACTTTTTTCTTTATTACGTTTTATGTTTTTCTTTTTTATGTTTTTCCTTATTATGTTTATTTTTTTGTCACATAAGTTGAGTAGATAAAAAAAATAAAAAAAATTTCAAAATTTTAACTTAATGGAACTTAATTGGTCTACAACATATGAATGTTCATTGTTATATTATCATTTTGTATGACTGTTTGTTTCCTAAAAAAAAAAAAAAAACTATTTTTGTTTGCATGTGATTTATGTGGTTTACAAATTCTAGTTTTTCATCAAATATAACTCTGACGTCTCCTATTTTAGTTGATATCTCTAGTTGTATATGGTCCATCGCATACTTAATTGAATAATATTCGAAATTTGTTTCGACAGAGAGTTATTGATTTACATTTGTTAATATTGAGGAGTAGATTATTAGTTACACTCCAATTATAAAATGATTTTAAATTTGATTGAAGCTCTTGACCTCTTGATCTCTGATAGGTAATTTCTTTGTAAATTTTTATATCACCGGTAAAGAGTATAAATTCACCATTTTCGAAGCATTATGATATGTGTTTAATAAAGAGTAGGAAGAGTACAGGACCTAAATGGCTATCTTGTGGTACGCCGCTAGAGACGTGGAATTCTTTAAATTTTGTCATTTTCACTTAACAATTTTTGTATTCCAATGGCATTTAGTTGTGAAGAAGTAATGTGATATTTTTATTTGATTGATTGTTTTTTTTTTTTAATTTAATAATGGTGAATGAAAGTTTAGCTTCATCGTAAACATTTTTGAAAAAGTGGGCAAATAAGTTTGCTGTCGTGTGTTATCAGCCTTTCTATTGTCCAGATGCACAGTTTGAGGGTCGTCTGAGTTGATTTAGTTGTTAAATTTTTTAATAAAAGTTTTTCGTCTGTAGAGCGCTGTTTTCGGTTTGATTCAAGCACATATTATAGCATTGTTAGACAGTTTTTTTTTCTAAAAAGTGAAATTAGTATAAATATTAGCCGTTTTTCCAAAATTTTAATTTTTGTTGTTGTAGAACGTCTTTTAATTCAGATGAAAACCAAACTGGGTAGGTATTTTTCGAAGTGCATAAAAAGGCACATGTGTTTCAAAGTTGTTGGAATATTTTAAATGCATTTTATCCAGAGAGACTCATCTAAATTTTCATCTGACAGAAAAGTCTAGCTTGCTGGATTGCTGTATTTTGGGTGAGAAGCGACTGTTTTTACCATCTTTCTTGTACAGGTACAACAGTTCGACTGTGAAATTGAATTCACGGAAATCCATAAATAACGATGAATCTCCATAAAACTCACAAATTTCCTCAAATATCCATAAATACATCGATGAAATTCCATAATCCTCACAAATTTCCACAAATATCCATAATTACATCGATGAATTTCCATAAAACTCACAAATTTCCCCATATAATCTATAAATACATTGATGAATTTCAATAAAACTCACAGATTTCCACAAATATCCATAAATACATCGATGAATTTCCATAAAACTCACAAATTTCCACAAATATCTATAAAAATATCGATGAATTTCCATAAAACTCGCAAATTTCCACAAATACTCATAAATGTCAATGAATTTCTATAAAACTTACAAATTTCCGTATAAATCCGTAAATGTCCATAAGTAATTATCAATGAATTTTCATAAAAAATAGATACCTATCCGTAATTATTTTGCTTTAAAAAATCAATGAAGAAACAAACTGATGTAAATGCGTTGGGTGTCTGTGAATCTGTTTTTACCTATGCTGAATTTGTTAAAAAATATTTAAAAGCTTTTGCTACACCTATATAAAGTTTCATTTATAAAATACAATAGCTTTTTACAATCTCCGGCTCAATATTATACGAAAAAAACTGTTTTTTTTTTCTGCCCCAGTTTACGAAATAGAAAGTAAGAATTCTTTCGGATACAGATTGTCTATGATGTAAAAACCAGAAGTAGCCTCATTGCCATACATAATTACAATATAAATACACGAATTTGTTTTAAATCACTTTAGTGAACCGTTTTTAACAAAGAGGTAACAAATTTTTTTGTTACACAGGAGGCCCCGAGGAGAATGATTTCCCTGAGAGCCTATGTCATTATAGGGGATGGTGTGTGAGGGTTTTTTTAGGGAAAGGTAGTAGATAAATTTCTGGTAAGGAAAAATATATGATGGGTCGGTAGGTATCTAAGAGTCAGTGTGTCCAGGAGTGACGATGTATGAATCCATCCCTCCCGCTGAGGTGCAAGACGATGGGTCGAGAGAGACCATCTGGAGAGGTCGGGGGTGTCCCGCTCGCCACGCACATGGTGAACCCTGGACACACGTCAACAGATGGACTCGGGCGAACCCTGGTAAGTCACCAAACGTAGTGAACAACTTGAGGTGATCTATGGCAGAAGTGTAGGTTTATCCAATAAACAATAAACAGTTCCCGTAGCGGGCGGTTATGTTTTCAATGTCACTAGACGCGTGAAAAATCACGGGATATTTTAATTATTGTGGGAGTTGTGAAGTCGAAAGTTATTTTTTTTAATTGCCTCGAGATAGTTAAAATAAAACAAATTTGGTACTTAATTTATTGCTTGTCTGAGTTTCAATTTTGAAAATTAAAGCATATCCCAGTTAGAGAGTTCATTGAACCATATGTAGTTGCAGACACATCACTGAAATTTGTAGTTTATTAACCCCCCAGGCTAATTTGTTCGCTTTTCGGAACAACTCATATAGGCCTCACAGAAATCGTCGTGTCTCTCTTACTATCATTGTCAGAAATATAATCAAAACGGTATTAAAAAGAGAAAAAACCACGCTTTTGTATTAAAATGTACACCAAATTATGATTAATATTATATTAAACATTATCCTCAAAATAATTATGAAACCAAAGTTTCAGACCGCAATTTGAAAAAAAATTAAGAAATTTTGGAAATTTTACGTGATTAATTTTTACCTGAAACGACAAAAGAATGAGTTGACGATAATACATTTTCCTAATTAGACTTGTGCCACACACAGCTATAAAAGATCAAAGATCAATTGGCTTGGCCTATTTCAGCATATCGCTCGCCATATATTCCCATTGGGAATGTACTGCGAGTGATATGCCGAAATACGCCAAGCCACATGATCTTTTATCTTTTATAGCTGTGTGTGGCACAGGTCTAAAACGTGTACATGGTTTTTTATCGTTTTCAGTATAATTTTAGTTAAAAACGTAAGGTGAGCCATTTTTAAAACTTTTTTATATTTGCATTCAAAATGTTTATATTTCAAAAATTATATGTTTATTTCGAATTATAAAATTTAAAAGCGCATTTCATTACCTTTCAAAAACAGTTTTTAGTTTTTGGATGCGTTCAAAAATATTCCATTTATTTGGAGTTTATTTTAAAGCGGAAATGTTTTGACCTTCCGACGAAATATGTCCGAGGCCCGAGGGGTTATTATTGCGTCAGTGGTTGGTTACTTGTTAGGTAATAATTATATAATGTGTTAATTTCTTCCAAGGCTATTTGTAATGGCTAATGGTGTGCAGTGTACCATTCCACCAATCACAGCACTGCACGTTGTGCTCTGGTTTGCTAACCGCGGCGGGTACCTACTTTCACGACGGAGTATGTAGAAGACTAGGCATGGCAAACCTATTTTACCCGCGGGCACGAATTTACTGTACAATAAAAAATACTAATTTCGGTTTTCTGAGGTGCTTTAAATTTAAATCCAATTTAATTTTAATTTAAGTGTCATTTTCTAAATTCAGACAATTGATAAAGTACCTATAATTTTTAATTTTTTTACGGAAAATTATTTTATAACTGTTTTTTTCTAAATTGGAACTGATTTTTCAAGAATTCAGACTATCCCGTGATTTTTTGCGGGTCTGCGCTAGTTTACTACGTAAAACTGCGGCGAATATATTTTTTGTCGGAATTCTAAGTGAATTTGAACATTTTCATTGTATTTTCGTTATTTTGTTTTTGAGGTGTTACGCCATGTTGCGCTACCTCCTTCTTTAGCAATACGGCATAACACCCCAAAAACAAATAACGAAAATAGTTTGGCCATGAAAATGTAAACACGTATCATTTTCACTGTAGGTTTCTCAAATGTACCTTCTGAAAAACTAAAGTAGAGAAGAGTAGGGCACAACCGCACAAAGAGAAGACCAATAGGCTACGAAGCGCCGCACAAAGAGGATACCGTTTATACTATCTCATTTTCTCGCAGACTAAATCCCATAGATATATGAGTTTGTCTCTTTTTAGTGTCGCTATTTTTCGTTACATCGAGTTTAAAATCACAACGGCTAAATAAGTTTTCACTGTAATAAGAGAAAATTAAAAAGTGTGGTCTTATAACTGTCCGCAGAACTTAATACCCGTTCGCACTTGGCAAGTAGTTTAGTCGAGTAGCGATTATATTAGTAACTAAACGCGTCCGAACACCACAATTTTAGTAGAGTTGTTTAGTCAGTTTTTTAGTAGAGTCAATCCATTTCGCTTTATTTTTTCGTGACATGCGCGAACCCGTCGTTTTAGTAGAGTTAATTAATAGACCCAGATGTGTCTTGCCGTTGCAACGAAGATGTTACTCCAAAATTCTTTATTTTTGCTGCTATTAATCTCTTTTCGTGTCCATAGTTTATTTATTTTAATCTCACTAATTTATTCTTCCACCTCTTCTAAAATAAGCATTACAATCAGCTTTTTAGCGTATTTACTTTTTTGCGTTGCAGCTCGTTCATCTTGCAACGCTCCGCTCACTAATGTACTCTACTCGACCGTAATGCGAACGCTTTTCGGCCAGTCAAGTAGTGAGTTACTCGCTACTGCCTGGTCGAAACCAGGCTACCGACAACTTTGAATTAAATTGGATGAAAACCGAGCAATGATTGAAGTTTTTTCCCCGTTGGAATGACGACAGACAGTGGACATTGCGGTTTTAAAGATATCTCGTTTTTCAAGTTCATTGAAAAAATCAATCAAAGCATTGATATTGCGTACATAAGGATGGCGTTTGCAGCTTAAATACGACCCATGTGACCGCGCCAGTTCAAGAACAGGATAGCAAGCCATTGCTAGTAACTATACCTACATACATGTACTTATCTTCAGAATTATAGGTTGGGTAGGATCTTACAAAAACAATCTAAACTCAGTAAATGTTTCGCAAAGAATCATCATCAAAATAATATTTTTTTAAAATCTACCTTCTCAACAGAATCACTCTTTAAATTGTTTCCATTACCAAATGTCCATCACATATTCAAGCAAGCTTCCATTATAAAAATGTGTAAAGAAGAAAATAACAAAGAATATCAAGAATTTTACAAACTAATGAGAAATGGAAACCAATTTATTACCCCTAATTTTAAAACAACTCAAATGCATAATCATTATATTTTCCTAGTCATAAAATACTATAATAACTTCCCGTCTGAATTACGCTGTATCATCGACCAATCAGAACAAATAAACAAAATTAAACAATAAAAAAAAAATCTTACAGTAAAAAGTTAATATTTTATACAAAACATATTATAACTTACAACCTAAGTAAGAATCGTGGCTGCCTTCTTAGGCACAAGAGCTCCTCTTTTCTGATAAGGTATACATGACCAACAACGACCTTTATTATAATATTTTGTAAAATATATATGTCTCATATTTAAAAAAAAAAAATGTAATCAGAACTAGCTTTAATTAAATGAAGGCAATATTTGCGAAACTCGATCAAAAATTTGAAAACACAAAAATCAGAAAATGATACGGTCACATCTAGGACTCGAACCCACAACCTACGCCTTGCCGGGTCGGAGCTCTACCAACTGAGCTAATGTGTCCCTTTCAGATTCAGTCATATTTAACTGCATTAAATTTCGAATAAGAACTACCAACAGTACGAGTATCTTAATTTTTATTGGCTGCTTTATTTATGTGAGATGACCCGGCTCGTAAAGTTTATTTTTAACCCCCGACGCAAGGAGCGGTGTTATAAGTTTAACTTTTTGTGTGTGTGTCTGTGGCATCGTAGCTCCTAAACGAATGGACCGATTATGATGTGATTTTTTTGTTTGAAAGCTGACGTGATCGAGATGGTTCTTAGCCACAAATCATGAAAATCTGTTCAGGCGTTTCAAGGCTATCAGCTCTTTTTTGTGTCAGGGTTGCTTAATTTAACCCTATGTTACAGAAAAAAAGAAAAAAAATCCATTTATCTATGTGACGTAGGTTCACCAGTTTTCCGCACGTACCACGAGTTTCCGGACATCATTTAAATGTTTGTATTGTTTCAAAATTAGATTTGGTTTTTTTGCGGGGGCATCTCTAGTAAATTTTGTGTAGACGGTAATCAGAAATTTGACCACAGCAATTATCTGTTGTTAAAATGGTAGTACTGTAATTTTGCACGATGAACAGTTCGATGACTTTTGATAAACTATAATCTGATGCTTATTCTGCGGTTGTTCAAAATGTCGCGTACGTGATTGCAAGAAATTTTCATTGGTGAAAAAAACATCATTTTAATCTCCCTTTTCTATTCGGGCTTGGTTCCCATCGTTTCGATTAGGCGCCTCCTGGAAGTCCACGTGTCCCTCACCTGCGCTACGTCAACGGATTAAGTCCATGGCAGGTTTAACCTCTCCTCGTACATCCTATGGAGTCTTACCTTCTCTGGAATCACTTAGTATTTTCATTGAAAGTTGATGTCATTTCTTCGAGGCAAAATCGGGGAGCCGGCTAAAGGGCGCGGACTTCGAGCATCGTCTGCGGTTGGGCCGATCGCTATACGCATTCTCATTGGGACTGCCCGGTGGTCTATGGAATACCTTCTCTTATTTTTCTTTTTTGTATATTTTATTTTCTTTCTGCTATTATAGTAATTAATTACATTATAACACAAGCATACAACTATTTTTCCTCATTACTTATTTTATTTTCAGAAGGTTTCTTCGACTGGTTATAGCCGCTATTTTTCTTTTTCTTATACTAACACTATTATCTCTATTTTTTATGTTACCTATTTCAGAACAATTATTCCCCGGGCTGCTACTTCTATCTATATTTTGTATAATGTTAATGTAAGTACTTGCATACTGCTTACTAACCTCTTATGCATGGACACTGGAGGGTCTAGAGTCATTTAAATAAATGCAGCTTCGTTCAATAAATAAGTAGAGTATTGACGTGTGCGGTGAAGGAGGAAACCATATGTTTCCTTATAACGCCGTTGGAAAAGGGGTGGGGTTCCCTCCAATGAAAGTTGATCTCCTGTCTTTTATATCATAGATTCACATAGGAGGCCCTGAAGAAAATAAAATCCCTTAAGGACTGCCATCTTTGGGATGCAGTGTAGTGGGTATTTTTAGGGAAAAGTAGGAGGGAGTTCTGAATAGGAAATAGGTATGAGGGGGTTGGTAGAAATATGGGGGTCAATGTATCCAGGAGTGACGGACGCATGAATCCGTTCCTTCCACTGCGATGCAAGGCGATGTTCCGAGAGTCCGGCTGGAGAGGTATTAGTTAGGTATTCCTCAACCAGTCTCTCCAGATCCGGCCCGCCACATAGAAGGTGGGTGCATTGGCATTGTTTATCACTAGTAACCATAGAATACAGAATAAAACTAGAAGTGCTTTTTATACAAATTAGAACGGAAACAAATGTTCCATTTAGACCAACAACCCAGCGCTCCGTCTCACTTACACTCGCCTAACATCGTAGATCTCCATCCCATTTGAATTTCGTAAACATAGTTTTGTATTGGAAATGTAAGCCTCGTTTAGGCAAATATTTGGACCACGAAACACGCCCACAAGGACATTAATGTCTTGTGTTGTTCTGTATTATAAGATAGTGACCATCTGAAGTGTCGGTTTCGGCCAATTTCGAACAATAAACGAGTTTCGGTTTCGTATAAAAATTAGCCGAAACCACTCGGCTACTAGCCGAGTTACCAATCATCTTACTTTGCGTCTACTTGACGTATTTTTCTTCAATGAGTGTAACTGAATTCTAAAAACATGTCAACAAAAAATGAATAAGCAAATCGCTTTGGAAAACCCAAATGAATATTAATCATTTCAAAATATTTCCTACTTTGCAGAAATTCCATAATTATGTTTATGGTTTTGTCCATATTGCTTTAAATTGCATCTGCTTCGGTATTTCAGATTTATAGTAAACATAAACAACCACTGCATATACAAAACGTTACTGTGGGAGAATCCGTGTGTCAGAAATAAGCTCAATTTTATTTTACTTCGGTTTTTTGTGATTACTTAACAGTGCACAAGAGTCCCAATTGCTCCCAGATGTCCGGAACTAGTGTTACTATGGCATCCTCGATAATTAGGAAAAATAGGGTTTTTGTTTACATTAATTTAAATTTCTCAGTTTGGGAGGCGGGTATGGCAATCATTTATTAGATAACCAACACTCCTGCCATGGGTTATCCCAAGTGGTTCGCTACATTTGGTGATTTAGTAGGGGTGCCCGGGGCATCAGATGCGCCTGCCTACCAGCTGCGTGGCTGGCCAGATCGGGAGAGGCTTGTTGAGGGAGGACTTTCGAACTCTCCAGCCGGACTATCTCGACCCATCGCCTTGCTCCGCATTGGGAGGGATGGATTCATACGTCCGTTACGCTTGGACACATTGACTCCAGATACCTACCCACCTCTCATACATTTTCCTTCTCAGAACTTTCTCTCCTTAATTTTCTTAAAAAGATCCTCCACACAGCTTCTCCAAAGATGACGTAGGCCTCGAGAGAACGCTTTCTGAAACGTTCGCTAAAGAAAGAGGTAACGCAACACGGCATAACACCCCAAAAATAAATAACGAAAAAAAAAAACCTACATTGTTACGAGAGCCATAACTTTCTTTTAATTGAATTCATTCGTTCGTATAATCGACCATTTGGTCACGGATATATGTTTTTAATTCAGTAATAAATATTTTGTTTAATTAAATCTAATTCTGTGCAAATAATAACAGTCTTCATACAATGCACGTGTCTTGGAATTAATAACAATTTATTATTATTATCTTTATTGATTTATTTCTAGGAATTTTACGATAAACCACATGGTTTTGTATGTTATAGACTTTTCCTATTCAATGGTAGGTATATCCTTTTTCATGCTACTTGTGGCCTTCTAGAATTAACCCTAAATGTCTTAGCAATTGGTTGGTGGTACCGCACAAGAGTCCCAACTGCACCCAACCGTCTGGAGCCTGGGAGACTATAGCATCCTCAATTGGGGTGTCTTGTGAGTCTGAAGATAGCGGGGATATGAAGGAGGCGAAAGAGAAAGGTGGGAAATAAACTGGTTCTTCAGATCTAGATCAATTTGGGACGTGGGTATGGATACCGCCGCCCCGGGAACCATTTATTGGATAACCAATACCTCTATCCATCTTTATTAATATTTTTTTTATTTTTTATTATTTATTGAGTTAGTTTATACTACATGAATATAAACTAATAAACACAATGTAACATTTCATTCGATAAATTTTAATATTTTTACAGTAAGCATAACATTTCTTTTTAAATACATTCATTCTTTCTTCTTTCTTCATTCTTCATACTTTCAGGCATTTCATCATACATCTTTAGTCCTCTATACATTAGGCAGTTCTGTGATTTTGATTTCTTCATTTGTGGCAATCGAACTCTGTTTATATTTCTTGTTTCATAATTATGTACGTCTCTATTAAAAACAATTTCATCCTTAAAGTATTTTGGCATTTGGTTTTTCATAATTTTATGCACAAAAAATAACACATTAAATAGTAGTCTTTTTTTTATTGGAATCCAATTTAGCTCCTCTCTCATTTGATTAATCCTTGCGTATTTGCCTTTTCCCAGTATACATCTCATAGCTCTGTTCTGTATAACTTCTAGTTTGTTTAAATTTCCTTCATTGGCCAAATATAACATCGTAGAGCAGTAATCCATATGTGGAGCAACAATAGTTTTATAAATGAGCTCCGTAGTGTTTCTATTTAATTTATGTCTTAGTCTTCTAAGAAAATTTACATTTTTTGACACATTTTTTTTAGCACATATTCAAAGTTTGCTGTGAAAGTCAGTTTTGAATCGAGTATTACACCCAGGTATTTGATTTCATTTACTTTTCCAATTTTTTTCAATGATTAAAAGATTATTAATTATTACCAAACTAAATGCAATCTAGATAGTGTCTTGGATAAATATATCGATTTCATAATGAATATATCTAGATTGGTAATACTTAGTCTATAGTTCTTAATCTATAAGTACGACACAGTAGTTAAATATGACCGAACGGGGATAGGGTCGAATTAGCTGAAATCTAGTCTCCTTCAACGGAAGCAATCATCTGAACAGACCCTCCATTGATATGCTTGGTGTAACTCTAAGTGACCAGCTCAGATATGGGGGCTCCATCGAAGCCAGAGTTAAGTTATAGCCTCTTAAAAACTGGGCGTACTGTACAGGACCCGCAGATACTTTAATAGTACACAACTGCTAACCCTGTACAAATCACAAGTAGAATTTGGCAGCCACCTCTGGTTTTGAACCCAAAAATACCTGAAAAAACTTTCGACTCTTTGCAGACACGGACGTCCGTTTGATTGATTCTCCCATCTTAATGAACGGATAGCAATCTTTAAAGCACAGGTTTCGGGTGGGAATGCTGTCCTAGTTCTACCGGTATTTCAGTGGAAGATGCTCAGAAGAACTAGCGTCGTTGATCCCCTCGGCATCGGTGCATAATCGGGAAACACGCCAAACGCGCGCCCAACATTTATACACGGTTTACATTTTTGAGGAGATGAAGGAGTGAACATTTGTCACATGAGAACGGGTCGCTTCTACAACTCGTTCTTGAGTTCAACAACTCGACTGTGGAACGATTTGCTTTGTTTCTTTAGTTACCTCCTTCCTACAACATGGGTCTCTTCAAGACCCACGTTCACTCCTTCATCTCCTCAAAAAGATCCTCCATACAGCATCTTTAATTATTAAATAGGCCCTGAGGGAAATTATTTTCCTCAGGGCCTCCTGTGTGCACTTACTTTAGAGCAGAGCCCCGGCAAGGCTTCAATTTCTAGATGCGCCGTATCTTTTTCTGACTTTTCTTTTTCTAATTTTCTATTAAGTCGCTAATAGTGATTAAATACTACAATCCATTTCCCCATGACGTTATTCCATACATATTAAATTAACCCAACACCCAATTGTAGGGTTAAGTTCTACACCCAAAACTCAACATATAAAAAACGTTATAACAAATTACTTTCCAAGTGTAATCAGCCACAGGTGTCCGAAAGCTAGGTCAACTTAATACAATACCTGTATTATAATATATACATATTATAACAATATATAATCTACCTATATAAGTTATAGTAGTCGTCCTTCAGTTAGTTCCCGACAGTCGCTACTAACCACCAGAAGCGAACAGTCGCTGCGAGAAATAATCGCTCCGAGCTCCGACATCTCTCGTACTGAATTTAAAAAATAATTAAAAGCAATTTAATTACTTATCGGTGATTTTTTTATTATTGTGTTTGTTGATTATATTTAATAAATTGTGCTTCGGTGATTATTTAAAAATCGTTGAATTTATTCTGTGATCGAAAATCAAAAATTAAAGAAGTTTAGTGTCGTGTTTTTGAGCAGTGTTTTTGAAAACTTCGTATTGGGTATGTAATTTTTTTTAAGTTATAAAGAGGTAACGGTCGCAACTGGGACTCGAACCGGGACAAACGCCTTAACCAACTCATAATTTTTGTCGATTTTATATTTTTAATTCACATTTAACAATATTTATTTATTTATTTATTGAAAAAAATAAGAAATACATGAAAACATAAGCTGCACATCTCACTAGGGGATTCCTGTATCGAGATATGCAGTTTTACAATAAAGTAATTTAAAAAAAAAGAAACATACATATACCTAAACTTAAAAGAAATATAATAATAAACCTACAAAAGAAGCACTGAGTACAGTTATTTAAACATTACTAATTAATAAGCTGGGAAGTATGCTCATTGTTGACAAAAATAACATTATACTGTAAACTAAATATTAAAATATGTAAATACAAGGTACCTGTTGTGGCTTACCAGATGCAATAATAGGGTGATCATACCACAGTAGCATTAAATAAATAATAACAAAAAATAAATAATAATAAACAATTATGTAATAAATTTATATAGTTTATGAAATAAATATAATATATTAAGTAAATATGTAGATATAAATAAATTAAACAAATAATATAATATAATATAATTATGAGTAAACAATAATAAACAATTTAATAATAATAAGTAAATAAACATAAGTAAATAAAGTACATAATAATTATGAGTAAATACTAATAAACAATTATAATATTGTATAGTAAGTAAATTATGGTACGAAAGAAGTAGATAATAGTAAGTAAATACTTATAACAATAAGCAAATTAAAAAGTACATAACAATAAATAAGTTAAGTACATACAGAGTAATTAAATATGGATTGTATCAAATATAGCTTAATTCCATAGTGATTTATGATATAAGCGACAACACGGGTAATCCAAAACCATCACTCTCAGTTAGTATACATATTTTGACCATTTTCTTGAATAAATGTGATGTACCAATAGTTTTTATTTTTTCATTGAGCATATTATAAAGCAACGGAGCTTTATATGAAAAACTTCTTTGTCCAAAGGATGTTTTGGTATATACTGGCTGATACATTAAAGAAGAGCCCAATCTAGTGTTGCGTACTTGTTGAGATCTTTTAGCAGTGATAATGTTGTTGAAAAATTTACAGAGAGCATGTATTATGTACAATTGCCTTATTGTCATAATTTTGCTTTCGCTATATAATAACTGTGATGAATACATAAAACTTTTCTTGAACATTATTTTTAAAATTAATTTTTGTGCAATATTTAAAGGCTCTAGAGTAGTCTTGTGACAAGAACCCCAACAAATAACGTTATATGAAAGTATTGATTGAACAAGAGCATAATAAACAGTTTTTAGTGTAACTTTGTCCTACTTATATTATCTTCGACTAATTTTTTCTCATGTTTTTTTGACTGTCAATATTAAATAATCAAAAATTTAAATCATCACAAAGTTCTAGAGAATTGGTTTTATAACTTACTAACTGGTCCCCGGCATGCGTTGCAATGCCATTCAAAGAAATAAATTGATTCTCACTGCATGTCCTTTCCCGTGCGTCCCCGTTCCGTTCCACCTTTCCTCCCTCGACTCTTCCCTCTCCGCGAACCCCCCTCCCCCGTTCCCCTCCCCCCTGCCATTCCTCATTCCTCCCTGCCGCTTAAATATATGAAATACACACATTTTCATTTATAAAAATTTCATAACGTCAGAAGTTACTATTATGCGTGAAAGAGTAACAAACACACATACATCCATACAAACTTTCGCGTTTATAATATTAGTAAGATGTAGATAGTGTGTCTCTGATGAAAATATCCGATTTTATTTATGTTTTTGTTTTAAATTTTTGTGTTTTGTTCTTTTTCGTGTTTTTGTTTAGATATTAGATATTACTTCTACTATTATTACTTATTCTTCTACTAATGTTATATTGATGGGTATAAACTTCAAAAAATGTTATAACAAGAGTTAATTATACAAATTTTAATGATAACGAAAAAAATAAACACTCATACATTTTTGATTAGACAAATGCACCTATTATAAACGTTATCGTCGACTCACTTTTTTGTCGTTTCATGTACAATTTGGGAGGCGGGTATGGGTACCACCGCCCCGGGAACCATTTATTGGATTTAACCAATACCTCTGCCATAGGTAACCCCAAGTTGTTTGCTACGTTTGGTAAATTGGCCGGGGTGCCCGGGTTCATAGAGTGAGGTTTTTCAGGGTCTTGGCGGCGGATGCTACTTCCCACCAGCTGCATGGCAGGCCTGATCGGAAGAGAATTGTTATGCTCTTTGACTTTTCCAGCCGTACTTTCTCGGAACATCGCCTTTCATCGCAGTGGGAGGGATGGATTCATACTCCTGACTCCCAAATTCCTACCCACCCCTTTCCTTCCCAGAACTTCCTCTTCTTCCTTTCCTAAAAAGACCCTTCACATAGCATTCCCAAAGATGACATATCCCCGAGGAGAATTGTTTTGCTCAGGGCCTCCTGTGTGGAACCAATGTAAAAAAATAATAATAAATATTCACAAAGTTTCATAATTCTTTTTCAAATTCCAATCGGAAACATAATTATTTTGTGGTTAGTTTTTATAATTAAATATAAAGCGTGGTGTTTTTTCTTTTCAACACCATTTAGATCATTTTTCTAGCAATGATAGTAAGGGAGACACAGCGATTTCTAAGAGACCTAAAGCGAACAAATTAGGCTGGAGGAGTTAAACCACTTGGCCACGCTGTCTGCAGTTCTACAACTACTATTTATTCAAAGAGCTACAAAATGTCTTGAATGGGTGACTCATTTGGCACCAATACACATCACTAAATCTTACGCACGTGAGTACCCCAGGCATGCAGTTCTTATTTCAGACATTGTTTTGGAAACTTGCCAAAACTCAAACTAGAAACTGGACTCAAAACGTGACTGACTTATTTGCATAATGATTGTCGTTGCTTATTCTACCGGCTGATGCAATTTTCAAGATGTTATCGTGACTTTATTCTTATAAATATTTACTTCATAAGCGACGCTATATCGTCACTTTATTTGTATAGGGTTCTAACTTCATTTTACCATGTTCTGAGATATGAGGTGTCAAAGTTTGCAAATACCATTGCTAACTAATTAACTATCTAACCATCACGCCGTTTCCTCACAGGGGTAGGCAGAGAGGACGGACCGCCAAACAACTCGATACTTGGCACACTCCTTGCCTCGTTCACATTCATAAATCTTATAAATGCTTTTGTATTATTCTGACTCTTGACATGGCCCGACTCAAGTATCTGATTCACTTGGTCGTGCCATGTCTTCCTCGGGCGTCCCCGATTTCTTCTACCTTTCATTCGTTATTCTTCCTCGTTCGTTCGCTCTACATGCCTAAACCATCTGAGCGTCTTTACGGATCTCCACATTTCTCTCACGATCATACATGGTTTTACAACACAACTTCTCAGGGATCTCATTTCTACAGCATTAAGTCTACTTTCATCCTTCGTCTGCCAGTTCCATGCCTATCTGCTATACATCAGGGTAGGTACCAGCACTCCATTATGAACGGTTAGCTTCGCTTCTTTAGGCAGTTTTTTGTTGGCGTCAACGGCGTTCAGTCCTCCATTAACGGAGTAACCTGCATTTGCCCTTCTTTCAATATCTCTATCAGCCTTCTCATCTCTCGTAAACATACTTCCCAAATACACAAACTAATCTACCTGTTGCAAGTTTTCATCATTCACAACTATATTGCACACTGTTTTCGTACTCTCTTTTTCAAATGCCATGACTTTAGACTTACTTACTTTCATCATTGACTCATTCTTAATACATACTTCGTTCATCCTAGACACAAGAGACTGTAGATCTTCCATACTGTTAGATATCAGCACCGCATCATCAGCATGCAATAGACAACATACTTTCAGATTACTCAATTTCGCGCCCAATCCCACCCCTTTCAATTCTTGCATACTATGAATAGATTGAATAACCATGGTGACATTACGCAGCCTTGTTAAACACCTTTTGTGATGTCAAACCACCCCGTAAAATCGCCGTTCACCCTAATACATGCAATACTTCCCTCATATGGAGAGTCAATTGCCTGATTTTGAATTGAAACTGAGGTTGAATCTTGTGTAAAGTATTTTAATTGAACATATTTTAAATGAAAATATTTGAACAGGATTTATATTTACCATTTTTGAATATACCTAAACAAGCAAATAGAACCATATGCAACCAGCTAGGATATGTTAATTTATTTCATAAAGTTCTAATTACATTTCCCAAATACAATTCCAAGCTAGGGCCACGACGTATTTAAATATTTTCCATTAAAATCCGATAAACTAAAATACTTTTCACAATATTGAACCTCAAAATCAAAAATTGTTAAATAGATTACAAAAATTCGTCTCTGCAAAGTCTCTGCAAATTTTGTAACCTCAGAACAGGGTAAGGCGAAGTTAGAACCATTTCCAACTAAAGTGACGACTTATAATGCGCCTCGTAATAACGATCAACTGTCCGATACAAACAAAATAGAGAATGTAAGTGATGATAGAACCTTGTAGAATAAATTATTATTTCAAATGCTTGATGTTAGAAGTTTGTCACACATATTTCTACTAAAATACGACACAGATGTTTCTGAAAATTATTTTGGGTATGGAAATGAGCAAAAGAAATGCTTTGGCATTTTTTGGATTTTTTTTTAGTTAAAACGCTATCCAAATGAGGTGACGATATGTAGAGTTTAGACGCGGTATAAGAGCTCAAAAAGAAGAAGATGGAGAGATACGTAAATACGAATGTTAGAGAGAGCGCGCTAATATTAAAAACGATAATATTTAAGAGAAAATTGCGAAAATGTTTAATAAAACACGTTTTATTCTACTCATTTAAAATAGAGCAAAAATCTCGTGGGGAATGTCTAATATAGCATTTAAAGAAACACTGTGAATTTTTTCATACATGCAATTGTAAAATAACAGAAAAAACGTGTTTATAATAATTTTCGGAGAATACCTTGCGGTTTTTTTCTATCGAGGGAATCTATATATATGTATATAAATGAATCCCTATTTCACTTGGTCACGCCAGAACTTCAGAACGACTCTACCTATTTCATAATTTTTTTTAAAGTTTTCTAATACTCTGTAGAAGGTTCTTAATTATTTTAAAGACTATTTTAACTTCGCAAGTTTGACAGTTCACGCGTTTGATGAAATTGAATTTAACATGCAGCTTTTTTTGTATCAAAATAATTGCCTATGAATTTTTAAAATTTTAGATATTTTAAATACCAATGTTAGGTACCAAATTTGATTGATTGTTCTTATAATATGAAAAATTGAAAATTTGAATAAAAAAATTGTGATAGGTGGCACGCGAGCTGTTTGAAAACTGAATGTACTTAGACTGAATACAAGGGTGGGAGGGGAAGGTGGAAGGGGAACGCGGGAGGGTGGGGATGCGGGAGGGGAACGGGGACGCACGGGAAAGGACATGCAGGGAGAAACAATTTATTTCTTTGAATATGGCATTGGCATGCCGGGAACCAGTTTCATATAATTCTCGTTTCGGCGTGAGGAA
This sequence comes from Limnephilus lunatus, assembly GCA_917563855.2. Lineage (NCBI taxonomy): Eukaryota > Metazoa > Arthropoda > Insecta > Trichoptera > Limnephilidae > Limnephilus > Limnephilus lunatus. Next base: position 50,854,433 of record OU830596.1, on the reverse strand, counting down.
TGTCATTATTATCTATTATCGTACCTACCTATTATCTTCAAGAATATTTTTAAGAGCTTTAAAACAATTGTTACGAAAATATGTAATAAACCGGTAGAAATGCGTGATGTCGCGGTCTTAGATTCTCCTCATACCCAAACGGATTGCAGTCAAATGGGATTGCCCTCAACTCTCACGTGATAAGCTCTCCGTCTCGTTCCAGCAGCATGGTAACACACGAAACGTGTGTAATCAGGTACTTGCTGTCACACCCTATTTGTATAAAGTAGTGTCAAGATGTCGCTTTGTTTATTTATACAAATTAAGAACAAACAAAGTGGAAGGTCATTGTCAAATTTTAGTATCGTCCTTCATGGAGGACGACTGCAGAGATGCTTATGAATGCCTATTTCTGGTTCCGCGAGTAATTTTTCGTCTATTGCATTTATATCACGTACCGATTACAGATACCAAAGCTTCTCAAACATGTTAAGGGATCTCAAATACATTTTTGCATGTGAATATTTTGCAGTCAAAGAACAGCAAATTAACATTCAGACTAGAGTATGTTCACGAGAGAGGGGAAGGCTGATAGAGATTTTGAAATAAGGGTAAATTCATTAATGGAGGACTGAATGCCGTTGGCGCCAATAAAAAACCGTCAAAAGAAGCGAAGCGAGCAGTCCACAATGCAGTGCTAGTATCTACCCAGATGTATGGCAGAGAGGCATGGAACTGGCAGAGGAAGGATGAAAGTAAACTGAATGCTGTAGAAATGAGATCCCTGAGGATTATGTGTGGTAAAATTATGAATGATCGTGTGAGAAATGTGGAGATCGGCAATGAATGCAAGGCTGTGATGTAAGCGTAATGAGTAACATTAAGAAAGGGACCCTCAGGTGGTTTAGGCATGTAGAGCGAATGAACGAGAAAAGGAGTGTATGGAGAATATATGACGCAAATTTGAATGGTAGAAGAAATCGGGAACGTTCGAGGAAGACATATCACGATCAAGTTAATCAGATACTTGAGATGGGTCATGTCAAGAGTCAGAATAATAGAAGAGTATGTACGAATGTGAATGAGGCAAAGAGTGTGTGCCAATACCGAGTTGTTTGGCGGTCGGTCCTCTCTGCTTACCCCTGCGGGAAACGGCGTGATAGTTATTTAGTTAGTTAGAGATGGGTGAGTTCTGCATTTTGCCGGAAGCCTCCGAGGCGTGCTTCCTTATAAAAGTACTTGAGTTCTAGGACTAGGGGAAAGTTCCAGGTCCGAGTTCTTGGGTACGGACTGGGTATTGGATGCTGTTGTGGCTATCGGGACGCACGGGTACCTCAGAGCCGGGACCCACACAAGAACTCGAATCCGAACAAAAACTCTCACCACTGGAAGCATTCAAGTTCCGGCTCAGAGTTCCGGGTTTGGGCCGTGTACAAGTACTGACACATTTGGTCATTAACAAGCCGGCTTATGAGCATGCTCATTAATGACAGTGGATGACAACTGTCCACATTTGCTCATAAATGAGCAGGCTTGGTTTGATCTTTCTCGTGAATTAGCGTGCTCAAAGCCAATATTTGAACACACATGCTCTTTAATGAGCACGCTCATGTCAAATAGAGTCAGTTCCATTTGCTCAGAACTAAAAAAAATAATATTATTGCTTGCAACGCAATTATTAGAGAATCTTCTGACTTAAAAAAAATAGACGGTGTGTTTGTGTCAAAGATGTCAACAAATCCGAAAATGAATAAAAAATAAATGCTAATTTCAATGGAATGTGGTGTCATTTTGGAGGTAAAGGAACTTTTGGGGAACTTGGAAATCTATTATGGGTATTTTAGTGACCTTGTGTTCCAAATATATTCGTGATTCCCATAATAAATCACGATAAACAAGGTTTTTTCGTCTCCCCAGCGGGCTATTTTGACATTTTTGCAAAGAATTCGCAGGTGCGAACTGAGATCGTATTGAAATGAGCATGCTCATAAGTTAGCCTGTTTACACACGCTTAGAGGCTTCCCCTTCCACCCCATAATCCAATAAGCATGCCCATAACTCAAACGGCTGTTGATTTTTTGAAACGGCTCATTTCGCTTCAAATGAGCATACTCATTACTAGTAACGTCACTAACCCACATGCTATTAAGTGGCAATTGCTACTAGGCTTCTAATTAGCAAGTGTGTCCGTAGCTTTAATATTCAGACTAGAGATGGGTGAGTTCTGCATTTTTCCGGTGGCCTCCGAGGCGCGCTTCCTTATAAAAGTACTCGAGTTCTAGGAGCAAAGTCCGGATCCGAGTTCTTGGGTGTGGACTGGGTATTGGATGGTGTTGCGGCTATCGGGACGCACAGGTACCTCGGAGCCGGAACCCACACAATAACTTTTATTTTTTATTTATTATTGTAAGAATAGTTATTACGAATCACAAACAAGTCCTGCTAAGCCAATTGAATTGGCTTGCCAGCAGGTGCTTATAACTAAGTTACATATAAATTTTAATATAATTTAACTCGAATCCGAACAAGAACCCTCACCAGTGTAGGCATTCGAGTTCCGGCTCCGGGTTCCGGGTTTGGGCCGAGTACTGGACCGGATTCTTGAGGATTAGTCGATTTGAAAAAGGAGTAGGAAAAAGGAGTAGCAAAGAACCCGAGTTCAAGAGCCTACTCCATCTGAACCTACGCATCGCTAATTCAGACAGTGTTGGTGTAATTGGTTAGTAGGATACTTAATCCACTATCCTTCTAAGTATATTATAAAACAAGTTAGGGGGCATCCATTAATTACGTGTGTAGTTTTTCTTCCAATATAGACTCCCCCTCCCCCCTCGGTGAGATAAATTTAGGCCAATTCTTATATTGTGTAACGGACGTGTTACATATCCTCGTATGTTCTTTCAACGAAAAACATCCTTGGCGGTATCCTCTACAGTTCAGTGGTCATTTTTTGGGATTTCGCTCGAAAACCAGAAATCCCGCTTGGCCACTAAACTCGTTAGTACCGTACCGCCGGCGATCTTTTTCGTTGAAAATATTTTATGTTTGTTTTCCAATTAGAATTTAAAAGTTATTCTAATTGTAATATTGTTTTAATAAAATACTTTCGTTTTTATATGTACAATGCCCCCGGTGCAACAAATAAACGCTATCATGCTCAGGTTGCCACCAGGGACATTTTTCAACTTATCATTTCACTTGTATTTTTTATGTTTCCTTTTTTTTTGACATATTGTTAATTATTTTTAGTTACGATCCTTGTAGGATAATGAAACTAAGAAATTTCATTCCGCAGTCCTACAAGGCATCGAGGGAAAGAGAGCCTGAGTCTCTAGCCCTTAAATTACTCAAACTAGGGCAATAAATGACCCTCAAAAAACACTTAGAAAAATTTCGGTAAAAATACGTTTTTCCGATTTTAAAAATCCAGGTGCCCCGTAAGATGGTGAAACAAACAGGTTTCATTAACACATCTTACGGGGGACCTTGCAAAAATAACATTGTACCTGTAAATAATCAGATATTCAGCCAAACGGCAAATCAATTTATAATTTATGCGATTTAGCTCAAAAATGAGCTAAACGTCTCTAACTAAAAATCTAGCAATAGACAATTGGTTTATTTCATGATTACTGTATAATAACGAAAACATATGTACACAATTAACTCTGTAGAATTATTATAAAAAACACATTTTAAGCGACCGCCTTCAACGGTGACACCGGCAAAATAGGGTGCCCACATAATGGCCGCCCTATTTATACCATTTTGCCTGGGTTCCGTTTTCCCCCTCCACTTTCCGTGAGCCACCTACCGATTGGTATAAATACGATGCAAATTTTCAAATAAATCAGTTCACTTCGACTCTTCAAAACTTGTTTTATTACTTGTTACTTAAGAAGTATTTTCTTCAACACCAGCTGCCTCCCGCCGACTTCTGCCTGTCTTCCGTCCTGGTGCCTACCTCCTCCAGACAAGCCGGCCCTACTCCAGGACACCGCAAGGCGCCAGGCTCAGGCAGAAGAATAGGCACATCCAGTGTCCCTTACTCATCAGACACTGGGTGCAGGAGGCCAGCTTTTATTATTTTAATCATCATACATCCTCATCAGCGTGCACTTAGACCCGGACCTATTTTACAGTTCTTGTAAAGGCGTCACGTCTGTTACAAGTGGTCCTTCGAGCCGGATCTATTTTACAGTTCTTGTAAAGGCGTCACGTCTGTTACAAGTGGTCCTTCGAGCCGGATCTACAGTCCTCGCCAGGATGTCTCCACCCTCGCTGAGATCCAAGAAGACGGCCCAAGAAGATGGCTCGCCTCCACCCCCTGCTGCTGAGCTACCTACTGCCCCGGACGCTGGCCCTGAAGTCCTGGACTTGCCTGATGACATATCTGATGCCACGCCCCGGCCCTCGCCCAGCACCACTCCTGAGACAGGCTCCGCAGACAGCGATGACGAGCCACCGCCCTCTACATCTACCGAGGATACGGTGCGCCAACTGCGACGACAGCTTCGCCACCAAAACAAGCAGATTGAACGGCTGATGGCAGCCCTTCAACCACAAACCCGTGCAGGGCCTGCACCAGATGCGACAGGGCCCACACAACCCGGCGCCGCAGGGCTGGCACAACCCAGTGCTGCAGGGCTGGCACAACCCGGTGCCGCAGGGCTGGCACAACTCATCGCAGCGAGTACTGCTTCGGAGCCAACCAGCCATGGACATCCGGACCAAGGAGAACCTTGGCAACCACAAGCATCATGGATGCACCCTGGACCTTCCGGCCCCGTACCGCCCTTGCCTCTGCACAATACAAGGCAACGAGAAGTTGTACGAGAGATGCCCGTTGGACCTGTGTCTCTGGTAGACCAGAGGCACCCCCCACCGGCGCAGCCAGGGCCTGGAGGCCCCGCGCCGCAGCCCCCTCACTCTGATGGGGGCCCCGGATGGATGCAGCATGGACCTTCCGGCCCCGTACCACCCTTGCCTCTGCACAATACAAGGCAACAAGAAGCCGTACGAGAGATGCCCGCTGGACCTGTGCCTCTGGTAAACCAGAGGTACGCATCACCGGCGCAGCCAGGGCCTGGAGGCCCCGCGCCGCAGCCCCTTCATTACAATGGGGGCTTTGGATGGCTGCAACCTGGACCTTCCGGCCCCGTACCGCCCCTGCCTCTGCACAATACAAGGCAACGAGAAGCCGTACGAGAGATGCCCGTCGGACCTGTGCCTCTGGTAGACCAGAGGTACGCATCACTGGCGCAGCCAGGGCCTGGAGGCCCCGCGCCGCAGCCCCCTCACTATGATGGGAGCCTTGGATGGATGCAGCCTGGACCTTCCGGCCCCGTACCGCCCGTACCTCTGCTCAACCAGAGGCAACGAGAAGCCGTACCGGAGAAACCTGTCGGACCCTATGCATCATCAGCACAGCCAGGGCCAGCAGCCCCTGTGCCACCACCCCCTTACTACAATCACGGGGATCCAGCCTCATACTCGCAGTGGACACATCCTGGGCCATCTACACATGTGCCGCCGGTACCACTGCGCGAACAGGAGTACCGAGCGCCAGCACAACCTGATGACCAGCATCTGCCCGCTTCCAGCCCGAGCTCCGGCCTGCCGATGTTTCCTCCACAACCAAATGCGGACGAGACGGCCCGCCACACCAGCGCCTGGATCCACCAAGCGGATAACTCGATGGCTCAGTTCACCTGCGCGCTCACGGAGGCCATAAGAGCTTCAAGGGCTCAGGACAGCCCTCATCCCACAATTGAGGATGACCCCCGGATGGCAGCACTCATCGCCAGGCAGTCAATGGCCAAGGATCTGCCCACCTTCTCTGGTGACCCGCTGGAGTGGCCCACCTGGAGGGCACAGTTCACCCAGTCAACCTCAACCTGCCGGATGACCAGCAGCGAGAACCTCATCCGACTTCAGCGAGCCCTCAAGGGAAAGGCCCGCGAAGCTGTGGGCCCCCTCCTGATGGACCCTACCCAAGTGCCAGAGATACTGGCCGTGCTGGAGCAGCGCTACGGAGGGACGAATTCACTGGCTGCCCTGATGTTGGACAAGGCCAAGAAGCTTCCACACATGACGGCAGAGGCATCACTAGAAGACATAGCAGACTTCTCGGGGACTGTGCAAAACCTGGTGGCTTCACTCCGCTCCCTAAACAATGAGGGATATCTCACCAACCCGGCGCTCCTCAGCGACATCGCGGGGAAGATGCCATGCACGATGCGGTTGGCGTGGCTGATGGAAGTGCGGCATTACGAAGTGCCTGCCACCATCTGCCAGTTTGCCGCCTTCCTGAAAACCGTCGCGAACGCCATCTCCAAATCGGGAATGGTCGACCCCGCGAGGTCTAGACCACGTCGCGAGCAAACCTTTGCTACCTCGGAACAATTCGGGCCGCGAAATAGTGAAACGAGTCGTAAGTCACCACAAAATGACAGTTCGCGGAAAATACAAAACGAAAGCTCGCGAAAAGTACAAAACGAAAGTGCGCGAAAGTATGAACGTCCGCGAAAAAACGAAAGTACGCGAAACACAAATCGAAGTGATAATGTGACACCCCACTGTGACTTTAACAATCGTGAAGGGTGCGTACAGTGTGGTGAAAGGGGCCACTGCCTCCGTGAATGTCGCGAGTTCGCAGCGAAGGACGTAAAACTTCGCTTTGAGACAGTTAAAAGTTCTGGATTATGCCGTATATGTTTAGATGGCAAACACTGGCCCAAACAATGCAAATCCCGGGACTGGTGCGGTGTTGGAGACTGTCGCGCTCCACACCACAAGTTACTGCACGACCCATCGTTCGTAAAAAACACCACAACAGCTGATGTCCACCACATGTGACGCCAGGCCGACGGCGCCGTGCTAAAAGTGGTGCCAGTAGTGCTGACGGGCCCCACGCAGCCGATCTCCGCATTCGCGCTGCTGGATGAGGGATCAACGATCACACTGATTGACGCCGCCACAGCAGAAAAAATTGGCGCTACCGGACCCGTCCAAGGACTACGGCTCCACGGGGCAAAAGGCATGTGCTCCTCAGATCAAGCATCACGCCGCGTGCAGGTCACACTGCGCGGCGCCGGGATAGGCACCAGCTACCACATCAAAGCGAGCACCGTGAAGGGCCTCAGCCTCCCAGAACAAAGGGTTCCTGGCGGGTACGTCACACCCACACTTCTCATCGGGCAGGACAATGCTCACCTCATTGTCTCGAGGGAAGTGCATGAAGCCCGTGACTCTACGCGAATATTGTCACGGACTGCCCTGGGGTGGATTACCCATGGAGGAGGGACTCCCACCAGTGAAGACTCAGTCACCACTCTGGCCCTGCACGCTGAAAATCACAAAGATGACCTGCTGAGCGACTTGATACGAACAAACTTCGCAGTCGACTCCCTGGGGATCACATCAGCCTCCCGGGTGACCGCACATGTGGTACGTGCCAACCAGCTGATGGAGGACACCACCTGTCAGATGACGTCCGGCAGATGGCAGACTGGCCTGCTATGGAAAAACGAAAATATCACACTGCCCGACAACAAAAAATGTGCGCTCAAAAGATTGTGGTCCCTGGAAAGGAAATTATTGAAGGAAGAGGACCTGGCAGTGGCGTACAAAGAAAAAATCAACCGGCTCATCACGCAAGGCCACGCACGGGAGCTCACAGCACGAGAGGCGGCAAAGCACTCCGCCCGCAAGTGGTATCTGCCCCACTTCGCCGTGGTGAACCCCAACAAGCCAGGAAAGATCCGTGTCGTATTTGACGCCGCCAGCCGCTGCCGAGGGACCTCCCTCAATGATCAACTGCTGACGGGACCTGATCTGCTGACGTCACTCCTTGGGAACATTCTCCGGTTTCGAGAAGGGAAAATAGCCCTCGCCGCCGACATAAAAGAGATGTTTTTACAAGTAAAAATCAAAGCAGAGGACCAGCTGTCACAACTGTTCCTGTGGCGACCAACACTTCAAGAAGAGCCTCATACCTACATGATGACCTCGATGATGTTCGGCGCTACCTGTTCTCCTAGCAGCGCCCAATATGTGCGAAACCGAGTGGCACTACAAAATGCTGAGAGCTTCCCGGCTGCTGCAGACGCTATCCAAACAAAATTTTATATGGATGACTATCTGGACGCGGTGGACTCCATCAGTGAAGCCACTGGCCTTGTAAAAAACGTGGCCGCAGTTCTATCATCAGGAGGTTTCCATCTCACCAACTGGGCCTCTAATAATCCAGCGGTCATGGCCACCATCCCGCCTGAAGACCGCGCCAGATCAGCCATACGCATCAGCAGCGGTGAAGCAGAGACTGAAAGAATCCTCGGCCTGCTATGGGATCCAGTGACCGACTGCTTTCTGTACGCCTTCAGAGACGCCGCAGAACCTGAACTGATCAGCAGACCTACAAAACGTCAGCTGCTCAGCATTGTTATGAAAATTTTTGATCCTGTGGGGTTCGTCGCATGCCTCACAGTCAGATCAAAAATGCTGCTGCAAGACGTCTGGAGATCAAATACTGGATGGGACGAGATCATCAAACCCGATCACAATGAGAGATGGCTGGACTGGCTGGGACTCCTCCAAAGCTGTGGAGTTGCCATACCTAGAAGTTGTTTAAAAAGTAAACAAAGCAACGTCACACTCCATCTGTTCTGTGACGCTTCCGAACAGGCATGCTGCACGGTCGCCTATCACACAGAAGACATCAATGGTGAAGTCACAGCTACCTTCTTGGCCAGCAAGTGTAAGGTGGCCCCCCTGAAGCCACTCTCCATACCCCGCCTCGAGCTCCAATCAGCTTTAATGGCGGCCAGACTAGCAGCAACACTGAAAAAAGAATGTCGCAGCAACATTGCGCGAACAGTGTTCTGGACAGACTCTACGACGGTGTTGTGCTGGCTACGCACAGACCCACGTACCTACTCAACCTTCGTGGCTAACCGGCTTGGCGAGATAGATGAGCTCTCCCGCATTGAAGACTGGAGATGGGTTCCCACAAAGCTGAACCCTGCCGACATTGGCACCCGAGACATCGAGACTCCCGATCTATCACCTGCAGGACATTGGTTCAGCGGCCCAGCCTTCCTCACCTTGGCCGAGGCAGAATGGCCGCGCGAAAGGTCCAAACTGCACCGGCCGGATGACAGCGTCCTTGAAGTGAAGGCCCAATATGTCGGGCTCACCTCAACTATGTCAGACGCTCTACCAGAGATCAACCGCTTCTCCTCATGGCCCCGCCTCATCAGGGCCACCGCCTGGGTCCACCGCTTCATAAACCGATGCCGTGTGGGACCCCACAAGCCCCTGGACGGATACCTGCAGCTCGAGGAGACCCGTGAAGCAGAGATCCGATGGGTGAAAGCAGCCCAAGAAGACGCATTCGGTACCGATTTGAATGCTCTTCGTCAAGGAGCTCCCTTACCAAATGGCAGCCGGCTCAAAACGCTGAACCCCTTCCTAGGACCCGATGGCCTGCTGAGGATGGACTCAAGAATACGGACCACCAGCAGAGTCTCCCGAGATGTGCGGATACCCATAATCTTGGATGGAGACCACGCCTACACACGGCTCCTAGTAAACCATCATCACCAGAAGGCTGACCACCCGAGTACAGAGAGGACAATGGCAGAGGTACGGGGCAGCTACTTTGTGCTGCGACTGCGCACAAACATCCGCAGACTCGCCCACAACTGCCCCACCTGCAAGATGCGCAGAAGCAAGCCGGCTCCACCACTGATGGGACCCTTGCCACCATCACGGCTCGCCCACCATGTTCCCCCCTTTACAAACTGCGGGTTGGACTATTTCGGGCCCATGGACATCACCATCGGCAGACGTCGGGAGAAGCGGTACGGAGCCCTCTTCACCTGTCTGTCCACACGTGCTATCCACCTCGAGCTGGCTACTTCCCTGTCTGCCGACTCAGCCATCATGGCCCTACAACGCATGACGGCGCGCCGAGGTCAACCAAAGACAATTTACTCAGACAATGGGACCAACTTCCACGGAGCAGACAATGAACTGAAGGACGCCCTGAACTCGCTCAAAGATGACACCCGGATGAGGGATCATCTAACTTCAAAGGGAATAGAGTGGAAATTTATTCCACCAATGTCTCCTCATATGGGGGGAGCATGGGAACGCCTGGTGCGCTCAGTCAAGCACGCCCTGCGAGCCATCCTGAAGGAGAGGGCCCCAAGAGAAGAGACCCTACGAACAGCACTGGCCGAGGCTGAGTGGACCGTCAACAACCGTCCTCTTACACACGTCTCCGCAGACCCGAGAGACGAGGAGCCCCTCACTCCCAACCACTTTCTATTGGGAGCAGCAGGCAACCGGCCCCAGTTGTCATTATACGGCAAACAAGAGGAGGAGGTATGTCTCCGCCGCCAGTGGCGCATCAGTCAGCAGCTAGCTGATATGTTCTGGAGGCGGTGGCTCCGCGAATACCTCCCCACCTTGGCTACCCGACAAAAATGGCACCAGACCGTCAATCCCATCAAGAAAGACGACCTGGTGGTCATCATGGACCCTGCGATGCCCCGCAACAGCTGGCCTCGCGGCCGAGTCCTCGACACCACCCCTGCTGCAGACGGCCAAGTAAGGACCGCCCGAATCCAGACGAGCACCGGAGTATACGTACGACCTGCCGTGAAGCTCGCTGTAATCCTGCCGGCCCCGCCCACCGATGCAGCTTCTTCTACTCAAACACGTCGTGAAGACTAGTGCAGCCAAGCTGCACGGGGGGAGTGTAACGGACGTGTTACATATCCTCGTATGTTCTTTCAACGAAAAACATCCTTGGCGGTATCCTCTACAGTTCAGTGGTCATTTTTTGGGATTTCGCTCGAAAACCAGAAATCCCGCTTGGCCACTAAACTCGTTAGTACCGTACCGCCGGCGATCTTTTTCGTTGAAAATATTTTATGTTTGTTTTCCAATTAGAATTTAAAAGTTATTCTAATTGTAATATTGTTTTAATAAAATACTTTCGTTTTTATATGTACAATGCCCCCGGTGCAACAAATAAACGCTATCATGCTCAGGTTGCCACCAGGGACATTTTTCAACTTATCATTTCACTTGTATTTTTTATGTTTCCTTTTTTTTTGACATATTGTTAATTATTTTTAGTTACGATCCTTGTAGGATAATGAAACTAAGAAATTTCATTCCGCAGTCCTACAAGGCATCGAGGGAAAGAGAGCCTGAGTCTCTAGCCCTTAAATTACTCAAACTAGGGCAATAAATGACCCTCAAAAAACACTTAGAAAAATTTCGGTAAAAATACGTTTTTCCGATTTTAAAAATCCAGGTGCCCCGTAAGATGGTGAAACAAACAGGTTTCATTAACACATCTTACGGGGGACCTTGCAAAAATAACATTGTACCTGTAAATAATCAGATATTCAGCCAAACGGCAAATCAATTTATAATTTATGCGATTTAGCTCAAAAATGAGCTAAACGTCTCTAACTAAAAATCTAGCAATAGACAATTGGTTTATTTCATGATTACTGTATAATAACGAAAACATATGTACACAATTAACTCTGTAGAATTATTATAAAAAACACATTTTAAGCGACCGCCTTCAACGGTGACACCGGCAAAATAGGGTGCCCACATAATGGCCGCCCTATTTATACCATTTTGCCTGGGTTCCGTTTTCCCCCTCCACTTTCCGTGAGCCACCTACCGATTGGTATAAATACGATGCAAATTTTCAAATAAATCAGTTCACTTCGACTCTTCAAAACTTGTTTTATTACTTGTTACTTAAGAAGTATTTTCTTCAACACCAGCTGCCTCCCGCCGACTTCTGCCTGTCTTCCGTCCTGGTGCCTACCTCCTCCAGACAAGCCGGCCCTACTCCAGGACACCGCAAGGCGCCAGGCTCAGGCAGAAGAATAGGCACATCCAGTGTCCCTTACTCATCAGACACTGGGTGCAGGAGGCCAGCTTTTATTATTTTAATCATCATACATCCTCATCAGCGTGCACTTAGACCCGGACCTATTTTACAGTTCTTGTAAAGGCGTCACGTCTGTTACAAGTGGTCCTTCGAGCCGGATCTATTTTACAGTTCTTGTAAAGGCGTCACGTCTGTTACATATTGTTTTCAAGTAACGTGAGATTTGGACACCCCCCCCCCCCATAGAATGTCATTTGGTAGTTTCGCCTGAGATATGAACGGTAACGTTCGGGATTCAACTGTTTGATTTGTGCAAAAAACATCGCCAAAATGCATGCTTTTGTTAAATTTTATTTTGTGAAGTTCAGTCACATATTAAAATATTTTCCTGTCACAATCTAAAAAGGACTTAGTTTGTTACATTATAAAATAAAACCATATCCGAAAAGGGATTCGTAAAATATTGGTTTAATGCTTTTTTTATTGGGTTATTATTTAATCGGAGCGTATATTGAGTAATTTTTTGATCTTGAATACTAGAATACTACTACTTTGCATATAAAGCAAAAACATTATTAAAAATAATAAAAAACGTTTTTTGTTTTGGGGTGTTATGCCGTGTTGATAGACACATCCGCCCTAATGATGGACACTATAACGCTGCCCGAAACTTTGGCTAAAGAAGAAGATAGTGCAACACGGCATAACACCCAAAAATCAAATAACAAAAATACTTTTGGCCGTGAAAATCTAAAAACGTATCATTTATTAAAATTTGTCTTTACAATTTGTACAGAATAATAGTGTAGTAATAATAAGTGTCGGTCTCCTCTTTGTGCGGTGTTTTGTAGCCTCCCCACTCTTGTCTACTTTAGTTTTCTGAAGGTTTTACTTCTACCGCTATTGAATTGCACACTCCTTTGGATTTAGCCTGCGAGAGGATGATATAGTTTAATCGGTCTGCTCTTTGTGCGGTGCTTCGTAGCCTCCCAACTCTTGTCAACTTTAGTTTTCTGAAGGTTTCGTTTCTACCGCGTGTGAATTGCACAATCTATTATATTATTTTCCGATCTCTTTCGTTATTCGGTCAACAGAATGAATTAATTAATACGAAATATTTTTGCTTGGGTTACGATTTGTGGAATCGCTGGAATGCGGTTAGTGGAATTCCTGACATTTCTCGGAAGTATAATAATGGCTGGCTGGCGTGGAGAGGGGAAAGGTGAGGGGCTGTAGAGGGGAGGCAACGGAAGTCAATGGTGAAGTGAACGGTTTCCCAACTTACATTATTATATCTTGATTTTAAACCGCAAAGGTGTGTTTTTATAAAATAATTATTTGTCAGAAATATTGAATCTGGGGGTCAAAAACGGTGACACGGTAGATGATCCCCTACTTTTGGCCCCCGAAATTATGATAATTATTTATTTAATATAAAAGCATAAGTATGCCAAAAACACTAATTACACGTCACAAATTCATAAGAAAAATATTAATAATACTAAAAAAGTGTATGTTAAGGCTCCGCATCCGAGCTCAAAAAGAAGAAGATGGAGAGATATGAAATTACGAATGTTAGAGGAGAGCGCTAATATTTTAAATCGATGCGAAAATTGCGTAAAACACGATTCGTTTAAAATAGAGCAAAAATCTCGTGGAACGTATCTTATGTATCATTTGAATAAACATTGTGATTTTTTTCACAACTATAACTTGTAAAATAACTGAAATAAACGTGTTTATAATAATTTTCGTAGCATATTTTGCGATTTTTATTCTATCGAGGGAATTTTATATAATGTGCGTTTCGGCGTGGAACGCGTCTAGATATTATCTTCAAAAATAACATATACTTTTTTAAGCGCTTAAAAACTTCAAATGTTTAAGGGAGATATGTAAGAAATCAGTAGAAATTCGGGTATCATATCACATATCATGTAAAAATAAGTTGGTATCCATATGAAACGAATTTATTTAGTCGGTTATCCGATAAGTGGTTCTGGGGCGGCGGTACCAATACCCGCCTCTAAAATTGAACATCATATATGGAGAATTTACGTCCAGCCACCGTTGTGCAAGTGCTAAATACGTTTTACCGCTTTATTTTATTTTATCTTGTATTCAATTTCTTATCATGTAGTTTTATAGAAATGTACTGTTATTTGACAGATGGAATATTGTTTTCACCGCTCTGTTCAGCTAAAATAAACAAACTTTTTTATTATTATTGAAACCCCTCAGGCCTCGACCATATTTTGTCAGAGGGTCAAAATATTTCAGCTTTATAATAAAATCCAAATAAATCGAATATTTCTGAACGTATCCCAAAAATAAAAACTGTTTTTGAAAGGCGATAAAATACGCTTTCAAATTTTATAAATCTAAATAAACACACCGATAATTTTTGATGTATAAAATTTCTCCATGAAAAAATAAAAAGTTTAAAAAATGGCTCAATTTACGTTTTTTCTAACTAAAATTACTGATGACGAAAATTAATAAAAACACATAAATTTTATCAGAAAAGTGTATTACAAACGTTACTGTCATCTCACTTTTTTGTGATTGTACATAAAATTATTTTGAAATGCTACAATGATTCACATACCTAGGCTCCCTGATAACAAACAATAATAATACCACGGAGGAGATTCAGAAGCGCAAATCGCTGTTATTACCGCCTACAAAACCAAAATAAAATCCTGACTGCTGTCCAGAAACACCAGTACGAAACACTTATCAGACCAGTACTCACATACGCAGCTGAGACTTGGCACTACCTAAAAGGAATTAACGAGCACTTTTTGAAAGGGAAAATTTGAGGCGTATCTTCGGTTCGGTTTCAGAAAATGGATTTTGGCGCAGACGTTATAACAATGAGCTATATACTCCATTTAAGGATCTAAACGTCACAAAATTTATTAAACTGGGAAGACTTCGGTGGCTGGGTCATGTAGAGAGAATGACTGAGCATCAAGCACCAAAGTCCCTACTAAACTCAATACCGACAGGGCGAGGAAGACCATGTTTAAGATGGAGCGACAACGTCCTTAAAGATTTATCCGCCTTGGAGATTTTAAACTGGAGAGAGCTGGCACAAAACCGTGACGAGTGGAGGAAGACTCTTGAGGAGGTCAAGACCCACCAGGGGTTGTAGAGCCAAGAGTGATGATGATGACATAAAAATAAGTAATGGAAAAAAAAAAAAAAGTTTCATAAATTTATTTTGAATTGCGATTCTAAACTGGTTTCATAAAGGTTTACATTTTACTTCTTGTGTGGTTAATTTTAATATTTGAATATAAAGCGTGGTGTTTTCTCTTTCTAACACCGTTTATAAATATCATATTTTTCACTGTGATGGTAAGGGAGACACTATGATTTCTATGAGACCTATGTGATTTATTACGAAAACCGAACAAATAACTTCTGCTGGTTAGAAAAACTCAGGATCAGGCAATTTTTTGCAGACATCAAAATGTGTGTCCAGTGTAACAATTTATGGCTTATGACGGCTGTGACTAAGAGTAAATGATTTTTCAACATAATTACATTGGATACTTGTGTTATTTGTTGCTGTGATTTGCCCATTTACTGATGGCCATTTTAATGAAAACGCCTTGAGTGGTTGTCAGTTGTATAGATCTGGGTCAACCATAATTCGTCAAGTAATTATTGAACTTATTGAAAGACAGTCAGGCAATAGATGAGTTATTGGATGACTGATTTCAAGGATATTCTTTGACGCGAGTGTCCCATAATTTTTTTTTTCACTCATTTTTATTGGTGCAAGCACCCTTACACTAGATTCTCAAAATATCTCTATTTTGGACAAATCATCTTTGTCTGATTTCGACCTATTTTGAAAATTGATCGAATGAAACCAGTTCTAAAAACTTTTTCAAATTATAAAGTCCTTTTTTTATCAGTACTGTCTTCATCGTACAGATTGCAGCCAAGAAGTATTCTTCTAC
The DNA here is from genome assembly GCA_917563855.2 of Limnephilus lunatus. Taxonomy (NCBI): domain Eukaryota; kingdom Metazoa; phylum Arthropoda; class Insecta; order Trichoptera; family Limnephilidae; genus Limnephilus; species Limnephilus lunatus. Next base: position 50,838,551 of record OU830596.1, on the reverse strand, counting down.
TCGTACCAGTCAGTCACCTTGGTTCTTGGATCTTTCCTAGATTTTCAGTTGCACATTGCACACCAATATATTTATTACAGAGATTACAGATGTAAAACATATAAAGGTACAGTAGAGCGTAAATGTTAAAAAATATATAAACAAGTAGTAGCTAGTAGCAATATCAAATAATGGTAGGATTAAAAATGTGACATTACGTGTGTATATTTATGAAATAAATGCTACAGATGACAATCTGTAACAAACACGCAAGAAATGACAATGGGGATGGAAATGAAAAGGTTGATGGGAAAATACATTAAAAACACGGTTTTACAGCTATTTTGTGACGTCCGTCAAAAGATGGAATATTTAATATTTACCGTATTGGTTTATTATGTCCCAATATAATAATTATAGTCCCAATATTTAAAAAAGGGGACCAGAAACTGTGCTCCAACTATCGAGGAATAACACTTCTCAGTCAACCAGGAAAAGTTTACGCTAGGATCCTGGAAAAAAGATGTCGAAGAGCGACAGAGAACAAGATTCAAGAAGAACAGTGCGGCTTCAGACAAGGTAGAGGCACTACGGATCAGCTCTTTACACTACAAGTGACCATACAAAAATGTTGGGAATACGGTAAGCCATCATATTGTAACACCCAGATGGCTAGCAATAGCGCGGATCTATACTCAAGAAGAAGAAGACGTTTGGGTAGAGGGACGCTTGCTGGTCTATGGACACTTCCGCCTTGCTGGAAAGGGAAGCAGGGCTTAAAATTGTAACCGCTGTGTAATAGGCTCTAAATAAACAGTTCATACGAGGAATACTGACTTTAAATTAACTTTAACCCGCACCCTATTGATTTTACGTTACAATATGTTGGATTTATCGATCTAGAGAAAGCATATGACTTAGTACCGCGGCAACTACTGTGGGAGGTGCTTAAAGAATACGGAGTTGAAGGCAACTTGCTAAAAGGCATAGCATCTCTGTATGAAAATAGTAGCAGTAGGGTCCGCATAAACGGTCAAGTTTCGGAAGAATTTGAAGTGGAAATCGGCCTCAGACAAGGGTGCCCTATGTCGCCAATCCTCTTCACTATATTCATGGACCGAATCAGCCGAAAAAGCCAAACACCGGATGCAGCCCTGGTAGGCAGTACTAGAATCAGCTCCCTACTATTTGCTGACGACATCGCGAGATTAACGACATCACAGGAGGGACTACAAGAGTGGATTAACCGTTTCAACGAAGAGTGCACGGCGGCGGGAATGAAGATGAGTATCTCAAAAACGGAGGTGATGGTTATAGGAAGAGACCAAACTCAGTGCAACATACTCGCTAATGGGACTCAGTTGAAACAGGTGGACAGGTTTAAATACCTTGGGGTCGAGTTCTCCAGCGATGGTCGGCAAGACGGAGAAATTGATAGAAGAATGTGTGCGGCAAGCAGTGTATTGCGTCCTCTCTACAGCTCAGTAATAAGAAAAGCCGAGCTTAGCACCAAGACAAAGATGGCAGTGTTTAAAACGGTATACCGCCCAACGCTCACTTACGGCCACCAGACATGGATGCTAAATGAACGAACACGCTCCAGAGTCCAAGCTGCCGAAATGAGATACTTGAGAGGAGTGGCAGGAGTTACGAAATGGGATCATATAAGATACTCGACGATCCGAGATGATCTAAACATTGAACCACTGCTACTCTTCATAGAAAAATCACAATTTAGGTGGCTTGGGCATGTACTAAGAATGTCTGATGACCGAATTCCGAGGAAAATACTGAATGCGATTCCAGAGGGAAGACGTCCAGTGGGCCGCCCCAGACACAGTTGGGCGAGGCAACTCCAGAAACTGTGTGAGGAGAGGATGGATCTACCATGGACAGAGGCCGAACAATCAGCACAAGACAGGGACTTATGGAGGAGCCTTGTCGATGCAATGGGTCCCCGACCCGAATAGGACAAGGGGAAGAAGATGTATGTTTATTATGCGTAATTGCTTTAACGTTTATATATCTTTATTTATTTATCGTGAATACCCCAGGGTCCCCTGTTTGGACTTGTTTTAAAAGTGATTGAAGTCTGCAGTGATTTTTTTTTGTATTTTCATTCTCTACAATTGCATTCGCGAAGTACCTATCATTTGTATCAATATTAGATGCTCTGAAATCAGAAACGAAACATTGTTACTTAAAATGTTTTAACCGTTTTTGGTGACCAGATGTGACTTTTCACATCTCCCGCTTCAGCCTCACAACGTATCCCAATTGGGCATGGCATTGTCGCAAAGGTCCCTGACATGTGTAAAATTATTATCATTATATCAAATCGGGTGCATCCCAGACCAGCAAAAACAACAAAATACCATATTATATGAATCAGGTGGCCCTCAGGGTCCCCTGTATAGACTTTTTTTTAAAATAATTAATAAGCATATTTTTCAAGAAGTGAAGTTTTGATTTTCTACAACTGCAGTCGCGAAGTAGCCAGCATTTTTTTCAATACCAAATTCTCTCAGTATCGCTCTGGTGAAATCAGAATCAGAACGTTGTTTTAGACGGGTTTGGTAATCAGATCTGACTCACTCCTCCCAAACATACCCCAATAAGGTACTCCAGTGAAAAATATTATGTCTTAAAAAAATATTTTCATATAGACCAATAAACGCTCATTCTGAATATATAAGTTTTATTAAGTAATATTAAACGTAGAGTTTTCCAAAAAAAATATTAAAAATTGCATTTTTAATAGTCTCGTTGAAACACGCCGTCAAGTTGATATTACTAAAATGTTTAGTGGTGACGTCACTGATCACTGTAAAGTCATTGTACGGGAATGTAGGTATGACACAAGCCATCGTATTAACAACATTTCATCTTATTCGTTTATTTGTATAGTATTTATAGAGATTTAGTTGTTATGTTTATTGAAACATTATTTAGGCCTAAATAATTCAGTTTCAAGGTATCTCTTATTAGTGTATCTCGATTATTGAAAATGTTCAAAAACTACTGTACAAAAAAAATAGTAATGCTACTTCTAGGGAGATTCCTTCGAACTCCAAATTTCAAAATGGCGGCGAGTCGAACAGCTGATTGCGCAATCTTATATTAGATGACGTCACACGACCCACCATAGATATACGGTGGTTTTCGAGGGATCTTGAAAAATTAAAACTTTGTCAATTATTTTAACTATTAAAACTAACTCTAAAAATAATAAAAAAATGCAGTTATTTAAGTTAGAAGGTCCTACTTTTAGGGGGATTCCTTCGAACTCCAAATTTGAAAATGGCGGCGAGTCGAACAGCTGATTGCGCGATTTTATAGTAGATGACGTGATTGATGACGTCACCCGACCCACCATAGATACAGTGGTTTTCGGGGATCTTGAAAAATTAAAACTTTCACAATTATTTTAACTATTAAAAAAAAAATTTAAAATGCAGTTATTTAAGTTAGAAGGTCATTATTCATTAAAAAAAATTGGACTGGAGTTCTCTAATGGTGATGCCAGTAGTCCTGCTGGCCCCCAGTGTATAAAATTATTATCATTCAATCAAACGGGGTGCATAGAAAACAACAAGAGACCGTATTATATGAATCAGAGCGTGGTTGTGAGGAGCAGATGAAATAATGGAGCATGTAATTGAGGCGATCAGTAATAATAACCAGACAAGTGAATAATTGAGCTGTTGGCAATACGACATGACTCCCGACTGAAACAACGCACGCCGCAATAAATAATGATACAACACTACATAATATATGACAATGTACAGACCATCGAATTAATCGAAGTGTTTTATAAATACTCTGTTTATATGAAGATTCAATTCGTTATTTGTTTTTGGAGTGTTATGCCGTGTTGCGCTACCTCCTTCTTTAGCCAACGCTGCCCGAAAAGTTGGCTAAAGAAGGGGGTAGCGCAACACGGCATAACACCCCAAAAACAAATAACGAAAATGCTTTTGGCCGTGAAAATCTAAAAACTCATCCAAAGGTTCAATTAATAAAATATAAAATTTTACTCAAGAATTTATTTTTTGAAGAATTGACTTTTCAAAAACTTTAACACTACTTTATTGACGACTAGCAGACCCGGCCACACGTTGCTGTGGCTAACACAACGCCATTACCCAACTTTTATAAAATCCACACCATCCGCTTGCCAGCTGCCCGCTGCCTGAATTAAATATTTGAATTTCTCAGCTTTTCTCGACTATAATAAGCATGTATTATACATATAAATTATCCTCTTGAATCACTCTATCTATTAGTGAAAACCGCATGAAAATCCGTTGCGTTTTGAGCGACTTCATTTTATACTATGCAATGATGAATATTTGAATTTCTCGGCTTTTCTCTACTATAATAAGCATGTATTTTACATAAAAACCTTCCTCTTGAATCACTGTATCTATTGGTGAAAACTGCATGAAAATCCGTTGCATTTTGAGCGACTTCATTTTATACTATGCAATGATGAATTTTTAAATATCTCGGCTTTTCTCTACTTTAATAAGCATGTATTATACATAAAAACCTTCCTCTTGAATCACTCTGTCTATTGGTGAAAACCGCATGAAAATCCGTTGGGTAGTTTTAAAGATCTAAGCGCACATACATTTTGAGCGACTTCATTTTATACTATGTAATGATTGTATTATGCCTATTGGTCTGTAATTTTCCACTAAATACTTGTCTCCGCTTTTAAATATTGGATTAAGGAAGCTACTTTTCCATATTTGCGGGAACCTACATGTTTAAAGGGATTGATTAAAGAATTGGTATAGTGGGTAAGAGACACTACCTGCACAGTTTTAGAAATATGGGTGCAATTTTATCGGGCCAATAATGTGCAGATCGACAAAGAATGTTTGTGACAAAGATTCGCCACTATTTTCCCGATTGTTTTTATAATTTATTATTTTTAAAAACGTTTCTATATCGTGACATATTGTCCTCGAGCGTCCCCAACTTCTTCTACTGTTTACTTCTGTGTATTTGCGTATTTCATATTTAAAAAGACTTAAAAATACACAGAGTAAACAATTTAAAGGACGTACTTGACTTACTTTTAACCAGTGATTCCTGACAATATTTGAAGTAAAAAATGTAAACAAAATTTTTGGTGTTTTTTTTTCACAATCAAAACATAATAATGCAGTCGGTTTTGGAAAGATAGGGTCGGGTTGAGGAGTTGGGCAGTAATTAATCGGTTGTGTGTCCAGTGATGATACGTAGGAGATTTTTTTTGTTGAAAATCAAAAAGATAAAGTCACCGGAGACCAAAATTTCATTAACATTTTTTTTACTCCAAATAATGTCTGGAATCACTAATTAAAGTAAGTCGTACGTCCAAAAAAGTTGTCCTATAAAGGGTTAAGGGGGGGAGATGGGTGTAGGACGGCGTATTTTTAGTGTTTTTTTATGATATTTTTTAACACATAAGGAATGTATATATTTTATTTATACCTTGGGGATCATCACATACATTCAAGAGTATATTCTAAAATTTTCAAATATTATCCTAAAAAAATAACGGAGATATCAGCTGCCGCGCATTATAGGTCGCCATCGCTGTGCAATTTGTGTACATCCTGGAGGTCACAATTTTTATCTGAAATCATTTTAAAAAAAGGGTTTCTGCGATTTGAACCTCACTCCTCACAAAAAATCGAAAATTAATATTTTTTTCGAGAAATGTGAACGCTTGTAACTCACAAACGGTGTGGAATTTTGGTTTGAAATTTTCAGAATATATTTTTGAATAGTTCTACTACACTTACACAAACGCTTATAACGTTTAAACGGCGTGGAATTTTGGTTTGAAATTTTCAGAATATATTTTTGAATAGTTCTACTACACTCACTCAAACGCTTATAATTTTGAGACGGCTTGGAATTTTGGTTTGAAATTTTCAGAATATATTTTTGAATAGTTCTACTACACTTAACACAAACGCTTATAACGTTTAAACGGCGTGGAATTTTGATTTGAAATTTTCAGAATATATTTTTGAATAGTTTTTCTACAAATTGTTTTTAAGCCTCAACGCCTATTTCCCCCTTAACACCCTGTATAAATAGTAGTATGCGTCCTTACTACTTGTTGACAGAATGATAACATCTTTATCATTAGTTAGTTGACAATGATTTCCTTATCAATCTAAATAGCTTATGCGCCACACTTAATACTTATTTTCAAATACGTAATATTTTATCCGGTATGCAGCCATGTGCAACGAATAATATTGACGACATGACTTTTGAAAACATTTTATCTCCAGAGAGGTGCTTACCTAGATTAAAAATATGTATATATTGATTGCTTAACCCCTCAGGCTAATTTGTTCGGTTTTCAGAACGTTCATAGAAATCGTATCTCCCTTACTACCATGGTTAGAAATATGGTCTGAACCATAGACATGTGAATATTAGTAGACGAGAACAGATAGGAGAGGGGTATAAACCAAATATAGCGGGACGCAGAGGGGCAAGATTACTGTGTGATTCGTCAATAAATCAATCAATAAAGAACACTAGTTGACAGTATATAGCCATCTCGCATTATAATATCACCATTTAGTTCTTAAAAGTAAAATCTGCTTTTGAATTAATAGACCTTTTTTACATGGGAGCGCGAATTGCCCGCCACGTTATGAACAAATTTGCGAAGTCCAAATACGGCAAAGTAAAGTTCGCCTATTTTCAGAGTCGATTATTATGTTGCCGTATTTAGTTAAGACACTTTTACAAATATTGCATAATTAACTTACCTCGGTAAACAGCAACTCCCTGATTCTTTTGCAAACGGCTTTGTTTTTCGCATCGCCGTGTATATCGATGTGATAGTATATGTTACTAAAACTGATCATATTATATGATCTGAAAGCTTAAAATAAAGTAAAATAATGCTTACCTATAGAACGTAATACGACAATTGGGTTTATTCTCTTTTGCACTTCTATTTTTACACGTTTTCATAGCACAAGCCACCATTTTTGCCGTGTTATTTCGTAAAATGTACCGATGAGAGCGCGACGCTGGTTCGCGCAAGAATGATGACGTCACATTCTCTAGATTCACGCGAGGCCATACGCGATCCGAGCCGGCTCAAAATGGAACCGGTATGGGGAGGGGGTAAGAATACGCTTTTATCACTTAGGGCAGGTCTAGGTACTAATATTCATTTGTCAATGGTCTGAACGGTGTTGGAAAGAGAAAACACCATGCATTATATTAAAATCTAAAATACACCTTTGTAAAACCAAAGTTTCAGACCACGATTTGGAAAAAAAATTAAATTTCGCAATTTTTATTAATTATTTTTACATGAAACGACAAAAAGTGACGATAACTTTTATAATACATTTATCTAATATTATGTAATTTTAGTTATAAAAACGTAACGTTCTTATGTTTGTATTCAACATTTTTATATTTCAAAAATTGTTTATTTATTTCGAATTATAAACTTTGAAAGCGCATTTCGCCACATTTAAAAAATAGTTTTTATTTTTCTGATGCGTTCAGAAATATTACGTTTATTTGGATTTTATTGGAAAGTGGACCTTCCAACAAAACAGGCCCGAGGCCTGAGGGGTTGTTTCAGATTTCTCCTTTTTCAATACTCGAGCATATAAAATACATTAAAAATATTTATTTACTGACGCGCTATCTAGGGGCTTTTTACATTGGAATAGTAAAAACTATACATAACTGAACTTTTTTTTTTTAAGATGATTCTTTTTTTTTTTAGACCCGTTGTGACTTGAAATTCGGATGAAACGGAAATGACGCATTACAGTACCTACGAACCATCAAATTGCGCTCATTGGCCACTTATGATGTCACTATTCAAGGCTCCTATTGGTTGAGATATGAAACGGAAATGACGCTAGGTCTGCGCTCATTGGGCGCTTTGATTATGACCTCACTTTTCAAGGCTCCTATTGGTTGAGATTGTTTTGGCAAAGTTTCGCTTCTACCGCGTGTGAACTGCACTCGTTTTTTTTTTTACATTAGCTCACACAGGAGGCCCTTAGAAAAATAATTCCCCTCAGGGCCTATGTCATCTTTGGGGATGCGGTGTGGAGGGCCTTTTTACGAAAGGAAGGAGAGGAAGTTCTGGGAAGGAAAATGGTATTCGGGGTGGGTAAGACTCTGGAAGTCAGTGTGTCCAGGAGTGACGGACGTATGAATCCATCCCTCCCATTGCGGTGCAAGGAGATGTTCTGAGATAGTACAGCTAAAGAAGTCAAAGGGACTCCTTCAGCTGCTCTCTCCCGATCCGGCCTGCCATGCAGCCAGTGGGCAGACGTATCCGCCGCCAAGACCTGGACAAACGTCACCCCGTGAACCCGGGCACCCCTGCTAAGTCACCAAACGTAGCGAACCACTTGGGGTGACCTAAGGCAGAGGTGTTGGTTATCCAATAAATGGTTCCCGGGGCGACGGTACCCATACCCGTCTCCCAAAATGAAATCTATCTAACAGAAATTAAATATAGGTACACCGTGTCCAGAAACTCGTCGTAAAAGCGGAAATCTGATGATTCTACATCAAACAAGGAGCCCAAATAAAAACAAAAAAAAATTGAGCATATTGAAATTTTAATCAACTTATTTCGGTAACTAAAGGGTTATACTTTTTTAGTGTCTGTTTTCGACATTTTAAAAGACATTAAAGATTTTAAAAAACATTAACTCCCTCGCAACCGATTTTTAAAAAATTTGACATAAAAAATTTCAACTTTGCACCTGATTTACTCGAAAACGAAAGCTGAAATCGAAAAAAGTTGTATCACAAATTGACTCCAAATTTTAAATAGATTCACCAGTTTTCCGCTTGTACTGTGCAAGTACTGGACGCCCTGTATACGGAGGACTTAGTTAGCATATGGCTGAAACGGCGACGCCGCTGTGGAAACTCGACGCCTTAGTCATCTCTGCTACTAAGCTATACTTATATCAATGTTATTATGTTCTTTCTATATCTGTACTGCACCTGTTTACCGCAAAATACACAAATGTTTAATATTATTGTAAACTGTGGTTAAATTCAAGATAACGTACGAATGATTCATATGTAATTGTTTAGTTTAATTGCTCTAGTAATTCTCTTAACTGATTACAGTTCATTAGAGCATAAACACTTATACGTAACAACAATATTGATAATTTTTTTTAGCGCCATTTTTGTCAAAGTTTACCTCAAGGTTAGTTTACAATAATAATTTAAACGAACTTTAAGCCCCCGCATTCCGAATTTCTACAATTTTATAATATAAAATTATATAAATATAAAATATTTCTCTTGAATACTTAAACAAGTTTTTAAGATTCCTAAACATGTTATTTTATATTTTTGAAGATAATATCTATACATTCCCCATGCCGAAACGACTATTATATGAAATTCCCTCGATAGAAAAAAATCGTAAAGTATGCCTCGAAAATTATTAGAAGCACGTTTTTTGAGTTATTTTTAATTTAAAATATTTTATATTCATGTTATATGTATGAAAAAATTCACAGTATTTCTTTAAACGCCTTTTTAGACATTCCCCTCGAGATTTTAGCTCAATTTTAAACAACTCATATTTTAATAAACATTTTCATAAATTTTATCGACCTACTATCGAATTTGCCCTATTAAAGAAAAGAAGAAGAAGAAAAATAATGTGGGAATCTTAACGAAGTAAGGGAAAAATCGTGTAAATAAATATGCACCCGCGGCACGGAGTATTGGAATTATCGGTCGAATTAACCCTAGCAGGCCTGGAGATTGGACCTTTCCGCCGGGTTCATTTTAATTAATTCTGAAGAACGTGTTACTAATATTTAAGATGTTTCTAAATGAATACCTCCCGAAGTTATTAACTCATCGCCTAGAAAAATAAAATCTGGTGCTCACCGCTAACTTTAGTTGTACAACGTATTAAAACTGTTTAAAGGCGTTGTACGTTAAAAAAATTATGGCAATGTACTGTTTTTATTAATCTAAAATATAAATAACTCGCATCCCTTGTGAGGCATGGAAATAAATATGATAATTTAATTACGAATTCACCGAAATAAATTATAATGTGAGCCTCGGGTAAAACCCCGATAAACGTGGTCATGTCTCGCCTTAATATTTACCTGCATTTACCCTTCTTTCAATATCTCTATCAGCCTTCCCATCTCTCCATTGATAAAGGAAAAATCGTTATTTTGGTTTATATTGTATATTTTTATAAATATAATAGGCGATTAATTGGTTTATCAAGTATTATCCCACTTGTATCAGATACAGAGATAAGATTATATTTTATCTAATATTGGTGCCGGATCTGCTATATAGGAATAAAGTTATGTAGATAACACTTATTAATACCAGGAAGGAAATCGTAAAACATATGTATTTTCTATTAATAAAATACTGGCAATTAAAAACCGACTCTGCTGGTTTTTCTGCTAGGCCCTGCGGGCGGCTTTTGGTTCGGCTTCGCCCATTTTGAGTGTTGGTGACCATTTTATAAATCCGATAGGAACTGGTTCTAAAAATAGCCGGTTCCTCGGATTTAGTGACAGCTAGTCACCGGGACAAAGTAACCGCGACAGGCAATGAAATGACGAAAAGACGCGTAGTATAATTATTTACAACTGCCAGTTACAATAATAATCATACCATCCACCTCTCCATTCCAGGAGAGGTCGACGAAAATACGAATCCAATAGTACTTAGGTACGTCTGCCAGCGACGTTCATCACGCTAGCTCTTAACATAAGTGGCGCCATCTTTTGGCATTATTGGCTACTTGCTTGAATTCGGTTGTATAACAAAAGTAGCTTTTTAACAAACTTCAAGTACGAAGATAGTTTTGCATAAGACGCGGCGTCAGAGATGTATTCGAAGTCGGGTTCTTAAATTTGTACCGTACAGGTAATGCATAAAACTTTTTTGTACTTTTTCTATTTCTAGGATATGGTTTTGTTCAGAAGGGGCCCAAATAATGGAGCTATATTCCAGGATGATGCGAATAAGTGCTAAATATTATGTTCTCCTTTTTGCAATTCCATTGGTAAATGATCTCACATTACGAAGAACGTTACTTTTGTTGGCGTGGGAGACAATGTCAGATATGTGGGATTTGAACTAATATAAATGTTTTTATTTTTAACTTTATGAGTAAAATCTCAAATTATTATATTTAATTAAATGAAAACAATATTAGCGAAACTCAATCGAAAATCTTAAGACAGAAAAATCAGAAAAAGATATTGGCACCTCTGGGACTCAAACCCAGGGACCTTTTACTTACATGGCAAATGATCTATCAGCTGAGCTAAGGTGTCTATATTCAATTCGGTCACTTTTAACTGTATCATACTTGGACTAAGAACTACCAACATTATCTTCATTTTCTTAACGCACATATTATTGGCTGCTATCTTTATACATGATTTCAAGATTCAACTCAAACCAAATGCTATCTAGATGGTGTCTGGATATTTATTTATAGTCAACAACATTCTAAATAAAAAAATAAAAAAATTATCCACAAGTAAATTCTTATACAATATACCACCTCATAATAATAATAATATTTGGACGATTTATATAGCGCCGTTTTTGTGAAAAATCACCTCAAGGGCGCTCATAATATACCAAGTAATAATAATCAACCCTATCAATGGCGTAGAATCTTGTATGTAAATAATTTCTCTCAAAAAAGCGTTAAAAACCTCCCAACAGATATCAAACCAGCATTTTACACAAATAATAGTATAGGTAAGCTTTTAATGAACGGTAAGGACAAAGATAATAGTCTATCTCACTCGGGTATTTATTCACTCCAATGCAGCGATTGCCCCTTTTTTTACATTGGCAAAACAGCACGTAATATAAACACCCGTGTCAAAGAACATCTTAGATGTTTACACAGCTCTGGATTTTCGGAATTTGCAAACCACTTGATCGAAAATAACCATAAATTTGATAAAAATACAGGCGCCACACTAATTCATAAAAACAACATCGGTATTAGGCTAGACAATTTAGAGGCACTTGAACTAAGGAAAGCCATAAACACTAATAGTAAGGTAGTTAATAACCAACTAAATTTAAATAAAATTCCCATACTAAGATTGTTCCCTATTGACAAAGAAGACGCCCGTTCCCTTCCCAATTCTCTATCTACACCTATTCCTCTTTCCTCCGTTACTTGAGGAGTCCAGCCCATTTGGTTAAATAATGTATTATCTATATCACACATGTAAATTAATTTTAGTAGAGATTTTACTGCCCTGAAGAAGCTACGGTTGTAGTGAAACCCGGTCGGCATAAAGTATAAAAAATAAAAGTGGTGTTTACAAAGTTATTGTTTTATTTTAAATTATAATGTCACATCACAAAGTAACTGCTCCATATGAACAAACATTTATATTCGTTCAAATACCACATATCTGACATTGTCTCCCGCGCCAACAAAATGCTTGGATTGGTTCTTCGTAATGTGAGATTATTTACCAATGGAATTGCAAAAAGGAGAACATAATATTTAGCACTTATTCACATTATCCTGGAATATAGCTCCATTATTTGGGCCCCTTCTGAACAAAACCATTTCCTAGAAATAGAAAAAGTACAAAAAAGGTTTATGCATTACCTGTGTAAGAGGGAATATACATACTTCCCATTCCTTTATCCGTCGTTGTTCTTAACAGGAATGCTCGATTTTAATACCTTAGAAGCCCGCCGAGAAATATTTTTAGGTATACATTTTTTTAAGCTGATCTCCGGTACTATACTCAATCCACCTATGTTGAAAGAGATCAACTTTATGTCCCTAACGCGTATACTTCTGGGAGATCCCACGCACTTTTTATGCTCCGAAAGCGAGGACTTCTGTCTATCAAAACGCGCCAATCAACAGAGAGACTCAACTGCTTAACGATATATTGGTGTATAACCGTTTTACGGAGAACATGAAAATTAAATAAATATACTTATTTTTAAAAATATTGTTAAGTCTTACCCTGTCTGCTGTCAACTTTATCACATTTATAATCTCATACAAAATACTTGAACATTTACGCATTTATCCATGAAGAGATATTATTAATATTTCACGCCGGTAAAAACAGGTTCCCGTTAAAGGAAATGGATTTTGTTTTAAACCTCTATATCTTTTGAAAATAATACATATTGTATTATTATATTTAAATGAATTTTATACAGTACTTGCCGCACCCTAACTGTAAAAGTATTCTCTAAATATAAAGCCTATTTTGTAATTGGATTTCATAAACAGAAGTTAATGTTGGTGTTGGGACATTTAGTGGTGTTTTGTTTGTAAAAAATGTATGTATTTTATTACTTTAAAAAATTTCCATAACTCCCCCATCGGTAGTGCCATAAGTGATAGTATCTACTGGTTTAATATTGTTTTCTATCGGTTACTTATTCTCCACATAAAATACAAGAAGATAAGAAGATGAGGAAGCTTGTATCAAATTTTTAATACATAACGCATTGTTTGGACCAGTGGGCCGATTGTAATTACCAGCATTTCACTTTTAAAATGTACCTTTAATATTTTCTTTTTCTTTATTCATCCGAACCGTAACATTAATTCGTAACCCTGTCCATTCAGCTTATTTTAAGTATTCTTCTGTAGATCCACATCTCGAATGCCTCAAGTCGCCTAATTAGTTCTTCAGTAAGCGTCCATTGAACTCCATAAGTCTAAACTTATATTTTAGGTCGCACAGTTTACACCCGCGCTGTGCTAGCGGGTTCCCCACAGAGCGTCGGACCATCCCTATGTTATAAGTGGTATTGCAATTCATTCCAATTCAATTTGGGAAGCGGGTATGGGTACCGCCGCCCCGGGAACCATTTATTGAACAACCAACTCCCTTGCCATAGATAGGTGACTTAACTGCAGTATCCAGCTTCATGGGGTGAGGTTTGTCTAGGTTTTGGCAGCAGATGCTTTTTCTCACCTACTGCATCACACTTTTAACCTCTTTAGCTAGACTCACTCGACCCATCGCATTAGGAGGGATGGATTCATATGTTCGTCACTCCTAAACACATTGACTTCCAGATTCCTACCCATCCCTCGTACCTTTTTCCTTCCCAGAACTTCCTCTCCTTCCTTTCCCTAAAAAGACCCGACATAAGCATCCCCAAAGTAGGCCTACGCTTACACAAATGCGCTGAGGATTTTTTTTCTTAGGGCCTCCTGTGTGGAGATGTTAAATAAAAATTCACTCCTCTAAATTTACATTATTATTATTATTAACATATTATTTTTCTTTCTTTCTAGAGTGCATCTAGCCTTCCAAACTTCTCACGATGGATCACTCGGGTCACGATTCGCATTCGGGTCACGATATGCATGCGGGTCACGACATGCATGCGGGTCACGACATGCATGCGGGTCATGACATGCACGGGAACCACGGGTCGTCTGTGCAAGATGTGCTTGGAGCAGTAACGGAGGCAGCCGTGAACTTTGTTTCATCCACCGCTCACGCACACGGACATGCACACGTAAGTTTGTCATTAGACGTAAAATATAATTTCTTATTAAATATTCTAAAAATACACTCATTAGAAGACAGACGTAAAATAAATTATTTTTTTATTAAAAATACTAAACTCTAAGTTCGACTTTTGTGAACTCCAGCAACTCACATACTTACGAATACCCACAGTAACCACACGACAAAATACACTATTCTACTGCAGCATTCATAAGCGAAACTACATTGCCCACTCTACAATACAACGATTTTACACTAAGGGATGTAGACATACAGGGTGCGACAAATCAAAAAGTGCAGCTTTGAAAGGCTATTAAAAAAAAAACGGCGTCACTTAGAGAAATGGGATTGATTTTATTTTATTCGGTACATCATGCCGTTTTATGCATCAAGCCCTGAAGATTGATGAAGACGATTTCTGAAGTTTTCGACTGCATTTTGGCACATCTCGATGGGCATAGTGGCGATATCCTCCCGAATTCGATCCTCTAAAAAAATTTCTAACATGGAAACATAACGTTGAGCGTTGACAGTCATGGTTCATCCATTTTCCTCGAAAAAATACGACCCAATCACCCCAAATTTTGAAATCGCACACCACACAGTCACTTTTGGGGAGAGAAGAGGTCTCTCGTGAAGTTGCCTCAGGTTATTTTCAGTCCAGTACTGAAAATTTGGTTTATTCACCACTCCACAGAGATCGAAGTGGGCCTCGTCACTTCACCATTTTTGGTCATTTTCAAGATATGTGTGGACGGCAAAGCCCCGGTGTTGTCCGGACCAAACGGTGGCAACGACTAAAAACGGCATGACCCTCCCGACACAATGAGACCACTCCCAGGTTTCTACTCTCACCACACGGGACGTACCGGCCTTTCAAAACTGCACTGTTTGATTTGCCGCACCCTGTATTTTATTTTATTTTTATTATTATTGTACAACAGAATTATTCCAATTACAGTATAATTTAGTTACCATATCAGCATTTAGGCTATTCAATAATAGTTTTAAGGCATATAGAGAACAGTCACAACAGAACAGTATTTAACAGCACCACTCCCCTCATCATGCTATGCTTTGCCAAAATATATATATAATATTTAATATCAACTTGGCATGCATGGTAGAAGAAGCCGGGGACATCCGAGGAAGACATGGTTCGATCAAGTGAATCAGATACTTGAGTCGGGCCGTGTCAAAAGTCAGAATAATAGAAGAGAATGTATGAGACGATGTATGAATGTGAGTGAGGCAAAGAGTGTGTGCCAAGACCGAGTTGTTTGGCCGTCCGTCCTCTCTGCCTACCCCTGCGGAGAAATGGCGTGATGGTTAGTTAGTTAACTTGGCGAGTTTAGCGGATCTTGTAAAATATTTATTCCAACACTATTCCTAAACACCTCTTGTATGTAAACCTATCAAATCGCTGTATTTTTGTAATTTTTTGTATTTGACTAGTGTGCATTTTTAATTTATTTTTATTTTTATTATTTGTTTATTTGTTTTAAAATTACCTGTCATGAATTAATTGTACTACTAATCATGTAAAAGCCCTCTGGGCGTTAAATAAGTGAATTAGATTATTGCTTTATTATTATGAAGTGAATGAACCCTGATCTAAATGGAAGTGATGAATGCAACTGGCAGAGCAAGGATGAAAAATAATGAAACTTTGGGGATGGTATTTTTGCTGTGTGGAGGGTATTTTTAAGGAAAGGAGGGAGAGAAAGTTCTGGAAATTAAAAAGGTATAAGAGGGGTGGGTAGGCATCTGGAAGTCAGTGTGTCCAGGAGTGGAGGACATTTTTTTTTTTTTTTTTTTTTTTTTTTTTTTTTTTTTTTTTTTTTTTTTTTTTTTTTTTTTTTTTTTTTTTTTTTTTACAATAGGTAAGTTTATTTCATTCTAAAATTACATATTTTATATACTCTCCTAATAAAGCTAGTGCTTGTGTTTAGGAGAGGACAACTTGATAATAACTTTCTTTTTTTTTTTTCAAAACCTTATAACAAAAATAAGAACTTAACTTATGAATAGATTTAGACTTAATAACATATTTTTTAAAGATTATAAGGGTAATTAAACAAAATATATATAGGATGTACATAAAACCTTTGGAATAACAAACAGTCAAAAACATATCTAATAAAAGTTAAAATTATATGGTGGGACTACCAAAATATGATTTAATTTTTTTTTTATATTTGTCGTAATTTTTTTGTGTTCGCATATCGGCGGGTAATTGATTAAATAATTTTATTCCTTTATATACATAGTGATTCTGTGCTGTTGTGGTTCGTATGGGTGGTATAGTTAGTCCACCAATAGAAGTATTCCTTATGCTAATATTTAGCAGTGGGGTAATATTTTTTTTAAATATATCTTTGTGTAGCTGAAGTAGTGCTATTTTTTCGTAAATTTTTGTAAGTGGGGGAACAGGGAATTCTTGGAATACGTTTATTGTTGGGTAGTAATACGGTTTTTTTAGGATAATTTTTATAAGAATTTTTTGAATTGTTTCGAGTGGGAGAAGGGATGATTCATATGCACCCCCCCAAGCTATGATTCCATATTGTAATACCGAGTGCGCAAGTGCAATGTAAATTTCTTTTAATATTTTTAATGTGATAGTATTTCTAAGTCTGAAAAATATATATATTAGTTTTCTCATTCTGTCTATTGTGGAGTTTATTTGATTTTTCCATTTAATGTTATTGTCGATAATTATTCCAAGATATTTTATTTGTTCTTTACTACTAATATGTATACAATTCGAGTTACAGGGTGTGATTTTAAGTAGACAGTTTCTGTCGTGAACTTTAATGTTTACATTTATATTTGAAATATGTTCTGTTAGGCTCAGAGGTAGAAAATGAGTTTTTTCAACATTTAAAGAAAGTAAGTTTTTGTCAAACCATTGTTTAATGATATTTATTGCATTATTTGCCGATATTTCGGCTTCTTTCCAAGAGTTTTCTTCAATTGTTAATACTGTATCATCCGCATAAGATATAATCTTTCCGACGATTGGGAGTTCAAAAAGTTCATTTACATATAATAGAAATAGTATTGGGCCCAGTACAGTTCCTTGTGGGATTCCAAAATTAATTTTTTCTATATCACTTAACTCGTTATTTATTTTCACTTGCTGTGTTCTTTGATATAAATAACTATTTATCCACGATTTAGCTTTGTCGGTTATTCCTATATTATTTAGTTTGTTGATTAATTTTGAGTGTGAAACACTATCAAAAGCTTTACGGAGGTCAATGAATATACTTAAGCATTTTTTCCCTTTATCCAATGCTTTATAAATAACTCTAGTTAATTCCGCTATTGCGTCTTGTGTGCTCATTTTTTCTCTAAAACCGTATTGACTAGGATTAATTAACTAATATGAATCCATTCCTCCCACTTTGGTGCAAGGTAACGGGTAGAGAGTCCGGCTAGAAAAGTCAAAAGGCCTCCCTCAAACAGTATCTCTCGATCCGACCCGCCACGTAGCAGGTGGGTAGACGCATCGCCGCTAAGTCCTAGATAAACCTCACCCCATGAACCTGGGCACCCCTTTCAAAAACGATTCTAGTTTTTGGATGTGTTAGGAAATGTTCAATTTATTTTTAATTTATTGCGAAGCGGAAATATTTCAACCTAGGCTAAACTAAAATAGGCTAGTTAATCAGTTATTTTTTGTATGCATTTGAGAATAATATTTACAATTTTAAATGAGTAACATAATGAACACAATAGTATCTGAGTCAATGTTATTTGATTTAATTCTCACGTTTGTTGATTGTTATCTCTTAAGAATTTAAAAAATAATGTTTATCTTGAAGATACATAATAATACTGTTTTGTTTTGATTTTGTTTAATCACACCAGAGTTCCATCTTCCAGAAAGATTATTCTTAAATAAAGTGCTCTGTGTATTATGTCCATCATATTTATCATCAAATCCTAACATTCCTTTTATAAAATTACAAACTGTCACAAGCTGTTGTTCGATAAGTTCGCAAATTTGAATACCTATAAGAGAAGAAATTCAGTACCTATTGTAAAAACCAAAGAAAAATGGTTGAGATGATAAAACAGGAATCTACATAAGTATGTCATTTCCAACAATACAGCTGTTTGACTCTTTTAGGGTTCTTAGTCTTAACAAAATTTTCAAAAAGAACTCACTGTTACAAATCCACAAAGATCATCTCAATACTACAACAGCAATCACAAAAATAAGTAACCGTTCAAGATCACGTGGCAACCTAGATATCCCTAAAATTAAAACTAGTGCTTTTCAACACCACTATACTTATCAAGGTATAAAATTTTTGCCCTTCCATATTAAATCAAATCTGAAGAAAATTATAAAGCCTTTAAATCACAAATAAAACAACTACTTGATCAACCCAACACAAATTATAAATTTTAATTTCACAGAACGAATTTCTCCGTATATTTTTTTAATTACATTGTACTGATTAGTAGTAATTGATCAAGTCCTAATTATAATATTTGGTACTTTAGTTCAAAATTAATCATTTAATTCCTTCATTAATTAACAACAAAAAAAATTATAAATTAATGTATTTTTCTCGTTTTCACACATCCTCTTAAAATATTTCATCAGCATTTGAACTGAAATGAAGAGATTATTGTTGTAACTTAACATTTTGTACCTACTCCTGCACTATTATCAGCTAATCCAATTGTTAGAATCAACATATTCGTCATTCTACCGTGTAGACGTGTTTGTAGAAAGATAATACAATATTAGAGAATTGTCAAATTTCTCACAAGTTTTGCCGGGAGTGAGGTGGTCCACGGGGCGGTCACAAGTTTAACCCATTATGGACGTGCTGCCGATAATAGAAAACATAAAAATAGAAATTTCAAATATTTCTACGGTAAAGGACTCGAAGGCTAAAAATAATCTGGAATTAAATATAAAGCTATTAGAAGAAAAATGGACTCAGGAAAAAATATCCTTTCAAAACGAGATTGTTTGTCTCCAGTCAAAACTAATCGAAAAATTAGAAAAAAAATCGAGAATACGAGTAATTTTGAAAAAAAAAACATACGCAAGTTGTCTCAAAGTAATCCCGGAATCCAAATTCTCATTGGTCATCAAAGGTGAAGATGCGAACATGACATCGGATGCCATTAAAGAACAAATCGAAAAGAAAATTAAAATAGCAAACTTGGGTATCGCAGTAAACGGAATACGAAAAGCCTCGCAAAATAAATTAATTATATCTTGCCCTTCAAAATTACATGCAGAGAAATTGACGGATGAAATCAATAAAACCCTTTAAAAAAACATGGTTGCAGAGGAATTAAGAAAGAAAAATCCAAAAATATTCGTAAGAAATCTTCAAGAAGATTTAACTGGACATAATTGAGGCATCAAAAAGACAAAACGATGAAATAAAAGATATCTTGAATAACGATACTAAAAACACGATAAAATTTTAAAAATGTTTAAACCAAAAAACCAAAATGGACTTACTAATTATATAATTGAAACCAGGGGAGCAGTAAGGTCATGGAAAAGGAAATAATCAACATTAGTTTTAGCAGAGTACGAGTGGAAGATGCCAGCCCCTTGACGCAATGCTACCATTGTCTCAAATTTGGTCACATTGCATTAAAATGTTTAAATAAGGACAAAAGTGCGACGTGTTTACATTGCGCCAAGGATCACGAATGGAAGGAATGCCCTAACAAAAACGCTGAAGAAAAATGTAGTAATTGTTCATCAGAACACTATATTCAAGATGACCCTAATTACCAATCATAAAGCTAATAACACAAATTGTTCTTACTACAAAAAGATGATGGATATCGCTCAAAGTCGTATAGACTATGATTAGGTATGTATTATAATTCAACAAAATAATCACAATGTTATCACAATTTTTTTATTTAACTTCATATTATCATTTTCATGTATGCATCTTAATAAATTTAATTTATTGAGACATAAATATTTCATATCTTTGCGAAAAAAAATACCTCATTTATATTACAATGCATTATCATATTGCCACAGTGTTAACGATAGTGTGTTGAAATCTACGAGTATATTGATGTTCGCTCACTCTTCGTATATTAGTATATGTAGAAAAAGTGTAATATGTATTTATTGGTGCCAATTAGTAAACCTACCTTGTTCTGAACAAAACCAAAATCTAACCAGGAACGTATCGGAAATACTTACTGCTATATTGTTATGTATCTACCGTATTTATATTAATAAATCCCAATACATGTTTATATATTATTGCTGCCAATTAAAATATTATTTTATATGGGTGACTTGAACGGAGATTTTGACAGTGCAGAAATAGATTATGAACGCACGTCAATTTTTGAAAACTGGGCTACAAAAAAACATGTGTTAGGAAATAATAAAATAACTGCCCTCAACTTAAATATACGATCTTTATCGAAATATTGGGACACTTTCCTCTTAACCACTCAGCAACATAAGCAGATATACACGTTAATATGCCGACATCAGTTAAGTACAATAAGCGTGTTTACACGTCAACGCGCATGTTTATACAGAAACCGTCATAACTCCGTTATTGTTCTAGTGACATCCCTAAAACAAAAAGGAGAAGCTCCATAATAAATCAAGCTACCCATCACTATTCAAGATATCCATAGAAATAGATAAAAAAAATCTTTTCTGTCAGATACATGATAGACCGCTAAATTGCCTATCCACTGTTTGACATCGTTATTTTTTTATTAAATATTCTTGTATGAAATGATAAAAAAGCGAGGTGACCAAATTGTTTATTATACATTTATAAGATGAACACTTGCAAGAATCCCTACCGCATTCAATGTACTTACCTAGAGCTAATGTTAAGCAAATTGAACACATTATCGGAGGTATGAAAAATTCCAAGTCACCGGGCATAGATCTAATTCGTATGTTTGATTTAAAAAAACATGCCAAATTACTTAGCCCTGTAATTACCTATTTTATCAACAGAATAATTGATACGAGCCTCATTCCTGATGAACTAAAATATAGCACTGAAAGGCCTATTTTCAAAAATGGAGATCACTCCGAAATTAACAATTACAGACCAATTTCCATTCTACCGCCACTAGAAAAAATTTTAGAAAAATATATTTCGATAAATATTTAAATAAATTGAGTATAATAGATGAATGCCAGTACGGGTTCCAGAAAAAAAAAAGTTGTGATAAATTGCTGGAAAAATTTTCTGATTTTATAAATTCACAGCTTAATTTAAAAAAACATGTACTGGTGCTTTTTATTGACTACTCAAAAGCTTTTGATACTCTCAGCCATATACAATTAATTAAGGTACTTGAAAACATTGGAATCCGCGGTAAACTCCTCTCATTTTTTAAAAACTACTTAACAAATAGAAAAATGAATGTGAAGATTTTAAATGAAATGAGTAAAGTAAGATATATTAAATCAGGAGTACCGCAAGGATCAATTTTAGGTCCAAAATTGTACATTATATATGTTATTGCCATGTCAAAACTCTTTAAAAAAGCCTTTAAATTCATTTTTGCTGACGATACTGCACTTGTACTATCCAATGAAAATCCTATCATAGCTATTCAACAATTGCAAAGTGACTTTAACGAGCTACTTAAATGGGCTCATGATGTTGGATTAATTATAAATGTTAAAAAAACCAAATGTATGTATATAAGATCACCAAGCCTGGGAATATGGAATATACCCAAAATAATTGCTCATAATTCTGAATGTATTCATAAAAAAATTGAAAATATTTGCTACTGTGATACAATTGACTTTACTAACGAATATACTTATCTGGGACTAATAGTAGATAATACATTTAAATGGGATAAACAAGTGGCTAAAATTTGTAACCAGCTCCGATCTTTTGCAAGTAATTTTTATAAATTGAAATTTATTTTGCCCCATTGTACTCTTAAAATTATTTATTTTTCTATGATCGAATCCATCCTTAGATAGGGCATACGAACTTGGGGGCACACAAGCAATAGTTATATTAAATATATACAAAATTTACAAATTGCTATAATAAAAAAAATTGTACCACCGAATATTTACAGACAAAGAAGTAATCTAAAACTACTGTATGGTTCTGAGGGCCTACTTCCAATAAAGGATCTTCTTTGGTACATTATTATAATGGATAATGAGGGAGATAGCAAATACAAAAAGCAACCAGTGCATAATCACACGACAAGATTCACTGAAAATAAGGGCCTCATTACTCCAAGAGTAACAAATAAGTATGGAAGCCGAACGCTTAAATACTTAATACCAGAGATTTTCAATAAATTCAATAATTTTTTTAAACCTCAGAATAATGAGAGACCCTGCCCCAAAAACACTAAGCGTTGGCTAATAAGCGACGAATCAATCTATCTCTGAACATTATTATTGATGTATCCCTGAACATCTCAACCTACCTGCCTAAATAATTTGAATATAGGTAGGTACATTGAGATATATTATTTTGTGATATTGTTTATTGTATAAAATTAAAAAAATTAAATATATTATTTTGTAGAACCTACAGACAAGCCGTCATGTGTGAAAGCTTTGTGGGACTGCATAAAACTTGTATTTGAAAAATGTATTTTCTTGTATTAAATAAATAATAAAAAAATAAAAAATAAAAATATATGTACTTAGCATCTAACACCTACCTTTTATGAGAAATGTAATAATATTATTTTTACTTCATCTATATTTTACTTGTAATTATCTATACTACGTGTACCATGTATATCTAATTTAGTAACTGCTATGTTAGTAAATTTCTTAATCAATATTTGTTATCATTCGTAAGTTTATTTTCTTAATGTAAAAAAAGAGATTATAATATATGTATATTATTTTTTCTTTATCTTTTTCTATAATAGCACAACTCCCCAATTCAAACACGAGAAATGTTTTCTCTTTTAAATTGGGTAGATTCATTAACAAGAAATAACTTTATCTGTAATTAGTTTTTAAGAACCAAATATTTTCTTTCTATAAATCTGTTATATATATATGTATATTTCAAAAAAAAAATATCACTCTATTAAATGGCATAAAATGGATACTATGGTAAAACAGGAATCGATATATAATATTGTTCTACTCTAAAGAAAATTGTTACCATGGTAAAACAGGAATCTACTCATATTTTTTATATAAATGGAACCACAGAGATAACTATTGACAAAATTAGTTGCTGGTATTATTGAGCAAAAAATCTGGATATTATAGTTGTAATTTAGTTCAGACCTTAAATTAAACATTTACGGCCTTACTAAAAAACCCCATGAAAATTTTATTTAATTGACAAACGGCGGCGGATGTGAAAACATTACTAATAAAAAAATTGTTCATGGAAAGAAATATACATTGTTTACACAGCCTGAGAGGGTAGTTAATCTCATGTGTACGACTGTTTTGAATAATGTCTGAACGAAATTTGTAATTTCTCCAAAGTATTTTGAATATTCTATATTTTTATTATTTTTGAAGGTGTCGTAAAAACAAATACCATTTATTAGAACTTAGAACTACATATGAACACTCACATTTTACAAAATAAGACAAATGGAAGATATCAGCATCTGAAAGGATGTTATTGTCCCTCTATTGTCTCGTCGCATTGTAGAGGTTGTTGTTTCTGCTATTGATTTTGTTTTAATGTACTGTTGTTGTTATTGTAATTTCAGGCAGAGGAGCACGCAAGGGATGCAGGGACAGGGGGGGCCATGGATCACTCGGGACACACGGTGGGGGGACACATGATGTCTATGACGGTAGGTCCATAATGTTGTCAGTCTTCTTCTTCGATGGCGCTACAGCCCATATCGAGCTTTGGCCTCCTGCAACAGTCGCCTCCAACTCCTCCTGTCCTCAGCGGCTGACTTCCAATTTCGTACCTGGAGAAGCTGTGCTGCATCCCCTCTTACCTCGTCTTCCCACCTCAGTCTGGGTCTTCCCACTTTTCTCTTTCCACCTGGGTGTCCAGTCAAAATTCTTTTTGGGACGCGTGTATCCGGCATTCTCTGTACATGCCCAGCCCATCTCAGTCTGAGGAGTCTCATATGTGCTGAGATGCTAGGGGCCTTATAAATATCATACAATTCCGTATTGTGCCGGATGCTGCAATGTTGTCAGTATTACACATAATCTAACTTCTGCCACCTCTGCATTATCTATCGAATAAATAAATAAATCATTAATTCTGATTTTATCAATCAAACTGAGCGACTGCTAAGATGGAATTTGACTTACCCCTCAGACTAATTTGTTTGATTTTGGGAACAACTCATTTAGGTCTCCTAGAAATCATTGTACGGTACTGTCACGGTTAGAAATGTGATTTAAAAGGTGGTAGAAAGAGAAATCACCACCCTTTATATTCAAATCTAAAAATTCTGATCTTATAAATAATTCTGGATCTTAACCACTCGGACTCATAAGCTTGTTTACACGACAACAATTAGGCCTACAAAAAATGCTTTAAAGTTCAAAATCTCCTTTTTAAAAACTCCTTTTCGGTCATATTTTTATTGTATAACGAGGAAAATTAAATTCTTTAGAAAAAGATTGTAAAACATTTAAATATTTGTTACTGAACTAAGCAAAATAAAATTAAACACGCTTTTTGTTGGGGTTTTTTATATGAATAAATCACGGACGTACAAAATATATGGACTTGCCCTTACGTGCTAAAAGGCGTGTTATTTCCCCCTCCCATTGGAACCATTTTTCGGAACCGGCTGGGCTTGCGAGAGCCCCGCGTTAATCTAAAAATTGTGACGTCATCATTCTTGTCCGGACCAGTGTCGAGCTCTTATCGTACATTTTACGCACGGACGTTGTATGTCTATGGAACACATACTATGACATCGAGATACATGGCGACGCGAAACACAAAGCCGCTGTTTACTGGGGTAAGTAAATCATGAAACATTTGTAAAAGTGTCTACGGAAACAAAATATTCGACTATGAAAATACTCAGAACCTTACTTTGCGAATTTGGACTTGACACATCTGTTCATAACGTGGCAAGCAATTCGCGCTCCCATATAAAAAGGTCTATTCATTCAAAAGCAGATTTTACTTTCAAGAACTAAATGGTGATATTATAGTGCGAGGTGCCTATATACTGTTAGATTGATTTATTGGCGAATCACAAGTCTCTTTCCTCTCTTCGTCCCGCCATAGTTGGCTTTTACCCCTCATCTGTAAGTTCTCGTCTAGCTATTTGTATGTCTATGGAATAAATCAAAACAGGCGGCTGGTGTTAAACGGGAATTTAAACCTTATTGTATCTACATAAGGAGTGTTTTTGCTAGCGGCCTGATCCCAAATTTTACATGACACGGTGCATCGCCTTAATTCAAGCAATATTGATACTGAGTATCAATATTGCTTGAATTATATTGCTCTGGTTGTGCTACCTTTAACTAAGTCTTCCAATAGTCCTTAACTCCTTAGGATTTTTGATTCCTTTTAATGCACGGTACATCTATAGCAGTCGATTATTCTTATAACACAAACTGAGACGAACTCATAAAAGTCATTAGTACCTCCCACACGCACACTTAGGAGCGACCGAGTCCCACGCCACTTCAGGCCGCCGCGCAGACAAGTAATTATGATAGGTTTACAGCACAGTTCACTGTGAGACTTTGCTGCACGGCGGTTTGAAGTGGCGCGGGACTCAGTCGCTCCAAAGTGTGCGTATGGGAGGTGCTATTCTCTCTCTTTTTGTATTACTTTAAGATATATGAATAAACAGTGTTAGAGAGTGGCTACTCCACGCTTAGTATTTGCATTTAAAAGTTTACCATAGACACTTCCAAACAATTTTAATATATTTTTAAAAATCATCGACCGCCATTGCTTACATGTTGCGAAAGATTTGTCAAAATGTGTGAATTTTTTATTTATTATTTTTGTGTGAAAAAAAAAGTGAAACGACAGTAAATTATAAATACGTTTGGTAATTAAAATGATTTGTAGTTTCTTATAAAGTGGAAGTTTTTCAGTGTACAAGAAAAAAAAAACAATTGTAAAAAATTCATATATTTTTTATCAAAATTTTAATATTTTTATTTGGGTATGTCTGTTTGTAATATTAAAATCTCAAAGAGTCTTTAATCTTCTTCCAAAAACAATATTTAATTTGGGGATACATTAAAAAACAGCAATTTTAATATCAGCATTATTTTTAAATAAATTATGAATCTGACAGATCAAAATCTCAAAAGGTGAAGTTATTCCACAAAGACCATTGTCCTATTGTTATCGCTGAAAACAAAACACAGATGGCAGTAGTGTCTCGTTATTTAATATTTTCATTGCATGGTATTGTTGGACAGAACATTGTTGAATGTTATCTATTTCATTGAATATGATGAATTCCAAACAAAGAATGTTACTGTTCTTCAGACGTGTTCAAAACATACTTCGATGACAATGACATTTTAAAAATACAAGACATGTGTTATTTATTTAAACATCTTAACCACTCCGACCCGTAAGCGTGTTTACACGACAATATAACAATAGCGGTCAAGTACAATACAATAAGTACAATTAGTGTTCCCACAGAAATCGTTATAACTCTGTCATTGTTCTAGTGACAACCCTAAAACAAAAAGTAGAAGATCCATATTGATTCAAGCTTCACATTTCTATTCAACGTTGTCCATAGAAGTACATAAAAAAATACTTATTTTGTAGAAACAGTTTTCACCCGCCAAACCACCTACGCGCCATTAGACATTGTTAATTTTTTAAATATTTGTTAAATATTCTTGTATGATATGGTGAGGTGACACAATTGTTTATTAAACATTTATACAATAGAAGAAGTGTTTTTTTTACATAATCCGTGATTTTATTTCGTTTTCACATAAAAACATCATGTGAGTAATTTTTACAATTTTTTTATGTTTGCATTCTAAATTTTAATATTTACAAATGTTAATATTTATTTGTAATATAACAATTTGAAAGCTTATTTGATAATGTTTCAAAAACAGTTTTTAGTATTCGACTACGTTCAGAAATGTTTCATTTATAGAGCTTTAATTGTAAAGCGGAAATAACACAAAGTTTTTATAAATCTGACAGTTTGTTTAAGACAAAAACTTGCATATTCGCTAAATACCCGAGTGGTTAATATGACATAAATAAAATGTGTGTTTGCAGTTCCACGGGGGTTACAGTGAGACGGTGCTGTTTGAGTGGTGGAACTTCAACTCGGCCGGTGGCCTCTTTGGTTCCATCGTGGCCATCTTCGTCATGGCCGTACTCTACGAAGGGTGAGCTCTCTTTTCTATGGGTGCTTTATCTTGTTGCGTTTCCTTCTTCTTTTGCCTACGTTTTGGACAGCATTACAGTGAAGATTGTGGTGAAGTGTATTATTATTTATTTATTTGATGCAATATATTTACATTTTATACACAATTCAATGATGTTGGCCTCACTGGATGGTTTACCCGTGCTGAGGCATGTTGGACTAACCTCACCTCTTAAACCCGGGCACCCCTGATAAGTCACAAAATGTAGCTATCTGCTAGAGGTTGTTTGGTCTTCTGTTATTTTATATTTAAAATCATTCAACTCAAACACTTTATTTCTCATTATGAATCTCTATGTGTACAGCCCTTTACATTAAACTTTTCATGTCTATGCCACTTCATAGTGAAATATTGTAATGAATTTAGCATCTATAATATATTTTGTCTGTGGTCACGTCAAATTTCTATTTATCAGTTTATAAAACGGCTTTTAGCAAGCTCATTCTTTCATTCTCTTCTCAGACTTAACTTCTAACCTTATCGACTCAATTAAGTTCTCTTTTTAATTGCCAGTCAGTCTCTCTCTCATTGTTACTTTTATTTGAGAATATATTCACCCACTTCTGACACCACATGAAGTAGCGTCCTGGTGTGGTCTAGTGGTTATGACGCCTGACGTAGTGACAACGAAATCAGGAGACTCGGGTTCGAATCCCGGTGCCGGGCCCAGAGGTGACCTATGGCAGAGGTGCTGGTTATCCAATGAATGGTTCCCAGGGTGGCGGTACCCATACCCCCTGTCACATAAATATTATGTGACTGGTGCAGTTCTTGCCTATTTGGTTATTTTGTCTATGGTAATTTTTTTGGAGACTGGCAATTTTTCTTGGGAAGAAAAAGGGGGGTTTGTTTATGGTCACTTCCTCCCCGACAGCTTGTGGGCAGCTGTTGGTGAATTAGTCACTCACTAGACAAGTGTTTTAATCTCCGATAAACATGTAAATCAGAGTTTATTTTTTCGCAAAAAGGACGCGGGGTGTTTTTGAGTAACACGAGTGGTTCGTGCGCAGTGCGCTTTTTGGTGGATGTGTAAATCCCACTTAGTTTTTCCCGTGGTGGCAGTTGGCCATTTGGGTGGTCATGTTTTTGGGACTCGTGGCTTTGAAGTGAATGGTGGCTGGATTGCCTGTGTGACCCCGCGTCATGAAGTCCAGAATGGTTGAGAAACCGTAAAACTGAAATTGTAATTGAAACCGTAAGTCTTGCAGACTGGTTGGGCCACGTGCCTTTCGGTTGGAGATTGTTGAGACAGCCTGAGGCTGGAGACGCTCCTTGGAGGTGTAGCGGCCTTCTTCCCAAATAGAAGGAAGACCTAGGCGCCCTGGATTCCGCGCCGTCCCCGGTTGATGAGGCCGGAAGTCCCGTCCCGGGAGCGTTTCTCTCTACGAACCAAGTTTTCGTTCGTCATCCGGTGTTTTCCGACAATATTCGGCTTCGTTTAGTTAGCTTAGCGTGCCCAGGAGTCCATCTGGTATGTTTATGTTTTGTATTCTTAATATTACGTTGGTATAAATTTGCACTCCCATGTTTGTTTTTTTTATGGCTACAATATAGTTTTATAAAGTTCATTTTCTTTTATTCTCTGATTTCCTACCTACTTGACAGAAAACTAGTCCCATAATCCTGAGCTATGGTCTCTGCTCTGCCGCAGTCTTTACATTACACCCCTTCCAAATTTGTGATAAGTTCTGGTCACTGAACACAGCTGTAACCATTACTAGCAACATTTCGATTTTGAAGAGTAAAAACATCATTATACTGGATTTTATCATATTGAAGTTGTTTAACAACAATGCGTGTTA
This sequence comes from Limnephilus lunatus, assembly GCA_917563855.2. Classification (NCBI taxonomy): domain Eukaryota; kingdom Metazoa; phylum Arthropoda; class Insecta; order Trichoptera; family Limnephilidae; genus Limnephilus; species Limnephilus lunatus. Next base: position 50,808,849 of record OU830596.1, on the reverse strand, counting down.
TATTTGCAGACTTAAATACTACCGGGAGCACCTGTTCTGGCGTACCTACAACAACCTGCAGTACCGCTCGGTGCAGCCTCCTGAGGAGAAGGCCACTCCCGCAGACCAGGCCCGTGTCGTACAGTGAGTACTGCTACCTCTTTATATGCTCTAGTCCCAATGGCAGCTAATGGGCAAACTCTGGCAATACAGAACATTTTAAACAAGAGTGGTCCAAGATGGGGTCCCTGTAGCATTCCATTCTCTATTCTAGAAGAACAAATAAACTACTGTCAGTATGCGTATGGAAGTACATCAAACCTCTGAATATACTAGTAGCACACTTTGGTAACACGGAAAACTCTGAACAAAAGTACCAACCAAAAGTAGGAACCCTGTTGCGTTCCATTCTCTAGTGTTCGAACAAATAAACTTCTATATATGTATATTATATAGTCATTGCATTTTTATTAGTCACACACTGGCCAAACTAAATGTTATGAACAAAAGTGGTCCAAGATTGGAGCCCTGTGGTATTCCATTCTCTGATCTATAAGTACTAAAGATAGTTTTGATGGGTCTTTTATCAAGGGGACTCTGAATTTTAACCAAGACTCTACCAAACTTTTTTGTTGTCAGAAACAAGCAGGAACCATTTGAGCATCATGTTAATTTTTTTTATTACAATATGTATTTCATAATTTGCAATTTGTTTAATCATATATAAATAGAATTCGTTTTTATTGCATTCATTATACATTGGTTCTTTCTCTACCAATTCCATGCTCTGCACTGCCTGCCGTTTTTTTTTATCCATCAGAACTGCATTGTGTAGTTATGCCAAACATTTAAAAAACTATCGTAATATATTGTCTTAAGTATGCTCTTTACAGAATAAAATATTAGTCAACATTACAAGATTTAAATCAAGGTTAGATGGTCAAGCAGTCAATTCTCTATCTAGCTAAGTCCACTATCATTGCTCAAGCAATATTTTACGCTTAGTGTGACCACCGTCACATTAAGCGTAAAAAATTACTCTTGCTAATATTTTAAAGCATAACTTGTAAAAAGCGTTTTCGCCATCTATGAAAGAGGAGATAGTGAGTTCTTTTACTGCTTGAGAATGTAGCTCTAATGTCCTGTGTGTGTTTTCACAGTATGGTGGGAGAAGTGTTCCGAAAGCAACCGTAAGTCTCTGCGATAATATAATTTCTGCATGCTTTTCTTTAAACAAGATGTCCAAAATGCACTCACTTCGACGGGTAATAATTATATGATAGCACAAGCACAAAAGTTGAATAACTGTCTTCAAAACTCCATAGTCTTACCTATCTCTTTATATAATATTATAAAGAAGAATTTCTGTGTGTTTTTTTTATATAAATCTACAGTTTTATTCAGAGATTGATGAAATTTTGCACACTTTGCCCAAAAAAATGATATTTCTTCAAAACCATCCCCTTTTCCCACCCCTTAACCCCGCATGCCTCGGGCATATTCTGTTAGGTCAGAAAATTTTCGCTTTGCAATAAAATCCAAATAAATGGAATATTTTTTAACATAGCCAAAAACTAAAACCTGTTTTTAAAAGGTCTTGAAATACGATTTTATGTTTGGTTATTAGAAATAAACATATCCTTTTTGAAATATTCAAATTTTGAATGCAAACATGAAAAAGTTGAAAAAATTGCTCAACTTACATTTTTTCTAACTAAATTTACTGAATAATTACGGAAAAATAAAAATACACCTTTATTTTATTATTTATTTGTTATAGAAAAATTTATTATAAACGTTGTAATCATCTCACTTTTTTGTCATTTCTTAAAAAAATTATTTAAAAAAAAATTCACAAATATTCATAAATTTTTCTCAAATTGCGGCTGGAAACTTTGGTTTCATAGAGGTGCACATTTTAATTATTATGTGATTAACTTCTTAATTAAAATATGAAGTGTGGTGTTTTCTCTTTCTAACACTGTTGAGATTATATTTTTCACCATGACAGTAAGGGAGACACAATGATTTCTATAAGACCTAGCTGAAAGCCCGGACAATGCCGGTAATTTCAGCTTGACCACTCTGATATGTAAGCGGATATATACAATAATTAGCAGTCAAGTACAATAAGTGTGTTTCCACAGAAATCGTTATAACTCCCTTATTGTTCAAGTGACATCCCTAAAAAAAAAAGTAGAAGCTCCATAATTAATCAAGCTGCACTTCCCCATTCAAGTTGTCAATAGAAATAAATAAAAAGACCTATTTTGTCAGATACATGGTAGATACTGTTATTTTTTTATTAAATATTCGTGTATGAAATGGTAAAAAAGTGAGGTGACTAAATTGTTAATTATCCATTTATACGATAGAATAAGTGTTGTTTTTTTTTTAAATAATCCGTGATTTTAGTACTGTTTTCACATAAAAACATCACGTGAGTCATTTTAACATTTTTTTATGTTTGCTTTCTAAATTTTAATATTTACAAATGTTTATATTTATTTGTAATATAACAATTTGAAAGTTTATTTCATAAAATTTCAAAAACAGTTTTTTGTATTCGGCTACGTTCAGAAATGTTTCATTTATAGAGCTTTAATTGTGAAGCGAAAATAACACAAAGTTTTTGTAAATCTGACATCGTTTAAGACGAAAAACGTGCATATTCGCGATAGATCGGAGCGGTTAAAACGATTGAATTTCAAACAATAAATGTATATTTAATGCTAGTACTATCATGTAGAATCGCCTCTGGAAGTTAGTGCACTTGACACCCGGACACCTTGTATGCACTGCACTTGTATTACTGTTATTTTCCCTTAGAACCCTCACTGTAGAAATCCCTGCACTGGCCAACTTTTACAATTATACTCTAACAATTATAAATATTTCAATTTTTAATTTTTAGTTTAAAAAAAAAATAATAATAATTTTAGTAGTCTTGAAATGTTAGCCTTGCTTTTTGTATGCCTTGTTGCTAATTATGTTTTTTTTAAATAAATTATGTGAATACCAAACAAGTTGGTTTAGCGAGTAAGGCTGGGGTCACACAGCAATGTATTGCATGTTTTTTTGCAGTATAAATCTTATTGAATAAACAGTGCTAGGGTCTAGGAGGGGGCGCAAACCCGGGCGCCTTCCCCGAGCGGCAGTTTTAGGGGGCGCCAAAATCGTAATTTCTATGTTTAATTAAAAATAAAAACTTGAATCACAGAGCACCCCTTCCAGCGCACATTGTTCTATCGTCGATTTTGAACGCATGCATAGTGGACGTGATGTCTCTGCCCGGGGAATCCCCGTCACTTCTAGAACTAGGAGCTACAAGAGCTGAGCCGAATAAACCCAAGTGGTCGAACGTCAAGCGAAGCGACATTCACTCACCTCATGAGAGGGAGCGTCACTCTTCGAGAGGGGCGCCACTATTCAAGTTTGAAAAAGTCGTAGATCCGGGGGTGAAACAGTAGAAGCATTCACACGACGTTTTTCCTATAAATATTGTATTTTTATTCAAATGTGATTAGGTTAAGTGGATAACTACCTACCTTAATATCTCACAAAAAGAAAAAAAAATAACATTGGATAAAACTCAAATAAGCACTACCCACAAAAACTAATGGAAACGGAATGATTCCAAAAACCAAAGAGACATCATTTATTTTTCAGGTGGAAAAAAGCTTTCTGAAAATGAGCATCCTTCTATTTAATTACCCATGTATTTTTGGCTGCTGAATTTGGTAAAATTATCAAAAAAATTCCATCACGTAAGGTTTTTCCGAAAAATACTGTGGGATTGCCTATCTTAAGGCGCAAAATGGGGTTTATTGCCGAAATATATTTTTTTTATTAGTTCCAACTTATTATAAGATAATATTATGTTTTATAGACTGAAACAAAAGATTTAGTAACTCATGAGGATAAAATTAGTAGCTAGCGTTGAATCATATATATCGGGATTTTCCATAGTGAGTATGATGAGAGAATGCCGGAATTTCCAAGGTGCCCACTCCCTTCCACTCCCTTTCATTTATTTATTTCTATTCCAACATTTCAAAAATGAGATTAGAAAGGATTGGACCGATAATTATGTGTCTAATCCTTTCTAATTTCAATGTTCCCGATTTGACATTACGTATTTGAATTCGAAGTCGAAGAAATATTCTCTTCGATTATCCGCTCTGCATACCCAAGTATCTTATAGCTCTTTAATAAAAACTGGAGCTTGGATAGCTGGTAGACCACTGCCCTGATAAGTCCATAAGCAGGCGGCACTATTAATTCTGAGCTCTTGACTTTGAATAGCTGTAGTATTTATATGCCTCTAAATCTCGGTATTACCGACAGTACTACATTACCGCTACAAGTGCCGTCTGTTAATTACATGGGAACATTGTTAATAAGGGTAAATTATTTTATTTAATTTTTTTGACTATTTTTAAGGTTTTTAAAGCGCACAAATTAAAATATGTATTTATAATGGAATGTTTAAACTTAGTTTTTTCTTTGTTGAAACTATGGCTTGTCTCTTTTAAATGGTTAGCAAACTCGGAATAGTTATTATTTTGTAAACAAAGTTCATATTCCCTGATTCTATTTTTAAAATTTCTAGTAGTCATGCCTACATACTGTACGTCACAATCATTACATTCCAAAGTGTATATCCCTTATTAACAATGTTCCCTTGTAACGTTGACTACTCCCACCATTGTTCCCCTCCCATAAAATCACCTAATTAAATTTATTAATTTCAGTACTTGTATAGAATTTTTACGTTAGTTTTAAGAGTGCTAGTGAATGACACGGATGTGTCAAAATCGCTAGGAAAAAAAATTAAAATTTAAGTAACAAATGTACATGGAAAGTAAATCCCTTAAAAACTAACAGCCTTACAAAAAAATAACTACAGCACGACCGATGACCTGTGTTTTTGTAGCAACATCCGTACAACAAATTTACACTAAAACATGAAATTCTACCAATAAAGAATTTCACGCTAAAACAGATTTTAAAGTTTGGCAACAGTGCAATTTTTAGTAATGTTCATACAAAATTGTTGTTTTCAATGTTTTCATTCATGGCCGCTAGATGGGGGCGCCGGCGCATTCGCTGTTCGCAGTGAAAACATAATTTAAGCCGCGGAAGATTATTTGCGTACGGCGATGTGCTTCGTAATATTACCAAAGTGATCGTAATTTTTATTAATATGACTAATTCACTCTTATATTCATATAATTGATATATTTACCGTGTTTTTTGTGGTTTTCCATAAGTTTTAGTGAAGTTATAATAACAATAATTGTACTTTCAAAGTTGAAATGTCAAAAAGTTTTTTATATGATACATAAAAATTCATATTTACATTTAATGATATTTATTTTATGAGAATTTCATAAAAGTGGTGGTTTTTCTAAATATTAATATCAAATTCACGTGTTGGTAAGCTTATCAAAGAAATTAACATCTTTAGTGGTGCAAGAAATGTGTTGAAATGTCAGAGATTTTTTAAGGTTATTTTTTTGGCATCAAAAAAAACTTTGAAATTTTTTATAATTTTTTTATTCTATGCACGAGGAAAAAGTGAGGTGACAGTTTCATTTCAAATTCATTATATAAAAGGTCTGTATTTTTTAAATATTTCTGTACACTTTCATCAAAAATGTTTTGGTAAGAAATTATTTTACACATTTTTCCGTGTTTAAATCTTAAAATATGGCATTTTTTTTAAACTATACTGTATTTCAAATACACAAATCTAATAGGTAATTTTATCTGGTTTTTAAAAATGGTATTTGTTTTTACGGCACCTTCAAAAATAAGAAATATATCTATAGAACATTCAAAATACTTTGGAAAATTCCAAATTTCGTTCAGACATCATCCCTAAAACAAAGATAAACTAGCCCCCCATGCTGTGTAAACGGTGTGTATTTTTTTCCAAGAACATTTTTTTAATTAGTAATGTTTTCACATCCGCGGCCGTTTGTCAATTAAATAAATTTTTCACGGGGTTTTTTAGTAAGGCCGTAAATGTCTAATAATGTGTTAATGTATCTTTTGCAGGCCTTCGATGTGCAGTCGTGCGCACGCATGGCAGACATGCCTCCACGCCGTGCAGGTGAGCGTGTCATACCTGCTCATGCTGGTGTTCATGACCTACAACACGTGGCTCTGCCTGGCCGTGGTGGCGGGAGCAGCGTGCGGGAATTTCCTCTTCGGCTGGAAGAAGTCTGTCATAGTGGACGTGACGGAGCATTGCCACTGACCGGGCCGGCCGCAGTCCGATGTAGAGCTCGCCACCACCCCCATGACTGAGGTGTCCAGCGTGCTTGACAACCTGTGAACGCTTTGCACCTAGATGGCCAGATACTGAATCGTGTGAACACGTCACTCCTGAATAGCCAGTTACTTGTGAACACGTTGTACCTAAATGACCACAGAAACAGTAAATGACAATTTGTGAAACAACTGCTCTTCAATGACCACAGTAATTGACAATATTAAGAACAAGTGTTGCTCTTGAAATGCTGCAGTAACAGCTGTGACAACTTGTGAAAGATTTATAACTGAATGACCATAATTTCTGATAACTTATACCTAAATGGCCACAGTAACAGTAACCGACAACTTGTGAACAAGTACACAATTACTGACAATATGAGAACGTTTTGGACCTGACTGACCACAGTAACAGTAACTGGCAAGTTGTGAACGTGTTGCATCTTTATGGTGGCAGTGACTGACTATGTGTGAGTACGCCACGTTGACGTGGCACAGTGTGAACTCAATGTGACAGTGTCCAGTGCTCTTGACCACACGTGGTGAGCGTATCTGACGACATGTGAACACGATCTGATTTGTTTGTGACAACATGTGAACCTAACACATTGTATTGTGTCTTAAGTTTAGCTCATTTGTGATTTGATTTGGCTGTAGAATAATAAAAATATCTGCTTCGGTGTACAAATAGGGTTGCTCTAATTTGAGTGCATTTATAAGAATCATTGTTCGCTGTTATGATGTAAGTATGTATAACGTCCTATTACTTTAATTTTACTATGAATTAAGATGGCAGAATAATAGTCAAGAGACTATAACAGGTGATGAAGAAGAAACATTGAACAATAGGTCACACAAATTTATAGTCCGCTTTCATACGTCAGCTGCACAGTGGTACAGCTAGTCGCTAGAGTGGGCCAAAGCAAAATGTTCAATCTTCTGCCTAAGTTTTCTATCGTCGCAACATGTTCTTAGAAGAGAAAATTCACATATTATCTTTCTTGGTACGTTTCTTTCTTTTAACCCGTCAGGCTAATTGTTCGCTTTTTGGAACAACTCATATAGGTCTCATAGAAATCATCGTCTCTCCCTTACTATCATAGTGAGAAATATGATATAAATGGTGTTGGAAAGAGAAAACACCACACCTTATATTCAAATATAAAAGTTAACCACAAAATAAGTCAAATGTAGACCTTTATGAAACCAAAGTTTCAGATCGCAATTTGAAATATTTTTATGAAACTTTGGGATTTTTTATTCATTATTTTTACTTGAAATGACAAAAAAGTGAGGTGACAATAACGTTTATAATACATTTGTCTAATAAAATATTAATGTTTTATTTTTTTTGTTCATCAGTTATTTTAGTTATTAAAAATGTAAGGTGAGCCATTTTTTAAATTTTATTATGTTTGCATGCAAAATTTTTATATTTCAATAATTATATGTTTATTTTGATCTATAAAATTAGAAAGCATATTTAATCACCTTTCAAATACAGTTTTTTAGTTTTCGGATATGTTCAGAAATATTCCATTTATACCCTCTGACAAAATATGGTCGAAGCCTGAGGGGTTAAAAATATGAAAATATCTTCTCTGAATAAAATTGTCAAAAAATAATTTCAGCTTTCACGATTAGAGCAGCCCTAAAAAAATTCCTTTCATGTTTACATAATATGTTAAATAAAAGTATTAACTCTAAAACAAAAGCTCACTTTTCTTCCACCTGGAGTCAGCTTGTCTTTATATTTAAAGCAGAGTCTCCTGCGACCGTTTCCCACAAACAATACCTCAAACATTATCACAAATAATTTGTTTGAAGGGCGTGCCTGTCCACATTTTGTTTGTAGACGAAATGTTTATGCTTACGGTCGCACTCTAAATCTTGTTTTTCCCTGTTACCTCTACATGTAGCATCTACGTACAATCTTATCGCTAAAAACGTAAGCATCTCTTCCTCAACATTGCCTAGACGTCAAACGTCAAGTGTGCGGTGCGTAGATACGTTTTCACCACAGACCACTAAACAAAATGTGTGTAGACAAGCCCACCGCACCCCAATGTTTCAACATACGGAGGAGATGAAATGTGTACAAAAACAATTATGTTTGCGCTAATGTTTATGGTAATGTTTGTGAAAACTGTCGAAGGAGACCGCACCCATTAGTTGTTAATGTTGACAATAAGATAAAACACAATAATATGTAACTAAATAAAAACTAACTGTCAAGTCATTTCTCCACAAAAGGAAAAGAGTACAGACCGCCACATAACTCTGTCTCTGTCTTGGCACACACTCCTTGCTTCATTCACATTAATGCATCATCTCATACATACCTCTATTCAAACAGATCAAATTTATATTATTTTTAACAATCTACAGTGGTTTTGGTCTCAAATAATATGTATTTTTATATCAATTTATTGATTGAATTATACCACAATATTTTTTTTTGTAAACTTAATTTTAACCTTTTTTTAAATTAATTTTCCATCGATGATTTGGTGATCCGACAATTGATCCCCCACAGTTGGACCCCTGAAATTATAATTATTATAAAATTATAATTTTTTTTGGCATTATTTAGCAATTTCAAACCTAAAATCGACCTTAAAAATACCTTTTAATAGTAAGCTGGTATGGATATCAAATGAATTTATTTACAGTGTTGATTTTTGTACTTATACATTGGTAACAATATAAGTAGTTTTATCCTTGATGCATTTGAATGAAAGTATGTTTTATATTTTTGTTATTCGGCGGTACTTTCTGCACACTGACATTTAGTTATATTTCCTAGATATACCATATTTTTCCAAAACTGACTGCATTTTGTATAAAAGTATGCTGGGCAGCCAACTGTCGGGAGATCAAGTGTCAACTGTGAAAATTTGACCCCATTTAAAAAATATATATGTACATATTTGTAATATTGACCTCTGTGACTTTTAGTGTTAACCACTCGAGTGACAGTGTGATTTTTAACTTTTTCCTCCTATTGCTCATGAATAGTTTCCGCTGACATTAAAAAATCATACCTCCGTATTTTAACATGGAAAAATTGAAAAAAATTTTTTTGAAGCATCTAAGGAAAATTCGCCTAAAACTGGCAGCGAAGCAATCCGAGGTATTTTAAATGGTGCCGTATTGTGGCAAAAAGCGCTCCAGTGGTTATACATATATCATGAAAACATTGTAACTTCTAATTTAAACAGAGTGTTAATATATTGCTTGTTATACAAATAATGTTAGGAGAATTATGAATAAAGAAATAAATTAAGACAAGATGAAAAAATGATAAAAAGATAAAATTTTTAAGGCTTTTCAATAGGTACAGTAGGGTGCTTCTGCTAGGGAAATTTTTTTTTTTCAAACTTTCTATGCGCCACCCTTTCATATGTTTCCAAATATCTAAAAAATTACACAGTTTTTTTTTCCAATTTTTTAATGGGGTTTTAGGATTGCTACCAGCTGTGTAAATTGTATGGGGTTTGATCAAAAAGTATAAGACGTTGGTATCTGAACTGAGTATTTATTTTAAGCAATTTTTTATTATAAAATGTAGTTTAACCCAAGGTTAAAATTGGTGAAATTATTATATGTTATACATGCGAGCTTGTAGGCGCCATTTTATGTCACAATTGTAAATTCAGTTGTAAGAACAAAAAGTAAGTTATCACTCAAAGACTTTTATTGCGATACTAACACGTTTAAATGCGAATAATGAGAGGGTTGTGTTTAACCTTTCTATGGCCTATTTAATTCGTCAGTGACATCTTTGCTCTGCCATACGATTCTGTATCTTTTATGGATACAGTTTCGATTCCACACGTAATCTCCTGTCAAATATGTGTGATTGTCTATGGCTTGCAATTGCTTTTTCTACGGACTAATATTTTAGCGGATTGGTTTATTTATGATGTCAGCTATCGTATTTCAACTAGTAACACGAAACGCTGCAAGTATACATGATTATTTATTCATTTAATGTATGTTTAAAAGTTATATACCATGGATTTGACATGTGCGAAGTTTCAATCTAAATATGCATGAATTACTTATTATTATTAGCCCAAATTAAGAACCTAATAACCTATTTTGTGCACGTAAATATTTGTTTCATGTAGTAATTGCTGAAAAGAAGTGTAATTCCCATAATCCGTGCCTAAAGTGCGGCTGTTAGTGGTATAATTAATGTATATCGTCCCCAAATATTCAATTATTCTATACGTGTATACTGCCTCAATAGCTTTGCCTTAAATAGGTTCTTAATTTGGGCAAAATAAGCAATTTATGCGTATTAAGATTGAAACGAAACTTCGCAAATGTCAAATCTATGGTATACAACTTTAAACGAACATTAAATTAATGAATAATCATGCATTTTGTGTTTTAAACTAGTTGAAATCAGCCCATAAAAAAAAAATTGTAAGCCACATAGACAATCACACAAATTTGACAGGAGATTTCGTGTGGAATCGATTCCGTATCCACAAAAGATAAAGAATCGCTGAAGTGCTTTTGAGAAAAAATCATTGCTCTAAACGTCGCATATTTTCAAAACTCATCCTAAAGTTGCATATTTTCAAAACTTTTATCAATATTAGCAATTTTAAAATTTATTTAAATGAAAAATAAAAAAAATTGTGTATGTTTTTTGGCTATTGAAAGCATTTACAAGGGTGCCCCTATAAAAAAGACAAACTTTTACTTTTTTTAAACATCGTAATGTGCAGTGTCACAACTAGAGTTGACCCAAAACACAGCAGCAAACATAAATACATTGCTAACATAGAGAACATCTGTAAAAATCTTTTGAATATCCAAATTCCGTGTTTGGTTTCTTTTTTTCTAAAAACAATAAGTTAGCACAAGACGAAGGGCTGGTTTTTAGTGATGATTCACAAAAGGACATCACTGTCCGAAGGGAATGTATATGCATCAATACACACAAACTAAGTAGGTGTTGTTTACATCTACTCTAATTGTGCAATCTATGTTATGTTTAGATGTTTAATTATAATAAGTTATTTTTTGACCAGTGACTGAGTACTTGCTCCGAATGTGGTTGATATTAAAAATAATAAAAATGAAGTTATTCAAACAAAGTTTTATTTTTTTGATTCAGTTGCAGCGTAGAATTGTTTTATTTAAAAAAAAAAAACGTGGGACTAGTACCTATGTGCTAAAATATTTACAAAATATACAAAAACATTATAAATATTTAATAAAAAGATATAAGAACAAAAACATATGAAAATATGTAAGGTAACTACAAATATACTGAGTAAGAAATTTCAAAACATATTTTAAAAGATTTATCCTCAAAGCAGTAATCGCTAATATAGGGGAGATTAGGGTATATCGTACCGGTTGATAAATCGTATTTCGGGTCCTGCCTAAGGTGATTTTGTGTTCAAAAGTGTGTTAGTTTTTTCTCAAATTACATTCAGTTGACATGTTTATATTCTATAATTTGCTATTGCAAAATCATATTTATCAAGTGTATTGTTACATGTTCTACTGTCATTATTTCATAGAAACTTAGAGTACGCTAATACGATTTAGCTTCTAGCTAAGTTTCTATGAAATAATGATGATTACAGTAGATACGATTTACCGTAAGTTGTTTTCTTGTTTCTAATTTTTTTTTTTTTTCAATTTGAGATGACATTGAAAAGAAAGTACATCTGTGGTCTAACGCAGATTTATAAGTTTTTTTATTCCCCTAATTGGGTAGATACATATTACACTCAAGCCATGGAAAAACGGCTGCGGGTGAATGCTGGGAAACTAGTAACACAATATCAGGTTTCACAATTAGTGAATGAGAGCTATGAACTTTCAGCTACAATTGGAAATGCCGTGAATGGTTTCAAAAGTTCAGGTACTTGGCCAACAAGTAGGCACGTCTTTCAGGACCACCACTTTGTTGAGTTTGAGCTCTAAGGAGTTCAGAACAACAACCACAAAAGATCTCACCAGAACTTTTATTACCACTTTTACCACCAGTGACCTCGTCAGAGCCTTCGTTGCCATCACCACCACCAGTGGCCTCATCGGAGCCTTTGTTACCACCATCACCACAATTGGGGCAGACAAATTCAAATGCGTCGACATCTTTCAACTATCAATTCACGAGATTTCTCCAGTACCAAAGAACCAAGGAAAAAAGAACATGCACACAAAAGGCTGCTGAAATAACTACAAATCCGTGTAAAAATGAACTAGAAGTTGCTGCTGGCAGACGCTCAACTGTTGAAATTCCCAAATTAAAAATTGAGATAAGGACAAATAAGATTAATAAAAAAAAAACTGGTAAAAGCCCATCAAGGGTAGAAAGTGTGCTCGACAAAAACAAGACCAAAAATTGCAATAGTATCTTGTGATAGTGAAGATGCTATCAGTATTGTCATGTTGAATGATTCAGATACGGATGTTGATGATGATGATGATGATGAAAACGTATGCCACTTAGGGGAGAGTATGGTATATCGTACCACTTTGCACTTAACTCTCAATACAATATGATGGAAACGGATTAGAGAAGCGGAGTCAGGTTCAAATAAATGCCTGTTTTATTGGGAACAATGCGTATTTAATTCATATTTTACATGCATCTGGAAGGTTTTCAAATTAAAAGTTTTATAAAAAATTATTTTTAAAATACTGTAGAGTTAAGTGCAAAATGGTACGATATACCATACTCTCCCCTATACCAACAACTAAACTGAATACGTATTTATAAAATGAATGGCATGCAACTGGATGGGATTCATAGCCATAACACGATAACTATAAAAGTAGTTATATTAAAAAATATATGAATCGGAAATATCGACATTTGTTTTGTAATAATTAAACATAGTTAGGAATGCAAAAATCGTCCAACCCCAAAAAGATGAAATTGAAAAAAGGTCATTTGAAAACTTGAATACACATAAGCATTTTTCGACTCTTCAGAAGTGAATATCAGTGTTTTTACATTCAAATTGAAAAAAGTCTCAAACAAAATCAAAGCTTAAAAAAAATGGAATATTGAACATGAACAAAAAATAAATGAACTTTGAAGAATGTAAATGAACAATGTAATACAAAATATGGGATAAAATCTCTGAACTATATTGCCTAGACACTATATATAATTCGCTTCCAGATATGTACAAAGCAATCCAGCAAAATAAAAAATAAAACAGAGTAATGCTTTAACCCTAGATCACAAACCTTCGTAGAATCGACGACGCAGGATTAAAAAAACCCCCATAACTTTTACGCGTGCGACCGTAATTCTTTCATACTCTGGCTAATCTCAATCGGCCCTTTACTTCTGCGACAGACGGTAGTGCGGACGATGGGGGGAGGTTAGTGATAATGTTGGAGTTTTACCTACCATTAAAACTCTTATTATGTTGTCTTGCTCATCCAGAATATATATATAATGTGAGATATCGCGCTTATTTCTCGCTAGCGCCAGTCGTATCTGTTGCTATATCTTGAATTTCCCGCCTTCCTTTTGTAGCTCCCTTCAGTTGTATAATTGTCACCTTGCAGTTGGCGTCCTGAGACGCCATTTCCTTCAATTTGGACTCACCAAGCAGAGCTTGAATATATATTCTGGATGAGCAAGACAACATAATAAGAGTTTTAATGGTAGGTAAAACTCCAACATTATGTGTGTCGTTGCTCATCCAGAATATATATATAATGTGAGAAGTGTTTGTTATCGCTTGGTGACAATTCTAAAGCCAAAATTGTGACTATTACTGTATTGCTTGAAATAACTTGGTCAAAGACTGAGAGTGAATGGGTGGATTCAGCACCTCAACATTGAGACCTCTGATCTGCTTTCTATAATATTTCTTGAAAGTGTTTTCTGAACGCCAGTTTCCTCTTTCCAAAATGGTGTCTATAGGACACTCTTCCAGCCAACTCCTTGAGGCTACTGCTGATCTCAAACTCCCAGGGGAGGCATCAATCCCAGCGTCCTTCAAAATTGTTTTAATCCATCCACCAATAACAGTTCTCGAGGCTGGCCTGGCAGGCCCCAATGTGGAAATAAACAGACATTCAACACCAGCTTCGTGTCTCCTGTTCTCACCCAAAGACATAAGCTTTCTCAACCAAAATATAGGATCTATATTACAATCCTCTGCTTTGCAAAGTTTCCAACCAGACTGTCTATGTGTAGAGGTGTCTGTTTTAGAACCAAAAATTGGCCATAATATAATGTGATCATCATTGTCCACAAGATTATCAGGAGATGTATGTAGTAAAGTCAGATCATGTACTCGTCTTCCTGATGCCAGAAGTAAAATCACAGAACATCTACGAGATGCTTCGAAAAGAGTCAGGTCCTTTGGAGGATTTTTACAAAGCCAAGATACCAAGTATCCTGGATCCCAAGTAAATGCTCTAGGCTTCTTATTTGCAGAATTTCCTATACCTCTCATCACTCGCTTGACCAAGGGATGATTACTTATCCTCAAATCGCCGTTGGGGTCACACAAAACCGACACTGCAGACTTGTGAAGTGCTATAGTACTGGGAGCCAAGCCTTTCTTCACCCTTAAGTATGCCAAAAACTTTGCCAGCTGAGATTCCGAAGGGTTATTAGGATGCGTATTATTAATGGAGCACCATTCCTTCCAGCTCTTCCATGCCATGTGATAAGTTGAAAGCGTAGATTTGCGCCAACCCGCATTCAACAGAGCTTTCTCTTGCTGTGACCAATCGTTCAATGCTTCACTCCACCCCCAATCTTCCACAACTGTAGTTGGAGCTTCTGGACCTGTTGAGGATGAAGTCCTGTCGATAAGTCTATCAAGTTGTCGACCAACATGGGTATTATGTGAGGTCAGTCTAGGGCTCTTCTCTTTAGGTCTGGTAACCAAAACACTTTTGGCCAATTTGGGGCTATGACCAGGTACACCCCTGATGACTTGTTCAGGTGTGCAAGCACTCGTGGCATTAAACAAGGGGGAGGAAAGATCCATGCCAAGGGGAAATGCCAACTCCTGCTGAACGCGTTGTGAAACATCGCTCTCTTGTCTTGGGAATCTATCGAGACATACTGATCCACGACGTGAGCCCTCGAAGAAGCGAATAGGTCCACTACTGGATTGCCCCACTTGTGAAAAACAGCTCTTACCGCTGGGGGAAGAAGGTGCCATTCTGGTAATGTCATCCCTCGGGATAGATGATCCGCGAGGCCATTGTAGCGTCCTGGCAAATATTGGACTTGTAAAGCGATTCTGCGCTTGTCCAAAAGAGCAAGAATCTGAAATGTCAGATGAAGGAGACCCATCGACTTGGTGCCTCCCTCGTTCCTCAAGTAGGCTACGACTGTCCTATTGTCTGATTGAATGAGTAACGAAGAACTTCTCAAATTCTGAGTCACAGATGTTAAGGCATTTAAGATTGCTGTCATCTCCTTTATGCTGCAATGTCCCCCCCTCTGACTGTCTGTCCAACAACCCGACAGAGGTACATCGTCGATCAGGGCTCCCCAGCCGTGATCCGCCGCATCCGTAGTCAGAAAGTGTGTTGGGCTGGGAACATGAAGAGTTGAAACATGATCTAAGTTGGTCATCCACCATTTCATTTCCGACAAGACCTCCTTCTTTATCGGGGACTTCTGCTGAGGGGTCAGCTTCAGCATTAACTGCAACTGTAATTGCATCAGCCGAGTATGGAGTCGACCTCTGGGGACCACAAAGGTAGCAAAATTCAACTTCCCGAGAATACTCTGAGCTTCTTTTAGAGTCCATCTTCGTCTTGTCACGAAGCCCCGAAGTGAATTCCAAAGACCTTGGCGTCTGAATTTGGTCAAATACTTCTGATTTAGATGAGGGTCCCACACAACTCCCAGGTATTCCACTGATTGTGCTGGCTGACTGATACACTTCTGGAGATTCAGTGACCAACCTAACCGCTCCAACAAATAAAGGGCTTCCCGTGTTTGACTGAGGAGGACCTCTCTGGTCTGATGAGCCAGGAGAAAGTCGTCTAGGTACACAATGACCCTGATACCCCGTCTCCGCAGGATTTCTGCAATCCAATTTGTGATAGCTGCAAAGGCCTGTGGTGCACTGCTCAAGCCTTGAGGCAGGCATGTCATCTGTAAGTGAAGACCTCCGTAATACAATCTCAGAAAGCAACGGTGAGCTTTTGCGACCGGTATGTGGATGTAGGCCTGCGAAAGGTCTATTTTTGTCATCCAATCGTTGGCTTGAAGAAAGTGTGGGACTTTGTGGTGAGATATCAGAGAAAAATTTTTCCAAGCTACATCTAAATTGAGAGCTTTTAAATTGAGGATTGGCCGTTTTGAGCCGTCGCTCTTTTGAACAAGAAAAAGTGTTGATAGGAAGGAGGCATTGTCGCCAGCTCTTTCCAGTGTACCATCTCTCATCATCTTTTTTATTACGAGGGTCATTTCCGGGGTTACTTCCGTCTTGAACCTCCTTGCGGAAGCATGGCTTGGACTTATCAACAAGGGCTTTCGGATGAATGGCATGCGGTATCCTCTTATCATACGTAAGATGGTCTCTGGGGCATCTAGGGCCCGCCATTCTCTCCAATAATCCTGTAGTTGACCCGCCCGAAATGGTTGATTGTCACTTGTTGAAGCGGCCACGAGAGGTCTGCCCCCTCGCGCCACGCTTCTGTTCCCTCCCCCTACGCCTCGTACCGGAGGAATAGTGGGGGTCTCGCCCGTGGTCTGCCCGCCGGGGAAACGAGGGAAATGCCATATTTTCCTTTGATGTCTGCTTGGGGGGAAAGGCAACAACCTCCTTAGATGTTGAAGGGCGGTTGTGCGCCGAGTGGCTACCCTGAGGTAGGCGCACTGGATTAAAGCACTTTGTTACACCACCTAGTTTCTGCAACTGAGCGGACATTGCTTCTTCCCCAAAAAGATGAGTGGAAGAAGGAGGAATTCTGCTGAATAGCTTCCGTTCCACTCCCGTCTTACAGCTGCCCAAAATCTTATCCCTTCTGTGCTGAATTACTTCAGCTCGCTTTCCACACGTTATCTGCAGTATATCGTCGGAGCATTTTATATACTCGGAGTCTTCTCCTAACAGGATGTTCAGTTGTTCCTCTAAAGCTTCACTTGACAGAGAACCTTCTGAACTACTTCCCCATTTGATAAGTTTCTGGAGAGCCTGTTGAAGGCACTCTCTCTGCTTCAATGAGGCATGCATTACCGCAGCCAGCATCTTTTCCATGGCAGGAAATATCGGAGAGGCGGTGTCAAATGCCAGCACCTCACAGTTTACTTCCAGCTCCTTGAAGCCTGGATCAGCTAAATATTCCTTTAAAGCAGATGCGTAGCGGACATTGGCCCAGTCGCTCGAGTTGAAGCGTTGGATATTCTCCACCAAATCCAGATGTGTTGTAGAAGGTTTTGGCGCTGCAGACTCCTTCAGAACAGTAGAGGGACCCGGCATCTGATACTGCCCTTCAGGCGACAACGAGCAAACGCTCCCAGATGCATGCGAAGATGCCGCTATATTTGGCGTGCTGACAGTGATTTCCTGCGTTGATCTATCCATGACAAGATCCTGCAGGGTCTTGACCTGATATGCTAATCTTTTAAGCAGATGTCTGTCATTCCGCCTTTCGTCTTTTCGTACGCTTGCGACGCCTACTACTCTTCGATGCCGAACCGCTAGATTGCGAACTCGAAGAACTGGTTGACATTGAACGGCGTGGCCTTCTTCGATCACGTCGTTTAGAGGTTACATCTTCTTCTTCTACATGCTCCTTGTCTAAGGGCATTTTGACCCGTGCACAAAAATGTTTGGGTACGCGAAGGAAAGCGGAGCAGTTTATTCTGCGTAGCAGTAAGACGCAAATAACTTTATAAATAATCGCACAATCACTCAGCACTAGATTTACACAAAATTACGACAATTTGCGGGTAGCAACAGATTCGTTTTCGTTAATATAATTACGAAACAAAATTTCACGACCGGCGTAGGTGAAATAGACGCCAAAATTGAAGGAAATGGCGTCTCAGGACGCCAACTGCAAGGTGACAATTATACAACTGAAGGGAGCTACAAAAGGAAGGCGGGAAATTCAAGATATAGCAACAGATACGACTGGCGCTAGCGAGAAATAAGCGCAATATCTCACATTATATATATATTCTGGATGAGCAACGACACACATAACGTGACTTTTTATTTTTGCTAGATTTTCACCAAAATTTTAATTTTATTAGTTAATTCAAGTCTTTGTTTTTGATATTAAATTTTTTTTTTCAAAATTTTGTTATAACTAATTCAAATACCAACTTTAAAAATGTTACAATTGTTGATTTTGCATGAAAACTATGATCTCATTCATAAGGCTGTTAATAAAAATGTCCAGACAGACATTAAAGTTGCAGGTTGTTTTTGACTGGCATCAAAATAATAAAGGAAGGTGTAAAAAAAAAACATATATTTGTACATGAATATATTTAATGGACATTGTCCTCGAACCACGGACTAGTGAGACTTTCTTTAACACTAACAAGTGGATAAGCATCTTGAAAGTCAGCTGT
Organism: Limnephilus lunatus; assembly: GCA_917563855.2. Taxonomy (NCBI): domain Eukaryota; kingdom Metazoa; phylum Arthropoda; class Insecta; order Trichoptera; family Limnephilidae; genus Limnephilus; species Limnephilus lunatus. Next base: position 50,790,035 of record OU830596.1, on the reverse strand, counting down.
TGGCATTGTGCTTTTTTTTTTTTACCGCACAAGAATCTCAACTGTTCCGTCTGGAGCCAGTGAGACTATGGAATCCCCTATTGGAGTATGTTGTGAGGCTGAAGGTAGTGGGGAGGGGAAGGAGGTGGGGAAGAGGAAGGTTGGGAAGTACCTGGCTATTCAGATCTGGTCACCAAACACTGCTAAAGCCATTTTCAAGCAACGTTTCAATTCTGAATGGTGGTCTTACACCAGGGCGATACTGATAGTATCTTCCACTCTGGAACGTGCCGCAAATATACTATATATTATTTTAAATGAATTAATTGTGAAATAACACAAATTAATCAAATAAAATTTATTTGCGCACGCCGGGTTCGAACCCGCGATCTCCGGATTGTGATTCGAGAGTCTTTGCCACTGGACTACGGAGGTCTTTGTAGGTGCTTTGTTGAAGATCAACGTCGGTTTCATCGATCCACTCGACATCATAATTTTCGCGCACCACGCAGAGAAATCTACTAAAAGATAATTCGTCCACTTTGTCAAATCTTCTTTTGTGGAATATTTTTGTTTCGCATCAGCCCACAACTCATTAAATTCTTTCTGAGCTACACCAGATTTTTTCCCTTTTTATACTCTGCAAATAGGTCTTTACACAGATCTCCTAGTTTAGACATTGTTCCATTGTTTTAAGGCAAAACATACGCGGCAACGATTTACGCACGCATTCGGCATCTAAATCACAGACTTGTGAGACTTGGGCGACTGGTGAGCCGAGCGGTTGTTGCAACGCACGGAGATACGTTGACTGGCAACGGCGAGTCAAGGCCACGCGCCGCTGTTTGGTTTAGAAATAAATACACATGATATCTCATTATATCCCCCCCCCCGTCCTTGTGATTTTTCATGATTTTTTTCCGAATCCCCCCACCTTTCGAGCCTCACATGATTAATGGACGACCCCTAATTTTCTTGTCATGTTCTATTCTGTCTTGTTTCTTTTTCTCTCCTTTTCTTTTCCATGGATCTGTAATCATCCATATTTTTATAATCTTGTTTCTTTTTTTTTCTTTATTTGTTTTCTATTGTTGTTTGTTTCTACTTAATCTGACTTTTATTTTTCGTCTATACAGTATGTGAAACTTTTTTTTTTATCAAAATACCTTTGTAAAATTGTAACTATTTTCTTCCATCTATGAATTGAAAATTCCTCCTGTCCTAAAATGAGTTCTTTAACTCATGGGGATTGCAAAGAAATAGCAAGAAATAAAAACAATAAACAAAAAATAATACTAAATTTAAAAAATATATTATTTTAATCCAATAAATCGACAACTGCATTGGTAGGTGTTATTGGACTTAGGTTATGCAAAAAACATAATTAAAAAATGTAAAAACATCTAATTTTCGGAGCATACTTTGCGATTTTTTTGCGAGGGAATTTCATATAATTTGAGTTATTCCGCTACTGAATCTTTTTAATTACCTATTTTATTACTATCTATATTCTCTGTAATGATAAGATAACCTTAAGCAAAGGGCCTAAGTTAATAAAAATAATACGAAGTGCAATACGTAAATGAAACTAAAACTAAAACTGTGTAGACATAAAGATTAGTATTAGTAATTGTATTTAAAAAAAATGTAAATTACCGGTTCAGGCTGTATTTATTTATTCCTATTTTATCTGTAAGGTATGATGTTTGTATGGGACCTCCCAACTCCAAATCACATCTTAGATAGGTACTTAGTAGGTATATTTTAAAGGCACCAGCTCACTAAAAAAAATTATCATTTTTTTATTTCATTTTCTAATATATGCATTAGTAAATAATGCTTTCACCAAATATTTTAAGGAATTTAGTAAAATTGACGGAGATACAGCATTTTATATAAAACCCTTTTAAACAGTTTGTGTGTTGAATTATCCTTCAGCAAAACTTTGAACGCGTTTTTCTCAAAACTACGTTTTTCATACTGGTTGACAACACATTCGAAAAACTATACATCTGATTTGCATGCAACATGCACCAAGTCTTAAACTGTTCGAAAATCCAGTCACTATAGCCGGGCCATATTATCCATAAGACGTATAGGCAACTGCCTAGGGGACCCCGCATTGGGTAGGGGCCCCTAGGGTAAAGGGGCTCCAAGACGTGCATTGCCTAGGGGCCCCGACATGTTTAAGCCGGCCTTGGTAGTGCCCTATTGTTTATAAGGCAGTGTAGACCTCTGCCTAGGGGCCCCGCGTCGGGTAGGGGCCCCTGGGATACAGGGGGCCCGAGACGTACATAGCCTAGGGGCCCGATATATTTAAGCCGGCTCTGGCAGGACCCTATTGTCCATAAGGCAGTTAAGGCCACTACCTAGGGGTTCCGCATCGGGTAGGGGCCCCGAGACGTGCATTGCCTAGGGGCCATACATGTTTATAAATGTCCCCCTTCCATTTTATTTATGAACGATGAAAAATCGAAAATAAAATTCATTCAAAAATAAAACGCATTTAAAGTTTAGCTGAAGGATAATTCAAAACACAAACTGTTTCAAACGGTTTCACATAAAATGTTGTATCTTCGTCAATTTTCCGATTTTTTTTTTAAATTGACGAGAGCATTCTTAGCAAGTGCATCGATCACAAAATGAAATAAAAAAAAAACTTTTTTTTAAAGTGGTGCCATAAAGCCTTGTTTAGAATTTGATCAAGGGAACATGGAGGCGTTTGGGGGCCCCCCAGGACCGGGGGCCCAGGGCGGGCCGCCCCCCCTGCCCCCCCCTTAGTCCGCCACTGCTCCAACCACGGAATATAGGCAGATATTCGCATAAAGATGAATGAGCATGGTATGTGTACCCATGTAGATGAGATGCCTACCAACAAATTTATGCAGGCCACCCTTTGGCCGATTTACGTGTACAACGGGGAGCCTTTGGACCAGGTCTAAGAACAAAAAATAACATAATTAGATGAGCACCGTCGAAATATGAGATTATTCATGACTTGTTCTTGAAAATTTAAGATTTTTTATAAATAATGCTACAGGGATGAGTACCGCTGCCCCGGTAAAATTTGTTTTTTTTATTTTTTTTTTTATTATATTCTTTTTTTATTTTATTGTATTACTTTTTTTTAAAGAAAGACAAAAATCTCCTACTACCACCACATTAAGCGGAAAATGATATGCTTGTGTCGTGGTGGAGGACTTGCTTAGAGGCCAGTTGAGGAATCAAACACGCGACGCCCGGGTGGGACCCAAACGAGATGCCCACTCAGCTACTGACCGGTCATTAGATAGCCAACTTCTCTGCTATAGCTCAAGTGGCAAGCTACGCCCGGTGAGTTGGCAGGGGTTTTCGGATTGATATGCTTACTCGGATGGTTTGGGCATGTAGAGCGAATGAACGAGTAAAGGAGTGTGAGGAGAATATATGACGCAAATGTGAATAGTAGAAAAAGTCGAGGTCGCGAATCAGATACTGGAGTCAGGCCATTTCAAGAGTCAGAATAATAGAAGAGAATGTATGAGACGATGTATGAGTGTAAACAAGGCAAGGAATGTGTGCCAAGACCGAGTTGTTTGGCGGTCCGTCCTCTCTGCCTTACCTCTGTGTATTAATATTTTGCTAATTTGCAATAAATATTATTATATAGGTACATGTGGTTTTCTTATACTTGCTACAACAGTGGTTACAATCACATTTTACTTTATTATTATTAATCACATTATTTAATTTCATTTTAGCTATCCTACATACTTTAATCTGTTTTTTTTTTTTATTTCAAAAATTATTTTCTTTATTGTTTTAATATCTGTTTTTTTATATAACACTATGAATTTTTGCGGAAATTTCGCTGGTTCATGCAACCATGTAATATAATATAATACCTTATTGAAATATGTACGACTGTTTGTTTCCCTAATAAACTAAAATTAAAAATAGTTAAATACTCAATTGTAATTAACAAGTAATCAATTTTCCATGTCAAATCCCACCAGAAAGTTAATAACTTATAAATAAAAATAAATAAAAGTCCTTTATTTTACGCCTGTCGTCCCATGGGTCGGTAAGGAATTGACATAAACCGAGTGCTGTAAGACCCTGCGCAGAAATTTTTTTTTCTCAAAACGAAAACAAGAATAAGTATTTATATAATGACTTCTTCAAACTTTGCAAAATAACTTTATTAATGGCATTATTAATTAAATTTATATAATTTTCAAAATATTAACTTTGCGATGAAATACTCATGTCGAAAGTTCAATTACATTGAGGATCTACACAAATTAATTGCGTTTTACGTGTCTCTTTCTTAATCTTAATCATTACGCTTACATCAGCCTTGCATTTGGATCTCTACATTTTTAGCACGGTTTTAAAAAGTTTAACCACACATACGCCTTTGGCGACCTCATTTCTACAGCATTTAGTCGATATTGCAATTTTTTTTAATGTATTTTTTTCCAAGTTGGACATTATCGCTGATACTCATCATCATTGATATTGCAATACGTTGTATGTCACCTTACAAGTGATGAATTGGATTTTTCATGGTAAGACCATCATGATAAATAACAATCTGCTATTTTATCAATAGGTACATATATCAATACTGTTCTTAGACGTACGACATATTTATAATGACACTAGCGAGTTCCCGGTATGACTTTTTCAAACCGGGGCAGAAATTTGATAGTGGCGTCTCGCCAGCGTTTGAGAAGGGATGCTAGGGGGGGGGGGATTTTTCATATCATCCAATTTAATGTAGATCTGAACGTAATGGATGGATTTGACCAGTCAGTGGTTGAGTGGGTATCGCGTTTGGGTCCAACTCAGGCATTTGTGTTTGATTCCTCGGCTGGCTAAGTCCTCCATCACAACTCAAACAACATTTTCGGCTTACTGTGGTGGTAGAGGGAGATTTTCAACACACGTGATAAAAATGATACATGCTTACTTTGCTTTATTAGTACATGTTATCTTAAAAAATATAGTCATTTTTAGACAATATTTTTTTTTACCTGACCACGTTCTCATTGTGCCATCTCAAAGCCCCCTAATTTTTTCTGAGTCTCCTACTGCCTTCCCTGAAAGTCTCAAACGTCCACAATGGGTCGTTATCGCCCACGTTGAGAACCTATGATGTACACTATGCATACGTTCAAAATCGAACTAGGATACGTTAATAAATCAACTTAAGATGTGTTAAAAACCAACGAGAATTTTTAAGTCAAATGAATAACCGACAGAACAATGTGCGCTGGATGTCAGGGGCTTTGTGAATCAAGTCTTTTTTTTCAATCAAACACATAAATTACGATTTTAGCGCTCCCTAAGCAGGCGCCGTGTTTTTCTTTTATCTTCATTTGCAAATTTTTTAACTAGTTCCCTTTATTTATTTGTTAACTAGTTGACCTTTTACTAATAATACAGTATCATTAACGTAAGAAATTAATTTACCTTTAATTTTCTGGAAAATGTCATTCACATATAATATTAGAAATAATAATGGTCCAGGGACCGTACCTTGAGGGATACCAAATTACAGAAGAACTAAATGATTGGTTCAATTTGACAATGTGAGGTCTCTCTGTTAGGTAGCTTTCTATCCATTTAAGGGCTAGGTGGTCAATGTCATTTTCTTTTAATTTTAACATAAGTCTTTCATGGAAAAACGCTGTCAAATACTTTCTTAAAGTCAATTAAATTTTCTATACATTTATTTAACTTCCGAGGGTACTCTGAATACTAGATGAAATTTTTGGAATGGCGTCTTTGGTACTTAAAAAAAATATATCTAAAGTAGCGTCATTGATACCTTCGACATAGTAGGTAAACACGTCAAACATTTGTACACCATTGACGTTGGTCACATGAGAACGGCTCATTCTTGAGATCAACAGCTCGGCTGTGGAACGATTTGCCGGCCTTTGTGTTTCCTCCCTCCTGTAACAAGGGCCTCTTTAAGACCCATGTTCACTTCTTCATCTTCTCAAAGCATCCCCAAAGATGACATAGATCCTGGGGGAAATCATTTTCCTTATGTTCTCCTGTAAAGAAGTTAATGTAAAAAAAGGCACCAATGTCTCTGAACCGTTATAAAATTTTGGTACATGAACACATTTATGTTTTAATATAATAAATAAAATAAAACACTGCAACTGAATCAAAAATATACAACCTTGTTTGAATAACTTCATTTTTATTTTTAAAATCAACCACATTCAGAGCAGGCACTCCACCATATGTGAGTCAAAAAATAACTTGTTATACCTAATTAAACATTTCATAGATTGCACAATTAGAAATAATGTAAACAGCACCTACTTGGTTTGTGTGTATTGTCTGCCAAAATTGTGATAGAAAAAACTGATATTTTTTTATGTAATTGTTGCAAATATTATCATCACTTTGTTTACTTTAAAAAAGAGGTTAACATGTAAGTTCAGAGATATTAATTAATAAAAGTATTTATTTAAATGAAGACAATTATTATTATGTTAATATGTTACAATTTTTATGTCATGTTGGCATAGTGGGTAATGATATTGCTGATTCCTTGGCAAAACAAGGAGCGTCTTACCCTACCGTTACCCTCAAAAACAATATTCCCCTATCTGATATTTTTTCCATCCTCATAGATAGATCCCGCAATGCTTGGACAGAGTATTGGAATATTGCTAGTCAATCGAAGGGTGCCTGCTACGCCTCAATACAAAGGATTATCCCATCAAAACCGTGGTTTCAAAAATTCCCCCATTTTTCCAAAAAAGAAATTTCCTCACTTATTCGAATGAGAATCGGACATTGTTCCGTTCCTTCTCACCTTTTTAAAATTCACGTCCTTGAATCCCCAGATTGTACGTTCTGTGGTCTAGATGCGGGAACTTTAGATCACATATTTTTTGGTTGTCCCTCTCTAAATAAATATCCTCTTTTCTATCAAGCGTTATCTAAAATTTCCACCCCTCCATTCAACATTTCATTCCTTCTAAGTCTGAACTCGACTCCAATCTTCCATATAATTCTGAAATTTGTACATTTAAATAAAATTAATATATAAATTCACCTTTCCTTTCTCTGTAATTTTAAATGATGGCCTAGAACACCCTTGAAGGGTGAAAGCCAGAAATAATTGAAAAAAAAAGACAATTACATATTGTACAAAATTATTAACTCAAAAGTTGACTGCCGGAGCTGCTAAATAAAATAAATTTCCACACGCCGACTCGATACAGCAGATACTTGCTGACATATTCACTGCTAGTTACTGTCGCTACAGAATTTCATTGCAATTAATATTATTAAATTGCGAATGACACATATTCATGACGATTAAATTTATTGTACCTAATATTTTTATATTACTTGCGTGGCAACTTTCCCTTATCCCTCTCCTCTCCTTACCCGTCCCAACCCAAATACCTATTTCGCAGTCTATTTAAGTATGGTTATAATAACATTTTATTTTATTTTTGGGTATTACATTTTTTTAATACTTAAATTCAACACTTGAATTTACATCTGTATTATGTTTCCATTTTTTTTTTTTGGTTTTTTTAAATGTTCTAGTTTACATTCAGTTACTTTTATGTTTCTAAATGCCTATCTGTGAACATTAATAATTGGTTTGTTTTTTTGCCATCCTCTTATCTATATTTTGTTACTAAGACTGTTTATGTTCCTTAAATAAATAAGCGAAACTCAATCGAAAATCTGAAAACAGAAAAATCAGAAAAAGATATTGGCACCTACATATGTGATAGACTCTGGGACAGACTTTTCCCGGAAAGCGAGAGGTCCTGGGTTCGTGTTCGTGTCCCAAAGGTGCCAATATCTTTTTCTGATTTTTCTGTTTTCAGATTTTCGCTTATATTGTCTTCATTTAATTAAATTGTAAGCGACGTTTCCGTCCGCCACTCACACAGACTGTAAATAGGGCGCCGGGTAGTCCTTGTGTAGCCGCTAGATGGAGCTGGTGTACTGCTGGGCTGGAGGCCTTCCAGGGGAAGAGGCAGGGTCCAAGAAATGAAGTCCAGTTTTCAATTTCAGTCCAGAGTGAGGTCCAAGGGGCAGGCAGTAGAGGCGGAGAAGTGTTGATACCAGTTTCGAATTTGTAAAATGCTTGCCGATTGCAATCGGTACCCCGGTATATATAGCCCGAACCCCCACCCCCGTTCTCGGCGGGGGCGGACCCGGATTTCTGCCTCTTTTTCCGGCAGTCCGTTCTTTCGCGGGTCGTGACCTCCGCTGTGTTGGACACAGCGAAGCGGGCTATATGTTCAACTCTTCTCCTCCTCCCGCTCTTTCGTCTGACCCCAAAAACCTCACTCCTTCTAATTTATTCGATTTTATAGGCACATATATGTAAATTATCATGGGGCCCCGGAACCCCAACATTTCCGGGGAATCTTACATAACATTGTTATTACATGGGATATTATCTGAATTTAAGTTATTTTACATAAAGGAGAGTCCGGTCTACCCGTCTATATAATTTATTTGGTGATACGATAGACCAGACTCTTGAAATTTAACTGTAAACCAGAAGCATTGATGCATTTAGACCTGAAAAATACCTATTTGTCTCAAAGGAGCGCTCTCATTGGTCTGCCCGGGGCTAGGGCGCGGGGAAGGGTAGGGAAGTGGGGCCCGCCTCGCACCCCTCAGGCAATTCTCCCCCGTGGCGGCAAAGCCAGTGGCGTGCGGAGAAGTCGAAAACGAGAAAAAGGGTGCAGCAAACCTTATCTCGCTGTCAACCTCTCCGAGCCGCTCATTCTCAACAAATAGGTATTCTTTATTTACGGAAATTATTCTTATAAACTATACATTGAAATAAACCTAATTATTAAATCTTAAAGCTAATTTTATTTAAGAAGACGAGGACGGCCTTTGCGGGAACTCATCCTCGTCTTCGTTGGCAAAATACATGATGGAATTAAGAATAGAGAAAGAAGACGTCCTGAAGGGAAAACCGTCTTCTTCCTCGTTGACCCGTCCGGTACATAAATATTATAATTTTTATATTTTAATCATAAAGTTAAAATAAATACATACCTAATAAAAGTATGATTTTGCATAAATATATATTATTTTATTTCTATATTATTTTCTGGGGTGTTTGCACCCCACGCAATGACTTACATAATTTTTTAGGCGCGAGTAACTAAGGGTTAAGAAAATCATGATAAATGAATTGAAATGGAGCGGTAGTTGGTGGGTCATGGCCACACAGTCTCCTCTATCCAGGACATGAAGGTTACGACGCGAAGGAAGACGCGCGTACAATCTTGAGACTCCCTGACGGAGCTGAGTCCTGTCAGCAGCCGGGTGCACGGTACCTCGGGGTTGGGTGCCTGCAGGGGGGAGCCGCTCAAGTAACTCTACAACCACAAAACATTATATTATAATCCATACAGTTAGTCAAATAAGAGTAGAAAACATAGGAGGGCGCCACTGTTGTTCAAATGGCAATACTCAAAAAACTAATGGTGAAAAGGTAAAGCTGTGTAACCTACATTTTTATGAAAAAATTAAAAAAATATTTTTTCATCGCAACACAGATACCTACTTATAAGTATATTATTATTATACCTTTGCAATTTTGTGTCAACATAAAGAAGAATAACGAAATTGTTTTAAAATATAAAGCACACTTTTGAAAATGCTCACATTTATTTAATATCAGCTTAGAGGCCGGTATTCGAATTTCTACCGATTTCTTGCAAACCTCCCTTAAACATTTGAAGTTTTTAAGCTCTTAAAAAAATATATGTTATTCTTGAAGATAATGTCTAGACATTAGTCGCGCCAAAACGCAAATTATATGAAATTCCCTCCATAGAAAAAAAATCGCAAAGTATGCTCCTAATTTTTTTATTTTCAAGTCTGTTTCCGTTATTTTACAAGTTACTCACAGCGTTTCTTTAAATGCTGTTTAAGACAATTATCGCGAGATTTTTGCTCTATTTTAAATGAGTCATGTTTTATTAAAGATTTTCATGATTTTTGCATCGATTTTATCGTTGTAAATGTTAGCGCGCTCTTCTAACATTCGTAATTTCATATCTCTCTGTCTTCTTCTTTTTGGGGCCGGGAACGGAGCCTTAAGCATCTAGTGTTGCCCGGGCTTTAGATCATGTCTCTTATTTTAAATCTAAATATATTTAACTCATTTAGATCCAAAAGTAGCATAACTAAACTTACCATTTGTGAGATACGTTTTTAGATTTTTACGGCTAAAAGTATTTTCGTTATTTGTTTTGGGGGTGTTATGCCATCTGTCCAACACATCTGTCGGATCTGCCCTGATTGACGGAATGACGGACGAATGAATCCATCCCCACTACTGCAGTGCAAGGCGATAAAGAGGAGAGTACAAAAGGTCACGCCACGCAGTAGGTAGACAAATGCATCCGCCGCCAAGACCTAGTTAAACCTCACCCTATGAACCCAGGCACCCCTGCTATCACCAAACGTAGCGAACCACTTGGGATGACCTATGGCAGGGATGTCGGTTATCCAAAAAATTGTTCCATACCTTCGGGGACACTAGTTATATTTTTTGTAAGTGGGTATAGCGTATTTTCCATAAACAGAATAAATAAATATATAGCAGAAATAATCTATTTGGGATCAACTGTCTGGGGGATCAACTAACCGATAGGTTAATAAATAATATACTCAGCTGTCGCCGCACCAGTAATTTCTTCAGTTAAGTTCAGAATTACACAACTTACTGTGGGAATAAGTACCGACCAAAATAAGTACTGGCGGATTTTTATTATCGACACAGTTTCTTTTAGTAGGTTTCAGAAATATTTGGCGAGGTTTGGAATCCGTGTGACGGACGGACCATCATAGTATAAAGCATAGATTCTCAACCTTTTTTTGCCCACCGCCCACGAGAATATTTTTATTTCTAGCGCCCCCTAACTCGTGAATCTGAAACAGCAATTGACCACTACGAAGGGGGCATAATGGGATACCACGACAGGGTTCCATCTGTCACAACGGAGGGGGTGTAACGGGATACCACGACAAATGGGGCGTAATGGGATACCACGATGGGGTTACATTTGCCACAACGGAGGGGGCTTAATGGGATAGGGAAAATATTTTTTGTGGATGGATGGCCCCTAATGAAATGGGGTGGGATGGGGGGCAAGATAGGATGGGGTGGGATGGGTTTCTATGAGTCTCCTAATGCCCCCTCAGAAAGTCTGAAACGCCCCCCAATTTTCTTTTGGTCTTCTACCGCCCCCCGAAGGCATGAAACGCCCCCAAGGGGGCTTTATCGCCCACGTTGAGAACCTATGGTATAAAGGTTATGCGTGAATAAGGGAGAAATGTGTAACTCACGTGACAGTCGCCCGCCACTCTGGGCCGCGCGCATACCTGCGTGGCGCTGCGCACTCCGTCGGGCAGGTTTTCTGTTTCCTGGAAGAGCACGCTAGTGCAATGGGTATTAAGTATCCTCTCCATTGTTGTCTGCAAACAGAAATATTCTTATATTTTATTTATTGAAAATGACTATTGAATTTTAATTAAAATGACTTGATAAATAAATCTTTTATCAAATGAGCGCTATTTATTTGCGAATGCGATGATATAGGGTTACCTGTAAAAAATCTGTCCGGAATGACGGTTGTCGAGTTTTGAAAGGTGAAAATTTTATGTGTGTGGAATAAAAATTGTGACAAAGAGGTCCAAGCTAAATATCCCATGCGATAGAAGATCCTGGGATAATTAATATTTTCCAAAATGACCTTGAAAAAATTACATCTTTGTGTTTCTTTCAAGGACATAAAGAAACCATCCCTTCGTTCAAAATGCAATTATTATTGTTTTCAAAAGCTGTCTTGACAGAAGCTAATTCCTGTGATCTCTTGAGCGAAACCATTCCTTTGGAATTGGACAGACAAATATCATTTTGTATTGTATTGTAATATATATAAATAAAAAAATAAAAATATATTATAACACGTCACTTTTTAGCATTCCTTGAGTTCATTCCATTCCAAGTACAAGAATAAGAAGAAGAACGAATTACAACTAGCTTTGTCAGTAAAATTAAAATAATACACTCACTTTAGCATATCTGTTAAGTTCTTTGCTCCATCCGAGGAAGACCAGTCCAGAAGGCAGTTGCTCCTCGGTCGGGAGACATGCTGGATGTACTGTCTTGGAGAAGGTCACCCTGAAATCATCATCAAAAACAATTAAGGGCGTTTAACCAGCCAGTGGCCGAAAATCCACATTTCGTCGAAAGATGTTCTTACGATCGTACAGGGCGGTTTCAATGAGAAAGATTAATTATTCTCCGTACCAGCTTTTTAAAATTACAACTCAATATCGATTTTCTTTCATTCCAAATTTGCTCTAATTTATACCTACATCCAAAAATGCTGAAAGGCGTGATGATAAAACTATTAAAATTATGTACTTTTTGTAATTATTTTTAATCATAAGTATTTCTCATTTTTCAATAATGTCTAAGCAAAATAAGAATGTAAAAAAATCTGAAATGTATTAGTTTGTAAGTGCGCAAATAAATACACAAACGGACCAATTTTCTTCAAGAAACACATGTACGTATATATTTTTTATGATTTATTTAAACTAAAATTAAAATTCTGTAACATACGTTTCCCAGATAATGTCTGGATTTATTTTACTGTATGATTATATGATTTGAAATGGGTGTGGTGTAATACAAAATCTTTTTTGAAAATTTGACAAATCTGCCAACGACCTATGGCATAACCTTATTATACTAAAAATTAACATATTTTCTCAAAATTTAAAACATACGTTTACTAGATAAAAGAACAATCTTTCCAAATCAATTTTAATTTTTTTATGGAAAACAGTCAATACGTCTAAAATCTGATTTAAAAATGACATATTTCTGGTTTTCTCTAGTTATACCCTGTACTGGATGTATTTTAAGATTAATTATAGTTTAATTTCATGTATAATTTTGATGTAATATTTATGAAAGAATAAAAATATTCACGGGGTCAGGCAGTCAGCCTAAGACAAAAAATAAAGCTTGACCCCAACCCTCAGTGTACATACCTACACTCTACCTTATTTAAATTGACTTTTTCCTTTGCACAAATTCGATCTGTACGAAGCCGTTCCTATACAAACCTTCGCACGGGTCCAATTTGTACAAATCTCTATTATTTACACTTGCACAAATTCAAATTTGTGCAACCTATGTATTTGTATCTTTATAACACTTGCACAAATTCGAATTTGTGCAACCTATGTATTCGTATCAGTATAACAGTTTTGCACAAATATAAAATCATTCCAATTTGTGCAGACTGTTCATACCCTATGTAAAATGTAAAATGTAAAATGTAAAATGTGCAAACTCACATAATAAACGAATGATCGGAGAGGCATCGAGAGTATGTCGAGATAAAACTCTGTGGCGTTCTCAGCTTCGTTGCGCAATAGCGAAACGAACGCGGTGGCGTTTTACAACTCTAACAGTCAAAATTCTAAGAATTTCATCTCAGTTCGTAGAATTGAGATGAACAAAGGACTGAGACGGGCAGACTCCCGTCTCTGGACCCTTTAAATACGGCTGTTAGACCGCCAGATCGGCAGAGTTCCAGATCTCATCGCCACAACAGCATCTCGCCTTCTCTTCTGCCTTCTCCGATCGACCCCTGGACAACTTGGACTTTTCTTCTTGGCCCTGGCCGAACCGCCCTCCCTGAAGACTGAAGACTTCGAAACATACAATTGGTCGATCGCCTTTTTCAAGGCGAAGGTTTCCCCTCTACCTCTACCCCCCTTCCGCCCCCCTTGCCTTCTACCTTTCTCCCTACATTTACCCAATTTTCCTGAAATCTCCCCACTTTTCCCTCTCCCTACATTTTTTCCTCACTTTCTCCCTAGGTGTCGAAGCGGCCAGCCGGCAACTTCCCACTTCATCGTCTGTGCGGCTGGCGACTACAGTGCCCGTCCCGTACATGGTCCTTCGAGCCGGATCGCCGTCTTCACGCCTTCACGCCGTCCAGTGACGTCCCGAGATGCCGTCCCTGCGAAGCGGTCGCCGAGCTTCGAGCTCGGACTCACAACCCGACGTGGAGCCAGGGCTGCCCCTACCCCCTGCCGGTGCTGCCAGCCCTGCTGCCAGGGTTGCCCCCGCTGACCCACACGCTGCGAGCCCTGCCCCTGACGACCCACACGCTGACAGCCCTGCCGACTCACATTGTGCCGGCCCTGACAGCGTACTGTCCTCGGATGCAGAGGATGACTCCACCACCACAGAGGACACCGTCAGGCAGCTCCGGAGGGACAACCAAGCGATGAGCAGACAACTCGATGCACTGCTCGCATCCATCCCCACCGCAACGCAGTACCTCCCTGGTGCGCCCCCTGGCGCCTTTCCCGGTGCGCCTCCTGGTGCCCATGCTGCTGCGCCCCCTGGTGCCTACCCTGGTGCGCCCCCTGGCGCCTACCCTGGTGCCCATGCTGCTGCGCCCCCTGGTGCCCATGCTGGTGCGCCCCCTGGTGCCTACGCTGGTGCGCCCCCTGGCGCCTTTTTTTTTTTTTTTTTAAGTTTTCTTTATTCATTAGATTTTTCATTACATACATTGGGGATTTTTCGACCACCATGCTAGGCACATGCCCGTGTTGTGGTGGTCGATTTTATATACAGTAGGTACATTAACAAATGAAATATGAAGAATGTGAAAGAATTAAGAAATTATATACATAAAATTATATGATATTCAAGAATACAAAAAAATATAAAAGAATCTAAATTGCTATAGAGTAATATAAAAGAGTTGTAATAATAATAAATAAATAAATAATAATAAATAAATAATAATAAATCAAACAAAGGTATGTAATTATAAATATATAAAATAAGAGTAGGTACTATATGGTATGCATATGAGAAAGGAATTTTATTTTGTTGAAAATCTAAATGTGCATGGTTATATTGGTAGGTACATTATTTTACACCAATTTTTGCACAAATAAATGTTAGGTTTAAAAATAAAATGATGTTTTCCTCCAAATAAATTAAGTAATATGACATACTATATTATACAAGTAACAGAAACGGTTTAGGCAGATGTTGACCTTTATAATAAAATTAGACATGTTTTTTTTTTTAGAAATGTTTCCCTGTTTTAGCAGAAAGTGTTAAGTTAAGTTAAGTCAGGTTAAGTTAAGTCAATTAAGTTAAGTTAAGTCAAGTTAGGTTAATTAAGATCAAGTTGACTCAATTTAGTGGTGTCAGGCATTCTTTAAAATAGTTCCTTCCCTTTATAATTAACCAGTTCTGAACACTTGTGATATATTGATTGTCAGTTTTCGATTTCCTGGTATCAATACTTAGCAAATTGAACATTTTGGGTGCAATGTAAGAGAACTGGTGCTGTGCGAAGGCTGTTTTTGTTGGAGGAATTTTGCATTTTAGTTGGGATGAGTACCGGGTGTGAATTTTTTGTTGTGTTTTTTTCATCAAATCCTTTTTCCATAAGTATATGAGAATCGTCTTTATGTATAATTGTCGAATGTCTAATACTGTGAATTTTTTAAAAAGTGGTTCTGATGGGTGTGATGGGTTACATTTGAATATTATCCTTAGCAATAGTTTTTGTATTAAGACCAAGGGATGAAGAATTGATGTTGCACAGCCTCCCCATCCTACAATACCATATGTAGCAATTGATTGAAAAAGTGCAAAGTAAATACATCTTAGTGTTTGTAGGCTAAGGATAGATCTAAGAGAGTAGAAAATGTAACATAATTTGCGAAGCCTTTTTGTTGTAGAATTTATGTGTGCCTCCCATCGTAGTTGATCATCTATGATAACTCCCAAGTACCTAATTTCATTTGATATTTTTAGGTTATCGCATGAGCAGTTTTTGTGAGGTGATGTAGGCGTGTTAAGGTTCTGTGAACATGTATGTATGGTAAGTTTTTGGCAGTTGTGGAGGATATTTGGTTTACGTATGGAAAAAAGTAGGTATTTTGTTTTATCTATATTTAGAGTTAGAAGGTTAGAATCCAACCAGTTTTTTACTATGTTCATGCCATAATTTGCTTTTTCAAAGGTTGAATTCAAATCTTCGTCATCAAATACGATAACCGTGTCATCAGCAAAAGATATAATAGTGCCACCAGTATTCAGATTGCATAACGTGTTAATGTATATTAGAAAGAGAAGTGGGCCTAGAACACTGCCTTGGGGTACGCCATATGTGATTGGTAAACTTGTACTTCTATACTCTTTAGCCGAGTTGATAATAGTTGACTGGGACCTGTTTGTTAGATAGCTCTCAAACCATTTAAGGGGAGTACCTTTTATTCCTATCTGCAGGAGTTTTTTCAGGAGTATGCGGTGAGATACAGTATCAAAGGCTTTAGCTAGATCCAAGAATACAGCGAGGGGTTTGTGACTTTTATCGAGTTTGTCAGAAATTAGTTTAGTGAAATTTGCAATTGCATCTGAGGCACTACGACCTTTGCGGAAGCCGTATTGATTATTTGACAGGATTTTATTATCTTCGAGAAACTTGTAGAGTCTTCGTTTAACTGTTTTTTCAATTATTTTTGAAATCGGACTTAGTAAGGATATTGGTCTATAGTTATTCACAGATGATCTGTCCCCTGATTTAAAGACAGGAATAATGGTTGAATGTTTTAGGGTGCTTGGGAAAAGGCCAGTTTGAAAACTTAGATTTGTGATATGTTGAAGGGGTTTAGTGATGATTGGTTTGAGGTGTTTAATTAGTTTAGTGGATATATTGTCAATTCCCGTGGAGTGTGTATTTTTGAGTGAAGATATGATTTCATTGATTTCTTGTTCTGATGTTGGAGTGAGATTAAAAAGGTTATAACTCAGATTATCGAGAGAGATTTTATTTGCAAGGTTATCTTCAGATGTTCTATTTCTATTAAGGATATTATTTGCTAGGTCTGATCCGATTGTGGAGAAAAATTGGTTGAAATGCTTTGTGATCGTTTCTGAGTTTCCAGTTGCACTTAATGTTTTATCTGCGATTGTGATTTTATTTATGGGTGTGGTAACTTTTTCTGTGTAGCATATTTCTTTGATAATATTCCAGATTTGTTTAGTATCATTAGCAGCTTCGTCTATCTGTTTCCTATAATACTCTTCTCTGGCCGTACAGGCTATTTTTTTACAAGTATTTCTGTATCGTTTATAGAATAAGAGAGATTCGTAGTCGGTGGGATTATTTTTACAATATTTATGGAGTTTATCCCGCTTACGTATACAGTGTAAAATGCCATTTGTTATCCAAGGTTTTAGTTTAATTTTAATTTTATGTCTACTTTGGTGGTTGTTTGTGTTTGATGTGGCATTTACTAGATGTTTATGAAGGATGTCGATGAGAGATTCACATGCTAGGTTCGGGTCACTAAGTTGATAGAAATTTGACCAGTTTTCCTCGGAAACCAGTTTAAAGAGAGTGTCATATGAAATTTTGTTTAGTTGTATAGTAGATGCTGGTGATTTTGGTATTTTATGTGAAATGGATGTGATAGTGGCGTAGTGATCTGTAACAGTACATTGATATATTAAAGATTTGATATTTAGTTTGCATTTGGCAAAAACGTGGTCTATGCAACTGGCGGACAACTCTGTAACACGAGTGGGGGCTGTAATAGCTGCGGAAAATCCTTGCAGAGTTAGAAGATTTATGTATTCGTTTGCTTGGGGATGCATTGTATTTATGATATTGACATTAAGGTCACCAATAATAAGGACATTTTCATGATCTTTAATACGTACCAAAAATTTATTAAGTGCGTTTAAAAATGGTGTTATGTTGGATGTGCTCGGTGATCGGTATATAGATAGTATAGTAACGCTGTTTTCTATTTCGAGTTTGAGAAGATTTGAGTTAGTGATTGTGATTTCCTGTACAGAGTGTTGTATATGATTTTTTATGTAAATAATGACGCCATCGTTTTGTGATTGATTATTCTGGGTGCTGTATTGATTATAGTTTTTTAGGTTTTTTGGAATATAGTTATCTTTGATCCAGCATTCGGTCAAAATAATCAAGTCAAAGTCTGAGTCAAGTTCTGTAAGTAGTATCATTAGTTCAGTAAAATTTTTATTAATACTTCTGATATTCATGGAAAATATTTTTAGGTTAGGTAGATTGATTTAAGGTTTTTCGAACTTCTATAGAGCTATTTGTTTCGATACATGGAATCTGCGACATGTTGTCCAAAATATTTGTTATGCTATCTTCCATTTTTTAAAGTTGGTGTTGTACATTTAATATAGGGTGCTATTTTAACATTTTGTTCAGGTATTTCTACCATCGATATTGTTTGTAATGAAAACAGAGTTACTTGTATAAAATGTATAAACGGATTAGTCACATTGGTTAGAATAAGACTGAGGGGTTCTGCATGTTTAAATAATAGGTTGAAATTACCATATAAAATTTTATAAAACATAAGCACATAAAGAAAATATAGAATAGCACATAAATAGTATATAACATAAGCATATAAAGTACATAGTGTTAGCTTTGTGATATAAGGATTTTGTTGTTGTGAATTTATAATATAGGCATATATAGTATGTATAACATAAACATAGGTATATAAGGTACACATATAGTTGTTGCGGAGATATAACATAAGCGTATATATAATATATAGCACAAGCATATATAGAATATAAAATATAGGCATGTAAAGAATATAAAGTAAATAAAACATAGGCTTATAAACAGTATGAAACATCAGCATAAGCATAAAAAGTATGTAAGTGATATAAGAATTTAGTTGTTGTGAGTATTTAACATAAGCATATGAAGTATTTATAATATAAGCATAAGTGTATAAAGTGTACTTATAGTTACTGCGAATGTATGACATAAGCATATAAATAATATACAACATAAGAATATGAAATACAAGCATACAAAGAAAATAAAACATGAACTTAAAAAGATTATAAAACACAAGCATATAAAGAAAATAAAACATAAGCATAAGCATATAAAGTATACCAATGATATATGGATTTGGTTGTTGCGGATATTTAACATTTATAACATAGGCTTTAGTATACAAAGTATGCATATAGTTGTTGTGAGTATGTATCACGAGCATATAAAGCATAAGTATATAAGGAGTATAAAACATAAGAATATAGAGAATATAAAACATAAGCATGTAAAGTACACAAGTGCTATAAGGATTTAGTTGTTGCAAGTATTTTACATGATTATAACAGGCATAATATAGTGTAACAACGAATTGATACATAGTACAAGATTTATATTTGTTAATACTAAAACTGAATGCAGTGTTTGGGTAAAGAAATAAAAGAAAACTAGAAAAATACCATTTAAATAATTTAAATAGCCCTGTCACCTGTGTACCTGTATACCTGTGCCCTTGTGGTTCATATAATAGGTTGATATTAATAGTTAAAATAGTGATATTAATGAGTTTTGGGTAAAATAAAAAATATGTAAACATAGGTACAATAGTTACAGTTTTTTTACAAGTTATTGAGTGCGGGAGATAAGAGGTGTTTGTTTTTGTCATTGATAATAATGACTGGTGTCCCAATTTCTTTACGGACGTACACTTGCCCTCCACGGGTCCAGGCGAATTTATATAAGTTTTCCCGTGTAGCCTTACGTGCAAGGAACCACAAGTGTTTCGCACGAAAAGTCAGGTGTTCTGAGACGTATATGTGGGAGCGAGGTCCTGCAATTCCGACGAGGGTGGTGTTTAGTTTTTCCTCTCTATTGTTAGCTTCTTTGTTGAACTTTTTTATGTCTGTCAGGAAAACATCACGGTCAATACTGGTTTTAAATGATATGATTATGGGTCTGCATTGATCTTTAGGTATTTTTTGGGAGATGCGGTAAGCTGCGTCAATCTTGTTCATTTCCACGTTTGAATTAGTAGTTTTTTGGATGTTAAATATAAGGTTTTTCAAATTTTCCCCGTTATTTTCGGGGACCCCCCTGATTTCCACGTTTTTGGACCTATTTTGTCTATCGATTTGCTCCATGTGGTTTTCTAACGCTTCAATTCTTGCTTCGAGGCCGGTGTTTTTTTTCTCCAGTTTGTTATTAGTGTCCTCAAGCTCGTGGACGCGAAGGAGAATCTCCTCATATTGCTTGCTCATCCCCGCTAGAGTGGCAAGAATTTGGGTGTTTTGTTCGAGGAGTTTAGAGAGTAGTTCACTATCAATAAGTGAACTGCCGCTGGGTTTGACAGTCGGTGTGACACAAATGCATTGTTTACATTTTATGAGGGCACGCCGCTCCTTAGAGAGGCGACGGTAGGTACTTTCCGCTACACCTCCACATTGCAGATGGAATGTCTCCTTGCAGGTTATGCACACAAAAATAGACTCGGCAGATAGTGTAGGTTCGGAACATTGTTGACAGATATTATTCATGTTGATGATGTATGTTATGTTGATGATGTTTGATAATGTTGATGATGTTTCACTGTTATTTTATGTTATTTGTAATAGGCAGTGGATAAGTTATTTAATAAGCAGTCACAGTTCTTAACACAAATAAACACTGGAAATCACAACAACTGTCAGTTCATCGAAAATTAAGACCTTTGAAATCACTGTAGAATTAATGAATTATCAGAAAGTTTGAAGTTTGTACACTAAATGTGACCCAAGGAATCACCTCCAATACATTTAATATTCAATATGATGGTTTTAAATATAGATTTTATGATTTTATCGGTAGAGCAAATATCGTGGTACACACTGTTTATTGTTGTAATCTTGAATGGCCTACCCTGGTGCCCATGCTGGTGCGCCCCCTGGCGCCTATCCCGGTGCGCCTCCTGGTGCCCATGCTGCTGCGCCTCCTGGCGCCTACCCCGGTGCGCCTCCTGGTGCCCATGCTGCTGCACCCCCTGGTGCCCATGCTGGTGCGCCCCCTGGTGCCTACCCTGGTGCGCCCCCTGGTGCCCATGCTGCTGCGCCCCCTGGAGCCTACCCTGGTGCGCCCCCTGGCGCCTACCCTGGTGCCCATGCTGCTGTGCCCCCTGATGCCCATGCTGGTGCGCCCCCTGGCGCCTACCCTGGTGCGCCCCCTGGTGCCTATGCTGCTGCGCCCCCTGGTGCCTATGCTGCTGCGCCCCCTGGTGCCCATGCTGCTGCGCCCCCTGGTGCCCATGCTGGTGCGCCCCCTGGCGCCTACCCTGGTGCGCCCCCTGGTGCCTATGCTGCTGCGCCCCCTGGTGCCCATGCTGCTGCGCCCCCTGGTGCCCATGCTGGTGCGCCCCCTGGCGCCTACCCTGGTGCGGCCCCTGGTGCCAATGCTGCTGCGTGCCTACCCTGGTGCGCCCCCTGGCGCCTACCCTGGTGCCCATGCTGGTGCGCCCCCCTGGTGCCTACCCTGGTGCGCCCCCTGGCGCCTACCCTGGTGCCCATGCTGCTGCGCCCCCTGGTGCCCATGCTGGTGCGCCCCCTGGCGCCTACCCTGGTGCGCCCCCTGGTGCCCATGCTGCTGCGCCCCCTGGTGCCTACCCTGGTGCGCCTCCTGGTGCCCATGCTGCTGCGCCTCCTGGCGCCTACCCCGGTGCGCCTCCTGGTGCCCATGCTGCTGCGCCCCCTGGTGCCCATGCTGCTGCGCCCCCTGGTGCCCATGATGGCGCGCCTCCTGCTGCACACCCTCGCGTAGCTCCTTGTCCTCATCCTGAGGTGCATCCGGCTGCACACCTTGGCGCTTACCCAGGCGCTTTTATTGGCGCGCCCTCTGGTGCCCATGCTGGCGCCTACCCAGAGGCGCTCCCTAGCGCCTACCCTGGGACACATCCTGGCGTCCACCCTGTGCACCAGCCTGGCGCCCACCCTGCGGCGCAACCACCGGTGCAGCCTGGCGCTTACGAGGGCGCCTACCCCACGCACCAGCCCGGCGCTACCCAGTTTAGGGTTTAGGGTTTCTCACCGCTGTTCCCTCCGCAGCCGACCGCTGACGAGACTGCCCGACATACCGACGAGTGGGTCCGTCAAGGCGTCAACCCTCTTCTGACGCAACTTGGCACCATTATGGCTGACACCATCCGCTCCGCGCGGGACCAAGACAGCCCCCGTCCCACGATAGACGACAACATCCGGTTGACCGCTCTCGTCGCCCGGCAGTCCACCGCCAAGGACCTCCCCACATTCTCCGGGGACCCCCTCGAATGGCCAGCCTGGATTGCTCAATATGAGCAATCCACCGCAACCTGCAAACTAACCTCCAG
Organism: Limnephilus lunatus; assembly: GCA_917563855.2. Classification (NCBI taxonomy): domain Eukaryota; kingdom Metazoa; phylum Arthropoda; class Insecta; order Trichoptera; family Limnephilidae; genus Limnephilus; species Limnephilus lunatus. The sequence continues at coordinate 50,767,793 of OU830596.1, read as the reverse complement.
CGAGAACCTTATTAGGTTGCAGCGGGCGCTGAAAGGGAAAGCCAGGGAGAATGTTTACTCCCTCCTGCTGAACCCGGAGTGCGTTCCCCAGATCGTGGCAACCTTGGAGGAGCGGTACGGAGGTTCTGGGTCAATCGCCAACCTCATGCTGGACAAGGTGAAGAAGCTGCCCTTCCTGCCCGCGGAAGCCACCCTGGAGGATATTGCGGATTTCTCTGGGACGGTACAAAACCTGGTGACTTCCCTGCGGGAACTGAGGACTGGGGGCTACCTCACCAACCCCACCCTGCTGGCCGACATCACCGCCAAGATGCCATGCACCCTCAGGATGGCTTGGCTGCTGGAGCTACGTCACCTGGGCCAGACGACGCAGTCTGAGATTGTACAGCTGGCAGCGTTCCTGAGGAGTGTCGCTGGCATGATACCGATCAGCGGGATGGTGGATCCACTACGGTCCAGCAGAGGGCGCCGGGAGCATGTTCAAGTTACTATGGCGGACGCGCCATCAGGTGGAGCGGTCAACCGCCCACCACCACCGGCGGGAAAGAGCAATAACAGTGAAAAGAAGACATCGAAGAAAAACAGTGCGTGCGCTCAGTGCGGTGAGCAACACAAAACTCGTGAGTGTCGGGAGTTCATCGCCAAATCACTTTCCCTCCGTTGGGAAACGGTGCGCGCGGGCAACCTGTGCCGAAAGTGCCTGGAGCCACACCACTCCAGGGATTGTAAAGAGAAAGTGTGGTGTGGTGTGGGTGAGTGCCGTCACCCGCATCATCGTTTGCTCCACCGGGAGAGCGTCGCGGAGGTGAATATGTGACGCCAAACTGTAGACGACCGCGTGCTGTTGTCGGTAGTGCCGATCGTGTTGCGGGGCCCCACCGGAGGGGAAGTGTCATCGTTCGGCATGTTGGATACTGGTTCCACCATCACCCTCATCGACGCTGACACCGCGACGCAGATCGGCGCCCATGGCCCGGTTCAACACCTGCGGCTGCGCGGAGCAAAAGGGCTGTGCACCTCCGACGCCCACTCCCAACGTGTGAAACTGGTGATCCGGGGCTGTGGTCTGGAGACCACCTTCACTATCTACGCAAACACAGTAGCTGACCTGAGCCTGCCGGAGCAACGCGTGCCTGGGCGAAGCGTCACCCCAAAACTCTTGATCGGGCAAAATAATGCCCATCTAGTCATATCAAGAGAGGTCCGTGAGAATAACACTACCCGCATAGTGTCACGGACCGCTTTGGGGTGGATCGCTCACGGAGGCTCAAACCCCAACAATGACGGGCCAGCTACCACACTGGCCCTCCAGTCAGAGACCGCCGCAGATGCTCGCCTGAGGGAGTTGGTAAAATCCAACTTTGCCGTCGACTCCCTCGGCGTTACGTCTGCGGCCAGAGTCAATGCCATGGACACCAAAGCCATGGAATTAATGGAGAAAACCACCCGCCCTCTTGCAACTGGGCGGTGGGAAACTGGTCTCCTCTGGAGACACCCTGACGCCACACTGCCCGACAATCGGCAGTGTGCGCTGAAGCGGCTCCAGTCCCTCGAGAAGAAGCTGGCTGCGGACACCAACCTGGCAGCGGCATACACTGATAAGATGGCCCAACTCGTCGCCAAAGGGTACGCCAGACGCCTCTCTCCACATGAGGCGTCACTCCCTGCCCCGCGAAAGTGGTATCTTCCCCACTTCGCTGTCACCAACCCGAACAAACCAGGGAAGATAAGGGTTGTGTTCGACGCCGCCAGCCGATGCAGAGGGACTTCGCTGAATGACCAGCTCCTGACCGGCCCCGACCTGTTGTCCTCTCTCCTGGGAAACATCCTCCGATTCCGGGAAGGCAGCATAGCCATTGCTGCCGATATCCAGGAGATGTTCCTGCGGATCCAAATCTGGAGAGAGGACCAGCCCTCCCAGCTCTACTTATGGAGGGCACCCAACCAGAGGGAACCCCACACTTACCAGCTGGCGTCCATGATGTTTGGGGCGACCTGCTCGCCCAGCAGTGCCCAGTACGTGCGGGACAGGGTGGCCGGCCAGTACGAAGACCAGTACCCGGCCGCCGCAGCAGCCATTCGTTCACGGTTTTACATGGACGATTACCTGGACGCGGTGGAAAACCCTGACGAAGCTGCTGCCCTAGTCCACGACGTAAGGGCCCTCCTTGCAAAGGGAGGGTTCCACCTTACAAACTGGGCCTCAAACAGCCAGGACGCGCTAGCTGGAGTACCCCCTGATGACCGCGCCACCTCCACGGTAGCGATAAACAGCGGGTGCAGCGAGACTGAGAGGGTCCTAGGGTTGGTGTGGGACCCATCCACCGACCGCTTCATCTACACCTTCCTTGAAGCGGTCAGCCCCGAAGAAGCCACACGGCCCACAAAGCGGCAGCTCCTCTCCATCGTGATGAAGATCTTCGACCCGGTGGGCTTCGTGTCCTGCCTCACTATACGGTCGAAGATCCTGCTGCAAGCCGTGTGGCGTTCAACCGTTGGATGGGACGACCTCATCACTCCGGAGCACGCCGAACGCTGGAGGGACTGGATGAGCCTGCTCCAGGAGAGCAGCGTCTCCGTCCCGCGACAGTCTCTGCAGCGGAAGACGAGCAGCGTGACCCTGCATCTCTTCTGTGACGCCTCGGAGCAAGCCTGCTGTGCTGTCGCATACTTCGTGGAGGAAGTGCAGGGCGCTCTACAAGCCACCTTCATTGCGAGCAAATGCAAGGTGGCGCCGCTAAAACCTCTATCCATACTCCGCCTTGAGCTGCAATCCGCACTCATGGCGGCTAGGCTGGCCAGAACCATCCGGTTGGAGAGCCAAGCGAGGATAGCTGCAACAATTTTCTGGACGGACTCCACCACGGTGCTGTGCTGGTTGCGCACGGACCCGCGCACCTACTCTGCGTTCGTGTCCAACAGGTTGGGCGAGATAGACGAACTCACCTCCATAGCCAATTGGAGGTGGGTTCCCACCAAGCAGAACCCGGCCGACATCGGCACCCGGGACTTGGAGCTGCCCGACCTGTCACTCCAGGGAAGATGGTTTTGCGGCCCCGCTTTCCTCACCACACCAGAGAGCGACTGGCCTAAGGAGCGGACCCTCACCAAGCCAGACGACCAGACCCTCGAGACCAGACCTCAGCACTACGTCGGCCACATCACCACGGCCGGAGAGGCGCTGCCTCTGGTCGAAAGGTTCTCTTCCTGGTACCGGCTGATCCGCGCTACAGCGTGGATGCTGCGGTTTATCAGGCGCTGTCGGATGGGCCCGAACCGACCCGCCGAGTTCACGCTACGCGCGGAGGAGCTGAGGGAGGCCGAGCGCAGATGGGTGAGGAGGTCCCAAGAAGACGCCTTCTCCACCGACCTGCACACCATTAGGCTCGGCCAGGCGCTACCTGCCGCCAGTCGCCTGATCAGTCTGGCCCCCTTCCTCGGACCTGATGACGTTTTACGGATGGGCTCGCGGTTGAGGAACCTCACCGGAACAACCAGCGTGGCGAAGACTCCCGTGGTCTTGGATGGCGCAGACCCATATGCCCGGCTGCTGATCCGCCACTACCACGAGAAGGCAGACCATCCAAGCACGGAGAAAACCGTTGCCGAAATCCGATGCAGTTTCTTCATCCTGCGACTCCGCACCGTCAGCAGGAAGATAAATCATGACTGCCCCACCTGTCACATACGACGGAGCAAGCCCGCTCCACCACTGATGGGGATACTGCCACCGTCCCGCACGGCACACCATGTCCGCCCCTTCACGCACTGCGGGCTGGACTACTTCGGGCCGATGGAAGTCACAGTCGGCAGACACCGAGAGAAGCGCTATGGAGCACTCTTTACCTGTCTCTCCACCCGCGCCATCCACCTAGAGCTGGCGGCCTCTCTGTTTGCTGACTCAGCTATAATGACCATTCAGCGAATGACCGCCCGAAGAGGTCAACCCGCGGTGCTGTATTCCGACAACGGGACGAACTTCCATGGCGCTGAAACGGAAATACGGGATGCCGTGGCATCCCTCCAGCAAGACGCCAGGATGGCAGACGCCATCGCCACCAAGGGCATCGAGTGGCGCTTCATCACCCCTCTCAGTCCCCACATGGGGGGAGCCTGGGAAAGGTTGGTCCGCTCGGTCAAACGAGCCCTGAGCACCACCTTAAGGGAAAGGGCGCCAAGGGAGGAAACCCTGCGCACGGCACTGGCAGAGGCTGAGTTCGTGGTCAACAATCGGCCACTGACTCATATCTCTGTCGACCCACGAGACGAAGAGCCCTTGACCCCCAACCACTTCCTCATGGGATCTGCAGGAGACCGCCCACATTTGTCGCTCTACGACAGCAAGGAGGAGGAGGTATGTCTCCGCCGACAGTGGCGAATCAGCCAACAACTGGCCGATATGTTCTGGAGGCGGTGGCTCCGCGAATACCTCCCCACCTTGGGCACCCGACAGAAGTGGCAACACCCGACAGAACCGCTCAAAGCAGGTGACCTGGTGGTCATCATGGACCCCGCGCTACCACGCAACAGCTGGCCACGCGGGCGCATCATCGAGGCCATCTCCGCTGCCGACGGCCAAGTGAGGACTGCCCGGGTCCAGACAGCCACGGGGACATACACCCGTCCTGCTGTAAAACTGGCCGTTCTCATCCCGGCACCAGCACCAGCAACGACCTCGACCACACCCGGACCAAGGACCCAGCAGCCCAGGGAAACCGGACGTCGAGGACGCCGCCGACCTGTACGTCCTGACAGCTAGGCGCAGCCGTGACTGCACCGGGGGGAGGATGTACCGGACGTATTTTAAGATTAATTATAGTTTAATTTCATGTATAATTTTGATGTAATATTTATGAAAGAATAAAAATATTCACGGGGTCAGGCAGTCAGCCTAAGACAAAAAATAAAGCTTGACCCCAACCCTCAGTGTACATACCTACACTCTACCTTATTTAAATTGACTTTTTCCTTTGCACAAATTCGATCTGTACGAAGCCGTTCCTATACAAACCTTCGCACGGGTCCAATTTGTACAAATCTCTATTATTTACACTTGCACAAATTCAAATTTGTGCAACCTATGTATTTGTATCTTTATAACACTTGCACAAATTCGAATTTGTGCAACCTATGTATTCGTATCAGTATAACAGTTTTGCACAAATATAAAATCATTCCAATTTGTGCAGACTGTTCATACCCTATGTAAAATGTAAAATGTAAAATGTAAAATGTGCAAACTCACATAATAAACGAATGATCGGAGAGGCATCGAGAGTAGGTCGAGATAAAACTCTGTGGCGTTCTCAGCTTCGTTGCGCAATAGCGAAACGAACGCGGTGGCGTTTTACAACTCTAACAGTCAAAATTCTAAGAATTTCATCTCAGTTCGTAGAATTGAGATGAACAAAGGACTGAGACGGGCAGACTCCCGTCTCTGGACCCTTTAAATACGGCTGTTAGACCGCCAGATCGGCAGAGTTCCAGATCTCATCGCCACAACAGCATCTCGCCTTCTCTTCTGCCTTCTCCGATCGACCCCTGGACAACTTGGACTTTTCTTCTTGGCCCTGGCCGAACCGCCCTCCCTGAAGACTGAAGACTTCGAAACATACAATTGGTCGATCGCCTTTTTCAAGGCGAAGGTTTCCCCTCTACCTCTACCCCCCTTCCGCCCCCCTTGCCTTCTACCTTTCTCCCTACATTTACCCAATTTTCCTGAAATCTCCCCACTTTTCCCTCTCCCTACATTTTTTCCTCACTTTCTCCCTAGGTGTCGAAGCGGCCAGCCGGCAACTTCCCACTTCATCGTCTGTGCGGCTGGCGACTACAGTGCCCGTCCCGTACATACCCTCTTAATGAAAATAAAACAAAAACTTTCACGTGTCCTCAAAAGCCCAATGATTGATTGAATTAAGAAATCTGGGCAGTGACCACCTGGTATTCCCTCGGTGTCGGATGAATAATTTGCTGGCTGATGGAGTACATATCGCCAGGAGTGATATAGAATATTTAGACTTACGGAGTTTGGAACTGCAGTAGGCTGATGTCATTGTAGACAAGGGAATATGTGGAGTTGTAAGTCGGATGAATAACTTGCTTGCTGATGGAGTACGTATCGCTGGGAGTGAAGCATTGTTGTTTACCGCCGCCGGTGCGCGCAAACTGCATGGGCCTGCAACAATACATTGTTTATGGTCGCCGTGTCAGTTTTACTGGTTCGCTGTTGAGTAGGACATGAAAAACATGTACCTAAGTTAAACCTAACCTATTATTTTAATGTGTTTTGTTGACCAATGAGATTTTATTTAAAGAATTTGTGAGACAAACATATGGAATATGAGAATCATAGCCTGCTATTAGCCTGCTTAGTTCAGTCGGCAAGCTGTATGGTAGAATATTGATTGAAAGGGTAAGAATGGAAATAAAGGATAAAATATGGGATGTGCAAGGTGCTTTAATGAGTGGAAGGGGATTGTTGGACCAAATTCTCTCATTGCGTATGCTCACTGAGAAGTTTCTTTCAAAAAACCAGAAACTCTTCTGCGCCTTTGTAGATCTACAAAAAGTATGCGACCGAGTAGACAGGAAAAAGCGATGGAAGGTGTTGTCCAAGTATGAAGCGAATCTCATTCAGGCAATTGCGTCTCTGTATGAAGGAAGCTTTGCATGTATTAGGGTGAATGGTGATTTTACGGGGTGGTTTGACATCACAAAAGGTGTTAAGCAAAGCTGCATAGTGTAACCGTGGCTATTCAGTCTACACATCGATAATTGTATGGAAGAATTGAAAGAGATGGGATTGGGCACGCAATTGAGTAATCTGAAAGTATATAGCTATCTACAAAGATAATATATGTACATGAGTCAAATTTAAACCGTTTTAAAAACACACAAGTATACCCACGAATAGGCGATGCCTATGTGGGATTTTTTTGGTTAATCTGCTAATAGGCCACTTGCATTACATTTTTTTAAATTTTTTTCCGGTAAGGCAAATATTCTAAGACATTCTGTATTTTTTTTTTTTTTATCTCATTTTTGAAACCCTGGCAATTTTTTGAAAATTTCAATCTGAAAAATCAGACCATTTTTTATAAACCGGAAAGACGGGACATAATTTTATGGGTGCGAAAAAACGATAATTACATTGCCAAAAATCATTTTTTAAAAAAAGAACGTTTTCCACACGAATAGCAATAAATTGTACGGGGTTCTCTTCGTAACGTCTGTTAAAGCTCCGCCATCTTTATCAAAAAATCAAACCAAAGGATAAGTTCGCATAGAACAAACAATAAATCTAGTGAACATTAAACGCAAATTCAAAAATTCGCCGGAAATCAAAGTGTTACCATAAAAAAAAAATGAATCAGTGTGGAATTTTACAAAATTAAGGGAACATAATCGAGACGGGACATTTTCATGTAGTGAGGTCACGAGCACAAATAATGGATTTATTTATTTAAAAATTAAAAAAACTATACATTTCTAAAAATTTTTTTTAACATTTTCGTAATATTATTAAAAAAATCTATCCACACGATTTTTTCCAAATCGTTATGAAATCCATGCAAGAGGCCTATTGTTTTATTCTTTAATTTTGAAATGTTTATATATAAAAAAAATACCTTTAAGTATTGTAAAATTATACCAATGTATGTACCAAAAAATTATTAATAAAGAAAAATAAAAAATAAAAAAATAGCCTGTTGTATGCTGATGATACGGTGCTGATTTCTAACAGTATGGAAGATCCACAGTCTCTTGTATCTAGGATGAACAAAGTATAGATGAAGAATGAGTTAACGATGAATGTAAGTCTAAAGTCATGGTATTTGAAAGAGAGGGAACGAAAACAATGTGCAATATAGTTGTAAATGATGAAGACTTGGAGCAGTTGGATGAGTTTGTGTATCTGGGAAGTATGTTTACGAGAGATGGGAAGGCTGATGGACATATTGAAAGAAGGATAAATGCAGGCAACTCCATTAATGGAGGACTGAACGCCGTTGGCGCCAACAAAAACTATCCGTAGTAGCGAAGCTAGCCATCTACAATTGAGTGCTGGTACCTACCCTGATGTATGGCAGTGAGGCATGGAACTGGCAGAGAAAGGATGAAAGTATACTGAATGCTGTAGAAATGAGATCCCTGAGGTGTACGTGTGGTAAAACTATGTAATTCTGATGGCTCACCCCTTTTGTTGGACGCACTTGGCGGTGCTCAGCACCCAACGCTCGCTGATTAATACGCCACGACACCACCAATGAATGTCCGAGTGCTTACCCTTGCCAAGTTTCACCTGCAATGTAACAAAAAATTACATAAAATCAAACAACAGTTCTCAGTCTGGATCAAAACAAAAGGTACACGTAGATATTCCTTTTACAAAACTGAAAAATGAATTATACAACATCAACATAACAAATAAAGTGCATCAATATTGCTTTCTGATATTATACAGAGTGTTAAGGACCTGATTCCTGACATTATTTAGAGTAAAAAATATAAATGGTTTTCAGATTTTTTTTTCTCCAAATTATCAAAATCAAAATCAAAAAATATTTATTGTATATATGAAACACAAAGGGTGTAGCTTATGGGTACGCTCCATTTCTTCCAGCTAACCTAATTTAAAAAATATATGTACATATTTCTTCCACATGTCGTCTCTGGTCACCCTGTCAAGTAACCGACCGACCCCTCACTCCTTTTAATGCTTTCAATCGAAAAAAAATTATTTTAAATGTCACCGGAGACTAAAATTCCATTTACATTTTTTACTCCAAATAATGTCAGAAATCACTGGTTAGTAAAGTAACTCAAATACGTTTCTTAATACCCTGAATATATATTTTTATTTATTTATATGCTTGCTTGTACAATTTACATTTTACAGATCATAAGTAAGAAAAAGAATAATGTATACTGTAACTCATTTAAATATTATATTGTTTCGTGAACACCTCATTAGGAGAACCTGCGCTGAGATGTTCACTTATTTTTGTAGGTAGTATTGTTGTGCATTCATTTTTTTTAAAATATAATGAATGCACAACTCGCGCTTATATATATTAAGAAAGACGAAAAGGTACAGATTGATGATGTGTGGGCAAAGACCTGTCAGTGGCTGAGTTGGCATTGCGTTCGGGTCCCATTCAGGCGTCTCGTGTTCAATTCCTCGGCTGGCTAACATACAGGACGACACAGGCAACATTTTCCGCTTACTGTGGTGGTAGTAAGAGATATTCAAATATTGTCAGGTTATTTGTAACCCAGGAATGTTGGTCTTTCTTATTTTTTTTTATTTTAAAAATATATTATAGCTACATTCAAATATATTATTGTGTTTAGCGAGTACCTCATTAGGGGATTCTGTGTTGAGGTGTTTATATGTTTTTTGTTGTTTTAAGACAGTTATAAATTTATTATTGAAATAAAGTGTTTTGGGAAAATCTAGAAAAAGAAGATACATGATTAATAACAGAAAATATGTATAAGTGTACGAAGTTACTGTTCGGTAATATGAAAATATATTGTGATGTACAGTTAATATGTATAAATATTTGCGATATTAATAATGTTTTTTAATTCCCCTGGAGCGATCACGCAAAATAAATAAATTTGCCTCGATTGCTCGAGATTTCCCAGGTTATTTTTTTAATTTTTCGCCAACATTAAAAAAATCACACCATCGAATTTTAACATGGAGACATAAAAACTTATTATTGTGCTATATAGCCAATGAATTAACCTGTATTTTACCGTTTATCTCATATTTGTAGGATTTATAAAAAAATCGTAAAGTTTATAACCGCAAAAATTCTGCGTATTTTTTAGTTTGAAATTACCTGTGAGGGGTATTAATTCAAGTCAACTAGAATATTTTCGATTTCTGTATGTTGTCTGTGGTATACTTGATAATTATTAAAGGTGCATATCTATGGAAACAGGACTTAATTTTAACCGTAAACAGCTGATCAAATATTCGGCGGGAAAAATATATTTAAAAAAAATTATATTTAACATCGTTCTAAAATAGTCTACGAAGTTCGGATTTGCGACATTTATAATCATAATAGATAGAGCATTTCAATAGCTTCGTTTTAACATAAATGGCTGGCCAAGGAAATGTTTTAAATAATTACAATAAATGTTTTACGAATGGTAGGAAAATGTGGTCCAATTTTGGATTACTATCAATCGTAGAAAAATAAAAGTGGTCCATTTTTCGACCATAATCGCTCCAGTGCTTAATATGTATTGTAGTATTGAGGTGCAACTCACATAATATGGGATCTGAGTTACCGCCACGGGCGTGTTGGAGAATGCTTGTGCCGCAAGGCTCAGAGTGGGACACCTCTCTCCACCATCCGCCGGACAAGCAAACACCTTCTCGGCCATATCTACGCAGTCTGAAATACATGCACAACGAATTTGATGTTCGACAGATATACGCAAAAATAATTCATCTTCGTACAAACATACATAAATCCTAACAAAGATTTACTTCAAATTGCTGAAACTCATACTAGTTTTTGTCAATGAAACTTGAGATATAACACACGCCAAACTTAAATACCGACTTGAACTTGATACGATCTATTCTTGCGCTGATACAAGTCACTTTACTGACTTTACAAAGTACAATTTTTTATATCCACATTTAACACGTCTGCTTGGTTCAATATATTCGCACCTCACAATCCGGAAGCGTCGGTTTCGTCAAACCGAAGTCAAACCGTCACTTTGGATCGAGATTGTAAAATATCTATGCAAGATAGCTTTCATATTTCAATGACAATAAGAAGCATTATTTCGTTCTCTTTCTGATTAAAATAAAAATACATATGTTTGCATGAGAGGAAGAGAGATGCGAGAGAGCGAGGTTGCTCTAGGACGTTTTTGGTCTTATGAAAGTATAAAGCGATTACGTGTTTTGGGATGTATTTATTCCTAAACAAGCAGATGGTAATAGATATTATAATACGGTTTTTTAAACACAAAATATATTTTTTACATACCTTGATTCAATACATAAATAATTTTTTGTACAAATATTACGTTCAAAATGGTAGTTTAAAAGTTATATTATTCGGAGGTCAATGGGTTAAACCAAGGAAAAATGTATTTCTATATATGGATAATAAAATAATTAAAAAAGTTTAAATATATTATGCAGGGTGTTAAGGGACGTTTTTGACGTACTTTAACCATTTATCCCTGACATAATTTTGAGTAAAAAATGTTAATGAAATTTTTGTCTCCGGTGATTTTTTTGATGACTTTTTTTTCAAATTTTTTTTTCTTCAAAATCAAACAAAATAAAATTTCTTCCACATGTCCTCCCTGGTCACTCAGGCGAGTGGCCAACCAAGCCCTTATCTCGCCTCCAACTGTCCAACACTTTTTTATGCTTTTGTAAAAAAAAAAAAAAACATCAAAGATGTCACCGGAGACAAAAATTTCATTTGCATTTTTTGCTCCAAATAATTTCAAATAATGCTTAAAGTATGTCCCTTAACACCCTGTATATAATACAAATTAGTACAATAAATACTCGTACGTTACAAAAACTTGTGATATTTTTATGCAACGATATTATAAAAGATACAGAAATATTTGCAAAAATGTTGTACGCAATTTCAAAGAAAATTATTATAAGAAAAAAATAGACGAATGTAACAATGACCCACGCAAATTATGGAAGATCATTAATGAAATTATAAGTGCAAAATCATCTCATAACAAGAGCATAGACGAACTAACAATTGAAAATACCCAAATCTCTTTCGCAAAGCATCTGGACAAAATTCTCGAATATGTAAACGAATGTTTTACTAATATAGGGTCACAATTAGCAAAGAAAATCAGACAACCAAAAACTAGCATTTTACCAGAAGAAAAGGAAAGTATGAACCAGATAGATAAATTAAAGTTAACTGATGTAACCAATACTGAAATCAGAAATGCAATTGTATCCCTTAATGTTAATAAATCATCCGGAAATCATATAATCTTAAATAAAACAATAAAACAACTCAAATTAACTGACCTTCCCATTGACATACTTAGTCAATCTGTCTATATCTACGAATGTATTCCCCTCATGCCTTAAAAAAGCTACAGTTATACCCATACATAAAAGTGGTAACAAAAAGGATATATATAATTACCGACCCATAAGTCTCTTAAGCTCCTTCTCAAAAATCTTGGAAATTGTAATGAAGAAGCAAATTGTTCAATTTCTTGAACAAAACAAATTATTATCACCATCCCAATATGCATAACCAATATGGCTTTAGGGAAAATCTAAGCACCAATGATGCCATAGAAAAACTAACAAGCATAGCCATAAAAAACATAGATGATGGGAAAAAGTGTTTGGCTTTATTCATAGATATTCAAAAAGCTTTTGACACAATAGACCATAAAATATTACTAACTAAGCTACAAAAAATAGGAATGGCCGAAACAACAATGAACTTATTAGAGTCATATATAACAGGGCGAGAACAACAAGTACAAATTGGTAAACAAAAGAGCAAACTACTATCTTTAAACTATGGCGTCCCTCAAGGAAGTGTACTGGGACCGATTCTATTCATTATCTATATCAACGATTTACATAACCTTATCATTAAAGGAAACATAATCAGTTTTGCTGATGATACTGTTTTATTATTTCAAGAAGAAAATTGGACGGATACATTTAATGAGGCTGAACAAGGGCTTAGTGCACTTCAAAATTGGCTTAAAATCAACTCGCTTACCCTTAATATAAACAAAACTAAATATATAACATTTTCAATAAACGCACGAAGCCAACCAATAAAATCACTAGAACTAAAACTTCACGAATGCCATGGAAATAATATACAATGTTACTGCCCCGTCATCGAAAAAACGCAAAACATAAAATATCTCGGAGTTATAATTGACGAAAATCTTAGATGGGACCTACATATTAAAGGTATTACGGAAAAACTCACAAGCCTTATATATTTCTTTAAAAATCTAAGAAACGTGGTAAATAAAAACGATATGAAAAAGGTCTACTACGCGTTATGTCATTCTCGAATTGAATATGGAATCATAGAATGGGGATCTGCTACACATACGTACCTCCACAACCTGAATACGATTCAAAAAGGAATCATAAAGACCATATCGAAAGTACCAATTAGAACGCCTTCAATTGAAATTTTCAATAGCTTCGACGTACCAAATGTACAGCAAATATATGCCAAAAATATATTATTGAAGCTTTTCAAAAATAATGAATCCTCTACTAGACCATGTATGCATAACACTAGATCGAATAAAAAAGAAAAGGTACAGATTGATGGACTTTCGGACAAAGAAACTATACATACTTTGCAACAAAACTCCATAACATCCTTCCCCAAGACATAAAACTAATAAAAAATCCTAATGAATACAAATCAAGAATAAAAATATGGCTAAAAGAGGTCAACGAAAAAACCCTGATGAAGACACTAAAAACGACATAGAAGACAAATAAACCATATTTAAATAACTTTAGTCCGCCTCGGCACAGGACCCCCTAGTGAGGAGGACTAAGAAATACAATAATTTATACTTAATTTCACCATTATATCTTGTATGTAACAATTATTATATATAGTCGCTAAAATAAAAAAAATAAAAAAAATAATAATGCATAAACATATCAGTTATACATATTCACAATTAATTATTTTTATTCTGATGCAGGATGGAGAGGTTTTAAAAATATCGAAAAGTTCTATATGTATTGGCAGTTGGGTGAAATCGTAATAGCAGCGAATCATATGAATAGTTGGTGCTATGATTGTCAGCATATATGTATGCAAAGTATAGAACGGTTTGCAGCGTAGTCAATATGGACCAATGTGATAACAGGCTAAATGAAACTGCCGGCAAACGGGCACGCATCTATTGACGACCGCACAATGCGGCACGGCAAGTGAAACCCTGCATCATTCGACAAGTTAGTAACGCATGCACCCATGGACCCATATTTACAAAAAAATTATTCTTAATTTTTTTCTGTTGCGTTTGATAAATACATATTGTAATTTTTTTTTTTTTCATTAGCTCCACACAGGAGGCTCTTAGGAAAAGAATTTCCCCCAGGGCCTATGACATCTTAGGAGATGTTGTGTGGAGGGTTGTTTTAAGGAAAGGAAGGAGAGGAAGTTTTGGGAAGGAAAAAGGTATGAGGAAACTGGGGGTCGGTGTATTCAGGAGTGACGGACGTATGAATCCATCCCTCCAACTGCGGTGGATTAAGAGATTCTGGCTGTAGAGGATGAAAGACCTCCCTCAAGCGGTCTCTATCGATTCTGCCTACCACGCAGCAGGTGAGCAGATGCCTCAACCGCCAAGACCTGGACCAACCTCACCTGCATGAACCCGAGCATCAAACATAGCGAACTACTTGGGGTGACCTATTTCAGAGGTGTTGGTTATCCAATAAATGGTTCCCGGAGCGGCGGTACCAATACCCGCCTCCCAAATTGTATAATAATAATTTTTTTCAAACCATAAAAAATACATTGAGAAAAATTTACTAGAAAATAAAATATGTTTTGCGGGAACCACCGACCAGTTAGTATGTAACTACATAGTAAGAAATATGTAAATATTTACAGTTAAAGGCCTTGGAAGCTTTCGTATTCTGGGGTAGTGACGGACACTCGTCACAGCACACCCGATCTACGCCAAAAGGACAAGGCTGGAAATATAAAAATGACCTTTTTTTAACTTTGCTGTAAAAATGAGCACACATTAGCTATATTTAACTTATCAGACATACATGCATTGTGTGTTTCATCTGTTCTTACCATTATTTAATGTATTAAGTACTCTTTTGTTAAAAAAGTGTACATGTAAGTAAAGGTTGTTTGGAAAAAGAGGGTGATTAGCTGACCTGTGGTGAAATACCCTTCTTGTGAAGTTCCATGGCTGGCGGACAGCCAATCAGAGTCCGACACCTTCCCGCTTTGCCATTCTTCAGCTTGCAGGCTGCAATGTATTCATAATAACATATACAATAATATATATATATATATAATATTATACAGGGTGTCCGGGGGTAAAGTGCATTAATTTCGGGAGGTGATTCTACATTATGGTAGGAGTAAAAAAGATTAATAATGTTTTCTGAAATTCCAACTTTTTTTTCCCATACAAAAAGACATACCTATTAAAAATCCTCAGTGTAAGGTTACACTTACCCGATAAAGTTTCTGTAAGCTTGCCGGGCGTGATCGCTCAATGTTATCACATAGATTTAAAACATTAAAGAAAACATAAAGTGGTAGAAAAAAAGAAAATTAAAGCATGTGGGATAGAAAAGATTAAGTTAAACAGTGAACCTATATAAAATTAATTCATTTTTAAACGACTTCGAAAAGGAGGAGGTTATCAATTCGACGGTATATATATATATTTTTTTTTTTGTGTCCTCAGAACTTTCGATTGAGTGAACCGATATTGATGATTCTTTTTTTATTAGAAAGCTGGTGCTTTCCGTGTGGTCCCATATTAATTTGGTCGAGTTCTGACAATGGGATCCATGAGAAAACCATATTTGTCTTAAATTTGCAATAAGTGAGTGCGCGACAAATGGACGAATAACTCAATATTACGCCAACAGATTTCGATGATTCTTTTTTTAAAGTAAAACTTCTTTACGCACGCTCGTCACTAAAAATCAAAAAATAAACAAAAATTTTAACAGAACAAAAAAATACTTCAAAAAATGCACTAAAAAGTAAAAAAATAATTTCGTACGATTGTTATTTTTGGAGTCGGTGTCAGCCAAGATCTCCACATCTCACCTATAACTACCAATGTATGTAGTTACCTTGGCTGACACTGACTCCAAAAATAACAATCGTACAAAATTATTTTTTTACTTTTTAGTGCGTTTTTTGAAGTCGTTTTTGTTTTGTTAAAATTTTTGTTCATCATATCATAAATAACGTTCAAGGATGAATGATTAGCCATTTGCCAGCATCCTTGAGGGGATTTTTCACAAAAAAAAAACGGCGCTATATAAATCATCCAAATATTATTATTATTATATAAAGAAGGAAAAACAACATAATGAGAATGAAAAAATAACATACAGCAGGGGAGGAGGCTTCGCAATTAACAATTTGTTTTAATTTTTTAAATTATGAATTTAATAAATTGGCCTGAGAAAAAAAAATAATCTTTTTTATTATTTTAACTAATATTTTTATGTTTTCTGGTCAATAAAGTGTAGTGTGTTGTTCCCTGAGGATTCTTCTCCCCTCTGATCTTCCAGGAGTCACTTTTCGTCGCTGATTTCCAGATATTTATAACCTTTTTTTCACTACTGTCACTTTCCATACATATTTTTTTTTTGTAATTTTGTGAACAATGGAGGAGGATTTCCCTCCTGGACATCCTAAAAAGCCCCCAGATCCTCCCCCTGACCCTCCAGATGGTGAAAATATTGCAATTTCTGACAGTGAATCTGTCATTCTAACTTCCACAAAAAAAAGGAAGTTTAGTCCCTCTTCCCCAGTAAAGCATGACTCTCCTTCTACTTCTCAGTCTCTACCAGATCTTCATCAACCTCCTCCAATCAATTTTTACTCTACTCATTCCTGTGGCCCCTACGTTGTTTATGCGCAAAAAACTGAGCAAGGTAAAACCATACATCCTCTTGAATTTGGTAAATTCCTTTCAACCAACAAGAACCTTTCGATTAAGCCCGGAGGTGTAAAAGCCGAGGGTCGCTTCCGAATCTCTGTTGAATTCCTCTCAGGTTCAGCCGCCAACAACTTTATTAAAAACATTTTTATTACATCTAATTCTAAATTCAAGGCGTACATCCCAACTTTCAATGTCACTCGTATGGGCCTGGTCAGGGGTATCTCGACCGATCTGTCCATTCCAGAAATTCTGTCTTCTCTTTCAACCCCTCAACATATTGGCAATCCCATAAAAGCCAGGAGGCTAAATTATAAGGACACCTCTGAGGGCAATGTTTCCTGGAAGCCCTCCCAATCTGTTGTGATCACATTCGAAGGACAATCTCTTCCCTCCCATATCTATTTATTTTTCAACTCCTTACCAGTTGAAATTTATACTTACCCCACCACCCAATGCTACAATTGCTGCCGTTTTGGTCATACCAAAGCTGCATGCAGATCCCCTCCCAGATGCTTCAAATGTGGAGAAAACCACTCGGCTGACCAATGTTCTTCTCTCTCTTCACCTAAATGTTTTAACTGCTCAGGCGCTCATTCCGCCATTCACTCTTCTTGTCCTGAACAAACTCGCCAAAAAAATATAAAAATTTCCATGGCCTCTGAAAACTTGTCTTTTCTGCAGGCTTCTAAACTATTCCCGCCTGTCAAAAAATCTTTTGCCGAGGTTTTATCCAGTAACTCTCCATCCAACCCTCTCCCTTTCTCCTCAACATCTTCTCGATCAACTAAATTTATGTACAAAAACCCTGTCTCTAAACCGGCTCCTGGATACGATCGGCAACAACACAACTCACTTCTCTTAAATCCCAATGGTTCTCCTCTTTCAAATGCCACAAATGGGTGCGCAAACAACTATAATTCGTCCTCAACAAACCATCAAAAGCTTTCTGAACAACTCTCGCAAGATAATTCTTCATTTATACAAACTCTTATTATGCTTCTAATTGACCTAATTTCTTCTCAAACTAATCTACCGTCCAACGCTGCTTCTATTATTTCCACGTTAAAATCATTTGTTCAAAATGGCACTTCAAGATGTCAGAATACTTCAGTGGAATAGCCGCAGTGCTATTTCTAACAAATCGAACCTTCTTAACCTATTAAATTCAAACCTTGTTTCTGTGGCTGCTGTCTCGGAGACATGGTTTACTCCATCCACCCACTTTAATGTGGGAGGGTACTCCTGTCTCCGTGATGATCGCCTGGAAGGTACGGGCGGCGGTGCTGCCCTTTTTATTAAAAAATCCCTTCCGTTTTCCCCAATAAATAATATCAAACCCCCCAATGCTGACTTTCAAATGGTTGCAGCTAAAATAAAGGACACATCCTTTGTTTCTATCTATATTCCCCCATCTTCTCACTTCAATAAGCAAGCTTGGTTACAAATTGTCCGTCAACTAAGCCCTCCATTCTTTTTATTGGGCGATTTTAATGCCCATTCCCCCGTCTGGGGTTCTGCTTTCTCTGATCGAGATGGTCGAAATGTTATGGATTTTTTAGATGAATCCAACCTTTTCCTTTTGAACGACGGATCTCCTACGAGAATCTCTCGCCCCAACACAAACCCTAGTGCAGTGGATCTCTCCATATGCTCTACAAATCTGGCACCTCTCTCCTCGTGGGTGGTGTCCCCCGATCCTTGCTCCAGTGATCATTTCCAGATCACCATCACTTATCAAACTTCTTTCCATTCAGACAAGTCCCATATTTCGACGAAGATTAAAACAAAACACACCAAATGGGACGAATTTAACTCGCATATGGATAAGTTTATACAAAATTTACCCTCTTCCGATGTATTATCTGTCAAAGATGACTACGATAACTTCAAATCGATGCTCATAACTGCAATACATAAATCAAATCCTCCCCCTAAAACCAAATCTCTTAAAAAACTCCCTCCGACTCCCTGGTGGGATGAGGAATGTTCTAAGGTAGTGAGAATTCGGAAAGCTAAATCTCTTTCGTATCGTCACAATATGACTATGGAGAATTATCTTATATACAAAAATGCCGAAGCCAATGCCAAAAGGGTATTGAGGTCAAAAAAAAGATCCGGGTGGTACAACTTCTGCAGTTCAGTATCTCCGAATACTCCAATTTCGGAAGTTTGGTCTATGATTCGAAGATTTCGATCCTCCTTCAGTTCAACATCTCCTCGAGCGTCTCATTCTAAATGGATAGATGAGTTCTTGGACAAAATTGCCCCCCCTTCTGTACCTAACTTAGATGAAATAACTCCCATCCACAACACTCCTATGTCTGATCATTGGCTAGACTCTCCATTCACTTTAATTGAATTAAAAAATTGTTTATCAACAGTCAAAGACTCATCTCCAGGCAGAGATGGTATTCCTTATAGCATTATCAAAAATAGTAATGATAATGTTCTAAATCACTTCCTAAGCATCTTAAATAAAATCTTTCAGTCTGGCATAATGCCTGATGACTGGAGTTCTCAAATAATCATCCCAATCCTAAAATCAAACAAATCACCCAATTCTGGATCCAACTACAGGCCAATTGCTCTTTCATCCACCCTCAGTAAAATTTATGAAAAATTAATTAAAAACCGGTTAGAATTTTTTGTTGAAAGTAATCAGCTTCTCTCTCCATCTCAATTTGGATTTAGGAAAAAAAAATCTACGCAAGATAACCTTGCCATCATCAGCACTGATATTAATTTATCCATTTCTAACCATGAAGTATGTCTTGCAGTCTTTATAGACATAGAAGGTGCCTTTGACAATGTTTCCATCCCAATCCTTAAAAAAAAACTTTTAGGCCTTGGCCTTCCCCCCATGTTTGTCCAATCTATTATTTATTATTAATCTATTTCTTGATAGAAAAATTTTCATTGAACTACCAGATGTTACTCCTCAGAGTAGATCAATTTGGAAAGGTTTACCCCAAGGCGATGTATTATCCCCTATACTGTATAATATATACACGTACGATATGCATGTCTCTATTCCCCCTCAAGTAAAAGTTATTGAGTTCGCAGATGATTTAGCTTTCTACTTATCATCCAAAATCATCCCACTTGCCGTCAAATATCTTAATGAAGCC
The DNA here is from genome assembly GCA_917563855.2 of Limnephilus lunatus. Taxonomy (NCBI): domain Eukaryota; kingdom Metazoa; phylum Arthropoda; class Insecta; order Trichoptera; family Limnephilidae; genus Limnephilus; species Limnephilus lunatus. The sequence continues at coordinate 50,747,970 of OU830596.1, read as the reverse complement.
ATGGATGCCCTTTGCACATGGCTCACTTTAAATGGTCTGGAACTATCAGTTAAAAAGAGTCAATGTGTCACCTTCTCAAACCGTCATAAAAATCCTCCTGTTCAAATTTTATTTAAAAACTCTCCAATCCCCAACGCCTCTGAAGTAAAATTTTTGGGAGTAACATTTGATAGGAAACTTAAATGGTCTTCCCATATTCACAATATAGTTACTAAATGTGAAAAAAATTTAAATATCATCAGATCATTGACTGGCGTTTGGTGGGGTGCTCACCCTACCTGCATTAAGTTGCTTTACAATGCACTTATTCGAAGTCATCTCGACTATGCCTGCCCACTTTTTAGTACTGCCTCCAAAAATGCACTCAGTAAATTAGACAAAATTCAATCGAAGTCATTGCGAATAATAACTGGAGCGATGCAGTCGTCGCCCATCAATTCCCTTCAAGTGGAATGTTCTGATCCCCCACTTTATTTAAGGCGACAACTGTTTGCTGACAAATTTGTTCTTAAATGTTTAAATTCTAAATGTCATCAGGTTATTCCCAGAGTTTCGTTGTTCAAAGACTCAACACATTCATCTACAATCAGAGCTCGAACTAAACCTCTTCCTGCCATCTGTAAAAAATTTTCGCTCTCTCTCAGAGCTTCAAATTATCCAAAATGATCTTCTTCCACTATACAAATTAAAATATAGTCACGTCACCCTATCCCCAACAATTTTGGAAGGGATCGGCATCCTTAAAAGTCATTCCAATCTCCCAGCCCGTACTGTTAATAATATGTTCAATGACATTATTTCTTCTAAATGGCCCAACTCTTCTCTTTTATTTACTGATGGCTCCAAATCTCCTGACTCTCCTAACTGTGGTATAGGTATTAACGTTTACCACAATAATTCTAATGATAGAATATTTTATTCAATTTCAAACCAATTTTCAATATTCTCTGCTGAGTGCATTGCAATAATTGAAGCACTCAAATATATAATCAAAAATAATTGTGAACATTCCCTTGTTCTCTCTGACTCTCTCAGTTCCCTCCAAAAACTTAAATCCTGTCCTCTTCTTCATCCTGATGATCACTTTGTATGCCTCATTAGAGTGCTGATAGCCTCCATTCAAAGCTCTGGAAAAACCGTAATTCTTGTTTGGATCCCTGGACACATTGGCATAGTGGGTAACGATATTGCAGATTCTTTGGCAAAACAAGGAGCGTCCAACCCTATTGTTACCCTCGTAAACCATATTCCCCTATCTGATATTTTTTCCATCATCAAAGATAGATCCCGCAATGTTTGGACAGAGTATTGGAACATTGCCAGTCAATCCAAGGGAGCTCGCTACGCCTCAATACAAAGGACTATCCCATCAAAACCGTGGTTTCAAAAATTTCCCCATTTTTCCAAAAAAGAAATTTCCTCACTTATTCGAATGCGAATCGGTCATTGTTCCGTTCCTTCTCACCTTTTTAAAATTCACATCCTTGACTCCCCAGATTGTACGTTCTGTGGTCTAGATGTGGGCTCTTTAGATCACATATTTTTTGGTTGTCCCTCTCTAAATAATTATCCTCTCTTCTATCAAGCGTTATCTAAAATTGCCTCCCCTCCATTCAACATTTCATCTCTTCTAAGTCTGAACTCGACTCCAATCTTCCATATAATTCTGAAATTTGTACATTTAAATAAAATTAATATATAAATTCACCTTTCCCTTTCTCTGTAATTTTAAATGATGGCCTAGAACACCCTTGAAGGGTGAAAGCCAGAAATAATTATAAAAAAAAAAAAAATTGGCCTGAGGACAAATGGAAAATATCAGCTTCGTAAAACATATCATTGTATTTTGTACACATCCTTCGGAGAAATTAATGTTTTGTGTAATTTTTTTTTTGAGTGTGGTATGTGGAATAGTTGGTTTTGACCTTGTATTTCTTATCGGACAGGGGAAATTAATGTGTTCTAGAAGGTAGTTGTTGTCAACAACATTGTTAATGATTTTGAATAAAAATTTCTGGTCGGATATATTTCTTCTATCTTCTAAGGTTGATAAATTATGGGTCTTTTAGGTTTTCTGATGTTCAAAAGGATTTAAAGGTGTTTCAATATCTTTTTTGTAATTCTTTCTAACCTTAAAATATTAACTTTAGAAATTCTAATATTGAGCGAACAAAAGAGACATACAGTATTTTGATTACATGTGGTGACCTTAATGGTTTAGTCACTCTTATGATGAACCCTAGAAGTTTGTATGCCCTGTCACAGATGGAATTTATATGTGTTCGGAAAGACATTCCGGAGTCCATTATTATTGTCCACCATTATTAAGTCCCTAACTTCACAACATCTTTTTATTTCTACGTTATTGATTTTGTATGGGAATGTTAGGGGGTTCTTGCTTTTGGTGAACGATATTGTGTTACATTGTTCCAGGTTAAGGAACAGTTGGTTGTTCGCACAATATATTTCAAACCTATTAATATCCTCTTGCAATTCTAGGCCGTCATTAATATTAGTGATTTTTTTGTAAATTTTAGTATCATCAGCAAAAATTTGGAATTTTTAAAACATTTACCTATATCATTGATATATAAAATAAACAAGAGAGGTCCGAGATGTGATCCTTGTGGAATTCCTGAGGGTATATTGTCAAAACACGAGGAGAAACCCTTAGCTCTAACTGCTTGACTTCTGTTTGTGACATACGATTTGATCCATCTTAGAAGGTCACCATTAATCCCGATTTTTAACAGCTTCTTCAGAAGCAGTTCAATGTTAATTTTATCAAAGGCATTTGAAAAATGTGTATGGATAGAGTCTATTTGATTTTTACTTCCCATAGAATTTAAAATAAAATCTGTGTATTCCAGAAGGGCATCCATATTCGGGCATCCGTTCAAGCGTAGTGAATACTTTGGGTGACCTATGGCAGAGATGTTGGTTATTATCATTTACATTGTGACGAATCAAATTACGCAAGACGATATGTTACAACATCATTGAATTAGCAGCGAACCTTTAGAAGAAAAAAAATATCGCACCCGACGTCTCTTGGATCTTGTCTTGTAGCCATTCCTTGTGCGAGTTGATGTTGGTGAAGAGTGCATATGTGGGGCTGCACTTCTGTCTGGGGTTGTCTGAGTTGGGAGAGTTGCTCACTAAGCCGCGCAGGTAGTAGCGCCCTTGTGACAGGAACACCAGCCCGCCGCCGCTGTCCCCCGGGCACACTGCGGAAGCTGGACACAGAGCAATGTTACAGTTTGTCAAATAAGAGTAGAAAATATATGAGGGCGCCACCGTTGCCAAAATGGCAACACTAAAAATATAATCATGGTGTTAATCTAAAGCTGTGTAACCTACATTTTTATTAAAAATTAAAAAGGCATGAAAGTGAAAAAAAAAATTCGTTGCAATACAGCTACCCACTGATCTCAAAATTAGAATTGCATGTAGGTATATTATTATTATACGTTTGCAATTTTGTGTTAACATACTGAAGAATAACGTTATTGTAATAAAATATAAAGCACACTTTAGAAATTGTTCACATTTATTCAATATTAGCTTAAGTACCTAGCGTTGCCCGGGATTTCGATCATGTCTCTAAATTTAGATCTGAATATATTTAACTCATTCAGATCTAAAAATAGTGTAACTAAACTCACCATTAATGATTCTTCCTTTCCAACTACTGTTAAATTAAATGAAAGCAAATCACTTTGTAAAACACAATTTAATCAAATTTATGTCATTTAGTAGGTACCTTCACAATAGTGCTTATTCGTTTTTGTTTTTAACACATTTAAAAATGTTTTTTAAATGTGTATACAGTGTTTTGAATTTTCAGTGTCATTGCACTTTTAAAGAATATTTGACAGATAAATTTTGATGCTGTCAGCCTAAAAATTTCTTAGTTCCATTTTTTATATTTTCTACTTTTATTTGACAGACTATAGCTATTGGTTAGAACATTAGAAACATACTAGATTCCAAATCCATGAAAATTGTTTATTACTCTCTTTGTCAATCAATCATTGAATATGGAATAATCGCATGGGGAGGTGCAACACTATCAGCTATAGATTAATTATCGAAGGCACAAAAATTAATTATGAAAGTTATTCTTAAAGTTCCCATAAAAACAAGTACTGTAGATATATTCAACAAATTCCATGTATTAGATATTCGACAAATTTACACAAAAACAATCTTAACTCATCTGTTTAAAAATAAAACACACACATTTTATGAAAATACCCAAAATATTGTAAACACGCGGCACAAAACCAAAGAACTCATACAAACACCTAAAACAAACGCAACATTTGGTCCAAGAAATTTCAAATACATTGCTTCTAAAATATACAATAACCTACCTGACAAAACAAGACAATCGAATAATATTAACAAATACAAAATTCTGATCAAACAATGGATCATCAAAAAAGGTCGTGCAATAATTAGTCACCTCACCCAAATTTAATCCACTTACCTCATTATTGTTACCACTACCTACCAACCTGAAATTTTTTGTCAAATATTTTTACTTTATATTGAAAAATGTAATTTATTTAATATTTATAAAATATTTGTAAACTAGTCTGTCTCGACACAGGATTTCCTAGTGAGACAGGCAAGGCCAAAAAAATGTAAACCTTTTTATATAGATCAACAAATAAATAAATAAATAAAATTGGTGGCAGTGACAGTGATTCTGTTTCAGGGGTAAAAAACTCATGTAAAATGGAGTAGACTTCAGATTAGTAGAGTTAGATTGTTGAATGGAGGGAAAGCAATTTTAGATAAGTCTTGAAAGAAAAGGAGTTTTAGGCTTTTTCCCTTCTGGACTGCGATGGCCATGTTATTTAAAAAAACGGACCCATAATGAAAGTAATTGGTGACCCCTGGTCTATAGCATAGGTTCTCAATGTGGGCGATAACGCCCCCTTGGGGGCATTTTAGACCTTCAGGGGGGCGGAAAAAGACCAAGAAAAAATTCGGGGGCGTTTCAGACTATCAGGGGAGTGGTAGGAGATCCAGAGAAACCCATTCCTCGACAGTGACTGCCACAAAAACCCTGTCCCATTACGCCCCCTCCGTTGTGGCAAATGTAACCCTGTCGTGGTATCCCATTACGCACCCACCATCGTGTTATCCCGTTGTGGTAAATATATTCCTGACGAAAATTGCTGTTTCCAATTCATGAGTTAGGGGGCGCTATAAAAAAAAGGTATAAGGACCGCCAAACAACTCATTCGTATCACACACTCCTTGCCTCATTCACATTCATGCACACACTCTTCTATTATTTTGACTCTTGACATGGCCCGACTCAAGTATCTGATTCACTTGATCGTGCCATGTCTTCCTCAGGCATCCCCGACTTCTTCTACCATTCACATTTGAGTAAAATATTCTCCTTACTCTCCTTCATTCGCTAATATCTGAGCTTCCTTTTCTTAATCTTATTCATTACGCTCGTCTTGCATTATTTGCAGATCTCCACATTCCTGACACGATTGTGCATGGTTTTACCAAACACATACCTCAGGGATCTCATTTTTACAGCATTCAGTCCATTTCCATCCTTTCTCTTTTGAGTTCCATGCCTCACTGCCATACATCAGGTACCAGAACTCCATTGTGGACTGCTAGCTTCACTTTTTTGGACAGTTTTTTGTTAGTGCCAACCATGTTCAGTCCTCCATTAATGAAGTTACCTAACCATGCATTTATCCTAAAGTATGATAAAATTCGAAGAATTATACAGTTAAATATGACTGAAGGGGAAAGAGTCGAATTAGCTCAGTGGTTATAACAGAGCTCCGGCAATTCCTAGATACGACCAAATCTTTTTCTAATTTTTTCAAATTTTCTTTCAAATTTAGGTTTGAGAATCGCTAATATGGTTTAGAGAACTTACCGTTAAAGTATCCAGCACATATTTTATCGGACGTCATGAATGAGGTGTGATGCAAGGTGCGTGACCATTCGGTGCATACTCTGTCTTCAATAATGGGGATCTTCAGGACTTTGAGGACCTCAGAGGGCACATCCGTCTCCGTCAGACCCCAGCCGGCCACCTGAACAGAGTCATAGTAATGTAATCTCATACACGCCAAAGAGATCACTCAGGGCTTCCGCTCATGGAGAAACTGTTCTCGACGCCATTGCAATCAACCTCCTTAACAAAATCAATATTTTTCTAACCTGACGTGCCAAAACTTGACAGTTCGTGAGCTACTACCATGGCAATTTGTCAACAGTAATCTAGAAACAGAAGTATCTGGAAACAGAAATATCAGAAAAAGATATTGGCACCTCTGGAACGCGAACCCAGGACCTTCCCAGAGGTTCCAATATCCTTTTTTTGTTTCCAGATTTTCGATTGAGTTTCGCTAATATTGTCTTCATTTAATTAAATTAAGATATTGTACTCACATAGCCAGATTTGCCAGACGTGACCTGCATCTTGTAGAGGACAGGGTTGCTGAGACTCAGGCAGACTGGCCGCACCATCTCGGAGTACTTCAACTGGGTCGCCAGCAGCAGGAATGCTATGTCTTCCTGAAAGCTCTTCTCCATTCCGGCAAACTTCTCTCCGAGATGAATTTCAAGCACCTGTGGACACAAAATTCATGTTATACAATCAAACACATTGATAACCACTGAAGCGATTTTTGCCGTATATTGGCGCCATTTTAAACGTCTCCGATTGCTTTTCGAATAAAAAAGCCCATTATCTCTTGATTCGGCAATTTTTTTTTTTTTAAACATTTGTAGCTCCCACGTTTGCTCTTTTGGAAGAGTTAATATTTAATTTAAGGAGTGAGGAGTGACTAACCTTTGACTCCTGCCTATCGGGGTCGCTGGAGTACCAGGTTCTGTGCAGAGAACCTGCGGCCACCATGAACTGAGTTGCGGGAAGGGTAGAGTAGCTGTTTGGATCATAGAAGCAATGTGCGGCTGGAAAGACAAAACACCTTTACATATATTTGATAAAAACTGGTGTAAGGTTAGGTTACATCAGTCGGCAAATTTTCTCAAGTTGTGATTGGGTAAGTGATATTTGAAACATTTAATTATATTTTTATTTATCTATTTATATTTATATAGTGTTTGTAAATACTTGTATATACGTAATATGGAGTTTCAATATCCCTCAAAAGATGTCGTTAGAGTATATGCCCAGCATTTAGATTAGTCCTATTTGCTATTTGTACCTCAATTTAATAAATTCACTTATCTGTGTCTAAGCATATGAAAGAGGGCATTCACCACAACCTTACCCCAACCCTCAGCGATATCAGACTTTCACCGCATACATTATTGCAAATACGAAGGAGGGCACTCACCACTTAACACAACTCTCAGCAATACCAGGCTTCCACCGCATACATTATTGAAAATACGAAGGAGGGCACTCACCGCTTACCACAACTCTCAGCGTTACCAGGCTCCCACCGTATACATTATTGAAAATACAAAGGAGGGCACTCACCGCTTACCACAATTCTCAGCGATACCAGGCTTTCAAGGTATATATTATTGAAAATACGAAGGAGGGCACTCACCGCTAACCACAATTCTCAATGATACCAGACTTCCACCGCATACATTATTGAAAATATGAAGGAGGGCAGTCACCGCTAAACACAACTCTCAGCGATATCAGGCTTCCAAGGCATATATTATTGAAAATACGAAGGAGGGCACTCACCGCTAACCACAATTCTCAGCGATACCAGGCTTTCAAGGTATATATTATTGAAAATACGAAGGGGGGCACTCACCGCTAACCACAATTCTCAGAGATACCAGGCTTCCAAGGCATATATTATTGAAAACACGAAGGAGGGCACTCACCGCTTAACACAACCCTTAGCGATATCAGGCTTCCACCGCATATATTATCAAATTTTTTCGAGGCATATTTGAAGATTCCAACGTGCCATGGGAACTCGGTTGGTTCCACGTCCTGTGCATTCATCATCAAGGGTCGAGCTGATTGAACTGCTTGGGCATATGTTTTTATCTCCTTTTCAAGTCCACAATCTTAAATCACAACAAAAACAATAAAATACATTTATTACATTGAAGAATATAACCTTCAAAATTTATTCCAATAAAATTGATTATTAGTTCTAAGACTTATAGAAAAATTCAATGTTTTTTTAACATTAGATTCACACAAGAGGCCCTGAGGAAAATAATTTCCCTCAGGGTCTATGTTGTCTTAGGGGATGCTATTTGGAGTATTTTTAAGGAAAGGAAGAAGAGGAAGTTATGGAAAGGAAAAAGGTATAAACTGGCTAAAGCGCCATATAGCTATGACATTAAAGATGTACCTACACAATAGGCCAATTGCACATTTAAAAAAAAAAATCCGGTGCAGGCAAATATTCTAAGATGTTCTGTATATAATTTTAAGGGTGCGAAAAAACAATAATTCCATAGCCGAAAATCATTTTTAAAAAAAACTTACGTATTCCATAGGAATGGTATAGGAGAATAACGAGGCATACCAAAAATATTACATCTCATAAATATTTTTTTCCTTGATCCATCTTATTGATCATTAATCATTATAATGTTCAACGTCTATCTATGACTAAATCCAATGTAATAAACTTGTACTTATAATTATAATAATATATTATAAAATTTGATTTTGTTAAAATCAGCACCATTACCATTAGGCTCCTAAGACAACCGATGCGGAAAGCATCTGTACGATGTTCACTTTATAACATCTGTCAAAACGTCAAACCAAACATAAGTTCGCAAGTAAAACAATAAAGCTAATGAATTTTAAGAGTCAAATTCAAAAATTCGCCAGATTTCAAAGTATTGCCACATAAAAAAAAAATTGTGTGGAATTTTACAAAATTAATTGAATATTATTGGAGACGGAACATTTTCTTGTAATAACGTAATATTTGTATAGCTCAGTTTTATTTATTTATTAATTTTAGGAAATCGACAGTTTACATTTTTTCAGTTTGTACATAAGTATTATATAGCCTAATATATCCTCCTGCATAATTTATAGCATATTATACTATACATATATTTATTATTTACAACTTAATCGTTAAAAAAAAAAAAAAAACTTTTTTGTATTTTAAATCAGATCTCAAAACTATGGTCACCCTAAAAGTCTACATGTTTATATTAATGTACTACCTAGCGCCAGCAGTTTAGTAGGTACCTACCCATAATCTCAATCTGTAAGAAATACAACAATATTGTTATTTCAATATCTGTATATTTTTTGTGTTATTTTGTTAATTTGTATAATTTATTGTTAACCTCAACACAGGCTTGTCCTAGTGAGGTGACAAATTGTATTGTAAACATTTTACCTGCAGTGTAAAGAAACAATAAAGAAATAAATAGCCAAAATAAAACCAATTATGGATTTCCTCCTTGTGACTTTACCTCTACTGAGACAGCATAATAAGTAACAAGTAAATATGAAGCCAAAAATTATATGAAACAAAAAGTTATATAAAACGAAAAATTACAAAACAAAAAATTATCAATACATTGGTAGCCGTGGAGAGAGGTTGTACATACAAATCAAATCATAACAGAAATATAAACATAATAATATTATTCACGAAACATCAGAGAAATATTTTTTTATGGACCTCTTCTATTTGGTAAGTTCGCCATTGAAAATGTCCACATTGGATAATTTGTTATTATACCTATTGCATAGTCTGTTCTGGCAAGAATTCTGCTTAGAGTTGTTCTTGCATTGATCCACCCTGAACAGGACAGAAGAGCGTGTTGAACGTGCAGGTACATTGAATTGAATTTTATTTAGCAACTCTGGGCATTGAATATTATTGTTGCAATTCAACTGTATAAGTTCTGAAGGATATCCATCCTTACTTACCTGCATGATTTATATCTGCATCTCCCACTGTGGTTGTCTCCCCTAAACAAACACACAAGCAAACAGCCAAGGCTATCACTATCATTTTACTCACTATCATCATGGTCAAACAGCCAACACAACACTCTTCACAACACTCTTCTGCAGTGTTGAATTGTTGACTGAATATTGTGGTGGTTTGTTTATCACTTAATTACCGTCTCTTATCTTTATTTTAATTAACCCGTCAGCCTAATTTGTTCATTTTACGGAACGACTCATATAGTTATCATAGAAATCTTATGTTTCCCTTACTATACTAGACTACGGCGTAGTCCAGCGGTAAGGCTCTTGACTCGCACTCCAGAGGTCGCGGGATCAAATACCGGCGTGGCAAATAAATTTTATTTTATTAATTAGTGTTATTTCACAATTTATTCATTTAAACCATAGGTTCTCAACGTGGGCGATAACGCCCCCTTGGGGGCGTTTGAGACCTTCAGGGGGGCGGTAGAAGACCCAGAGACAATTGGGGGGCGTTGAGATGGCTCAGGGGGGCGTTGGCAAGTTTGGAAAGTAAAACAATTTGGTCTAAAAAAGACAAACAAAACACTCTAATCACATACCAATAAAGCAAAGTAAACGTTAATATTGGTTAATTTTTGTTATTGAAAACCCATGTCGGAAGTAAAAAAGAAGATGCGGCAATAGAGTGTGGAGTATATTAAATACGGATTTATCGAAAATCCCACAAATACATCATCGCCAATGTGCCTTATTTATCGAAAAACATTTTCAAATGAAGCGATGAAGCCTTCTAGGCTTTAAGATCATTTTAATAAAATCCACCCGGATCATGATTATTATAATCCACCCATAAGAAAGACAAAAATGTGACCTATTTTCAAGACATGAAAAAGAAGTAAAAAATTCAGCCAACTATATCAAAACAATTTTCAACAGATTCTAAGCATGACGATGATGGACTTCGAGCTTCGTACAATATCTCATTGTTGATTGCTAAAACAGGCAAACCATATACTATTGGGGAAGATTTAATTTTACCAGCAGTAAAAGAAGTAATAACCGCTGTGCTCCATAAACCAGCTGCAGATATTATCCGAAAAATTTCTTTGAGCAATAGTTCTGTGCAAAGACGAATTGATGAAATGGCTGAAAACATTGAAGAATCATTGTGCAATCATCTGCAGTCTTGTCGATTTTCAATTCAGCAGGACGAGTCCACTTTACAAACCAATGAAGCATTGTTATTGTCATACGTGAGGTTCATCAAAGATGAGAAAATATGTCAAGTACTATTGTTTGTTACACATTTGGAAACAGATACGAAAGGAGAAACCATATTTAATACACTGAAAAGGTTTTGCGATGAAAATAAAATTCCTTTTAATAATATTTGGTCAGCTGCTACGGATGGCGCCCTAGCTATGACAGGGCGTCACAAAGGCTTCATAGCGTGCTTAAAAAATAAAGTTCCTGACTTGCTTGCTGTGCATTGCGTAATTCATCACGAACATTTGGTTGCGAAAAATCTGAGTGAACGCCTCCATACATCACTTCAATATGTTAACAGAGCAGTTAATAAAATCACAAGTAACTCATTGAATGACAGATTATTTAGTCAACTTTGCATTGCCAATGATGAAGATTTCAACCGATTGCTGCCTCACACAGAGGTGCGCTGGCTGTCAAAAGGTTCTTGTTTGACTCGATTTTACAATCTGTTTGAGTTGTTCCCAGGGAACAAAGATACAGAATTGCGCGACAACCTCACCTCATCGAAGAACGATATTGCGTACTTAACAGACCTGTATAAATTGTTTAATGATGTCCATTTCCAACTTCAAGGCGACGACTTAAATTTGATTAATACAAAAAATTGCGTTGATGCTTTTGTATCCAAACTACTATTATACAAAAGAAATATCGGCAGACGGGAATTTAATAATTTCCCAAATTTATCAGCAGTATCATTCAAGAACTACGACTTGCTTGTTTACTGTCAACACTTGGAAAACCCCCACAGTGATTTCAAGGAATGATTCCAAGATATTTTAAATATAGACATACCAGACTAGGTTTTGGACCCGTTTTCAAATGTCAACACAGCAGGTTCATCCCAGTTAGAAGAAGAACTAATAGAACTGACGACAAAAGAGTTTTGGCTGCAGAAGCCGATTTCGCAACTGTACCCAGGATTATGGTCGATAGTTCAAAGATTTTAAATAGCACCCATCGTCCTATTTAGCTTAACGTGGATTCAGTGCTGTAGCAACGTCGGTAAAAAAAAAGAAAAATAGGCTCCGTATTACTGAACGCGGCGACTTACGTTTGTTTTTAAGTAAAATCGAGCCTAATATAAACTAACTTCTTAAAACGCAGAAATATGATAGGAGTCTTTCTTACAGTGTAATTACACGTTTAAATATAATATTGGCAATAGCTGTTTCAGATTCGCGACTTTTTTTTACATACTAGGTACCTTGTATGTAAAAAATAAAAATGGACTTTCAGGAAACCCAGAGAAACCCTCAAGATGGTATGTATAAGAAGTTGGGGGGCGCTAGAAAAAAAATTATTGTCAAAGTGGGCGGTGGGCAAAAAAAGGTTGAGAATCTATGATTTAAACTAATATATACTATATTTGCGGCACGTTCCAGAGTGGAAGATACTCTCAGTATCCCTGTCTTGTCTCTATTACACCCTGGTGTAAGACCACCATTCAGAATTGAAACGTTGCTTGAAATGGCTTTAGCCGTGTTTGGTGACCAGATCTGAATAGCCAGGTACTTCCCCACCTTCCTCTTCCCTATCTCCTTCCCCTCCCCACTACATTCAGCCTCACAACATACCCCAATTGGGGATGCCATGGTCTCACTGGCTTCAGACGGGAGCAGTTGGGACTCTTGTGCGGTATTAAAAAAACTAAAAAAAAAAACCATCAGATCTAAAACAGGCATGCCCATCCTATGGCATTTTTTAATCATAGCTCCACACAGGAGACCTTGAGGAAAAAAAATCCTCTTAGGGCCTGTGTCACCTTTGGGGATGCTGTGTGGAGGTTATTTTACGAAAGGAAGTTCTGGGGTGGAAAAAGGTGTGAGGGGTGGGTAGGAATCTGGGGGTCCGTATGTCCAGGAGTGACGAACATATGAATCTATCCCTCCTACTGCGGTAAAGCGATGTTTTTGAAAGGTGATGAAATAAGCTTTCACATTTTATTATTAGAAATAAACTTAATTTTTTAAGTTAATAATTTTTAATGCAAACATAAAAAAGTTTTAAAAATGGCTCACCTTACCTTTTTTTAACTAAAATTACTGATAATTTAAAAAAAATAGACAAATTAATGAAAAATAGAAGATAAAAAATAGACAATTTAACTACGGGCCACTTACTATGCGATGATTCACTCCCATCTGAGTTATTTAGTTAGTATCTGGGGCACTATTACTAAAAAACAAATATCAGAAATACAGGTGATTCAAAATCGAGCTATAAGGAATATCTACCATCTACCGTGGGATACACATATCAAACATATATATTCAAAGACAAACATACTACCTTTTACGGTTCTACCTAAATACAATATCACTAGTGCAATATTACAAATCATACATAGATCCGCACACACTAACATCAGACCAGCCTTTAATTCAGACATACACCAGCACAAAACACGATCCCAAAATCAAATACACTTAACATCATCTACCCACACAACTAAATTTGGTATTAACTCATTACAATATATCGCATATAGACAATACAATGCATTACCTAATGAAATAAAGCATTCAGTAGCTAACAAAAAAATATTAGTTAAAACGCTTAAAGAATATTTCCTGAAAATGTATTTAAACCAGTGAATATTGGCTCGCCTTCATACGTTTGTTTTTTATGTTTTATGTGTATGGATGTCTCTCAATATTCCTAAAATCTCTATTCTTGACAATGCATTTTTTATTTATTTATATATTTTTTTTTTTTCCTTTTCAATATACTGTATTTTTTAAACGTGTAATATCTGTGTAAAATGTACTTATATCTATCTATCTGTCCTTCCCGTAATGAGTTTTCTTCTCAACTCATTGGGAATAATGTGTTACTTATCATATTTTTGTAATACATTATAATAAATAAATAAAATAAAATGTATTATAAAGGTTATCATCACCTTACATTTTTCTGTTGTTTCAATAATTGCATAATTTTTTTCAAATTGATTTGGAAATTTTGGTTTCATAAAGGTGTACATTTTAATTATTTTGTGGTTTTCTTTTAGATAAATATAAAGAGTAATATTAACGTCAGATATAATAATAATAATTTCTTTTAAACAAACAGCTTTACAAAGATACATAAAAAAGAAAGAGTGCTAAAATAAAACAGTAAGCCTAAAAACATGTTTTCACTGATAATTTTTTTTTTTTTTTTAGTATAAAAATTAGTTTAAGAAAAACATAAAGAAAAACTAAGAAAAAAATAGTTAGGAGAAGCTAAATACTTAAATATGCATGATAAGAATATAGAAAAACACAATAAAGGGTAAGCTTATGATCTTACAGGAGTATAAGGATGATATGTAAGTAATTAGGGAATATGTAAATATATTGCACATTAGGAAAAGAAATCTGATTAATAATATAATAAATATAAATATGGATGTTAAGTGGTGTGTTGTGATGCATTACATTTATCTAATAGTGTTGCTTTGAATTTGTTGAAAGTTATATTGAAGATGTCTGTATATGTGAGGTGTGTGTTATGATAGTGGCAGGCTCGATGTATGAATTCATTTTGTAAGTAGTTGGTGTTGGAGCGGCCGTTATAAAAAAGGGATACGTTTCTGCCATTGCGACCAGGAACTCTAATATCTATTTTTATTAAGATACGGGGAAGATATCGTATTATTTAGGATTCTGTACAATAACAATTGATCAGAAATAATTCTCCTACAATTTGATTTCGGGATTTTAAAGAATTGACGGATATCTTCATTTGATTGGAATGCAAAAAACGACCGAAAATTTATGTAGGAGAGAAATTTTTCCTGAACACGTTCTATTCTATGAACATATGTTATATATCTTGGATTCCAAATTTGTGAGGCCTGTACATATGAATACCTTCAATACTAGACAGATGAAAACTTTATATTGGACCACAAAAAATCTTCAGTTGGGTCGCACGTATTTGGGAGGCGGATACGGGTACCGCCGCCCTGGGAACCATTTATTGAACAATCAACACCTCTGCCATAGGTCACCCCAAGTGGTTCGCTACGTTTGGTGACTTAGCAGTGGTTAATGGGGTGAGGTTTGTCTAGATCTTGGCGGTGGATGCATCTGCCCACCAACTGTGCGGTAGGCTGGATCGGGAGAGACTGATTGAGACCTTTTGATCTCTTCAGCAGCCTCGGAACATCGCTTTACCGCAGTGGGAGGGATAGATTCATATGTTCGTCACTCCTGGACATACGGACCCCCAGATTCCTATTTTAGTTTTCAGATTTATTCAGAAATAATCCGTTTATCCACTCGAGTGACAGCGCGATTTTTAACTTTTTCCTCCAATTGCTTGTGATTTTTTGGTGACCTCTTTGAATATTTTCCGCCGACATTAAAAAAAATCATATCTCCGAATTTAAATATGGAAAATTTAAAAAAAAAATTAATGCATCTAGGAAAAATATGCCTAAAACTGGCAGCAAAGCAATCCGAGGTATTTTAAATGGTGCCAAATTGTGACAAAAAGCGCTCCAGTTGTTATTTGAATTTTATTGCAAAGTTGTATTATGTAAATGTACATATTTTGACCTTCTGACAGAATATTGCCGAGGCCTGAGGGGTTAATTAATCTAACCACATTTTTTATGGTCCAGTCAAATGAGCATTTTTGGAAGGAAAAATTCTTACAAAGCTGAATGTTTGTATACACTTACGTTCGATATTAAGATATGATACAATATTACGTAAGTAAAGCAATTTGAGATTTTAAAAGCCAAAGGTCACCAATATTGTTTTTTGGAAATAGCTCGGCAATAATATACAGGGTGTAACAGCGCATACCCTTAGGATTTATAGGAAAAAATATACATGTTATTTTGATGTCTGATGATTTTTTTTCAATCTATGTATTGTACATATAATTATGAAATAAAAATATGCTTCTACGTATGTTTATGAAATGTCTATGCGTTGCAAAACCATTTATCCGATTGCGATAAAACTTTTGGGGATTTGATGTGTGCATGCCCGCGATGGTTTCTTTATACAACTAGCTGGTCCCCGGCATGCGTTGCAATGCCATTCAAATAGATAAATTGATTCTCCCTGCAAGTCCTTTCCCGTTCGTTCCAGTTCCCTTCCACCTTCCCCGCATTTCCCCCTCCCTCGTCTCTTCCCTCTCTACAAACCCCACCTCCCCCGTTCCCCTTCCCTCTGCATTTCCTCCCTGCCGCTAAAATATATGAAATACACACATTTTCATTTACTTTACGAATTTCATAATGCCAGAGTTACCGTTTTAAATAGACTATATATGTTATTCTGATGTATGAGCTATATTATTGTAAAGTTTCATTAAAATCTATTCAGTAGCAATTATCGATGCGCAACTGTCTGTGTTTTGTTTATGTTAGTTTCAGAGATGGCGTTGTGTACGGATTTATATTTTTTGTGATTTTCTTACTTTTCCACTTACCTACGGGAATTCGGGAGGCGGGTACGGGTGCCGCCGCCCCGGGAATCATTTATTGGATAACCAACACCTCTGCCATAGGTCACCCTTAAGTGCTCTGCTACATTTGTTGATTTAGCAGGGGTGCCCGGGTTCATGGGGTGTCATTTGTCCGGGTCTTGGCGGTGGATACGTCTGCCCACCTCCTGCGTGGCGGGCCGGATCGAGAAAGATTTGTTGAGGGAGGCCTTTTGACCTTTCCAGCCGGACTCTCTTGACCCATTGCCTTGCACCGCAGTTGGAGGGATGGATTCATACGTCCGTCACTCCCGGACACACTGACCCCCAGATTCCTACCCACCCTCATAACTTTTATCACAATGGATCCTTACATTTAGAAACCATTATATATAAAACTTTTTACTTGAATTGTAAAGTTTTAATACTATTATTATCAAATTAAATTGTACAATTTAACAACAATTTTTTTAAATTAACATTTAATTTTATAACTTTTACTTACATTGAATTTTATTATCGACCTAATTATTATTACACACTATTCTTACTATTCTTTCGCAATTAAATTGTATAATTTAACAACAATTTTTTAAACTAACAAATAATTTTATAACTTTTACTCACATTGAATTTTATTATCGACCTAATTATTATTACTATTAATACTATTAATTATTTAATAATTTTACTATTATTAAAGAATATAATTATTATTACATTTAAGAACCATGATATTTGCAACTTGATTTAATTTGTATAACTAAAAATTTTACTTTACAACCATAACATGTATAATTTACTATCTGAAAACTTTACCCGCCATAACACAGGGACATCCCTAGCATGGCGGTTGAAATAACACAAAAATAATATACAATGTACAATATTCTTATATTAAATAAATAAATAAAATTTTCCTTCCCAGAACTTCCTATCCTCCCCTTCCTTAAAAAGACCCTTCACACAGCATCCCCTAATATGACATAGGTCCTGAGAGAAATTATTTTCCTCAGGTCCTCCTGTGTGGAGCTTATATATAAAAAAAATGCGTTTCATTTCAGAGATTTATTATAATTATTGTATTTTTCCTTTGGAGGGGTTGCAGACATACTTTCACCGTTTGTCTCATTTTCGACTATTGACATTTAGTGTGTAAGAAAGAGGGGCAGCATTATATGATTAAGAACAAATGCAAAACAATCAACGCATTGACATTTGACGTTTTTGGATTTTCGGAATTCACGCACAGTTCAATATTATAACCTTATCAAAATATGAGAATTCGTTCCATGCAAAATGTATGGGGAAAAGAATTTAGGAGAAAGAAGAATAACTATTTTATTCATAAATTTTTATGATGTTTTAATAGTTATTATGTTATCCGGGGCGGAGAAAAATCCAACAAATCAAAGATCATCAAAATCGGTGGGGCCGTTCTCGAGTTATAAATAGTGTAACTAACCCAACTTTGTTTTATAAATTAAGATAGTGAGTTCCTTACATCATGAAACTATGCATTGCTAACCATTGCTGAATCCACCTATGCTAAAGGAGATTAACCTATATGTCCCTAAGGCGTATACTCGTAGGAGATCCCACGCACTTTTTTATGCTCCGAAAGCGAGATCTTCTTCCTTTCAAAATGCGCCACTAAACGGAGCAATTCAACCGCTTAACAATTCTGTATTGAGCATCTACATCTTCAGTGTTACCTATAGAGAGTTCAGTAACTATCTTTTGACATACGTCACAACATAGTTAAACTGCCCCCTTGGACTTTTTTTTCTCTAATTTTGTAATCTTCTCCGTAATAATTTGGTGTATAACTGTTTTATGGAGAACTTGAAAAAAAAAAAAAGTAAATAAATAAAATTCATCTGATTGCGATGAAACTTTGAGGATTTGATGTGTGCATCCTGAAAGAACCTGATGTTTCGTCTATAATTTTTTTTCTCTTAGGGTTCCTCTTACTTTTAATGTCGCCCTGATATTGCTAAAGTGCGCTCATTTCCATTGCACTTTCTTCAAAATAATCAAAGTTTTCTCGCTTTGCTATAGTAAACTCAAGAAGAGATCCATAAAGATCAGATACCATCAGTACATCAACAGATGAGCTCTGAATCTGAGCACTCACTTTATTTAGTCTTTCCAAAATAGCATTTCAAAATAAAAGTAGTAACCAAATAAAGGTAGCCCACTGTCCAAGCATTTTTAGCGAAATATTCGCACCACAATCACCGGTCCCATATTGGACTATTGGGCATTGAACGACGCAAATCCGAGGTCCCGTACGGGGGACCACTGGGCGTCTAAGGCTTCGATTACTTTGAGCGAGTTTACAAGCTACTAGCCGGTAAGTTTAAAAGCGGATCAATCAGCGTGTGAGATTGTCGTGATGACACACAAAACTGTCTACTCGCTCAGTAGCAAACAAGATAGCACTACGTGTTGCTATCTTTTCTGGGTGTTCTAGAGTAAAAATGAAGTGAAACATAAATCATATCCATTTTGCTTTCCTTTTTAACTTCTTTTTGATAACATGCGCTAAAATAACGACTCCCGCGCGAACCAATTCTGTCGACATTTTGTAGAAATCTTGAGCTCGCAGCTAGCGCCACACGCTGGCCAGCCGGCTAGACTATCGGCCCTAGCGGACTTAACGAAAAGTAGGTTGTTCAGCATTACTTTAACTGGAAGGCTGTACGACTATTTTACTTAAGATATTTCGGCGGTCCAGTTTTATACCCTTCTCGGTCCATCTGTTGCCTTCCCTGTCCTACATCAAACTCAAGAGCCAGTTCTCTTCATTGGCGTAGAAATTCTTATCCTTCATACTGAACTCAAAAATGCATTTTTTTGTGATTCTTACCCATCGTTGTTCATTGTAAAATTGTTCAAGGCTCCAATCCACAGAGTTAAGAGGCAGGTCACTCCAAGTGGCTCGCTACGTTTAGTGACTTAGCAGGGGTGCCCGGGTTCATTGGGTAAGCATCTGCCCCCCAGCTGCATGGCAGGCCAGATCGGGAGAGACTGGTTAAGGGAAACCATTTGATCTCTTCAGCAGGACAGATCCTCACAGATGCCTACCCACCCTTCATACCTTTTTCCTTTCCAGAACTTTATCTCCTTTCTTTCATTAAAAGTCCCTCCACACAGCATCCTCAAAGATGACATAGGCCCTGAGGGGAATTATTTTCCCCAGGGCCTCCTGTGTGGAGCTAATATATAAAAAAAAAACTATTTTAGAATAATTTTTCCATGGAATGCTTTTATTTCTCTTTTGTATTATGTTAATGTAAGTACTTAAATACTGCTTACTAACTCCGTATGCATGGACATGGGAGGGTCTAGAGTCATTCGAAGGAGGAAACCATATTATAGTGATTCCGTATATGGCCATTGAGAATGTGGTGGGGTCTCCTGCAATGTCCTGATAAGACAAACTCTAATAGGAAAAGGTGCAAGAAGAAAGGTATAAGAAAAGTGGAAAGACATTCAAATATCTGCTGGGCAAAATTGCTTAACATAAAAAAATAACAACAGATTGTGTAAAAAAATAACATTTATTATTGCAATATGTACATATTTTAGATTTCAATTTTATTAATAAAATTACATTGGTGATGGTGCCGTCTCACTAGGAAATCCTTTGTTAACCCTCGGCCCGTCGCGTGGGGTCTTTAAAAGCCCAGGTTTTACAGGAATGCTAATTATGTACATTTTAAATGTTCCTACTGATTCCTTACTTTAGGCAGCTTCCTAAAGGGGACCATCCTTGACGCTAGCGCCGCCAACATTCAGTCTGCGCATGTGCGATGTGAGATACAGACTTGTTTCGGCGTGAGGCTCAAAAAAATCAACAAAATACAATGAAAAACCATGTTTATATGTTTTTTCATTGTATTTTGTTGATTTTTTAATAATAATAATAAGTCTGTATTAATCTCAAATAGTTATAAGTTTGATAGAAATTAGATTTTTTCAAAATTTTTATATTAAAAAAGTATGATTCAAAATCATAAAAAAATGTTGCTTATTGATTTTAAAGCTTTTACATTAAAAATAAATATTTCTTTTTATTTCAATGCAGTCATTATCACCTGACTATAATCAGTTAAAATAACACGTAAAATGTAAGCCGTAACAACAATTTGATCATATTTATTTTTGGGGTCCTCAGCGACCCCGCGCGACACCTTACGTTAAAAAAAAGACACGACGGGCGGAGGGTTAAGAGCAGGCGCAGTTTATAACAAAAATAACAACACAACATTACATTTAAAATAAAAAACAATCAACATCGTACCATTGGAAATACATACTTATAAATTAGATTTTAATAAAATCGTTGACGTTTGATCTTTCTTGGCTGATGATCCAAGTCTTGGTGTCATAATTTATATTTAGGATAATTTGTGTTCTGTCTAATGGCCAGTGGAAGTGCAAAATATAACAAAAATTTCTTTGGCCCAAAGTTGTTTTAGCGAATGGGAAGAGATTACGCCCCTAGGTTCTAGTATCACGAGCAGTTTGGACATTGTCTAAAACAGTTCTGTATTTGAACAAGTAAGCTAGTACATTTTTGGCATAAAGTTGCCTAGTGTCTAAAATACAGATTTTCTTTTAAAAAGACTTTGTCCGAATGGCTTGTGATCGGTAGTTTTAAAATAATCTTAATAGATTGGACCAATGGCAGCAGCGTTAGCCCCTCCCCAGGCTCTAATACCGTATTCGATTGAAGATTGAAATCAAAAATATCAAAACAAAGTTTTCAGTGGCAATAAAATATTCTTTGTTAACATAAATAAGAGACAAAATGACCTAACAAAACATTTTATTACTACACAATTATTAATTTTCGTTACATGCTCAAATATTAAGCTTATTTTTTTTTAATTTCACAGAAATTTAAGAAAAAAAAATTGGCATAATCATAAAATTTCAAGTACCATATACATCATGATATGTTTGTTTCTGCTGGCAGCCAAAAAAATAACAAATCAATTTTTTAGATCTATGTATATTTTTTTGTAATTATACACTAGTATCCTACCTGCGTAGATAAGAAGATCGATCTGTAAATTGACAGCATTATTTTTTCATAAATGTCACATGAAATGAGTACACTTACACACTCATTGATAATTATTTTACACAACAAGCAAGCTCTCTCTTGTAACTCCTTTTTTATGTGAATACCGCACAAGAAACCCAACTGCCCACTGTCTGGAGCCAGTGACGGGACCATGGTATATGTTGTAAGGCTCATGGGAGTGGGGAGGGGAAGGAGATGGTGAAGAGGAAGGTTTGAAAGTACCTGATTATATAGAAAAAATTAGATTTATACTTTATTTATTTGTGTTATTATCGCCAACTACGCCATTAGTGTCAACTGGTTAGGCATCATAATATGTTTTAGTTTTTTTCTGTGTCCTCGATTATGAAATAAAAATTACTTTATGTTGCAAAAATGATACGATTGCGATATCTGTGGGCTACTGGAGGCACTAATTTGTATTGTGCACGTAAACTGCGTAATGAAGATAACTGGACCATAGATGTCGCTCAAGTTGAACGAAAATTCAAATATTTTAATAATTCAAATTTGTTATTGATTCATGACGTAAAATTAATCCTGCCGAACTATGGTTTGCAGTCTGATTGTGAATTATATTGTCTCCGGGCGAGCAACATAACCTGATCAGTCATAAAATATTATTGTGTCCGTCATAAATATTGAATATGTAGGTGGTGAAATAAAACTGTGGACTGGAAACATTTAAAAGGCCGCTTATGCAGAGAAACTTACTTTACAAGGTTGGTATCTTTTTATGTGCACGTTAGATTTGCCTAAGAGCCATTTTTGTTAATATTTGTCTGCGAGTAGATTCAACAATCGAAATTTTTTTTGGGGTCCTACGCCCCCAGAGGGTTTTGGAGTTATGTATACACTCCAAGCTCATATTATGATGCATAAACCTTTTGTTCATTCAAGCATTTCCAAAACAAACATTATTTTATAAAATTCGATTAAGTAAACTCATAACCGAATTCTCACACAATCCTTTTTTTGCCTACGAAAATTTCCAGAAACCCGGGGTAATAGAATAGTATTTCACACAGGAACAAACTGTTGCTCCATGTTCACTCTTAATTATAACAAAGTACTTTAAACATGCTGTTCTTCCATTCATTATTGACTGTCTGAATTATATTTGTACTTTAAATAAAGCAACTAAATTTGTAGGATTACGAAAGATTTTTTAAATATTTATATTGAGGGATCAGTAGGATTTATCGGACCAGTTAGGATTTCATCAGAGCCGAACCCTCTGATATGAAAATATCTGGAGTCGGTGAAATATTTTCCCATTATGTTTCTGGTGGATTGACGTATTGTTCTTGTATTGTTTTGTATTTATTATACTTATATAGTGCACTTACATTGCGTGAATTTACTAGATATTAATTTGTGGAAAAGTGTGTGGAAGGGTTTAGTCTTTCATTTGGGAAAGATTCAACCCGGACATAAAATCTGGAGCTCCGTAAAAATCTCCCGACTTATCATTTCTCCACAGGAACTTCCACCATTATCTATGTCATCTATCATCTACATCTGCAGATACGATGATTGAGACTGTATCTGCAGATATCTCAATCATCGTATCTGCAGATACAGTCTCCTGATCTCCTTTCATCTATAATCCATCGACTCCGAAGAGAAAATCTTGAATATTGATCGCAGTGCAAGAGTTAATATTATTTGACTGCCTCCTCAACCGAGAGTCGTGGCGAAATTGGTGTCAGAAGTAGGATAGCAAAAATCACCATTAACAGCTACGGATAGCTCACATTTCTACATCTGCAAAAGGATCTTCTGTGACGATGGAAGACTCGAAGATGACAAGATGACGAAGACTAGTTTGGAGGATAATCTCCCTGGAGAAACCTTTCTTGGGAAAGCGGGGACGGCTCTCCTTGAAGTCTACCTTAGAAGAATCAACGAAGCATAGAGAAGAGAAGAAAACGGCAACCACGTAGAAAGCGTATCACAATATATTTTAGGAATCAAAAATTGTATTAAAAAAAACCTATTAGTGTATATTAATGAAAACAACAAATACCCTGCGGAAATGTCAGGCATCCAAGAAATTGGCATGCAAACCTTCATGTATGGGACAAATCCATCCATTGCTACAACATTGAGATCGCCAAATCCCAAAGACTTCAATGAAACGTTTACAATCTCTTTGGAAGAAGAAAGAATCAATAAATTATTCAATTCGTCCAAAGATATAATAATAATAACGTAATAAAAACATGTACGATTTGGGGTAAATCGGGAATAAAAATGATAATTACAATCATAATTTCGATAAACGTAAAGTTATGTTAAGAACTAACAATTTTAAGAAACCATATACCCCAAATTCGGAATCAAATGATGAGAATATATAATATCTGTTGTAGGATACAAACATCAATTATCCATCAATGCCAGACAGCTGTTACAAAGTGCACACCACCTCCACCAGCTGGACTGTAGTGTACAAAATGTGTGCAGCCGAACAAGCGCACCTCATTATCTTAAATAGTGCAGAGGAAGCCCAACTCTGCACTGATATATTAATTTTAATTCATTGTGAAAGTATTCTACTATAATGTATAAAAATGCATTACATACAGAGGAGAGTTTCATTATTTTCGACTGATAGTTTTCGGGAAAATAAATATCCCCAGATAAATTGTGCCAAACAAACGCTATTCTATATTATAATAAAACAAATACCACTTTAATTTAATGACCGTAACCGGTTTCAGCTCGTTAAAGCCATCAGACTAGTACAAATTATTCTTAGCTTACGTTTTATATACTCAGTTTTGACACGGTTTGCAAGTCACAGATAATTCAAAACACAAACAGTGTAGTGTTGCCACATGTATGAAATCTTTGAAGCCACCAAGAGAGATATTGGCGCAAGCGATTGTGACCTTGTCTTTCATACAGTTTCTTTATACATATGGGTCAAAATTGCATTCCAAAAATTTTTTTTTTAAATACATGCCGCGGCCACTGGGTTACATACGGCACGGATCGAGGGAGGCGCGGGCGGAGGGTGCCGGATTATTGGACGTTTCGGTCTATTGAAGTGCCGGATTAGTGAGATTGTGCTGTATTAATAGCTGTGTTAAAATGATTTGCAATTAGTTTGCCTGTTAAATAATACCTTCTCTACTTGATTGTCCCTTTAAAAAAATAGATGTTTTTCGAGTTGTACAAGTAAAATTGTAGATACTAATGAGTTGTTTTTGTTGTTTGTATCCAGTTACGGACGAGAGGAAATGTTGGCACTATTTGATGAAAATTCCAGTCAACCCGATGTACTGCCAGGCAGAGAGGAGACATTACCGTTACATGTAAACAGGGCACAGAGTGCAGAGGATGAGTCGGTGAGTGTTGGCATTTAATAATAATCCTCATTGCTTCACTGTTTTGATCGTTCTGTCCTGTACACATCATCTTATATTTATAAGGATGTCACTTAGATTACATCCCAACTAATGGCTTTGAAAATATAGCGGGTTTGTCTGCAACCAGTCAGACTAGAAAATTAATAATAACTATTTCCTAGTTATGATAAGTGCTAAGCCAGTCTCAGTAACGAGTGATGTGAAGTTGCTAAAAAGTATCGATATCGATAAATTCAAAATGTCGTGTATTTCTTTTTCAGGCTGAATCATCCTACTTCCGTTCAAAGTAATCGATACAAACAAATAACAAAACAACCTACACTCACGGACATATTGGAAAGAAGTTCAAGCTATGAAGTGATATTAAATTTACCGGTAATAAATCAATTTGGACACCTTCATAAATTGACATTTAAATTGTTATAAATAAGTCGTCCGTACGTGCCTTCACCACAGTTTGAAAATGACCTTACAAGTCGAAACAGCTGTAACTAAAATACATTCATAAATACTTGCAGAACTCGATAATTACATATCAAATTTATTTAATTAAATTTCTAAAAAATTGAAATGGAGTTCTACGAATTAAACACAAAAACAATTTAATTAATAAATCATTTGTCAAGACTAATTTACTGCAGATGGGATGCTACCAAACGTGATGAGAAATGGAGATTTCGTATATTCACGGATGAAGCCCAATTTACAAAACCAGGAATATTAAATATCCACAACCCAACCCTTATCATTGGGCCGAAGAAAATCCCAAACTTGTCCGGGAATCGTCGAGTCAAGAGAGATTCTCAGTAAATATGTGGGCGGGTATTTTGGGTAACAAAATAATTGGTCCGATCGAGTTGCCTCCAAGGTTAAATGGACCAATGTATCTGGAGTTCCTGCAAGGGCAGCTGGGCGACATTTTGGAAGACATAAACTTACAAGCACGGCGAAGGATGTGGTTCCAGCACGACGGCGCTCCACCCCATTTTTATGCCATTGCCGTGCGGAACTACGGACAGTGGATAGGACGAGGTAGTCCTAATAGTCCCCGACCTAACACCGCTGGATTACTACCTGTGGAAAACTTTGAAGGAAAAGGTTTATTCGAAGTCGATAGCGACGAGAGAGCAATTGATCCAACGAATCATGGAGGCAGCAGACGAACTGAAGGCGAATCCTGCTATAATGATTTGCAATTAGTTTGCCTGTTAAATCATACATTCTCTACTTGATTGTCCCTTAAAAAAAATAGATGTTTTTCGAGTTGTACAAGTAAAATTGTAGATACTAATGAGTTGTTTTGTTGTTTGTATCCAGTTACGGACGAGAGGAAATGTTGGCACTATTTGAAGAAAATTCCAGTCAACCCGATGTACTGCCAGGCAGAGAGGAGACATTACCGTTACATGTAAACAGGGCACAGAGTGCAGAGGATGAGTCGGTGAGTGTTGGCATTTAATAATAATCCTCATTGCTTCACTGTTTTGATCGTTTTGTCCTGTACACATCATCTTATATTTATAAGGATGTCACTTAGATTACATCCCAACTAATGGCTTTGAAATGGCCTTAAAAATTAATGGCCTTCGCCGTGCTTTTTTTTTTTAAAGATAATCTCAAAAAAAAAAAAGTTTCCGACTAATCTAATCTAATTAATCTAATTAATTAATTAATTAATTAATTAATGAATAATTAATCTAAACTAATTTATTGATTAATTTTGTTTTGTTTTTAACAACTAATTACAATAACTCAAGATACCTTATTCTAATAGTAAAATTGTTTATTAGTAGAAAAATACTTTTAATTACATATCACCGAACTTACAACTTATTGTTTTTTACATTCACATAGTAATTTAAGAACTCATAACATAATATAGCATTAAAATATGTACACTACTCTTCCAGACACAAGCTAATGCTTCTATGGAAGAGTGGTATTAACATTCGAACATGAACATGTATGCTAATTATAACATTATCTAAATGTATACTATAACTTATATGCTAATAAAAAAAAAAAAAAAAAAAAAAAAAAAAAAAAAATATAGCGGGTTTGTCTGCAACCAGTCAGACTAGAAAATTAATAATAACTATTTCCTAGTTATGATAAGTGCTAAGCCAGTCTCAGTAACGAGTGATGTGAAGTTGCTAAAAAGTATCGATATCGATAAATTCAAAATGTCGTGTATTTCTTTTTCAGGCTGAATCATCCTACTTCCGTTCAAAGTAATCGATACAAACAAATAACAAAACAACCTACACTCACGGACATATTGGAAAGAAGTTCAAGCTATGAAGTGATATTTTTTACGGCTCTTTATTCTCTACCTCTCTTTTAAATTTGTTCTTATCTGTTATCACAGCAGGGGGTCAAAAAACAAATCAAATAAATCTAGCGTTCATTTACATGATTTGTAAAGACAACGTGCCTTTTTCCTGCGTAGAAAAAACTGGATTGCAAAAATTCACACGCATTATTTGTCCACTTTACAAGCTTCCCTAGCGGGCTAAGGTAATCAAACTAAAATATTATATTTATGTTTTATTTTGTATTATAGGTAACCAGCTTAGTAGAACAGCGATATACTACTACAAAAGCCGCCTTAAAAAATAAACTAAGTGAGACTGAAAATATAGCATTGACGAGTGATATATTAACACTCACCAACTCGACAAGGAGTTTCCTAGTTATGACAGCGCATTTTTTGAATGCCACAGAAGGCTCTGTTGCTGTTCCAGAGCTAGAAACGGTGACGCTGACAGCGCAGAGGATGTATCAAGTAAGTAGACTGTATAAAAATAATAAAAACAGTAACGCCGTATCTACAAAACAATCGCGTGTAAAATTTTTTGTGGTGAAATTAATAATTTCTTTTTTTTCTACAGGCACACACAACTGATTACATCCAAGAATGGTTTGAAAATATTATCAAGGAGTTTTTAATAGAAAAGAAAAGTATCCATTCAATGAACACTGATGGTGGTAGTAATATGGTGTCTGCAGTGAAGAAATTCTTGGGAGACAACAAGAGAATCCCTTGTATGGTGCATTTGATCAATTTAATAGTAGAAGCTGCTTTGTCGAAAGATAATGCGTCTGTTCTGGAACTTGCTAATCAAGTCAAATCTATTGTGGCATACTTTAAACAATCTGTCAATGCTATGGACCAATTAAGAGCAGAGCAACAGAGTCTTAAAAAAAAAAGAAAATGAAGTGCTAACACTCATTCAGTCGGTCAGCACTCGATGGAATTCGTGCCTAGATATGCTAGAAAGGTTCAATTAGCTGTCAGCTATAGTGGCTCAAATTTTATCTGGCAGGAGAAATGCCCCAGATATGCTAACATCGTCGCAACTGAATATCATACGAGAGCTGATAACACTGCTTGCCCCATTTAAGCAGGTTACTGAAGACATTAGCGGTGATCATTATGTGAATGCTAGTCTAGCAATATCAATTACAAAATTGCTGGTACAAGGACTAGAACACGAAAAACCCTCAACAGTATTAGGTATTGCCGTAAAAACCCGTTTATTGCAAGTTACTACACGACTAAGGCCCTTGGAGGTAAATTTATACTTGGCAAAAGCTACGATTTTCGGTCCGCGGTTTAAGCGTATGCACTTTAGTTCCGCACTTGCTATTTCAAAAGCAATAAGTGAGCTATCAGATGAAATACGCGCAGAACACAGGCGACGAGGACAGATTTCGCCTAATCTGAATACTGCCACAATTTCTGAAACACAAAATTCCGTGACGTCAGAATCAAAGTCATTAGAGTAGGGAGTAAGGGGGGGAATATGGGAAGATGCTGAACCCTCCCCCAGGTTCTCCACCTCCACTCCAAGGAAGATGTTTGCAGTGCGAGGAGGAGCGGGCGCACCACCACGCAGGAGGGGCGAAAGACAAAAGCCCAAAGAGAACACACCAAGAGGAATTGATGATAAGATCGAAAAAAATCACGGAACAGTTTGTGAGCTTCGTGTAAAACTTGAGGACATCAGTAAAGCGAAACCAAATACGCTATAATGTTAATAATGCTACAAAAGGAGGTATTCTAACGAAGAGCCTGCTTCTTCTGCCGCTTCTGTGGATGTGGAAACTACAAATCACACGGTTGTTGATGTGTTGGGTGTCTCAGGAGCGGTAAAATCTTGTATTTTATTCTTGTAATAGAGTAGTAATTAACCACTTGAGCGATGGGGATATTTCTGGGTGTTCAGTATCGGTTCGGCCATTCGATTTAGTAAATATGTAGCAGCCGTGCCACCGCTGCTAAATACCTTTGCAGGATGCCGACCCGAAAACCATAAAATCAACACGAGCGGGAATGCGAAGAAAGCTGAATCAACAATCAGACAACAATGTATTACGAGACGAAAACCGCTGACCAAGCAAAGGCATTGCAAAACATTCATTCAATGACTGGGTAGACGAAATACTCTACCCGTGCTAAAATAATAAATAAAATGAACAATGGAGCCGACCGTCAGCGATCCTGCGGGTTCAAGGTCCGGACGCTTCACTCCCACCCATGGAAACGAGAACAAATCATCACCTATATAAACGGAGGAGGACCTACTCAAGGAGGCCACTCGCTCTGACAAGACCGACTCGCCAGAAAATAACTCTACCCGCGCGAATACACTGTACTTAATCTTGTCGACTTTTGCATTTACGAGTATTTAATTTGATTCACCAATAAATATATTAAATCTTCTGCTGAGTTTGCTGTCCATCCTCTCCGGCGTTGTATCCGAATACCTACAAATATACCGCTTATTTATTTGCATTTTAATTGTTTTGAATCTTATATCCGTGTCGGTGAAACGAGAAAGTATCTCCCGAACCGAAGTTAAGACTGGGGTCCAGTTGCCTAACGTTTTACAGTATTGTATGCATCAATAAGTCGGTCTCATACACACGCTTTAGAAATAGATAAAGCACACAATTTGTCAAAATTTCCTCTTGATAACGCCACTAAATCAGTAACCTTCAAAAATTCCAAAAGAATATTTTTAGTTTGTTGTGTAATTTCAAACAGAGGTTAGAATCAAGTTTAAAAGATATATTCGTTATCGGTTTATATAGCTTAGTGACAACGCAGCCAACGTCAAAAAGGCCATAGCTGATATAGGGTGGAAGCATTACGGATGCTATGGCCATACGTTGAACTTAATAGTGCAAGATGCCCTGAATTTAGTCTAAGCTTCTTTGGATAAAGTTAAAACTATCGTCCGACATTTTAAGACAAGTACAGCAGTGATAGAAAAATTATTATAAGCGCAATCACAGGAAGAGTCGGACATGATACCAAAGTGCTTGATACAGGAAGTACCACCCAGGTGGAACTCTACGTTTGCTATGTTACGGCGATTTGTTGAACTGGAAAATCAAATACGTGCCATTGTTGCAATTCTTAAAAAAGATTTACCAATCTTAAGTGTCGAGGAATGGACAATGTTTCACGAACGGTGCAAGGTTTTAAAACCTTTCGACGAATCTACGAAAGCTATGAGTGGTGAAGATTATACGACAGCCAGTACCATCATAGTCATGATACGCTGTCTTAGAGAATCTTGTGACCAACTGCTCCTGGAAGGCTTTACTGTTATAACTAATTATTTAATTACAAAACTTCGGATAGGCTTAGATAAAAGACAAGAAGGTGTTGAGAGAAGTGGCATGTTCTCGATATGTACAATTTTAGACCCAAGATACAAAATGAATGTATTCTCTGACACAAACGAGGCAGCAAAAGCAAAGAAAATACTGGAAGAGATACTTGCAACTGATATTAGACGGCAACATGGAGAAAACCAACCGCAACCGCAACAATCCACTTCAACCTCAGCTTCCATACCGGTACGAGATAAATTTTCACCTTGGTCCATTTTAAGCAATATTGTCGGGACGCAGCAGTAGCAAGTAGGCACACCTTTGTTGTGTGCCATCAAGGAAGTAGACTCTTATTTAAAAGACAACATTCTACCTATGTTTAATGACAGTGAGAAATTTAAGTGTCCATTACAATGGTGGCAACTTAACCGTCACATTTATCCCGACCTTGCCATACTTCTACGCAAGTATGGCAACTTCAGTTCCGTGCGTGAGGATATTCAGCAAGATAGGACTCACGATTAATAACCGCCGCACACAATTGAAGACAAACAAAGTTGCCCAATTGACGTATTTAAATGTTAAACTAAGATCCAAAAAGATTTTT
This sequence comes from Limnephilus lunatus, assembly GCA_917563855.2. Lineage (NCBI taxonomy): Eukaryota > Metazoa > Arthropoda > Insecta > Trichoptera > Limnephilidae > Limnephilus > Limnephilus lunatus. The sequence continues at coordinate 50,716,657 of OU830596.1, read as the reverse complement.
GATAGTCATAAACTCTTTTAGTCATAAAATTAATAAGCCAACGTAGGCGATTTTTCGCCATTTAGGCTACTCAGAACGAGAATCGGCGATGAAAAAATCTAAAAGGCGGCGACTGGTCGCCTATTAGGTTACTTCAGAGAAAAATTATTTAAATCAGCCGAATCACAAATAATAAAAAAAAAAAACAATATTTCACGCAACAATAATTGGAACAGCTGCTTCTCCTATTAATGACACAGTAAATCTCTGGATACAAGTGCGAAAAATGAAGAATGCTGGTGGAAACCCGATGTTTAAAGATCTAGCAGAGTTTTCAATACGATGCCTATCATTACCTTTGAGTAATGCTGTCATTGAAAGAATTTTCGGCGTAATGGGGACAATCAAAACAAAATTAAGGAATCACATGCAATTACCCATGCTGATCGCCAATTCTTAGAATTCATACCCATACGAATTTAAGAGCTATGTGTTGCAACAACTTTCAACCAAGCAATCATATGGTTGGTCTCCGGTGGATTTTGCGCCAGTACTAGCTCGGCAACTATATCTAATACTACTGACGACGGCGAAAGTCTTGTTGATGCCTTATTATTCTACCAGAAGACGAAACGGAATCATCCCTATCTTTGTTTATTTATTTTTTAATTTTATTTTTAAAATGTTATTACTTTACTTTCTTTCAAGATACATTACGGTGTTTTATATTAGGCTTAGGCCTATTTATCAATACATTATAAATATGTTATAAATAAATTGATAAAAATTACATTTTATTTTATTCATATTGATAATTTGGCGTTTGGACTATTTCAGGCTACTGCAACTGAAATTCTGCTATATAAGGCTACTTTATGTATGAGAAACGGTGATATTAGGCCAAGCGCTGTTGGCAATACTGCTGTCAGGAGCACGTTGTTTCGAAGATCGTCGTTATAAAAGTTTCAAGTTGAAATATCTTTATAAATCTTCCATACTTTCAAAATAAGTAAGTTTATATAATACAGTGTTACGAATACATATAATGCTACGGGCACACTTGCTCATTTGAAGCCAAAGAGCATGCTACCTAGTAGCATGTGTGTCAGTGACATTGCTAGTAATGAGCGTGCTCATTTGAAGCCGAATGGGCTTGCTCACAAATCAACATCGGTTTGACTAATGAGCATGCTCATTGGATTATCGGGTGGAAGGGGAAGCGTTGTAGCTTGTGTGGACAGGCTAGCTTATGAGCACGCTCATTTCAATCCGATCCCAGTTCGTGGAAGTCGTGTCGTGTGTTGTGTGTATACTGTGTACCGAAATGGCTCGCTGGGGAGACGAAAAAACCCTTATGTTCGTGATTTATTATAGACACCATGAGGGTCTCTGGAATACGGGTTCACCCTTGTATAAAAACCGCATGGCTAGGAATAATGCGTACGAAACATTGCTACTAAATATGAATGATCCCAATCTAAACATTAAAATAGTCAAAACAAAAATCAAGAACTTAAGATCTGTGCACCATTCGGAGCTGAAAATAATTCCTAGTTCAACGCGGTCCGGATGTGGTACAAGTGAAGTGTACAAACCAAATATGTCGTGGTTTGCAGAAATGCACTCTCTATTATATTATTTACTGCATGACTTTTTTGTTTTCAAATTTCACACTTTTTTCTTGATGACATCATGAAATTTTAAATTAATAGTCGCAAGTCAGTAATAATATTTACATACCCCGAAAATACGTATTTATGTACCCCGGGTACAAACTAACAAAAGCGACAAGAGAAATTCATACGATTACCCATAAATAAACGGTTCCATGTCAACTCAGAATGAAACCAACTCATAATAACTCAGAACCACCTCAGAAATGTCATTAAAGCTAAAAAAAAATTTTAGAAGAATGAATATTAAATAGTAAATGGTTGAATATTTGGAGCCAGAATTGGATCGGTTGTAAATTCAGTATTTACAGTAGAAAATATCACGTGTGTTGGCAAGGATGTGTTGGCAGAAAGGTTCTGGTGGATTTGTTTTGGTCTCGCTGAAGTCAAAAGTTGCTTATGTTATTTTGAATTTCTAATGCCTCGTACAGAGGTAATGTCCGTAATTGGGACGCAAGTTTATTACGTGTTTATTAGTTTAGACGTATTTGGGTGTACAAGTTTATTGTTTATTTTATATATAAGGAGACATTTATTGTATTCATACAGTTTTCTTAAAGTTAATAGTTTTGTTCTCATATTTAATTTTTTTGTGGGTGTTCTGGGCTTGTAGTGAAAAAGTTTTTGATTACCTTTATTAACTGTAATTCATGTATGGATGTTTCACATGCGTTTCCCCAGATTTCAATCAAAAAATTTAAATGTGAGTGCACGAGACTATAATATAAACCTTTTTTTAATTTATTTGGCATCAGATATGATAGCCGGCTAAATACTCTAATTAAGGGGATGATTTTGTCTTTAATACCATGTATATGCTGTTTAAATGTCAAATGCTGATCAATGCACAGTCCAAGATATTTTTCTTTGATCAGGATTTGCAGGTCTTTGTTTTAAATTTTTAAGGGTACATGAGGAGGAATTATTTTACGGGTTGAGCTTAAGATCATGTATCCTGTTTTTTTAACATTCACTGTTAAAATATTTGATTGGCAGTAGAAAATTTGTTTTTGTCTAGCTGAAGTCAGAAGAAATTTATGTAACAAAAAAATTATTAACCCTTCACTGCATGCCTTTTTTATTTTAGAAAAAACGTTTTTTTTTGCAGAGTGCAATTCAAAAAATTATTTAAATCATACTCTTCAAATCTTCGAAATAATGTAATTGCGGCCCACCCAGTAGAAAAAAACACTCTTTTGTTATAATTAGACATCGGATTATATGCATTTGCATATTTGCATATGCAAATGCATATAACTCTCTAATTACGGCGTTAATGCATATTTTAAGCCTTTTTTCCCAATCGTGCATATTTCCTTTCGTTTTCGTCAATTTGACAATCCTGAGGCCATCGCAATTCAGTCAAGCGCAAGCTAGCATTAGAAAACGCATCCACTAAACAGAATATTAATCTCAACACATTTCCACAAGTTACCAGATGACATAGTTAAATTGGAAACAAAAAACCTTCCTCTATTTAAATCAATAGAAATACTGGAAACAATGATCGAACTTGCCAACGCCCTTCAATTCAATATCGGAAAAGATTCGTAAAAGTTAGACGCTATTTTGCTTAAGAACCCGAGTCTTGAAGACATGAAGAAAATTAATGCCTGCATCAACGGTAGGTATAGGTGATATCCTGCCTAAACAGGTATCTCCAGAAATGGCGCCAATTTTTAAATTTTGTACAATGACGTCAATTTTCGGCGTACAAATGAATACTGGGTGACAAACGTCACAAATTAGGGCTCGAAAATTTGGAAAAACAGTTAATTGTATATTGTCACAAAAACTATGCACAATTTTAAGAATACTTCGCTGTTATTGAACCGTCTTTAATTAAAATATATACAAATAAAAATGGTTTTTTGATTTTTCATTGTGCATATTTTGGCCATATCAAGAGTTTTTAGTGCATATTTCGGCCTTTTTTAATGCATATTTGCATGCATATTTTGGCACTTTGTTAGTGCATATAATCCAATGTCTAGTTATAATATTAAACATCATAATGCAAGTTAAACCTCAAAATTCAATTTTCATATTGACATAAGTAACCATTGGAATTCTTCGGCCTAATAATTATGCAGAAATAATGTAAAAACCTTACCGTATTACCAAAACTGATATCAGGATTAATAAGAAATTTAAAAAAAAAACTGTTTATTGTATCAAATATGTTACACCACGCACAGTAGGGTAGACCGAGGCTATTCAGATCAGGTGGGTTATTCGGATCAAGCTAAGCAATATGAATATATCTCAGCTATTGTAACGAAATGACAATAAAAGAAATTGGACATAGCGTCGCCATCTACCGGATGCCATAATAGTAAAATTACCGATATTGCAGATTGCGTGGTTTAACTGCTAAAAATCGATATGTGTGAAGATCGTCCAAGTCATGTGACAAATAAATGCCTGATGTAATATTGTTCTCTGCGTTCTTAGTGTTTTTTCTGAAAAGGTAAGCTATTTAGTCATGTTCATATGTTATAAATTTATCAATTAAATGCTAAGTAAACAGAATAAAAGCGCAATAAATTGCATTTATGTTTTTGTACTTTACTTTGAGTAAATATCATATTACTAAAAGTGGGGTTAAACGGACCGATGGTGGGGGGGCTATTTGGTTCATATTTTGTCCTTTATCCATTTGTCCTGTATAAGGGTAAACGTAAGAAGGATGAATTTATGATTGGAATGCCACCAGGTACAGAAGTTTGCATGACGGAGAAAGGCTGGGTCGCAACTGAAACCTTTGGTTTATGGGTCAAACATTTCAGAAAATTTTGCACACCAGGAGAAGTTCTTATCATATTGGATGGTCACAGTTCACACATGGCATTGGGTATTGCTGATATATGTATGTGTAAATTTTGATATATAACTCATATTCTCCCTCCACATACTACTCATGCTCTGCAGTCATTAGATTTAAGTGTTTTTAAGCCTCTAAAAACCTACTATCATCAACAAGCTACAACATGGCAACACTGTAATCCTGGAAAAAGCATCAACAAGGTAATATTTGGGACAATATTCAAAAGTGCATGGAATTTATCTGCCACCGTTGGAAATGCTGTTAGTGGCTTTGAAGCTACTGGAATTTTTCCACTTAACCGTCATGCGATTCCAGCATATAAATTTGTTGAACTTTCACCAATAGCTGCACCTGAATTAGAAAATATGAATAATATAATAGAACAGGCATCTACATCCACTAACTTTTAAATTAGAAATATTCTTCCTACTCCTGAAAAGGATGTTCCAACTAAAAAGAACTCCCGCGTTGCAAAGGTGCCAATTTTTCATATTACATCTCCAGAAAACGTTTCCAATTTGCGAAAGATACTGAAGAAAAAATAAAAGCCTCGAACACAAAGGAAATCAAAAGATCTCTCGCCAAAAACCGCCCAAAATTACAGTTCAAAGGAAAAGGTACCCCAGGGGCCAGGACTCAAAGTTAAAAAATCTTCCGTAACAGCTTCTTCATCGGCTGGGGCTTCAAGAAAGTGGTTTTGCATTTATTATAATGAAGCTTTTGTACATCCTCCAAAGGAAGATTGGATTCAATGTTCTTCTTGCGAAGAATGGTGCCACGAAAAATGTTACGACAAGAAAGTGTTCAATAAAGTTTTTATTTGTGCGTTTTGTAAGCCAATAAGAGCGTAAATAAGTATCATGATACTTTCATATAAGTTATGGGTTCTAAAACCTATTTTTGGTTTTTGTTTTTTTTTCATACTTAACAATTTTTCGGGTTTGATCTGAGTAGCCCCACCACTGATCCGAATCACCACATATATATGGGGTGATTCGGATCAGTGGAGAGGTCTACATTAATAGTGTCACATAAATATTATGTGACTAGTGCAGTTCTTGCCTATTTGGTTATTTTGTCTATGGTATTTTTTTTGGAGACTGGCAATTTTTCTTGGGAAGAAAAATGCTTGTTTTTGTTTATGGGCACTTCCTCTCTGACGGCTTTTGGGCGAGCTGTTGGACGAATTAGTCACTCACCATAGAGGTGTTTTAATCTCCATTAAACATGTGAATCCAAGTTTATTTTTTCGTAAAAAAGGCGCGGGGTGTTTTTAAGTAACACGAGTAGTTCTTGCACAGTACGATTTTTAGTGGATGTGTGAATCCCAGTTTTTCCCGTGTTGGCAGTTGGCCATTTTGGTGGAAATGTTTTTGGACTCTTGGCTTTAAAGTGAATGGTCCTTGTTGTGGCTAGATTGCCTGTTTGACCCCGCGTCATGAAGTCAAGGATGGTTGAGAATTGAAACCGTAAGTCTTGGAGACCGGTTGGGCCACGTGCCTTCGGACAGAGATTGTTGGGACAATCTGAGACGGGAGACGCTCCTTGGAGGTGTCGCATAGAAGGAAGACCTAGGCTCCCGGGATTCCGCGCCGTCTCCGGCTGTTGAGGCTGGAAGACCCGCCAGGACCGTTCGCTCGACGAACCAAGATGTCGGTCGTCATCCGGTGTTAATTTTCTTCGTTCGGCTTCGATAAGGTAGCTTAGCATGTCCAGGAGTCCATCCGGTATGTCCTTGATGTTATAATCTATTTATTTCATCCGTATAATTGTGCACTCTCATGTGTGTTATTTTTGCTTATATTATAAGTTTCACAAAGTTCATCTTCTTTTGATTTTACCAATTCCTACCCACTTGACAGAGAATATTCCCATAATCTTGAGTTGTGCTCTCTGCTCTGCCGCATTCATTGCAATTACATTTAACAGATGCATAATCCTATTACAACTCAACAATACTCTTTTGACAGTGTAAACATTTTTCAATCCACTCCCGTCAAAATTAAACATTTAAATTATTTAAAGTGAATTATTATACATAACTATCATCAAATATTAATAAGCAGCACTTATTTGTTAACATAATAGTGTTTTTCATTACAAATATTTGTGTACTGTGTCAAAAAAAAGCAAAAACAAATCAACAACTTTAAACATTGACAAGCAGTGAATAGTGCCAAATTTATAAACGTGTCACAATGGATGTGCAAAATTTCATCTCCAAAGCAGAAATAGCTGTCAATGCCTTAAATAAGGTACTTTTTGATCCAGCCAACAAATTTAATAAGGATCAAATTTCTAAAATTTCCCCAATTGCGTGTGAAATTTTAAACGCCATAAGTAGCATGTCTTCAGCTGTGGCATCCAAAACTGCCAGCTTAGAAGGTGAACTGCGTGCATACAAGGATATTAGAGCAAATTCTTCCCAAAATAACTTTGACATCTGCGAGGCGATTTCGGAAATGAATGAGCAACAAGTGCGTTCCAAAAATATTATTGTTTGCAATGTGCCTGAAAGTATTAAGACAACAGAAGCCGGCAGGATCTTGGACGACCAGGCAAGTGTCACCAGTATAATCAGTGAAATCGACAAATCAGCAAATGAAAATATTTCAAAATTTTATAGAATCGGTAAATTATCAAATAGCAAACCTAGACCAATAAAAATCGAACTAGAGAATTCTATACAATCGAGAAATATTCTAAGCAAACGAGGTCTTCTTAAGAACAATATCAGAATCTATCCCGACTCAACTCCGGCGCAGCAAAAATTTCTAAAAGATCTGAGGGTTCAACTGGAGAAGCGGAAAGAAAATGGTGAAGATGTCACCATAAAATACATAAACTCCACGCCCAGAATTGTCCCAAATCTGCCAAAAAACTAGGAAGTTACAAAAATATCCAAGCAATTCCAACTAACAATCGAACCAGAACTTTAAAAATCTACTACCAAAACATCCGAGGACTACGATCAAAACTCGACGACCTACGAGCAGCCCTACCTTCTCATCATCATGACATCATTATACTTACGGAAACCTGGCTAAACTCTGACATCAAATCAACTGAACTCGGTCTTACAAACTACAAAATATTTCGCTGCGACAGAAATGTCAGATCAAGTTCCAAGTCAAGAGGTGGAGGAGTTTTGATTGCTATAAAACAGAAGTTGTCATCTAGAAAATTAACCACGAAACACAATAACATCGAACATCTTTTTGTGCAAGTAACAACTCCTCTCGAGAAAATTATATTTGGAACGGCCTATCTACCACCACTTTCTGACCCTCAAACATACAGAAACCACTGTGAAGACATCGAAACAATTTCATCAAAATATTCTCACTCGAAAATTGTTATCCTTGGAGATTATAACTTACCAAACCTAACATGGAAAGCAAAAAACTGTGGTCTCATCACAAACGAAAGTGAAAACGATCGTGCACGTGAAGTTTTGGACATGGTAAACTTTCTAAACTTTCACCAACATAATTTTATTTATAACAGTAACAATCGCTTATTAGACTTAGCTTTATCAAACTATCCTAAAATATCTGTAGAACTCTCAAATGATCCACTCCTACCGATAGATAATCACCATCCTCCCCTATACATTAAATTAAATATTACATGCGAAAATGAAAAAATACCTGTACAAAGAGTCCTAAACTTTAAACGAGCCGACTTCGACTCAATTAACAACCATCTCTCAAAAACAGACTGGTCGTTTTTATCCGATGAAAACATTGATGAATCTTTAGACCAACTCTATTTATACTTTTCTAATATTATTGAATCCTATGTACCTTTTTATACACCGAGAAGCTATACCTACCCGGTTTGGTTCTCATCAGAGCTTACTGCCTCTCTTCAGCAAAAAAAGAGTCAACACAAAAAATTCAAACAAAGCAAATCCATAAGTGATTATAAAATCTTTAGCGAAACCAGGAAAAAATGTAAAGATCTTTCCAAACAATGTTACAAAATGTATATAACCTCTATCGAGGACACTGTCTTTAAATCCAAAAATCTTTGGAAATTTCTTAAAAAACTAAACAATGAAAACACAGACTACCCGCCAATAATGCAAATGAATGGAACCAGTGCAAACAATACACAGGACATTGTAAACCTTTTTTCGGACTTCTTCAAAGATGTATATGATGAAGAAACCCCAGATAACAAAATACCTGAATACAAATTTAGCAAGACCACACACTTAACAAATTGCCATATCACACAAAAATGTTGCGAACAGAAATTATTTTCCTTGGACACTGACAAATCCGCTGGCCCAGACAACATTCCACCAATATTCCTCAAAAAATGCTCTAATACATTGTCTAAACCACTCACATTATTATTCAACCGTCTCTTAACCCTTGGACACTTTCCAGACCGCTGGAAATCTAGCTTCATTACACCTATCTACAAAAAAGGAGATGACACTAATATAGCCAATTATCGTCCCATTTGTATACAGTCAGTACTACCTAAGCTTTTCGAATCACTGGTCCTTGATGAAATCTATCCCAAATTAATAAAATTAATTGACCAAAAACAGCACGGTTTTATCAAAGGTAGATCTACCGCAACTAACTTAACAATATTTCAAAACTTCATATTACAATCTTTTGCAGAAAATAAACAAGTCGACTGCATATATACAGACTTTTCGAAGGCATTTGACAAAGTATCCCATAAACTACTAATCCAAAAACTAATTGCTCTAGGAATAAGGGGTAACATGCTAAAATGGTTTACTAGCTATTTATTAAATCGTAAACTGTTCGTCAAAATAAAATCTTGGATGTCGAAAGCGTTCTGGGCTACTAGTGGCCTACCGCAAGGCAGTCACCTTGGCCCGGTTTTGTTCCTCATTTTCATCAATGATATAACCAATTGCTTCAATGATGTCGAGGTATTGCTGTTTGCTGATGACATCAAGCTATACAAGAAAATAACTGATATAAATCATTGCCAAATATTACAGTCGAATATTAGTAAGTTTAAAGATTGGTGCATTCAAAATAATTTATTTTTAAATGTAGAAAAGTGTAAAACCTTGACTTTCTTCAGAAATAAAAATCCTGTTTTATTCGAATATTCCATCAATAACACAGCTTTAGAAAGAGTCACGGAAATGAGGGATCTTGGGATCATTTTGGATGAAAAACTAAGTTTCGCCAATCATATACACCAAATTATGAACAAAGGTATGAAAACACTAGGCTTCGTTTTAAGAACAACTAAAAGCTTTAATTCCATAGAAGCCATTAAACTATTATATGTATCTCTAGTTAGAAGCCAAATTGAATATAACTCAGTAGTTTGGTCTCCATCTTACAAAATCCACATTAATAATATTGAGCGAATACAAAAAAAATTTCTGCGTTTTATAAATTTTAAATTAAATATCCCACTAGAAGACTTAAAATATAATCTATTACTAAATATTCTAAAAATACACACACTAGAAGACAGACGTAAAATAAACGACTTGACATTTTTATTCAAAATACTTAACTCTAAATTCGACTGTTGCGAACTCCTACAACTCATAAACTTACGAATACCGACAGTAACCACACGACAAAACACACTATTCTACTGCAGCATTCATAAGCGGAACTACATTGCCCACTCTCCGATACAAAGATTTCACACTATGGGAAATCAGTATTTAAGTGATGTTGACATATTCAACATCAACTTGGCGAATTTTGTGGATCTTGTAAAAAACTTGTTCCAAAACTATTCCTAAACATATATGTATTTTTGTAAACTTATCAAATCGCTGTATTTTTGTATTTTTGTGACTTGTGTGCACTTTTATCTAATTTTATTCTTATCATTTCTCTATCTGTTGAAAAATCATCTGTTATATCTGTATTACTGTAAAAGCCCTCTGGGCGTTGAATAAATAAATAAATAAATAAATAAATAGTCATATGTTTTTTTATAGTTACTTTATGTTATGATCATCAAAATTAAAACATATAAAAATGTCAAATGCTTAATATTAAATAAATAAAAATTTCGAAAATGCATTAGTTTTAATTTTTTTCAAGAAAACATAAAAAATGATCCGAATAGCCTCGGTCTACCCTATAGGGTTAATTAAAAAAAATACTGAATATGAAACACTATGTACGTTTACCTATTGTAATATGTTTATGTTCAAACATTGGAATTCTTCAGCTCAATAATTATGCAGAAATAATGTAAAAACCTTACCGTATTACCAAAACTGATATCAGGATTAATAAGAAGAAAAAAAATTGTTTCTTATATCAAACATGTTTCATTATGCAAAGTGAAGGGTTAATAAATATATACTGAATATGAAACATTATGTACGTTTATGTTCAATCCATTGTAATACGTTTATGTTCAAACAACGATATCTACAACTAAATAAAAAGTTGAAATATTCATAAAACTGTTTTATTTACCCGCATATAATCCTTCAAAGCCAAAGATATTGCAGCACAAACTTCAGGTATAAATTTAGCTATAGTAGACCTTCCAACCCTGTGAAATGCTGATAAAGAATCTCCGACAGCTAGGTATCTCAAAGTAATTTATAATTTTACTTTAGCCGGAATAGCATTCCGCATTTGAGTATCTCGTTTTTGAATGACGCTTTCAATTTTAGAAAGTAGCTTGTCAAATTTCTGCGGAAGCATTCGTGAATGATTTTTATATCCGTTGACATCTTCTTCTCGCATTTCGACTAACAAATGATTACGTGCTCCAAGGTTTGCTCTTCTTGTTATCCAATTACGAACCCAAATCGATCTTTTAATTTTCTTTTTTTTTCGCCAAAAGTTTCTTCAGCAAATTCGTTCCAAGCAGTAAGATTACTTTATTGACTTCTGTGCTAACAGAACTGACCAGTGTTGCCAACTCAGCTCCTTTAAAGCTAGATTTGGCTCTAAATCCACGTCGTCAGCTCCAAAAAAATTCGCTTCTTTTTCAGATATTTCAGCTCCAAAAATGCAACATTGGGACGAGGTCTTCCCAAAAAAAGAGATTCCCTGAACTCCTGCACAATTAAACAGTTACTAAAAATGCTATGGTGGAAACATCGGTAAAGGGACTACCCGAAAAAATTCCCAAAAATTTCGATACAAGTAACTAAAATTATGAAGTTTTACGGAAAATAAATCAGTTGTCTGTTTCGAACACGTTAAAACAACTGAAAGAAAGTGTGGTGGTACCTACATTCAGCAAAAACTTGACAGCCATAAAAGATATTTTCTAAGAGAGCAACACCGAATAAGTGAAACACGGGTGACTTGTCAATTCTCGATGAGCTCGTTTTTCATTCCCGCTGGAGACCCGCCTTCTCGTGGTTGCTTCGTGTAGCTCTTAATTATTGTCAATTCATCTTTAAATATTGTCGCAAGTAAAAATAAATATATTACGAATTTTATACAGCATGATAATAATTACTTTTATTACCTCCTGTGATTGAGTCTAATATCGAAATCCCTGGATGGCGAGGTAAGTATTACGGAAACTGCCGTCCAGCATTATCGATAAAATGGTGACCCGACATTTTACACAAAATCCACAAATACCATCCATCATCGAGTGTAATCGTGATGTTGTTTTCTTTTTTGCATTAATAAATATCACAAACACCACGGAAGGGGGTCGCCAGCGGGTTTCCTGAGACAAACGTAAGTAAAAATTCAATTTTAAAATTTTTTTCAAATGTATGTACGTAGTGCATCCCCTTGCGATTTCGATCGCATCGGAAATACCGAAATTTGAAGTAATCTGTGAATCCCTAAACATATACCTATCTGATATGATTATGATTATTGTCCCAACTAATGATTTTTAAAAATTATCGTGTTTGCAATGACCATTAACTGCGTAAAAAACTCAATTTCAGAAACTACGGCCACCAGACATCCGAGCCGAGCAGATCTCCAAGAGCAGAGAGAAAGCAGCTCGCAGCCTGTTCCGGAGCTCACCGCCAGCTTTCAACACGGCAGCTGACTTTCACCAGGGCAGAGTCTACCCATCAGCAGGGAAGCAGAGCCGACGACCAGGCATCAATCTAGCAGCCGCTGGACAGCAAGAATCATACGGACGTAACGTTCAATCTAATCCATAATATTATCCAGAAATTTTCCTACCATTTTTGCATACATATATTTGCATACCTACCGTTCTATAACATGTTACAAAATCACGGCATGAGATTGCATATTTTAAAATTTTTACGGATCTTTGAAATTGAAAACCTACCTATCATGTATTCAAATGGCATCGTAAAATTAGTGTTAAGATTTATAGATATCAAATGTTGTAGAAAACTGCAGATGTCGCAGCCAACTAAATTTAACCCAATGCAATAAAATTATGGTTTGAGTCTTGGATTATGCAAATAATTAAACATTTTAAAACACAGAGGTCAATGACAATATCACATTCGAGATTTAAATAATACATTGTTCTTAAAATTATAAATCTTAACAATAATATGATGCAAGGTTGCGATATTTTTTATATAGTATGTTGTTAAATCTATTGGTTTGAATATTGTTTTTTGTGTACAATTGAATAGCACGATCTTATCTTTAATTTTTTTTCAATTTACGTCTGAATATTACTAAATTTCCGCCTATTATGCGTAAGCTCTCTAATATCTGAAAAAGTTTATAACGTCAACAGAAGGGGAAAATCCCATATCAACGCAATATTTGCGCAAAGCCTGCTATCCACTACGTCTCAGTGAGACTATCAACATGCTGGAAAGAGAACATTTCGCTCTGGTTCATTCAGGCCGAATCGCAGTTTGTAAACTCACGAATCAAGGAAGACTTTACAAAATATAATATTATAGTCGCAGCGTTGGATGCACAGACATTGCAGTGCGTCAGCGATATAGTCACAAAGCCGCCCAAGACGGACAAATATTCAACCTTAAAAGCCGCACTGATTGACAGACTGCAAGATCGTAAGCCGACAGGTCTTCTACGTCACATGATGGAATTGGCGGGACCCGCGTTGGCAAATAGCGCTATAGCTCGTACACTTTGACTTCAACGCTTGCCGCAACATGTTCAAGCAATCCTATCCGCCCTCACAGATAATGACATTAATCAACTAGCGACGGCTGCAGACAAAATCACAGATGTCTACCAATCAACAGAATGTAACGCAATGGAACATCTAAGCAAACCTGCAACATCAAAGCCTGAAAACATAGAAACTAACCTATTGTTACAACTACAAAAACAAATTTCAGCGCTCACACAGGAAGTGACTCAACTTAAAATTTCACAAAACAACAGTTCCCCTACCTTCCGAGAACGAAGAAACCAGAGCCCTCAGAGAAATTTTTCTTATCAGAAGTCTTATCGGCAGAATCCTGCTAGAAGGCCGAGGTCCGGGTCTCGGGGTCGATTACCCAAAGGAAACCAAGACGGGTACTGCAGTTTCCACACCAGATTTGGAGAAAAGGCTTACAAATACTACCAGAAAGAAGAAAAATGCGGGAAACGACAGCGGAACCTCTCAGTAGGGACGTGCGAGATTCCGAGAAACACATGTCGTCTCTTCGTTTATGATCGACAAACTCGACAGAAATTCCTGGTGGACACAGGGGCTGACGTTTCGGTCATCCCTAGAAATCCCATATACAATAGGAATAACATAACTTCCAACAACTGCCCGACTAAATTATATGGAGCAAATGGAAATCCCATCAAAACATTCGGGACAAGAATGATAGAACTAGATTTTGGTCTTCGCCGGGCACTGAAATGGCAATTCATCGTCGCCGACGTATCAAGGCCAATCCTGGGTGCGGATTTCCTCCATCACATCAATCTGACGGTGAACCTTAAACAAGCAATTCTCTTGGACTCATCAACGGGACTAAAGATTAGAGGAAATACATACAAAGGACCATCATCCGGTATATCCACTATATCCTCATCACAAAAATATAAGGATATTATAAACAAATATCAAAGCTTGACGCGACCAGACATGAAGAACTTGGACAAAGCGAAACATTCTGTGACACACTGTGTTGAGACGAAAGGTCCACCTGTCACAGAGAGGGCGCGCCGCCTGGCCCCAGCTCTTCTTGAAGCAGCGAAGAAAGAATTCAAATTTCTCATGTCCAAAAGCAATTGGGCGAGCCCACTACATATGGTAAAAAAACCGAATGGGGAATGGCGTCCGTGTGGAGACTACAGAAGACTCAATGCAAAAACGATCCCGGATAAATACCCAATTCCCCAGCTTCAAGACTTTGCACATAAACTGGCAAAAGCAAAGGTCTTCACCACACTAGACCTCACCAGGGCTAATCATCAAATACCTCTAGAGGATATCGACATACCTAAGACTGTGATTATCACACCCTTTGGTCTATATGAATTTACCACCATGCAGTTCGGTTCATCAAATGCAGCTCAAACCTTCCAGCGGTTCATGCATGCTGTGACACGAGACTTAGAATTCTGTTTTGTATACCTAGATGATATCCTAATAGCATCCGAAAATGAAGATGAGCACAGAAGGCATTTGGACATACTTTTCCAACGCCTCGTAGACAACGGTTTGGTTATCAAACTGAACAAATGTCAATTTGGTCCACCAACCGTCAACTTCCTTGGGCATACAATTACACCTGAAGGTATGTGCCTAATAAAAGAAAAGGTTACAGCCATCACAGAATTTCCTTTGCCTAAAACTGCAAAGGACCTCAGACACTTTCTGGGAATGCTAAATTACTATCGAAAATTTCTTCCCAACTCAATTAGCACCCAAGCAAAACTTTTTGAACTAATATCAGGTTACAAAAAGAACGACAAGCGCATACTGACCTGGACTCCGGAGCTAACAGCAGCGTTCGACGAATGCAAGCATCATCTCGCAACGGCTACTTTACTGGCACACCGGGACCCAGAGGCCAAGATCGCCATCATGGTAAACGCCTCTGATATTGCCATGGGGGCATCACTCCAGCAAACTAAAGGAGACTCATGGCAACCTTTAGGATTTTTCTCCCGGAAATTCACAACGGCACAAAGAAAGGATAGTACATTCGATCATGAACTTACTGGTATATAAAATTCTTCAGAAACCACATCGAAGGACGAAACTTCACCATTTATACGGATCACAAGCCAATCACGTTCGCTTTTAACAAGAAGCGAGCTTCTAGTTCTCCACGTCAAGAAAGGCAGTTGGACTACATAGCGCAATTTTCAACGGATATCAGACATGTTTCCGGACAACAGAACACAGTAGCTGACGCACTATCTCGTATACAAGAGATTAATTGTCCTACTTCTATTGACTACAGGCAGATGGGAATAGATGCCGCTGATGAAAAGCCTTTCCACGAAATCAGCTCTTTCGCAGTTTCGGTACTTGCTCTGCCGTGGTCAAACGGAGAAGTGGAACGAGTTTTTAGCCAGTTAAATATTGTCTAAAATAAAACCAGAAATAGACTTGGCAATGACATGGTTAATTCGATTCTAACAATTAGATCAGGGCTCAAGCGACATAACAAATGTTACGAGGATTATGAACTTCCCCTAGAAGTTCAAAAAAATTGGAACAATGGCTGTATACGAAAAAAATCCTGATGAAGCCGTCCTAGTAGCGCGATGGTACAGGAACTGGAACCGGATGACTACTTAGATTTTTTAGAGGACCAGTCGCTGTCTAGCAAAAAAATATTTTAAAAACAATAAAAAAAATCCTGAAGACTTCGATGTTAACAAAAATAATTGTGTACCTAGCTCTACTTTAAAATTCGAATTGGCAACACTGGAACTGACTCTATTATGTCCTTGTGACTGTATAACTGTTGACATTTTGGACCCAAATCAACCGTTTTGTTTTCTTTCGTCAAAATAATCTTTTAAATAATTAATAATTGCGTTGCAAGCAATAAGATTACTTTGTTTACCTAAAGATCTATGCTCATAATACTCACTTATGAAGATGTCATACTATATGTGCCATTTGTTAATGTACTTATACTCTGTATTGGTATTATTAGTCTAAAAATTTGTGTTTAATTTTGTCAAGATATTCTTTATTTAAGGAGGATAGACCTATTTTTTATAATACTATGGGGCCAAATACTTATATCATAAAGAACAACCAAACTATATTTAGTATTGTAATTAGGATATTAAGATTCTTTAATTTTATTGGGGTAAAACATGACAAACTTATGAGAAAGTTCCTATTGTTTGTCTAGTTTGCAGTTTTTCTAGATTTTAGAAATGTACCTATTATAAGTTTGTACAGCGCCCTTGAGGTGATTTTTCATAAAAACGGCGCTATATAAATCATCCAAATATTATTATTATTATTATGTGTGTTCAAAGGTTAGCTTTGAGCACACTCATTCACAAGAAAGCTCAAACCAAGCCTGCTCATTATTGAGCAAATGTGTACAGCTGACTATTTTTGACAGGAGCGTACTCATTAATGAGCATGCTCATAAGCCGGATTCTGTGAGCATATGTGTCAGTACCTTTATGTTGATCAAGATTATTATGTAGTTTTATGTACGTAATTAATAGGTTGACGTATTTTTACACTATCGTGATTTAATGTAATTATTGTAATTTTTCAGAAATAATAATGAACCGATAAACTAAAAGCCGTAACTTCACAACAGAAGAGCTCTTCAGACTGCTGAATTTAATTGAGAAAACGCCGGTATTAACCTGCAAAAAAAACTGACGCTATCACAAACGCGTCTAAAGAAGCGGCCTGGAGCGAAGTGGCCGATAAATTCAACTCAGAGAACGGGGGCATTCATAGGGATGTCTCTCAATTAAAATTGAAATGGGACAACTTAAAGAAGGCAGCAAAGAAGCGGGCAACCATAATAAACTCGAATAACAGGTGTGTATCTTATGATTTTTTTTTAATAATGTAAAATGATACCTTCTCTTCTTTCATGAATGCTAATGACAACTTAAATAGCTTTTCCCACCATTTCAACGGCCATTGTTATACAGAGTTTGTTGGATCGTTCAAAAGGTCATCATATGTCATTCCCTGTTATGTTATTTACACATTTTAATTTATTTTCTAGAGCTACTGGCGGAGGTGCAAGACCGGCAATCGTCCCAGACCCAATACTCGATAAAATTATTTCAATTATAAAATTGATAACTTGCGTTGGCCCTCGAAGTTTCTTCGATGATGACGCCGGTCAAGTGATTTTAGAATTTTCTGAAGATCGTGGACTTGTGTTCGATGCAGAGGTTGAATCAGAGGCACAGCAGGAAACACAAGTATGATCTATTCAGGTAGACGAAGGTCCTCAGACATCAATTGACGACAAAAAAGCAACAAGAGTAGCGGTGGCAGCGGTTGTTGGAGGCAACAAGTGGGATTGTTGGAATCCTACAATTCTGAGACTCCGGTGTACCCCAAATTAAAGCTGAGTACGAGGAAAAGTTTACAAGATCAAGTGATGATCTCGAAAGTCAGAAAAAATAATGCCATTGCTCAGTATTATGAGGAGAAATCAAGGAGGCTTACCAACCATCTCACTTAACCATCTTGGGCAAGTGCCGTCACCTGAATTCGAGTGGCTTTTTGTATACCCTTTTCCCTTCAATTTCAATGTATGTATGTAATATGCCTTCTCGGAAATATGTAAGGTTTTTAACAGTTTTAAAATTTTCTTTTGCCAATACAGGATTAAAATATATAGGAATGTGTCCATGGGATGGTTTTGTTTTGGTTGGTTTAGTCTCGATCTTAACGTTTCACCATCTAATCTCGCCACCAACGCTCTATTTTTTCACCCGCTGACCTTCGCTTTTCAGATTTTTTACCTACTGAACTCTCTGACCAACGCTATATTTCACTGACTGTCCATATCTCAACCGTCGACCCACCGCTTTTCCACTGATTTTCAAGTGAGTTTCCAGAATCATACCGCAATATCGCATTTTCCAGCTGCCGACCTGCCGCTTTTCCATTGATTTTCGAGTTATTATTTCCAGTATTATACCGCCGAATATCGATTTTTTTCACTACCGATATTTACCCGCCGACCTTCGCATTTCCATTGTTTTCCGATAATCTGCCAATTTTTGTGCGTTATTTTAATCATGTTTTTATCCGGAGTGCCTAAACCGGTTGTTGTAAAACGAAAACAAAAAAAATTTCCCAAAAATTGAAATCATCAGAGAATTCGCGTCGCGCAGAGAAACGCGCATTCAATTGGCAAAAAGGTTCGCGATTCCGGTGACAACATTAAATGGAATAGTGGCGAACAGGGAGAATATCTTCAAACAGGACTTCTGAATCGCCAGAAGACGAAGTCCAGCAAGTACGAGAAGGTGGAGGCTGTCCTTCTGAAATGGTTCAGACAAAAACGCGCTCTCAACCTTCCACTAAGTGGACCAATAATCAACGAAAAGACTGAAGATATAGCACGGAGGCTAAATATTCCATTTACAGCCTCAAACGGCTGGATCGACAGATTCCGGCGACGTGCTAACATTGTGTGCAAAACAGTCAATGGGGAGTGACCTAAAGTACATCAACCTAGAAGGATATAAACACAAAGCATTTTGCCGGCCGCAGGGAGCTGGTGGAGGAGTCTCTATATTTATAAAAGATTCCTTGGAATACAATGTGATTAATAACACAGTGACCCCGACAACAACTTTCTATGGCTTCATGTAAACAAGCTCAATCTAAAAATAGGTTTAGTGTATAAAAAACCAAATACTGTTTTCAAAGACTTCCTGGAAACAGTGTGAATACGGAGGTAGTAGATGTAAGGAGGACCACCACGCTTCCGGGTCTTCTGGCAGCTTACAAGCCAAGCCATATATATAATGCAGATGAATGCGGACTATTTTTTAATATGTTGCCAGATAAAACATTTGCCTTTAAAAGAGAGGCCTGCCATAGTGGGAAACGGAGCAAGGAGAGAATTACAGTTCTGGATGTGCCAATGCGGATGGTTCCGACAAGTGACCTTTATGGGTAATTGGGAAGGCCAAAAACCCAAGATGTTTTAAAAACATCAGGAACCTTCCGTGCATGCAAGACTTTTTACGAATACCTCCTCAGCATGGACAGGAAGATGGCTGAACAAGATAGAAAAATAATTTTGTTTGTGGACCACTGCACTGCACATCCAAAGGACCTTGGATATTTGAAGAATGTAAGGGTGGAATTTCTTCCCGCCAATACAACATCAGTGCTGCAATCTATGGACCAGGGAATAATTGTTTCCCTGAAGCAGCACTTCAGGAAAAAAATGGTCTGTAGGTTGCTACAAAAGATGAGTGAACAAAATCAAACCTATAAATTGGATTTGCTCGAAGCCGTTTGCTTCCTTTTCGTCTTCCTGGAACTCGGTGAAACAGCAAACCGTTGCCAACTGTTTCAGGAAAGCCGGGTTCCAGGACATGCCAGAAGAGAGGGAGCAGCCTGAAGATGATTTCGATGCCACATGGGATGTTCTCCGGGGAAGAATGGAATTGCCGGAGACATTTTCGGATTACGTCCAAATCGATTCTGAATTGGTTCCTAGGAACATCCGATAGTGCTATCTGATCTGTGCTCCGAGGAACCAGAAAAGGATGAAGAAGATATAGCTGAAGAAAATGAAAACCTGAAGAAAATTCCAACCTGTGGGCAAGCACTCGCCCTCTTAGATGCCTTTCAGCATTTCTTGATGGGGAGTACAGAAGTGCCCGAGTGCTTTAAGGGTTATTTGGCAGAGATGCAAAATTTTACAACAAAAGAATTCAACAATAGAGTAAACAAATCAACTATAGACAAATACTTTGAAAAAAAAAATTATATATGTAGGTATGTAAATAAACTTTTTATAATCAACTATGTTTTACCATTTTTTATGTATTTCACATTCCCACCTTTTTCTAAATCATACTAATTATCATGATGTGTAACTACTTGAAGATATATAGTATGACAGTGACGTCTGACGTACGGGTGTTGTCGTTTGTCGCTGTAGGATATATCCTTAATTAATAACAATAATAACTTAAAATTGTATAAAATTAAATGAATAATGTAATTTAATAACAGTGCGTGATCGTATAATTACAATTAACACGTAAAAACCAATAATAATTCACCATTTAGTGATATTGTTATCCGAAATAAAATATATTCTAACCTCTAACCTACCCACAGTGACAGCTCACAAGAATCATGTCAATCGAAGAGCTAAGCCGTAAATTCACGGAGACTATGAGCGAATTCGAGAAACGGCTTGACAAGGCCACACTCAAACCTAGCAGTTCACAAAACGAAATAACAATTCTCCGTGGAGACTTTACGGCTTTCAAAGCAAAGATGACTGTGGAAATGAGCGCCCTTCAGGTGGATGTGGCCCGACTCGAACTCAGGGTGGACTCCATCGATGCCGCGTCCAGGAGCCGCTTACTCCTACTTCATGGCGTCAAAGAAGAAGCAAGGGAAAATACGGGTTCCTTGGTGACCGCCGTATTGACCGGCCTAGGGTGCTCTGATGAAGTGATCAAGGGCATTGAGTGTACCAGAAGGCTAGTTCGGGCGAAGCCAGACAAGAACAGGCCCATCGTTTTACAGTTCCTGCGCCAAACCGATCGTCGATCAGTTTGGGAAAAGAAGAAGGGACTGAAAAACTCTCCTCTTCTCCTTACCGAATCACTAACAAAAACTCTTCGCCTCGGTCCGATCTATATTTCCTCACAACAAATGCTGGACCAGTGACGGTACAATTGTGGTTGTTCTTCCGGATGGCTCCAAGCGCGCCATCAACACCAAGAAGGAGCTGAAAGCCACGGCCGCCCTCACGACCAAACCAGTGAAACCGGCAACTAGCACCAGCTCCAGTTCAGCCGGTCCCGATCTTCAACACGATGGATCCAGGACGATTGGCCTACGGTCTAGAATAAATACTAAAAAATAATAAAAGTCGGTGTTTTTAAGTTATTTCCACAGATGAAAGGTTTTTATTATTATTATTAATTCTGTTAGTCGGCTACTCAGTTGTTTACAAATCGATTATATGGCCTTCAAGATTGTGTAGATGTGAATGTTGGCAGATACGAATCGTTGGTTAAAAAATATAACGCTAAGTCCAGAAGATCCAATTTTTTTAAATAAATAAAAAGTTTTTATTCTTACACTATTCCAACTTGCTGAAGGTCCCTGAAGCAACAAATTTTAAGAACAATTTGTATTAATTTTAACAAAAATGGAATTATTTAAGGAAGAAACGCGAAAAAGTATTGAATTCGTCAGTAAACAATACGATGACCTAATAAAAAAAAATCAACCAAACCATTATCCAAAATCAAAAAATTGAAACCGAAATCGAAACATTCAAAAAGCAACACCAAGATCTCAAAAAAACAGTAGAGCACCTTGAGAATAAAATTGATCATCAGGAGTACGAGTCTAAGTCTAACAACTTAGAATTACGCAACCTACCGGAAAATCCCCAGGAAAATCTAGTAAACCTATTCCACAACCTATCCACAAATATCATTAAAACAGTACTTCAACCCGAAGATGTGATCTCTGTGGTAAGGGTGGGAGGTAGGAACCGCTCTGAGGAAACCCATAAAAAACCAAGAGACGTCATTATCACGCTCAATTAAATGTAGCAAAATGCTATGGAAGGAGATTGCCTCGTTTGCAATCCCGAAAATTGTGGATGGGTGTTAAACGAGGAAAATAACGAATGAGATATAGTTTGGTATGAGGGAGACCCTACACCTTTAAATATCGATGATATTGCTGTCGACACTGATGACAATGACTTCAGACGAAGATGCTTAATTATAAATACACACTTCTCAATTATCCATCACAAAAACTTTTACAAAAATTTTCACTTTTACCTCTTCCAATTATACGATTATGGGTTTCAATTAAAAATGAGGCAATCCGCCTCACTAAGTTTTTCTGTTCAGAGTGGGATTTATTCTAAGTTTTCCGCTAATATTTAGTTTCAGGTTAAGAAAAAACTTTCTTACTTTTTTTTCGAAACTTTCTAATAATTGTTGGTCACGTTTGCGTAACCAAACATATTATTATGATATAAATTTTATGAATTTCTCGCCAATATGGGAAAGAGGAATTAACTTTCAACCAGATGTACACAATCTCAATCAACAATCTGGTTTAAAAGATTGTAAACTCAATCCGGAGAGTGGTGAAATTGATTTTTTGAGCTTTTCCCAAATCGAAATGTCGTGGGTTGCGTTACAACCGAAACCAACAGATATCTTTTTACTGTAAAATCACAAAAAAGTATTTGCTTCAAATTCCAGTTTAAACAAATGGAAAAATGTTGATATTGAGGATATGTACGTGTTCACGCCTTAATGTTGCATGTGGTTCTTTAGAAAATACCTATTGTGTGCCCTCTGGCCTTAATTAGGCCAGTTGAATTCACCTCACTGCACAGGGCACAAGTCCTAAAAACCGCATCGCTTTACCGTTGTAATAATTATGCCGTACAAATACAAGTTGTTCATCGCCTATTCTCGCTTATCAAACGCTCCGCGATTAAATGTTCATCATTCCTTCCCAAAATCTCTCCCAACTAACATATACCTTTCCCGGTGAACACCAGTGGAAAGCAGAATGCAGTTTGGTAAGTGAGATCAAATATAATAAAGTCGATAAGAACCGCACACAGTCCACACAACATTTGATACCTCGGTCTCGAGTCGGAACATTTGCCCCGGCCGCAACAGTACGTTTTCATTGCCCTTACTATGATTATGACAAGTAGCAAAAAGGGGAAAATTCGTCAATATTGGGCAAGAAATCCTTGCTTAATCTGAAGACAAAGATAGCAATGATAATTATTCTGCCACTGGACAAGCTGATTTCATCACCAAAATTTAGAGAAACCATTTCAAGAGATCGGTATTTATCAATTCTAAGCAAGCTCCATTTTTTTCGATAATGAAAAACAAAGAAAGGCAATACGACCTTCAAAATAAGAGATTTTGTGGATACGGTGTGCAGCCAATTTAATAAATACTTTTATTCGTTTGAGAATTTGTGCATCAACGAATCGCTGGTATTATTCAAAGGTAGAGGAAGATAATGGATGAGCTGGTGCGTGCTAAGGAGGAGGAGGAAGTGTACTTTAAGAAGAGGCGGCTCCGAAGACTGAAGAGAGTGAACTACATG
The DNA here is from genome assembly GCA_917563855.2 of Limnephilus lunatus. NCBI lineage: Eukaryota > Metazoa > Arthropoda > Insecta > Trichoptera > Limnephilidae > Limnephilus > Limnephilus lunatus. The sequence goes on along the minus strand of OU830596.1, from coordinate 50,692,978 downwards.
GAACTGGAGGAGCAACACAAGATGATGCATACACCTGGTGTGATGAGTGCGACAGACGCTTTCCGACATTCTGCCGCTGCTGGTGATACCAGACGACAAGACGGGAGAAAGGGAGCTCGGCTGCCCCCCACGTGAAAATTTCTAAACGTCATAGGAGTCACTGATTGTACCCATATACCAATAGTATCTCCCATCACAACAAAAATATATGAACAGTTCCCAAAACGAAAGTGTGGGAATTTGACTAGTTATCATGCTGTCATTCCTGTTTACCTTTACTTTAGCCGTTGGCGTCCTGAAAAAACTCATTTTGCCGTAAATGTCAAATGTACTGCTAAATGAAAAAACCCACCCTTAGAGGTGGAACAAAGGAACCGGCCAGCATGTCTTTTTATTGGGGGAGTTAAATGCTAACAATTATGTTGTGTGCTGTAAAACTTTTTAAGAGGATAATTATTTTGTTAAACACATACAGCCTTACTGAAAAAAAATATTTCACGGCATGTGTTATTGCAACAACATAAATAAACCCCGTATACACTAGAACCCAATTTGTTACTAATAACCTTACTTTCGCGGTCGCGCTGTAAAATCGCATTGTATATTTTTTAAAGCTGGCAACGCCGCCAGAAAGGAGGGACGGCGCATGCGCGCTTGGTTTCGACATAACATTTAGTGCCTTTTTTTTACATTTTCTTCTGTGTGAAACTGTCTGTTGTGATACATACGATTTCGTATAAAAATAACAATGAATTCGAAAAGAAGCCGTTCAACCAACTGGGAGCCATTGGAAAAGGTAAATAACAATATCTACATCGTATTCAATTATTATAAACAAAATTGTATTAGTAACTTTCATATTTGTTTGTTATTTTCGACAGGAATTTCTACGAGAATTGGTGAGCCAATGCATTGGAGTCATCAAAAATAAATCTACGGATACGAATACAAATTTAAAGAAGAAGCTTGGATAGAGATACATAAACGGTTCTGTGCTTTGTGGAAATTGTAGTTGAATGCAAGAAATGGCCCCATCTCGTGTAGGTACACTTAATTATTTTTTTACTAAAGATTCAATGACCTAAATTCGAAAATGAGAGAATTGAACCACATCCAACAACAATGGCGCACGATGAAATTGGAGGCCAATAGGGGTATCTCCCAATACAAAAGTTCCCTTAAGAAGAGACAGGAGGGGGTGAAAAGCCTCCATCTCCAAAGACCGATCACGCAGTCATCCTGGAGCTTCTGCCACAGGAGTTTGAAGAAGGCAGCAATTTTTACGATTGCGATGCAAGAAAAGTAAGTAATAAATTACCTATTTTATTTAATCTCATAAGAAAGAACAAGTATGTTGTTGGTATTGTTAATTGCGCAACATCAGATGAGAGTAGAGATGTCAGGAGTTCCACTAAAGAACACAAAGGAGTTTGTCTACCTCGGGAGCAAAATAACATGGGACGGTCGGTCTAAGAGCGAGGTCGACAGCCGTGTACACCAGGCTAGGCTTGCATTCAATAAAAGGTCTAAAATAATAGAATCGAATAATATAGACCTAAAACTGAGAATACTCCTCATCAAGACCTATGTATGGAGTATCTTGATGTACGGCTGTGAAACATGGTGCCTATCCGAAAGAGATAAACGGAGACTAGAGGCTTTTGAGATGTGGTCCTATAGAAGACTATTAGGAATTTCCTGGAGAGACCACATTACAAAGGAGGAAGGCACCTGCTCAGGACCTTGTCCGAAAGGCATACAAGATGGATCGGCCATGTAATACGACAAGAAGGCCTCTTGCATGCCATAATGGAGGGTATGACCGAGGGGACAAACTCTAGGGGACGCCCACGCCTAGAGTACCTGGAGGACCTGCTGGTGGACGTGTGCTCCTCATCATATGCAGACTTCAAAAGAGCCGCACAAGACAGGGAAGAATGGAAGAGAAGAATAGAGGAAATTGCTGCAAACCAATCCCACGATTAAAACCAGAGAGAGAGATTGTTTATTATCAATGCTTTTGATATATTTATGAGTATTTTACCTGTAAATTCCTTTCCTTTCAAGGATTCTGTGCAAGAAACTACTTGCAATATACCTGTTGAGGTTGAAATCCATGAAAGGTCTCTAACACCTGTACCATCTGTACCCTGTACTGTCTGCACCATCTTGTAGTTTCGATATTATTAAGGTTTGTTCCAATTCTAATGGTTAATAATAGCATATTGCTAATTATTCAATTATTAGTTAGTTTTCTGTGTAAAGTTGCAACCAATTCACCTTAACTTCAAAAAAGGAAACTATCTTTTCCATATCATAATTTAATTTGCGCCATCTACGAACGCTATTATAATGAAAACGAAGAATATAATTAATCTTCTATTGAACTGTAAAATACATAACAAATGTTTTTTCCTTAGGAAGTAGAAACACATTCAAATATGTAATTCAAATTTCAATCAGAGAAAAATCTCATGAAAAGGATAACAACGGTGTTTATTCTGCCACTGGACAAGCTGATTTCATCACCAAAATTTAGAGAAACCATTTCAAGAGATCGGTTTTTATCAATTCTAAGCAAGCTCCATTTGTTTCGATAATGAAAAACAAAGAAAGGCAATACGACCTTCAAAATAAGAGATTTTGTGGATACGGTGTGCAGCCAATTTAATAAATACCTTTGTTTGAGAATTTGTGCATCAACGAATCGCTGGTATTATTCAAAGGAGGAGATAGACCAGCCCCTGACAGCGAGCCTGGTACATCAACAAGAGGCGGCTCCCAAGAAGTGAACTGAAGAGAGTGAACTACATGGAACTGGAGGAGCAACAAGATGATGCATACACCTTGATTAATGAGTGGTGTGATGAGTGCGACAGACGCTTTCCGACATTCTGCTCGCTGCTGGTGATAACAGACAAGACGGGAGAAAGGGAGCTCGGCTGCCCTCCGCGTGAAGCCCAGAGGCCTGCGCTTCCCCCCCCCCTAGCTACGCGCCACTGAATACCGGAGCTGACGTATCTGTACTCCCGAGGACGAGCAACGTGGCTAAGAATACAGTCACCTCAGACACATGTTCCACCACGCTTCACGGTGCAAACGGAACTGCCATTAAAATTTACGGCACCAGAACCATTGACTTCCAATTTGGCCTTCGGCGCGAAATAAAATTTCATTGCCTCCAGAACCAACATAGGAGCGGACTTCCTACACCATCACAATTTAAGCGTAACCTAAAGAAGGCTACATTAATGGATCAGTCCACAGGACTACAGATTCGAGGCATGAAGATACAATGACCCTCATCTGGCATCTTGGTGTTATCCACAAATCGAAATACCATACATCAAAGATGTTTTGGCCAGAACAATAACTGGATTCTGGAGTGCCTTTGGTTAAAACTAATTCAAAATAAATTCTTCACTGTTATTAAACAAAAAAAATTAACAACGGGACACAGTTATGTTTATGTGATTCTCTTCTCAGCAGACGATAGCTTTGCCATGTCTTCTGAAAGCGAATTTGAAGATGATTTGTTGAGATTATTATTATTAAATCAAAATTCTTTTTAAAAAGTAAATAAAAAAGTGAGAAGAAGTATTTGGGTCCACAACATTAACAAACAAAGACAAATGTTTGGAGAGTTCCATACTTTAGTAAAAGATTTAGAATCTGATGACGGACGATTCTTCATGTACTTCCGTTTGAGTAAAGTGGTATTTGAAGAGCTTCACAGCATAATTGAATATGACATAAAAAAAGAAAACACACGTCTTCGAAAGTCAATTGGGACTAGAGAAAGACTGGCAGTGTGTCTAAGGTTTTGTAGGAAATGACACCCATCAACCAAATAAAATATTTTTTAAAACGGGTAACACCGCGTGCGTCACAGCGCCCAAAGTTCCGTTTCAATTGCACGGCAAACCATTCTACTTTTCGCGCTCCGATCAACCGCTAGTGTTTAGAGTGTCATTCCGCCCATACCTAAAAATCCTTCTGATAATTCGTGTTGTGTTCATAAATTATTACAATAAATGTAAAGTCAGTGAACTTAATATCTTTCGTTTTAATTATCAAGACACACCTTTGACCCACATAATCCACGGACGTATTAGTAAGTATAATAAGGCTTAATAACTTAAAGCGAAACACGTCATGCTTAGATAACACCAAAAAGATGTAAAATAGGCGTGACCATACACTCTCCACCTTCCACATGGCCCACGCCGATCTGGCTGTGGCAGATCCGCGTTGCGTAGGGCACGTCGGTTTGCGTTGCGTGGGGCTAGTGTGATTCTAAAGCACCCGTTTCCATAGAAAATGTGTGGAAGGTAAGTAGTCCAGATATGGAAATGGTGACGTCTACCTACGTTTCGTCGCGTCGCGTGGGCTAAGTGTGATTCTGCCTTTAGACATTTTGCAGATGTTAAAAATGCAACTCTCTGCTGATGACCCCAATACAGAGCTCCAACATCCCATAAATAAATAATAAAGAGACTGTGAAAGTGTTTTTCGAAAATTTGTACAGTAGAAGTCCATTAGTCCGGCATCCAACAGTCCGGAATGCCCGATAGTCCGGCATCGCTCCGGTGTCTTTAAAGCAAATAAAAACGCTCAAGAGCTATTCGGAAGTTTTCGGGATAGTTCGGGATCATCCGGAAGCGCTCGGTATTGTTCGGAAACAATTAGTTTCCGGTATTGTTCGGAAACAATTAGTTTCCGAACAATACCGAGCTAGTCTCAGCTGTCACAACAAATTCGAAGCGTCTTCGTCATTTTTTTGTGCATTGTTGTTTTGTTTGCATCGCAGTAAACGTAACTTTTCAAACTGTTTATAAAAAAAGTGATTTTCGTTCTAACTGTACAGTGACCATGTTTTCAAAACTTAACCCTTCGAGTTCAAAAGGAGAAAAACTAAAATACGTAACACTGACTCTCAATCAGAAACTAGAAATCATCAAACGGCTAGAAAAAGGCGAGAATAGAAATGTTTTAATGAATGATTTTAATATTGGCTCATCAACTATTTATGACATTAAAAAACAAAAAGATGAACTAATCAAGTTTGCTTCTCAATCGGTAACAACTGAAAAATTGGCTTCTAGACAAACATTAAAAAACCAAAACTGGAACAGCTAGATGGTGTATTGTTCAAATGGTTTAGTGCAGTACGTTCTGAAGGAAAGCCGGTGACAGGGCTAATGATTGTTGAAAAGGCAAAAAAATTCGGCCAAGATTTAGGAGTTGCTGAAAGTGAGTGTAATTATTCTGATGGTTTATTATTATTTCCATATCATTAGAAATAAATTTTATACTAAACGCCAAAAGTCAAGTAAACAAAAAGCCATTCGTGACTTTTTTAAATCTAAGTGAAATATGTTTTACAGTACGTGTACATACATTGACATTTGATAGACCGGAATTTTCGATAATCCGGCACCGAGCTGGTCCCGAACGTGCCGGATTATCGGACTTTTACTGTAAAATGTTATCCTAAGGAACCCAACATTTTCCACGGTATTCGCATATTTAATTTGGTCGAGACAGGAACTACCACAGTGCAGAAGTGCAGAAGACACAGAAGGTTATTGGACCAAGAGGCCACCAAAATTTAGGGAAAGTCACCAGCGGAAAAAGAGGTACTTTATGTACAACCTGTTGTATTATAGGTGGTGGTCAGGCATTACCACCAGTAATTATTTTTCCACGGACAAAAGTCAGGCATTACCACCAGTAATTATTTTTCCACGGACAAAAGTCAGGCATTACCACCAGTAATTATTTTTCCACGGGCAAAAGTCAGGCATTACCACCAGTAATTATTTTTCCACGGACAAAAGTCAGGCATTACCACCAGTAATTATTTTTCCACGGGCAAAAGTCAGGCATTACCACCAGTAATTATTTTTCCACGGACAAAAGTCAGGCATTACCACCAGTAATTATTTTTCCACGGGCAAAAGTCAGGCATTACCACCAGTAATTATTTTTCCACGGGCAAAAGTCAGGCATTACCACCAGTAATTATTTTTCCACTGACAAAAATCAGGCATTACCACTAGTAATTATTTTTCCATGGACAAAAGTAAACCCCAGAATGACGGCTAGGACTCCACCTGGCACACTAGCTTTAGCAGCACCATCGGGTTGGATGAACTCTGAACTCTTTGTCAGCGTGATGCAATATTTTGTGGAATACAGTCACAGCTCTCCAGAAACTCCTAGCATTCTAATCCTTGACAACCATGAGTCTCACCTTAGTATTGAGGTGCTTGACTTGGCAAAAAAATCTGGTGTAAATAATCTTACTCTCCATCCTTATACATCAGCAAGATTACAACCCCTGGATGTTGAAATTTTTGGACCATTCAAGTCTTATTGTTACAAAGCCATGGATTCTTTGTTAATGCGTCATCAAGGTTGTCCAATTCATATTGGTGAATTAATTGGAACAGCTTTCACGAAGTCAATGACGATATCAAACATAACCCAAGCATTTAAAAAACTGGAATACAGTAGAACCCCGTTAATTCGAAAAAATGCGAAATTCGAAATTTTCCTCAAAAAAAGGTCCCGTGAATTAAATCTTTAATTCGTTAATTCCTAATTCGAAATTTATTTTGGCCACTCAGTTCAAATCTACTTGTGTAATTCGAAAAAAGAAAGAAAAAAAACTTGAAAACGCAACCACAATTTTTAACATAGCCGTAAATTTACGGAAATTCCCGCCTGTCACATCGAATCTATTTCTATTACCCAGTATGTACCTACCCTTAAATCAGTTTCTTCCCTAAAGTGGTCGAGTGCGGTTCAAGCTAATTTCGAACTTTCCGAGTTCTAATTTTTATATTTACTTGAATTTAAATTATACCTAGTGTTTACTAATGTTTTCGTAAAGAAGTATAAATCGTGTTTAAGTGTTAATCGGCGTTTGCACACAAACTTTTCTTGTTTTAATTTTATATTTACGTAAATTTATGACAATATTTGTGTTCATTAACGTTTTCTAATTTAAAGTGTATTTTTCTGTGAAAGTTTAAGCTAATAAATTTGTACCTAATTAATACGGCTCCGCCTATTGTGCGTAATGCATATAAAAGTTTGACAATTTTGCAAAAAGTGCAACTTATTAAAGACGTCGATAATAAAGTGGACAGCAAAGGCAAATTAGCCATCAAATACGGAATCCCCAACTCCTCATTGTCCACTATATTAAAAAACTGGCAAAAGATCGAAGCTGCTTTCGATAAGTGTAAAGCCAGCGGTTCCCAATAGCGTGTGCGGCCCCCGAAGCATGAAGAAATGGAAGAAAAACTTTTTGAATATTTTTCCCAAACTTTGTCTGCAAAAATTCCTACTTCTGGGCCGATGCTTATTGAGAAAGCGAAATCCATGGCAAATGAGATGGGAATTGAAGATTTTAAAGCTTCCGATGGGTGATTTGACAGCTTTAAGCGACGCTATAACATTGTGTGCTTTGCAGTTTGCGGCGAAGCCCAAAAAGTCGACGAAGTGGAGGTGACAAGTTGGCTGGCAGGAAATAAATATATTTGGGAAAAATTCCTTCCAAAAGATGTCTATAATATGGATGAGACGGGAGTGTTTTATAATATGATGCCGGACAGAACACAGCGAGAAGCAAAGCGAGAGATTAACCGCCGCCCTCTGCACCAATATGGATGGCACCGACAAGATGAAGCTTGTCATAGTAGGAAAATTCAAAAAACCGAGGTGTTTTAGGGGCCTTACGCATTTGACGTACCCTGCTATGACATATGTGAATAATAAAAAGGCGTGGATGATGCGGAAGTTTTTTTGTAAATTTTTAATCACTGTGCAAAGAAAAATGGCAGCACACAACAGAAAAATATTGATGATCATAGATAACTGTTCTGCTTACTACTCTCCCGACATAAATATTCTAAATGTGGAAATTCTTTTTCTGCCGCCAAATACCACTCCCCTCAGCCCCTTGACCAGGGCATTATTCAAAACTTCAAATGCCATTTTAGAAAAAGTCTGCTGCATTCCTGTATAGTGGAACATATCTATTTCGCCAGTAGGTACTGCGTTCATTTAAATCCATTTTAGATTTTAACTTGGTGTGGTTGGCCAAACTGACAACCGGAAGGTGGAGAAAAACGGAAATTGTTTTGGGTTCTTACAATCATGGCGGGAGGGTCAGTTTGCGCTCTTGAAAAGGAGGTTAATTTTTGGGTCTTGGGCCGAAGTTCGTTTTGATTAAGTGCTGGGAAGCCTTAAATATGATTTAAATAAATTCCTGAGTTGATAAACTACCTTAATGGCGAAGGAGCCAGTTTTTTTTGAGCCGTATCAACAATAGATGCCGAGAGATTACAGTAGTAGCTAAGAACGGACAGCCGTTCTTAGCTACGACAATAGTTTTTCCAAATAATCATTTTCGAAATATGTAATATTTTTTTCAAAAAACAAATATGTATTGTTAATAACTACTATACCAATAATGTTCAAAGCCCTTCTATTCACAATTGGGATGTGAAGTTTTCTGGTTCATCAGACATAAGGGACTTCATACTTAGAGTAGAGGAATTAGCTAGGTGCCATCAAATCCAACTTTCTTTCGTTGTCACTGCATTTCCGGACCTTTTAGAGGGTAGGGCTCCTGCGTGGTTCCGAACAATTTATAAGGAAACGTTAACTTGGCCTGAATTAAAAAAATTTGCTTTTGCTGCGTTTTGACAAAAATGCCAGTCAAACGGAAGCTCTTAAAGCCCTCCTCACGATGAAGCAACAATACAACCAGGGCATTGTATAATGCGACTCAATGTACCTCTTCCCGAAGAACAGATTGTAGACCTAGTATGTAATAGTTTACTTCCAAAATATGTTATTTTCATAGCATATTTTGACGACTCTTTGGTGAATGTTTATAAACGTTTCTAGAGAAGTTTATCTTTATCAGACAATTCTGATTCTAAGGCAGTTAATTTTAAAAAGAAGCCATCCTTTAAACCTATCCAACAAAATGAACAATATCATGGCAGTTTGCAAGCGATTACAAGTATGCGGATTATGTGTCAATATGGAAAAATGCCAATTTTTTGTAAAAGAGTTGGAGTTTTTTGGGTACATCATATCTGAAAAGGGAATCCAACCTCAACCGGATAAATTAGAAGCCATCAAAAATGCACCTTATCCGATGGATATTCATCAACTAAAAAGTTTATTAGGATTTTTCAGTTTTTATCGGAATTTCATACCTAATATATCGTCAATCCTAGAGCCACTTCATAATCTTTTCAAAAAAGATGTGAAATGGTTTTTTTCTAGAGGAGATACGATAAAGAATTTGATGAGTAAAAATACGATATTGACGAATTACCTACCTCACCTTACGATAAAACTGTATACAGATGCAAGCACTTCCGGCCTAGGAGCTTGTTTGGTCCATGTCTTCGCAAACGGAACATTGAGACGTATAGGATTTGCATTTAGAAGCTTAACCAACGCGGAAAAGAAATAAAGCATCTTAGATTTGGAGGCTTTAGCTATAGTTTTCGGTTTGAATAAATTTCTTCAATATTTATATGGCAGAGAATTCACACTGTGCGTAGATAATTTGCCTCTGATGAGAATTCTCAGTGAATATAAGAATATTCCAATTCTGGCGGCAAATAGACTTCAAAGATACGGAATAATTCTAGCAGGTTTTTCTTATAAAACAGAATTCAGATCTTCGAAAAATCTGGCAGGTTTTCTGTCTCGACTACCTTTAGAAAGTTCAGTCGAAGAATTCAAAGATTACGGGTCAGATTTTGTAAATTTTGTTAGCAATTGCGAATACCTAGACGTCAATCAACAGACACGGAAATTCAAAGCGTAATGACTTGTTTAAGAAAGGGGTGGCCCAAATGGATTAGTCGCGAAGATAATTTATGGAAATATTGGATAAAAAGAAATGAGCCTTCGATTGTTAAGGATTGTTTATTTTAGCAACATAGAATTATTGTTCCAAGTTCGTTGCATAAAAAAGTTTTAGAGCTTGTGCACCGTTAACACTTAGAATCGTTAAGATGAAAGGGTTAGCCAGGGGTTATTTTTGGTGGACGTTGCTGAGCAAGGATTTAGAGAAAATTGTTCAGGAATGTCCAGACTGCGCTTCGATGAAACAATCACCTCCAAAGAGTCAATTATCTGTATGACCAAATTCAGGGAAGGTCTGGAGTAGGTTACACCTAAACTATAGTAGGCCACTGGCAGGAAAAATGTTTTTGGTCGTCTGCGATTCATTCACTAAATGGGTCGACTGTATCGAAGTTTAAAGGGCAGATTCAGCTAATACTATATTTGAATTGAGAAAATTATTCGCAAATTTTGGCAACCCTGAACTCATAGTTTCGGATAACGGAACATCTTTTACGAGCGAGATTTTCAAACAATTCCTACGGGAAAACAATATCAAATTCATGACATCTCCAGTTATGCACCTAAAGAGTAATGGTCCCGCTGAGAACTCAGTAAAAACTACTAAGGGTTTTCTTAAAAAACTTATGGTCGGAAATAAATTTCAGCTTGATTACAGGGATAAATTGTTACAATCTTTGTCCGATTATAGAAATACACCACATTGTACAACTGGAGTCGAGCCAGCAGTTTTACTTTTAGGTAGAAAACTAAGATCTACTTTTGACAGTCTCATTCCGAGAGAGAACGAGCAATTTGTGTCCAAAAAACATGAATTGGCGAATAAAAATATTGAGACCAGTCAACGTAAACAGGCTAAAAATTATGGTGGTGTCAAAACTAGAAATTTTATTGTGGGACAAAAATGTCTAATTAAGGATTTCAGGCAAAATAATAAATTTACATGGGTAAAGGGAATGGTTACACATAAAATTGGAAAAAAATTGTATTTGATTAAAACTTGTGATTCACAATTGGTATGGAAGCGTCATGTTGATCAGATGAGGGGCTTGTCTGTCAGCTAGAGCGATGATGTCTCAGATTTGCCAGATTCCGCATTATGATAATACGAGGGCTGAGCATTCTGAGAGAGAGTTATCCAACCTATGGAGTGAGCTAACACTTTTTTCTCCTGATTTGATGCCTTGATGAACATTTTTATTTGTCGTAATGATAATGCAATTATCAAAACCAAACAAGGAAAAATAAAATATTACTTTAAGAAGTGACACCCGGCCGCATTTACCCACATAAATGCCTTGATGAACATATTTATTCGCCATAATGATAATACAATTATCAAAACCAAACAAGGAAAAATAAATGATTATTTTAAGAAGTGACACCCGGCTGCATTTACCCACATAAATGCCTTGATGAACATATTTATTCGCCATAATGATAATACAATTATCAAAACCAAACAAGGAAAAATAAATGATTATTTTAAGAAGTGACACCCGGCTGCATTTACCCACATAAATGCCTTGATGAACATTTTTATTCGCCATAATGATAATACAATTATCAAAACCAAACAAGGAAAATAAATGATTATTTTAAGAAGTGACACCCGGCTGCATTTACCCACATAAATGCCTTTATGAACATTTTTATTCGCCATAATGATAATACAATTATCAAAACCAAACAAAGAAAAATAAATTATTATTTTAAGAAGAGTGACGATTAATGTATGTGTATGTAATGTATTTTTTTACTATTGATTTAATTTTTTTGTTGCTGTAATTATTGAAAACCAAAAAAGATTTTGCTCTACCGTGTAATGTTATAAATAAAAATCAAAATAATTTGAATATTTACTTCTTTAATTTAAATTTGTTTGTATTTAGTTCATAGAATTTGTCTACCAATGTCCCTTAGTAACTATCTTAAGGCTTAAAAGCATATTTACTTTTAATATTGAAAGTAAACAATAGAATCCTTCGACGGACGATTTTATCACGATTAACAATGCGAATTAAATTAATGTTCATTAAATTTGTGTTATAGGAAAATGCTTTGTGAGTTACTAACAGATGGCGGTGTGAGTTAATTTATCGACACAACACTTGGTTATCTAGGTTGGGTAACCATTCAGTAGATGGCGTTGTGTTTCATTAGCCACAGCAATGCGTGGCTAGGTCAGCTAGTATTATATGTATACCTACTTATATGAATGCAATTAATTGTAAAATGCTTCCAGATAAACAATTTAGTAATGTTTTAACATAATAAAAATTGAATTAAATTGATTTAGATATTTTCCTTTACAATATAAACCCATAAAAAGCTTGTTATACTCAACATTCTCAGATGATGTAGTGATTATATTAGATAATTAGAACCAAATATGAGGAAATTTATCCACTTTGTAATGTTAATTTAACCTGCACTACTTTTGTTTCAGCTCCAGTGTTAAGTTTGTCGGATTGGGGGGGACCATTGCACCCAGGTACAATCCAGATGAGATATATGGAGTCACAAAACGACTCACCACCCGCTATACAACCATAGTTACTCATAGGCGTACAACAGTATCGCCCTCCTTCAGCTTGACAGGCGGTAAGTATTTCATAATTATATAAAATATTAACATAATGAAAAAATGACACATCAACAAAATATTGAAATAGAAGTTAATTTTAAATGTTTTCACAATACATCATGTATTATATGATATAAATCTGTCATGATCATACAGGTAATTAACCTAACTGTATAAATAGTTTTTTTAAAATGAAATATGAAATAATAAAATTTAAAATTACTTTTATCATTTAAATAATTAAAGTTGAGAAGCGCTCTCTGCTAATACGATCGTAATGGGTGGGGAGCAGGGAGCACGTGTCCAGTGAGTGGGCCGGCTTACGGCTAGCAGCTAGCTAGAGCTTGAGTAGTCAGTGTTGCCAACTTAGTGGATTTTCCACTAAAACTGGTGGTTTTCATACTTCATTTAGTGGCGAAGTATTTATTTTAGTGGCTGGTGGATTTTTTAGCCATTTCGAAAATTTTTGTTTCATTACTAAAACTACAATCACTCAGCCACTAAGCCACTTATACATTTAATATTATACATACTTCTTCGTTCTACTTTCTTTAATTTTAAATGGAATTTACGTTTACTGTGTAGGCAACACTGATCTACTAAAAAAGATGCGTGGTGTCTTTGTACATGGGGATTCCCCGCAAATCCCCGCACAACATTTTTCAGTCAACTCTTTTATAGAACTGTTCCGAGCAGCTCAGTATGTTGTGTTATGATCGCGAGTGCGCAACTATGCCGAAACCATAATATATGCAACATTTTCGGGATTCTTGGCTTCAAGATCCACATTTAAAAGATTGGCTACAAGTTAGTACCACAGGACAAGTTGTAACAGTTTTACTTGTTACCCCAACTAAATTTGAATGTTGACTCGACCAAACATCCGAATTGGATGTTGACTCGGCAAACGCCTTCAAGCGGACTTCTAGCTACTCGCTAGGTTCATACGAGACAGTGGCAACATCTGGTCAATGGGAATGTGATTAGTGACTCAACGGATTTTCAAGAGGAAGGAGGTGGTTCCTGAACTCTGGGTGGATCCCCGGCTGGCATTGTTTGGTGTTAGTTATTACCTTTTACTGGTTATTAAAATTTAAAGATTGCATTGGTTAAATAATACGGTCATGTTTATTAGACTGGCCTGGCGCCCGACCGAATTACAATATTTAAGGTTAGTGCCCGAGTTTAGATAATTTTGTCACACATCACTGATTTTCTTCTTGGTTAATAATTTGCTAGTTTCATCATCTCAAGTGATTCATTACAAGGAAACTTGGACTACGTCCTGAGATATAATACTTTTGATTAATAAATAATAGAGTCTCTAATTTTAAAGAAACATTATTTGCTATGTTTTAGAATTCAATAAATGTTAAAGTTGATAAATTGGTTTTCTTTTAACAACCCGTGATTTACAGGAAGGTATTGTAGTCACTGGGAATATTGCATAAGTTTAACATGCTAAAATTTTAAGTTACAAAGTAGCAAAATGTAAATTTTGTGGAACAACTTTAAGGAGTCACTGCGGAGACTTAAAGTCTCATGGGATTTAAAAGAAGCATCTACAAAATAAAAAGGTAAACAACTGCTTTTTATTGATTACTTATTCATTCATCAGTTTTAAGTTTTTCTACAAAAAAATAATAAAGCGTTAACCTACTCATTTATTTAGCAGCCAGCCTCTGTTACCTCATGCTTTGGATTGTTTCCGAAAAATATTGATCTTTCCAGAAGCGTCGCCCATAATAAAATGTTCGGATGCCGAACTCACAAAAGAGTTCCGGCCGCCCCTCGTAGGATACTGAGCTGCAGATCTACCTACCTCTCACGCGTTCCAGAAAAGGTACGAATCATTGCGCGCCTGAAATGCACAGTTCGGGCGCTTTCGAGAAATTCGCCGAGTGAAGAATTACTGCCGCACAAAGCAACATTCCGACTTGTCGGACTATATAAAGGCGCCCGGCAACAGACACAGTATTCAATGTTACAGTGCTTTCATAGCGTTCAGCAAGCTCGCCTCAAGCAACCGCAGTTAACCCAGTGTGAAACTACGTTCGTTTTGTTTACCTAAGTGCTGGTAGTGTAGTAAATCTGATTCGCTGTCCATTCCTGTATTGATTTGCAAATTGTAATTTTTCGTAGAACTCAATAAAGACTTCCAACACGCAACCTCATTGTTCTACATTGGCAACCTCCAACCACGAGTTCTACTTGGTTACTGTTTTAATTATTTTTTTGTGTGGGTAGATTTTTGTTTTTATTTATTTATTTTGACATCTTTTAATAAGTGAATTGTTTCAGGTTATAATTGCGCAGCCTAAAATCCTGTTCAAGCCAGAGCCCATTGGAAGTAAAAAAAAAGGAAGAAGCCAGACTTGCATTATTCACAGCCATACATACTAGCATACGTGTAGTTGACCATTTAGGAGAGGTAATTAATCACAGTCATGAAAAAGATATAAAAAAAGTTCAACTGCACCGATCTAAATGCACCTCAGTTATAAAAAATGTGCTAGCAATGCATTTCACTGACATCCTAAAACAAGATATTAAATTTCAACCATTTAGCCTATTAAATGATGAATCTACAGATATTGCTGTGCATAAATACTCGGGTTTGATTATAATTTATTACAGTACACCAAAAAATTGTTTCCACGTATTTAAACCTCGCTGAACTGCATAAGTGTAATGCTTAAGGTATTGTTTCTGCTATAAAGAAGACGCTATTACGACTCGATCTCAGACTTGAAAATTTTATGGGAATTGGTACAGATGTGGCGACACCCCAGCTCTGCACCTTTGCGACAGCCCTGCACATTCCTGCATACGGCACGAACTCTGTGACGTCACTCCACGTCACCAGTGTCACGCCACATCACCGGTGCTGCCAAGCGCGGCAGAAACGGAACCAAGGTTGGAGAAGCTTCGACAAGGGCCGGGCGACAATCGGCAGATCCCCGCACGGCGTGCTACTGACAACTGCTTTCAACAAACCGCTCCTGCGTCTTACAATTAACTTTCATTGTACCTTGTACGTGTTTGACTTTGGTTCTGTGAGTTTCACCTCAGAACACGATAAATATTCACTCCAACATTATCTTTTATTCCTCACCCTTCCATCCTTATCCGTGGATGACGATTACCCACACAGATAACGCTTCTGTGATGGTTGGAGTGAATAACGGAGTCTATACCAAATTGAAAGAAGAGGTGCTCCATCTGATATTGGTGCGTTGCTTGAGCCATTCCTTGCAACTGGCTGTTTCTGCCGCTGCAAAGAAATTTTTACTGAGAAATTTGAAGTTCTTAATAAGGGAAACATGTGATTGGTTTAGTTGCTCGTCTTCAAGACAATCGATTTATAAAGAATTATACAAAGTCATCAACGATGGACAGAAACCGTTGAAAATAATTCAAGCATGTCAGACAAGGTGGCTTTCAATAGAGTCCGCTGTATCGAGAATATACAAGCAATGGCTAGAGTTAAAAACACATTTTTCCATAGCTAAGGAGCATGAAAGGTGTCACACAGCTGAGGTATTGCACTCTATGTATGCAAACGAGATAAATTACGCATATATTTCGTTTTTCTATCCAATATTAATTAATTAATTAATTAAAACAGGGTTCGACCTTGATCCCAAAATTGATATAGATTTCGTTGCACGAGTGGCACCGAAGGAATCGAAGAAAGGTCAACATAAGCCCATAATTATCAAAATGCAAGCTAGATATAGAAAGGATGACTTCTTGTCTTCAATCCGAAAGATGCAAAATTTAACCGGCAATGACATTGGATGTGGCGGCGACTCCCGCGTCTACGCCAACGACCACCTGACGAGCGCATAAAAACGGCTGCTGCACCTGACGAAGGAAGCAGCCAAGCAAAATAACTTTCGCTTCGTCTGGGTCCGCAATTGCAGAATCCTTATCAGAAAATCAGAGGGTTCTCACATCAGATCGATCCTCAAGGCTGAAGACTTAAACAAAATCTTATAAAACTTACACCTACACAAATGTTAAGATTTTTATTTCTTATTTTTTATTCTTCATAATGTCTCTGTTTTTAACATGTAATTGCCTCTTAATCTCAGCACTGTATAACAAAATCTCTTCTAATAATTTTAACTCTCTTGTCTCACTCACTACCATATTAATGAATCATTTACTTTGCTGGAAGTACTTAACTAGGTGCCAAGGAGGAAGATTGGCAGATAATCGGCAAGTCAATTTCAGTGCAACTGAAAGACGTCGATGTTGATCAGCTCATAATTGCACAAAAACTTATTTCAGATATAATTTTTTATGTGAAAAAAAAAAATTTAACCTCTCTTAAATTTCATTACAATCCAACCATACACCATACCAACCATACACGATACCCACTTACATGCCAACATACTACATACCATCTAATTATCCTGTGCCACGGAATATAATTCCATTTAACCTGGTCCCTCATCACCAATTACTATCTTATCTGATTTAACATTAGCTGCCTTTATACAGTCGCTCTGTCGCGCGTGAAACAGCAATAGTGCGTGAAAGAATGCGCGTGTAAAGATGAGGGATTCGGAAGGGATAGACCGTGCGATTGCGTTCATCAGTATTTGACGCAATCGCGTGGTTCGAGGTTGCTTTACACGTACAGTTCTTTCGCGCACGCAAGATGGCGGACATACGCACGTGGAGTAAAGAATTAATAATAGAGTTACTTGAGTTATATAAGTCTTTTCCTTGCCTATGGAAAATTAAGTCGGAACATTATAAAAACAAAAATCTTAAGGAGGAAGCTTACATCAAAATAATCGACTTTTGTAAAGAGAAAGGATTTCCTGATGCCAATCGAGATTTTGTGGTCAAAAAACTACAAAGTCTAAGAGGCTCTTTTCGAAAGGAACTAAAGAAAGTTCAAAACAGCCACCGCAGTGGAAAAGGAACAGATGAAGTGTACAAATCCTCGCTTTGGTACTATGATCATTTGCTGTTCACTAAGGACCAAGAACTACCTACTGACAGTATATCTAACATTGAGGATGATCCAGTTGATGAAAACAGAGCTGTTGAGGAAAATATTATTTCGACCAACGAAGGCGGAATAACAGAAAGTGGCGTTGGTGAAATTGGACAGCAAACTCAAGTCGTAAGTAAATTTAATTTATTTTTATTTATTATTATTATACATTTAAATATATCCAATAGTACAGTTAAAACATTTTGACCGTTTAAGAACTCACGTTACTTAACCCTATTGGTTGTCGCACACAAAGACACACACACGCAACTTTAAGAGAAGGTCCGACAACCTTTACATTATATTTTCTGTTTTTAAGTTCTTTCACTATTCACCATACGATCTTGCCACTCAACACTCCCATCTGTATTAAAGTATGTTTTATATTGTTCTCTGTTTCGTTTAGCTTCCGAAGTGATCTGTGTGTGGGGACGTCTTTGAAGATTGATCAATGGAACAGAATTTTGTTGAGAGTCTGTAGTAATCTCGTCTCGTGGGTAATTAGAAATAGGATATGTGTTACTGCGTTTACACAAAAAATTGTGTAAAGTGCAAATAGCAAGGACGACGTAACAAATACTTTTGTGGTTTTTTATATTTATTGCTGTTTGTAATACCCTAAACCTAGCTGAAATGATTCCAAATGCATTTTCAACTACGTTACGGGCCCTTGACAGTCTGTAATTATAAATCCTTTTTTCGTAATCTAGTTCTCTCTGAGAATATGGTTTGAGAAAATTAGGTTCTAATCCAAACGCTTCATCACCCAGAAAGACAAAGTTCAAGTTATTTACGGTATCACAATTTTCTGGAAAATTGAGATCGCCCATTTGCAGTTTATGATAAAATTCTGTTTGCTCTAAGACTCCTCCATCGGATACTCTTCCATTTTTACCCATGTCAACATAAAGAAACTCATAGTTTGGACCAACTAAAGCCATCAATACGATGCTATAGAAGTGTTTGTAATTATAGTACACAGCTCCGGAACCCGGCAAAGGCACAATGCGAATGTGCTTGCCATCCATGGCACCTCCGCAGTTGATGAATTGCCATTTCACTTCAAATTCTTTTGCTATCTTGATCCATTCTTCCTTCGTAGACGGCATCTGAAAATGAAATTATAATATGTTTTTTGTCTTATATTTTTAGAATGATGCTGCTCCTACTGGATGGGACTCGACACCGCGTAGAAATAAAAGAAAAGCTACAAACAACTACCAGACCGAATTCTTTAAAGTCTGTGCAGATACTCTCAAATCAAATAGCAAGGAGTTTTCGGAGTTCGAAGTCGCCGGAATGAATATGGCCAAAAAATTAACTAAAATGGATCCGGTGCAGGCAATTTATGCGGAATCCTTAATAAATAATATTTTACGCAAAGGGTTGCTGAAAAAGTTGACGGAAGAAACTGACATATGCGACAATTATTGTAATAAGACCATTCGAACACCGTCTTCTGCTGACTTGCACAGGACTTCATCGATTAGTTCAGACGTATCACAGTCTATATTAGAAGGCATCTACCAAAATCAGGAAGAAACAAGCCTGAGAACTTTTTACGAATCTTCTACTGATACGTACCAATGACAATCTGATATGTATCTCAAATGAATCACAATTAATCTCAATAAAAAATACTATTTAAAACTATAATTTGGATGATGATTAAAGATATACAGGACTGATTATTTAGATTTTTATTTATAACAATAATAAAGTTACTTACCTTTAAATAATCCACCCTTAAACATTCATAAATAGCTCGACACGTTTCTGGTATTATTGAAGAAAGAGATGGAGCAGATATACCGGTACTGAATTTCAAATCTTCAAATGAGCGTCCTGTGGCGAGATATCGAAGAGTTGCTGCTAATCGTGCTTCTGCACTAATACTCTCTCTCATAATGGTGTCTTGCCTTGATATTTTATGTTTGATTTTATCTAACAACATACTAAATAACTGATCATCCATACGCAAATAATTCTTGAAATCGTCCGGATAATTTTCACGTAATTCTTCAATCAGTGGCATATGACAATATTGCTGTCTGTATTTCTTATCCCCATACAGATCGTTTCTTCTTCTTTTTGAGTAGGCTAACACCAGCAAATATCATGACTTGTGCCATGATATTTCTTTTTCTTCTATCCATTTTGCTCCGTCGCACTATACTGAGTGTACGCGAACTTGAGTAAAACTTTGTAAATTGCACACACTCCAACACGCGCCAGTTCCACGCGGTCTATCGCGCATGATTAGTCTTTACACGTTCGCTCTTTCCGTTCACATGTAACGTACACATGTAATCGCGCGTGAATGAATGTTAAGCTTCAAAACTAACAAAAAGTGATCGCGCACGATTGCGCGCACAGGCTTACCAATACGCAATCCTGTACGCTCCTGAGAATGCGCGATAGAGCGACTGTATAAAGGCAGCTATTCACAAGCACGAGTATCCCTGAAAATGACAGTAATGAAGAACTGAGAGATTTTTAAATTTTTTGATTAATTTGCAAAAAAAAATAAACATGTTTTAATATTATTTTTGCCTGTAATTCTCAGAAGGAAGAATATTTTTTTATATCATTGTTATTATTTTTGCCTGTAATTCTCAGAAGGAAGAATATTTTTTTTTATATTATTGTTATAATTTTCCGGCAACCATCGTGTCGGAAGGACATAATGTAAAGCTATGTCATGTAGCTCATGTAACGTCATTATAAACTAATGTCTCACGTTTATGCAAAACAAGGCGGATACTCTCGACGAGATTCATTCTCGGGAGAAGAAATAAAGGATGCGAAAACTATCCTGTTCGACAAGCTTGCGGATAAAATTATTCTGCGAAAAGGAGACGGCAGGATTAGCCGAGATCTCCAGGACATCCTGAGGGCTCTGAAGGAAACAGATCCTGACAAGCTGCCAATATTCGTAGCCAGGCAAATGCAAATTGCCTCCCGTCGACTTTGATAGTGTAAATGTGTCCAAACTCCTAAGGAACTTAATGCTATGAAAACGGAAGTAACACTCATCAAAACCGAATTAAAAGACTCATCGGTCTCAAGAAACGAAGACTTAAAACAAAAATACAGGCTCCAAACAAACGATACGCTTCAGCTGAGAAAATAAATAAACTAGCTGAGAACTCGCAACAAAATAGCGGCAAAAATGTAGGTAATTCACAACTTCAAAGTAAACATATATCGACAGAAGATTCCTATCTATCGGCTGCGTCTTGGAACGCACACAATAATGCCCAAAAGTACCCAAGAACTCACAGAGCATAGAAACAGTGATCGACGCAATCGACCGAGCTCGGACCTCTAACAGCCCGAAAACAAACAGGGAACGCGCGAACATGGACCGAGACCCCGGCCATCCGCAACAGACGAAAGTGGATTCCCATTAGTAATGCAGAAATTTAACCGAAACTTGAGAGGTAAAGCAACGTCTACAACATTGAAGGACGAGGGAGTCTGGAGCTTCTCCGATTGTAATAGTCGCTCCACCACCTATTATTTCCAGCTTCGGGCTCTCGGAACAGCCTGGCTTTCGAAAGTGACAGAGCCATGACACGTTTGGGATCACGAGCGCTCCAAACACGTGCGCACAGTGAAAAAGCTAAGACCTCTCTGCAAATCGAGCGAGTAATAGCGTCCGGTCATGCGATCACCAAGTACTTCATGCTGAACAAACTTATATAAAAAAAACATACATTTTCCTGTTGCACCATAAACCATGGTAAGGTGACAACATCAATATGTCTTGTAATTCTTCTAGCAGTATGGAGGACCTGGCAGATGCCGTGACTAACACAAGCATTAGGAAGCAGGCCCCTACAAAGGAAGCCGCAGACCTTACCAGTGCTCAGGTATCTCGGAACTCTCCAAAGTCTATCGAAGCGCTAAAAGCAAAGGTTGCAGTGTCCAAAATGCGAGCCTCGACAGTTACCAAGGTCGAGGCACAGACCTCGAAGGTCTGTACCCGAAGCGAATCTCTGAAATGACGACAACTCGCCGATAAAAGTCCCATTCTCTCTCGGCTAGCCCTAAAAAGCGTGGTCGTACGCCGGTAAGAGGTTCGCCCGGGCAAGTCGTCCGAGAGCTTTCACGTAGCAGGACGAGGGAGTCTGGAGCTTCTCCGACACCCAACAAAAGGGATTAGTCTTCCGCCTAGCCAATCACGCCGGTGAGGCCGGCTGTCCTTGAGCCGACTGTAATAGTCGCTTCGCCACCTATTATTTCTAGAGTCGGGCTCTCGGAGCAGCCTGGCGTGTTTTGGTCGGACTCGGTATTCTTTACTAATTAAGAGGGATATTTCATATATTCAGCCTTTAAAAACGTCAAAAAATGTTCCTTACTATGTGAAAGTTGCATAAATGCAGAATTTTTTTTTTTTCTGTGAACAATGTTGACGTGAAACGATTTTTAAATATATCTACCAAATATAATAGTTAATTATACGATGCAGTTTAAATGCAGTGCTAAAATCTCAGAATGGCATCGAACATTTAACAGATGTGACCACCCTTTGGCCTTTGGGTCCCCAAGGGTGACCCTCGCTCCCACATCATGCCCGCCTTCCTTGATTTTGTTCCTGATAGTGAAAACATTTTACAGTGATATAAATGCGACCCCCCCCCCCCCCCCCCCCCCTCCACCCTATTTGCGCACATGAAGGATGACGTCGGACTCTGCCTGCAAATTTTGTTCTTGATAGGAAGTGAAATTACTTATAAACATTTTACAGTGATAAGTGATTATATTAAACATTTTGGAATAAACTTTACAAAGATATAAACATTTTACGAAGACATAATTAATGTACAGTGATAAGACATATACTTTTCTTTAGTGTTAGTTAATTAAGTTTTTCTATAGTGTTGGTTTATTAAGTTTTTCTTTAGTGTTAGTTAATTAAGCTTCTCTTTAGTGTTAGTTATTTTTAGTAGTTAATTGTAGTTTAAAAAATGGCCAACGAACTTGATTACAAACACTTCGGAGAAGACATTAAAAACGTAAATAATATAATATTATGTGTTGCACATAGTCCTTCAAAACGTTTGACAAGCGCAGCGAGCCCCTTAGGTTGAGATACCTCGGCCGGCCCTACGAGTGCATGGTTCACTTCATCGCTAGAGGCGCTACCATGACAGAACAGCGTGAAGCTAATGAATAGACCGCTGCCCCAACAATTGCTTTCTTTCCGCCCGAGATTTCCTGAAGTAAACACCTTAGAAAGGTGACGGTAGTGTCACTGTGCCATGGGGTTCGGACCCCCGGGCGTCGACTCATCATAGCCGTATCGCACACCGTAAAAATACGTTCCGTTTGTTTCTTGAAGTTCCCGTCATAAATTACTCGAGCCCCTTTCGTGAAGTTGGCGTTGGTGCCATAGCAGTTTGCAGTCGGAAGGAGCCCCCCTCGCCACGAAAGCCCTAGGCGGCCCCCTCAGCTGTCTTCGCGTCTGACTTTCCGTCGAAGGAGACGTCGAAAATCAGGCCTGCTCCGTCATCCTCCGGCCACGTTCTCCAAGGTACCTTTTAATATTCGTAGACGCAAAAGAGCCGTAGATTCCAGATTAAGGTCGTCAAGCCATTAATTGCTATCTTACTGATTAAGAGACAGGACTTAAATCGTCTAATTTCATTGTACAATCATTGCTATTAAATGTAATAAACGTTAGCTCTTAATTTGTGTTTCATTTACATGTATCCTTCTAGTCGAGAGTGCACGAGTCCCCCCCCCCCCCCCTGAGATATGTATAGTATATCGTATACGCACGTACTTAACAAGGGCTATACAAATGGTTTATAAGGACAATTTATAGTTCTTCTATATTAATAACATTAAATAGAAACACTTAACATTATCGATGCTTCAAAAGTATCCACACATTTTGCGGGCAATTATTGTTTGAAAATTCTCAACCAAAACATCAGAAGTGTCACCAAAAATTCGGATAATTTTTTAGTTGCTTTAGAATAAAAATAAAATTTTATGTTTCTCACCGAATGCTGGATTAATGACGATTTTATTGCGCCCAGCATGCAAGGCTACGATGTTTTCTCGTCAAAACATCAGAAAAACCGTAGTGATGGAGTGATAGTATACACAATAAATTCAATTTTTGGTTCAGTGATACCCACTTGTTTGGTTTTGAAATGATAATATGCACAGTACCTGCCGGAATGTTATTTATCCATCCTACTTTCCCCAACCTTGTCACATTGCTGAAGAAAGCTGGGAACCATGACAACCAACAATAACAACCAACATTGGTTACTACAAGATGACTTGTGATATTGGAAGGAACTGTTTTTGGAAGTTATGTGTTTGCCTTCTAATTTGGTAAGTGCCTGGGTTTTCCTTACTTCCTTGTAGTCCAAAAATTTACCATACACATATTATAATCATTCAACTGCAAGCAATTCTTTTCGTTTTCGTATTTACAGTCCATTTCTCGCCAGTTGCATTTGAGGCTGTCATTTTCGAAGACAGTTTCGTATGCAACACCACTAACATACAAGAAGCCAACAGCGTGTGCATACAATGTCTTGATTTCGTTACCATCATCGCCAACATCTTCATCATCTATCGATCTCCATCACAAAATAATGTACCACAGTTTCTAATTTCACTAAACGAAAATCTCCAGAGCAATAATAAATTCAAAAACTGCATCATTGCGGGAGACCTGAATATGGAGACAGGCACTACCAAGCTGATGACTATGAATGTGTTCTTGCAAGCTACGGTCTTCGATCTGCTATCAACTTACCTACCAGAATCACGCCTACGTCACAGACGTGTATAGATAGACAAAATTTAATATCTCTGCAACTATTATAAATACAACAGTAACTGACCACTTTGCTACAATGATCGCCCTTTCCAACACAAATAACCACAAAAAAGACAATCAACAAAACACGACGCAACTGAAATACACAGACTATGACTCTATTAGATCATCTCTTGATTCAATGTCCTGGCCAAATATTTTGACTGAAACAGATGTTAAAGCTGCAATGATGAAGTTCACCGAACAAATAAATACTAGTGTGCTAAAATACACAACCTTTCGAAATATAGTTCACAAAAATAGAAAAATTAAACCTTGGATCAATGTGAACTTGGTGAAATGTTTACGTAAGCGTGATAAACTACACAAACAGTCATCAAACACGCCGAATAACATCAAGCTCCAAAACTACTACAAAAAATATAAAAACATCTGCCGATCAATAGTGAAACAGACTAAAGAAAACTACTATAGACGGAAAATTGAAGAAAACAAAGAAGACCCGAAGGTATTATGGAACGCCTTAACAATATAAATAACAAACCAGCGGCAAATTTTTAACAAATAGAAATTAATGATACAATAATAACTGACCAGACTGATATGGCTAACACGTTAAATTTCGCAGACATTGGTCAAACATTAGCCCAAAAACTTTTAAATAAAATGATTACGGACGAATATACACTTGCTGAGAAATATACCACTAATGCCCAAAATAACAATAAATTTAGAGTAGAAACTTTCCAAATCAAAGACATAATACAACATATAAATAGGCTGAGAAACGACTGCGCGACTGGACTCAACAAACTTGACACTAAACTAATAAAAGAAATAAAATATCAAATAGCTCTTCCCTTCACCAATCTCTGTAATCTCAGTATTACTAGCAGCATATTCCCCAGCCACTTTAAAAAAGCAAACATAGTACCTATTTACAAATCCGGAGAAAAAAATAATCCCTCAAACTATAGGCCTATCTCACTTTTAAATGTGCTCACAAGCACGTTTCTTTAGTTCTTAGTTTCTTTATTAAAATTGGTTTTAATGTTACAATTTATTATCAAGAAGGCGTAAACTAATATGTATTTTATTCGTTCTCCAAATAAAACTCGATAGGAAAAACAATATATTAACTTCTTGAGGGCCGTCAGATTTGAAAAATTACCTTCCTGACTTTTACTTAAATATCCGTATAAATACAAAAATGAACTGATGTTGTTATTTTTACACAAACCTGAATAGAACGTGGAATAGAACGACCTGCGCCAACGTGGGTTTCTTTTTTCCCCTTTTTAGATAAATTTACAATATTATAACAATGTTGTATAAGGTCGGTAGGTTTTAAACACGTGTCTGTGAACTAGAAAATACATGGTGGTTTTTTTGGTTTCGTGTCTTGAGAATGCCTGCTGTTCAGCGAGGACCTTGTGAGTTTCCATAAATTTCTGATTATATAAAGTTACACAGTTTTATAATCACTCGGAACTCTGTGCGCCATGCGCATTTCAAATTAATTTATAAGTCGTGACAGTTCCTGTCAACCTAACAAGTGTTTATAAAGGGAATATAGGGATTTAAAATTAATAAGTTTTTCTATTCCTATCTTTAGCATATAGGTACATTTTATAACTCCGATGGAAACAAGGAGTCAGGTCAATGTTAAAATGGCAGAAAACAAGGTGAAAGAACCGAACGCCCAGATCATCAAATATGCAGCAAACATCCAGAGTTCCAGTGGTACCATTATATAATTGGGACTTAAAATTTGACAGAACGACCTGCGTTAGACAATTCCTGGAACGCGTCAAAGAACTCGCACAAGCACGGGGAGTAAGTAGCATTACTTTATCTAATGGAGCATTTGAATTGTTCTAAGGCTGAAATCAGACGATTCATTTATCGTTCATTTTGTGATTTCATTCCGCCTCTCTCTTGTTTTGTCCAACCATCCGGGAGCAGAGATGAGATCAGATCATCATAAAGGTAGGATACATTAATTATTCTGGTGGCATCCTATCACAGTTACATTTCTAATATCTCTTGGGGTAAAAATAATCTCGTTGAATTTAATGCTTCAAAGACACAATCATGTCTGATTACGTCTAAAAGGTATCGAAATGAAAATCTAGTGTCCTTAAACGGAAGCAATCTTCCAAACAGGCCCTCCATTGATATGCTTGGTGTAACTCTAAGTGACCAGCTCAGATATGGGGACTCCATCGAAACCAGAGTTAAGTTAGCCTCTCTGGGCCTGCAGATACTTTAATAGTACACAACTGCTAACCCTGTACAAATCACAAGTGCACCCCGCGGTTGAATTTGGCAGCCACTTCTGGTCTGGAGCCCCAACATACCTGAAAAACCCTAGACTCTGAGCAGAAACGGGCGGTCCGTTTGATAGATTGCAATCTATAGAGCACAGGCGTCGGGTGAGAGTGCTATCCTTGTTCTACCGATGCCAAAGGCGTGCCCAACACATCTACACGGTTGACATTTGTCACGTGAGAATGGGTTGCTTCTTTGAATCGTTCTTGCGTTCAACAGCTCGGCTGTGGAAAGATTTGCCGGCCTTTGTGTTTCCTCATTCCTACAATATGGGTCACTCTTAAGACCAATGTTCATTCCTTCCTCTTCTCAAAAAGACTCCACACAGCATCTCAGATGATATAGGCCCTGAGGGAAATTATTTTTCTCAGGGCCTCCTGTGTGGAGTTAATATAAAAAATAAAAATAAATAAATTCAAAAATTCCGTTTCGTATTGCCTTCCTTCGTTATTGACTCACAAAATTCACGCGGCCCAAATCGCCATATTTTTAAGAGCTATTGAAACAGAACTCGTTAGAAAATGTTTGTAATTTTAGCTATTTTTAGAAAGTTTTAAGATAAAAACGATGGAACACGTTATTCTGGAGAGAAAGCAAGGAATGGGAAGACAAATAGAAAAGTAGAAACGGTTCAAAGAAGTGAAAAAAATAAGATTTGAGATGGTTCATGCCGTTTTGTCAAAGGCTTACACCGGTATTCATTTTATTTTATCCCCTTAATAAATAAAATGAAGATTTTCACGCACGATATTATGGACAAATAAATTCGAAGTAGCAGACATGGATGCCGTAGTCTTACAGCTGTTGGGATTCTTGTGCACATTCACATTTACAAATTAACACCCGGAACAATCGGGACACTAAATATTTTAAAATTAGTAGTACATACATATCAGGACTAGAAATAAAGTCAGCATTCAACCGTTGGTGGTGCTGTCTTCTTCACCATCGGAGATCTCATCCGAGGAGTAGCCAGTGACAAAGAGCAGGTTCCGGGGTTTCTGCTTGAGCTCTTGCTCCACCTGCTGCTGGATCTTGTGGCGTTCCTCGCGAGCCACTCGCACCGTGGTCAGCTCCTTGTGTTTCTTGGTTTCCACAGCGCTCTCTTCTTCCGTGTGACTTCTCTTGGGCGGTGGATCCGAGGGGCCGCAGATCAGCTCAGCCTCATTATCCAATTCATCATCTGTGGAAGATACACCTATAGAATCAACTCACAAACATCTTAAGGGGAAGGTATTTTTGAAGTAAAACTTTTTTACGCACACTCGACTTGGGGGGTAAGCTGGTGAATGCGTTACAAAAAGTGTGATGCGAACAGTTACCCCAAGGTCATAGGTCACCCCAAGGTCATAGGTCACCCCAGGGTCGTAGGTCACCCCAGGGTCGTAGGTCACCCCAGGGTCGAAGGTCACCCCAGGGTCGTAGGTCACCCCAGGGTCATAAGTCACCCCATGGTCATATGTCACCCCAATGTCATATGTTCTTTTATAAGTTAGTGAAGTTTTACTACAGTCATGTGGTCTAAAGAACACTCGTTTTTTTTTACATTACTTCCACACATAAGACCCTGAGGAAAATAATTCCCCTCAGGGCCTACGTAATCTTTGAGGATGCTGTGTGGAGGATCTTTTTCGGAAAAAAAGAAGAGGAAGTTATGGGAAGGAAAAGATATGAGGGGTTGGCAGAATTCTAGAGATCAGTGTGTCCAGGAGTGATGGATGTATGAATCTATCCCTCCAACTGCGGTGCACGGCGATTTTCCAAGAGAGTGAAAGGTCAGAAGGTCTCCCTCAACCAATCTCTCCCGATCCGGCCTGCCACACAGTTGATGGGCAGACGCATCCCCTACCAAGGTCCAGACAAACCTCACCCGATGAACCCGGGCACACCTGTCACAAGTCACAAATCACAAATGTAGCGAACCACTTGGGGTGACCTATGGCAGAAGTGTCGGCAATCCAATAAATGGTTCCCGGGGCAGCGAATCCCATACTTGCCTCCCAAATTGATACACCCAACAAGTATGGCATTACAGGACAACGAAATGTAACATGTGCAGTATTCGGTTATATAGTGATGCTCACCCGAGTTGACCAGATCCAGGGCGTAGGCGTGGTCCTTGAGCAGGACATGCACCGTTGGGTACTCCACCAGGCACTTGCCCGTCAGGTTCTGCTGGATGGTCATCTCCGGGTCCAGCTCGTAATACTTTCTGCTGCACCCGGGAATGCGCTCGGCTGAACAAAATAAATAAAGCAAAATGTCAATTACGGTGTGTCAAAAGTTGCGTCTTATAAAGAAAATGAGAACTGCATTTAAATTTTTTTTTAAATTGTTAAATAGCTCGCTAAAATGCATTGAAAATTAGAAAAAAAAAATTAAAACATGTATTTTATAAATTATGGTAATTAATATTTTTTTACAATAATTTACCTTTTAACGTTTTTTTGTTATTAAAAACTGCGTATAGCTGACAAAAATGTAAAAAAATCAAATTTATGAATACAAGTAAGTCTACAAGAATACTGATTTTATCCAGAAAAAGTGTTATTTTTCTCTTTTATATTTTAAACAAACACATCACATATATGTATGTTTAAAAATATTTTTTTTTTGGATTCTTTGTACTGCAGTTATGGAATAAAAATTAAGTTTGGTACAAAATATAAAATATGAACCCTTTGTTTAATTTTTTTCCCAAATCGCGAAATCTATTTTTAAATTCATAAAAACAACATCGGTATTAGGCTAGACAATCTAGAAGCACTTGAACTAAGGAAAGCCATAAACACTAACAGAAAGGTAGTTAATAACCAACTAAATTTAAATAAAAGTCCCATACTAAGATTGTTCCCTATTGACAAAGAACACTCCCGTTCCCTTCCTAATTCTCCATCTACACCTATACCTACTCCCTCCGTTACTTGAGGAGTCCAGCCCATTCGTTTAAATCATGTATTAGCTATAACACACATGTAAATTAATTTTAGTAGAGATTGTACTGCCCTGAAGAAGCTACGGTTGTAGCGAAACCCGGTCGGCATAAAGTATATAAAAAATAAAAGTGGTGTTAACAAAGTTATTGTTTTATTTTAAATCTATTTTTTTTTTCAAAACTTTCGGCTCCTTTAACGAGCTAATAGTGAAAACCAATTTAATTTATTTTTACGTTTTCAAATAGCTATAGATCATACGCAACTTTTGATAGCCCAGGTGTTTAAAAATAAGTCAATTTTTTTTCTCTCTACGGAGAGCGAAACAAGCTAATGTCAATTCTATTTTAACACTATTTACCAAATTAAGTGACTATATGACTTATAAATGTTATATTTAATTAAATGAAGATAATATAGGCGAAACTCAAAATCTGGAAACAGAAAAATCAGAAAAAAGATATTGGCACCTCTGGGACTTAGGAATCATAGAACAAACTTATATCATCGTTGCTATTAATTATAATATAAATCAATTGGATTCTTGTTTTGTGAGAAGAAATGATAAACTTATTGTGAAATTAGATACTAGCACATCCGCAGAAGGCTGCCTGCTTATCAACAATAACATTAATTAATAATAATTACCTTTAAGAAACAATCGAACGTTGGGCACCCCTGCAGCCCGGTAGCAGTCGAGCCGAGGGTCCTCTTCCTCCAGTCGCTCCTGAAGCACCCGTCCGAGCACTGTTGTCTCCGCCAGCGGTCCACCCCTGAAAAGGGTTAAATCATTACTTTAAGATTGTGCCGTCAAACAAAGCCACAATTTTAAGGTATATTGAAACAATTTTAATCTTTTTTTTTATTTTTGATCGATACACTAGAAAATAAAGGGGCTGCGCATGCATGAGGGAACACGCCTGCAGTATGTCACTTCATTTGGACAAGGTTCTAACTTCATTATATCTTGTTCCGAGATGAACCACCTCGTGGACTTTCACCAACCTGTCCCATTGTCTTGTCTACATTTTGTCATACTAACACATATTGTATCTTGTTACCGCTAAGCACTTGCATACTGCTTACTATAGTCGAACAGATACCAAATGCACTCCCAAAATTTCACACGGGGATTAACGTACATTCAAAACTCCGAAAAACCCAAACTCGAAAGACACTCCACCATTATATTATTAATATTTATATTTTAAATATTATTATTAATATTTATATTTTAAATATTAATAATATAATGGTGGAGTGTCTTTCGAGTTCGGGTTTTTCGGAGTTTTGACTGTACTTTAATCCCCGTGTGAAATTTTGGGAGTGCATTTGGTATCTGTTCGACTATAACAATGTATGCAGGGACATTGGAGGTCTAAATTCGTTCAAAACTAAATGTAGCTTCGTTCTTTCAAAAAAAATTAGAGTCCTTGCGAGAGCCTTGAATGAGTAACCATCTGTTACTTATACCAGGGCGGGTAAATGGTGGATAACCTCCAATGTTCTGGAGATGTGAGGTGTCAAAGACATGCACTCATTATCTATTTACCATTTTCTGATTTTGAAGTTGAACTTGTGTAAAGTATTTTAATTGAATATATTTTAAGAGAAAACATTTAAATAGGACGTACAGTTACCATTTTAGAACATACCTTAACATGCAAATAAAATCATGTGCAACCAGCTAGGGCATAATAATTCATTGCATAAGACTCTAATTACATTTCCCTAATGCAATTCTAAGCTAGAGCCACATCCTATTTAAATATTTTCTATTAACCGTTCCAATCTATCGTGAATATGCGAGTTTTTCGTCTTAAATGAAATGTTGTATTTATAAAAACTTTGTGTTATTTCCGCTTCACAATTAAAGCTCTATAAATGAAATATTTCTGAACGTAGCATAATACTAAAAACTTTTTTTAAAAGGTTATGAAATAAGCTATCAAATTGTTATATTACAAATAGATATTAAAATTTGTAAATACAGTACAATCTCACTAATCCGGCACTATTAAAAACCAGAGGGTGCCGGATTATTGGAATGTTCGGATTACTGGATTATAAAGAAAATCTGTCGAAAGAAGTCATCGTAAGAAGAAATCATAGTAAATAAAACAAAAACTCATGTTCTATGCTTTCCTGGTCCAGATTCCATCGTCTTCACGTGGTCTACTATCTTTTGCTTTTTTTTCTAAGGTCATGTATAGTAGCACGCCCAACACCATATTTTTTGCCAATTTGCACATGTTTACTACGTGGCGATGGAGCGCAAAGGCGTAGAGGAGCGAGGGAGGCGCGGGCAGAGGGTGCCGGATTATTGGACGTATCGGTCTATTGAAGTGCCGGATTAGTGAGATTGTACTGTATTAAAATTTAGAATACAAACATATTAAAAAAATGTAAAAATGACTCACGTGATGTTTTTATGTGAAAACGGTACTAAAAATCACGGATTATGTAAAAAACAATACATACTTATTCTATCATATCAATGTATAATAAACAATTTAGTCACCTCACTTTTTATCATTTCATGCAAGAATATTTAATAAAAAAATAACAATGTCTAACGGCGGGTAGGCGATTTGGCGATCTGCCATGTATCTGACAGAATAGGTCTTTTTATGTATTTCTATGGACTTGAATAGGGATGTGTAGCTTGATTTATTATGGATCTTCTACTTTTAGTTTTAGGGATGTCACTAGAACAATAACGGAGATATGGAAAGTTTATAATTGGCATAATTAACATTTCTGTGGAAACACACGCGTTGACGTGAAAACACGCTTATTGTACTTGACTGCTATCGTTATATTATCGTGTATACCCACTTACATATCGGAGTGGTTAAATATTTTCCATTAAAATTTGATAAATTAGGTTCCATGCTAACTCAGAATGAAATCAGCTCTATACCTCCTTGGAAAAGTCCACTCCTTTTAAAAGCAATGAAAAAAAATAATTGAAAAATTATTCTTAAAATAGCCCATAACCTAACTTAACGTAACAATTTTTTACATATATTTTCATCACTTTTAATGACTTTGGTTTTGAGTTGATTTAATTCTGAGTTGTCCGGTCACCGATAAAGTAAAATGCTTTACACAAGATTGAACCTCAAAATTAAAAATTGTTAAATAGATAACAAAAATTCGTCTTTCAATGTCGAGAGTCCGGCTAAAGAAATCAAAGAGTCACCCTCAACCGATCTCTCCCGATCTGGCCTGCCATGCAGCTGGTGGGCAGACACCCTCACCCCATAAATCACTAACGAGCTTGACAAAAAAGTGTATTTAAAAGAGTAAATATTTGAGATAAACAGATTTAGACTAACAGCAACAAAGCTTGCTGTTTGAATTGTGCTTCATTTATGTTAAACATATCGATATTCTAAGTGATTCTATTTAACAACAAGACCGTGTTCCCCACTGGCATGACTATTGGCAAGTTAGTTCTGCAAGCCAGGAGATGAAACAGTCTATGCTGTCGGTGATGGAGATAACCATGGGGAACATAATTACTGATGCTCTTCATGATAACCGAGTTTTCAAACCATCCACGAATCGCGGATCAGTCTGAAGAAATGCGTTACAATGAGCACACATCCCTTCTGACCAGTAGATGGTTCATACCGTGCGTGCTCAAGAGAAAGACGGTAGGGTAGAGCCACGGGTACTAGCCATACTCCCTCAGATAAAGAGATCTCAGAAATTGGGGTCACCTACGGCAGAGGTGTAGGTTATCCAGTGAACGAAACGCAAGTCGCCTCTGAAAAAGATTGTCACGATTGTCTGATGGAATGTCACGAGTTTAGACCTACTTGTTTGGCACGAGGTAGTCTGCAAATAGCCAGTCAACTCTCCACAATATCTGCTGCCCTCGGCCTACGCGGCTGGAGTTGTTCTTGCGGCAGACGAAATGTTCCGGAAGGAATAGCAGCACAGTCCCTCGCTCCCGGGCGGCCCGTTTCAATCTGTTTAGGTACTGAACAATACAAAAAGGTATTACAATGTTGTCTTGTGAGTGGCAACTCCAGAAGCTGTGTGCGTGAAACGCAACGATACTACTCTCCCAGGCTCGAGGCTGGTTACTGGTACATAATATAATGCAATACATGTTTTTTATTTAATAATTTGGTAAATATTCGGAACAAACGTCAACGGTTAATACGCACTTTTTTTAAAAAAAAACCTTTACATTATTCTTAATTACCATAAAAGACAACTATTTGCATTGGGGGAGGTTGAAAATGTTACATTTTTAATTTTAGTTACGTAAATTGAAAATTTGCTTTCGTATTTAGACAACGCTTCACCATATGCAATTTGTAATGATTATTGTCATTTTATTATGTTGGTATTACTGATACTATATGGAAGGCTACATCATACCGTAACTGACTTCATGGCAATATATTCAAAGGCGCGTAACCGAAAAAACCTATACGCTAGGTTTGTGTAACATGGTTTGTGATTCAAAAGAAAGTGCCCCTTAATAACGCCTACTCAAGTCAAGGCAAGAAAAACATCCCAGTTTTCAAGTAGTTTAGCGGCTACGCTAGGTTTGTGTAACATGGAATGTAAAATATCAGTAATACCAACATATTAAAATAACAATAATATTGCAAACAGAGTGATTTGACAGTGTTTTAAAGCAAATTTTCAATTTACGTAACTAAAATTAAAAGTGTAACATTTTCAACCTCCCCCAATGCAAATAGTTGTCTTTTATGGTAATTAAGAAGAATCTAAAAGTTTTATCAAAAAAAAGTGCGTATTAACCGTTGACGTTTGTTCCGAAGAATTACCAATAATTTATAATATACTAACCGACCAAACGAACTTCGTACAGCCTCAGAATCAATAACTGTTTTAGTAAAAAAATTCAGTATCAATAACTGTTGTGTTAACTTATTAGCTGATTTAAATTCAGTTTTTTTATTAAGTTAAAAATTACACAATGAAGCCATTATCGATGCGCAACTGTCCGTGTTTTGTTTTGTCAGTGTCAGAAATGGAGTTGTTTGCGGATTTATATTTTTTGTGATTTTTCTTACTTTTCCACTTACTTACGGGAATTGCATTTCATTTTCTTTATACGTGTTAGGGAGATTTATTATAATTATTGTATTTTTCCTTTGGAGGGGTCCAGACATACGTTCACCGTTTGTCTCATTTCCGACTATTGACATTTAGTGTGTAAGAAAGAGGGGCAGCATTATATGTTTAAGAACAAAAGCAAAACAATGAGCACATTGTCATTTGACGTTTTTGAATTTTTGGAATTCACTCACTATTCAATATAATATTTATCACAATATTGCTGCAGCTCTTTCAAAAGTTGAGAATTTGTTCCATTCAAAATGTATGAAGAAAAGAATTACTTCATAATATTTTTTTCATGAATTTTTCTGGTGTTTTAATAGCTATTCTGCTATTCGGGGCGGAGACAAATCCAACAAATCAAAGATCTTAAAAATCGGTCCAGCCGTTCTTGAGTTATAAATGGTGTAACTAATTAACTAACATTCACCAGCTTACTACCCAAGTCAAGCGTGCGTTAAGAAGTTTTACTTCAAAAATAAAAAAATTACTCACGTGGGGCAGAGGCTTGTCGATGTGTGTATAACGCTTGGCAACATTCCTCTGTTTGCCGTAGACAAATCTGGAACACTCTTCGAGAAACACATAGTCGCTGTACAAATCTGTACTGGAGAAATCCCTCATGCTGACAAATTTGGTCCGATCTCGAATTCCATCGCATTCAAGTTCTTTCTTGTGTATGTTTACACACTTCAAACTGCACGTTTTGACTTCACACTTGGGGCAAGTATATTTGGCATCCGTGGCATTGCAGACTTCGCATGATGACAATCTGACAAATATTAAAACATATTATTTTATCATTAAAGAAGAAGATAATAATAATGGTAAATGTTCCGCTATTGAGTCCACGCTCAAAACACACTTTAAAAAATTAAAATAAGTTGTACTAGGTAGATAATAGTTAGTAATAAGTAATTCAGTAACCGAAATTTAAAAATATTGCGTTTTAATGATTATTTTGTTAACTTTAAAAATGCGAAATGTCATTTTTCAAGGACCGCCATGTTATTAATTACGACGATGAAATATGCATTTTTAAAAGGAAAAATCACTCTCTGTCAGTTTACACAATAGTAAGTACGAATTTCAATCTTCGAAAATGATAAATAATGCGTATTAATCATTATTTTGTTAGGTTTCAAATTTCAAAAAATCATCACTTATTACGCGTGCATTTCGCGAGACGCAAGCCTATATGAAATGTGAAACTGTTAATAATAATAATAATAATAATACTTGGCTGATTTATAAAGCGCCGTTTTTGTGAAAAATCACCTCAAGGGCGCTGAATCACCTCAAGGGCGCTGATAAATTCCTTAAATATACCAAACCATCCACAACTGTTCCATGTGAAACATGTTTTACATGCAATTTGCAAATGAGCCAACCTAAAAATAAAAAAAGCATTCACGAAACGAGTAGCTAAAAGCGAAACATAGACGATATTATTACGAAAGTACCTGATTTGCCAAATTACGTATGTAATTATTTTAATACCTAAAACAAAAATAAATAAAAGAACACGCACGCGTTTTTCTTTTCAATAACACCCAAGTTTTGAAAGGTTTGTACTGCAAGTAGGATTAGTATTATAGACAAGTTTGTACCTGTATTTATAACAGAAGTTTGTACCTGTATTTATAACAGAAGAACATGGAAAGAAATGTCACTTTCTTTTGTATCACAATATCACAAACCATGTTACAAAAACCTAGCGTAGCCGCTAAACTACTTGAAAACTGGGATGTTTTTCTTGCCTTGACGCGAGCAGGCGGTATAAAGGGGCACTTTCTTTTGTATCACAAACCATGTTACACAAACCTAGCGTAGCTGCTAAACTACTTGAAAACTGGGATATTTTTCTTGCCTTGACGCGAGCAGGCGGTATAAAGGGGCACTTTCTTTTGTATCACAAGCCATGTTACACAAAGCCGCTAAACTACTTGAAAACTGGGATGTTTTTCTTGGTAGGTTATTTTACAGCAATTAATTGTTATTATATTATTTGAAACAACTGGTTACGTAAATGTTTTTGAATTTTTAGGTTGGTAGTGTGTATTTACAATTTGCGTATTGCAGTTTCACACGGCACAAGAATGGCCTTCTTATTTAAAAAGATGGCGGTCCTTGAAAAATGACATTTCGCATTTTTAAAGTTAACAAAATAATAATTAAAACGCAATATTTTTAAATTCCGGTTACTGAATTACTTATTACTAACTATTATCTACCTAGTACAACTTATTTTAATTTTTTAAAGTGTGTTTTGAGCGTGGACTCAATAATGGATGGCGGTCCTTGAAAAATGACATTTCACATTTTTAAAGTTAACAAAATAATCATTAAAACGCAATATTTTTAAATTTCGGTTACTGAATTACTTATTACTAATTATTATCTACCTAGTACAACTTATTTTAATTTTTTAAAGTGTGTTTTGAGCGTGGATTCAATAGCGGAACATTTACCATAATAATAATCTAACGAAAATATGAAAGAGAACAAGACCCAGAAAAATAGAAAAAGATAATGGTCTGGGTAGTATGTTTACGAGAGATGGGAAGGCTGATGGCGATATTGAAAGAAGGGTAAATGCCGGTAACTCCATTAATGGAGGACTGAATGCCGTTGGCGCTAATAAAAACTGTCAAAAGAAGCGAAGCTAGCAGTCCACAATGGAGTCCTGGTACCTACCCTGATGTATGGCAGTGAGGCATGGAACTGGCAGAGAAAGGATGAAAGTAAACTGAATGCTGTTGAAATTAGATCCCTGAAGCGTATGTGTGGTAAAACCATGTATGATTGTGTGAGCAATGTGGATATCCGCAAAGAATGTAAGCAAAATGAGTAAGATTAAGAAAGGGACCCTCAGATGGTTTGGGCATGTAGAGCTAATGAACGAAGAAAGTAGTGTAAAAAGAATATATGAAGCAAATACGAATGGTAGAAGTCGGGGACGCCGGAGCAAGTCGACACGATCAAGTGAATCAGATACTTGAGACGGGCCATGTCAAGAGTCAGAATAATAGAAGAGTGTGTGTGAGACGATGTATGAATGTGAGTGAGGCAAAGAGTGTGTGCCAAGACCGAGTTGTTTGGCGGTCCATCCGGGAGTGATGGTTTGTTAGTTGCATACTTGAACCCAGAACCTCTCGTCTAACAGTACAAGCAGGCAAAAAGTGCAAATCCCAATGCAAAAGAGAAGGATTTGCCAAAACGCAAAAAAAAACATATACTGGTGCAAATCATGCAAGGTCTTCCTTTGCATTGAATCTGGATGAAATCTGTTTTGCTGTGTAATGGAAATTCCAAAGTTAAATTCTGGAGATAAACCAATGACGTTATATAAATAGTCTCACATACTCACAAAATAATGTGGCAAGTAAGCAACACTCTTTGTTTTCAACGGTTTTTCAGTAATTTCGTAATTCAAAAGTTATTCATGGATTAAAAAGATATGCTACTTCTATACCGAAGCCAAACTTCGAACTCGAACTTCCAACGCACGAACTACCCTTCTACACAATCGTCCGAAAGTTTAAAGTTGGAAGTTGGCCTCAGTGTGGCCGTACGATAAGACAATCAAAGAATATGTGTTTTTTCTCTAATGACGCATAAAACTGTCGGATGGAAAACATGAAATATTGCTTATAATAATCGATAAATAATAAATAATTTGTGTGTACACATAAATGAAATGTTATTTCTTCACTTTTACAACTGTTTGCCGCGTAATATTTTCTCATCACACAGGAGGGCATTTTGGCACTTTTTAAATGCAATTTTCCTACTGGTAAGATATGACCTTACTCGAAGAGTGACAGTTTAGTACTAAAGTACTAGAAATCGAGACTAGTGCAATTGTCTTGCTTTTGGCTTCCCACTTTGAGATTTCTACCCCGCATCTAAAGTATGTAACGTCATTGAGGTAAACATTATAATATATTCACTTATTATTGTTACATTATATTCACTTATAATTGTTAAATTATATTTGGTGTCACGAAATTGCGACTCCACTGTATCTTGGCGCTGCAGAACAAAGCCCTATGCAATCCCCGAAGGACCAGTTACGAAATTACTTGATCGCTAAGTTGTACGGGACGATTAAATATGCATACCTTGCAAACCTGATGGATAGTCAGTCGTAATAAGTACAGTATTTTCTATCTCCGCGAATGCAAATAGTTGTCTTTTATAGTAATAAAGGTGAATGAAAATGTTCAACACAACACTTCGGGAACAATCTATTATTGTTGCAAGTAGAATGCGAAAAATTACGTTTTCGTCAATGACGTTATATTATAAATAGACTCGCCATAGTCTCACATACTCACAATATAATGTGGAAAGCAAGCAACACTCTTTTGTTTTCAGCGGTTTTCAGTATAATTTCTAAATTCAAAAGTTCATTCCTGTGTGATAAAGACAGACAATCAAAGAATGTATGGGAGTGAATGTCATAGATTCATTACATACGTAATTTGGCCAAACAGGTACTTTCGTAATAATATCGTCTATGTATCGCTTTTAGCTACTCGTTTCGTGAATGCTTTTTTTATTTTTAGGTTGGCTCATTTGCAAATTGCATGTAAAACATGTTTCACATGGAACAGTTGTGGGTAGTTTGGTATATTTAAGGAACGTTTCACATTTCATCATATAGGTTTGCGTCTCGCGTCATGCACGCGTAATAAGTAAGTGATGATTTTTTGAATTTACGAAACCTAACCAAATAATGATTAATACGCATTATTTATCATTTTAGAAGATTGAAATTCGTACTTATTATTGTGTAACTGACAGAGTGATTTTTCCTTTTAAAAGTGCATATTTCATCGTCGTAATTAATAACATGGCGGTCCTTGAAAAATGACGTTTCGCATTTTTAAAGTTAACAAAATAATCATTAAAACGCAATATTTTTAATTTTCGGTTACTGAATTACTTATTACTAACTATTATCTACCTAGTACAATTTATTTTAATTTTTTAAAGTGTGTTTTGAGCGTGGACTCAATAGCGGAACATTTACCAAGGTTAAATAGGTTAAGTTAGGGGTTACCGGCAATTTTAAAAATATTTTTTCATAGCTTTTAATGACCTTCTTGAGATGGTTCTGGGTTGGCATGGAATCGATATATTATATTGTATAAATAAATAACATAGCTCTATGACCGGTGTCAACCAAGTCAACTCGAGGCAGTGAACCTGAAGCATGTGTGATAAACAGAAAACACGCCATTTTTATTTTAGATATTAGTTTTTACCTATGCTTCTGGAGATTGTCAACGTTCTCGGAGTCTTGATTCTTGATTGCACAATCTGTTTCGCATTCCAGGTCGCACATGGCGCGAAAATCGAATGTTTGGTGTCTGGGAAACGAGCAATCAGCAAATGTCAAAATTGGTCAAAATGCGTCAAATGTCAAAACAAGCGAGGAAAACGTTTCATTCACAGGAAATGACAGGAATACAGGAAACAAGCGAGTTGCAAGCACCAGTGCTGCCAGCCGTGTCTTATAAAAAGTCACCTAAAATATATTAAAAAAAAACTTTTTGTATGAAAAATAACCTTTCATGTTTTTTCCAGTGGTATGGTAAAAAATTGATGGAATACTTGAGGAGCTCAGTATCAAAGTGGGGTACAAGCCATTTAGATTATTTTTCAGTAGAGCGAGTTTTTTTTTGTTTCAAATATACCGGTATGAAAAATCTGATATTTTTTCTACCTTCATAATCCTTGCGCGAAAAGAATCACAAGCCATAATACATAACATTCTATAATTTAATACTCTTAGCTGCTTTATTTTTAAGTTTAAAAATGCTTATGTTCGCTTTTGATACTAAAAGGAGCATTAATTGTCCGTTTATGAAACGCATGAACATGTAATTGTCCGTTTTTGATACAAAGTCTTACACGTGCTCTCTCGATGCGCGCTTGTTTCGCGTGTGTTGCCAACTCTACGTCTTTTTACGTAGATCTACGTATTTTGGGTCCTTCCCAAACATCTACTAACTTCAGTCCGGAATCTACGTATTTTTTGTCAAATTGTACAAATTTGCAAAATAATATAACTTATTGAAAATTGAATCCATTAACACCTCCCCCCCCCCACAAGAAAAAAGGGGGTATCTAATTTTTTTTTTAAAGTAAGCGGTGGGCAAAATTGAGAACCAAGAGTGAGAGGCAAGGTTGAGAACCTATAATAAATCATAAAAAAAAAAATTGCAGAAAAATGCATTAAAAATAATAGATACACATAGACATATGAATATTGATAGACCAGAACATAAAGGTGAGGGGTAGAAGCCAACTACAGCGGGAAGAAGGGCAGGAAGATGGCTTTGGTGATACGTGATTCGCCAAAACTCAATCTGACAGTATATAGGCATCTCGCACTATAAAATTATCATTTAGTTCTTAAAAGTAAACTCTGCTTTTGAATGAATATACCTTTTTACATGGGAGCGCAAATTGCTCCCCACGCAATGAACAAATTTGAAGTTCAAATACGTCAAAGTAAGGTCGCTTATAAGGTCGAGTCCAATATTTTGCTCCTGTAGTTAGTTAATACACTTTTACAAATGTTTCATAATTGACTTACCCCAGTAAACAGTGACGGGCACACGCCATGTATCTCGGAGTGATAAGTGTATGTATGGGTGGTTTGGTATATTTATGGTGTATGTTCAAAAACGATCATATTATGTGATCTGAATTAGCTTAAAATAGTGTAAAATAATGCTTGCTTATGGAATGTAATACCACAATTGGGTTTATTCTCTTTTTATCTTCTATGTTTACACGTATTTATAGAACAAGCCACCATTTTTACCGTGTTATTTACGACTAGCTGGGTTACCCGGCTTCGCTCAGGACAATAAGATAGTGTTCTGGAACGTTGCACAATGATGTTCCCTATTCCTGATCATTCAACGACATACTCCGCCACTCCTTCCACAACTTTCTACAGCTCTATGGAACCTTCTAGAACTTTCCGGAAGATTGTTCTAGAAATTTCAAGAGGGCAAAATTTTCAGCCCTTATATCTTTAAAAGCACGCCTTTTAGGTAAAAACGGATACCCTTATTCCCTAGGGGGGATAGAGATCTACCACACCATATAACTCCCTTGATCGAACCGGGACTCGTTTCTGAGTTTTTGCGAGCTGTACGTTTTTTTGGACTTTCTTTTATAATATATGCCATATTCAAATAAATAAAATGTTACTCCTCACATGTCCTTTCCCGTGCGTTCCCCTCCAGCGTTCCACTTCCACCTTCCCCACCACCGCTCTCCCGCTCTCCCGTCCCGCCAACCCCCCTGGCACTGCATTTCTTGACTCCTCTCCCGCCCGGCCCGTAGCCCAAACTTTTTTCTAATACTAACAATTTTAAACTCGTGATATCTTTCTAATTAAATATCCGAATTGAAAAATTCAAAAAGTTAAATAAAGGTATTGAAGCTGTCTTGAATATGAAGTAATTTATTTTGATAAGGATTAAAACCAAGATACAAATAAAGAGCCTTTTCAATCGGCAACATTTAAATTAAATTTTTAAAATAAAAGAATACTTATTGTGGCATAACCATAATAGTTAGACATATGCTGTCGCGACCTTTTTTGTAAATAATAATGTTTGCTATAAAGTCGTGGTACATTATTTTATTCTATAATCAATAGTTTTCGCAGCGCACGCGATTTAAAGAATATTTTAGGTAATTTTTTACACCCTGGGTTACATTATTGAAGTTTTAGTAAGGATCCCTAATTTTTTTGAAAATATAATATAGCTTATGTCACCCGGGGATAGTGTAGCTTCCCAACAGTGAAAGAATTTTTCAAATCGGTTCAGTAGTTTCAGAGCCTATTCGATGCAAACAAACACACAAACAAACAAACAAACAAATCTTTCCTCTTTATATAGTGTGTTAGATTAGATGAGAGCTCGACACTGGTCCGGACACGAATGATGACGTCACATTTTTTAGATTGACGCGTGGCTCTCGCAAGCCCAGCCGGTTCAGAAAAATGGTTCCAATAGGAGGGGGAAATAATACGCCTTTTATCGCTTAGGGCAAGTCCAGGTATTTTGTACGTCCGTGTAGATACATTTCAACTTAATTACTACAAGAGATAACTAATTACGTTCACCTACCCTAACTTCTATATTTCACTCAGAAAAAAGTACGTAGATCTACTAACTTTTCATAATCCAAATTATACGATTCTACGTAATTTTCTAGTCCGATCTACGTCTTTTTCAAAAAACGGGTTGGCAACACTGCTCGAGCTAGCGACGACGCTGAAAACTGGCGAGTCGGCCCGCGAAAGCGGTCGGTTCTCCGAGGCGATCTTCGCGCTCTCGGCCGCGCGCACCTTCGCGGACGCACCGCGATCTCACGCTCGCTTGACAGAGTCATGCACGGGCGAAAATATATACACTTATGTTTATGTAATTTTCGAATTTATAAAAATTTTGTTGTCGACCTCAAATCAGGAGAGATCACCCGCCGAACGCATATCAGTAAGCGGAGGAAAAGAAACTAACGAGGATTCCCCGAGTAGCGGCGAGCGAAACGGGAAGAGCCCAGCGCTGAATCCTGCGGCCACAATATGAAATAAAAGGCTGTTCAATTTCATTTTTAAGAAGTTTATTTTTTTTGTTAATAACATAATAATAAATTGTAACAACCAATATTACCCACTTGGTGATAAAAATAAGCCGTTTCCGTTTCGTGTATAGTCTATGGTTTTGTATGCCGAGCCAACATGAAAAAACACAAAAGAGCGTTCCGTTTGACGTTGGTTCTAATTCCGTATGGAATTAATTCTACGAATTCCGAAAAATCACCTAAAAGTAACCTTTTGAGTAATGTAACCTGAAAAAAATCTTTCAAAAATCACCTAAAAAGTTACAAAAGTAACCTTCTGGCAACGCTGGCAACAGGTTTATTTATGGCTGGCAAGCACATACATAAACCAATGTTGCAAGCAGTTGCAAGCGAGTGTTTGCGAGTGTTGCACTGTGTCATAAATAAACCTGAATAAACCAATCCCACTGGTTTATTTATGAATCGCATGTGTGAAACCAAAACGGTGTAGCCATAAATATACCAATCCCGATGTAACAATAGTGTGGCATAAATATACAAATCCTCGATGTAGCAAGTAGGAAAATCCGAAAAATATTCTAATCAATAAATAAATAATTTTATTAATTACTAGCTGGGGTACCTGGCTTCTCTTGAGAAAACATTCGAGAGTTCAGCGAACCATCCAACCTTCTCTAAACTTTTAGATTAGTCTCACCGACACGGACACACTCCGCTACTCTACCGTGGGTGGTTTGGTATATTTATGCTCCTACCATAACTCTCTAGAGTTTTATCAAACCTTCTAGAATTTTCCGGAGGACTGTTCTTGAAATTTCTAGAGGGTGAAACTTCCAGCCCTTATGTCTTTAAAAGCACGCCTTTTGGGTAAAAACGGGTACCCTCATCCTGGAGGGGGGATAGAGATCTACCACACCATATAACTCCCTTGATCATACCGAGACTCGTTTCTGCGTTTTTTTTTACTTTCTTTTATAATATATATATTGATTATGCAACCTAATACAATATCAGACTGTATAATGTGTAGTAAAAATACAAGTAATCACTAATCACCCAAATAAACAAGTCAGTATAACTCAAAGGAACCTCATGCTGTGCCAATATTTATGAATTGTCAACTCACTTCGACTGGGTGGATGGTGCAATCCC
The DNA here is from genome assembly GCA_917563855.2 of Limnephilus lunatus. Taxonomy (NCBI): domain Eukaryota; kingdom Metazoa; phylum Arthropoda; class Insecta; order Trichoptera; family Limnephilidae; genus Limnephilus; species Limnephilus lunatus. The sequence continues at coordinate 50,648,513 of OU830596.1, read as the reverse complement.
AGTCTATCATATTACAGGTGATATTTTTATTAGTGATATAGTATAAGGTTAATAAGGAATGTACATGACATACTTTATTTAACCAGTGATTCCTAAAAAACTTGATTGAAAAAAAAAATGATTGAAATTTCGATTTCTGGTGACTTTTTTCGACGTTTTTGTTCATTTTTAAAGTATTTTTTTTTTACGCACGCTCGATTTGGGGGGTAAGCCGGTGAAGGCGTTACAAAAAAGTGTGATATGCGTTAAAAAAAAGTGTCATACGCGTTACGAAAAGTGTTATGCGAACGGTAATCAATGCGAACAGTGTTTCAAGTGGTTCGCTAAGTTTGGTGACTTAGCAGGGGTGAATGAAATTTTTTTAAACAGTCTTGAAATCATTGTCACCGAGATAATCAGTCGGTAATTTCCTGATATTGATGCATCCAGGTTCTTTGCATTTCAAGATTGGTATGATAATAGAATCAACTTGCACACGGCGAGCCGCGCGGGTATTTTGCATCGACTCACTGCCGTAAATAAACCAATCATTCACTGCGTTTCACATGCTCATAGCTCATATTATGACGAGTTATTTTTTTTTATTTTATTATTTTTTTTTTAATGTGTATTACAGACTATATGTCCATTTACAATACACATGTGACACATACTACACCTTTATGGGTAAATAAAAGATAAGTACTTTAAAAACTACTTAAAAAGTACTTTAAAAAAAGGTGACGACACAGACATTAAAAACTACCGTCCTATATGCATACAATCAGCGCTCCCGAAAATCTTTGAATCCCTTGTTCTTGATTTAATTTATCCATCAATATTAAAAGTAATTGATAAAAACCAACACGGATTTGTTTCCGGTAGGTCAACTGCTACCAACCTGTTACTTTACCATAACTATATTACAGAATCTTTTACAAAAAAAAAAACAAGTTGACAGTATCTACACAGATTTTTCAAAAGCTTTCGACAAAGTATCACATAAAATATTATTTAGTAAATTGTATGCCTTAGGACTGAGAGGCAAGTTGTTGGATTGGTTCTCAAATTATTTGTCTAACATAATCTTATTTGTTAAAATTAAACATTATTTATCTAAGTTATTACACGCAACTAGTGGTCTACCGCAAGGGAGTCATCTCGGCCCCATCCTTTTCTTAATATTCATAAATGATATCATAAGCTGTTTCAACGATGTAGAAGTTCTGCTTTTTGCAGATGACATCAAATTATACAAAGAAATATCCAATATGCCTAATCCTACAGTCAAACATCGACAAATTACAAAATTGGTGTGTCACAAATAACTTGTTCCTCAATATCGATAAATGTAAGACACTAACGTTTTGTCGAACAAAGACCCCACTATCTTTCAAATACACAATAGATAACAAAATCTTAGAAAAAGTCAATGAAATTAGAGATCTTGGAGTTGTGTTTGACACGCAATTAAATTTTATAAATCACATACAACAAATAACCAACAAAGGCATGAAAACACTAGGATTTATAATTAGAACAATCAAAGACTTTAACTCGTTAGAAGTTATAAAAATCGTATATTTGTCACTCGTACGCAGCTTGTTGGAATACAATTCCATAGTTTGGTCCCCATATTATCAAATTCATATAAAAAATATCGAAAGAGTGCAGCACAAATTTTTAAGATTTATTAACTTCAAGTTACACATACCTATTCAACACATTAACTACACATCCTTACTAAATACACTTAAATTGCATTCCCTAGAAAACAGAAGAAAGCTAAATGACCTAACTTTTTTGTTTAAAATTATTCATTCTGAATTAGATTGTTGCGAACTCCTGCATCTCATCGATTTCAGGGTACCCAATCGAGCAACAAGGCAAAACGTATTATTCTGCAACAATAATTCTGGGACGAACTACCATATACATGCACCTATTTCTCGCTTCACACATTAGGAAACAAATTCACCTCTAATATCGATGTATTTAACACAAGTTTACCATTATTTAAGAAATACCTGAACGACACTTTTATGTAGAATATTTTGATATTTAAGGGGCATCACATAGGGGCTAATGCATTTATTCGTATAATTCTATATTAATACACAATGTAAAAACTTGTTACCATTTTATTTTTATGTATCTTGCATTTTGTCATGTATTTACAACTTACAACTTAGAAACTTTCTCCTTTATTGTAATGTATTATCTTTCCTTAATTTATGTGTATACTCTTTATGACGTGTGCTAGTTATTTTTTATAGTTTATCTTTTGTTTTTAAAAACCTGTCTCTGTATTATAAACATGTAATGTAAAAGCCCACCAGGGCGTTGAAAATTAATAAATAAAATAAAATAAAAATATGATGGCAGTGTTGCCAACTCTCAAAAATATTTATCCCTAAACTAAATTCAAAAACCCCTAGAAACCGGCAAATTACTTGAAAACACCCCTAAAAAAATTTTTTTGTAAAAATTATGAAGAATAATTAATAAATGATGTGCTGTAACGTTATTTTAATAATCTTTATTTATAAATGATGTAATACCTAAAATATTGCATTATTTTCTTGAGAAGAATCAGATTTTTTAAAATCATACATGTTAACATTGAATAAACTCAACATTTCAGGAGATGGATTAAATGTTGCGCAAGATCCACCATTTCGATTTAATATGAAACCTGACCTCAAGTCACCATAGAGTAGTTGGAATATAATAATTGCACTAGATGTCGCCCTAAGTCAGAGGTTCCCAAAGTGGGTGCCGCGGCACCCTGGGGTGCCGCGGACAGAGGTCAGGGGTGCCGCGAGGCGCCAAGAGAATTGTGCTCTTGGGGGTGACACTCGGTCCCGAGGCTACCACAGATAGATATTATATGACAGGGGTGCCGTGAGAAAATTCAAATTTTCTAAGGGTGCCGCGACTTGGAAAAGTTTGGGAACCCCTGCCCTAAGTCAACAAATTGTGAAGTGTGAAGTGTGTGAGTGCTCCGTTTACACGATGTAATAAAAAATATATGGAATCACAAAACCCCCAAAAATACCCCTAAACATATTAAACCCATAAAAAAATCCCATCCCACTTATTTTCCCCCTATATCTGGGGGGAAACCCCCTAAGTTGGCAACCCTGTATGACGGAACCACGGAACCCAGAACTCGGCGTTCAAAATGTATATTTTTATTGTACTGGCAGCACTGGTATTATTTTTATGACCCCAACACTGGCAGCACCGAAAATTCAAAATACCGGCCGTCCGTCAAATGCAAAATGTCAAATTTTTAAACTAGGCCGAACTGGGGTTTGCATGGTGGTTTGGTATATTTATATTATTTATGCCACCTACTACCTATTGAACTAACTTTAGTGAATATTTATGCTTCCTATATAACTAACTTTGGTGAATATTTTAAGATTTAGTATTCTGCGCTTGCATTATCGGATTGTTAAGATGATATAAGTATTTAGTAGTGAAAGTTATTTAGCTAGCTTCTCCCTTACTATTTTCACAATGGGAGTCGACGAAGAAACGTTTTTGGGGCATTTAAAAAGTCTAAATCTTGACACGGGAGGCGTATCTTTCGGGTGGTTACTGGAAGAAGACAATGAAATTTTAAATTGGTTTTACAAAAATGTTAACTCTAACAACTGTCTGACAGTCGAGGACAAAGTTAAGTAAGTTTCTACTTGTTATTTATTTTTTATTTATCACGGTAATTATCGGTTCGGACTGGCCACGCTTATTACGAATAATTTTTAGAAAAAAAACTTTAGATTCGCCTTTTACTATAAAAGGAACCTTTTTGGCTTGGGGGCGGCGAAAAATAATGCATTTTAATTTTCAATTGCGTAAAATTAAAATTCACTTCGCGAACCGATCGGTGACTGTCAGCGGCCATTAGGCACGTCGCTGTTATGTTGGTATCACTGATACATTGCAAAGAACTAACATTTGTTTTTATTTCACAGACAATCAATCATAATTACACAAACCCGCTAGACAAACCCTGCTTTGCCAAACAAACCATTCAAAACCTGGGATGTTTTTTAAAATTATGATGACATGCAGCTTTCGTAGTTTAACCGTGTTTTCATGTATCCTACGAAGTTGGCCACAGTAGTATTAGTTATTTGCAATGTATCAGGGATACCAACATAACAGTGACGTACCTAATGGCCGCGATTTGACATCGTGTAGATTCGCGAAGTGAATTTTAATTTACGCAATTGAAAATTAAAATGCATTATTTTCCGCCGCCCCCAAGCCAAAAAGTTTCCTTTTATAGTAATTAAGGCGAATCTAAAGTTTGTTTCTAAAAATTATTCGTAATAAGCGTGGCCAGTCCGAACCGATATTTACCTTTTATTTATTATTTATTTATTTATTTGCAAAAACAGCATAAAACCAATACATTGCAAGAGCGGTAAGAAAAGATACATAATAAATACATTTACAGTTAAAGTAATACATTTCGTTAAAACATAAGTGCTATTTCACGCTTAAAATCGTTGTAGGAAATGTGGAATATATCCACATTTCCTGCGAGGCAGTTAATTAACCTAGTGAGTCGTCCCAGGGGCATCACTATTGGTAAGTTAGTTCTGCACCTAGGAAGAATCAAAAGCCTGTGTTGGCGGCCTCGCGTGAAATTATCCGGGACATAGAATCCTATTTCAGCCAGAATATCTGGTACCGATACAATACCATTTAGAAGCTTATAAGCCATCAGCAGTAATGCGACATCTCTTCTGGAACTAAGGCTGCAGATACCCAGCATTCCCGAGATAAATGCTGTTGGAAACAGCCATGGGTAAAAACCAAACTCTCTCATATAGAGGTATCGTAAAAATTTCTTTTGTATTTTCTCGACCATTAGTACATACACGATGTCCTCTGGCCCCCATATCTGAGATCCACTCTCGAGAATGCTACGCACCAAGCTAAAGTAAAGCAGCCTTATAACTGTGAGGTTGGTCAATTCCTTTGAATTGTGTATGACAAAACCCAACATCTTTGTGGCTGATTTACAATGATCAATGATCTTTTCAATTACTAGCTGGGGTACCCGGCTTTGTTCAGGGAGTTGATATTCGAACCCACAACGGATCTTGCTTTATATACCCCTACCAATTGGTAGCCTCACCCATACAAAAACGACTTCGAGTGTTCCACAGAGTGTTCTGGAATGTTCCTTAATGATCTGGGATGTTCCCAATCGTTCCAGACTATTCCCGAACATTCCACAACATTCCAGAATGTTCCGGGATGTTCTGGAATGTTGTGGAATGCTCTTGAATATTCTCTAATGTTCTGGACTGGTCTAGAAATTTTTAGAGGATGAAAAATCCAGCCCTTATATCTTCGAAAGTACATCCTTTAGGTAAAAATGGGAATCTTCTTCATAGATGGGGGATTAAGGGCTACCACACCATATAACTCCCTTGCTCGTACTGGGACTCGTTTCTGAGTTTTAGCGGGACGCACACTCTCATACACTTTCTTTTATAATATACATAATATTATAGTCTCTCCCGATCCGGCTCAAGGGCAGGCACAACTGCTGCCAAGACACGAACAAACCTCACCCTTTGAACCCCGCCACCCGCTGCTAAGTCATCAAACGTAGTGGATCACTCGGGATGACCTATGACAGAGGAGGGTGGTACCTATACTAATAAATGAATTTTAGATTTTCGGAACTCGAGGAATCTGGAGAAGTTTTGGAGCAGGCTGAATTAGAAATTGAACTGGCAAATATATCCAAGAAGTATGAAGGAATAGCACTGCCGGGTGAATTTCACGGGATATCTGATGCTAAGCATAAAGTAGACAACCTTCAGGAGTGGACCAGCCTGATGGAATTTCAGCTGACTGAAAAAAGCAAGCTTTTGGAAACTAGCAGGTGAGTTTTATTTTTTTAACACAGCTATGTAGTTATTTATAACCACGATTTATTTATTTAATTTTTTAAATTCTTCTTCATCTTGTGCCCTGTCCGTTCAACTATTTGTTGGCTATCATGTTGGCTATGCTGACTTTATTTACTGCGGCCCGGAACAGCTCTACAGTAGACTGGCCAAACCACTGTCTCAGGTTTTTCAGCCATGAGGTTCTCCTTCTTCCAGGGCCCCGTCTTCCGGCAATCTTTTCCTGCAATATGAGATGCAAGATCTCGTACTTCTCTGGATGTCTCATCACAAGTTCAAGATATTTAAGTTTTCGGATTTTTATTGTTTTAATAACTTCTTTTTCTTTATTCATCGGAACCATAACATCTTCATTCGTAACTCTGTCCATCCAGCTTATTTTGAGTATTCTTCTATAGATCCACATCTCGAATGCCTGAAGTCGCTTTATCTGTTCTTCAGTAAGCGTCCATGCTTCCATTCCATAAAATAATACTGAAAACACGTAGCATCTGACCATTCGCATTCGTAATCCAAGGTTGAGATCAAGACTGCTGAACATCTTTTTCACGCAGATATAGGTTGCACGACCTTGCTGAAAGCAGCATTTGATTTCAATCGAAGAATGTATTTACACTTTTATTAAAATATGTTTGCTGAGTGGTTTGGTTAAATCAATAACTTTGAATTTGAGTGAGTGCACCAGTAAAGGCCATATCATTACTTTTGATTCCAAGTTTGAACATGCCAGTTAGGCTTGTGCGAGGAGTTAATAGTCAAGGTCAGCACTCAGGAGCTGCCACACTTTGCTCAAAGAGATCTTCAAGATGTGGCCAAGTTGTTACAGATAAAATAATTGTGTCTGCAGTTCTATCAGCCGTGACCTCTCCCGCCAGCAGTTTGAGCTAAACGAAGAGCTGTCCATCGCAAGCGCTTCGCTGGCCCGGCTGACTGCGGACTGTGAGGAATTGGTGGTCAAGGCCCGCGGGGAGAAATTACAGTACCACACTCTCCTTGAGGAGGTCCTCAAGATATGTGCCGCTTCCAAACATGTAATTATGTGAAATCTGTTCAATTTCCCTACTTAGCTTACTTACTTCTTAATACTCACTAATTATATTATTTGAATAACACTTTGTTACAACTACAAGGAACATCTATTTACATCATGAGAGATGGAAAACATGCATTATGGTACTAACATACATGCTCATAAATGTGAGCATGCTCTTCAACCGTTTGCTCATAAATGTATTTGATATACACAATGTATTAATAAACACATTTGCTCATAAATGAGCATGCTTGTTTTGACCATACTCACGAATAAGCATGCTCGGCCAAAATTAAAGCTTTTCAAGAAAATTCCAATCATCAGGATTTTCATTTTTGAGAGGAATTTCCCAAATTGCGGGGATTTTAGGAATTTCTTGATAACCACGTTGAAAAATAATATTTACGATAATTCAATTTTTTATAAGAAAAACTCTCTTTTTATAAGTTTTTAAGGTTATTATCATCAATGTAATATATCATTGAAGAAGAAGATAATAATAATAATCTAAATGAAAATACGAAAGAGAACAAGATACACAAAAATAGAAAAAGACAATGGTCGCAACTGGGACTCGAACCCAGACCTCTCGTCTAACCGGGACGTACAGGTTTACCAATTTCGCCATTGCCACCTTCTGTCAAACCATCATATTTTTCAATCTCATATTTCAAATTTTAGGATTAACAATATTATCTTCAACTATTTCTTTTTTCCATATTAACATAGGGCAACTACCCTTTTTATTGGAAACAATCATTCTAAGAATTGGTTTGTAACCTGGATAGCGTCTTGGATAAGTATATCCGAATTTATTTATATGGAACTATTGACTTTTTATAAAAGTTTAAATGAATATTAAATTTTTTATAAGAAAAACTCTTTGGTGAGTCGGTGAGTAGGCTGACTAGGCCATTGTAGCGTAATTCCTGCGATTCGTATCGTGGTGAGTTCAATACTGACTGTCTGGTAGACGGCAGATGCACTGTTTAAAGGGGCTTGTGCGGTGCATTATTTGTAGAATATTCCAGAAGAGTCTCCAGGTTTTTTGAAAATTGGCACTTATCGCTGCGCGCCTCGAAGTGGCTAATCAGCGAAATTTGATACCATCATAGCTACTAGAATGTTTGTGAGTCACCGCGCACTGCAGGGCTGCCACAGAGTTAGAGAGACAAGAGCAATATGTTTGGCACCTGAAACCAAGATGATTTTAATCTAAGTTAGCAACTCTAAGCACAGGCCATCTCTTCCCCCACAACTTAATAATTGTATTTTTTCCTAGTCCGAAGAGAAGATTTTCTTTTCGCAACTCCCGCTGGAAGAGTACCTGGCCAAGACGGAGCAGCTGGTCACTTATCTGCAGTACAGCGTATCCCGCCAGCTGGAGTATCTGGGCGGTGAGGGAGAGGAGGCTCGGGGACGGGATCCGGAGCTGGCCTCCGGAGACATGAGCCGGGACGCGAGACTGGCCGAGGTGAAGCTCAAGGAGACCTGCGAGAAGTGAGTTATATTCTCTCAGACCACATATTTTTATAGTTATTATTTCTTCACACTTTGTTTAGCATATAATTATTAACCCCAAGAGGTTTCGCCTGTATAGGGTGATTTAATAAAAGTAAAATAAAATCAATCCTTTGCCCTTTGCCACGGATTGGAGTCAATAGTTCAGGAGCCTACAAGGGTTCCTGATGTCCAGACTCACCATTCCAATCTGTTAGTTAGACCTATTTTTAACCAATGTGCCACACGGTTACAAGATTGAAGTCTCAGCGCCTTTGGGATCATCCAACCACTGCCTGGTGACGACATCAATCCCCATAAACTTCTGACCACCAAATGAGAGGCTGAAGAGAAAAGTAAAGTATTATAGATCAGCAGATTGGTTCGGTCTGCGGGCACATTTTACGCTTTCCCGTGGTCAGCTGTCTGTTTTCGGACTTCGGATCCCTCAAGATGTGCCCAGGAAATTGGTGAAGTCATCACATGCGCGATGGATGGCTTCATCAAATCTACTGTTAAGGAAACTGGTGTAGGCTCAAAGCCGTGGTTCAGTCGACAATGCTCTGAAGCAGTGCGACAAAAAAACGCGGCTTACCGAGCCTACAACACATCTAGAACATCCGAAGACAGAACAGCTTACAACAAAATGGCAAAGCAAACAAAGAGAATCATAAATAAGTCGAAATTCGAGCGTGACCTGCAGACCAGCAGAAAGCTGGCTGTCTATCGGCACGTAAATCATTTTAATATATTTTTAATGATTGCAAAATTATGTCTTTTAGGAATACCTAAAATATGGATTTAATATCAAATGTATCTACAGAGATATTGAAGGTTGAAAGAGCAATGTAAACTGTCGTTACAATATGGATACGGCAGGGTCAAACAGGTTGTGTGAAAAGGACATTAAATAATAATAAATTATAATTTTTCTTGTATTGTAGCATCATTTCTGATTCAATACAATTGGCATGGAGAACTTAAGTGATTACTAATTAGAATAAAATGTTTTAATTTTTCAGGCTAAAAGACGGTCTTTGTTTCTACATCAAGTCGAAAGCCGAAGTGAATGGATTCCGAGAACAATTAAACTTCATTGAAGAATACGATGTTGACTCCTTTTATGACCCACGGTATGTAATTATTCATTGTTAATCACTCCGACCTCTAAGCTTGTTTACACGACAATGTAACAATAGCAGTCAAGTACAATAAGCTTGTTTTCAATCTAACGTGTGTATTTCCACAGAAATTGTTATAACTCCATTATTGTTCTAGTTACAAACCTAAAACAAAAAGTAGAAGATGCGTTAGAGTAAATAGATCCAGATTATTATGTATTTATATGATAGAATAAGTCTTTTCTTTTACATAATCCTTGATTTAAGTACCGTTTTCACTTAAAAACATCACGTGAGTCATTTTTACAATTTTTTTATGTTTGCATTCTAAATTTTAATCATAGACATATGAATATTAATAGACCAGAACAGAAAGGTGAGGGGTAGAAACCAACTGCAGCGGGACGAAGAGCTGGAAGGTGGCTTTGGTGATATGTGATTCGTCAAAACTCAATCTGACAGTATACAGGCATCTCGCACTATAATATCACCATTTAGTTCCTAAAAGTAAACTCTGCTTTTGAATGAATACACCTTTTTACATGGGAGCGCGAATTGCACGCCGCGCAATGAACAATTTTGGGAAGTCTAAATAAGCAAAGAAAGGTCGCCTATAAGGTCGAGTTCAATATTTTGCTGAGGTATTCAGTTAAGACACTTTTACAAATGTTTCATAATTTACTTACCCCAGTAAAAAACGACGGGCACACGCCATGTATCTCGAGTGATAGTGGATTTTGAAAAACGATCATATTATGCGATCTGAATTAGCTTAAAATAGTCTAAAGCATAGATTCTCAACCTTTTTTTGCCCACCGCCCCCTTTGAGAATATTATTTTTTCTAGCGCCCCCTAAACTCAAAAAAGCAATTGTCGTGGTATATTTACCACAACGGCGGGGGGGGGGGGGGGGGGGGGGGGGGGGGGACGTAAAGAGATGGGGAAAGATGGGATATAATAATTATTTTTATTAATTTCTTACACCATTACAAATTTGAGTTTATTACATATAAGAAATAACGCCGTATAAATATTTTACAAAAAAATGTGTACAAATATTTATAAATAAAATAAATTTCATGAAAAATTGCAATTTAAATAAATTTCAGGCGGTGGTGAAAATTTCGTCAATGTGGAGACTCTTTCAAGAATCAAAATAATTTACCTTTTGAATCTCTCGTCACTGACGCCAAATGTATCAATCTCGGAGGAGATTTGGTTCAGTAGCAATATTCTCCTCCCTACCGGGAGAACTATTGGCTGGTTAGACATACAGGCAGGAAGATAGAATAATCTATGATGACGCTGTCTAAGATAGTCATCTGGAACATAGAGACTCACGCGCTCCAAAATGGCTGAGTTCTCAATATAGCCTCGCAGCAGTCTGAATAAGTGGGTGACCCCTCTCTTCTGAGCTGCAGAGAGTGAAGTCCCAGCATGCCCAGAAGAAAGTTCGTCGGGTAGAGCCATAGATAGATATCGAGATACTTCCTCATGAAGTTAATCTTAGAAACTTTTTTGAACCCTCTCCAACGAGGGAGCACCCCACCTCTTGAGGATTCCAGATAAGCGAACCACTCTCCAGCCTACTGCGAACCAGGGAGAAGTATAAAATCTTCGGAGAACAGGTATCCCGAAAAACTCTGATGGTTCGGAGAACAAACCCTAATATTTTTAAGGCCGACTGGCACACTCCTTCGATTTGAGGGCGAAATGTCAACTTACTTTCATACATAATCCCAAGATCCTTTATATTAGAAACTCGTCTGAGATTATGACCGAGCATAGTGTAACTGTCGTAGGTGAGACTAAAAGCTCTGGTAAAAGTCAGAACTACGAATTTCAAGACATTGAAATGAAGCTGGTTTCGTTGACTCCATTCTGAAATAGTATAAACATCAGCTTGAAGGCGCAGGTAGTCCTCAATATTTCTCATTAGAAGATATAATTTTAGATAGTCAGCGAACAGCAAAAAGCGAGAAAAACGGATGACTCCAAAAATGTCATTAATGAAAATGGAAAAGAGAAGAGGCCCTAGGATCGATCTTTGGGGAACCCCAGAAAAAAACAAGAAATTCAGCAGATTGGAAGATTCCGTGTGTGACAAATTGCTTTTTGTTCTTCAGGTAACTTTTAAAAAACCTTAACATCCGAAGGGAAAAACCCATCTGGGCAAGTTTTGTGACTAATGAATTTTATGACTAATCGTGATTCACAGTATCAAAGGCTTTGGAGAAGTCGTTATACTAACAGTCTACTTGGTATCCACTTTCTAGGGACCTAGCAACATAGTCGGTAAAAACCTTCAAATTGGTTTCAGTGGATCTTCCTTTCCTGAAACTATGCTGTTCCGGGGATAATGTCTGAGGTGTAAGGAATTTATGAATTCATTTTTCAAATAGTTTAGCAGGAGCTGATAGTATGGAAACTAATCTATAATTCTTGATTAACTTTTTTGAACCTTTCTTAAAAATAGGACATATTTTGAAAGTTTTCCATACTTCAGGAAAAGTACAAGTACTAATACATAGTTAAAGATAAGACATGATGGCGTTTTTAGGAACTTAGTGAACCCTTCAATAAAAAAATACGGGAACGAAGTTTGGTCGGATGAAGTGTGAGTTCTTCACGAGACGTATGGCACTCATAACGTCAAATTCCGTTAATATATCTAAATCGACGTTTCAAGCTCCTCGGGTATTAAATATGGCCGCATTATCAATGTCTAGAAGTGGAGGGTCTTTATTGTAGACCGATTGAAAACGATCAGCAAATGCGTTAGCCACACCCAAGCCACGAAATTCCTGATTACCTTTCACCACCATCCTTCCGAAGGGATTTTATATAGTGCCAAAACATCTTGGGATCATGTATGATGTTTTCCTCGATTTCAGACACGTAAACTCGATAGGCCACTCGAACCTCGCGCTTAACTAACGTTAAAAACTTAACAGATCGTATTCATTCTGAAGGCCTCCAGCTTTCCAATGCTTATGAGGGCGTGTGTTTGATATCTATATTCGAGATGACTTCTCTCGGGGACCACTTCGGGTACTTGCGACCACCACTGCCTGTCGTTAGCAAACGAAGCGCGCTCGTTTCCTCATTGATATCCATTAGAATAAACTTGTAAATGATTTTAATAATTTTAAAATTACGTGGCGAAAAAGAAGTACGTCCTGCCGGTGAACTATCTGGAGCACTGATGGGGTGAGATGGGTTTCTCTGTGTCTCCTACCGCCCCCCTGAAAGTCTGAAACGCCCCCCAATTTACTCTTGGTCTTCTACCGCCCCCCTGAAGGTCTGAAACGCCCCCAAGGGGGCGTTATCGCCCACGTTGAGAACCTATGGTCTAAAGTAATGCTTGCCTATGGGATGTAATACGACAATTGGGTTTATTCTCTTTTCACTTCTATTTTACACGTTTTCAAAACACAAAGCACTGTTTTTACCGTGTTATTTCGTAAAATGTACCGATGAGTGCTCGACGCTGGCTCGCAGAAGAATGATGACGTCACATTTTTTAGATTAACGCGAACCCATACTCGATCCCAGCCGGTTCCAATGGAATGGTTCCAATGGGAGGGGGAAATAATACGCTTTTATCACTTAGGGCAGGTCTACTAATATTCATATGTCTATGATTTTAATATTTATAAATGTTAATATTTACTTGTAATAATACAATTTTAAAGCTTATTTCATAACCTTTCAAAAACAGTTTTTAGTATTCGGCTATGTTCAGAAATATTTCATTTATTGAGCTTTAATTGCGAAGCGGAAATAACACAAAGTTTTTATAAATTCCACTATTTGTATAAGACAAAAAACTTGCACGATGGCAAAATACGTGAGTGGTTAAGAGTGAATAACCAGACAAAACTGGAAATATGTCATTTTTAAATAAAATTTTAGCCGTGTTGACTCTTTTCCTCAAAAAAGTATAAATTGATTTTCGAAAGACTGTTCTTTTATCTAGTAGGTTTTGAATTATGAGAAAATATGTTTATTTTTAGCATAATAAGATTATACCGTAGGTCGCTGGCAGATTTGTTAAATTTGTCAAACAAAATTTTGTATTATACAATACACATTTCAAATCATGCAGTAAAATAAATCAATAAATTAATTGTTTCAGAATTTTAATTTTAGTTTGAATAAAACCATTAAAAAAAATCTGCGCACGTATTTTGTGACAAAAATACTTCAGTTTGTCTATTTATTTACCGTCTTATAAACTAATATATTAAAAAAAAATTTCATTCTAATTTTGCTTAGACATTATTGAAAAATTATAAATACTTATGATCAAAAAATAATTTTAAAAAGTACATATTTTTAATACTTTTATCATCACCCCATTTAGCATTTTTGAATGTAGGTATAAATTAAAACAAATTTTGAATGAAATAAAATCGATATTGAGTTATTATTTTAAAAAGCTGGTACGGAGAATAATTAATCTTTCTCATTGGAACCGCCCTGTACTTAAGAACATCTTTCGACAAAATTTGAATTCTCGGCCACTGGCTGGTTAATGGCCCTTAATCTCTGCCTCCGTCCATTTGCTAAAGTTCAACAAGTATTCGAAATTTATTACAGATCTTTTTAACATGACTTGCACTTTTTTCTAATGCTACACAGAATATTAATTACACGACTGATCGTGGCTGTCTGGCAGTCTAAGACACTAGCAGCCTTACTAAAAAAAAACTACAGCACGACCGATAACCTGTGTTTTTGCAGCAACATCAATAAAACAAATTTACACTAAAACACGAAATACTACTAATAACGAATTTCACTCTAAAACAGGTTTTAAAATCTGGCAACAGTGCAATTTTTAGTAATCTTCATACTAAATTGTTGTTTTCAATGTTTTCATTCATTGCCGCTAGATGGGGCGCCGGCGCATTCGCTGTTCACAATGAAAACATATTTTAAGCCGCAAAAGATTTTTTGGGTACGGTGATGTGTTTCGTAATATTACAAAAGTGATCGTAATTTTTATTAATATGACTAATTCACTCTTATATTCATATAATTGATATATTTACCTTGTTTTTTGTGGTTTTTCATAAGTTTTAGTGAAGTTATAATAACAATAATTGTACTTTCAAAGTTGAAATGTCAAAAAGTTTTTTTATATGATACATAAAAATTCATATTTACATTTAATGATATTTATTTTATGAGAATTTCATAAAAGTGGTGTTTTTTGTAAATATTATATATATATATATATATATCAAATTCATGTGTTGGTAAACTTATCAAAGAAATTAACATCTTAGTGGTGCAAGAAATGTGTTGAAATGTCAGAGATATTTTTAGGTTATTTTATTGGCAATAAAAAAATCTTTGAAATTTTTTATTATTTTTTTATTGTATGCGCGAGGAAAAAGTGAGGTGACAGTTTTATTCCAAATTCATTATATAAAAGGTCTGTATTTTTTTAATTTTAATTTTTTATATATTTCTGTATACTTTCATCAAAAATGTTTTGCTAAGAAATTATTTAACATTTTTTTCCGTGTTTAAATCTTAAAATATGGCAGTTTTTTAAAACTAAAGTGTATTTCAAATACAAAAATCTAAAAGGTAATTTTATCTAGTTCTTATAAATGGTATTTGTTTTTACGACATCTTCAAAAATAAGAAATATATAGAACATTCAAAATACTTTGGAAATTTCCAAATTTCGTTCAAACATCATCACTAAAACAGAGATAAATACTATCCTTCCAGGCTGTGCAAACGGTGTGTATTTTTTTCCAAGAACATTTTTTTAATTAGTAATGTTTTCACATCCGCGGCCGTTTGTCAATTGAATAAAATTTTCACGTGGTTTTTTTAGTAAGGCCGTAGTTGGTTAGCTGTGAATTATGGGTAAAGAGGAAGATTAAGAAATCCCATCGTATTTATACACAATGGTAGGACAAATATGTTGCGATCACCACGGCGTTGTGCGTGCAAACAAATAACAGACAACTGTCAAGTGGACATGACCAGCTAGGTTAGAAATCTTTACCATATGAAGATTAGTTCATAAAACCAGGGGGGTTTAGCTAAGTTCCGAACCGGCCTATTATACATAGAGGGCAATGATAGCCAATTATTAATTTCAACAGAATGAAAACATCAAATGGGAATGCTGTTCTTGTTTTACCTTCGTTTCCAAGAACTAGCCATGGAAAGGCAAAGAAAAAGGGATGGAGGTGGCTTTTCGAAATCTCATCTTGTTTTGAAGTTGAAATGTGTAAAAGATTTTTAGGTATATGACAATTTGTTTTCAGATATGAAAAAGCCAAGATAGCCGGCATGGTGAAGCTCTTGGAGGTGGAAGTTGACAGCTACCAGCAACAGAAGCTTCCCCTCATGATTCAGAAGTTTGTGGACAAGCAAAGCGAACAGGTCCTCCTCAGTGAGTTGCAGCTCCGATATGAGAAAATTAAGTGAGTGAATTATTTCATTTTCATTTAATGAATAACCCGTAGAAGAAGTGCCTTCCATCTTATTTTCAAAGGAACTGATATGGTAAATCGTACCTAGGCTATTCAAACTTAAAATCAAGGAAAGCTGCACATTGTTAACCACTCTGACCCATAAGCATGTGTACACGACAATTTAACAATAGCAGTCAAGTAAAATAAGAGTGTTTTCACACTAATGTGTGTATTCCCTCAGAAATCGTTATAACTCTGTTATTCTTCTAGTGACAACCCTAAAACAAAAAGTAGAAGATCCATATTGAATCAAGCTTCACATCTCTATTCAAAGTTGTCCATAGAAGTACATAAAAAATTATTTTGTAGAAACAGTTTTTATCTGCCAAATCGCCTATGTGCCGTTAGACTTTGTTATTTTTTTTATTATTGTACGAAATGGTAAAAAAGTGAGGTGACAAAATTGTTTATTATTTATACAATAGAGTAAGTGTTTTTTTTTTACATAATCTGTGATTTTAGTACTTTTTTCACACAAAAACATCAAGTGAGTCATTTTTACAATTTTTTTATGTTTGCATAGTAAATTTTAATATTTACAAATATTAATATTTATTTGTTATATAAAAATTTGAAATCTTATTTCATAACCTTTCAAAAACAATTTTTAGTATTCGGTTACGTTAAAAAATGTTTCATTTATAGAGCTTTAATTGCCAAGAGGAAATAACACAAAGTTTTTTAAATCTGACAGTTCGTTTAAGACAAAAACCTGCACAATCGTAAAATACCTGAGTGGTTAAGGCATACATGAATCACATACACCCGGATACTGGTGCAAGTTTCGTGTGCCCACCCACGGCAACATACGCACTGGTTCAGTCACCCTTGGGTCCATTATCAAATTCTTCATTATCACTACTGCTGCTGTTATAAACCTTTTTCTCTTACATCGAGTACATTTGTTACCTCTGAAGGGTGATTCTGTATCTTTTGTGACAGCATAATGCATATTAAATCAGCCATATACGAGACATTTTGACAGTTTTCTTAAATGCGGTATTCCGTATCACGCTAACAAGTTAAATACTGCGCTTGTGTTAAGACACTAACTTTAAAAGTAGTTTTCTAACACCAGAGATGACGGCGCGTAATCCTCGTTAAGAATGTCAGTCGTGGAAAAATTTGCGAATCGAGGGAGGGGAGGAAGGTGGGGAAGATGGAAGGGGAATGCAGGAAGGGAAGGGAATGCAAGCGGGTGATGGAGAGGCAGAGGGAAGGAATTCAAAGGACCCATTGTAGCGATAGGGGATAGGTAAATTTGGAAAGTACATCCTTCTCACTCCGATAGCTTAGAGAAGTATGCGTATTTCATATAGTTTAGCAGCAGGGAGGGAAAGAGACATGGAGAGGTGCATCCGGGATGGAGGAGGGGACCGAAGGACGCAGGTTTGAGCTAGCGGTAGGGAAAAGCAGAGAGTGAATATGGAAAGTCCAAGCTTCTCAACAAAAAATAAAGGAAAAACAAAAAATATTGTATTTCCAAAAACACTCCAATAAACAGAATTAAAACTCGGAACACTTTCTTTCTTTGAGCTTTGCAACAAAAGCCGGGAACTCGCTATATAAAAATAATAATTAATCCATACCAACTGAAATCAACACCTGGCAGGCATAGACAAGCCATTGAAATATCTTGTCGGATTTTGCCTTTTTGTCTTAATTGTCTTGTAATGCTGACTTAATATGAAAGATAAGGTACCTCCGGAGGGACCAGCCCGCTGTGGAGAACCTGCTCCACTTCTCCAAGGACACCATGACCTGTCTGTTACAGTGTTTTGATTATTTCAGATACATCTACGACAAGTTCTGCTCGGTGGTCTCCCTGTCGCAGGAGGCTGTCAACGGGAGCTGCTTGGCGCTGGTGTGCCTCCGGAGGGACCAGCTCGCTGTGGAGAACCTGCTCCACTTCTCCAAGGACACCATGACCTATCTGCAGGCTGAGATGGCTGCCAAGAAGACCAGAGAGGTATGTATCGTAAATTTACTTGTGTTGACTATTATTATGTTCCGCCATTCCAGTAACAGTAATACTAAAATCTTTCGTTACTATGGCAACACAGAGATAGGAAAAAAATTATGGCTTTAATACCAATGACGTTATATATTATAAATAGACTTGCCATAGTCTCACATACTCACAATATAATGTGGAAAGCAAGCAACACTCTTTTGTTTTCAGCGGTTTTCAGTATAATTTCTAAATTCAATAGTTTATTCCTGTGTGATAAAGACAGACAATCAAAGAATGTATGTGTGTGAATGTCATATATATATGGTCAGGCAGCGTATTAATTTCTTCGCCGAATACTGCTTTCACATCTTAAGGCCCACTAGAATAAAAGGTCCGGATGCCTGTCGGACTTTGATGTGTCGAGCTACACAATAAATACAATAGGGCAATGACAGTTTTCAAATGGTGGCGGTTGTCGTTAATACTTGTTGGAACTGCTGATTTATGTGTTGTTTTACCGCAAGCAAACAAATAAACAGAGTGTTTAGGCTGATTAGTCTATTTTAAAATAGTAAAGTTTACTTAGCAACAGTAATTTGGCTGTTGCGCGTCCAGACCCTTTACTTTAGTAGGCCTTGAATTTTCTCTGATGATGCGTAAAACCGCGGGCGGGAAACATGAAAATTAATTGTAATATTTATAATAATTGATAATAATAAGTAATTTGCGTGTACTTTTTTTTTTAAATATGTTTATTCAGTTTTAATTTTACAATATTTTATTTTACAAATCTTACGAAACTGATCAATCAGTTTGATTGTAAGAAATCTCTCATTTTTTTCTAATTATTTAATACAGTATACTTTTCAGTTTTACATAGTAAATATTAAATATAATACTTAATATTAAAATACTAATTATTACGACAAACTAATTATTATAATGTTTTAATGTTTATGAATTGCGTTGTAGTAAAAATATTTTACACAGTACAAACATACGGTGAGAAAAAAAATAGAAAGGAACTATATTATTTGATTTCATGTTCTTCGGAGGTAGAAAGATTTAACTTTTGTTTTGATTTTTGAATAAGATGTCTCATTTTTGATATTTTCAGGTAATGCGTTAAATATTTCCGGAATTTTATGACTTTTTGTTCTATCTCCGTATACATTTTGAGATTTATTGACAATAAACATTTGTGCTTCTCTATGCCTAGTAGGGTAGTTGTGGTTTACAGGTTTTTTGAATTCTGTATTCCAGAATTCATCTAGCGTTAATTGGTAATCTACCTTACTGTGTATAGAGAGGACTTACAAATGAAGTGTTATTCCTTCGCCTTTATGACTATTTGCTCTGTAATTGAAGCATTTTCTCATCACACAGGAGGGCATTTTGGCGCTTTGCAATGCAATTTACTTACTGGTAAGTGCTGGTAAGACACGACCTTACTCGACGCTTAGCAGTTTAGTACTAAAGTACTAGAAATAGAGACCGTTACAATTGTTCTGTATTTGGCTTCCCACTTTGAGATTTCTACCCCGCGTCCAGTATTGACGTCATTGTTTAATACACCATAGTTTGTTCTTTAGTTGTGAGATTATGGTTTCCTACTGATTTTGACAGTTCTTTCATTTTTTTATTGAAAAAAATTCCATCAAAAATATCACCGGACACCAAAATTTCATTTTCATTTTTTACTCCAAACAATGTCAGGAATAACTGGTTAACCACTCTGACCCGTAAGCGTATTTACATAACAATAAGCTTATTTTCACGCTAATGCGTGTGTTCCCGCAGAAAAAGTTATAACTCTGTTATTGTTCTAGTTACAACCCTAAAACAAAATTTAGAAAATCCATATTTAATCAAGCTTCACATCTCTATTCAAAGTTGTCCATAGAAGTACATAAAAAAGACTTATTTTGTAGAAACAGTTTAAACCCGCCAAATCGCCTACGTGCTGTTAGATATTGTTAATTTTTTATTATATATTATTGTATGAAATGGTAAAAAAGTGAGGTGACAAAATTGTTTATTATACATTTATACAATAGTGTAAGTGTTTTTTTTACATAATCCATGATTTTAGTACCGTTTTCACATAAAAACATCATGTGAGTCATTTTTACAATTTTTTTATGTTTGCATTGTAAATTTTTAAATTTACAAATATTAATATTTATTTGTAATATAACAATTTGAAAGCTTATGTCATAACCTTTCAGAAACAGTTTTTAGTATTCGGCTACGTTCAGAAATGTTTCATTTATAGAGCTTTAATTACGAAGCGGAAGTAAAAAAAAGTTTTTATAAATCTGACAGTACGTTCAAGATAAAAAACTTGCACAATCGCAAAATACCTGAGTGGTTAAAGTAAGTCAAGTACGTCCCTCGACACCCCGTATGTTTTATACCTGCATACTTGCTTTATTGGTGACGCCTATTTAATAAAAACATGCAACCTTTTATGCATTTACCCCCCTTTAATCGCGGTGTAAATATTATGTGTCGTCAAAGGTTATAATAGTAAAAAACTGGACTTCATCAGCCTTAAACCAGGCTTAAGGCTAGATTAACTAAACCAATTCTGAACCTACGCGTAAGAGTATAATAAATAAGATGGTTACTTTAAATATATTTTTTTCTGCTTGTTTCAGATGATACCACATTCTATTAGCGACATGAGTTTCCTAATGAAGACTTTGTATGGATTTTTCCAAATAGATGAACAACTGCCCATATCAGAACTGTGCGAGACCATAGAGCGATTGCATATTGAAATAAAGGAGTTGGAAAACTCTGTGTTTTATAAAAAAATCTATGATATTTTTGTATCAACATTAGAAAGGTATTTTTTTTTACTTTAAGTCCTTGATTTCTACACCATTTTTTTTTCTATACTACACTGTGAATCTCTCTTATAAAGTTTTTGAAGGGATCTGGAAAAATAACAGTAAAACCCAGTTAGGAAGTTATGTTTTTTCAGTCCCTGGTGTGTAATTCCATACAAAAACTCCAATTTTTCCCACATAAAACGTTTTATGCCAGAACTGCATTAAAAAAAATTTTAAAGTTCTTTTTTACATTAACTTCCTGAGAAAAACAATTTTGCTCAGGTTCTGGTTTGAACGCCATCAATAGACCTTCAGTAAAAATCTAGACATATATTTTTGGAAAAAGCAAAACGTAGAGACGTAGAATATATTCTTCTAATATGGTTAGTAAAAAAAATCTTAAAAATTGGTTCTGTTTTGGGGGGTAAAAATGGGGATTACAAAACCTCAATTTTTATGGTTTTATTTAGGTATAGCTGGTTCTCGGCATGCGTTGCAATGCCATATTCAAAGAAATAAATTGTTTCTCCCTGCATGTCCTTTCCCGTGCATCCCCGTTCCCCTCCCGTGTCCCCTTCCCATCCAGCGTTCCCCTTCCACCTTCCCCGCCTTCCCCTTCCACCTTCCCCGCCTTCCCTCTCCCCTCTCCCGCTCGCCCGTCCCACCAACCCCCCTCCCGCGTTCCATATATTAATTCCCAGTACATTCAGTTTTCGAACAGCCCGCGTGCCACCTATTAAAATTTTTTTATTCAAATTTTCATTTTTCATGTTTTACTAATATTCATTTTTGTATATTATAAGAACAATCAATCAAATTTGGTACCTAACGCAGGTACCTATTTAAAATATCTATAATTCTTGATTCGATTCTAAGTATTGGGCGAGTACTTCAAATAAATTCATTAATTTAAAGAGTTTCGAAAATTGAATTTTAATTTTATTATCATTGTTTTGCAAATGTCATTCTCAAATTATGACATTTTAGACAGTTTTATAAGAGTTTTAATGATTAAAAAACTTTTCAGATGTATTATTGTCATGTGGTTGTTATAATCCAGAAACCTTCGCGGGGTTTAAAGAAGGTATTTTGAAAGTTTCAAATATTTTTGGAACCTGTTTGTATCGAATACTTTTTTTCGATCATAAAGGTGTCCACCAATATACGTGGGAAAGAGGAAATGAAAGATCAATAATTGACTTTGTGGTAATTGACTCTAGGTTGAGAGCCGTTACCGAGGACACAAGAGTTTTCAGAGGGGCGGAGGTTGAAACTGACCACTTTCTGGTGGTGTCGAGAGTAAACCTCTTTCGCGGCTGGCGCTCTAAAGTGAAAACGATATCGACTCCAACAAGAGTCAAAGTAGAAAAATTGCAAAACGCAAATGTCAGAAGTGAGTATGAGAATTGTGCAGAGATGAGATTGAATGAGAAGGAAATGGACGGTCTAAGCATTGATGAAACATGGAACAACATAAAGGTGAGTCTTTGTGAATCTGCTAGAGATGTATGTGGAATAAGTACGCAAGGTAGGAAGAAAGGTGACGCATGGTGGGATGACGAGATCAAAGCATTGGTTTCAGAGAAAAAGAAAGCATGGTTATGTCTGATAGCGGCTGGCACTGCTTCTAGCGAAGAGAGAGATAGAGCGAAAGAAGTATATAAGGGATGCAAGAAAAGAGTAAGTGTTGGAGTGAAAGAACGAAAGAAACGTCTGGAAGAGGAAGAGGGAATAAAAATGACAAAACACTTCCAAGAAAACATTAAACTGTTTTGGAAGGAGGTCAAAAGGTCCCGAAGTGGTTCAGAGAACGGAAGTGTGAAAGTGATAAAATCGAAAGATGGAAGAATGTTGATGAATGAGGAAGAAATAAAAGAGAGATGGATGAAATATTTTGAGGAAGTCTTCGAAAGCAACCCTGGTGACAGTGAGGCCAGCGGTGAATCGGGTATGAACGATGACGGAGTGAATGTTACTAAAATCAGCGTGGATGAAATTAAAAAATCGATAAAATGCATGAAGAATGGTAAGGCTGTTGGTTTCGACAATATTGCTGCCGAATACTTTAAAGGAGATAGCCATATTATTCTCACATGGTTGTGCAAACTTTTTAACCAGTGTCTAGAGGAGGATTACACGCCTTTAGATTGGAGAAGCGCTGTAATCATGCCGTTATACAAAGGTAAAGGGTCGCGTATGGAATGTGGGAATCATAGGGCTATTAGCCTGCTAAGTTCAGTCGGTAAGCTGTACGGAAGACTATTGAAAGGGTAAGAATGGAAACAAAGGATAAAATATGGGATGTGCAAGGTGCCTTTATGAGTGGAAGGGGATGCATGGACCAGATTTTCTCCTTGCGTATGCTCACTGAGAAGTTTCTGGCGAAAAACCAGAAACTTTTCTGCACCTTTGTAGATCTACAAAAAGCATACGACCGAGTCGATAGGAAAAAGCTTTGGAAGGTGTTGTCCAAGTATGGAGTGAATACAAATCTCATACAGGCAATTGCGTCTCTGTACGAGGGAAGCGTTGCATGTGTTGCGTTGTTTTCCGGGGTGGTTTGACATCACAAAAGGTGTTAAGCAAGGCTGTGTAATGTCGCCATGGTTATTCAATCTGTACATGGATAATTGTGTGCAAGAATTGAAAGAGGTGGGATTGGGCGCGAAATTGAGTAATCTGAAAGTATGTTGCCTATTGTATGCTGATGATGCGGTGCTGATTTCTAACACTATGGAAGATCTACAGTCTCTCGTATCTAGGATGAACGAAGTATGTATGAAGAATGAGTTAATGATGAATGTAAGTAAGTCTAAAGTTATGGTGTTTGAAAGAGAGAGTACGAAAACAGTATGCAATATAGTTGTGAATGATGAATGAGTTTGTGTATCTGGGTAGTATGTTTACCAGAGATGGGAAGGCTGATAGGGATATTGAAAGAAGGGTGAATGCTGGTAACTACATTAATGGAGGACTGAATGCCGTTGGCGCTAATAAAAAACTGTCAAAAGAAGCGAAGCTAGCAGTCCACAATGTAGTCCTGGTACCTATCCTGATGTATGGCAGTGAGGCATGGAACTAGCAGAGGAAGGATGAAAGTAAACTGAATGCTGTTGAAATGAGATCCCTGAGGCGTATGTGTGGTAAAACAATGTATGATTGTGTGAGAAATGTGGATATCCGCAAAGAATGTAAGGCTGATGTATGCATAATGAGTAAGATTAAGAAAGGGACCCTCAGATGGTTTGGGCATGTAGAGCGAATGAACGAAGAAAGCAGTGTAAGAAGAATATACGACGCAAATGTGAATGGTAGAAAAAGTCGTGGACGTCCGAGGAAGACATGGCACGATCAAGTAAATCAGATACTTGAGTCGGGCCATGTCAAAAGTCAGAATAATAGAAGAGAATGTATGAGACGATGTATGAATGTGAGTGAGGCAAAGAGTGTGTGCCAATACCGAGTTGTTTGGCGGTCCGTCCTCTCTGCCTACCCCTGCGGAGGAACGGCGTGATGGTTAGTTAGTTAGTTCAAATATTTTCTATGCTTAATATAGCAATACCTAGACATCTCATATACTCATACATCCCCAAGCAAACATATTTTCATTTTTATATATATATATATATATAGACTAGCTGGGTTACCGGCTTCGCTCAGGACAATATTCGAAAGTGCTCTGGAATGTTCCACAATGATGTTCATGATTCCCTATTCCCGAACATTCCACGAAATACTCCGCCACTCCTTCCAGAACTTTCTAAAGCTCTATCAAACCTTCTAAAACTTTCCGGAAGACTGTTCTAGAAAGAGGGCGAAACTTCCAGCCCTTATATCTTCAAAAGCACGCTCTTTAGGTAAAAACGGGAACCGTCATCATGGAGGGGGATAGAGATATACCACACCATATAACTCACTCGATCGTACCGGGACTCGTTTCTGAATTTTTGCAGGATGCACGCTTTTTTTTTTTTAACTTTCTTTTATAATATATATATATTGATTATCAGCAGGCTAGTTCAGTTGTCCCTTTCGCTCAGTATTCGGGGGAGTAAGAGTGACAGTGATAGCAATAGTTTGATAAAATTTCTCAGCGACTAAGTTTTTTCTTGACATCTGCCGCCTGTTTTGATTTGCCAAAAAAAAAAAAACTGTCAGAATGTATGTTTTATTTTGTGAAGTTCAGGCACAAATAATATTAAAATGTTTTCTGATTATTTTCTAAAAAACTAATTTGCCACATTATGCAATAAAACAATATCCGAAAAGGGGTTCATAAATAAACTAATTTGCCATATTATACAATAAAACTATATCCGGAAAGGGGTTCATAAATAGGAGATTTTGCATTTTTAATCAATTTTTATAGGCCTGATAAAAAGACTCATCAAAAACAATCCTCGATCATTTCAACGGCCAAGATGTGTTCTACTCTCAGTATTTAATTAAAGCATCTCAACTTTGCCTTAATATAAAGTATGTTGAATTGTCTTCCAGTAAATTGGTGACGTTGCCAATGAGAGATTTGATATGGGACGGGCCGACAGACCAGCCCAGTATCCGCAACGAGGCCTTGGATAGGACTTTGTACGAGATCAAACGAAGCTATGCCGTGAGAGAGGAAAAGTTCAAGACTATCACAAAGGCTTATATGGATTTTAAGGTTCGATTTTTATTGTTTTACATTAATTTACTAAATAAAAATTATAGTTTGATCAAAACTGAAAGACCGTTGATTAGTGTTGTCCGGTATGAAGGAGGGTGCAGGGTGACAAGCCACTAATGAACGCCAGAGAACTACTAATTTTATTTTTTTTTTTATTATTCATCTTTATTAATTTTCGACTTACAATTCGTTTTATTCTATGCCTGTCTCACTAGGAGAACCTGTGTTTAGAGCAGGCTAATAAATTATACCCTTTCTGCGTATGGTAAGAGACATCTGTTTGCTTACCTTCTTTTTTGATATGAGACAGCCTAGGTCCTTGTTTGGGTTCACACTATCTATGTATAACACCGCACAAATTATGAGGTTTTGATGAGAACACTGCACAAACTACAAGTTTTTATGTGAACACTGCGCAAATTATGAGTTTTCCATGTGAACACCACTATGAGTTTTTTATGTGAACACAGCAAAAAACTATGAGGTTTCTTTGTGAACATCGCACAAACCATGAGGAATTATTTGTGAACACCGCATAAACTATGGGGTTTCTTTGTGAACCCCGCATAAACTGTGAGATTTTTATGTGAACACCTCACAAACTACGAGGTTTTGATGAGAACACTGCACAAACTACGAGGTTTTTACCTGCGCAAATTTTAAAAAAGACCCAGTCCTCCTTCAGCAGGAGATCCTGTGTTGAGGCAAACTAGGTTTTGGGTAGAGGGATTTCAAAGGAGGGTTTTTTTAATTTCTTAAATGCTGTGGTTCAACTTCAAGGCTTGGGTAAGGTATATTCAGTAACTTGTTTTTTTTTTCTATTATTTTGTTTTATATGAATACCGCAGAAGAGTCCTCAACTGCTACCGTCTGGAGCCAGTGAGACTACGGTATCCCCAATTGGAGTATGTTGTGAGGCTGTAGGTAATGGGGAGGGGAAGTTGATGGGGAAGAGGATGGTGGGAAGTACTTGGCTATTCAGATCTGGTCACCAAACACGGCTAAAGCCATTTCAAGCAACTTTTCAATTCTAAATGCTTACACCAGGGCGATACTGAGAGTATCTTCCACCTTGGATTTTTTAATACTAGTCAGTTCTTTTTCTGATAATTGCGCTGAGATTTTCTGAACTTGTGTAGTTATTAACCACTCCGACCCGTAAGCGTGTTTACATGACAATATAACAATAGCAGTCAAGTACAATAAGCGTGTTTTCACGCTAACGCGTGTGTTCCCACAGAAGTCGTTATAACTCTGTTATAGTTCTAGTGACAACACTAAAACAAAAGTAAAAGATCCGTAATGAATTAAGCTTCACATTTCATTTCAAGTACATAAAAAAGACTTATTTTGTAGAAACAGTTTTCACCCGCCAAATCGCCTACACGCCGTTAGACATTGTTAATTTTTAATTAAATATTATTGTATGAAATGGTGAAAAAATTGTTTATTATACATTTATACAATAGAGTAGGTGTTTTTTTTTACATAATCCGTGATTTTAGTATTGTGTACATTCTAAATTTTAATATATACAAATGTTAATATTTATTTGTAATAGTACAATTTGAAAGCTTATTTCATAACCATTCAAAAACAGTTTTTAGTATTCGGCTACGTTCAGAAAAAACTTGCACATACGCGATAGATCGGAATGGTTAACTTCACAGTTAAAAATATTCAGAGCTTCTTTCTCCAAATGTATGTACTTTGAAGTTAGCTCGTCTATTTGCTTTGTTCTGGTTTTATGATTTTTTTTATTCCAAATGGTTGTTCAGACTATAAAAACGTTTGGGCAACACATTGAGTGAAAGAGCCTGATTTTTAATATGCATTTCTTTGCAGGAGCTGACTGAAAAGAATAGCGTCATGTATAATTTATGGAAATGGTTCCTGAGTCATCCGTCCAAAATCTGCAACATCAGGGAAGATTACAACCGCCGAGAGCATCGGCCCACTAAACCATTCAAGTCTTGAAGTCTTCAAGTCTTTCTAACACACTTCAGGCAGCCGAAAACGAGGAACTAGTTCAAGAAAATGGAATTGGTTTTACCCAAATATCTTTTAAAAAAATACATACGAGTGCATGTGAATGATTTTTTTATATAGTGCTCTCCATACCCCATTTTTTTAACATTAGCTCCACACTAGCCCTGTGGAAAATAATTTCCCTCATGGCCTGTGTCATCTCATGCTGTGTGGAGGGTTTTTTTTAAGGAAAGAAAGAAGAGGAAGTTCTGCAAAGAAAATAGGTATGAGGGGTGGATAGGAATCTGGGGGTCAGTGTGTCCAGGAGTGACGGACGTATGAATCCACCCCTCCCACTGCAGTTCAAGGTGATAGGTCGAGAGAGTCCGGCTGGAGAGGTCTAGATTATGTCTGCCTCAAGCGGTCTCTCCCAATCCGGCCCGCCACGCAGTAGGTGAGCAAACGCATTCGCCACCAAGACCTATACAAACCTCACTCCAAGAACCCGGGCACCCCTGTTAAATCACCAAACATTTGACTAAGTTAAAATTAAATCATTGTGTTTTAAATTAATTATTATGAAAATAAAACCATAGCTTTTTACAAAATGTTTTTCTATTTTATTTACATTAAAAGCATACACTTAATTAATAATAAATCGTGATAAGATTATTAAATTACAAAATAGATTTGCAAAAACCATTTTGTTATAACTATTTTTAGGCTAAGATTTTCTTTCCAAACATAATAGAGGGCGCCTGGAATCTAATGCAAACTATTTATATTTTCCTCTATAAATTAAGGATGTTAGATTTATAGAGGAAACTTTGACAAACAAAATAAGGGAGCCTGCTCTATTCCTACGCATCAAAACCGTAGTTTTAACATTAATTTCTCCATTTTTCCAAAAAAAAAAAATTCATTTGAATGAGAATTGGACATTGTTCCGTTCCTTCTCACCTGTTCATAATTTACATGCTTGACTCCTTAAAATAAAAATTCTGTGGTCTAGATGTGGGAACTTTAGATCACATATTCTTTTTGTCCCTCTATAAACAAATATGTATCTTCTTTTCTATCAAGCTTTATCTAAAATTGCCTCCCCTCCATTCAACATCCTGTCTTCTAAGTCTGAACTCGACTCCAACCTCGAGGCCAAGAAAGCCAGAAACATTTGAAAATAAAAACAAGGATATGCAAACAAAGTATTTAATACTATCCCGATCATGTAAATAAAAAAAAAATAATAGAATTTATTTTTCATGCTTTCTTTTCAAATTGCCTAAATTCAATATCCTTCCCACTCCATCATTCAAATTGTGGTGGAATTTTGACTTCCAACACCCCCCCCCCCCTCCCCTCTGGTTCGACGATCACAGTAATCACACAAAAAGTTCACCTGAACTGTTTTGTCTGTAAATTGACCTTCATTATTTCCCGATCCCAAACCCCTCCCCTTTCTGGTACTACTTAAATATGAACAATGCCCAAGATGCCGACTATGAAATATGTATAACTAGCTGGATTACCCGGCTTTGCTCAGGACAACATTCGAGAGTGTTCTGGAATGTTCCACAAAGATGTCCCCGATTCCCGAACATTCCACGACATACTTCGTCACTCCTTTCAGAACTTTCTAGAGCTCTATGGAACCTTCCTGAACTTTCCGGAAGACTGTTCTAGAAATTTAAAGAGGGCGAAACTTCTAGCCCTTATATCTTCAAAAGTATGCCCTTTAAGTAAAAACGGGAACCGTCATACTGGAGGGGGGATAGAGATCTACCACATCATATAACTCCCTTCATCGTACCGGGACTCGTTTCTGAGTTTTTGCGAGCCTTTAGGTGTTTTTTTTAGGTGTTTTCCACGGAGATATGCAAGTATTCGATATCCGACTCTTCAAGTATCTTGGCGACTATCGAAGGTTCAAGCTCGTCAGCGATGCCGGTCTCCCGCAACTAACCGGGAGATATTGTCTAAATATGGCGACACTTGTGTTAGACACGTTGTAACGATACAATACTGTAACGACACATGTTCAAACATATGCGCAACAAGTTGTTTGCGACTTGATTACGCAACACAATATCGGACACTTGCGTATCTGTGTGGAAGAAGGGGGCTTAATGTAATTTATGAAATTGCGAGCATTATGTCTAATGTCTTTTTCTTAATAAAAAAAAAGCATTTATCTTAAGCTCTAATTATTTTTTTGCTAAACTTAACTCTTTGAGAACTGAATTAAAACCTACACAGGAAAAAAAAATATGTTGAGAGTTTTTTGTAATTTTTTTTGTACTAGTTAAGAAATAAATTTGATATTTTTTAAAATCAGAATTAGATCTCAAAGTGTTAGGAATGCGCTTGTTTTCTTTGCTCTTATGTTAAATACAGTTTAAACACAGGCTGTCTGTTTCAACAGTTGCTACAGCAATAGCAAGAGTAATAGAAGTTGCTACTGCTAAATATCACAAAAATTCATTTTATTTAACTGTCACTTTTAACTTTTGCTTTTCCTTTCCGAAAACCGGTGGTCACTTGTTTTGAGTCGCTATTGTGATATATTTGACAGTTCTGTTGGAGGTATGGTACGAAATTGCTTCAACATTTTGACCCCGTGTTAATAATATGGTTATTTGGGACAATCCCGAATTTTTCATTGAATTTCCGTCAAAAGAAAATTTGTGAAACATTTAGATTCAAAGAGATATTACAACTACATACTGGAAAGTAAATTATATTTTTTTCCATGAATATCATATTATCTTTTATAATAGGTCATCATTTATTTTTAATAAGTCAAGTACGCCTCATACGTCATTACATATGTCTGGCAATGTTGTAGGTAGCTTGAAAACAAGCTTATGGGTTGGAGTGGTTAAATACTCTTTTAATATTTTTATGGGAACGAAGCTGTCAGATCCTAGAACGACGCAAAGCAAAATACTTCCGGATATTTTGACAGTTCTGGTTTTCAAATTTAATATACAGTGTGGCCGCACCAAAAAATACTGCGGTGTGTTTTTACATACAATTTTGAGGAATGTTCTGCTTTTTACACTGGCCACATTAACAATAATTACTTTAGCAAAAGTACACTTGAAATAGCGCGCCGTTCTATTTAACATCCTTGTTACTTTAACTGACAATTAAAATTTTAATTTAGCTCACGATTTAGCTTTCTGTTGAAACAGGCGGCCCTAAGTAATTATTCTAAATAATGGAAGATACAAGAATGACTCTTTTTGTACACATAGAAATTTAATTTTAATTTATTGGAACAGAGATGCTCTAACTTTTACTGAAGATCTTGTTATAGGAGGCAAGCGATTGACCTTATAAATATATATATTTTCTTAAATTTCAACAAAGATATTATACAATTTTATTGGAATAACTTTATTCGAGTTGGTTAAGGTGCTGTGCCGGCAAGATAAGAAATCCTGGATTTGATCCCCAGCCGCCTCCCAAATTATTTGCGATGAATCGAAAGAAACAAACTAATTACCTCGCAGTTTGAGCATCCTTGTATTAGAACATAGTTTAGACACAAAAAGCATATTATCCCAAATTACATTGATTAATTTTTTTATGGCACTCGCATAGAATAATGTTTATTAGAACATTGGGAAAAAATACTTATTTATATGTTTTGCAACTTTAAAAATAATTATTTATATTATTATTCTAAAATAAAATTAATTAAAATATGCTAAACATACCCTCTCCAATATTATAAAATAATAACAATTAATTATTTGAAAATATGTAGGTAGGTACATATTTTTATACAGGATACATATATGTATAAACAATATTTAAAAACAATATTGTTTATTAACCCCCCAGGTTAATTTTTTCATTTTTGGGAACATCTCATATAAATCATTGTGTCTCCCTTGCTATCATAGAGAGAAATATGACCTATACGGTAGAGAAAAAAGCACGATTTTTATTCAAATCTAAAAGTAACAACAAAAAAATTAAAATGTACACCTTTATAAAACCAAAGTTTTACGCACAATTTGAAAAAAAAATTATAAACTTTGAGAATTTAAAAAAAATTATATTTACATGAAATGACAAAAAGTGAGGTGATGATCACGTTTATAATACATTTGTATAATAAGATATTGTTTTTTTTTCGTGGTAAGTAATTTTAGTTGAAAAAATCGTAAGATGAGCCATTTTTAAAACTTTTTTATGTTTGCATTTAAAAAAATTGTATGTTTATTTCGAATTATAAAAAGTTTTTCATCACAAAAACCGTTTTAGTTTTCGGATACCCAGGGCTGGGCAGTATTTTAATTACTTGTAATTGAAATACGTATTTGAAATACAAATACGTATTTTGTATTTGTATTTCAATTACTTCCTAAAAATGTATTTTGTAATTGGTATTTCAATTACCCGATGCTGATGTATTTTGTAATTTGTATTTCAAATACTTTTTTAAATTATGGCTTCAAAATACATTTTCAAATACATTTAGCGATCTAATAATGATAATGAAAAATAAACTGACTTAGATAATACACAGACTAAAAACGTTAGAATCCAGCGCAATATATTAGAGTATGTTGGCAACACTATTTGTATCGTATTATATTATTAGTGTCTGACCGAAACAGGACTTTCTACAGAAACCAAAACTGAATCTTCGGTATCTGTCTCAGTTTTGGCCGAAACCGATTCTTTTTTAGCTATTGTATACTGAAGTTTGGCTTATTTTTACACTTATACAGACAATTAACACGTGTTAAATGAAATAAAAATCAATTATTGAAGTACATGTAAAAAAATTATTATTTATTTTTTTAATATCACCGCTATAAAACAAACAAAAATTAACAAAACATGTTAACTACTTCTTGGAACAAAAAATTGACAATAATCAACTCTCACATTATAAAGGAAGGACCTCAATAATTGAATATTTTAATTGCGTTTACAATCACAATATTCTTAATGAACATGTTAAATGAAATAAAGAAAACAAAAATTGAAGAATGTGAAAAAATAATTATTTATTATTTTTTTTATATTAGTTCCACATAGGAAGCCCTGAGGAAAATAGTTTCCCTCATGGCCTATGTCATCTAAGGGGGTGCTGTGTGTAGGGTTTTTTTAAGGAAAGGAAGGAGAGGCAGTTCTGGGAAGGAAATAGGTATGAAGCATGGGTAGGAATCGGCGGGGTCAGTGTATCTAGGCATAACGGACGTATGAATCCATCTCTCCAACCGCGGTGCAAGGTGATAGGTCGAGAGATTCCGACTGGAGATGATAAAATACCTCCCTCAACCAGTCTTTCTCGATCCTGCACACCACGTAGCAGGCAGACAGACGCATTAGTCCCCAAGACCTGGACAAACTTCACCCCTTGAACCAGGGCACGCCTACAAAGACACCAAACGTTTCGAGCCACTTAAGGTGACCTATGGAAGAAGTGTTGATTATGCAATAAATGGTTCCTGGGGCGGCGGTACCCTTACCCGCCTCCCAATTTGGGCGGCGAGTATTATTACCGGTCCATTACTGTTATAAAACAAATTAAAAATTAACTAACATTTTAACTACTTATTAGAACAAAAATTTGGCGAACGAGCCACAAACTCACCCGATGTCAGCCGAACGACGCGCGATATTTCACGAACGCAGAGTTTCGGTGCGGCTGAAGGTTTCGGCAGATTTTCTGGCGAAATTTTCAACCGAAACTGATGCCGAAACTAGATTTTTTTGCCGAAACCGAACCTTCGGTCGGTCACTATATATTATACTTATCATTGCTTTGTATTGTACATTTTTGTGTCACAGTATTAGATCAACCACTATGAGAATAATTTGCTGAATACTAAATTATTTTTAAGTTATTTACAGTAGAGCGCATTTGAAGTGAAATAACACAAAACTGCGCTACGCAAATGTCTTGTTATTAAAATAATAATTATCATAACACCTGGGAAGTGCTTAGCGAAGGGGGGGCGGTCCGACGGACCCGACTGATTGTCACCCCTCAAGAGCACAATTCTCTAGCCACAAACCCCCCCCCCACCCTGGATGGATCAATTTTTGATAAAGTCAATAGGGGGGGGGGGGTGTTACCCGCCCTATCCGCCCCGGGTGCCACCCATGCTAGCTACGCCACTGCACCTTTGTCCTATACCAAAAAACTTTACAAGTGGAGCGAGGATGAGATGTGTCTTCTAAGCAATATGATTGGTCAATTTTTGCACGTCTTTGTTTCACTCTGCTCAGCTTTGCTTTTATGGAAACGCACCCTTAGATAAGTACACTTACGACAATTTATTGCAACCAAAGGTTCTACCAAAACCAAATGTATTTTGTATTTTGTAATTTGTATTTTGTATTTGAAATAAAAAAAATGGTTAAAATACTGTATTTTGTATTTTGTATTTCAAATACACCACTTCAAAGTATTTTGTATTTCGTATTTTAAATACATGCGATAAAGTATTTTGTAATTTGTATTTCAATTACAGCAAAGCATGTATTTTGCCCAGCCCTGCGGATACCTACATTCAGAAATATTCCATTTATTTGGATTTTATTGCTGTGCCTAAATACACAAATCTGACAGGAGATCACGTCCGTTATCTCGATAACAATCCCACAAAAGATATAGAATCTCTCGGCTGATCTTCTGACAGAATACGCCAGGGGCCTGAGGGATTAATAATGTTTGTACATATAACATTGCTAAAGCAACACATCAGGTAGACCTAGTTTTCAACAATACATACAATATGTACACACTTTTCACACCTACCATTGTTCTAGGTTTTGGTAAGTTTGATAAATAAAGTGTAGTGCATACGTGTTAGAATGTAAAACTTCAGTACAATTCCTGCCAAACTTACGCAGTCGATTATCGTTTTTTAAACTATGACTGGATAAGACAACGTAAAACCGATCATATATGAGTTATAACACAATGGCCTGAATTCTTAAAGGAGCTTTGCAGACTGTCTCCTTATAATAATAGTTATATTAAAAAGCTTTGGGTCAGTTTTTTCATGCTTGACGTCATCACGAATCAATGTTCAACACCATTTTTAATTAATTAGCATTTTTTCCCGTTAAGGTTAAACGTCACGTACGTTGTAATCTATGCATTCACAGATGGCACCATTGAAATTATTTTAGGTTTTAAATGCTTTTTGCACGTTACGATTTAAAATATTAAGGTAAATTAATTGTTCGCGCACATACATATTAAATTAGAATATAAATAAATAGTTTTGTCCATAAACAAACCCAAATCTTTCAAGAAAGGCTGAAAAATACAATATTGGATTGAGTCACCGATACAAAATTAAAGATTCTCATCCCGACATTGGCTTGTCTCATTTTATATTAAGTTGTTTGATTGCCATCAAGAGTAACTGTTATCAAAAATTAACTGAGCGCTGATAGGCCAAAAATGATGCTGATAATATAAAAAAAGGCTCTAAGCGTTGATTTGTGTCGATGTCAAATGTTACGGCCGGTCGGTAAAAGCAATAATTGTATATTCCATCTTCTTGCAATCATTCCATATTTGAAAGTTTATTACTGTCTGTTATGGTTTCCATCGTCATACAATCGTTCCATATTTGAACTACTTTAGTGTGTTATGGATTCCATCTTCATTCAATCATTCCATATTTGAAAGTTAACTGCTTTAGTCTGTTATGGAATCCATCTTCATTCAATTATACTTTACGAGCTGCCAAAATAACAAATTTCTCCACAGTAATTCTAGTTTTGGCCTCGGTCAATTGATTTGATGCAAGAAACTACATGTTTGATCAGTCGTTTGATGTGCGCTGGTCGCTTGCTGAGAATAAGTCCCGTTACATGGCATTATCACCAAATGGACATTTGCCACCCAGCATGGCTGGCTGGACTAGCAGATGCAGAGATGAAGGAAGTTGTCTGGATAGCTGAGGTGCTCCGACATCCATTGGAGCGGGGTATCCAGGGGAACCATAATACCGTGTGTCCGGACTCGCACTGAAAACAAAAAAATCTTTAAAATAAGAGACCTAAGCAGTGCTCCTGTAGTCAGTTGGTTGTCCGTCACGTGTAATTTATTTATTTATTCACGCCTTGAAAGCTTTTGACACAGAAGAGTCTCGATAATCCGTACCTAAGCAAATCCAAACTGCCAAACGACCCCTCTAACCTCATATCGAGGCAACTAACGCTATTTTTTCTGTGGTTACGTTGGGGCTCTTGGGCCGTGTCCACGCT
This sequence comes from Limnephilus lunatus, assembly GCA_917563855.2. Lineage (NCBI taxonomy): Eukaryota > Metazoa > Arthropoda > Insecta > Trichoptera > Limnephilidae > Limnephilus > Limnephilus lunatus. Next base: position 50,612,754 of record OU830596.1, on the reverse strand, counting down.
ACTCTATGCTGTACTTCTGTCATTATCCAAAAAGATGTTGCTGCGTAAATTGAGCGACAAAGCTTTTTCTAGATCAATAAATATAGCCAGCCGGACGAAAACAGATAATTTTACAGCATTTTACATAAACATATTAGGTAAGTTTATAGTCAACCATATAGGTAAGTTTTTAATGAACGGGAAGGACAAATTTCATACTTGTAATTCAGATAACTTTGATTTTTTGTTTATTTCACTATAAATTTTTCTGCATTATAATTGAGTCGTTTAATTTCTCTACCCGTTATATCAACTTTCATTGATTTGGAGAAAACCACAAAAAACTGTCACATCTCTAGCGTAAATAAGTAATTGCTTTTAAATTTTTTTAATAATGAAATGGAGTACTTAATATAATTTCATAGTGTTAATTTTATTACGTATGTCTAGCATAATTTAAGTAATTTCGATAAATAAAATGGACATAGCGGATTTTGATACTCACTTCGTGATTTACTCACGATATAGAGGCTTTTGAAACAAGCTGACCTGACGCGCGAGTGTCTGAACCCGCCATCTTGGCAAAATGACTGTTCGTGATTGATTGAATTCCAATATAGCGGGTTTTGATATTTTATTTATTTTTTTTTTTTTCTTGAATTATTATAGAATAATAATGATACAGGTAGTTAGAGTAGAGTACCTTCAGTTCTGCTGGGGTAGACCTGGGCCAGCATGTGCGCTAGGGTGGCCCGCGCCCCGCTGTCCGTGGTGGCTCGCACCAGGCGCTGCAGCAGACCCGGGGGCTCCTCCTGGTAGAGGCGCACGGGCACGTGGCGGAAGTACTCCTGCTCGGGCCCCGCCTCCATCAGCCTTCGGTTCACCGCCCAGAATTGATCAAACTTGTCTGAAATCAGACAAATATCAATTAAATCATTAGGAGGAAATCCATAATTGGTTTTATTTTGGTTGTTTAATATTATGTACAAACTGAAATAAATGTAAACTGTCGATTTCCTGAAAATTAATAAATAAATTACATCACAGAAGAAATTATGTTTTTATTATTGTAATATAAATAATATGACAAAATATTATATTTAAGGTCATAATTGGTCATTACATCTTATCAGAAAAGAGGAGCTCTTGTGCCTTCATAGATTTTTATTGATGATCTAAACCAGGGGTCTCCAAACTTTTCAGCCTTAGGGCCATACTGTTCCCTCCAGTAAGTTCCAAGGGCCAAAACCGTTTAATTTTCCTACCATTATCATTCATGGTTCATGGGGTGAGGTTTGTCCAGGTCTTAGCGGCGGATGCGTCTGCCCACCTGCTGCGTGGCGGGCCGGATCGAGAGAGACTGGGTGAGAAACGCCTTTTGACCTTTCCTGCCGAACTATCTCGACTCATCGCCTTGCACCGCAGTTGGAGGGATGGATTCATACGTCCGATACTCCTGGACACTAACCCCCAGATTCCTACCCACCCCTCATTTCTTTTCCTTCCCAGAACATCCTATTCTTCCCTTTCTTAAAAAAACCTTCACACAGCATCCGCTAAGATGACATAGGCCCCGAGGCAAAATATTTTCCTCGGGGCTTCCTGTGTGGAGTTGATGTAAAAAGAAAAAATACGCTTGCTAAATTCACTAGTTCAATTACTATTGTATTGTACTGTATTTTCACGACTACAATACGGCATCTAGATGGTTACACGCAGAAATAGGTAGTGAAAGTACCCTCCATCCATCGCACAGATAGTGCTAGTAGTAGGTACCTTTTCTCGAATAATCTCGTTGGTTTGATTTTATACTTGTCATCAAGTTTTACCTAGCAAGTAAATAAAACCGAGTTACTATCATTTTGTGTTTTTCCCTACTTATCACAACAACAATAAGCCGTTAGCTGTCGCGGGCCTGATTGATGACACTGGTCATAAACTGTCGCGGGCCGGATTGATGACACTAGCGGGCCGGACTTGGCCCGCGGGCCGTAGTTTGGAGACCCCTGATCTAAACCACTAAGAGAAAATCATATGATTTTTTTTTATCAAAACATACTTATTCGGGTTGTTTGTGGTGAGAAATAGTCGTACATGAAATTATTCACATTCAATGAACTTTTAATTTCCAAAATTGGAACTGATTGTGGGAACCATTACGACAAGCGAAGTACCAAAATTGTTTTATTTTATTAATTATTAATTAATAATTCTATATTTGAAATGAGTGGTACCAACTCCCGTCCCAAATTATATCTCTAATTTGTCAACAAACAAATATGTATAATTTTATTGTAAAGAAAATTGACGATGCATATTTGTTTTTAAAAGGAAATGATCCTGAGACCAATATTTTATAATCAGCTTCACAAATCTTACAATTATAATATTCTGTAATTTTTGACAGGTCTGCGCTAATTATGAATTTTTACCATTCTGCAATCCCAGCCACAGTTAATTGTGACCTTTCTTCTGCATGCTGGAGATAACCTGACCTCGGTGCTTTAGGAGGTCTGCGTTTGCGCGTCTGGATTCTATAACGGTTCATCAGAAGTTACCTTGCCATTGTAACAATAAGGAAGTTGAGTCCATTTTTTTTATTTTTTTTATCAATGTTCGCATTCAAACTTAAATACTGGTATTTTTTTTTTTTTTTTTAAAGTTCGTTTTCATAGTAAAATTAATTCTCAAAGTTTAAATTTTATTAAGCCCGCCAAAACGAGCGGATCCGAGCGGTAAGAAGCGGGGTGTGGGTGTGACGTCATTTGAACTGAGAAAACTCCGTCGCTTGGGCATTTTGTATGGAGATTTTTTAAATTCTTCAATAAGGAATTCCAGTAATTTTTTTTTATCAATGTTAACCGTCTATCAGAATTGAAGTTATTTTAAAAAAAGAAAATTGATCAAGTTTTCATGGTTAAATTAATATTTAAAGGTAGAATTTTTGTTTCTCACGCCAAAACTCTTCACAAACACGGTATTACCATCGCTGGCCGATCGCCGTTGGTTGAAGTATCACCCGCCAATTCAGGCCGCCGTGCAAAAAAGTAAAGACCGAAAGTAAGATAACGGTTTACAGCGCAGTTCACTGTGAGACTTTTCTGCGCAATCAATAAATTTAATATACTTGCACAAAACTAGTGAGGTTTACGGCGAAACATCAGATGTCAGATGAGTAGAGAATACGTAATGATTATTATTTATACTGAAAAAATGTATTATACTTATTGTAACATACAAATGAACACAATTAATAATTTGATGTATTTACTTGGAAGCTTTAACTCCACAAATTTCAGCACTTATGTGGTCAGTATTATCTATTTTAAATATAAAATCAACATGTCAGAATCAACGATTTGTAGGTAGTCGGACTGGCCTTGAATATATCCGATTTCTGACATGGTATGTGGTTTTTTAAACAGATTTTGCATTACATAAACTTTGTTTACTAAACCATTAAATATACCAAACCACCCATTACTAAACTTAAAAAGACTTTTAGGGGATAGAATGCAAAACCGTTTGGCCCATAAGTAAACGACGTTTGGCCTATACACCTCTCTCATCATACACAAACCATCTCTCGTGTAATAGAAAGAGATGCACCGTAGACATTTCGGTGATCCGCTCTTTATACAAACTGAGGTTCCAATGACGTCAGAATTCTTTCGACCATTCATGAAGCGTTTTTAGTTCGTAGCTTTTTGATGGATTTTTGAGAAGGTTTAATTAATTCTAAGAATAACAATATAGAAATATATTTATATATTTAGAATCGATATTTTTTGATCTACATGAACATATTTTTTAAAAGTCAAAATATTTTTCACTCAACTTCCTTATTCAGGTACCAATGCAGAAATAAACTCAGTAATGAACCAACTGCACAGTGCAGGGAATAAATATTACATGAACACCAACGTTACCTACTGAATGTCTATCAGCCTATAAAAACATTGTTATTTAATCTGTACGTCTATCTTGATAGCTTTGAAATGTTTATAAATAATCAATATGTATCGAAATTTATATGAATGTGCATCCTAGATTTTACTCTGTTTGTTGTTTTTAAGTTAAATTTTTTATAATTATTATAAGCAATAATTATCAGCCTGAAACACTCATCTACATTGAAAAAATCTTCCGAGAAAAGATACATGCCGCCAACGGGACTTGAATCCGTGTCCTTCTGATTGCCGGTCAGGTGCTCTACCACTGAGCCTTGTCGGCTTATCTAATACCCGCCAAATAATTCATTATATATTAGTGTTTCATTCAACAATTACTGCCTATTACATTTTTCCACCTGAAAACAAACCACTTTATTTTTGTAAGAGAGGCATTGTTAGTGCTAAATTTCTCGCTAGGTGGCGTCGAGACAAATTATGTCTACATATTTTGGTGAAATACTTTAACTTGTCAAATATTAATTATTGCTTATAATAATTGTTACCCTTTGTGCTATGCATAAAAAACTTGTCTTAAAAAACATTAATTTATCAATTAAAAATAATAATTACAATTTTTATACTTGGTACATATTTAATTGTTATATCTCTTTAATTCTTTGATTATAATATCAAATGTATTTTTAATTTTATCATATGTAAAAGCCCTAATTGGCCGTTTACAAATAAATAAATAAATATTTACCATTCTGCAATCCCAGCCACAGTTGATTGTGATCTTTCTTCTGCATGCTGGAGATAACCTGACCTCGGTGCTTCAGGACGTCGGCCTCCTTGATGCTGGACATGAAATGGGACTCCACCACGTCTCTGTAATAAACAAATAAGCAAACATTCAGTTCAAATTATCATTCTCTTAAACCAAGTATAAGTTTTGATCTGAAAAATGACCCCGTTTACGTGAATTTTGGTTTCCGAAAACATTTATCAAAAAGAAAGGTCACACAAAGTAATGCTTTAACCTTTTGTTGGTCTATTTATTATTATATTTTATGTGAAAAAAGTGTTTGGCAGAAGAAGCAGAGAAAGGTCACCTATGCTCTGGAGTGACCAAGTATAACTGGCATCTGTTGGTGTCCTTGGCTCTCCACGAGAACTGGAGCAGCCTTGTCCACCATGGAAACTGGAGTAGGGGTCACATTCTAAAGTATTTTGTCATTTGGTTATTCTTATTTTTATGAATAAGATTTATCACATTATATAACTGTCTCTTTTTTATTGGAATCCAATTTAACTCTTCTCTTATTTGATTAATTGATGAAGCACATCATATGCTCCTCGATAAGTAGAGTATTTACTTGTTTGGACAGCGGATGATGGCTTCTTCCGGGAACTTGTCAAAGTGCACGGTGATGGTCCACGGCAGCTGCATATCTCCCTGCGTGTGCAGATCATACAGCACCCCGATGGGGTAGTGCCACTTCAGCGGCTGTCCGTTGAAGTCCAGCCACATCTCGTTGTCTGACTTCTCCTGGGATATGAACCGCATGAAGTGCTTCTTGATCTGAAATGCACAAGGAAATTCTCATTAATCTTATCAGTAAATAGCTAAAGTCCCCGGCGATGCCCGGGCTTTACACCGAGTTTTCGAAATCAAATGTAGACAGTGACCTTCCTCTTGTTTTGAAGGTCACATGTGCAAAATTTCATCAACCTCGGCATAAAACTGTAGATTTGCATACAAATCAAATCCACACCGCCTACTTGCCAGCCCGCTCGTCCAGCACATACAGACATTCTCCTTTATATATTACTAGCTGACCCGACGAACTTCGTACCGCCTCAGAATAAATAACTGTTGTGTTTGCTGTGAATAAATTCAGTTTTTTTATTAAGTTAAAAATTACACAATGAAGCAATTATCGATGCGCAACTGTTCGTGTTTAGTATTTGTCAGTATCAGAGATGGCGTTGTGTACGGATTTATATATTTTTTGTGATTTTCTTTCTTTTCCACTTATGGGAATTGCATTTCATTTTCTTTTAAGATTTATAATAATTATTGTATTTTACCTTTGGAGAGGGGTGCAGACATACGTTCACCCTTTGTCTCATTTTCGACTGTTGACATTTAGTGTATAAGAAAGAGGGGCAGCATTTGACGTTTTTGAATTTTTGGAATTCATTCACTATTCAATATTAAATTTATCACAATATTGCTGCAGATCTTTCAAAAGATGAGAATTCGTTCCGTACAAAATGTATGAGGAAAAGAATTTTCTTCATAATTATTTTTTTTGTGCATTTTTCGGATGTTTTAATAGCTATTCTGCTATTCGGAGCGGAGACAAATCCAAAAAATCGAAGATCATAAAAATCGGTCCAGCCGTTCTTGAGTTATAAATGGTGTAACTAACCCGACTTTGTTTTATGCACATACTAGCTGACCCGGCGAACTTCGTACCACCTCAGAATCAATAACTGTTGGGATAACTTATTAGCTGAATTAATATTTTTTTTTTTTAAAGTTAAAATGAATACTCAAAATGAATTAAGAAATGTAATTCACGTGACAGCAAGGCATTTGCTTTATTAAAGCGAATCGAAATGATTCACGTGGCATTATTGTACTACTTTCTGTTAAACTATTTGCTGGATGGGTTGCACTTGGGTCGATTCCCTTCATTGAAGCACCTTGTGATCTACGACATTTTTCGTTTTGTTGTCAGGTGCGAGAACGAACAAAGCTGATAGTTGGCCGATACGTGAACATGCTATGTATAATTGACCGTGAGAGAAACATACATTTTCTAGATTCAGGCCACAAAAATTCAAGGACAGGCTTTGTGATTTGTTGATCGTAATGGCGAATGCAAGACGAATAGGAAATTGTATTCGTTTGAACTCGAATAGAATATCGGTTGGGATCATCGGAATTCTCGGAATGAGAACTTCCTTATCTTTGAACTTTCCCTTGATTATCGTCGCGTGAGTAATGTTGCATATCGGTTTATTACCCATGAGTAATGTTGCATATCGGTTTTTCGGTAGTTTGAAGGTTTAACGGCAATTTCAATGCTGAATGAGCCGTTCGACATCCTTCTAGCAACGTGGCCACTATTCCTGAAAAAGCAAGTACTACAGCAATTTCGGATCTCAAATCAATGACATGAGGAATGTCTTCCCAGTTCCACCGGGCGCATCGAGGAAAATAAGCCACCACTACCATCATCAATTGCCTTCATTAACGTATCTTGTACTTCTTTCTGTTGGGGGGTTCAACAGTGGTACATTCGTTCGAAATGATTGGTTCAATGCACCTTGATCACATTCACGTTCACGTTCCAATTCTTGATTGAAAGCGTCGTTCATTCCACAATCTGGCGTTGGTATTCCCAACTTGACTAACAAACTACCGCACATGAGGTAATACATGTCTTCGATCAAAAACAAAGCCTAATTATGAATATCCTCATTCACCTCGAGATCAGAATTCCCTGAACTAACACGAATTCGATGTAAAATGTCTTCTGACATATCATCCTTGTACTTGTTCCACAGTTCACGTGAATTCGATGGGAAGCATGTCGAAATAATGATAGCAAATAATGTACGTATCAGATTTGGAGATGCAGAATGATGGTGTGCGGTGAGGACGTGCCGATCACTTATGTTTGTCCGGGAAGCAGTAGTTGAACAATTTCTATCTATAAAGGTGAAAAGATCTGGACGTAATATTTTTCCTAGAGTTGTGCAGACATACGTTCACCGTTTTTTCTCATTTTCGGCTATTGATACTTAGTGTGTAAGAAAGAGGGGCAGCATTACACGATTAAGAACAAATGCAAAACAATTAGCGCATTGACATTTGACGTTTTTGAATTTTTGGAATTCACGCACAGTTCAATATTATAGGTACTTATCACATAATGCCTGCAGTCTTTCAAATATGAGAATTTGTTCCATACGAAATGTATGGGGAAAAGAATTTTGTTAAGAACTATATTTTTCGTTAATTTTTGTGATGTTTTAATAGTTATTATCCTATCCGGGTTGGAGACAAATCCAACAAATCAAAGATCATCAAAATCGGCCCGGCCGTTCTCGAGTTATAAATAGTGTAACTAACCCGACTTTGTTTTATATGTTAAGATTAAGATTTATTTCAACCAATTTACACAAAACCTTGACAAATTATATACCTAAACCTTCCTCATGAATCACTCTATCTATTGGTGAAATCACATGAAAATCCGTTCTGTAGTTTTTGAGTTTATCGCAAACAGACAGACTTTATTTTATAATATGTAGAGATATACAGAAAATAGAGACATGCGTAATACGCAGATAAAAAAGACACTTCATAGTAGTTCCATAATAATGAGAAGTGTTTCAATTTCTGCTAATGGAAAATAATGCATTTTAATAGTTTCTTTTTTCTTTTGCTGCCCTGAGGAAAATAATTCCCCTCTGGGCCTATGTCATCATTGGGGGTGCTGTGTGGAGGGTCTTTTTGGGGAAAGGAAGGAGAGGACGTTCTGAGAAGGAAAAAGGTATGAGGGGTGGGTAGGAATCTGGAGGTCATTGTGTCCAGGAGTTACCGAAGTATGAATCCATCCCTCCCACTGTGGTGCAAGGCGATGGGTCGAGAGAATCCGATCGGAGAGGTAAAATGTCTCCATCAACCAGTCTCTCTTGATCCGGCCCGCCAAGCAGGAGGGCAGACTCATCCGCCACTAGGCTCTGGACAAACCTCACCTCATGAACCCGGGCTCCAAACGTAGCAAACCACTTTGGTGACCCTGGTGTTGATTATCCGATAAATGGTTCCCAGGTCGGCGGTACCCAGACCCGCCCCCCAAATCGATGTCTTCCTCAGGCATCCCTGACTTCTTCTACCATTCACATTTGCGTCATAAATTCTCCTTACACTCTATTCTTAGTTCAATCGCTCTATATACCCAAACCATCCGAGCGTCCCTTTCTTAATCTTACGCTTACATCAGCATTGCATTCTTTGCGGATCTCCACATTTCTCACACAATCTTACAAGGTTTTACCACACATACGACTCAGAGATCTGATTTCTACAGCATTCAGTCTACTTTCATCCTTCATCTGCCAGTTCCATGCCTCACTGCCAATCAGGGTAGGTGCCAGCACTCCATTATGGGCGGCTAGCTTCACTTCCTTGGATAGTTTTTTATTGGCGTCAACGGCGTTCAGTCCTTCATTGGAGTTACCTGCATTTACCCTCCTTTAAATATCTCCATCAGCCTTCCCATCTCTCATAAACATACTTCCCAAACACACACTCATCCACCTGCTCCAATTATTCATCATTCATAACTATATTGCACACTGCTTTCGTAATCTCTCTTTCAAACACCATGACCTTAGACTTACTTACATTCATCATTAACTCATAACTCACTCAGAGACTGTAGATCTTCCATAGTGTTAGAAATCAGCACCGCATCATTACCATTCAACAGGCAACATATTTAGATAAATAAATAATTCGTTAAGACGGTAGAATGTACAACCTTTTCAGTGACTATAGGGAAGTAGCTCAGTCTAGGCACCATCAGGTAGAATGGATCTGGTTGCTGGAGTTCGAAGACTTCGTCCTCTTCCAGTTTAAAACACACGGGGAGCTTCCCCTCCCATATTTCTCGTAAAACCTCCCGGTCGTTCGCCATTGCCACAGTTTACACGACGCCGTCTTATAAGTAATATATTACTAACTAGCCACCGCCAGGCACCATACACATTACACGCGAGACGCGCTGATTAATATTTCAGATTTTGTTTGGTCTCAGTCATAGTCTCAGTAATAACGTCACACTGACAGTACTTATTGACAGCTGACCTTAGTTTAAATCTGTGTTGCCATTCGAAAAAATATTGTATGCAATGTTTTTCCCGATTTTTGAGCTAGGTGCCGAATTTGAAAGATTGTCCCATGTCCTATAAGCGGCGATTACACGTTCGCTTCGGAGCGACGGCACAGCGCGCCACTTCAGGCCGCCGCGTAGAAAAGTAAAGTCCGAAAGTATGGTAACGGTTTACAGCTCAGTTCATTGCAGGGGGGTTTAACTCCGATCCTAATTTCATCGGGGGGTATAACTCCGATTCAAATTTCATATGGTTCATTCATCATGTTGAGTTTTCGGTGCGTGGCACCGTCGCTCCGAAGTGTATTTAGTAATTGCTGCAAGAACGACGTTTATCAACAACTGTTACTTTTTGAAGATTTCAAATATAAACCAGTTCGCTGATATCGTTGCCCTAGAGTACGAGAAAACTGCTTTCACAGCAGCGTTGCCAACTCTACGCCTTTTTACGTAGATCTACGTATTTTGTATTTTAGGTCTTTCCTGAACACCTACTAACTTCAGTCCAGAATCTACGTATTTTCTGTCAAATTATACAAATTTGCAAAATAACATAACTCATTAGGCTGAAGAAGCATATTTTCCGTCACTTTACAGTTGCGTCCCCGTCTGCGGGGCAAATTATGTGGCGCGGACTCCAACAAACGTTCCGTTTCATACTAGAGTCCGCGCCGGGGTTGGGATGTCTAGGGAAATTTCCCTAGATCTAGGGGAGAAAAATATTTTTTAGGGAAAAGAGAAATCAGCACAAATCTAGGAAATTACGAACTATTACCATTTTTTTATTATCGGAGTTGTAATCTTCTACTTCCCGGTAAAATACACAATTTCAGACGAAGGCATCGCTAAATTATGTATTGTTAGTATTTGACCTCTGTTTACTCCATACACATGTTTTTTTCCTAAGTATTGCCTATACCCCACATTTGCATTATTACCAAAAACTATATTTCGTTTCAATTTAAACCTTAGGTTCTCAACGTGGGCAATAACGCCCCCTTGTGGACGTTTGAGACTTTCAAGGGGGCAATAGAAGAACCAAAGAGGGGGCGTTGAGGTGGCACAGAGAGGGCGAGGACAGGTAAAAAAATATGATATAAAAAGGACAAAAAAGCACGCTCATAATGTACTAATAAAGCAAAGTAAACTTTAATATTGGTTAATTTTTGTTACTGTATGTATTTCAATCATTTTTATCACGTGTGCAAAAATTCACATGTTTGGGAAGTGGAAAAAAAATTGAATACATTACCCCCCCCCTCATAAGAAAAAAGGCAAGGTTGAGAACCTATGATAAATCATAAAAAAAAATAATTAAAATTGGCAAAAAATGCATTAAAAATTCAACACTTACACTTCAACTTAATTACTACGAGAAACAACTAATTACGTTCACCTACCCTAACTTCTTCGTTTCACTCAGAAAAAAAGTAAATAGATCTACGAACTTTTCATAATCCAAATTATACTGGTTCTACCATGGAAAATATACACTCTTAGGGTTCTACGTAATTTTCTAGTCTTGTAAAATACGGGTTGGCAACACTATTTCAAAGTTCGGTCAAACTTCAATTCCCTTTTTCTCATGCTCTTTGCCACTGAAACACTTGAAATTTTCGATTCGACCTAAAAATTATAGTCTTCATAGATTTCATAATCAATCAAAGTTTGCAAAAAGTAGCATTTGTGGAAAAAACCTTTTTTATGGGCGTAACGTTAGGCTTGGGTTTGAACTATAAAAGTAGTTTTTTCAGGCCCTGTGCCGCCGAACCATCTGAAATTTTGGATTCGACCCAAAAACTATGGTCTTTAAAGAAATCAATCAAAGAATCCGCAAAAAGTAGCATTTGTATATAGTAGCATAGAGCTCGAGAAAATGGATTTCAACGTTCGACCCCAAGCCTTACATTCAAGTTTTTCAATTAATGTCAGTTTTTGGAGATTTTGTCTATTCCTTTTCAGAACATACTTTTGTATGAGAAACCAAAATATTAGCCAGTTCGCTGTCACAGGTCACGAAAAAATATCAGCCAGTTCGCTGTCATAGAGCATGAAAACATCAAGCCAGTTCGCTGTCATAGGGCACGAAAAAATATCAGCCGGTTCACTGTCATAGGGCATGAAAAAATCAGCCAGTTCGCTGTCATAGGGCATGAAAATATCAGCCAGTTCGCTATTGTTGGGCACGAAAAAATATCAGCCAGTTCGCTGTCATAAGGCACGAAAAAACAGCTCTCAAAGTTTGACTCCAAGTCTTACCCATAACGAAGATCATTTTTTCACAAATTTAATTTTTTGGAGAATTTGTCTATTATTTCTCTTCAGATCATACTTTTGAGTGAGAAACCAAAATATCAGCCAGTTCGCTGCCATAGTTGCCAATGGCTGAAGTTGGCATTCTCTCCAACAGTTTTATTTTTTAACAGTCTACAATCGAAAATAATAGCAGTAGTTACGTTATTTCTAACAGTTATATTTAACATAAGGTCAACGAGAGCGGCCGCTGCATTATTTTCAACAGTTGTTGACAATCGCCAACATGGTAACGGCAGTGGAGTTATTTTCCTCAGTTATAATTTACAATTGACAATCTCCAACGATAGCGGCCATTGCGTTATTTCCAACAGTTGACAATAGCCAACAGTAACAGAAGTGGCATTTTTTGCAACAGTTTTATTTAACAATTGACAATCACTAACGATAGGTTATTTCCAACAGTTGACAATCGCCAATGGAAACGGCAGTGGCGTTATTTGTAACAATTTTATTCAACAGTTGACAATTCGCCGACGATAGTGATGGCATTATTTCCAACAGTTACATTTAATAGTTGACAATTGCTGAATATAATGGCATAATTAAATAAAAGTCATTTTAAAATTAAGAGTACTTTATTTTAATTTTCATATTACTCATCCATATTATAATAAACAATAATTCATTTAAAAACTGTTTCTATTTTAACTATACGAATTAATAAACATAATACTTACTGTTAAAAGGAAATATTCTTAAGTTACACGTAAACTAGAGCCTAAATTAATTACAAACTAAAAAAGGCATTCAACATAAAATAATATAGGTTGAGCTATGTTACAACATCCAAAAGTGACAAAAATCCAACTAAAACATACTCGTACTTAGTTGCAGAAAAACTACACAACATTTTGAAAATTTTGATTTCAAATTTCTTAATCTTATTTTAAAAATGCAAGATCATAAAGTCATTATACGCTTAAATAACAACAATGTTTTTTCTTCACACTTAGCAGCAAATGAAAAGTGAAAATTTTGAGATTTTTTTACAAATATTTTGTAAGTTACGTTATAAAAGTTATCATATTAGCTGCGTAATATTTTGATTTTACATTTAAATTTCTTAATTTTTAAGCGACAAGATGTTCAAAGATTAAGCAATCATATAAGAAGCAATTTTTAAATCAGATCAAAGGCAAATAATGATTAAATTAATAAATAAAATCATTAAAATAAAATAAACACTTCAAAAAAAAAAAATCAGTTAAGCGCACATAAGCAATGATAAAAATTTAAAAAATTAACTGCACACTAATGTTTTATATAAAAGTAAAAAAATAAACTACATTTGTGAAAAATACAATTTATTTCAAAACTATTTTGACAAACTAATAAATAGTTTTGAGGCGTAATATTTTTAGCATTTATTACAGCAAGTCCCCAACTTACAACCGTTATTATTTAATACTACCGTGATAAATCACAGGATATAAAATATTGAATTTTTAAATGTATTTAAAAAAAATTAAAATTCATCGATTCGAGCGATAGATACCCAAATTTGGGTAGCTGTAAGCAGGTGATTTTTACAAAATAAAATTTCTTCGTATAGAATATTCTAGATTATTATTTTTTTTACATTAACCCCCACACAGAGAAAGCTGTGTGGAGGATCTATTTAAAGAAGGGAAGGAGAGGAAGTTGTGGATACGAAAAAGGCAAATCTAGGAGTCAGTGTGTCCAGGAGTGAAGGACGTATGAATCCATCCCTCCCACTGCCGTGCAAGACGATGGGTCAATCGATCAGCTGGAGAGGTCAGAGTCTTCCTAAACCGAGACCTGAGCACACTTCACCCGATGAATCTGGGCAACCCTGGTCACCAAATGTAGTGTACCACTTAGGGGAATCTATGACAGCGGATAAATGGTTTTCGTGGCGGTGGTACCCATAGCCACCTCCCAAATTGTAAATTTTGAAGTCTGCTGCATTTTAAATTAATATTTTCTAAAAATTTTACATTTTTTTATATTAAAGATTGCATTTTATGACCAAAAACATTTTCAGTAGACCATAGAAAATGTACAGAAATAGTAATATTCAATATTGCTTCAAATAATTTAAGACAATTTCATTAACAGCATACAGAATACACGCTTTTATAATTTTTTATTTTTTTTACAAAACCTTAAAATATGGGATAAACAGCGAAATATAAGTGGATTATTTGGGTTTAAAATATAGTTAGCAGTTTATATGCAATGTGCGCGGCATAATCCAATAGTTTGCGGCTTTTTTTTTAAATACGCTATCGCTCGAGTGGTTCCTAATTTACGACAACTCAAGTTAGAATGAGAATCGGGTTGTAAGAATGAGAGAATGCTTCAAGTTATATTACTTATTGGTGATCAGTCACTTGTTTTATTACTTTCCAATTTTGCACACACCGTAGAAAAGGTCTCGAGTCAAAATAGAGAAAAGTGTCATAAGTCAAAAAAGTTAATTTTCCAGGAGAGCAAAAACAAACTAATGAATGATGAATATCAACAAAAGAGATACTAGCGACATCCTGCGGAGACAGAGTGATCTAATTTAAATACGGTTTTCATGGGGAATACATAATAACAATCACTTTACTTTTCAGAGATAAAACGTAAAATGGAAAATTTTCACTTGCAACACTTTTCTACGGGATGTGCAATTTGTCTGTTAGAAGTACCATTACAAAAGAGTGAAAGGGAAGAACTTTAAATTAAGAATAAACTAGTAATACATATATTATATTAATGCTATCACAATATACTAGTCTAGAATATATTTACAAGTGGGATATATACCAAACATTTAGAAATTTGAGTTGCCCATTAATTTAAGTTTATTTGTACCATATTTTTCGTATGGAAGATATGTTATATGTATATGCACCAAATATGAAGGTATTTTAGTATGTTTAAATTTTTAACTATCTGTCATTCTTTTGTGAGGAAATAATACATAGATGTTTTTATGATGTAAATTAAGGTCAATAGAAGGGAAATGAATTTTATAAATTTTAATCACACCATGCACAAATATTACTGGCTAGGGCCAGGTTTCTACCACACCCCATTACTGGCTGAAAAAAGAACAATGTGTAATATATTATGTTATTGAAGAGTTTTTTTTTTAAATTGGGACAGTAAGATCTGTGGGAGGTGTATGTTTGGTGCTTGGCTAAACCCATTTCAAGTAATCATTTGATTCTGAATGGTGGTATTTCTGAAAGTGTCTTCTTCTGCTCTGAATGGTTAATAGTTAAAAACATTAGGAAATATACAGCGGATGGATGAAGAAAGGAATGCAAGGGGAATATTTGTTACATAAGTAAATGAATGGAGTCGGGGATGGCTCAGAAAGACATGGCATTATCAAGTGAGATACATACATTCTTGAAAAGGTTCACAGAAGATGAGTATGTAAGATTAAGTGGGCAG
Source organism: Limnephilus lunatus (assembly GCA_917563855.2). Classification (NCBI taxonomy): domain Eukaryota; kingdom Metazoa; phylum Arthropoda; class Insecta; order Trichoptera; family Limnephilidae; genus Limnephilus; species Limnephilus lunatus. The sequence continues at coordinate 50,597,240 of OU830596.1, read as the reverse complement.
AAGCTAGTCCAGAGGTTGGGCCTACTAAGTACCCGAATAAGATGGGGAAGAGGGTGATATGAGAGTAAGTAAGATTGGAGGTGAAATCCAAGAGTGTCTCTGCCCATTCCTATAGAGAAATGTTATAAATAATTTGTTAGCCCGGTTATTTCCAAAATCAAAATGGAATACATTTTTCACAATACATAAATACACTGTTCTCTCACTAATCTGCCACCCCAAAAACTGGCTAGTATACAATTAGTGAAAAGGGCAGATTACAGTGCATACGGACAAAAAGTGTAAACATTAAAAATACATATTTTATAAAAAACAAACAAAAACCGCTTTTGATCTTTTGTAAAATTAACATTTTTTGGTTTAAAGTTAAGCTGTGAAGTTTACTCTTGTGAGAATGGTTTTGTCCTGTGCACTGCGAGAAATTTCAGACACCCGGGGTCTCACAGTACTATACAATGCTTTGGTTAGAAATAGGCTTGAGAGTGGATCGGTGGTTTTGAGCCCACACCAAGTGAAGTATTCCCACATGTTGCAGAAGGTTCAGAAGAAATTTCTGAGAATTCTCTACATGGGGGAGTATGGCTAGTACCCGTGGCTTTACCCTACCCACTTTCTCTTGGGCATGCTTGGTATGAACCATCTGCGGGTCAGAAGGGATGTGCTCATTGTAACACATTTCTTCAGACTGATTCGTGGATGGTTCGAAAAACTCAACTATCATGGAGAGCATTAGTTTCTATTTTCCCGATGGTTATCTCTGTCACCGACAGCATATACTTGAAGAACTAACTTGCCAATGGTCATGCCAGTCGAGAGAGCTGTCTTGTTGATAAATAAAATCACTTTGAATATTGATATGTTTAACATCAATGAAGCAAAATTCAAACGGCAAGGTTTGTTGCTGTCAGTCTAAATCTGTTTCTCTCATCTAAAATATTTTAAAAATTTTTTAATAGAATAAATTGAATTGATTTTGTAAATTATAGAGCTGGATGTTGTGCTTTCAACTAATAAAAACAACAGTGGATTATTATAATAGTTTTCGGATAACGAGCGGGAATAATATTAGAGTGTCAGATTACTGAGAAAGTACTGTATAATATGGATTGTGAGAAAGTATAAAAGTGGTTTACATAAATTATCAGGTTTTTGATACTTTTGCAATTTTATACATTTCATATATTTATTTTACTTAAACAACATGAATTATCCTATAATAATGATATAAAAATGAGAATGTTAACTTCTTTAAAAAATATTTCCTATTCAATATAAACATTTAGGAAGCACAGAATGTCTTTTGTTGACATTATAATTCTCTTATTACTTATTTTACGCGGAAATTGTGTTATTATTTGTTCAACTCAAAACTTTATTTTAAGTTTAGACCAAAATTAAGAAATGATCAACACCGAAATTTAAAAATGATTATTGTCACATTAAGGGTCTTATTAGCTTCACATCAACCGCTGTCTGGTTATTAATTATACACCAAATAAATAATATGCAAAATAAAGTTTAATTCCAGAAGACTTCAACCCAAAATGCACGGCATGTGATATAAATGTTGATATTTTGCAAAATTTAACACAGAAATAGCAGATTTAGCTATACAGTTGTGCCAAACATAAAATAAAAGAATAACCCTAGTAGGCATGTTTTGCGATCCAAATATAGGCCCAATTTGGGCCGTGACAGCAAAAAAAAGCAATAAACATATGTTTCTTATCGCTATAATACTGCAGCTCTTTCTTACACATTAAATAATGGTGAGACACACAAAACACGTGTGACTATTTCCTCTAAAGTACTACTTTTACCTTGCGTTTCTTTTTTTTTATTCGAATGAGGGAGATATATTATAATGATTATGTGTTTATATTATAATGTTCACTGTTTGTCTAATTTTCGACTGTTGTTATTTAGTTTGTAAGAAAGAGCTGGAGCATTATATGTTTAATAACAAAAGCAAAACCATCAGCGCATTGACATTTGACATTTTTTAATTTTTGAAATTCACTCACACTTCAATATTGTCCTTGTAACTATATTCTATACTTTCAAAATTATCGTCACGTTTAGTAGTATTGTAGTAGTCTAAGGAGACATCACGGTACGGTGTGTGAGAGAGATGCAAGAAAATGATCACTTTTTTCTTTTGGAGGAAAGAATCCTACGTACATTGTGTATCTCATCTTTGAAAGAGCTGCAGCATTATAAAGATAAGAAACATTTGTTTATTGCCGTCACGGTAACAATAAAATTATATAATATAGCATTTTTACATTTGGTTGTGGTTTTTATGGACATGATGCTAATAAGTACCAAAAAAGAAGGGATCAATTTATAATTAATTTGATCAATATGAAAAATTTATTACCAATAAAAAAAATTCACAACGCACAATTTCATATCTTAAATAAAACAACATAAAAAAATTACACTAAAAAGGTTCAATTTACAAGTTTGTTCAGATATAATAATGATAGTAGGTGATAGAAATACAAACATACATTATTTAATTAGAGTCTAATTCATTATTATAATTACTTAAAAAAATAAAATGGAATATTTTACAAAGAGAATAGAGTTGAGACCACATATCAAAAAAAAAAAAAAAACTAAGTAATAAAATCAGTGATATACAATACACAAGTCAAGTCTAGTTAGTATTAATACCAGACTTGAAGTTGATTTGAGTTAGTTTCAAGCTATTGTTGTAGAAATGCAAAGGTGTTCATAATGCGACATCGAAGCAAAAAAAACAATACATCTGTAATTGGATTCAATTACATCTGGTGGGTTCCTCTAGTGTACTTTATATCATTGAATAAAAAAATATATTATGAAATATCACTCTTTAGAATTTAAAGGCAACGCGCAGGTTGCTTGCTGTTTTGCAAAACAATTCTATTAAAACTATGTCATTTTTCAAATGTAATATTAAAGTATGTCATGTTCTAATTCCGTCATTAAGTTGTCCATCATTCTGATAATGTTGATCTTATTAAATGTCATAGTTCCGATTCCAACATCAGTGTTTAAAATTAAATCATAGTTCCGATTCCAATAATTAGAGAATTAGATTCATGCTGATGCCGAGATTACATGGAATTTTTAACACTGTTCATTTTGATGCAACATACATGAAATCTTTTTAATGTCAATTGTGATTCCAACATACAAGAAATCTTTAAAACTGTCAGTTCTGATGACAACTACACACAAGGATAAACTATCATGATTCTGATGCCAACATACACAGATAAATTGTCATAATTCTGTTGCCAACATGCATAGAATCTTTATTTTGATGCCAATATACATGGAATATTTTAAACTATAATAATTCTTTTGTCAACATACATAGAATCTTTTGTCTCATGCCAACATACATGGAATATTTTACACTGTCATAATGCTGTTTCAAACATACATAGAATCTTTATTCTGATGTCAACATACACGGATAATTCTGATGCCAACATACAAAGAATCTTTATTCTGAAGCCAACATACATGGAATCTTTAAAAGTGTCATAATTCTGATTTAGCTTCTGGTGGCGGCTAGATGTAGATGGCCTCCGTGGCCCCCTTGTTGGTCTGGTGTAGGTCTGAGGGGGACAGGGTGTGCGCGGGCTCGGACCAGTCGGAGTGTGGCGACTGCGTGAGGGGGGTCTGCGGGCTCGGGGAGCTCCAGGGCCCCGGTGACTCGGGGGACGGGGTGGGGAAAGTGTCCGACATGGGCCACGCTCCGTATAAACCTGAAAAACAAATTGCATATTAATGTTTCAACCTCTGAATTCGTAGTCGAAGATCATTAACCAACAATAGATACTCAGCAACGTTACAACAATGAGCTGTATACTTTGTCTAAGGAGCTAAACATGACAAATTTTATAGAACTGGGAAAACTTCGGTAGCTGGGTCATGTAGAGAGAATGAGCGAGCACCAAGCACCAAAATCCCGGCTGAACTCAAGACCGATAGGGCGAAGGAGGTTAGGAAGGCCAAGATTAAGATGGAGCAACAACAGCCTCAAAGACATATCTTCCTTGGAGCTTCTAAACCTGAGAGAGCTGGCACAAAACCAAGATAAATGGAGGAAGACTCTTGAGGAGGCCAAGACCCACCAGCCGAGCGATTCTATATCTTTTGTGGGATCGTTATTACATAACGGACGTGATCTCCTGTCAAATTGGTGTGATTTTTATGGCTGTTATTTGCTTTTTCACTAAATGAACAAATAATCATGCATGCTTGCAGGAATTTGTGTTTAAAACGATCTAAATTAAAATATGTGACAGTAAATATGTAAAAATCACACAAATCTGACAGGAGATAACGTCCGTTATCTAGTAACAATCCCACAAAAGACATATAATCGCTCGGCAGGGGTTGTAGAGCCAAGAGTGAATGAAGATACTTGGCAATGAGAGCCACGGAGGAACAAGCGTGAAGAATATTAATAACGTTATAAAGGACGGATGGATGAACTAACCCGACATGACACCAGTGATGGTGTAATTGTGCTGCGGAGGCTGCCCCGCCATACCCATGGGCTGCTGTGTGAACTGTGCCATGCCATTATTCTGCCCCATGCCCGAGGTGTAGTCTGCAACATTACATTATATTATTGCAACAAAATTCAATGAAACATCAGGTCTGGACCATATTTTATCAAAGGGTAAAAATATTTCCACTTTGTAACAAAATTAATAAATATGACGTATCTGAAAACTAAAAACTGTTTTTGAAAGGCGATTAAATACGCTTTGAAATTTTATAAATCAAAATAAGCATATACTTTTTGAAATATAAAAATTTTGCACGCTCACATAAAAAAATGGCTTGCCTTACATTTTATCTGACTAAAATTACTGATAACAAAAAAAAAACACATATATATTTTATTAGACAAATGTATTATAAACATTATCATTAACACCTTTTTTGTCATTCCATGTAAAAATAATTAATAAAAAATTCCCAAACTTTCATATTTTTATTTCAAATGTGATTCGAAACTTTGGTTTCATAAAGGTGTACATTTTACTTCTTTTGTGGTTAGTTTTGTATTTGAATATAAAGCGTAGTGTTTTTTTCTTTCTAACACCGTTTATAACATATTTCTCACTATGATAGTAAGGGAGATACAACGATTTCTACGTGACCTATATTATGAGTTGTTCAGAAAATCAAACAAATGGACATTAAGGGTTAAAGGGATGTACTAGCCACGGCCGAATTCGAAAACTGTCAAAATGTATTAATTATTACATCGCTAGATGTCGGTAGTAATGCCATCGCGAATTTTAAAACTTCAACATTCAACTTGTGTTATGTTATGACGAGCACAATATTTTTAAATATCGAAGTAAAAACCAAACCAATAACAAAGTATGTTTAATTTATGGAACTTATTATTTTGGTAGAATATTTAGTATGATCCTTTTTACGAATGTTTCATTATTTGCTTGTTGATGGTTTTTTCCCATAGTTCACGTCATTCGTATACACTCGCGCAGCTCCCATTATAAACTACCGACGCGACGTTTGGAATCTCGTGGTTCAATTATTGTTATTAAGTTTATTTTGTAGAACTCCATTTTAATTTCTTATTTCTTTTATATGTTCAATAATATTATTATTTAATGTATAAAAACAGTTTATTATAAACAAGTTCTGCTTCGTAATTATGTATTTCGTATTTATGCATTGTATAAATAATTTTTTTTTGAAGTAAAACTTCTTTACGCACGCTCGACACTTGGGGGTAAACTGGTGAATGCGTTACGAAAAGTGTGATGCGAACGGTAATCGATGCGAACAGTGATCGATGCGAACGGTGATTAATGTTATTAAAAAAGGAAACGAAGCATGCAAAAGAAAACGGGGCAACTTTTGCCCAGCGAAAAAAAGACGCCTGAGTGTGTACTACTGTGTGAAATGCAACAAACCAAATTGTCTGGAATGTCAACGTCTATGTCACCCCAATGTCATATGTTCTTTTATAAGATAAGTGAAATTTTATTTCAGTCGTGTGGTCTTGCACACTCGTTTTTTATTTTTTTTAAATGTTAATATTATTATTTAATGTATAAAAAAAGTTTATTATAAACAAGTTCTGTTTCGTGATTATGTATTTCGTAGTTATGTATTGAATAAAAACAGTTTATTATAAACATATTCTGCTTCGTAATTATTCTCGTGGTTCACATTTGGAGTCGATTTTATGGTGTTTTTATTTTTGAACTGCCAGGCTGCTGGTCGGCAGACCAAGGAAATCATAAATGGGATGATCTAGATTAGTTTTTTGTTAGTTTCGATCTTGTGTTCGATGTAATCGATGCAGCAGGGCATGCGAAACCGATATGAAACGGACGAGGTTCGGAAATTTACGTCGTTTTACGGACGAACGCAGCTCTTACGGCGACGGTGCGTTGGTTGTTCGAACTTCCAACTAGTATGGACTATTTTGGCAATCTTAAAATGACTATTATTATTATAAATTTGTACAAAAATATGGACACGCGACAGCAGTGAGGGGCACCGCGGCAGGTTTTGGCTTATTTAAAAAATATGGCATTCTAATTTAAAACTATAATTAAATAAAAATAATAATTCAGAAAACGGAAATTCAATTTTTTTTTTTTTAAAAGTCGTACCCAAAAAGCTGTCAGGCTGCTGGTCGGCAGACCAAGAAATTCTTAAATGAAATGATCTGGACTATAGTTATTCATTGGTTTAATTCGTGTACTCGATGACGTAAAATTTACTATTTTTTACCCCACTTTGACGCCGGCTGCCTGCGAACGTGCCAGGCTGTCGGTTGGCAGACCTGCTTTTTTCTCATTTTCTAATCGACCTTTATTATTCTCGTTGTTTTGATGTCGTAATTTTTTCGAAAAAAATCGCTGACTATTTCCGTGACAGCGCGGCTCCTGCCAAGAGGCGCACCGGCAGACCAGCTTTTTTAAGGTTTTATAAACGTCCATTATCACTACAAAGTAGTTTCATTCGTATACTCGATGACGTAGGGTTTACCTATCTTGTCTCTTTGTATATAAGGTAATGTTTGTATCTACTACCAAACACAGCGTATATAATGTACCTACGGAGAAATGTTCGATGAGTGAATGAATGCCCACGACACAAACAAATGAACTAATACTGATATTCCGAAATACGTCACGCTACATATATTATAGCTGTGTGTGTGTACGCAGCATTGAATTCTCACACATACTTGCAAAACGTGCCCGTCGCCACACGCATGGAACAATATGAACATCGCACAAACCATTTTCGGAAGTATAACGCACATGAAATGTTATATTTTAAACGATTTATACAATATGGCGGTTGAAAAAACACAATTCGACAAACTTTCACCAAAAAAGAGAATTTTCGAGTACTTTCTGTTTTTGTAGCTTACTGAGTATACTGCAGTGGTTCAAGTGAGTCGGTATTCTATGTTTAAAGCTATTAATAAAACATTTCGCCCGTATTTTCAAAATATATACGCTGTCAAACGAGGAGCGTACAGATTCCCTACCTGCCAACGGGAGATTCTAGCCCGGAATGAACAGAAGCTACGAAATGTGTTCGATTTTGGTGAAAAATGAAGTATTTATTTAATTATCAATATCCACAGATATCATAACAATAATAAGAGGCCGTACTTTTACAGATGTGTGTATTATGTATATATTTTAAATTTAAAATATTGTGTAAAATCATTATTTACGCGATAATCATAGACTAAAGTTTTAAAAGTGGGTTGAATGGTGTATCAATGTTTTTATTTTTCATGGTCAAATGCCTACATCGATTACAAAAAAAAATAAACAGATTGAAAAATTAAAGTCCATTATTTAGTAACAAAAAATATCAAGTCTGAGAATGACACACGAAAGGTAGTATTAAGCCGTTTTAGAGAGCCGTTTTTCAGCAAATTACAATTCTGCCCCTATAATATACTCTTAACTGTTCTGCAAAAGAGTGGGCAACGTTGCATTTTAGCAGACTGACACTTGAAATTCCCGTCTTGAAAAAACGACATATTATTTTTCTAATTGAATGTTACTGCATGAATTTAAAAAGAATTCTATGATAGAAATGTTTACGGATAGTGTAAGGTTGGTTAGGGTGTGTTGTTACCTCTGGTGAACTGGTAATTGGGCTGCTGCAATTGCGGGGGAGGGGCGGGCGGAAGGCGCTGTTGGGCCGCGGCCCGGAGTGCGGCCATGTGCGCCGGGCTCGTGGGCAGCGATGGCCGTGACTTGCCGGGCGACGGAGATCCTACAACACACACTAGATATTACTATTTGTTTAACCACTCCGACCCATAAGCTTGTTTTCACAATAATATAACATTACATGACGTACGAGGCGTACCTGACTTATATTTAATCATTGCAGATAATATAAACAACTCTGAAAGGAGAAATAATGTGAAACAGAAAAAATCAGAAAAAGATTCAGTTGCATCTAGAATTGAACCCAGAACCTCAGCCTTGCCGGGGCTTTGCCCTACCACTGAGCTAATCTGACCCTATTGTCTTCGGTCATATTTAACTGCATCATACTTCCACTAAGACTAGAATACCAATATTATCTTCATTTTTTTTGTGGCTGCTGTCTTTATACGTGATTCTGCCCGAATTTAATTGCAATCTAGATAGTATCTAAGATAAATAGAGCTCAACTTATGGAGTAGTAGAATAAAAAAAATATATTGTTGTTTAACCTTGCAAATGTTATCATTTTTTAATGTAAAAACAAGTCTTGAAATAAATAAATAAAAAAAAAAAAAAAAATAAAAAAAAAAATATATATAACCATCTTTTCTGTTATAACAAAAGTGTCATTCTAACTGACTAACTGACTCGCAAGGGTAATGATGAACCACCAAATAACTCTGTCTTGTCATACACTCCTTGCCTCATTCACATTCATATATTGTCTCATACATACTGTTCTATTATTCTGACTTTAGACATGGCCCAGACTCAAGTATCTGATTCACTTGATCGTGTCATGTCTTCGTCGGGCGTCCCTGTCTTCTTTTAACATTCACATTTGCTTCATAAATTCACCTAAAACTCATTTCTTCGTTCATTCGCTTTACATACCCAATCCATCTGAGCGTCCCTTTCTTAATCTTACTCATTACGCTTACATCAGCCTTGCATTCTTTGCAGATCTCCACATTTCTCAGGCATCTCATTTCAGCATTCAGTATACTTTCATCCTTCCTCTGCCAGTTCGATACCTCACTGCCATACATCAGGGTAGGTACCAGCACTCCATTGTTGATTGCTAGCTTCGCTTCTTTGGACAGTTTTATGTAAGAGCCAACCGCATTCAGTCCTCCATTTGGAGTTATCTGAATTTACCTTTACTTTAGCGATCTTTACTTTTCTGTGCAGTCTTCTGTGGTCATTTTACGACTGAGTCGTAGTTTATTCAAAGCATTCTCGAATCTGCCTGGTGCCAAAACTACAGTCACATGGTTTGTCTCCAGCTCATCAAAATGATACCCAGATTTTATGTTAGGGCAAGTCTATCAATTTGGATGTCTATGGAAGGAATAATTCTTAAACTGTACAAAAATCGGTAACGAAATATAACACATCCAAAATTTCATTTGAAATCATGTAAAACGTTCATTAGTATGAACTAATCTATTTAGATGTCATGTTCGTCAGGGTTTGGTTATATGGTGATATGACTTACCTATATACGCCTGCGGTGAGTTAGTGTGGTTTGAGTGCGTGGGCGAATGGTTGGAGTAGGGCGGGGAGAGGGTGGTGGGGGGAACCCCCCGGTCACCCCCTCCGTACACTTCCAAGCTTAGCCCGTGTAGAGATTGTCCCGTCTGAAACTGAGAGTGGTAAAATTAGAACAGAGCATCTTTACGAGAAAACAAACAAATTCAAATGGCACGATCGAAATACGTTATTCTATAATTGTGTGTTCGCATTGATACTATATCCACTGGAGCGAATACGCGAAATAAATAAATTTGCCGAGATTGCTTGAGATTTCCCAGGTCATTTTTTAAATTTTTTGCCAACATTAAAAAAATCATATCTTCGAATTTTCAAACCGAATTCAAGCAAGTAGCCAATAATGCCAAAAGATGGCGCCACTTACTTTAACAATTAGCGTGTTAGCATCACCTGGCAGGCGTAGTACTATTGGATATGTAATTTCGTGTATCTCTCCGGATATGGAGAGATTGATGATAATATGATTATTATTGTGACTGGCAGTTGTGAATAATAATATCACGCGTCTGTATATTATATAGAGTCTCAACTGCTCCCGTCTGAAGCCAGTGAGACTATGGCATCCCCAATTGGGGTATGTTGTGAGGATGAGGGTAGTGGGGAGGGGAAGGAGGTAGGGAAGAGGAAGGTGGGGAAGTACCTGGCTATTCAGATCTGGTCACCAAACACGGCTAATGCCATTTCAAGCAACGTTTCAATTCTGAATGGTGGTCTTACACCAGGGCGATACGGAGAGTATCTCCCATTCTGGAACGTGCCGCAAATATACTATATATTATTTTAAATGAATTAATTGTGAAATAACACAAATTAATCAAATAAAATTTATTTGCGCACGCCGGGTAAACTAAGAAACTGTTCTCCTATTCCAGGTATTCGATCTCGCGACCTTCGGTGTGCGAGTCAAGCTTCTTACCGCTGCGCTACGCCGGCCGTCAAACTTGGTCCTGGTGACTAGCTGCCCCTGGATTAGTTCCTGTCGGATTTATAAAATGGTCACCATCACTCAAACTGGGTGAAGCCGAACCAAAAGCCGCCCGCGGGGCCTGTTACATTTTAAATTAATTGTACAATGAGTGACATCTATAGTCTTTTTATCCAACTTAATTATCCTAATCATAGGTCGGCAATTCCGGTTCCCTACAACACAGGCAGATGCCGCTAGTAGTAATGTTTTCTTTTTAATCGAGAGATAACCACCGGAGCGACAGTGCAATTTAAAACTTTTTTCTCTGATTGCTTGAGATTTTTTGGGGACCATTTTGAATATTTTCTGCCCACATTAAAAAAAAATCGTACCTCCGAATTTTAATATGGCGACATACAAACTGATTTTAGTTCTATATACCCAATGAATTCACCAATCTTTACGATTATCACATATCCACAGGATTTATAAAATAAAAAAATCGTAAACTTCTACTTAATTACTTCAAATAAGGGAAAATTTGCCAAAATTTACAACAAAGCAATCCTAGGTACTTTAAAATATTGTGGCAAAAAGCGCTCTTGCAGAGCAGGTTTTTAACTGCTAGTTACGTATTATTGTTTTAACAGTTTTAGTGAAAATTAATGTTTCCACTTAGGATTCTGTTTACTGAATATTTGGCTGTTCTCGCTATAGAGTATAATAGTTTGGTGGTCCCTGCGTTAGGGGATTGTATTTGACTTATGTGTGGGAGATACATACCTTGATGCAATCTTCGTAGCTGGGAGGCTGCTTACTCCCTAGCATCCCCATTTGGTCAAGATGCGCCATGTTGTGCAGCTGGACCCTCGCGTTGGAGTACAGAGATGTCGCGTCGTAAGGACTCGGCAGATCCTGAACCAAACAACACAACACATTATCATAAGGAAATCACAAACACAATAAACGAGACAAGAATATAAGAGGTCTATGATAATGAAGATATGGGGTCTACAAACATGAAAATGAGGAAATTAACAAATATGAAGATATGAGGTCTATGATAATGAAGATATGAGGTCTACAAACATGAAAATGAGGAAATCAACAAACATGAACATATGAGGTCTATGATAATGAAGATATGAGGTCTACAAACATGAAAATGAGGAAATCAACAAACATGAACATATGAGGTCTATGATAATGAAGATATGAGGTCTACAAACAGGAAAATGAGGAAATTAACAAACATGAAGATATGAGGTCTACAAACATGAAAATGAGGAAATCAACAAACATGAACATATGAGGTCTATGATAATGAAGATATGAGGTCTACAAACATGAAAATGAGGAAAGTAACAAACATGAACATATGAGGTCTATGATAATGAAGATATGAGTTCTACAAACAGGAAAATGAGGAAATTAACAAACATGAAGATATGAGGTCTACAAACATGAAAATGAGGAAATCAACAAACATGAGGTCTATGATAATGAAGATATGAGGTCTACAAACATGAAAATGAGGAAAGTAACAAACACAATCAATAAATATGAAGATGAGTTCTACAAACATGAAGATGAGAAAATCGACAAACGTGAAGATAAAGGGTGTCCCAAAATTAACCCAAGATTTGAATTTGCCGTCATTTGTGGTATGTGCCATTTGTGGTATGTGCCAGCAAAATCGTGGACCTTATCCCATGTACTTTATGATTCAATAAAAAAATAACAACCTAAAGACTAAAAACTGTGTTTTCTATTAAATTCAAATCTTACATTAATTTTTGAGACACCTTTATAAGATCTACAAACATAAAGATGAAGATTTGAGGTCTACAAAAATGAAGATGAGTAAATTAACAAAAACAGTCAACAAAAAAGAAGATGAGGCTATCATTAAAATGATGAATTAATATCATTAAATGATGAATTAATATCATTAAATGATGACACAATAACCTACAGTCGACCAGGAATCCCTAGCGAAAAAAAAACCCACCCAATCTTCCCATCTCTTAGAGCAGAATTTTGATACTTCTTGATGAAATTTTGCACACTCGTTGTTGTAAAAGGGAAAATGTGTAAAGCCCTAAAGGGATTTGAGCTAGTTATAAATTGATGAAGTGTAAGTGATGAACTTACAGGTAGATTGTTGAGTGGTGATTCCACGGGACTTGACCCCATGGATTCTATGCTCTGAGGAACCTCTTGGCCCCCGCTCTTCTTGCTGTTCTTCTTTACGCTGGGTTTTCTGCAAACATTCATGATGGTTAATTTAATGGTTCCTGTACAAATTACAGTGAAACCCTCTTAAGAAGTTTCGTGGCTTAAGAAGTTTGGTTTTTTCTGTCCCTCGGCCCATAATTGTACGAATTTTTCCCACATATAAGGTTTTCCTGCAAGAAGTTTTTTTTTTTCCGGTCCTTTGAAAAACTTCTTATGAGGGTTTTACTGTACTATATTTTGTCAGACTTTTTTGTTCTGTCAAAAAATACCAAGTTACTTATACTTTTTGTCTGACAGATTACTACCGAGGTCGTCAAAATATAAGGTAAATCGATTTGACATTATTTTCCAGAACAAAACAGCATATTTTTTATTTTCTAGAAAATTTGAATTTAAGATGATTTGGTGAGTTCTGCCAGTTTATAGATAATAAATAACTTCATAATATGGCATTATTGACCAATTAAACGGCAAATTTCAAACTTTACGATTTATTGCCTGTTGCATCGAAACTGTTTTACGAATTACAGCTTCAAATGCAACAGGAAATGGACTGTAAATTAGACAATAAAACAAAATGAAAATGGTGTTTCCTGGAATTGGGTGATAATATGTGTAGGAAAAAATAATGGATTACAAGGAAGAAGGACAACCAATCACTTACCTCTGTGAAGGCGAACAACACAGTTAAAAAATATAGTTTATTTAGTTCTACCGCGGTACCTCGAGGTAAGTAATTATCGCCACAGCACAAATAAGTACAAAACTTATATTGATATTATTAGTATGCGTAGTTACCTCCTGATGGCGCTGGGGTCCATGGCTCCCTCTCCAGGGCTGTTGGGCTGCTTGGCCCCAGCTCTCGCCTTCTTGCCCTTGCCCCCCGGCTTGCCCCCCGCACCCCCGATCACCGTGGGGTGCGATATCAGCTGGTGGTGACTGGGAGATGCTGAAATCAACAAAAAACATACATATTAGAATATTTGTGGAATGGAAAGACAATGAGCTGTGACTGTGAATACGACAAGGTACGACAGACACGATCAATGCATCAACTACTTCAAGGGTGAGGTTTGTCCGGGTCTTGGCGGCGAATGCGTCTGCCCACCAGCTGCATGGCCATATCGGGAGAGAATGGTTGAGGGAGTCCCAATGACTTCTCCAGCCGTGTTCTGCACCGCAGTGGGAGGGATGGATTCATACGACTGTCACTCCTGGACACACTGACCCCCAGATTCTCACCCACCTCTATTACCCTTTTCCTTCCCAGAACTTCTTCTCTTTCCTTTGCTAGACTCTCCACACAGCATCCCCAAAGATGACATAGGCCCTGAGGGGAATTATTTTGCTCAGGACCTCCTGTATATCAATGAACAAAAAAGGATTGGCTTGTGCATTTTTCAACAGAGTTTAATTTGCTGGATTGACCAAGTTTTACGTACTAGGGTGTCCTTGGCTCTCCACACATCACAGAACCTCGAGGAGTGAAGAAGCCTTGTCCATCATGAAAATTGGAGTAGGGGTCACAATCCTCAGCAAAGAGGAACCGACTTGAGAAGAATAATGTCCAGATAACATTTTGAAAGAATTGCTGTGCATACTGCTGTCATTTTCGAATTTATATATTTGTTATTGTAAAAATATTCTATGACACAAGAGTGAATGCGAATATGAATTTAGCACGAAACTACGTAATCTGTGAATGTGGTCCTACCTTGAAGCACGTGCAAGTGATGGTGGGGTGGAGCGCGTGGTGCGTGCTCATCGAGAAGCCGCACTATGTCATCGTGCACCCTCTCTGCTGCCACGTCTCGCGGCAGTCGCTCCATGTGGTCCGTGATCTCGCGGTTAGCGTGCGCGTCCAGCAGCGCGCGGCATGCTCCGTAGCTTCCTTCGCGTGCAGCAAGGAACAATGGCGTTTCATCCTAAACACGTACATTTATATAAGTATATTGCCTCAACTATGACATACATAAGTCTAAAGTCATGGTGTTTGAAAGAGAGAGTACGAAAACAGTGTGTAATATAGTTGTGAATGATGAAAACTTGAAGCAGTTGGATGAGTTTGTATCTGGGTAGTATGTTTACGAGAGATAGGAAGGCTGATAGAGATATCGAAAGAAGGGTAAATGCAGGTAACTCCTTTAATTGAGGAAAAACTGTCAAAAGAAGCGAAGCTAGCAGTCCAGAGTGGAGTGCTGGTCTTTACCCTGATGTATGGCAGTGAGGCATGGAACTGGCAGAGGAAGGATGAAAGCAGACTGAATGCTATTGAAATGAGATCCCTGAGGCGTATGTGTGGTAAAATTATGTATGATCGTGTGAGAAATGTGGAGATCCGCAAAGAATGCAAGGTTGATGTAAGTGTAATGATAAGATTAAGAAAGGGATGCTCCGATGGTTTGGGCTAGTAGAGCGAATGAATGAGGAAAGGAGTGTAAGGAGAATATATGACGCAAATGTGAATGGTGGAAGAAGTTGGAGATACCCGAGGAAGACATGGTACAATTAAGTGAATCAGATACTTGAGATGGGCCATGCTAAGAGTCAGAATAATAGAAGAGCATGTATGAGACGATGTATGAATATGAATGAGGCAAGGAGTGTGTGCCAAGACCGAGTTGTTTGGCAGTCAGTCCTCTCTGCCTACCCCTGCAGAGAAACGGCGTGATGGTTAGTTAATGGTGTTCCCGAATGGGGCATGTCGTGAGGGGAAGATGCAGGTAGGGAAGAACCTGCCTATTCAGATCTTGTCACCAAACACGACTAACGACATTTCATGCAACGTTTCAATTTAAAATTGTGGTCTTCCACCAGGGCGATACTGAGAGTATCTTCCACTCTGGAACATGCCGAAAATATACTTTATATTATTTTTAATTAAATAATTGTGATTACAAATTTTTCAAATAAATTTTATTTGCCCACGCCAGGATTCGATCCCACGACCTTTGGATTGCAAGTCAAGAGCCTTACCCCTAGACCACGCCGGCTGTCAAATATCGATATTATACACAAAAGGTTTTACAATTATTAGATATATAAACATTCTTTTTGCCATGCTGAGCCGTGCTAAAACATCTGTTCTGCCTTGTGGTATCTCGAACAAATCGCGGTGAAGACTACGGCTGACGTTAATACTAACTTTATCATAGGATAATCTAAACGAAAATATGAAAGAGAACAAGACACACAAAAACAGAAAAAGACGGTAACTCTATACTATCCCGAGAAATTAATTACCCACATTTATTAGAAACAATTTAGAAACAACGAATTGTTATAAATATTGATTTAATGAGTTTTGAAAGGTCACCTTGTCATCCTGAGCGTCTCTGTTTGCGCCGTGCAGTAACAGAATGTTGACGGCGTCCACGTTGTTGACCGCCGCAGCCCAGTGGAGCGACGTCTTACCGCTGTTGTCTGCGGCATTTATATCAGCATCGGCATTTATTAAATCTTCAACCATCCTCTCTATAGCCAGTCTGCAATATAACAAAAAATACATTTAATAAATTAAATTAAAACAAATATATAACTTTAAAATAAAACAATAACTTTGTAAACACCACTTTTATTTTTTATACTTTATGCTGACCAGGTTTTGCTACAAGCGCAGCTTCTTCAGGGCAGTATAATACTCTACTAACATTAAGTAACATGTGTTATAGATAATATATGATTTAACAAAATGGGCTGGACTCCTCAAGTAAAGAAGGAAGAAGGCATAAGTGTAGATGGAGAATTGGGAAGGGAACGGGAGTCTTCTTTGTCAATAGGGAACAATCTTATGGGACTTTTATTTAAATTTAGTTGGTTATTAACTACCTTACTATTAGGGTTTATGGCTTTCCTTAGTTCAAGTGCCTCTAAATTGTCCAACCATATACCTACATTGTTTTTATGAATTAGGGTGTCAAATTTATGGTCTTTCTCGATCAAGTGGTTTGCAAATTCCGAAAATCCAGAGCTGGGTAAACATCTGAGATGTTCTTTGCTTTGTACATCGCTTATTTAATCAAAATTATCAACATGTTTCGAAACCAAAGGTTTCTTCATCACTTCTCAAACCTTTTTCCTTCCCAGAACTTCCTCTCCTTCCTTTCCCAAAAAAGACTGGGGGAATTTTTTTCCTCAGGACCTCCTGTGTGGAGCGAAATCTGATATAGTTTACTCCAAGCATTTCAACGAAATCTTTATCGGGGAGGGTGCTCCCAGCAAATTGCAGCAGACAGTCACTCTTTGCCGAAATCAGACAAGCTTGGGTTTTCGAGTCTTATAACATGTACCGATCCTTATCTGACAGTGTGTGGCCAATTTAATACAGTAGTAATACAATGGTTGGTACCTGGCGGCCAGTATGAGCGGCGTGGTTCCATCGTGCATGCGCGCATTTAGGTTGGTGGCGCGGTTTCGCAGAAGGATCTGGAACACGCCCACGGCGTCGGCTGCCACGGCTGCATGCAGCGGTGTTCGTCCCGTGTTGTCCTGCGAGTTGGCCTCAGCGCCCGCGTCCAACAGGCGCTTTGCCGCGTCCGCACGTGCATACCTGGAATAATCACATCACATGTTATTATATTTTTTGTTAATGTGAATACCTCATAAGAGTCCCAGCTGCTCCCGTCTGGAGTCAGTGAGACTGTGGTTTCCTTAATTGGGGTATCTTAGGGGAAGGAGATGGGGAAGAGGAAGGTGGCTATTCAGATCTGGTCAGCAAACACGGCTAAAGCCATTTCAAGCAACTTTTCAATACTGATTGGTGGTCTTACACCAGGGCAATACTGAGGGTACCTTCCACTCGGGAACTACTATAGTACACTGATGCCGCAAGAGTACTATATTTTTTATGTACATTAGCTCCACACAAAATACGGAGAAAATAATTTCCGTTAGGGCCTATGTCATCTTAGAGGATGTTGTGTTGAGGTTTTTTTTTAAGGAAAGGAACGAGAGGAAATTTTGGGAAGGAAATAGGTATGAGGGGTGGCTAGGATTCTGGGGATTAGTGTGTCCAGGAGTGACACGGAAATATAAATCCATCCCTCCAACCGCAGTGCAAGGCGATAGGTCGAGAGATTCCGGCTGGAGAGGATAAAAGACCTCCCTTAACCAAATAACCTAATAATAAATAAAAACATTGCATGATTGCCATGTTTAAAGATCTGAATAGTCAGGTACTTTCTAACCTTCCGATTCCCCATCTCCTTTCCTTCCTCACTCTTTCCAGTCTCACAATATACCCCAAAAGGGGATGCTGTAATCCCACTAATTGCAGAAGATGGTTAGCAGTTTGGACTTTAGTGTGGTGTTCACATAAAAAGGCCAGGTATCTCAACCTTCCCGTTTCTCATTTGGCGTTATTCCAACGGCTAGTTATTTTGATGCATTACATAACATACCTGGCTGCCAGATGTAGACTTGTCTCCCCCGTTTTATCCATGGCGGCGTTAAGCTGGGCTCCCTGTGCCACCAGCTCCTGGATCACCTGGGCCGTCTGCTCGTCCTCTGTATCGGAGGAGCACCCTCCCGAGTCCAGGCCGGCCCCTGAGCCCCCACGAACTGCCGCCACCATGAGGGGGGTCATTCCGCAAGGACCTCGAGCGTCTATGTCCACACAACCATCATGCTGGAAATAACATAAATAAATTAAAACGGAGTAAATAAGCTTCCCGGCGGAGAGGTTAGACCGCCACACAACTCCTTTTTGCTTCAATCTATTTATTGAGTATGGTATCATAGCACGGGGAGGCGGTACTGCATCAGCACTAGACCCAATCATTAAGGCACAGAAAACTATTATAAAAATAATCCTTAGACTACCTCTAATTACAGACTCGAACTTTATCTTTATTATTATGAATGTGTTTGACGTTCAGCAGATATACGCAAAAACAATCCTCAATCATTTATACACAAATATACATATATACTATGAAAAAAGATTAAATACTCGCTGTACACGAAACAATAACAGAGACTTACTACAAATTCCCATAACGCATACTACTTTTGGTCAACGAAACTTCAGATAACTTGCAACAAGACTTTATAACATTCTTCCATATAGAGTAAAAAATGTGATTCACAAAAAAATTTCAAAAATAACAAAAATTTGGATAAAAAATAATGATACGGCCTTTACCGTCGCACTCACCCAAATTCGAAATTAAACCAATGGACTGATTGTTATTATTCAAAATTATTGTTAATGCAACAAATCTAATGTATGATTATATTTTAATTAATATAAGTGTAGGTATGTTAATAAGTAATATAAATAGACTTAAAAAATACTGCCTCAACACAGGCTAGCCTAGTGAGGCGGATTACGAAAAACCTAAATTTATAACTATTTTCTATTCTTCAAGTATGTAGGTATGTACCTACTGTTCATATTTATATTATTTTCTGTTGTTAATCTTTTGTACTTATATAAACTATTGTAAATATTAACACTGAATATGTACATTTATTTTTTAGTTATAAATCTTGCAAATTTTGTTTAATAAAGATATATTATTATTCATTCATAAGGTATAATATAACTCACGATAGCAGGGGGCGTCATCATGCTGGGCGGCACTCGGAGGTCGGCCGCGTCCAGGTGCTGCTGGGTCCAGACGCGGGGCCCCGAGCTGGTCCCAGTGGGCTCCTCGTACTCGGTGACGGCCGTGTGGTCGGACGCGTAGCCCCCAGGCTCTCCAGCGTTGCGGGGGCGCTTGGCCCGCGGGCCACCGCCGCTCTCATCATCCTCGTCCGACCATTGCTGGCTGTGGCCTGATAGGAGAATAAACAAATTACTGACAACATTCACTGTGACAACATTCAGAATGTGCGCTTTTAATATTACCGTGACGGCAAAAAAAACGCGATAAAAGTACGTTCCTTATCACAATATTGCTGCAGCTCTTTCTTACACACATAAATAATGGTGAGACACACAAAATACGTGTGACTATTTCTTCTTATGTACTACTTTTTCCTTGGGTTTCATTTTTTTTATTCATATGAGGGAGATGTACGACAATGATTGTATGTTTACTTTGGGGGGGTGCAGACATACGTTCACCGTTTGTTAGCTAGGTTTTAGAAGTTTTTAATGTATTTCATTACTGTCAATGAAAATTCCAAAACAAAAAATGTTGCTATTGTAGAATTTGTCTTTAATTTCTAATATAATTTGACTTTGAGATATTATTTACTAAATATAAGCCGCACTATATGGGTTAATTAACCTAAATGTCATTTCTCTGTTTTTATAGAGCAACACAAGTGTATTATTAATCAATTAAATATGTCAATGTAAAGAAATACATACATCTTTATCGTAAAAATAATTTAAAAAAACTGCAACTAAAACTAAAAATACATGTTAAATAAATTGTGTAAATTGGTTTATAAATTAGGAATAATGAAAGAATAGACATGTATGACCATCAGCAATTTAGTCCCGCAGGCCGGGAGATAGAACAGTCTATGCTGTCGGTGCCAGAGATAACCATCTGGAACATAGAAATGAATGCTCTCCATGATAGTTGAGTTTTCGAACCATCAACAAATCAGACCAAAGAAATGTTAACCCTTCGAATAATAAGAAAATAATATCTGTAACCTTTTGCCTGTCAAGGTTCGCGCGCAAAATTCCTGGTTCTTGCCATGCATCTTAAATTTTCCTATTTATGGGTTATTTTTTAACCCTTTTGCAAAAACAAAAATTGTTCTAAAATCTAGATAAAATAATCTTTCCGATGTGTTTATTAGAAATCAACTTTTTTTTTTCTAAATATTAAAATTTTGATATTGGAAATGTAAATTAGCTAAAAAATGCATACCGGCGAATATTGGAATTAAAGTACTTAAAATAGAATAAACTTAAAATTTTAAATACAGATTCCGTTTTTTAACAAAATTTGTAATAAAACTGTCACCTCACTTTTTATCACTTTCATACAATTTTATTTTAAAATTAAATGTTTGTTACGTCAAAAATTGGCTCGAAATAAAACCGTCACTTATGATCGGGTTTGTAAAATATCTCAACAACATAGCTCATATAATCCTAATACAATGAGAAGCATTATTTCTTTGGCTCTCTAACATAAAAGAAATCACAAATATTCGCATGACAGGAAGAGAGATATATAACTTTTAATAATGCACGGACGCTCTGGGACAATCTGGGTCTCTTGTTATTATAACGGCATATGATGTTTTGGGACAACTTGGGTCTCCTGTGATTAGAAGGGTTAAATGTTAAATCAAAGATTGCTCCGGTGACCGGTGTAATGTACAGACTATGTAGATTGCTTCCCACAGCCATACTGCGATCTTTGTACTATGCTATGATTCACTCCCACTTGGCATACCTGTTAGGAAATTAAGTAAATAAAATAGAGTAAAAGTTTCTGTGCGCCTGGCACAGATGTCAGTAGTAATTAGTTGAGGTTCCGTGACATAGATGTCAGGAATGGCTATATTTTCCCCCCAACAGACCCATAATGTAGTTTATAAATACAATGTTTCTCTTAAATTCGACCTCTTCTGCATCAGTTTGCCTTTAAAAGGAAACACTACATTATCGGTCCGTTGGGGGTCTTCAAGGGCGTTTTGTATACTTTGTTGGTTACAATAAAAACTATCTTTGATGTACCTGGAGTTATTGTTGAAATTAAAAGTCCTAAAATCTTACACAAACCAAACTCAAACAATACCTTTCCAGTATCTGGGGTTTTGCTACCAAAAAAATGATATCGGAGGTGCAAATAATCCAAAATAGAGCCCTACGTAACATTTTTGGCTTGCCTTGGGATACACCTGTTAAAGATATTTACCGTCACGCACTTGTATTGCCATTTAAGATTGTTCCTAGCAGGGTCGGATCTACGAAATCTGGCGCCCTGTGCAGTAGGTAACGATGGCGCCCCCCCCCCCCCCTACATTTTTATTTTGATTAAAAATTCGTTCACCCCAATTTTTTTATTTAATTTTATTTTTTTTTACACTAATTTATCAAATAAAATCAAGACATATAAAGGGTGTAACTTTTCCAAGTGACCTGGCGGTAGCTCTCACACTCGTTTTTTTTAAAAGAGAGAATCGCCAGGAGCCCTATACTCTCTGAATCTATTGGGTAAACATAAAATTATGGTGCTATTTTAATTATTTTAGGAAAAACTCTTTTTGCAAGTTATGATTAAAAATAATACAAGAATTGTTTGTTTGTGCCCGTACCATGATTTAAAATATAGGTTACGAGACAATGCGGGTCGTTTCGCTGAACTAGGTCCATTAGACATTCTTGAGATTTACTGCGTTTATGTATATACCCAACGCGAATATTAATAGAAAAAGCAAATACAAATACATTTCCATGGCAACGTACAACACAAGAATAGCATCTACAGCTTCTGACTAGCTCTAAAATCTAATAAGAATATAACCTCATATTTGTACCTTGCATTTCCCCTGTGTTGAGCGAACAAACACCAAATTGAGCGAACAAACACTAAACACTGACGTATGGTATCAACGGCTTACGAAAGACACTTATGTACACTGACACCGTAAAATAACAAATCCAACAAATCTAATGCTACGTCCAGACTTTGCGACTAGAAGTGAGTCGTTCGCGAACGAGTCGACTCCGGATAAGTAAGATCCGGATCCGAGCGAACGATCTTCACGGTTCGCGGATCTTTGCGAACGAGGGATCCGGTGAGCCGTGAGCCAACTGACCCGCCAGATCCGGTGAGCCGACTGACCCGTTGGAGCCGGAGCAGTGTATCGTTCAACGGATCTCGCGGCTCGCTACTGATACGGATTGCTCGCTCGTTCGTTCACAGCCACTCCAGTCAGCGACGCAGAAAAATAAAATATGAAAGTAAGGTAACGGCTTACAGCTCAGTTCACTATGAGACTTTTCTACGCGGTGGAGTACCGTGGCTGCTCAGTGTGCATGTAATTGCCGAAATACAATTAATATAATAATATCGGAATTCAAGCGTGTGTGCGTGCATAATACGTCAGTCATGACATCAGCGCTCCCGCCACATTATTTTGTTTATTATAACAGAATGAGTGAATGTTAGAACATTACTTGTAAATAAAGGAACGGGATTATTCAGAGTTTGAATTATCCCAGTTGACATTGATTCCTTGATTTGTGGCATTTTGCCTGAGGGTTTGAACGGTGGGATGCTTCGATTTCTTTATTAATTTCTTCAATTTTCTAATTAGTTGCGAACAGTACATGCATTTGGCTTTATTATTAGCGGCAACGGAAAAATGATTCCAAATTTCACCCGTATTTCTTGATGACAACATGAAATTTTAAGTTTAAACTACAGTCACAAGACTAACAAGTCAGTAGTAATAAATAATTTTAAAAATACGTAATTATGTATCCCGGGTACAAACCAACAAAAGCGACAAGAGACGTGCATTATGCGATTGCCTTTATTATTGAGATTTCGATAGTGACATTTCTTATCAAAACTCAACTAAACAAAGGATTTTCGAATAAAAAGGGAACCCCAAAATATTGGGGTTCCCTTTTTAATAAAGTGAGGAGGGCCGAGGGAGGGGAGGGGGGAGATGGACTAAATTCAGTCGTTCAATCGAGCCGGTTCACTGACCCGGATCTTTTTACTGAACGAGACCTGGTGAAGCGGCTCGCTCAGCTGAGACGCTTTGCCCGCCTCTACTCGCGACACGCTGCTTGTCGCAAGCTCAGGCAAGCTCTGACAAGCGAATGGCTGGCGTCCCCACACTTGCAAGCGCGCCAGTACATTCGCAGCGCGCGCAGCGCCCAAAGATGGCGGACGTCGAAGCAGCTGCATCAGCTGTCATTTTTGCGTTAACCTATTTTATTTTAAAGCGAAACAAAACGAAAGAAAGCGAAGAATTCGAAAGAGAAGATAGTGGATGATTAAAATCCATAGAAATCGTACCAGTTAATTCATTTAATATTCTAATATTTTGTTTATTGTACGTAAGTTGGACCAACGTGTGGATGCCACGCCAGCGTTTGCCGCAAGCGCTTGCCGCTTGTGGCCAAAATATCCGACCTCGATCGGATCGGCGGCAAGCTCTCGCAAGCTCTTGCAAGCCTACGCAAGCCAAGCCACACGCGCGCTCCAGACGCTGGGACTTGTGGACGCTTGCGGAGGCTTGCCATGTGTTTGGAGCCGGTATAATAGATATTAATTATACATTTAACGAACTTTAAATAATATGTCAAATCAATGATGAAACTGTCAACAGTGTCAACACGTTGCAAACTGCAAATTCTGCAAACCGTGCGATGCTATTTGTTAATGGTATTTACTGAAGATTTCATTTATTTCAGATTCTCCTAGAGACTTAAATCGTACAAAATAACTAACTAAAACTGTCAGCATTTTGAAAGGCGCAAGTCGGTTTGTTTGATTCTCCAGAATAAAAATACCGCGCTGTGATTGGTTATTGAATTTGGATCGCACCCATTCGTCGTAAAAGATATATGGAAAAATAGATCTTACGTTAAACTAAATATGGAATTTGTAAAAAAATTCTGTAACTGACTATAAATTCGTAAGCCGTTGATACCAACCTGACGCGTGCGCATTCTGTTTCTTTGGAAAGTGTTGCTAGAGCGTAATAATTATTTCGTACTATGGGTAATTTTTAAACGATTCAGGGAATATTATAACTAAATTTTAATACAATATTTATTTTCTCACGGCGTCCTTTGGGAGGTGGCACCAGGTTTTTTTAACGTTTTTTGAACGTATGGCAGATCTGGCGCTGGTTCCTAGCTTTGAGATAACAAACACCATTTTAAATATTATTAATTCATTCATTGGTTAAATTATTAGCTGAAAAAAATTTATACAAAGAAAGGCATAATATTCCATACTTTTATCAGAGTCTCAAAGTTCTTTCAGTCAGAGCAATTCTGTGGTACAAAATTATATTTCAGCACATAAATAATCCTTTATATATAAACAGGCTGGAACACAACCATAATACTCGTTTTAACTTTAATGAAGGGCTAATTGCCGTTTACTATGATCGATCTTTTCGTGTAACTGGCCCGCTCATTTGGAACAAACTTCCCTCAGCTCTTACTAATATCCAGAACTTGGCTGAATTCAAAAGGGCTTTAAAAACAAACTTATTTAAAAAATCATACCTTTCATGAATTTTTAACTCCTTTTCAAAAAACTATAATAAACCATGTTCCTCAATTTTCCAGTAATTGTTTGGTTTCGATTATCTCCTTACTATAGTTTTATGTGCACTCCGAATTTGTATTATTTCTAAACGTAAACTGTTTCCTGTTCTGTAGTATATTTTAGTTTTTAATGATTCCTGTTGAATGGCAACGTTATGGTTTCAATGGGATCAATATCTATTGTCATGTGCACTCACTATTGTTGTTAATATTGTTCTTTAGGAATTGTTTTGTATATACTGTATATTCTTTGTTTCACACTATTTAATCAATTTTGTAAGGACTCGTAAGGAACACCATATAATTAATCTTAAGCTTATTATAATTGAGCGCATTTGAAGTGAAATATCACAAAACTGCGCTATATAAATACTATGTTATTATTATTATTATTATTAAGCATACAAATAAATATGGACAAAGAACGTTAAATTACATGATTCACAGTTGTTTAAATATATTACCTGCTGAAATTAAAAACTGCGCCCAAAACAAACAATTGATGAATTTATTGAAGACTTGGCTTACGGAAAGAATTAATTTGTATTAGCTTACAATGACATATTATTCCAAAGACTTTAAAAATGTTATTTATGTTTTCAAAAAAAAAAAACTATTCAATCACTATAATAAGATCTTTAACGTAAAGAACCCGTTAGACAAACTGCTAAAAAGTAGTTTATCGGGACTTTTTGTCTTGTATTTGTAAAGTGTATAAAATAAAAAAATAAAAAAAAATAAAAAATAAATAAAAAAAATTCAGTGCAACACCCACACAAATATAAAACTGAACTATAACAACGACATTCACCAATATAATACACAACAAACTACACATATCAAAAATACACTCAACAAAGTTCGGACTGAAATCATTAGAATACATTGCCTACACTAACTATAACAAACTGCCTGAAAATTTGGGACAGGTATATTATGCCTCCAACAAATCTAGAAATGATATATTGAAAACCTATTTTTTCAAATGTTATTTGGAAAACGAGTCATAAGTAGGTACAAACTCTGTTCTGATAGCCCTGATTATCTTCAAATACTAAACTTATAATTTGATGGGCGCGGTTTATACCTTTCTTAAATCTCGTCATGTATTTGTATGTAAACATCTTGTATTAGGTCTGTATATTTTTGAGCCCGTACCTTATATTGTATTTTCCTGATTTTGTTTTTTTTTTATGCATTTCTTAGTCCATCTCATTAGTCCATCATGGAGGAAACTTTATTTTAACTTTATGAAACCAAAAGTACATAAATCAAATGAGTCGGTTATACAAATTCATAAAATCTTATAAGACATGTTTCTGTGAAATATTTGTAAAGTGATTCTTCATATGTTTGTGTCTGTATGTTGCTTCTGTGAAATATTTTGTAAATTTTTTATTCATACATTGTGTCTACATATTGGGTTGAGTTGGGTTTAACTTCTTAAAAGGCGATCCCTTAATGAGTTTTGTTAACTCATGGGAGTGCAACTTCGTTGTATGTTTTATTTAATAAAAAGAATATGTGAAGCATTGTGCAGATCCCTTCTGACCATGGTTTATTCCAAACATACCCAAGAGAAAGTCTGTAGCTTTGTTGTTTCTAAATTAATTAATAATGGATTAATTCTTTATTATTAATATAGGTACCATTAACCTGTTATTTGCCAAAGACGCGGAAATACGTGCGTGGTGTACGCATGCGCGCGGAAATATTTCTAAAAAAATATTTTTGAATGCGATTTTGACCCTTCTGTGTACAGTTTGTATAAAGAACGAGGTCAGAATAGCTTACGTCAACATCATTGAAGATAGAGCCACTAGTTTCATTCACCTGGCAACACCAGAATATTTTTAAATGATTTTATCTTTGGAATCGAAATGTCAAATTTGCCGCGATTAAATCTGATGCGTGATTCTTGACGAAAACATCGTAAAACCTATCAATTTATCAAATTAACGCAAGTAATGGTGCTTTGGTTCATAGTTTATTGTTCTAGGAATGTGTTTCAGTCAATAAAATATATGATAACTCAAAATTAATCCACAAAACATTCAATTCAAAGTGGCGCTTTGTTAGGGAATTTGGCCCGGAATGTAGCGCCTGACCGGTTAACATGTTAATTTACACATTCATTTTAATTTTTTAATTTTCTACGTACTCTCTTTATAATATATGTGGGTTACTTATTAATAAATTATGAAATTATTAACCCCGATACAGGCGAATCCTAGTGGGGTTAATAATTACATGCTAAAAATGTATTTAAATTGTGAAGAAGCAATAAATCATAATACTCCCTCAGGTAAAGAAATAATTTTAAAAAACTTACCAATAACGTGTCCGCCATTCATGTCGACATCCATACAGGCGATGGACGAGTTCTTGTTCATGTTCCTCATCTCCTGGCCGTCTGGTCCTCGTCTACGAGATCTCCGCCTCGTGCCGGAGTTGGTGCGCAGGAACCCCTCCGGGAACCAGGTGATACCGGCCGCGCGCTTTCTGTGCGTAGTCACCAGCACTCCCACAAACAGACCGGCGAATATGATGAAAATCAACCCGCCGATGACATAGCTCATGTTATTGGGCGTCGTGTTGATAATGTCGTCAGGCGGAATCACCACCCCTTTAACCTGGTAGATGGGGAAGCCGGGCGGTAAAGAGCGTCTTGCTGCCGTCGCCGCTAAGAACTCGGCAGCCTCGTTTGCTGTCGGGAAGCATTCGGCTCCAGCGTTCAGTACGCATTTCCTGTTGTCGATTTCCAAATACGCAATAACTCCAGATTGGCCGATTCTCTCTGTAAATGCGACATTGTGTGTGCGGCCAAATAAGGTGTCCTGTAAACCAGTGGCAGTGGAACCCTTCCAAGGGTAGATCATGTCTTTGCCGGAAGCTTCTTGTTTCACTCTCAAAGTCGTCCTCAATTGATGGCCCATGTCTCGCAGGAACGCCACTAGGTTTTCTTTGAACATCTTCATTTCCATCAGCACCACTACTGATATGGCGCCTTCCGCAAGATCAGGCGGCTCGTTTTCACAATCAAGACCGTCCCAATTGCACTCGGCATTGTTGCAACCGTAATCGCAGTGGCCATTAGCGTAATGGGTCTGACAATAGGCGTCGTAGATAGGGTTGCAAGGTTGGAGTGACTTTTCGCAGTCTCGTCCGTCGAACAAGCACTGGGGATTGTTGCAGACTTCGTTGCAGACTCCGTCCATGAACACTTCCCAACAGTTGATGGAGGTCGTGCAGTTTCGCCAGGGATTCATTCCCAGGGAGCAGTCGTTCCCGTCAAAGTTGCAGGCGTACGTGTTGCATTCTTGGTCGCACTGTCTGTTTCCTTGCTTCTCTCTGCAGCCGTGCTTCACGCATTGCTCTCTCTGGTACTCCAGATCGACACCGTAAGGATTGGCATTAGAATTGGTCTTGGAGCCTCCGGTGACCGGCCTGCCCAGTCCTCCCCTGAACTGCGGGTTGTAGATGTCGCAGCTCTTGCCCGACCACATGGGAGGACAATAGCATGCGTAATCGCCCAGTTTATTTTCACAGACAGCTTCTCTGTGCTTACAAGGATTGGAAAGACACTCGTCGATAGAGTCCATGTCGCAATTGGTTCCGGAAGCTCCGGCCGGACATTCGCATACATATCCGCCTCCGTCTGATATCCTACAGACGCCTCCGTTCATGCAAGGATCGGAATCACAATCGTATCCGGAAAACTCACAGCTTTTGCCGTAGAACCCGTCCATGCAGACGCAATGATGGCCGGCCTGCACGGTGGAGCAAACTCCTCCATTTTGACAAGGTGAATTTGCACAGAAATTGACCTTGTTTTCGCAGTGTCGTCCCATATAACCGCTCTTGCAGTTGCAGTGGTAATCGTTGACAAGTTGCACGCAATCGAGAGTGCCGTGATTGGAGCAGGGGTTTGAGAGACACTCGTTGATGTCTCCTTCGCATCTCGGGCCGACAAAACCAGGAGGACATCTGCATTCGAAGGCTCCCACTTTATCCGTGCAAGTACCGTTGTTGTGGCAAGAATCAGAAAGGCAATCGGGAAGATTGATTTCGCAAATCAAGCCGAGAGTACCTGGAGGACACGAGCAAGAGAAGGAATCGACGAGATCGTGGCAAGTTCCTCCGTTCTGGCAAGGGTTTGGTCTGCAATCGTCCACGTTGAGTTCGCAGTTCTGTCCCTGGAATCCCTTGGCGCACTGGCACTGGTAGGAGCCGATGAGGTCCTTGCACTGAGCGCCGTTCTGGCAAGGAGCTGAATCACACTCGTTGATTTCCGTGTTGCAGTAGGACCCCATGTAGCCGTCCAGACAGTGGCAGCGGTGAGAGTTGCCGATGTCCTCGCAAGTTCCATTGTTGCAGAGTTCTTTCGGTTTTACACCTGAAATAAATTCAAATTCTTTCATTTAAGTATATTTATATCATTTAAAAGAGTGTTGTAGTTTAACAAAATTGCTGGATTTTATGAAATGGTAGAATTAATAATAAAAAGTGTGAAATATAACATTAAAGATATCTTACCTTTTCGAATGGACGCGTCTTTACAGGAAACCATCTCCACGTCGCAGAGTTTACCGGACCAGCCCGGTGCACACACGCACTGGTAGAGGTGGCCGGCCTGTACGCATGTGGCGCCGTTCTCACACATGTTCTTCACACCGGTACACCTGGATACATTACGATTATTAGTTACGGTTAGATGACAATTTAAATAATTTACAAAATGAATTAACACATAGTTATTACTGAAAATATGACATATAAGGCGTGTGTTTGAAAATGCGATATTTTCAATAAATAAAACAATAATCGAGTTAATTGGTATTGTGGATTTAAGATAATTGATGTATTAGTTTGATGCACTACAGCTATTTTTGGCGAGTCCTTAATGAATTCCATTTTAGTCTATTAAAAATGTCGCAATTTTTCGACTAAATTTTTGTCAAAAGTTTGTTGAAAGGGAACATTAAACAGTTCACAACATATGAAAATTCATTTTTTTTATACACATATGTTTGTAGATTGTGATTATAAATTAGACCATTTATAAGAAACCTAATAGAAAATATTTTTCCCGGTTAGACGGAGAGGTCTGGGTTTGAGTCCCAGTTGCGACCATTGTCTTTTTTCTGTGTCTTGTTCTCTTTCATATTTTCGTTTAGAATATTATTGTTAACTTATTCTATTATGATATATTTCACTGATGGGAATAACCTTCAAAAAAGTAATAAAAAGAAAGTTTTTCTTATAAAAAATATTTAATGGAGAGGCAAAATTTTACTTCGTAGGCGAGTTTATAGGGAGAAAATCCTGAGAATAGTTCCGTTTTAAATGTTTATGATTTTATAATATTTTTTTTTATAAATCCTAGGAATATTTGATAATCAACCAAAAATAGGTGAATTTATTGACTATACAGAACAATGATTAGTTTGTATATCTCCATATTCGGAGGTATGATTTTTTTAAGGTGGGCGGAAAATATTCAAAACGGTCACCAAAATATCACGAGCAATCCGATACGATACAATACGATTGTACCACCCCAGCCAGGAGCACTCCTGTCCCGGTGAGACCGGTACACCAGGGGGCACTGATTTGTTAGGACTGGAACACGTGCTCTAAGGATGGGTGGGGAGTTGGAGTTTAATCAGCCGGTATACATGGCAACCTATTGAGCCAATATTGGAAAGTAGGTTGGGCCGGAATGGGATGGGTTGAGCAATGTTTTTTTTTAAATATATATATTTATTTTTTCCACTTTCGCAGCTCCTCCCCTTTCATGTCGTTTCTTCCTTCATCCTTCTTCCTGTTTTCTAGTTCCTCCTCCCGTTTCCCACTTATTCTGCCGGGTCACTATTATCGGAATCCGTTTCGTTCATAGTATATATTTTCTGAGTTGACTCTCGAAGTTTGTCTTTGTCTTTAGCTATTTCCTTCCATTCTTCCAGCGTTTTGTCATAGTAGCTCTGTCATGTTGTAAAGAGTTATTCCACGTATAAATAGGTCTTCCAATTTTACGTTTACCTGCAGAGTAGTTCCAAGCTGCTGTTAATAGATGCGACGGCTTTCGTCTTAAAATGTGTCCGAGGTATCCTAACCTGTAAGTTTTTATCTTCTTAGTAATTGTTTTACCTTCTAGTATTTGGCATATTTTTTCTTTAGGCGCGTTCCTAGACTCTTCCAGCATTTGTTTCAGGATGTATCGTTCGTATCTTCGTAATCTTGATCTGTTGGCTTTGGTTAGAGCGACGGCTTTTAGTCCGTAGATCATTGGTGGTGCAATGGTCATGATGTAAAGTAGTCTAGAGGTGTGCCAGTCCATTTTCATTTTAAGTAAGAATGGCATTACGATTTTAGTATTTTGAACCACCTGTTTGCAGCGTTTCTTGATTGTGTCCTTCCTGCTCATTGTTGAGGTTATATAAGTTCCTAGGTATTTAATTTCTTTTTCGGGTTTCATACGGATTCCTCCTACGTTGTACCATTGTGATTCTGGAACTATTCTCATTGGATTTCTGACTAAGAGTTTAGTTTTTGTTTCATTCAGGGTCAGGCCTACTGATTTCAAAAGCGGTTTCAGTTTTTCTATTATTTTTCCAAGTATGTTAGTGTTATTTGCCAGTATAATTATATCATCTGCGTATGCTAATATGATTGGCAGAATGATTCTGAGGTCTTGATCTAAATTTAATTCTTCAATTTCTTCTTCTAGAGTTCTTAGGATTTCGTCCATAAGTATTGTAAACAGCCTTGGAGAAAGGGGGCACCCCTGTTTTACCCCTCGGTTTTTTAATATTACTCTTGATTGTTGTCCAAACCAAGATATTGACGTTTTCTCTACCATGCACGCTGCAATTGGAAAAAAATTAAAAACGCGCCGTCGTTCCAGTGGTTAATCCTCTTCCTTCTCAAGCGTCTTGTTTGAAAACGAAAAAAATAGAAGAACGATGATGTCACGTACAATCTCTTACTGGGACTTATCTAATAAAAATATTCAGTTTCTGTATTAGCAATAACTTACCAGTCCACGTAGGCGTTGCAGTGTTTGCCCGTGTATCCGTAAGGACAGTGACACGTGTAATCCTTGATGTGATCGTGGCACGTGGCGCCATGCATGCACGGGGCACTGTCGCACTCGTTGATGCGGTACTGACAGTTGGAGCCAGTGTATCTGGGAACAAATGACATCATTAATCTCTTCATTATCACCAATTCATATCATAATTTGGGAGGAGGATTTGGGTAACGCCGCCCCATTTATTGGATAACCAACATCCTTGCCATAGGTCACCCCAAGTGTTTCGCTATGTTTGATGACTTAGCAGGGGTGCCCGGGTTCATGGGGTGAGGTTTATCTAGGTCTTGGTAGCCAATGCATTTGCCCACCTGCTGCATGATGGGATGGATCAAGAGAGATTGGTTGAAGGAGACCTAACCTCACTCGACCCATCACAATGCACCGCATTTGGGAAGGATGGATTCATATCATCCCCTACTCCTTGACACATTGATTCCTACCCACCTCTTATACCTTTTTCCTTCCCAGAACTTTCTCTCCTTGATTTCCTTAAAAGACCCTCCACACAGCATCCCCAAAGATGACATAGGCCCTGAGGGAATTATTTTCCTCAGGGCCTCTTGATGGGCCTCTGATGTAACTTGGATCAGTTTTACCACAGGTATCTCTTCCTTTGCCTGAAAAGACCCACTACACATCATCCCCAAAGATGACAAAGTGTGGAGCTAATGTAAAAAAAAAAAACAAATTATATTGTGTTAATTACAGTCTATTGACTATTATTCTGCCATCCCAAAGAAGTGGCTAACAGTGGAATTTGTAGACTTACCCTGGAAGACAGGAGCAGTTGTAGGAGTTGATGCCATCGATGCACGTCCCCCCATTCATACAGCTGGAGTCGGTGCAGTCCTCGTCGTTGGTCTGACAGTTAATGCCTGAGAAGCCGAGCGGGCACGTGCATGTGTAGGAATTGACGTACTGAAATAGAGTAAACAATTCATTCATTAGTAGTGCTTTAATTAAATTGCTGAAAAAAAACACTGACCAATATTTTTATATCTTTTTAATTGATGAACTTCCCGTTACAGCGGTTTTCAGATAGAAAATTAAAAAATTAACACCTAACATTTATTTTCTTACATTCCAATTCCGTTTAATCGCATTCCTTTCCAATCAATCACATTCCACCGCATCTCATTCTGTCACATTCCGATGCGTCTTATTACACTCCGTTCCATCTCATAACATTTCAGTCCTGTCTTATTACATTCCATTCCATCTTATTACATCCTATCCATCTTATAACATAACATTCCACCTAATTACATTGCATTCCATCACTTTTCATCACATTCCACCGCATTTCAGCAATGTTTTTGTTAATTTTTGTTATCTTGTCATTGTTTTGTAAAAACTGTATATTCTTTATTTCATATTATTTAATCAATATTTTGTAATGGACTTGTAAGGAGCACTGTAGGATTATTTTTTGAATTTATTATAGTTTAGCGCACTTGAAGTGAAATGATACAAAACTGCGCTATACAAATATGTATAACATTACTATTATTTCTTTCTGTCACATTCCATTCTTTCTAATTACACTGCATTACTTTGGTTTCCATCACATTCCACCCGCATTTTATTATATCACAACCCCCCATTCCATCTCGTTACATTCCATTCCATCTTATAACATTATATTCAATCTTATTCCCATCTTATTACATTGCATTAAATCGCATTCCATTCCAATCAATCATCTAATTACATCTCTTTCCATCACATTCCACCGCATTTCGTTCTGTCACATTCCATTCCACCTAATTACACTGCATTCCATCACATTCTACCGCATTTCATTCTGTCACATACCAATACATCTAATTACACTGCATTCCATCACATTCCACCGTAATTCATTATGTCACAATCCATTCCATATTATTATATGCCATTCCGTTACATCTTATAATATTATATTCTAACTTATTACAATACTTCACTATTACATGGCGTTCCATTCTAATCAATCGCATTCCATCACATTCCACTGCATTTCATTCCGTCACACTCCATCTTCCGTCACATTCATGTACTCCATCTTATAACATTACAATGCATCGTATTACATTTTATTCCATCTTATTACATTATATTTTATCTTATTATATTACATTCTATTCCACCTCTTTACATTCAATTCCAAAAATATTTTACAATCAATTCCATTTTATTACACTCCATCACATTCTGATCTCATATACATTGTTACGGTACACAATAGCAGTGTTCAAAGTCGCCGCCTCAATTGCAATTATTACCCAGAGATGGCGCTGAGCAGCGCGCGATTCTGCGCAACCACGCCGCGCATAAAGTCTCGCACCACGGCGGGAAGCCGCCAACGTGCACCGAGCGGCCATTCCATTCCCGATCACGCACCTAGCGACAGCTTGCCCACGCGCACGGTCGCCAAGCGGTGCATTCTAGACGCGGGCCCCGCCATGTTGGGCGATGGCCTGGTTTGCGTTTTAATACGAACTCCGTCTTTATAATACCGAGTATAAAGTTAATCACTTCTTTCGCTGTCACCTAAGTGCTATTGAAGACCTGATGATGACCCCGTGGACGTCCTTTGGAGGACCCCGTGGATGTCCTCTGGAGCACCCCGCGGCCCACGCCCCACGCATCAAGTAAGCCCCCCCATAATCCTCCATTATGTGGTGTAGTGTTTATTCAATTCGTGTGCACCCCGGGATTACAGGCCACCGAGAGAGAGAGATAATTCCTGCTTGGTCTAGATCAATTGTACTCCTAACTTGTTTGTTCTGTTGTAACGATTACATTTGCTCGTGTCCTTTTTTATATCAAATAAACCCTAAAAGTTGAACTCTGCCGCTTTTAATTGATGAAAGATCTAACACTACATGCCCGAGGACGTCTTTCTTGACGTGGTAATATAGAAGCCGTGGCCGATGACCCCCGCCCTGTGGAGAGACCGTGTTCCTTCGACTGAGCTAGACAAAAAGGGACCTGATTTGCTGCTCTCCTGATTATTTCTGGTGTCCCATTGGGGGCCCAAAGCAGTTTTCGCCCAATTAACAATGGCTTCCACCGTGGGGCCTAAATAATTGCTGAGCGCCTCGGCGCGCAATTAACATCATATTTAAATCTAAGCATTTTTGTGGTAATTTAGGCCATAGTATTTTCTAGCCTTGTTAAGGACCCTTTAGGTGAAATTATTATATAACGTGTATAAAAGTAAGCAATATAAATAAGAGTGTTTGTTTGTTACCTGATTGCAGGTGGCGTGGTTATGGCAAGGCATGGACAGGCACTCGTCGATGTCCACTTCACAGTGCTTGCCGCTGAATCCTTCCACGCACAGACATGTATAGTCACCAATGCCGTCCAGGCAGGTGCCACCGTTCTGGCATGGATCTGATGAAAGAAAGGATTATAATATAGAAAGAGTTGTAAAGATTATTCTAAAACTACCCATCACCAGCAGATTGGACGATCCTTAGTAGAATGTTTTTGATATTAGGCAACTTTACACTAAATTCAAACACATATATTTGATAATGTCCAAACTGTTTGTGATATTAGATCCAAAGGCAAAATCACTTATTTTCACTCTAATTTATTTGACCGTAACCGGTTTCAGCTTGTTAAAGCCATCTTCAGACTGGTCTATTATATCTTTAGCTAAAACAACATTTGGCCCAAGAAATTTTAGATACTTTGTAACGGTGATCCAACAATAATTTTTTGCATTATTTACCAATTTCAAACTTAAAATCAATTTAAAAAAAAAATGGTAAGTTGGTAAAGAAATCAAAACAAATCACGATAGTTCAATGCGTTTTTTCATAATTAACGCAATCGCTCGAGTGGCTAATTGTTGCGTACGCTGCTCTGTTGGTAGTATGTATCCTGGGCCACCTTTCATATGTTGTTGATTGGTACTTGAAACGAGCCGTTGAATATGATGTAAGTGGTTGAGTGGGCATAGCGCTTGGGTCCCACCCGGGCGTCGCATGTTCGATTCCTGTGCTGGCTAAGTCCTCCATCACAACACAAGCAACATTTTCGGCTTTCTGTGATGGTAGTAGGAGATTTTCAAACATTGTTGGGTTATTCGTAACCCGGGAATGTTTGTCTTTCTTTTAAAAAAATTAAAAAAAAAAAAAAAAAAAAAAGTCTACAATAAATGTCTTTCGATCGTAAATGTCAGAAATATTAATAACTTACAAGTGGCGCAGTCGTCCGTGTTGATAGCGCAGTCCCTCCCTTCGTATCCCTTGGCACAGACGCAATGGTAGCTGCCCGGTGTGTTGACACAGGTGGCGCCATTACGACATGGTGCGCCGGCCGTGCACTCGTTGATGTCCTGTGCGCAGTAGCGGCCTGTGAAGCCATTTGCGCAGGCGCACGAGAATTCTTCGTAGGATTGGGATGGGGAACATCTGGCTCCATTACGGCACCTGGAAATAGGGTTAAATTAGAGTATTACTTAATCACAATAAAACAGTTAAGTTATTCACCAAAATATTGCAGGTAAAATAATTAACATGAAATTATTGAAATATTTTTTCTTACAAATCATTGATCATGTGTATGTATGTATGCCAATTTTAAAGTAAATTACACGCAGAATTCATTTATAAATATAATGATTTTTTATAATATTTTATGAATCCTAAAAATATGGGATAAACAGTTAAATACAAGCCGCCTTACTCACAATCGCAGAATAAGATATTACCACGGAATTACGAAGGGGTTAGGTGAAATTTGGACAATTTCATCTAACCCATTCATATTACCGTGGTATCATCTTATTCGGTGATTATGAGTAAGGCGGAAGCAGTTTATATGTCACCATATTAAATTCGGAGGAATAATTTTTTTGAAAGAGGGCAAGAAATTTCCGAACTGAAAAATTAAATTATCCCGAGCACTGAAATAGCTCCACATAGGAAATCCTGAGGAAAATAATTCCCTTCAGAGACTATGTCATCAGAGGATGACTTGTGGAGGGTCTTTTTAAGAAAAGGAAGGAGAGGAAGTTCTGGGAAAGAAAAAGGTATGAGAGTTGGTTAGGAATCTGAGAGTCAATGGGTCCAGGAGTGACGGACATATGAATTCAACCCTCCCACAGAGGTGCAAGGCGTTGGGTCGAGAGAGTCCAGTTGCAGAGGTCAACGGGTGTCCCACAATCAACCTCCCAGACCGCCATGCAGCTGGTGGTCAGATGCATCCGCTGCCAAGACCTCTACTAAACTCACCAAAGTCACCAAGGATAGCTTGTCAGTCGGGGTGACCTATGGCAGAGGTTTTGGTTATCCAATTAATGGTTCCCGGGGCGGCAGTACCCACATTTATTTATGATTTCAACTTACTTGTTGGGTGCGCACGGGTCCAGTGTATCCTTGCAGTTACGTCCCGTGTGCGGTAATACGCACACGCACTTGTAGTCGTGCACCAGGTCAATGCAGGAGCCTCCGTGCAAACACGGATTTTGTATGCAGTCGTCAATGTTAGTCTCGCAGTTGATTCCTAAAAGAATTATAGTCATATTTAGATATGAATTACTTTCTGTTGGAAAAAAAAATGTATAGAAACATTCAATTAGGAGATATAATCGAAAAAGAAAAAAACAAACAAACAAACTTGACTCACAAAGTTAAAATTAAAATAAATTTTCACCCTAAATGTGCAGAAAAGTCAATAGATGTCGCACATTAAATAAAAATGGTTAAATTTATCATTTAGTTCGGGAAGAATCTTGCAATCAAAAATATGGATGAAATATATCAATATGGATGCGTATTTTGACCGGTCATTGGTTGAGTGGGCATCGCGTTTGGGTCCCGCCCAGGCACTCCGTGTTCGATTCCTCGGCTGGCTAGGTCCTCCATCACGACTCAACCAATATTTTCATTTATTAAAAAGAAAATAACTTAGTTTACATCACTTTATTTTTTGTACACTATCAACATGTTTCGTGAACCATGTTCACTTCTTCAGGAATAAATTCGGGAATAAAAGTATAATAATAGTATATGTGTACTTTTATTCCTGAAGAAGTGAACATGGTTCACGAAACATGTTGATAGTGTACAAAAAATAAAGTGATGTAAACTAAGTTATTTTCTTTTAATAAATAAATAATGACATCACAAAGTGACAACCTTTTAGAAGAAGTTTTCTTCGAAAAATCAATATTTTCAGCTTACTGTGGTGCTAGTAGATTTTCAGATATTGTGGGGTTATTCGTAACCCAGGAATGTGTGTGTATACTAGCCTTACAGTTGATTGTTATTACAAGACCAATTTTTGTTATCTATTTAACAATTTTAGTTAAATTATTTTAGTTTATCATATTTTAAGGCCAAGTGTAATCATTTATTAATTTGAAATAATGTTAATATTATTACGCAAATCGATAACATAAAGTTCTTAATATGAAAAATATTTTTTATACATTTTTAAAATTAACATAGGCTTAGCATTTATCAAAACCAAATCAGAAATAGGACCTTATTCTGACCGTTTTAGGTATGTTTTACAAAATATTTTTAACTGCTGAATATACTCAAAGCATAGCATTAGGGGTTTTCTTTAGAACCTCGAAAATATATATATTTTAAATAAATAAATATGTTCTTAGTTAAATTTTATCATCAACACCAATTTTCGCATATTTTTAAAACCTGATCACAAATCTTTGGAATCGTTTATTTAAAAAAAAACGTTATGAGACATTGTTGGTATTATATTTCTCCACTTTTTAAAGATAATTTTATAATTTTAAACTCCAATTTAACAATGACATAGGGGATTTTTAATTACTAGCAAATGCCCTCTGTCGTGTGGCGCCGTTTTATCTTTCTGCTTACGGTACGATTTTAAACTAAAAGCTTTTTTCAAATTATTTCAAAAGATGGCAGTAATCAAACGCGGTGAGAATCTAAGATATTATTATGGGAGGTCAAAAAATCATAAAATTCGTGTGACGTAATTTATGGATGGCCCCTTACGAGGTATTCACAATAAAAATAAAAAGCTAATTTACTTATTTTTGTTATGTAGACCTATCACTAGGTATTTATGGGGTCTACATACATAACAATCTGAATTCTGAAATGTGGTCTTTCAACAGGGTCATTTAGGTACCTTACCGTGCACAAATCTTGCCA
Source organism: Limnephilus lunatus (assembly GCA_917563855.2). Taxonomy (NCBI): domain Eukaryota; kingdom Metazoa; phylum Arthropoda; class Insecta; order Trichoptera; family Limnephilidae; genus Limnephilus; species Limnephilus lunatus. The sequence continues at coordinate 50,557,843 of OU830596.1, read as the reverse complement.
TTGCCACGTGGTGTGTTTGTCTTGTAAAAAAATTTTTTATAGTACCTATGTAGTATGTGTTGAGTATCAATACCAATACCATATTTACGGCATGTTCCAGAGTGGAAGATACCAGTATCGCCCTGGTGTAAGACCACCGAACAGAATTGAAACGTTACTTAAAATGGCTTTAGCCGTGTTTGGTGACCGGATCTGAATATTCAGGTACTTCAGCCTCACAACATACCCCAATTTGGGGATGCCACAATCTCACTGGCTCCAGACGGGATTAGTTGGCACTCTTGTGCAGTATTCACATAAATGTTTTTTTTTAAATCTACAAAACGGTCAAGGTATAATTTGGGAGGCGGGTAGGAAAGGAAGGAGAGGAGGACAAACTACACCCAGACAAACCATGAATCCGGGCACCTCTGCTAAGTCACCAAATGTAGCGAACCACTTGGGGTGACTTATGGCATAGGTGTTGGTTATACAATAAATGGTTCCCGGGGCAGCGGCACCCATACCCGCCTCCCAAATTTATTGGATAACCAACAAGAGGTTCGCTACGTTTGGTGACTTTGCAGGGGTGCCCGGGTTCTTGGGGTGAAGTTTTTTTAAGTGGCGGATGCTTTTGCCCACCTACTACGTGGCGGGCCGGATCGGGATAAAAAAGTTGAGGGAGACCTTTCGACCCATCGCCTTGCAGCGCAGTGGAAGGGATGGATTCACAAAATCAAAATCAAAATCAAAAAAATATTTATTGTACATTTAAAAAATACAAAAGGTATTGCTTATGGGTAGATCCCATTTCTTCCAGCTAACCACAAACATGTTATATTATAATGTTCATACAAAGAATGTTCATACACACGTTCGTCACACCTGACTCCCAGATTCCTACCCGCCCCACATACCTTTTTCCTTCCCAGTCTGACAGTCTTGACAAATCGTGCAGTCCTAGTCGTGACAAATTTTAAACGATTATTGTATTTAAAAAAAAAACGCAAATGCTTTATTTTATTGGCTCCATGACAGTTGATCTCTTTGACAGTTGGTCCCCGACAGTTGATCCCCAACAGTTGATCCCCCGACGGTCAATCCCTCCAACAGTTGATCCCCTAAAAGATTATTTCTTCAAATAAGTATGCCATATGTCTCGCCAAGTGATTCGCTACGTTTGGTGAATTATCAGGGGTATCCGAGTTTTTGGAATGAGGTTTGTCTAGGTGTTGGTGGTGATTGCGTTTCCTCACCTATATTTGCATGTGTGTGTGTGTGAATCAACGATGACAACGTCTGCGGTTGAATATAAACATAACAAATGATACCACCAACGATAATTAAAACACATTTTTATTAATGGTTCCCGGGGCAGCGGCACCCACACCCCTTTCCCAAATTTATTGGATAACCAACAACAAGAGGTAATCTAAACGAAATTATTTAAAAATAATATATTGTGGAATAACACAAATTAATCAGATAAAATGTAGATAGGTACTTGCGCACGCCGGAATTTGAACTCGTGACCTCCGGATTCGTAGCCGAGGATCGTAACAAGATTCGAAATAACTTCAACCACCAAGGTTTGGAATATCAGTACGCTTTCAAATGTTCTAGGTAGTAGGAATGTATTATTATTATTTCGACCCTTAGTCGAAAGACTGCCATGTGGTTATAGATATATACAATGCGGGACTCAATGGAAACTTCAAATGTTTTTATGGTCCGTTTTTATTTTTAGTAATCGGCTAGCAGAAGTGTCGACTGGCGAGAGGTTCAAATCCCAGAGCATCCAATATATAAAGGAGAAAGTCTGTACGCGAGCGGGCTGGCAAGCGGGCGGTGTGGAATTGATTTGTATGCAAATCTACAGTTTTATGCCTAGGTTGATGAAATTTTGCACATGTATATAAATTAATAATTTAATTTAATTTAATTAAAAAAAATTCTTTTATTACAATATAATATTATTACGCGAACCTTACATGTGAATATTTTCGTGATTTAAATTAAACACTTCTTGTTTATGTTTTCTTCTACTTTTATTTAAAAAAATAAATAATATACATATGTGGGTAAAAATTTGGGGGCAGTGCGCCACATACCCCAAATACCAAACACACAACATAACAAAATATATAACGATTATAATGACTTCAGGCACTGAGACTTCAGGTAGTTTTTTCTCATAACTTTGCCATATTGACACGTGCATAGCAAGCTTGGCCGGCTAGCTACCCGAATTATTTGATGCGACCAGATGCGACATGTTGAATAATAAAATAAATAATATTTATTTTTCTAGTGGCATCTTTCGGATTTTAACGAAACTTTTTGAAAACAAAATAATCTCAAAATGAATGATAATGACTGTTCTGACCGCTGGAGTGCTCTGTTGCAGTTTTGTACGGATATAATACCTATTCCATTTGGGTTTAATGGAAAATATTTAAATAAGGGGCCTCTTAGCTTGGAATTGCATTCGGGACATATAATTAGAACCTTGTGCGATGAATTACTATGCCCTAGCTAGTTTCACATGGTTTTATTTGCATGTTTAGGGGTGTTCCAAAATAGTAAGTATATGTCCTATTTAAATATTTTCAATTAACCCGTTTAATCACAGGAGACCATATTTGTCCCAACGCACATAGGTCTCATATAAAACACTGTAACTTCCTTACTATCATGGTGAGAAATATGTTCTAAATGGTTTTAGAAAGAAAAAACACCACGCTTTGTATTCCAATCTAAAAAATAGCCACCAAAAAAGTAAAATGTACACTTTTTTGTATACATAGTTTAGAATCGCAAAATGAAAAAAAAATTGAAACTTTGGGAACTTTTTATAAATTATTTTTACACAGAGCGACAAAAAAGTGAGGTTTCAATATATGTTTGTTATACATTTGTCTAATAAAATATGTATGTGTTTATATTTATTTTTTATTATCAGTAACTTTAGTTAGAAAATACGTAAGGTGAGCCATTTTGAAAACTTTTTTATGTTTGTATGCAAACATTTTTTAATTAAAAAAATATGTTTATTTCGAATTATATAATTTGAAAGCGTATTTTATCACCTTTTTAAAACAGTTTTTAGTTTTTGAATGTGCTCAGAAATATTCCAAATATTTGCATTTTATTGTAAAGCGAAAATATTTTGACCATCTGAAAAAAATGCCAAACTTTTGAAGGGTTAAAATACTTTACACAAGACTTAACTTCAAAATCGGAAATTGGTAAACAGATTATCCACTGGAACGATTTTTTCCAAATTTCGGAACCACTTACAAAACATATGTTTGAAAAGCTTCCGAATTTCGGAAGATTCTCCCTTGACGCACTAAAAATTTTATTTAATTATTTTCGAAAACTCCCGCGATCTGTAATTTGCATAATCATGTAGTTAACAAAATCTTTAGCGCTTTCTCCAGAGATGTCTCAATTCTTTGTTTCTATGATTTAATTACGGAAATTTCTAGATCGATTATTTTCGTGGCATTTCACAATGTTAAACGTTCTAAAGCTGTCAGTTTAAAATTCGGCTTTTTTTATAGTATTTTAGTGGATATTTATAACAAATTTGTGTACCGGTGTTATAATAATTGAATGAGTAATGCATTCAACTATTTCAACGTGTTTCAAACTTAAAATTTCACTGATTATTGATAAAACAAAGTTTTATGGTTATGTTTTTGATATTTTTTTCCGATCGTCGTGTGTTTTTGAAAATGCAATATTTTCTATAAATAAACCAATAATCGAGTTAATTAGTATTGTGGATTTAAGATAATTGATGTTTCTGTTTGATGTACTACAGCTATTTTTGATTTGTCGTTTAAGAATTTCATTTTAGTCTAATTAAAAGTGTCGCCATTTTTCGAATAAATTTGTGTCAAAAATTATTCAAAGGGAATATTCAACCGTTCAAAACATATCAAAATTCAGTTTTCTTATATACATATATACGATATGTGACTATAAATTAGACCATTTAAAAGAAACCTAATAGAAAATATTCAATTTGGAGGGAAATTTGAACTTACTGGGCGAGTTTAAAGGGAGGCAATACTGAGAATAGTTCCGTTTTGAATGTTTACGATTTTATAATATTATTTTCATAAATCCTAGGAATATGTGATAAACAACCAAAGATAGGTGAATTCATTGACTATATAGAACTATGATCAGTTTGTATGCCTTCGTATTAAAATTCGGAGGTATGATTTTTTTAAGGTCGGCGGAAAATATTCAAAACGGTCATTAAAATATCACTAGCAATCCGAGGAAAAAAATAAAAAACACGCCGTCGCTCCAGTGGTTATGAGAAATAACTCAGAACAAAGTGAAGTGAATTCAGAATCCTATACAAATGAAGTGACGATTTGTCAATGTTTGTATTTGCTGATATCTGCATTTTTCAACGTTTGCATTTTTCGATATCCACATTTTTCGATGTCCAAATTTATCAATGTTTGCATTTTTCAATGTCCACATTTTTCAATTTCCACATTTTTCGATGTCCACCTTTTTCGATTTCCACATGTTTCGATGTCCAACTTTCACCGTGTACCGTGTGCATAATATGTCTACTAATGAGTGTTGTATTTACCAATATAGCCCAGCACGCAGTCGCACTTGTATGCATTAAGGCGGTCGATGCAGTTGCCGCCGTGCTGGCATGGGTTAGAACCGCACTCGTCGATGTCAGCCTCGCAGCGCTTGCCCCCGTAGCCCGGCAGGCAGTGGCAGATGAATTGGTTAACGCCATCTTCGCACTTGCCGCCGTGCAGGCATGGATTGGACGCACATTCGTCAACATCGGAGAGGCATCTGAAAGAAGAGGTTAAATGAAATTAGATCCAAGATATTAACATCGATATAGCTGACAATTTTACCAATGGTGAAGGCGAGCAGTGTTCGGCTTTAGTGTAACTGCTTTTAAGAGTAGGTGTCTTAACACAAGCACAGTATATAGCTCGTTAGCACAATACGTGCATTTAAGAAAACTGTTAAAATGTGTCCTATACGGCTGATTTCACACGCTTAAGCTATCGCAAAAGATACAGAATCACCCTTCTGGTTAAATTTGAGAATGACGTCGTTGTTGACTTGACAGCTCCCTGATATCAACTTAGTTTGTACCTAAGCACATAGCGTGTAATGTAACGATGTGTAATTTCAGCTCGAGTGGGCTCTTGAACTCGGGTTCTTCGCGGGAAGTGGATCCTCCTACTCCTTTTTCAAATCCACTACTTCCAGAGAACCCAGTCCAGGACTCGGACCCAAACCCAGAACTCGGAGGCGGATTCGGGGCCGGAACCCGAATGCCTCCACTCGTGAGTCTGAGGATTCTTGTCCGGGTTCGAGTTCTTGAGTGGGTTCCGGTTCCGAGGTCCGCCTACGGGCCAACCCATAGTTACAACCCAGGACCGGCTCCTAGAACTCAAGTACTTTTAAAAGGAAGCACGGCTCCGAGGCCTCAGGCAAAATGCAGAACTTACTCATCTCTAGAGCAATGTAGCAGTATGTGTTTCTAGTGAATAAGTGTAGCACCTAGCTTAAGCACTTCAGTGTGGCTCCAGGCTTAAAGATTAACTTCACAAAACAAGACAATTTTTTAATGTTTCTATCAATGTGTTAAGCATAGTTAGGTTATGTTAGGTTAGGACAGAAGTGCAGATCCGTACCTGGCATCGTAGTACCCCCGAGGACAGTCACAGCGGAAGCCGTTGATGAGATCCACACATGCGCCCCCGTTGGCACACGGACTAGAAAGGCACTCGTTGATGTTGGACTCGCAGTGCAGGCCAGTAAAGCCAGGGATGCACTCGCACGTGTACCTGCCATACAAACACGGTTAATACACACCACATATTGTTGTAGCAACACACTCACACAATACTACACACACACAGCATGCGCATTGTTCTAAATATCGACAATAGAAAACAAAAGAGGAAAACTGACAATTTAATAGATTTTTTATACTCCTAACCCATTTTTTCTGCTTTTAGAATCTGTCTATTCTGAAAAATTGTCAGTTTACGACTTTTGATTTTGACGAATCTATCATATTGCTAGCCTGTGGATAATAGCCATGCCTGAAACTAACTTCCATACTGGAAATTATGCAAAGCATCACTTTGAAGTAACATTTTGTGGATTAATTTTGAGCTAATGTATATTTTATTTACTGAAACACATTCCTTGAACAATAAACTATCTATAAAAATAACATTACTTGCGTTAATTTGGTAAATTGATAGGTTTTTCAATATTTTTGTCAACTATCACGCATCGGACTTTGACAGTTTAAATCGCGGCAAAATCTGACTTCCAAATTCCACAGATAATTCATTTAATATTCTTGTGTTGCTAGGTGAATGAAAAGTTTGGCTATATCAAGAATGATATTGGCACTAGAGATTCTGAACTTGTCCTTCGTTTAGTTCCTTTATGCATAAAGGGGTCTCCACACGGTACTGCCGCAGTACGTTCTGCCGCAGAACTGACTAAAATTTGTATGGTCTGTAGTCAAAACCCCCAGCCGTATTGTTATTATTCACCAGCCTTTTATTATTTAAAATAAAATGAATGGTGAATAATAACAATACGGCTGGCGGTTTTGACTACAGACCATACGATTTTTAGTCAGTTCTGCGGCAGAACGTACTGCGGCAGTACCGTGTGGAGACCCCTTAAGGGTTAAAATCGCATAAATTTTTTTTTTCGAAAATTTGTTCCGCGCTCGTCTCCGCCCGATGACTAGCTAGTACATAGTTCTGTTAACACCAGAGTTTGCCTAACCTAACCAAACTTAAGCCATTTTATCTGCTTTTAAAATCTGTCTATTCTGAAAAATTGTCAGTTTACGACTTTTTATTTTGACGAATCTATCACATTACTAGTAATTCTGTTAACACCAGACTTTGCGTAATGTTGACTGCTCCGACTTGACAGTTCGCAATGGTCATTGCGCTCTGGAGGAATAAAAAGATAATATCAAACACGGAAACCGTCTTGAGACGATTGATCGGACAAGGAACACAAACAAATACACATTACAGACAGAAGAAATGCAAAATATCATTAGAAGAAGATAATACTAATAAATCTAAAGGAAAATATGAAAAAGAATAAGACACAGAAAAATAAAAAGGTAACTAAAATGGGACTCGAACCCAGGATCTCTTGTTTTACCGGGACAAACACCTTAACCAACCAGCCATTAAGACCTCACATTTTTAAGTCATTTTAATCTATCTCATATGTATTTCAAAATCAGGGGTCCTAGCATGGTCGATCGATATAAGTTTTATCGAAAATGTCAGTAACTTGTCAGCGCTCCCGAGCACGACTGCATGCTGCTAACAAATAAAAATTCACGTCAAATAAATTAGGAACCCTTAGTCGTTGTGACCTGTTGTTTGTTCGTTAGCGGCCTGCAGTTGTGCTCGGGAACGATGATAAGTTACCGACATTTTCGATAAAATCGATCGACCATTTTTATTCTTTTTTTAGCTGCTACCTTTTTATTTCAAAAAATTCTAAATAATTGGTTTGTAACCTAGACAGTGTCTCGGATAAACATATCCGATTTTATTTATATCAGACACCTATTGACGTTTATAAAAGTCTGAATGTACATTAAATTTTTATTGGAATAACTCTTGCTATAACAAACCTGTAAGACAAGAGATCCCGGGTTCAAATCCCAGTTGCGACCGTTACCTTTTTATTTTTCTGTGTCTTGTTCTGTTTCATGTTTCATTTATATTTATTAGTATTAACTTCTTCTTCAATGATATTATATTACATGTTGGGTATAACCTTATTATAACAAGAGTTATTCCAATAAAAATTGTATAAATCTAAATTTTGCTTTTAGTAACTGAAAATACTGATATCATTGCTGTGCTATAAGTGACTGTTATACTATTAATTAACTTACAAACAAAAATCAATAGACGCTTTTATAATTACCGTGACGATTCACAGTTACAGTATTGGTGACAGAAAAATAAGACCAAAAACATACGTTCTTTATCGTTATAATACTGCAGCTCTTTCTTACACGTTAAGAAAGATGAGACACACAAAATACGTGTGACTGTTTCTTCCAAAGTACTACATACTATTTCCTTTGGAAGAAACAGATATATCTTATTACAGCTCAGCCACGGGCGTATACATTTGAGGGAGATGTACGATAATGATTGTGTGTTTCCTTTAAGGGGGTGCAGACATTCGTTCACCGTTTGTCTCATTTTCGACTGTTGTTATTTAGTATGTAAGAAAAAGTAGCAGCATTATATGTTTAAGAACAAAAGCAAAACCATCAGCGCATTGACATTTGACATTTTAAATTTTTTGGAATTCACTCACACTTCAATATTATCCTTGTAACTATATTCCATACTTTCAAAATTATCGTCCCGGCTAGTAGTATTTTAGGAGTCTACAGAGACCTCATGGTGCCGTTTGTGAGGATGCAAGAAAATGATGACTTTTTTCCTTTGGAGGTAACAGACCTACGTACATTGTGTATCTCATCTTTTGAAAGAGCTGAGGCATTATTGTGATAAAAGAACGTATGTGTATTGCCTTTTTGTGCCGTCACGGTAATTTTAAAAGCGCTCAAAGAAATCAAAATTTATAATACACACAAAATATAATTTCAAAAAACCATTGTTCCTGACTTACACTCTATAATCGCTGCGTGAAAGAATTAAAAATAACAAGTTAGAGACATTTATTTATAAAATTTTTCCATCAAAATATAAGTGAGATCATCGATAATAGAAACAAAGGGAGATGGCAAGGAAGCGTGCCGACTGTCGCCGAGCTATGACCAAACTGAAACTTTGACTATCAAAGCGGAAATGCCACAAAAGTTATTCATTTTTTGTATAGATAGAAACAAATGGATTTTCAATTTTGGAGGGGGGTTTCGGTACCGCCGCCCCGGGAACACACTCATTGGTTTGTCCAGGTTCTTTTCCAAGAGGTTCGCTACTTTGGTGATTTTGCAGGGGTGCCCACGTTCATGGGGAGACATATCCAGATCTTAGCGGCGGAAGGGTATATCCACCAACTGCTTGGCGGGTAGGATCGGAAGAGGCCAGTTGCAGAGGTGTTGGTAATCCAATAAATGGTTCCCGGGGTGACAGTACCCTTACCCGCCCCCCAGATTGGGACCCTTGAAACCCTTACCTTTAAAAAAATGGCCCTTTACCTTTGTTTATATTATCCATGGTTGAGTTATTTGCAAAAAGTAAGTGATTGTGTTAAATGATGTGATTAAGATTGAGATGTTACCTGTTAATTCCGTCGATACATCGAGCCCCGTTTCTGCAAGGGTTGGAGTGGCATTCATTAACGTTGATTTCGCAGTTGGGCCCCGAGGTTCCGGGTTTGCATCGGCACTGGTAACCATCAATCAGGTCCTCACAATGGCCTGTGGAAGAGGAAAATTCATTACATTGTACAGGTTTTAAGGAGTTAGATTTTTAAGATACCGTAATACAGGGTGACTTCGACAATAGTGGACATCTACAATAATTCTCGCTTCTTTCTGCCCCCTTAACAAAGAAATATTCTTCTTTCAATTTGTCTCGAAGCACTCTCTTTTGGTCGACACTCTGAAGACACTCCCACTATTATTCTATTTAAATTATAACAAAACAATACTTTACACGACAGCAAAATTTGCAATTAGGTACCTGACTAACCAGTTTTTATGTATTATAATTGATGCGGCGGTTTCCAGAAGTGGCACATTTATTTATAAATTATTTGCGCGCATACTTGAGTGTCAAATATTTGTTTTTTTGGAATTAATCTAGCGTGTGCACTAACAACACACTTACACAACTGCCCTGATGATGGACACTGTAACGCTGTCCGAAACGCTGGCTAAAGAAGGAGGTAGCGCAACACAGCATAACACCCCAAAAACAAATAACGAAAATACTTTTGGCCGTAAAAATCTAAAAACGTATTTCTTATACCAGATCATGTGGACCATAATGACGATCCTTTTCAGGTGTCACCTTCTGTGCGTCAAAGTCGAAACGAATCTCAAGATATACGAAATTTAGAATGATAGATTTTTTTAAATCAAGTTCCTGATAATAAAGTGTTTAGGGCCGCACATAAAAGCTTGGCGGGCCGCAGGTTGAGTATGGTTGTGTTAGATCATCATACAGAATTGAAACTTTGCTAGATATGGCAATGGTTATTTGAATATTCAAACTCACATTCGAATATCAAGTAAAACATTTAAATATTTTTGCCATTAAATAAAATTCAACACGCTTTTGGCAATGTTTTTTGGCATAAATTGAAACTTTTAGCAGAAATTTGCGTAAGGAGTGCGTTAAATTTCTAAGACATCAAAAACATTTTTATTTCAGCAGAGAATAGTGTAAAGTGTAAATTGAATGGAATTAAAAAAACCATGGAGATAAGCAAGTTTAAAAACATGATCAAAATAATGAAAAGAAATCATAAACACGAAGATGAGGAAATCAACATGTATGAAGATGAGGAAATCAACAAACATGAAGATGACGAAATTAACAAACATGGAGATGAGGAAATCAAAAAACAAGAAGATAAGGAAATCAACAAACGTGAAGATGACGAAATTAACAAAAAATTAAGATGAGGAAAACAACAAACACGAAAATGGGGAAATCAACATGTATAAAGATGAGGAAATCAACAAACGTGAAGATTACAAAGTCAACAAATACGAAGATGACGAAAGTAACAAAAACGAAGATGAGGAAATTAACAAAAACGAAGATGAGGAAATCAACACGTATAAAGATGAGGAAATCAACAACCATGAAGATTACGAAGTCAACAAATATGAAGATGACGAAATTAACTGACACGAAGATAAGGAAATCAACAAACACGAAGAGGAGGAAATCAAGATGAATGATATGCGGAAATCGAGATGTATGAGAAAAGGAAATGAACAAATAAGAAGATGAGGTTGACAAATAAGAAGATGACGAAATCTTGATGTTACACCAACACAACTACGTACTGTCCACCTCGTAACAGGAATCCCTAGTGAGGACAATTGTGAATAATAAAATTCAAGTATACTATCTATTTTAATGGTCGATAATAATATATTTATTATTTTAAAAGATGTAGAACTTACCTCCAAACTGGCAGGGATTAGAATCGCACTCGTTGATCTGCGTCTGGCAGAGCAGGCCCGTGAAGCCAGGATGGCAATTGCAGGTGAAGCTGTTCTGTCCGTCGATGCACTCCCCGCGGTGGCACGGCGAGGACTGGCAGTCGTTGATGTTGGTCTCACACGACATTCCCGTGTAGCCCAGCGGACACTCGCACGAGTAGCCGGCAATAGAGTCGTGGCACACGCCCTGGTTGCGACATGGGTTCGACACGCAGTCGTCTATGTTGTCCTGACAGCGGGAACCCGAGAAGCTGCAAAACAAAAAAGTATTACATGTATTATCTGGCAACGCGGCATTTTTTTTTCGTAAAAAACCATCCCATCTCCTTTTCTCACCTCTTAATGGCAATGCGCGTTTTCATCCTGTGACATAATATCCCGACAAAATATCCTACGGAAAAAACATCCTGCAACAAAATATCTACTAAAACCTAAACTAACCTTATTTTACATATTACTTCTTTTTTTTTACACGAATACCGCACTAGAGTCCCAACTGCTCCCGTCTGGAGCCAGTGGGACTATGGCATCCCCAATTGGGTTATGTTGTGAGGCTGAAGATAGTGGGGAGGGGAAGGAGATAGGGAAGAGGAAGGAGTTGAAGTACCTGGCTATTCAGATCTTGTCACCAAACACGGTTAAAGCCATTTCAAGCAAGGTTTCAATTCTGAATGGTGGTTTTACACCAGCACGATACTGAGAGTATCTTCCACTCTGAAACGTGCCGCAAATACACTACATATTATTTTAAATTAATAAATTGTGAAATAACACAAATTAATCAAATAAAATTTATTTGCCACGCCGGGATTCGATCCCACGACCTTCGGAGTGCGAGTCAAGAGCCTTACCACTGGACTACGCCAGCTGTCAATTACTATTTTTTAACAAAAATTTATTGTCTTTACAGGATGTGTGTATTACTTTTGTCCCATTTAACTTTTTTTGAACAATAATTTATTGTTTTTACAGGATGTCTGTATTATTTTTGTCCTATTTTTTTGTTACGTTGGTTAGGTTAGGTTTTACTAGATATTTTATAGGGGGATGTTTTGTCCATAGGATATTTTGTCGTGGATATTTTATTGCGGGTTGAAAAGTCGCGGAACCCCTCTTAACACATACACTGCCAACTCCGCTATTTGGCAGAGTTCGAAGAGATTTTGAAGTAGTCTCCAAAAGACAACAATAAAAAAATTACAGCCTATAACGCGCGTGCAACCTTATTCAGTACAATGGTCAAGTCAATTATTTTAACTTTTCTGTGAAGTCAAATATTGCTGATTGGCTTCTCACATCTTATAAATAAATAGATTAATAAAATACATAAAATAATTTGTCCATTATTATTCAAATACCTTATCGCATATACATTTATTTGACTTTTAATGTGTATAAACCAGTCCCTGCGAGACCATGAATGGATGCCATCAACGTACATATTCTTCCTTTTCAAGCATCTTGTTTGAAAACGAAAAAGAAAGAAGATACTTGAATAATGACATCATCACAGACTAGACAAAGCATTATAACAACTTATGGCTAAAAATTGCATCCACCGGTTTATTGATCACCGATATGAAAATATATATTCGTATGTACAATGATTTGACCAATGAATGGGATGCTGCGTAAAAATGTATTGTACAGGCAGAAAATATATAGGACCATACTTACCTGGGAGGTCACTTGAGATTAACACTGTTATTGTTTATTTAGAGAAATTTAGGTAAAGTGTTCACGCAGAAGACATAATTGGGAAGTATAATATATAATGTGTTCTTTACTTTTAATATATTCTATGCACCACAATCGCCCTTATATTAAGTTGGTAAAGAAAGAGGTTAAACTTACCCTATTGCGCAGTTACAGCGGAAAGTGTTGATGAGGTCATTGCAGATTCCTCCGTTGAGACAGGGAGTACTGGCGCACTCGTCAATGTCGATCTCGCATTGGGTACCGGTGAAACCTGACCACAAACAAAATCAACATTTTATTTTTCATATACATAGAAGCCAACAACACTAATGCAGCTAAAAACTCACCAATCTCTGGCGCAATCACATCTTAAACATACTACGATAAATTGATTTGAATTTGATGAAATTATATTCAAAGAAATGATTTTTTTTACTTTTTCTTATGGAAACGCGGGTGTTTTAGAGGTTAAATGAGAATAATTGATTGAATTCTTAAAAACAGGATTTTTTTTTTACATATTATCTAAATATTAACAAAACTAACTAAACTAACTGACCATCACGCCATTTCTTCACAGGGGTAGGCAGAGAGGACGGACCGCCAAACAACTCGGTCTTAGCACACCTCTTTACCTCACTCATATTAATACATACTCTTCTATTATTATGACTTTTGACATGGCCTGAATCAAGTATATGATTCACTTGGTCGTGCCATGTCTTCCTCGTGCGTCCCCCACTTCTTTTACCATTCACATTCTTCTTACACTAATTTCTTTGTTCATTCACTCTACATGCCCAAACCATCTGATTTTGCCATTTTTACATGGTTTTACCACACCTACGCCTCAGGGATCTCATTTCTACAGCATTCAGTCTACTTTCATCCTTCCTCTGCCAGTTCCATGCCTCACTGCTATACATCAAGGTAGGTACCAGCACTCCATTATGGAGGGCTAGCTTCGCTTCTTTGGACTATTATAATTATTGGAGTTAAACACAGAAATTGCGTAAAATGCAAATTAAAAAGCAACTTTCATTCACAAAGTTATTCACGGATGCACGTAATCAATCACGCTTTAATTTCCCACGGAAAATGATTTATATAAGATAATATAAGCGATAAATTACTGACAAAGAAAATATATAACAATAGATCCCACGCTGCATAGTCATTATATTAGTATTGTTACAAATCACTGGGAAAACATACACTTCTTCCTGAATCTGTTGGCACAATCATTCACAACAGTGTGTTATCAGTACTAAATATACTGGTTCCTTTCTAAAACTTTAGCAAATCTATTTATTAAATTATTTCGAGCGTATATTGATAAGTGTTCAGTCTCGAATGCTTTCTTTTTCTCGTATCGCTTGTCTCCTACGAATAGAGACGAGGGATGCTATTGGTTATGAATGTAAACCCCGCCGCTAGGGCAGCAAATCGATATAAAGACAAGTGAGACGTTAAGAGTTTAGGTTTGCCTACCGGGGAGGCCAGTATAATGAGCGGTTATAGTATCTTTGGGTTATTTAGTGTTAACTCGTAAAGCTACTGTTATAGTTTGTTACTGTTTACGATTATTGAACTGCGACACACTTTTAAATTGATTGTGCCCACTCCAATAAAGACTAATTGTGTTCAGTGCATAAAAGTGTGGATTTTATGTCATTATAACCCGCTACAAAACTAAATAAAACTGCATTAAATGCTAGAAAATGAATCATAAGGAACAAACCATCAACTAATTGATGAAAGAATTAAATTTATTAAAACTCTCAGATTGAAGAATTATATCGGACGTAACGACTCAAAGAACATATCTGAGAACAAAAAGCTGGTTTTGAAAGGTGATAAAATGCTTTTTCAAATTTTTATTCGAAACAATCATTTAATTTTTTAAATATAAAATTTTGGCATGTAAACGTAAAAAAATAATTAAAAAAATCCATGTAATCCACAAAAAAATTCCACGGTTCCATTTAACCTTAAATAATAGAATCAAGTAAAACATATTTCTAACCTGACAAACAAATTCATGGCTACTAGCGGTGTACCTCAAGGGTCGCATATAGGCCCAAAACATTTCTTACTTTTTATAAATGATCATGTCACCGTTTTTTATAATGATGTTTACAATATCATACAATGATTTAAATAAAAAAAAATAAAGTAACATCAAAACAAAACACCTTTTTAAAAAAAATTTGTGGATAAAAATATATATTATAAAAAATCATAATTACCAGGCATGCAGACGCATCTGAAGGTGCCAGGGTCGTCCAAACAGCTGCCGTCGTTCTGGCAGGGGTGGCTCTCGCACTCGTTGACATTGGTTTCGCAGCGCGGGCCCGTGAAGCCCTGCGTGCAGTTGCACACGAAGCTGCCCGGCGTGTTGACGCATATGCCCTCGTGCTCACAGGGCGACCCTGAAAACAGGAAGATTTCTAAACAATCAGTCCAAATCTATTTTAGGGATAGCCGGTAAAAGGTCGGAGGAAAACAAAGGGGGTTTTGATATTAAATATGCAAATAAAGAACATTCTGACAATAGTTGTTGTTTCTGACAATAGTTGTCGCTTCTGACTTAAGTTGTCGTTAGACATTCAAACACAGTGGTGTGCGTGCGCCTTATCTTTTAACTTTATAGTTTTTGAAAAGTTCATTAAATATTTTACATTTACAAAATATATAAGGGTTTCGCAATAAATTTTTTCCTGTCTGTTTTGAATGAGTCGCCAAAAAGTAAAGTATTTAATATTTTCTTAAACTTTTTTGGAATGATAAAATCGGCAGAATTTATTCGTTTTGCCTTGGAGACAAAAAAATTCGTCTGCAGTTCTTTGTTATATATATAGTTTTATTAAAAAATTACAGTTTTAGAAAATATAAATAGGTTTGCGACACCACCAACTGCAAAGTTAACCATATCAAGCTTTGTGTATGCTATAAATTGAGATTTTTTTTTTTTTTCTCTTTTCTTTTAAAGAAAGACAAACATTCCCGGGTTACGAATAACCCAACAATGTTTGAAAATCTCTTACTACCACCACAGAAAGCCGAAAATGTTGCTTGTGTTGTGATGGAGGACTTAGCCAGTGAAGGAATCGAACACGCGACGCCCGGGTGGTACCCAAGCGCTATGCCCACTCAACCACTGACCGGTAAACTGGCAGTTGACGCAACTATGTATAAATATACGTATAACCTTTCTTCATCTTACCTACTTTCAAAACCTTTCCCGTCTGACAATATGTGACTATTACTGTCTACTTGTAATATTGTGGAACAATAACCCTTAAGGAAGAATCAGTCTGTTATCTGCTGTGCAATGAGTGGTGATTTAGCAGGGGTGCCCGGGTTCATGGGGTGAGGTTTGTCTAGGTCTTGGAGGCAAATGACGAGGACGCACTGAACCCCGGATTCCTACCCACCCCTTAAACCTTTTTCCTTCCCAGAACTCTCCTCTCCTTCCTTTCCTTTAAAAAACCCTCCACACAGCATCCCCAAAGATGACATAGGCCCTGAGGTAAATTATTTTTCTGAGGGCCTCCTGTGTGGGGCTCATGTAAAAAAAAAAAAGTGAACTCTCAGTGAATTCAATTTTTTTTATATTGATTCGTGCGGAGACTTGTGCATGTGCTCAGCCAAGTGATCTATCGATAATAACATAATAAGAACGTGCTCAGGAAGTCAAGGTGAGTCGGACTCCCTTCCAGCGTCCACTGTTCACTTATCCTCATAGTTGTGTCTTATTAAAATGCCATATTTTTTTAATTAAATGCTAAATTATTGATTATAGTCCATCTATTTGCGACTACACTGGCACTTGATTAAAACGGTTGCTAGACTCTTCAAAAATGATAGAGGTTTGTTTCACTGTATATATTTTGTTATTATGTTTGAAAGGGAGAAAAAACAGCAATTATTAAAGAATAAATTATTACCTTGTTCGCACTCGTTGATGTCCTCAGAGCAGTCGATTCCCTTGTACCCGCCCGCGCACGAACACGTGTAGGAGCCGTTGATGGGGCTTGTGTCGCACATGGCGTCCGCGTGGCACGGGTTGGATGTGCACGCGTCTTCCAGGTGGCAAAGCAAACCTGGAAATAAGAAAAGCAATCAAAAATCTGTAAGGTTTTTTTTTTTTACATAACTTCACACAGGAATCTAGTGATACTGTGCGGGGGGTCTTTTAAAGAGAAGGAAGGAGAGGAAGTTCTGGGAAGGAAAAGGTAAGAGGAATCTGGAGGTCAGTGCGTTCAGGAGTGATGTATGAATTAATACCCACACTGCGACGCAAGACGTTTCTGGTCTCACTCATTAGGTTTCTCCCGATCCAGCCCACCACGCAGCTGGTAGGCAGTCACATCTTCCACCAAGACCTAGACAAACCTCACCCCATGAACCACTTGGGGTGATCCACTCGGGGTGACCTATGGCAGAGGTGTTGGTTATCCAGCAAGTACCCCTGTCTTTATCTGAAGGAAGAGATTTGTTAATGGGGGCCTTGAAGGGCCTGCTAGAACTGGTTGACCAAATGACTTGTTCTCTTGAAGACAACATCGACTGTGAATGGGTGTTTCGCATGTGTCTGTTGAGCTTTACGCATGTGCACCGCAAGCAGGTAATCAATGCTGCTAGAGCCAGCTCCATTAAAATACCTACAGGACAGACTCAGCTTGCCTACATTACGTCTGTGCATTAGAGATGGCAATCGGTCCGTTAACAACAGGTTTTCAATTAAACCGCCATTCTTTACATAGAATCAAGCAGTTATCAAGTATTACGGAGCCGCAGTCCAGAGGCGACTTTCAAATTCAACTGCTGGACGTACTTGATATACACACTGTTCGGAAACTCACAAGTACAAGCGGGAAGTTGGTGAATCTACATCACATAGAAAAGAAATATTTTGATGTTTTTTTTTCTACACAAACATTAAAAAAATAGTAGTTGTTGGTCAGTTGGGGATGGGGTAAGGGATTCGGCAGTTACTCGGGTGAGTGACCAGTGATGAAATGATGATCTTTTGTTTCATTTTGAAAAAAAAAAACATCATCGAAAAAGTCACCGGAGACCAAAATTTCATTTACATTTTTTAGTCCAAATAAGGGCTTTCCTTTTTGTTTAGCGATTTAAATCCTTATTATAAAGAAACTTTATGAAGGACAAGGTCAGAATCGCTTGCGCCAATATCAATCTAAAATACCATCCAACAGTCAAAAGGTTAACACCCCGTATGGGATTAACAGCTGGTCACAAGACACATTTTTAGGTTAGGTTAAGTAGGTCATTAGGTTAGATTAGGTTAGTATGGTTACCTGTCTTTCCGGGAGTGCATCTGCAGTAGAAGGAGCCGACCCTGTCGATGCAGGTGGCCCCGTTGAAGCAGGCGGCCCCGGCGCAGTCGTCAATGTTCACGGAGCAGTCGGGGCCCGTCCAGCCGTTGACGCAGATGCAGGAGTAGCCGCCCATCGTGTTGGTGCATGTGGCGCCATTCTGACACACCATCGGCCTAACCCCAAACAAACAAACATTGCATTAGTGATCAGTGGCAACCCGTACTAAAAAGGGTCCAAGTGATGCCAGCAGGGAAAGTGCTTCTATTGGTGGCCGACAGAGGTACCGGAGTAGGCAGGTGCCTCGAGACTGGCTCTGGCCAGCCCACCGACCAGATTCAATTAGTCGCTCTCCATAGAGAGAAAAAAAATTGCATTATTTTTAAACACCTGGGGTCTCAAAAGTTGCGTATGATCTGTAACTATTCGAAAACGTAAAAATAAATTAAATTGGTTTTCACTATTAAAAGTTTTGAGAAAAAAAACAAATTTCGTGATTTGGGAAAAAAAAATAAAAAAAGGGTCCATATTTCATATTTTGCAGTAAACTTAATTTTTATTCCATATCAGCAGGACACAAAAACGCAAAAAATTTTTTTAAACATATGTGATTTGTTTGTTAAAGATATAAAAGGGGAAAATAACACTTTTTTTGATAAAATCAGTTTTCTTTTTGACTTACTTGTATTCATAAACTTGATTTTTTTTTTCATTTTTGTCAGCTACCTATGCGCAGTTTTTAATAACAAACAAATGTTAAAAGGTAAATTATTGTTAAAAAAATATTAATTACCTTAATTTAAAAATACAAGTTTTAGGTTTTTTACTGTTTTTCAATGCGAGTAAATTATTTTATTTTAAAAAAAATAAATTTAAAAGCAGTTCAAATTTTCTTTGTAAGATGCAACTTTTGAGATATCAGACGTTTCTGAATTAAAAAGTTGAAATAATTGACACACCCTGGTAGACAGGTCGTGTGACTTGCAGCATTATTATTGAATATACGTAAACTCACAATAGAACAGTTAACGTTCGAGGATGTTTTCAAAACAAATCAGTGATAAGAGAAAATTAGAAACATACTTTTTTTAATGCAAGTTCTACTATTCACTACTAGTAAAGAATCTAACTCAGTGTTTCTTAACCGTATTGAAAGAATCGCCCCCTTTATCGCAGTCAAATTATCCAGCCACTCCCTTCCCCTCCCCCTGAAATGAAATTTTAAAATTTCATCTCTTTATGCAGAAATGGATTTCCTACTACAAATAAAAAAATTATGAGAAGTATAAATTTGTTGTACCTTAAGAAAGTGTGCTGGCGCCCCCGTTAAGAATCACTGATCTAACTTCTAGTAAATTTATGGATTAACAGTACCTGAGGGAGCACTCATCCAGATCCGACTCGCAGAGCTCCCCGGAGAAGGTGGGCGGACAACGGCAATGGTATTTGTTGACGCCGTCTATACATGTTGCCCCGTTCTGGCACAGGTTTCCGGGGCAGTCATCTATATTCTCACCGCAGTCCTTGCCTTGGTAGCCTGGTAAAAGAAGGAAAATAATTATACATTTTTTATTGTTTCTTGACATTTAAAATATATTGACATTACCCGACTCAAGTATTTGGTTCTATTGATCGTACCGTGTCTTTGTCGGGCGTCTCCGATTTCTTCTACCATTCACACTCACTTCATATATTCTCCTTAAACTCCTTTACAAACCACGATTTTACCACAGATACGCCTGAGAGATCTCATTTCTCATTTGACAGCCTCCGTTCATTGTCAGGAGGGTAAAACTCTCAACTAGTAATCCCTAGGTTGAGGGTTCAAATCCCGACATACGCAAGTGAATTTTATTTAATTAATTTGAATGTGTCCAGGAGTGACGGACGTATGAATCCATCCCTGCAAGAGGTTGGGTCGACTGATTCTGGTTGAAGAGATAAAAAGACCTCCTCAACCGGTCTCTCTCGATCAGGCCCGCCACGCAGCAGGTGGGCAGACACATCAGCCGCCAAGACCTTGATAAAAAACCTCAACCCATGAACCCGGGTACCTCTGCTAAGTCACCAAATGTAGCGAACCACTTGGGATGACCTATGGCAGAGGTGTTGGTTATTTAATCAATGGTTTCCGGGGCGGCGGTACCCAACCCGCCTCTTATATTGGGAGTTACTTCTTATAGAAGGTAGAACCCTCCAAAAATCATTAAAAAATTGGCTGGTTTGAACGCCGTCAACGGTCGTTCAGTATACAAAATAGACAATGTATTTTTTTTAAGGAGCAAAACTTACAAAGTATTTTTTTTTAATACAGTTAGTAAAAAAAAAATTTAAAATCGGTCCAGTTTTGGAGGAGAAAAATAAGGAATGCAAAACCTCGATTTTTATGATTTTATTTAGGTAAAATCAGCCTGAGGTGCAGTTGTCCCTTTCGTTCAGTATCCGTGGGAGTAAAAGCGACAGAGACAGCAACAGTTTGGTAAAATGCCTATTTTTCAAATTTCTCGACCATGTTTCCTCTTAAGTCATCCCTACTTAACTATCTTTTGCTGTTTTAGTTCTACTCTGAGGTTCTAACATGAATGAAGAAATGGTTCTCATAACATGTGAACATAAACACATTTCTTATCCAGAGATTCTCTCAATATTGTTTTTTTATGTTAGGGTGACCAAAAGTGAAAAAAAACAAAAATTAACTTTTTTCTTCTTTCTCTTTCTTATAATATATGTAAATTAAAATATACACTTGAAGGAACCTTTATACCTACATTCTATTATGTCTATTTTTTGTTTGTTATCTAAACCTTTAAAGAGGAACGGATTTTTTCATGCATATCTTAAGGCTCCACAACCGGGCTCGAAAAGAAGAAGAAGGAGAGATACGAAATTACGAATTTTAGAGGAGAGCGCTAACATTTACAGCGCCAAAATAAATGCGAAAATGTTTAATAAAACAAGACTCGTTTAAAATAGAGCAAAAATCTCTTGTGGAGCATCTTAAGTATCATTTAAAGAAACATTGTGATTTTTTTCACAAACATAATTTATAAGATAATAGAAATAAGATAAAATATAGTTTTTAATAATTTTTAAAGCATACTCTGCGATTTTTTTCTATCGAGGGAATTTCATATAATTTGCGTTTCGGCCTGGGCAGCATCTAGACATTATCTTCAAAAATAACATATATTTTCTTTAAGAGCTTAAAAACTTCAAATGTTTAAGGGAGATATGTAATAAATCGGTAGAAATTCGAGTTGCGGCCCCTTAAATTTGGATTGGATCAAAATGGTTCCATGACAGTTGATCCGCCGAAAATTGGTCTCCCGGCGCACTTAGGGAAAATATGTTATACCTAATTACACAAAATATAACTAAGTGATCCGCAAAGATTTGCAGAGAGGATATACCGCCGAATAACAAAAGAATAAAATATATTTTCATTCAAATGCATCAAGGATAAATCTGCTTCTCCATTTACTGTGTATACCAGAGCATAAGTACGAAAAAATCGACAGTGTGTATAAATTCCTTCGATATTCATACCAACTTATTAAAGGGGTATTTTTGAAGTCGAACTGAATATCTTAGATATTTGAATGTAAATAATACACAAAAAATTATAATTTTGGAGTAAATAATATTATTTCGGGGATCAACTGTCGAATCACCGATCAAAATACCCAACCCAAAAAAATTATTTATTTTTGTAAACATAAGGAACATCAAATATCTAGTACAGATATGAGTTACTTTATTTATTTGTGTTTTATAATTCTTTATTATGCATGATTTTAGAGGCGACTTTGGCATTCTTTGTGAGATAATTATAATTATTTAAAAAAATAATCTAGCCCCACCCACTGTTTAATATGTTTAGTGAAAGTTAAAATAAAAACTAAAACATTGTAAAAGGCACAAAAGGCGGTTTTTTGGGTTGAGATTTGAGTTTATATACGAAAAATTTGTGTTCCAACATAAATAGATCGTTTGTAACTTAATTTACGCCCATTTTAATAATTTTTTTTTGATATTTCATTATATACGTACCTACTGTAAATAGAATAGAATTATTATTTATTTAAATAAATATAGCTTTACTCACAAATAATTGCCAAATTTGCCTAAAAAAACTTGATTAACTAATGGCCTATCTAACACACTATATAAAGAGGAAAGATTTCTTTGTTTGTTTGCATTGAATAGGCTCCGAAACTACTGAACCGATTTGAAAAATTCTTTCACTGTTGGGAAGCAACACTATCCCCGGGTGTTAAAAAATTACCTAAAATATTATTTACATCGCGTGCGCTGCGAAAACTATTGATAGAATAAAATAATGTACTACGACTTTGTAGAACACATTATTATTTACAAAAAAAGTGGCGACCGCATATGTCTAACTATTATAGTTATGCCACAATAAGTGTTCTTTTATTTAAAAAAATTAATTAAAATGTCGCCGCTTGAAAAGGCTCTTTATTTGTATCTTGGTTTTAATCCTTATCAAAATAAATTACTTCATATTCAAGACAGCTTCAATACCTTTATTTAACTTTATGAATTATTCAATTCGGATATTTCATTCGAAAGATATCACGAGTTTAAAAATGTTAGTATTAGAAAAAAGTTGCGTGGTCGCGGTCGGCTACGGGCCGGGCGGGTATAACTCCGATCCAAAAAGTCAATCGAATCTTTGGTGATATCATAAGTCCCCTTCGATTTGTTTATGGTCCCCGCCTACGGTACGGTACGGTACATTACGGTAAAGTACGGCTATGGTACCCGGCTAGGACTGAATATTTGGAACGCGGAAGGGGGGTTGGCGGGACGGGGGAGCGGGAAAGCGGTAGCAGAGAAGGTGGAAGTGGAACGCTGGAGGGGAATACACGGGAAAGGACATGCAAGGAGAAACATTTTATTTCTTTGAATATGGCATTGCAACGCATGCCGGGAAACAGCTAATAATTTATAATTTGAAACACAAGTAAATAAAGTAGCGAATATCCGTACTAGATCCTTGCAATACCTTTTGATTAAAAATATAATTTTTCATTTTGGTTGCGTATTTTAGCCTCAAATCCAAATTTAAGACATTCCAAAATTTAAAAAAAAAACATAATTCAGTCCATGCAATGAATTTATGCTGCCGTTCTAACAATATCTGGTGATGAAAGGGTGAGCATAGTTGCCTTCCAAGCATTTGATCGAGGTTCAATTTTCGGCCGTGGCAATTTTTTTGAAATTTTTGGAAATAAATTTATTTTCATTTTACATTTCGTGATTTTACAGGGCTCTACGCTAGTTTTAAATTAATATTCGTGTTTTAAGGTCATCCAATCTAACCCATTCTAACTAAATAAGATTGAATTTGCAGATTTATGCAAAAAATATCGTGAATTTGACTGATTTATGCAAAAAAAGACACCAAAAAGCATTTATTTTTATTGTTATTAAGTTTATTTTGAAGATCTTATTTATTTCTTTTATATATTCAATAACTATTAATGCAATAAATATTAATATGCAATAACGTAATTATTAAAATCAATTGATTTTTTCATCATAAGTACCTGTCTAGAAATGATATAAATACATCGTCTGTAGGTGGTACAACCACAGTTTGACAATGCCTTCAGAGGTCGAAACAGCTGTAAGGCCATAATAATAATTACGAAGCAGAACTTGTTTATAAAAAACTTTTTTTGTAAATTAAATAATAATATCATTGAATATACAAAATAAATAAAAATAAAAAAGCCAAAAAAACATGTTTAATGTAAGTTTTTGAAGCGTATTGTAAGGAACTTAATTTTTTACATTATACAATAAAACAAAACACGGAAATAGGATCGTAAGTCATTTCATGGAAGCATTATATAATATATGTGAACGATCAAATTTCTATAAAATTATGGTGACCCTGCAATCCCTACAATCGGGAACCCCAAAAAAAGCGTTCCCACACATCTGGTCGGCAGGTTCTGTCGCCAGATACGAACAATAATTACCAGACAATCTTTGCCACACATTACACGATACACAGGGTGTCCGGAAAATCGTTGTACAAGCGGGGAAACTACTGAATATATATTATACAGAATTTATTATAAGATTTGGTCAAAAATTAAACGTCGTGTATGAAGGGAGTTGAAGTTTTGAAAATAATTTATTCGGCGTAATTTTAGAAGTGTAAGTTTTTTTAATAACGTAGGTACCTACCTGTTTTTTTTTTTTTTTTAATTCTTTTGCTTCTTTCAATATGGTTGAATGTATGTGTATGTTACAATTTCTGACTGTGTAAGCTATCTTTCCATGAATAATTTTTTAATTAGTAATGTTTTCGCATCCACGGTCGTTTATCAGTTGGATAAAATTTTCACGACATTTTTTAGTAATGCTGTATGTGTTTAAATTGGTTGTGATTCTTTCGTATATGAAGGGAGTTGAAGTTGTGAAAATAATTACATTAGGTGTAATTTGAAAAGTGTAAGTTTTTTATAATTTATGTGTTTACATTTTTTTAAGTCTTTCAATATGGGCTTGGTAGAAAGGAGTCCAGATCGGTCTGTAGCTAAGCAAAGATATTCAAATACAAAAATCTTTGGTTCTAAGTGAGATTACAGTGTTGAAACGTAGTTCTGTATTGGAAATTTAAGCTAATAATGGTCAGACTTTTGGATAACGAAAACACGCCCAAATCGCATTTCTTGTTTATGGTTTATTATATGGCTTTCATGCTAGGGTCTAATGACACAGAAGAGAGAAGTTGGAAGGTAGAGTGAGGCAGTAGAGGTAGAGGGTCTGCCTGAGAAGGACCTGTGGGCTGTAGGTGTTGACTGACGAAAGAAGGTGATGAATGGAAGGACCTCGCAGATTAGAACAAAGGGCCTCTGTCTAATCATAAAGCGATAAATCGGCCTCTTAACTTCAGACGAGCGTGTACAGGTGATGAACAATACATGAATACACGCCATTTGCATGTTCACTCCAAAAAATGTAGCAGATATTAGTTTGTGCCTGAAGGGCGTTTAACCAGCCAGTGGCCGAAAATCCACATTTCGTCGAAAGATGTTCTTACGATCATACAGGGCGGTTCCAATAAGAAAGATTAATTATTCTCCGTACCAGCTTTTTAAAGTTATAACTCAATATCGATTTTATTTCATGCCAAATTTGCTTTAATTTATACCTACATCCAAAAATGCTGAAAGGCGTGATGATAAAACTATTAAAATTATGTACTTTTTGTAATTATTTTTTGATCAGTATTTATCATCTTTCAATAATGTCTAACCAAAATAAGAATTTTAAAAAAACTGAAATATATTAGTTTGTAAGTGCGCAAATAAATACACAAACAGACCAATTTTCGTCAAGAAACACATGAACGTATATATTTTTATTTGTCCACACTATAAATTTACGTCCATAACCGGTGAATCTCCCCTTGAAGAAATATATTAGTGTTGATGACGTTGAAGCCGACACTGTCCGACAGTTCCCATCTTAATGACGGGTTCTCTTTTGTCCATATTCCATACAACACAATACAACACATCACACGGGTCATCATCACCGCAGACATCTCTCTCCGCTGATGATGACGATGATGTTGAAAATTATGTTGATGACGTGTTTACAACATTTCCCATGAACGTATGTAGTACATATTCAGGGGCCAATGCATGAAAGCCAACATCGGTAGCGATTAAAAGTCTTTAAGGTAACGCACTACTAAATAATGCAAAATCATGTGTTTTTTTTACATATTCCTAGAGTCCCAGCTGCGCCGGTCTGGAGCCAGTGAGACTATGGCATCCCCAATTTGTAAGGCTGAAGATAGGGGGGGGGAGGAAATGGGGGAAAAGGAAGGTGGTGGAAGTACCTGGATATTCATATCTTGTCGCCAAACACGGGTAAAGCCGTTTCAATTCTGAATGGTGGTCTTACACATTATTTGGATTTTATTGCAAAATGAAAATATTTTGACCTTCCGACAAAATAGGCCCGAAGCCCGAGGGTTTCAATACTACGAGCAGAACACATATATACTATATACGCCCAGAAAAAACAAAGTATCAGGCCAAAGTATGAGTGCCATTGTTCCCTCGAGGCCTATGTCATCTTTGGGGATGCTGCGTGGAGGGTATTTTTATGAAAGGAAGAAGAGGGAGTTCTGGGAAGGACAAATGTTTGATGAGTGGGTAGGAATCTAAGTATTCAGGAGTGACGGACGTATGTATCCATGCCTCCCACTAGGCTTCAAATCCGGCTGGAGAGGTCAAGGTTAGGTCTCCATCAACTAGTCCCTCCCTACACTAAGTGGGCAAACGCATTCGCCGCTAAGACCTAGACAAACCTCATTCCATGTATCCGGGTTTCCAGCTAAGTCAACAGCCGTAGCCAACCACTTAGGATAACCTATGACAGGGTTGTTAGTTATCCAATAAATGGTTCCCGGGGCGGCGGTACTCATACCCGCCTACCAAATTGGCCGTTTGATGACAATGTTAAGTACATTTGAATGTGTGTGGAACGCCACGACCTAAAAGATTTATAGATGAAGCATAATTTGCGACAGATAATAATGATAGTTATTTCGCCTGCAATAGAAACAGGAGGTTTGTTGAAACTGGAACTGTAAACTGGAAGTAGAGAGTAGTGTCACTCCGACATCGTGAAGATGGAAATTATTGCTCTCGCTGTATAATCTGTACATTGAAACAGTGGCGCGGCGGTTACCTGCCTGACCCCGGGCGGCGTATATATACCTAACAATACCCCAATATGCAGTCGGTTCAGGGAAAATACGGCATGCCTACTGACACAAAACATAACAACTGCCCTGATGATGGACACTGCAACGCTGTCCGAAACGTTGGCTAAAGAAGAAGGTAGCGCAACACGGCATAACACCCCAAAAACAAATCACGAAAATATATACTTTTGGCCGTGAAAACCTAAAACCGTATCTCACATTTATTCATCTTTATTAAGTCTCACAACATACTCCAATAACTGGGGGTGTCATAGTGCCGCTTGCTTCAAACAGTTGGGAGCTGTTGAGACTCTTGTGCGATATTCAAATATTTTATAAAAAATCTGATATTTAGATATTACACCCAAGCTAGCAGTCCACAATAGAGCGCCGGTACCTATAATGATATATGGCAGTGAGGAATGGAACTGGCAGAGCAAACATGAAAGTAGACTGAATGCTGTATAAATGTAAACCCTAAGGCTTACGTGTGGTAAAATCATGTATAATCGTGTGAGAAATGTTGAGAACCGCAAAGAATGGAAGGCTGATGTATGCGTAATGAGTAAGATTAAGAAAGGGATGCTCAGATGGTTTGGTCATGTAGAGCGAATGAATGAAGGAAGAAGTTTAGGGAGAATACATGACACGAATGCGAATGGTAGAAGTTGGGAACGCCCGATGAAGACACGACCAAGTGAATCAGATGTCAAAAGTCAGAATAATAGAACAGTTTGTATAAATTTTATTTATTTATTTATACATTAATTTATAAATAAAATTAAAAGCCCTTTTTCGGAGCTTTTACATATGAATGGTAAGAAATATACATAATTTATTTTACATAACTGAACTGCCTAAGTAACAATATTTTATATTTGTTTAAAGATAAATTGAAGATATCCGCTGACTTGGTATAATTGTTTCCCTCCATTAGTATTCTGGGCAAAGAGGAATACATGTAGTAGTTAGTTCCAGAATTTTTGCACTGAAATAAATCCTGACTTCTAGTATCACATAGTGGAATCCGGAAGCTTATCAATTCAAACAATACCAGACTATCAACTAAATCATTTAAAATTTTATACAGAAATACCAAGTCAGTGAAAATTCTTGTACATGTATATTGTAATATGGGTTCCAGACGCAAGAATTGTACTCAATTTGACTTCTAACATACGAATCTGAATGAGGGAAGGAGTGTGTGCCAAGATCGAGTTATTTGGTGATCAGTCCTATAGTCCGATGTTCAGATAGTTTAGTTAGTTATATCTCGGGCCCCCAATGTTTGGACGGTGGCCACGCCACTGCTTAGAATGCCTCTCCCATTCTATCTACACCACTCTATAGTTTGATCTATACAACACAACAACTGCACTATCCAATACTAGTATTCTATGCGGTTGTACAATTATCTATCCGTACCGCTGTAGTAGGTCTCGTTTAATGTAGTCTGTACTCTATAGAACTATAGAGACTGCGGTGGACTAGTGACTAGTGCAACGGCCATCTGACTAACACTGGCGCCCAACCTGGGGCTAAATTTATTTATTAGAGATAATACATTATAAAATTATTACATAACATTTATAATACATTATTCCCAATGAGTTTAATAAAACTCATTTCGGGAAGGACAGCACTATACATCTAAAGGAAAATTATTTTTACACAACAATACGAAGATCAATGAACAGAACATATATTTTTTAAATGGACTAGACACACTTGATACAGGTAATTGAAGAATATACAAGAGTTACAAAGGAAGACAGCTAAATTAGTCACTGGTTAATAAATTTGCTGAGAAAATATCCTGTTAGAGCCTTTGCCAATATTTTTTTGTTTGATACTGGAAGTTTTAGGACATTAGGTAATGCATTGTATTGCTTATGTGCGACGTATTGTAAGGAGTTAATTCCAAATTTAGTCGCGGGAGTAGATGACGATAGGTGTAATTGATTTTATGATGGTGTTTTGTGCTGCTATATATCGGAATTCTCAACACATTGAAATAACTCTAGAAAAAAAAAATGCAAGCAATCCAAATTCAGTCGATATTTACAGTTGGCCCTGGACGGTCGCGCCTCCCGAATGGACTGTCAAATTTATTAACAATTTGGAATATTGTTGTATTTTAGTGAAAAATGCGGTCCCATCCCATGGAATGCGCATGTTTGAAACGATTTATGATTTATTTATTCCACGGTTCCATGACAACTCAACAAAGTGGCATTTCAACACCTATTTGAAAAGACATTAATCAACAGTGAACCTAACGTAACCTATTATCCAGAACCATAGGTAAACACCTCTGCCATAGGTCACCTCAAGTGGTTCCCTACGTTTGGTGACTTAACAGAGGTGCTAGGGTTCATGGGGTGAAATTTGTCCAGATCTTGGTGGCGGGCCGGATTGGAGACCGGTTTATCTTTCCAGTAGGTCTCTCTATGCCCATCGCCTTGCACCGCAGTGGGAGGGATGGATTCACACATACGTTACTGTTGAACACACTAACCCCCAGATTTCTACCTACCCTTCATACTTTTTATTCCTCTCCTTACATTACACTCCACACAGCGTCCACAGAGATGGCATGAGGGTCCACCAGTGTGAAGTAAACGCAAAATATATTAAAAAAAAAAAACTTTTTATTATTTTATTTTGAGAAGTTCGGGCACAAACATTTAAATGTATTTCCGATATTTTACTAAATAAATTAATTTTCCACATTATACAATAAAAGTACAACCGAAATGGGGTTCGTAAGTAAGATTTTTTAGCTTTTAAAGCAGTTTTATATGCCAGATACTTTATTTTATCTGGGCTTAAACAACTAACTAACTAACCATCACGCCGTTTCCCCGCAGGGGTAGGCAGAGAGGACGGACCGCCAAACAACTCAGTCTTGGCACACACTCCTTGCATCATTCATACATCGTCTCATACATGCTCTTCTATTATTCTGACTCTTGACATGGCCCGACTCAAGTATTTGATTAACTTGGTCGTATCATGTCTTTCGACTTCTTCTACCATTCATATTTGCGTCATATATTCTACTTACACTCCTTTACTCATTCATTCGCTATCTTCGATCAATTAAGTCTAGATAAGCCCTACCTAACTAACTTGCCTGTGAATAATGACGCCATGATATTAATGTTAACAATACAACTCTTCATCGTATTCCACCGCCTCCCTCAAAAAGCCTAGAGAAGCCAGTTCCTAAAACACAAAGTTCGTTCTCAAATCCCATTATGTAGTTTTGACATTCATCAACCAATCAGATGCCTTGAATATCACGCGTCACGTATTGTGGAGTTGAATTTATCACTCCTACTTGGTATAAACTAGCCGTACACGCTCGCTAAGTCGCTTGAAGAAATAACCCGAGGGCGTTCAGTGTGTGACAAGATATGGTCTTTTAATTTTAAACAAGCCGTTGTGTTTTGTTTTGAGCCTGTATGTCAATGTATTAGTGAACGAACCGGGCTACGTGGCATGACGTCAGAAATATTGCTCGACCAAAAGTAATTTCTTTAACATTATTACGTTTATTGAAACGCTGCCTAAAAGACATCTGTAAGGTATATTTTTTTTGTTGTATTCAGATAGCTGACTACATTTTCAAAAATAAAGTCCGCGGTGTGTACCTTGTACAATATTCGGAAGTGGTATATTTTTGTGTTTTAAAAAAATTAACTCGGTCCGGACGGCTGACACACAAATTAGTTTCAGTGTAGATCTTGTAGACCGATAAAAGATACAACACAGAGCACTATGCGATCTGAACGGTGCAAAACAATGCAGGCACTTTTTCATAAATTGGCCTTGAGCCTGCTTTTGCTGGCTTCTTGCGTCATTTTGAATTTCACAGGGCTTGTCTAGATATCATACGTCAATGTTCGCTATACATGCCCAAACCTTCGGAGCGTTCCTTTCTTGATCTTACACGTTACGGTTACATCAGCCTTGCATTCTTTGCGGATCTCCACGTTTCTCACACGATCATACATGGTTTTACCACACATAAGCATTAGTGATCTCATTTCTACAGCATTCAGTCTACTTTCATCCTTCCTCTGCCAGTTCCATGCATAACTACCATACATCAGGGTAGGTACCAGTACTCCATTATGGACGGCTAGCTTCGCTCCTTTGGACAGTTTTTTTTTGGTGCCAACGGCATTCAGTCCTCCATTAATAGAGTTTACCTGCATTCACGCTTCTTTCAATATCTCTATCAGCCTTTCCATCTCTCGTAAACAAATTTCCCAAATAAACAAACTCAAAGTTTGCACAAATATTTAAATGTATTTGCGATTACTCTCTAAAGAAATTAATTTTCCACATTATACAATAAAAGTAGAACCGAAAGGGGGTTCGTAAGTAAAAAATTTTAACTTATAAGCAGTTTTATAAACCAGATACTTTATTTTATTCGGGCTTAAGTATACAATAAAAATACTAATAATAAAAATTTTAAAAAACGAGTGTGCTTTAGACCACACGACCGAAGTAAAACTACAAGACAAACCTCGCCCCATGAACCCAGGTATCCCTGCTAAGTTACCAAACGTAGCAAACGGGGTGACCTATGACCTAGGGGTGACATATGACATTGGGGTGAAATGTTACCTTGGAGTGACCTGCGACCTTGGGGTGACCTACAACCTTGGGGTGACCTACGACCTTGGGGTGACCTACGACCTTGGGTGACCTACGACCTTGGGGTGACCTACGACCTTGGGGTGACCTACGACCTTGGGGTGACCATCCTTATCTTTATCACTGATTACCGTTCGCATCACACTTTTTGTAACAATCACCAAATTTCGTACCGCATTCACCAGCTTACCCCCCAAGTCAAGCGTGCGTAAAGAAGTTTTACTTCAAAAACTCGATTATTTCAAAGGCAAATTTGCATTCTATACGAAGTATTTAATTAAAGCACCTAAAACACATGTAAGCGATCTAATTTTAAAAACCAAAAACACACGATTTTGCATTGCATCATGTTTAGAATGAAGAGTAGCGTGGAGAGTGAAGTCCACTAGTTTGGCTTCGCTGACGGTGTACTGTTGCGGTTAGGTCGGGCAGCGGGCCCGGTCGCACGGTGATCGTGCCACGCCCGAGGCTCCGGGCCCTAACTGGGGCCTAACCCTGGCTGTCTGCTGTCTGCTGCTGCCCGAGTGGGTATTGTTACACAAGGAGTCCCGGCCCGAGAGAGGCGGACGCAAACACCGAACCGCCAACAGCTAACAGCGGATATGCTCAGCTGACTAGCGACTAGCGACACTATTCCTGCCGCTAAGAGCTCCGTTCTAAGTTCTAACCCCTATCTATCATTTTCTGTTTAAGGCGATACACAATCCTAATAATTTTCGTTTGTTCAAAACTCACATTTTAATCATTTCCGGCGAATTCGTAACTATAATATTAACTTTTTATTTTATTTTATTTATTTTTATTTTAAAATACATAAACGGCTATACTGCCTTTTATAAATAAACATATA
The DNA here is from genome assembly GCA_917563855.2 of Limnephilus lunatus. Classification (NCBI taxonomy): domain Eukaryota; kingdom Metazoa; phylum Arthropoda; class Insecta; order Trichoptera; family Limnephilidae; genus Limnephilus; species Limnephilus lunatus. The sequence continues at coordinate 50,525,309 of OU830596.1, read as the reverse complement.
ATAGAGTACAACAGTAAGAAAAATAATATCAATTCATAATAGAAGTTTTAAATTTTAAAATAACATACAATCATTTGGTGTATCACAACAAAAAATAACAAACAAGAACAATGAGAAATATCATCATTTCATTTCAACATGTCCATATTGCGTATATAAAGTTACATTTTGGAAAAATAATTTTTGAGTGCATGTTTATATTTCGCTAATTTTAAGAAATAAATGTCGCCGATGTTAGCATGTTCATTTCCCAAAATGTGTAATCGACTGATTGGTGAGTAATAATGTGATAATGTATGTGTGTTATTATAGTAGAACGGTAGAGTGAGTCTATTGTTAGCGCGACCAGGGCAATGAAATCGTATTAGTTCTATTAAATCAGGGGTATCCAGGACCGAGTGAATTATTTTATAGTATAATATTAATAGATCACAGATTTTTCTGCGATCTGATAAATTTACGAGATTAGTCCAGTTTAATAACAAATTATAGTCTACGGATTCTCTTGGAATACCTAATTTAAAATTAATATACCTAAGGAATCTATGCTGGACTTTTTCAATCGCTTGAATATGGATATTGTAATGTGGAGCCCAAATCGTAGAATTATATTCCAAATGCTTCTCACTAGCGTTATGTATAAAATGCGAATAGTATCAATGTTACAAAATTGTTTGGTTATTCTAATAATAAATCCTAAAATCTTCATTGCTCTATTAATAGGCAATTAATTGCTGCATTATAGGATGGGGTGGTGCACTTGATACATTTATTAAGCCTCTACAAATAGTTCAAAAACACATTATTAAAGTCATATTTAACAAAAATAAAACATTCTCGACAAACTTATTATACAAAGAAACTAAAATATTCAATATACGTAAATTATTTATATTACAAACTTTGAAATATGTATTTAAAAACAAATATAATTTCGAAATAAATGAAAACAGAATGAGCAAAAGAACAAACAATATATTTTACACCCCACAAACCAATACTAAATTATTACAGACACATAGCAGTTTCATTTATTTATTTATTTATTTATTTATTTATTGTTTCTTCACAGTTGAAATATAATATTGTTCATCAAATAATTATTAACCCCACTAGGGCTCGCCTGTATCGGGGTTAATAATTTCACAATTTAATAAAGTAACGCACAAAAATATGAGTCATTATCAAACTGTTAAGTAAATGCAAATAAATAAAATTTAAAATAACAATGATAAATGGAGAAAAACTGTAGAAAAAAATGAAAAAGAATTAACAACAAAGTGTTGAGAGATCAAACAAAATGTTAATATTCATTGTGTCAATAGTTCATACCATTTTCAATAATAAAGAAGATAACAAATAGAATATACCTTTACGGTTTACAAAAAAATAAAATTAAAAAGATAAGATAATTTAAAACCAATGTTAAATGAAGAAAAACTGTAGAAAAAAATAATAATATTTGAACAACAAAGTGTTGAGAAATCAAACAAAATGTTATTATTCATTGTGTCTTAGTTTATACCCTTTTCAATAATAGATAAAATAACAAAAAAGAATGTACCTTTACGGTTTAGAAAAAAAAAAAAAATAAATAAAAATAAAAAATAACATAATGAAAAGCAAGTGATTCCATATTAAAAGAAAATCTTTCTTAGAAGGCAACAAGGGAATCTAATATTAAAATAACATAATATTAAAATAAGAATCAAATAATTTTGAATTAAATACGAAATTTTAAAAAAAATGATCAGAAAATTTAGTACAGTTTTCGTCGAAATACGATTTTATTTTTTTATTGATGCAATTTGTTATAGAGGTTGCACCTTGGATATGCAACGTTTGATCTTTTGGTTTGACAATGTTGCGGGATAGGATAATCCTTATTTATTTATTTTTTCTTTACATTTTTTTAGTTTAGGTGTTATTTTTTAAACTTAAATTTTTAACCACTTGATAAAGTTGCCAATTTGATAAAGTACACAAAATAATATGGGTATTGAAATAACAATATTGTTACATTAATATTTCTTACAGAATGGGTCGCCTAGGAATTAATACATTTTAATGTAAACATTATACAATGTGTTGGAATTAGCTTTGAAATAATATGTTAGGTATGCTATTAATTTAAAAGGACTAAGTGTATAAATGTTTAAAAAAAAATAATTACTTAATTTTAAATCCTTAAAAGCATTTTCGCTGCCTTTCTATGCGACATCTATATTATTCCATTAAGGTCATCTTTGTGTTTTATTTCCCAAGTTTTTTTGCCTTCGTCTTCTTTCATTAGAATAGATCCATTTTTAAACCAAATAAACTTATATTTTAATTCTTTTCCCTTTAATTTGGCTTTCCAAAGTAGCTCCTTATAATAAGGGGATAGTGATTCTCCTAGGAATACCATTTTCTCGCGGTCTGAAATCATCTTCTTGTTTGCTAATAATTTATTTCTTGTTTCTGGATTTCTAATTTTCAATAGAATTTTTTTCGGATGACCTGGTCTTCTGTCATATTGTCTTATCGCCGAGGTTATATCATCTGAACTTATTTTAAGGTTAGCATTTTTTATTAATTTCAAAGCAGTTATTTTGGGATTTTCATCAGTATTTTCCTCAATTCCTGTTATTTCAAGACAGTCGCCAAGGTTCGACTGTTCTAAGCAAGCCAGTCTAGTTTCCAAATGCTTTATACTTTTACTTTTATTCATCAAATCATTTCTTAAGCTTTCAACTTCTTCTTTTACTCCATTCATGGATTCTAAGCGGATAATTATGTCGTCATATTTTTGACAAATAAGTTCGGTTGATTTTTGAAATTCCAACATTTTTTTATCGATGTTTTCAAGTATTTGAGTTTTAATTTTCTCTAGTTTTAAATCTACATAAGACGCAAATTTTGTAAAAACATCTTCTTCTGGGCTAATATCTTCAGTTGCAGTATTCATTTTGTTTTTAGATCTTGTATTTAGGTTATCTTGCTGTTGAGAGCCGGATTTTTTATTCGAGCTCATGGTAGGTAAGGTACTACAGCTGACAGCAAACCAAGCAATATGTGTGGTCAGTAAAGGAAAGATGGCGATGGTGTTGGCCAATCACAGAGTTTCACTTGGCTTTGTTAATATAAAATGTCAATTTCACTGTCACAGCTTGGAATATCTTTTATTTGAAATTCCTCAAATAATCTCACTTAATTGCACAAAATTTATTTCACAATTGATGCGGTGAATACTCGGGTGAATCCTGCAACTGTTTTGTACAGTATTGTTTACAAATAAACACAATTTTGCAATTTTTTTAGCGGATCACTTTTACTGTGCGTTATTTTGATTCGGTAGGTAGGTTAGTATATATTGGTCCTCGTACATTTAACCTTCTACCACTACAAACTCAAATGATAAATAAAATGATAAAATATATAAAAGAGGTAAAAGTATGGTTGAATAATGTTGATATTGAAACGCTTTTTCTATAAATTTATCCATCTTCATACAACTCACTTTCTGTAACTCTCTAAACTGTAGTACAATATGTTTTATGTTTATTTTTATTATTATTATTTTTTTTAATAACAAAAAAAAAAAAAAATATTTAAAAAAAAAAATTAAAATCAGTATTTTTTTATCCATATTTTTATTTTACTTATATAATAGTCGAAAAAAACCTTTTTCAGTACAATATGTTTTCTTTTTCGTTGTTAGTTTTTGGGGTGTTATGCCGTGTTGCGCTACCTCCTACTATAGCCGACGTTTATAATATGTTTTCTGTTTATTTTTTTTTTAATAACTAAAAAAAAAAAAAAATATATTAAAAAAAATATTTAAAATCAGCATGTTTTTATCCATATTTTTATTTTACATATATAATAGTCGAATAAAACCTTTTTCATTTACTCTAACTATGAAATACTAACTTTATATTTTATATGTTTTTTTTTTTTAAAAGTCTATTTTATACTTTGTGTACTTAGAAATATAGTATTTTGTTTTTAATATTACCCACACTCAGGCAGTGCCTTAGTGGGTTTTCATTTCTTGTTTATACTATATGTTATTATGTTTTATGTTATAATATACTATTAATTTTCTATTATACATTATATGTAAAAAGAAATGAGAATAAATAAAGTAAAAAAAAAAAAAAAAAAAAAAAAAAAAATATAATATTAGTTATATGGCTAATAAATGTAAGTTTTGAGTTAAAAATAATACCTAGATCATTTATTGTTTCTACTGAGTTTAATATAATTTTGTCAAGATTGTATTCATAAAGTGTCGGTTTCTTTATTTTATAAAATCTTATTATTTGACATTTACTTATGTTAAGTGCCAGTTTATTGCTTATACACCAATTAAACAAGTTGTTTAAATTATGAAATGCAATCAGAAGTTTTTATTCACATCCTGTAACGGGGATGTAAATTCTTTGTATTTAAGATTAATAAAACAATACCTAGCCATTAATATATTTTACGTACAATGATTTTAAAACTTTATAAACCGTTTTTTCAACTATAAAGTTAGCGGTAAGCACCAGATTTTATTTTTCTAGACTATGAATTAATAACGTCGGGAGTGCGACATGGAGACACATTTTAAATATTTGTAACACGTTTTTCAGAATGAATTAAAATGAACGTGGAGGAAAGGTCTAATCTCCAGGCCTGCTAGAGTGAATTCGAGCGTAAGTTCGTCCAATACGCCGTGCCGCGGGCGCATATTTGTTTACACGTTTTCTTCACTTACGTCGTTAAGATTCCCACATTATTTGTCTTCTTCTTCTTTTTATTAATATGGCAAATTCAACAGTAGGTCCGTTCAAAACGCGGGTCGCGAGTCGCTATTTGTATAAATGGCTTAATTACTTACGTCGTTAATATTCTGAATATATTTTATGGTATATTGTCGTCGCTAAGTTTGTAAATGATTATGACTAGTGGCAACTACCGTAAATTGTATAAAACATTATTAAAGAGTATCAATTGTTTTTTTTTTTAATAGCTCCAAACGTACTCCCCAATTTCCTCTCTGCCCTCATAGGACTATTTTTAAATAGTGTCAAAATTTTAAAACGGCTTCGAAAAGGAGGTGGTTCTCAATTCTACGTTTTTTTAATTTATTTTTATGTTTGTTACCTCAGAACTTTTGATTGGGTGAACCGATATTGATGATTCTTTTTTTATTTGAAAGCTGGTGATTCCCGTGTGGACCCATTTTAATTTGGTCCAGATCTGACAATGGGATCCATGAGAAAACCATATATGTCTTAATCTAAAAAATCTAAATTAAGTTGATTATTAAGTTATAGAAGAATACGAAATTATTTTTTTACTTTTTAGTGCATTTTTTAAGTCGTTTTTTGTTTTGTTAAAATTTTTGTTTATTTCATATAATATAGTTATCGATCTTATAGTTATCTAGCATATTGGAACGTTTTGCTTTTTTATAAGTTACTTCTTTTAGATTAGTAAGGACCCTCCAAAAATCGTTAAAATTGTCTGGTTTGAACGCCATCAAAAGACGTTCAGTATACAAACTAGACGATGTATTTAAAAAAAAAAAGCATAACGCACAGACACAAAGTACTTTCTTCTTACACAGTTTGTAAAAAAAATGTTAAAAATCGAAACTTTTTTCGAGAAGAAAAATCGAGAAAACGAAACCTCGATTTTTATGATTTAATTTAGGTATTATCAGCCTGAGGTGCAGTTTTCCGTTTCAATCAGTATTCAGTGGAGTAAGAGCGAGGGTGACAGCAACAGTTTGGTAAAATAACATTGTTCAAATTTCTCAGCGGCCAGGTTTCCTCTTAAGGGGCAGTGAATCCGATGTTAGAATTAGATTTTAGAGTAAATGTTTTAATAGAGGGATCAACACTTACCATCGGGACATTTGCACTCATAGGACAGCCCCTCCAGACGGCGACACGTGCCTCCATTACTGCAGGGGCTCGGCTCGCAGGGTACGTACTCGCTCTCACAGTTCTTGCCAGTGTAGCCCGCCTCGCACATACACCTGTGGACAACAAAACACACACATTTACAATAATTCTTAATAATAATACAATTTGGGAGGTGAGTATGGGTACCACCATTTATTGGTTCACCAACACCTCTGCCACAGGTCACCCCAAGTGGTTCGCTAAGTTGGTGACTTTGCATGAGTGCCTGGGTTCATGGGGTGAGGTTTGTAAAGGTCTTGGCGGCCGATGGCAGGCCGGATCGGGAGAAAATGGTTGAGGGAGTCTCTTTGACTTATCCAGCTTTACTCTCTCGGAACATAGCCTAGCAACACAATGAGAGGGATGGATTCATATATTCATATTCACACACCGACCCCCAGATTCCACCCCTAATGCACATTTTCCTTCCAAGAGCTTCCTCTTCTTCCTTTCCTAAAAATATCCTCCACACAGCATCCACAAAGATGACATAAGCCCTGAAGGGAATTATTTTCTTCGGAGCCTCCCGTGTGCTGCTATTGTAAAAAAATATACAATATTTGGATGATTTGTATAGCGCCCATTTTATGAAAAATCACCCCAAGGGCGCTGTACAAGCTTATGATATATTTCTACAATGTTCTATCTTACTACTAACTACAGACACATTCGGGAAACACTTCAAACGCGCGCCCAACATTTGTACACAGTTGACAATTTTTTTTTAAAGAAAGACAAACATTCGTGTGTTACGAATAACCTAACAATATTTGAAAATCTTCTATTACCACCACAGTAAGCGGGAAAAGTTGCTTGTGGAGGACAGCCAGCCGAGGTATTGAACACATGATGCCTGAGTGTGGACCCAAACGCGATGCCAACTCGGTCATTGATCGTTCTCATGAGAAATGGTTGTTTCTACGACTGATTTGTCTGTCTCTGTGTTTCCTCCCTCCTAAAGCGTGGGCCTCTTCAAGATTCAGGTTTCTCTCCTTCCTTTCCACAAACAAAAACACTCCACACAGCATCCCCAAAGATGACATAGTCCATAAGGGAGATCATTCACCTTCCGTGGAGTTAATGAAAAAAAAGCCTGCGAGAGAATGATAGAATAATCGGTCTCCTCTTTGTGCGATGCTTCGTAGCCTCCGTACTCCTGTCTATTTTAGTTTTATGGAGGTTTTTACTTCTACCGAATGTGGTCTGCACACTTGTGTTAAGACTGTTTACGTGCCTAAAATAAATTAGAAAATAAATCTCTTCACATTGTAAGTCTTTATTTTTGGTAGAGAATATTCCACGAAAGCCAATGAGCATCCTTCAAATACAAACAAATCTACTACAGTAACTACTCGAGCATCAGAGCCGCTCCCGAATTAAACGTTTCTTCATAATATTATCAGCTACCGGGATTCACATCATATCCTGACCTGGCTTTACTTTTACGAAACGATAATGATTCTAATGGAGGTTTTACACGAGTATTTTTTTCAACCAGTTTCCCGTCGTATGGGTCATCATTTTACGTGGATTCATGGCGGACAAAGAATGTGTAGTATTTTGGTACCGATCTTCATTAAGGTTAAACGTCACGTACGTTATAATCTACGCATTCACAGATGGCGCCAATCAATTTATTTTAAGTTTTTAATGCTTTTTGCATGATACGCTTTAAATATTAAGGTAAATTAATTGGTCGCGATCGTACATATTTAATTAGAATACAAATAAATTGTTTTGTCCAAAAACAAACCCAAATCTTTCAAGAAAGGCTGAAAAATACAATATTGGATTGAGTCACCGATATAAAATTGAATTTTGAAGCCTTTCTTGAAAGATTTGGGTTTGTTTATGGACAAAAAACTAATTATTTTAATACTTATTAAATATGTACGATCGCGAACAATTAATTTTCTTTAATATTTAAAGCGTATCATGCAAAAAGCATTAAAAACTTAAAATAATTTGATTGGCGCCATCTATGAATGCGTAGATTATAACGTACGTGAAGTTTAACCTTAACACGTTTCGTTTAAGATGGCGCATATTATTCGCAATATTATTTTTATATTAGCTCTACACAGGAGGCCGCAGGAAAATAATTCAGCTCGCGGTCTACGTCATCTTTGGGGATGCTGTCTAGAAGGTCCTTTTAGAAAAAAAGTATTGAGAAGAAAAAAGATATGAGGGGTGGCTAGGAATTTGGTGATCAGTGTGTCAAGAAGAAACGGACGTATGAATCCAACCCTACAACTGCGGTACAAGGCGATGGGTCGAGGGATTCTGGCTGGAGAGATCAAAATACGTCCTAAACCAGTCTCTCTCGATCCAGCCCGCCACACGGCAGGTGGACAGACGCATCATAGACCCGGGCGCGTATTTACAAAACCTATACTGGTTCAGTTTACATTTTTCAATATCAAAATGTTAATATTTAGAAATAAAATTATTAATTTCTAATATACACATTGAAAATATTATTTCATCTGGATTTTAGAGCAATTTTTGTTTTTTTAGTGATAAAAAATAACTTATACAGAGGCGTATTTAAAATGTAAAAGGTGTAGGTTTTGGAAATACGCACCCGGGCACCCCTGCTAAGTCACCAAACGTAGAGAACCACTTAGGGTGACCTATGGCTATCCAACTGGTTATCCAATAAATGGTTCCCATGGCGGCTGTACCCATACCCACCTCCCAAAATGAAGTCATATTCTTACTTATCATATCAGACTTGAGTCATAATCTGGTACAAGCTTTGCTTAAATATAAACAAAATAAAAATAAATTATCTTGTAAGGCGAAGCTTTGTCGCATGGGTCCCTATAAAGTTTCCGGTGACCGGCCAATTCAGAATGAAACCAACTCAGAACCACCTCAGAAAGGTCATTAAGAGTGATGATAAAAAATAGGTTAAATAGGTTAAGTTAGGTTAGGGTTACCGGCTATTTTGAAATTATTTTTTCATAGCTTTTAATTACCTTTCTGAGATGGTTCTGAGTTGGTTTCATTCTGAGTTGGCACGGTAATACGGGGGTATAAAAAGAAGCTTCGTGTAAAACGCCCTTAAGACAGAGAAGGTTCTAAGAAAATCTAAGCCTACAGTAATTGCTTGAGCATCAGAGTGGATCGCCGCGGCCGTGTAGAGTAACCGGGATGCTGGGAATAGTGGCTAGTGGCTAGTGGCAAGGCGGTTAAACGGATAACGGCTCATTTAAAACCAGATCAAGCCAGGTAGATAATGCCGCCGGAATGAGGATCCTAGACTAGACAGGGGTGGTGCTGTTTTTATTATATCCAATTCAATTCATTCATTCATTTTAAAAAAACATTACAAAATTAATATTTAAAATCGTTTTTAAGAGATAGATAACAATAAGTGGCTAGACTGACAAGCCACCATGAAGCGTCTACCAATCGTGCAAAATCAAAAACACGTTGATCAGCAAGAAATAATTGTACATAAGCAGATTTATACTAACAGCAACACAGCTTGCCGTCTAAATTCTGATTCATTGATGTTAAACATATCGATATTCAAAGTGATTCTATTTAACAACAAGATAGCTCCCCCCACTGGCATGACCATTGGCAATTTAGTTCTGCAAGCCAGGAGATAAATCAGTCTACGCTGTCGCGTCGGAGATAACCACCAAAAACATAGAAACTAATGCTCTCCATGATAGTGGAGTTTTCGAACCATCTTCGAATCAGTCTGAAGAAATGTGGTATAATGTGCACATCCCTTCTGACCAGTAAGTAGATGGTTCATTCTGAGCATGCCCAAGAGAAAGTCGCTAGGGTAGAGCCACGGGTAGTAGCCATACTTCCTCATGTAGAGAAATCTCAGAAATTTCTTCCGAACCTTCTTCAACATGAGGGAATACTTCACCTGGTGGGGGCTCCAAACCACCGATCCACTCTCAAGCCTACTCCTAACCTAATAACCAATGCTTTGTATAAGTAGTGTGAGAATCAGGGTGTCTCTGAAATTCTTCGCAGTGCGTAGGACAAAACCCAGCATTCTCAGTGAAGCGCGTTTTTCTCAAATCCACGTTTTTCAAGTTGGCTGGAATCGAAGCTCATCGAATTTTCCTTTGATTAACTTCATTCAAAGTTTGAAATAAATTAAATCAAATTGATATGCGGATAAACCTAGACTTATGAAAAATTGTTATTATATGACAAAGTTATCGCAAATCGTCGATTTTTTTCGCCAATTTTCATTTTACGTCCGCCATTTTTGCAATCAACAACTTTTTTTTGCAAACTGTGGTTCATGCGCATTCTACATTCATACGATAACTTTTTTTTTATTTCATTCCAGCTGATTTGGTCGGACCCTCCGCTTGCGGCCGTTATATCTAAATACATATATAGATATTCAAATCAAAATTTAGTGTTTTTTCGTGATCAAATGTACGTTTAAATGCAACAAAAGTTTCGTGAACGAAAATAAATTTAATCTTAGAAAAAAACAATTGAAAAAAAAAATCGGCAGGTCCTGACTTAAAAGATTACTTTAAGGGCTAAAAAGTACTAATAAATATATTTTATAAAATCTGCTAAAAATATATAACATTACGTTTAGGCACTTTATGGATTTTAGCTTTATTACAAACAGTTCCTTGGATTTAAATCAAATTCGAGTTCTACGGTTCATTGAACAATAGTAACAGACAGACAAATAATCGAAATTAGAGTTTTTGATGAAAGCGTCTGTAATATTTCTAGGCCATCAAATTTTCAAACCAAAAACGTTACTCTGTATTGCATTGCGTCGCCTAAGTAACGCCTTATTTAGTGTCTAATCAAAATCGAAATTTCATCATCGAATTTAAAAATTACATTAGAATTTAGACTGAGTACGCCACTGATCTTCTCACAGTAAAAAAAAATAAAAAAAAAATAAAAGGATACGGCAATTTGCGGCACGCGATGTTCTGATTAGGGGTAGAATTAAGTCACCCTTGTCCAGTGTGGTTAGTGCCCAGTGCTCAGTTCATCGCGTTATTCCTCTAAATTTGTTTAGGAGAGACACGAAGTTGAGGCGTGACCCAGGCTCATTAATTCTTTGTTTCTTTTTCGGGAAAAAATTATTTATTTAGCTAGCTTTGATCCCCGGCATTGCCCGGGCTTTATACAGAGTTTTTTTAATAATTATTATGAACATCAAAAGTGCAATTTTTCTTATAGTCTCAAAATTCTGCTTTCAGGTAAATTCATTGGCTATATAGCACTATAGTAAGTTTCTATGTCTCTATGTTAAAATTCGAAGATATGATTTTTTTTAATGTTGGCGAAAAATTTTAAAAATGACCTTCTGGGAAATCTCAAGCAATCAGTGGTTGGCGAAGCTTAATTCTAAATCAGTATTTTAGATTAATTTTGAATTAATGAATACAATATTAGCGAAACTCAATCGAAAATCTGAAACAGAAAAATCATAAAAAGATACGGTCACATGTAGGACTCGAGCCCAAGACCTATGATTTGCCGGGTCAGTGATCTACCAACTGAGTTGTGTGTGATTCGGTCATATTTAACTGTATCATTCTTCGACCAAGAACTACGGACATTATCTTAACGCATATTTTTATTCGCTGCTTTCTTTATGTACCTATGATTGCAAGATTTAACCAGAACTAAATGCTATCTGGATAATGTCTTGGATAAATTTATCCATTTTTATTTAATATGCGACATCTACTGATAGAGAAGTAGATGTCGCATATGTCACGTTTCCATTGAATAACTTTATTTATTTCTTATAAAGTCACAAAATAAATTAAAACCTCTTTTGCCCTTGAAACCGTGACCTCTAGACCTCGTTTGCCAAGCAATTTTTGATTCTGATTTGCTGGTTAAACACTCTTAATTCATAATCGGGTACAAACTTTGCTTAAAATATAAACTAATAAAAAACAAAATAAAAATAAATTAATAATAATATCTTAAGGGGGTGGGATAGGGGAATGGGGTGGTTTCTCTAAATCTCATACAGATAGTCACTTCTTATTTTGAAGGTTAAGTGTGCAAAATTTCACCCTTAGATCAATCAATAGAACGAAAATATTTGGAGCAAATGGATGAGTTTGTGTATTTGGAATAGTAGAGAAGGCTGATAACAATATTGATTGAAAGGTGATTGCAGGAAATAACGAAGGACTGAATGGTAATTGCTAAAGAAGCGAGCTAGAAGTCCACCATGGAGTGCTGATACCAACCCTGATGGCAGTGAGGTAAGAAACTGACAGAGGAAGGTTAAGAATAAGGACGAGAAGAGAAGGGTGAACGCAGAAAACTCCATTAATGAAGGTCTTAAAGCTAATGAAAAGTCTATTATTCGGTTTTCGGAACAACTCATTTAAATACTACGTAGTTCTCAGAGAAATCGTTGTATCTCCCTTACTACCATAGTGAGAAATATGATATAAACGGTGTAACAAAGAAAAAACACCACGCTTTATAGTCAAAAACTAACCACAAACGAAGTAAAATGTACACCTTTATGAAACCAAAGTTTCGAATCGCAATTTGAAATAAATTTATGAAACTTTGGAAATTTTTTTATTAATTATTTTTACACAGAACGACAAAAACTGAGGTAACGATAACGCTTATATTACATTTGTCTAATAAAATATTAATGTATTTTTTTCGTAATATTAGTAATTTATATAGAAAAAACGTAAGGTGAACCATTTTTAAAACTTTTTTATGTTAGCGTGCAAAATTTGAAAATGTATTTTATCACCTTTCTAAAACAGTGTTTAGTTTTCGGATAAGTTCAGAAATATTTCTTTATTGGATTTATTTGTAAAGCGGAAATATTTTGACCCTCTGACATAATACGGTGAGGCCAGAGGGGTTAATCGAGGCTAGCAGTCCACAATGGAGTGCTGGTACCTACCCTGATGTATAGCAGTGAGACAGGGAACTGACAGAGGAAGAATGAAATTAGTCTGATGCCATAGAAATGAGATCACAGTGTGGTAAAACCGGTGACCGGACAACTCAGAATGAAACCAACTCAGAAGCACCACAGAAAGGTCATTAAGAGTGATAATAAAAAAATTATAAAAACATTGGTTGAATAGGTTACGTTAGCTTAGGTATATTTATAGTGGTAAAACCATGTATAAAGTATTACGAAGAGAAGATTCGAAAATAGGCAAGGACAAGATTAAAAAAGTGACGCTTAGAGCTTAGAGGGTTTGCGCATATAGAGCGGATAGACAAAGAAGTTTCAGAAAATATACAAGTTGGGGACACTCCAGAAAGATAGTTTGACGAGTTAGTTCTGTCAAATATCACCTAAAATCAACGATTAATGGAGTCCGTTGGGTTCAAAGAAAGAATTTAAAGAGCCATTTAAACAAATCTATAAGAACCGAAGACAACATAACACAAAATCAACAATATCGTTTTGTAATTCGACTCAATAAATTGGATGGCGATCCATTCTAAATTATAGGTCCATAAATAACAAATGACCCACACATCCATTCCCTTTCACCGTGTTTAAATCAACGCGGCAGAAAGAGACAGAAAACCATAACATTAGTTGAATTAAAACAACAAAAAATGAACAGGTAGACTGTTGATTTCACGGTTCGAGGAAAATTGGCAGAATTTTAAAAAGGGGCAAAATATTGTTGAGAAAAATTATAATTCGAAAGTTCATTCTCAAACCTTTCGATGAGGTTTCTGGATTATTTGACCGATAAGTGCTCGCTTGCAGTCCGGCATTTGCCGAGATGAATTAGAATGTTGTATGTGTCTCGTTTTTGACATTTTGTAGAACACGGGAGGAAAGGAGATGCAATTGAGAGGAATAGGGCTGCCAAATGACGAATAGAATTATTTAATAAAAAAATTTCACTTCCAACTCCACAGAGGAGGTCCTGAGGAAAATAATATCCCTCAGGGCCTATGTCATCTGAGATGCTGTGTGGAGGGTATTTTTGAGGAGAGTAAACATTGGTCTTGAAGGAAGGAGGAAACAAAGAGGCCGGCAAATCGTTCCACAGCCGACAAATGTCAACCGTGTACATATGTTGGGCACGCGTTTGGCGTGTTTCCAGACTATGCACCGGTGCCGAAGTGATTAATGACGCTAGTTCCTCGGAGCATCTTCCATTTAAATACTGGCAGAACAAGGATAGCATTCCCACCCGACGCCTATGTTCTAAATATTGCAATCCGTTTGTTAAGATGGGAGAATCTATCAAAAGGACTGCGTGTTTCTGCAGAGTCGAGGGTTTTTCAGGTATTTTGGAGCTATAGACCAGAGGTGGCTACCAAATTCAACCATGAGGCGCAATTGCGATTTGTACAGGGTTAGCAGTTGTGTACTATTAAAGTATCTGCGGGCCCTGTACAGCATATACCTACATTAATATTATTGACGACTCCATAACTTTGTATGAGTTCGGTTAAAGTAGAAAAGGCAAGGAGAAAAGGAATCTAAAGAATTGGATTAAAATTGAAGCAACACGCACCTTCGGCAAGAGCGGAGATGAATAACTAAAAACATCTGATTCTATACTAATATATATACTTATATACTATACTAAACGCATTACATCTCAATTATGTCCACTGGACCTAGTTGAAACCAAAAGCGTTGCCTCAGTAATACGTCTTCACTGCTTAAAATTGTCTAAAGCTAAAAAAATATAGTATTCGTGACTCTCGGCTTGGACGAGCTACATCTCTTCACCTTATTTGCTTCTTCTTCTTTGTGTGCCTTATCAAGTCCCCCCGACGTTGGCGATCACTCTTGAAAAGGTCTCTCTGTCTTGCGCTGCTCGGAATAGCTCCTCCACACTTCTGATGCCGGTCCACTCTCGTATATTTCGCAGCCAAGACATTTGTCTCCTACCAGGCCCTCGGCGACCCTCTATCTTGCCTTTCAATACTAAATGGAGCAAGTGATACTTCTCCTCTTGAAGTATATAACCCACTTATGAAATTTTCTTGATTTTAATTAATGTAAGCAGTTCTCTATCTGCTCTAGCCCGCCTGAAAAGTTCTGTGTTGGTGATCATGTCGGTCCATGGGACCTTGAGCATTCTCCGGTGAAACCACATTTCGAAAGCCTCTAACCTGTTCATGGTATTATTATTATTATTTGCTTG
This sequence comes from Limnephilus lunatus, assembly GCA_917563855.2. Lineage (NCBI taxonomy): Eukaryota > Metazoa > Arthropoda > Insecta > Trichoptera > Limnephilidae > Limnephilus > Limnephilus lunatus. The sequence continues at coordinate 50,510,227 of OU830596.1, read as the reverse complement.
TATATTATGAAACCGTAAAGTAGTAATCTGGCAGCCCTGTTTGTAATCGTGCTTGTCAGAATTTGGAGATGGATAATTTACAAAGGGAAAAGCTTGGACCGATCGTAAATCTATTGAAATATGTTGGCGAGCCGTACAGCCGTACAGCCTCAACGCTGCATAGTGCGGTAGTACCTGTAGCTGTACCTTACCTGTATGGCCACGCGGTATACTCTCAAACTCTCAACGCTGTACGTTTTGCCTCTCTGCCTGTGCTGTGTGCTTGCCTGCTTGCCCTCGGGCAGTGAGATTAATGATGTGTGCTCTCTTTGGTCGAATAACATATCCGAGACATAATGGGATGTGTGGACCAAATTTGGTGGGTGTTGCTTCGAAGATGGTCAAATAAAAGTTCTAAATTTAGGCTGCAAGATGATGCAGACTGATTAATATTTATAAGTCTTGGTTAAAGTTTAATTGTAATGTCTTGATAGCAATTTTCCATGGACTGGGAAGCCAAATTGGCTATTCAAAAGACTTTAATTAACCACTTGGGTATATCGCCCAATATTTCTAAACGTATTCGAATACTAAAAACTGTTTTTAAAATGTGATGAATTTCCTTTCAAATTAAACGTATACACTGAGGTTAATCTGATAAGATCGGAAATGAGAATAATTTTTTGTTTAATGTCTGGACATGCACTAATGGGAAGAATTTGATAGGCCTCTCTGATTCTCCAGTGTGCTCGGTATGTGAACAAATTTAAGATGTCGAGCACACATTATCGAAGTGCATTATGTAAATGTGAACAACAGAGAGTGACAATACTAATGACCTCAAACCTCAAACTCATCGGAAGTTCGGAAGTTAATAGCCTTAACCGAGTTTCATGCCATATCGAGAATAATGAAATTTATTAGATCATGTAAACTGGAAAATATTTGAAAGTGAATTTTTATATAAAATGAATATAAAAGAACCAAGTAAAAAAAGTTAAATAGAACATTAGAGATTATAATGATAATATAATAATATTATAATTTAAAAACAGATAAGGCAAAAAATGACAATATTATGTGAATCAGAAGCCTCGATAATCTACATGATGTTAAAAAAACTAAGTACCTACATAAATGATATATAAAAATGGACCCAATATGGAACCTTGAGGAACGCCTGCCAAGATTTTTTCGTTTGTTTATTTGAAGTGTTCAATAACGGTACTTTATACAATACAATTGCTTATAACGCAATACGTAAAAAAAAACATAAGTTAAATAAGCTACGTAAGTAAATGACATTATTTATAAAGTATAAAAAATAAAAATAAGAAAAGTGAATCTACTTACGTGTAGCTGCCATGCGTGTTCATACAGTTGCCTCTGTGGCAGGGTTGTCGGGCACACTCCTCAACGTCCTTGTCACACGTGTCTCCGGTGAAACCGGGCGCGCACGCGCACTCGAACCCCTCCTCGGTGGACGTGCACGACGCGCCGTTCTTGCACGGGTGCCCGGCGCAGTGGTCCTGCGACTCGCAGAAAGCGCCTGGAAGAGAAATAGCGATTAATTGATGGAGTTAAAGAAACAAACCAGGACAGAAACTGGATACGCCACAATACATAGTTTCCACACCAACTCGAAAGATAGACTGAACAGAATAAGGAATAGAGGCGAGGTTTGGAGGAACAAGTGATCTAGCATTGGCTCCAATCTGAAGAAACACATGGTCACTGGCAAAGTGGAAGACAGGGTAAAAAATAAAATCTTAGAATATAGAATTTTGTGCCTGTGTGAACTGATTCAAGAACTGATCCACGGTGTCCATTTTTCTCGGTTGTTTTTTTTTACATTAGCTCCACATAGTCGTCAGACAAAACTTCACCCCATGAACCCGGTCACCCTTACTAAGTCACCAAACGTAGCAAACCACTTGGGGTGACCTATGGCAGAGGTGTTGGTTATCCAATAAATTGTTCCCGACTTCCCAAATTAAGAAATTTCTAAAAGTACGAGTATCAATTATCTCGTAAACTAACGATTTTTTTACTATGTCATATTATAATTTGATTTGAGTTTGCCCATCAGCCCTCCAAAGGATAACGTTGAGTTTTGGGATAACATGTATAAAAGTGGACCTAATATGCAACCTTGGGGAACGCCTGCAAAGCTTTGTTTTGTACACAGCTTTATTTTCATAAACCGGTTGTTGAAGTAGAAAATACTAAAGAAGAAGAAGAAGAAGCTAGCAAGAAACCATACAGACATATCGTTTGATTGTGCATCTCTGAAAGTCTTAAAATGAGTAGAAATAAAAGGAGGCGTCTACTAATATCTACAGGAATTCCAAAAACTGAACAAATCGGACTAATATCTATGAGAACCAAAGTAAGGACGAATATCTACAGCTCAAACTGCTGACTAATATCTATGGAACAGGTGTAGTCGACTAATATCTACAGCACTGGCAGAGGTTGGATTTGCAATTATGTATAGCATGTTGGCATAACGTAATATTGAGTATGCAGTTTAAAAAAAACTTCATTTATGTTATGTTAGGTTAGGTAAGGTTAGGTAAGGTAAGGTTAGGTTATATATAACGCAATATTACGTTATGCCAATATGCTATACATAATGAAAATCCAACGTCTGCAAGTGCTGTATATATTGGTCGACGTCACCTGTTCCATAGATATTAGTCAGCAGTTTGAGCTGTAGATATTCGTCCGACATACATGCTGTAGATATTAGTATCGGAGTCGAAATAAAATAGAATTGATGGAACCTTACCGGTATACCCTGGAGCGCAAGTGCACTGGTAGTCCGACAGGCTCTTGAGCAGGCAGGAGCCGCCGTTCTGACAGGGCGCCGAGTCACAGCTGTTGTTTTCGCGGATCTCACACAGGGAGGCGCTGTACCCCACGGGGCAGTCGCAGAAGAAGGCCGGGGAGCCCGAGGTCCGCACGCGACAGGTGCCCCCGTTCTGGCAGCGCGGGGCGGGCCCCGTGTAGCAGGGATTCGGGTGCTGGCAGTACTCGCCCACGTATCGGGCTGTGCAACTGGAACAAAGGACATACAGTTAGTATTTTTTTCATTATACATTTACGAATTCATGTCATAAACAGTGCATCATCAATATTTCTATTTTTGAAACTGACAATTCATGGTGGAATTCCATTATACATACTATCATTACATAGTATAAAATGAAGTCGCTCAAAATCTTTGTGCGCTTAGATCTTTTAAACTACGCTACGGATTTTCATGCGGTTTTCACCAACAGATAGAGTGATTCAAGAGGAAGGTTTATATGTATAATACATGTTTATTATAGTAGAGAAAAGCCGAAAAAAACAAATATTTAATTCAGGCAGCGGGCAGCGGGCAGCTGGCAAGCGGGTGGTGTGGATTTAATAAAGGTTGGGTAATGGCGTTGAGTTTCGTTAGCCACAGCAACGTGTGTCCGGGTCTGCTAGTAATATAATAAACCAAATATAAAACTTATTTCCACTTTAATTTATTTGACCGTAACCGGTTTCAGTTCGTTAAAGCCATCTTCAGACTGGTACAAATTTTTCTTAGCCTTCTTTTTCTTCTAGCCATCCTTATTCTTTGGGGAAGGGGGAGAGTGGTGGTCTACAATGTAATTAATCAAATGTAATTAGTATAATTGATTAAAACCCTTGTAGACCACCACCCCTCTCCCCCTTCCACATATGTTATGTATATATATAAACCGTAGGTTAAGAATAATTTTAACGAGCTGAAACCGGCTACGGTGAAATAAATTAAAGTGAAAGTTTTAAATTTGTTTTATTATAATTATAGTGCATCATTAGATTAGTTATGCTTGATATAAACATATTAAAAATTATAAACATTTTTACCCAATATTTCTACACAGTGTGGAAACATAGACTAAACTTAGAACCAAAGAAAAAAAGCGGATAGAGCCCTCGAAATGTGGTGCTAGTGACAATTGCCCAGGATTCCATGGGCAGCCAGACCCACAAATGTGTCCATTCTGGAAGAGCTAGGCATCCACAATAGGCTTTCAACTATCTGCCTACAACGTACTGATACTTTGGACACGTTGCTCTCCAAAGTGAGGACTTAGAATTGGAGAAACTCATCATTGGAGAAGCTCACTCAAGAAGGTCACTACTTCGCTGGAGTGACAAAGAATCACTGGCATTCGGTACATACTAGGGTTTCCGTAACTCTCCACGCAGCAGAGAACCGCGAAGAGTGTAGGTGAAGGAGCCTTGAACATCATGGGAATTGGTAGGGGTCACGATCCTCAGCAATGAGGAACCGACTTAAGAAGAAGAAGAACTTGTCATGAAATAATATCATAAATAGAAAAAAATAATTTAAAAATTCATGAACCTTGATTCTGAACGTAAGATAAGATAGAAAATGAGATGAAGACATTTTTATAACATCATCAACTAGTTATAAAAACGTGTAAAAGCCAACGACACATGGGTGTATTATTATCAGTGCTCTGCACATGTTCATTTTAACTAACTCGGGATTAAAAACAAAGTGTCTTGTATGATTCGCAGAATCGTGACTCATGTAAATAGGACGCACACGAGGAAATAATCAGAATAATATAAAAATATTAGTTGCGGAAATGTTTATAAAGTGATGGCATAATATTGTAATATGAAACTAGTACGTGCTAGTACAGTGTTGATGAACAACCAAAAGTATTATTTTAAAAATTTAAAATAGAAAAAACCTTTGTAAGCAAAATATAAAGAATTGATTTTTTGCACCCCAAGGTTAGAATACTTCCACAACGCCCTGGGGCCTTAGTATGAAATACAACATCGCCCTTGGGCCTGTCGTGAAAAAGAACATCGCCCTGGGGGCCGAGCATAAATACAACATCGCCCTGGGGACATATCACGAAATACAACATCGCCGGGGGACAAAAAATATGATATAGCATGAAAAACACCTTCGCCCTATTGCACTAGCTTGAAAGACAACATCGCCACGGGAATCTATTATGAAAAACAAGATTGCTCTGGGACACTAACAACATCGCCCTGCGGCCCTAGCACGAAAAACAACATCGCCCTACTCGTAGTTCCCTAGCATGAAAAACAACACTGCCCTGCTGCTCTAGCATGAAATATATCTAACATTGCCCTGGGGTTGCATGAAAGACAACATCGCCCTAGGTCCCTAGCATAAAAAACTATATTGCCCTAGTGCCCTAGCATGAAAGACAACATTGCCCTGGGGCCCTAGCATGAAAGACAACATCGCCCTGAGGCCCTAGTATGAAATCAAACCACGTGATCATGGTAATGTTAGAAATAACTTTTTCGAGATCTGAATATCCAAATACTTCTATTATTTCTACAATACCAGCCATCGTTTCTTTCGGAGGATATAGCGTATTTGTTCATGACGTAATATTGATTCTCTGATTACCGGTATAGGGTGAAAAGAAATGAGTTATCCGGTATACTAGAAAAATACATTTCAGTGCAGATGTTGTGTGAACTCATTTACTTGCACTACCTCCGAATTTTTCGGGGTGATGAAATCAAGAACTGAGATGTTAGCATATGTACATGGACATTTGGAGTATGTGCGTCGTCCCCGTGAAATCCGGCTGAAGGAAATCAAATTTGCTTTGAAATTAAGTTCATTTTCAAAAGTGGAACTGATTGTGTGAAGGACTCAGACAAGCGATAAAGTAGGTTCATACCTATCTACCTAGTTTAACAGAAAATTAGAACTGTACTTTTCAAAAATTGGAATTATAATATCCCGTGATTTTTCAGAGTCTGCGCTAATATATCGTAATAGTTAAATTCCACCACGAATTTTGAGTATCTCAAATAGAAAAAAAAATTATGTATATATATTTTAGTGCCAAATAAATTGTGGATAAACAGATGGACGATTTTACAGTCACTCCACACAGAAGGCCCCGATGAAAATTATTTCTCTCAGGGGCTTTGTCATCTTTGGGGATGCTGTGCGGGGGGTCTTATTGTGGAAGGGAAGGATTGGACCTGGGTCTTGAAGAGACCCATGTTGTAAGAGGGAGGAAACACAGAAGCCGGCAAATCGTTCCACAGTCGTGATGTCGAACTCAAGAACGAGTCGTGGAAACGGCCCGTTCTCATGTGACAAATAATGTCAACTGTATACAAATGTTGGGCGCGCGTTTGGCATGTTTCCCTCAAAGCATCTTCCATTGAAATACAACTAACCGGTTTCTGCCGAGTTTCAACACTATTTTCAGGTAAAAATCAGTTCTTACCTCTTATTTTTTTGGAATATTTCATAAAAATAGTCATTTGTTTTGTTAGGTCACCTGTAAAGCCAATATGGGCAGGTGTATCGGGCGTTCCTAGAAATATTGTTTTCATAACAAATGTGTTGACTCGGTCGAGTGGCCTGGCCGGGGTTGGAACCGAGAACCCGACTGTCTTAAGGAAATGTACAAACAAATAACCAATAGCAAATAGGCAAAGCAAATAAATGCACCGGACGGTTCATATTAGGTAATGTTAAAAATGTTCGAACGCAAAAGCTGATATTTTTTAAGCAAAGGTTGTCGTCAAACGGTTGCCGATTGCTTGCGAAGAAATATGGACATCAAGAAATTTTAAAAATAGGTAGGGATAACTGCACTTTATGCTTACTATACCTAAATAAATTCATCAAAATAGAGGTATTGTATTACCCTATTTTCTAATCCAAAACTAGACCGATTTGTAAGATTTTTTTCACCAGGTGTATTAGAAGAAAATATTTATCTGCACGTTTTGCTTTTTTAAAAATACATTTTCAAATTTGTTATACTGAACGTCTGTTAATGGTGTTCAGAACTGGGCAAATTTAAGATTTTTTGGAGGGTCCTAACTCAATAAGAAGTAACTTATCAAAAAAATTAAAACGTAGGTAGGTACATGCCAATTGTTGACATGTATGTTATATTAAAAAAATATTTGCACTAATGTGTGGGGAATACGTTCGTATGGACAAATTCCTCTTAGTTGAAACCTCCATTACTTTGATTTTGTGCCTAAAGTGCTTGAAAGGCCCAAGACACATCGAGTGAGCCAAAACCACCCCAAGCAATTACAAAAACTAATAAATGCAGTATTTTGATACTTTTTAATAAAAAAATTTCACTTATTGTTCACAATAAATAACAATTAATCTCTGTAGCTAATTTAGAAAAACTCCACATAAAGCCCGCGCAACGTTGGGAACTTCTACTATATATTATCTATCTATATTTATACAGGTGAGAAAGTGTCAAGGTGACTTCCCACCGCTTAAAGCAAAATTTTGAAACTGTGTGATGAAAGTTTGCAGACATAACGTTCAAAAGAAGGGGAAAATAAATTACTGTCTTACATCTGACTTTAAACTCTGCGTAAAGTTAGGGCAACGCCGGGGACTTTAATTTTTATTTTTTATTAACCAAGTATACAATACTCTTTTTTTTAGTAAAAACCACCTCACTAGGCTGACTTCCACTAGTAAATAAATAAAACAAAGATGAAACGTGAGCGTTGAATATTTGTTTATGAAAATAACGTGTAATTTGACATCCTTTGTCCAATTCCTAGGCACGAGTGCATTTCAGTTGCATATTGTTTGGGTTATCATTTATCAAGTACCCGCCGGGTAGCAGGGTAGTCAGAGAGACGTGGGTTCTTAGTTCCTAGATTTTACATACCTAGGTACTTCCTACTGGTAGTTCTGTGAAAAGTAATGCCCAAAAGTTTTTGCCCGTTTGTACGTTGCTTATTCTTATTCAACAAATCAAAATCAAAATTTCAATTCAATTTCAATCAAGTCGGTAGGTATTTAAATACCTACCGACTTGATTATAAACCGTATATTTTTTATAATTAAGTTAATTTTAAAGGGACGCTCAGGTGGTTTGGGCATGTAGAGTTAATGAACGAGGAAAGGAGTGTAAGGAGAATATATGACGCAAATGGGAATGGTAGAAGAAGTCGGGGACGCCTGAGGAAGACATGGCACGATGAAGTGAATCAAATACTTGAGCTGGTCACTTAGAGTTGCACCAAGCATATCAATGGAGGTCCTGGTCGGAAGATTGCTTCCAATGAAGGAGACTATATTATCATTTCGATCCCTTTTAGACGTTCTCAGACATGATTGGGTCTTTGAAACATTAAATTCGACGAAAAACAGGACTCAATCAACAATACCTACACACCTCCCGGGCTCCACTATAGCCCTTCCGCCGAAAGACCGTGCTATCTGTGGTGGGTACGAGTATGTCTTTATTTGGTTATTAGTCATGTTATTACCGACACTGAGACGGCGGCAGGGCCTTAGAAGAAACGTGGAGGGTACAGGAAGTCGTGGCTGTCTTAAAACATACAAAAAACGCCGACTTTTTGTTTTTAAAAACACATGTAAGTAATAATATAGATACCGAAGCTTAGACATATCGTGTTTGATGCTGGTGGTATTTTTACAAGTAGGAGAGCCATAGATAACAGAAATAAAGGCATAGCGAACCCCAGGTGAGCCTGTTTTCTCAATGTCAGGACCTAAAGCCTGGAATGGACTGCCACATGATTTAATAATGATCACAGACTCGGCAGAATTTAGAGCTAAACTTAAAACTCGCCTCTTCAGATAGTCGGTCCATAAAGTAAAAACCCTTCACCCTCAGTGCCTGCAACATTGTAAATAACTAATTGTGTAAAAATGTAAACAAATAAGAACTTGTAGGCTTTTTAAGGTCATTTCGCAAAAATTTTCCAGTCCCAAAGAGTCCTAAATTCTGCAGTCTTTCAAAATAAATATCAACTCTACTTTTGCAACTAATCTTCTCATAAATGCAATATCATTCAGTGATGGGTGTATAAATGTAAAATCATACATTGTCCAATGTTTTAAATATAGTTTTCTCTGCGTGCAAAGTCGTATCTTCTCCAAACGTAAACTTTTTAATAAAAGTGTGTTTATCAGAAATGACCTGCCATGTAAGTATGTTTTGTATCTGTTTGTAAATAATAAAATTTAATAGAGTCCAAGAACTCATAATAAATTGTACGTTATTGAGGTTATTTTTTACAAAAACGGCGCTCCACAAATTGTCCAAGTGTTATTATTATTATAATAATACTTAATTATTATATAATACCGAGCATCAAGCACCTAAGTCCCTGCTGAACTCAAAGCCGACAGGGCGAAGGAGCCTGGGAAGACCAAGATTAAGATGAAGCGACAACGTCCTCAAAGATATATCTACCTTGGAGATTCTAAACTGGAGAGAACTGGCACAAAACCGAGATGAGTGGAGGAAGACTCTTGAGGAGGCCAAGACCCACCAGGGATTATTTTTACGGTGCTCCAGATTTTATGTCCGGGTTGAATCTTTCCCAAATGAAAGACTAAACCCTTTTACACACTTTTCCACAAATTAATATCTAGTAAATGCACGCAATGTAAGTGCACTATATAAGTTTAATAAATACAAAACAATACAAGAACAATACGTCAATCCACCAGAAACATAATGGGAAAATATTTCACCGACTCCAGATATTTTCATATTAGAGGGTTCGGCTCTGATGAAATCCTAACTGGTCCGATAAATCCTACTGATCCCTCAATATAAATATGTAATGGCAATATATTCCATTTAAATTTGAATCCTGTAGTGTCAGTTGGAATACTTGGAATGTAATTATCAATTGTCACTTGTTTTATTTTCTATTATTTTATTATAAATAAACATAAATGTCGTTTCTTTGTTAAACTTTGCAACACAAGTGTTTTATTTATAAATCAATAGAAAAGAATTAAATCATATTATAAAACGACATTTTTCGTAACCACAAATGGAGAAACTTCAATTTGAATTTACGCTACTACCTGGAGGCGATGGCAAGTCAAATATTATTAGCATTACAAAAATAGTCACAAGTGATGAAAAAGTGTTTACAATACCAGAAATGTTACAATCCGCCAGCCATCACAAGGAGATTATGAAAAGTGGTGCTTTTAACAAAGTAAAAAATAGTTTTAAAAAAAGATACCAGGTTAGAAGAGTCTGGGTAACAATGACAGAAGAACTAAAAAAAACATATGTAGACGAAGATGGAAACCTACAGTTCGGAGACCAATACCTCGAAGAATTGGTTGAAGAAAGTTTACAAGTACATCAAAAAGAAGATACACTGGGAAGATTGATGGTAAAATTAATGGAAGATAAGCAACAGAGCCTCAAAAACATTGCTGAGAATTTTGTTATAGAAAAATTCTGTAGTAAAAATACAAATGCAAGCCAGTGGATAGAAGTGTTTGAAAAAGAATGTTTACGATTTGATGTGACCATGGATGAAAAAAAAAATAGAAATACTAAGATTGTTCATGGATAAAAGTTGTGTAGATTGGTATAGTTCCATGATTATTAAACTAACAATGAACTCAGAGTGGTCAACATGGAAAAACAAATTCTGTGAATCATTCGCAAACAAAGGATGGAACCCTGTCACCTACGCACTATTATTTAGATACAAAGATGGTTCTCTGTTGGATTATGCTATGAGAAAAGAAAAACTTCTATTGGATATGAGAAGATCAATCGACACCGGTACTTTGATAGATCTTGTTGCTTCCGGACTACCAGAATTCATACTTAACAAGATCGATAGAGAAGGATTACAAGATACTGTGGATTTATTTAATGAAATAAACAAGTATGAACATATGGTCAACAAAAAAAGATTCATAAATAGGAGAACATTTGGGAATGCAGAATATAATAAAAATGAGGATAAAAAGCCATGTAAAATTTGTGAGAAATTGAATAAGGGCACTCGTTACCACCCTGAAGCCACATGCTGGTTCAAAACAAAAGAGGATGAAAAATTTAAGAGAAATGCCATTAAACATGTAAACAATTCAGTGATAGAGACTGAGATAAATGAAAATGATCAAAAAAACTAATAGTAACACCATTAATCAAAGTCAAACTATTACTAAATGATGAATTAAAAATATACGGAATTTATGATTCAGGTTCAAATGTTTCTCTAATTAATTCTAAGTTTTTGAAACTAAAAAGAAAAGGAAACAATTTGAATGAAGCAAATTTAGTAACGATTAATGGTGTTAAAAAAACGAGTGGTTTGACAACGTTGAAGATTAAAATTTTTGAATTGGAGAAAAATGTTGATGTGTACATTATTGATGAACACAATTTTAAGTATGATTTTTTGATTGGATTAGACATGATAAAAGACTTCAAACTAATCCAAAGTGAAGACTTACAAATATCACAGAAAATCTGCCTGAATAATACAAATAAAAAAGAAGAAAATTCTACAAATATGAAAACAAATACTGAATTTAAACATTCTGAAAATAAGAACATTATAGAAAAACACCAAATTAATTTTAATGAACATGTTAAAGAAGAAGATTTTAAAATAACAATAAATCATTTAAATAATGATCAAAAAACAGAAATAAATGAACTAATAGGCAAATACACATCAGTGTTTGCGAAAAGTAAATACGATGTTGGTACTGTTAATGGATATGAAGCGAAGATAGACTTATTGGTGGATAAATATTGTAGTAAGAGGCCTTACAGATGCAGCGTAGAAGATAAAAAGGAAATAGAAGAGCAAATAGCAAAATTAATAGACAATAAACTGATAGAAGAGTCGTACAGCCCATTTGCTGCACCTGTCACTCTAGCATTTAAAAAAGAAGAAAACAAAAGATCCAGATTATGCATAGACTTCAGAGACTTAAATAAAATAGTAATACCTCAAGCTCAACCATTTCCATTGATTGAAGACCTAATGACAAAGACCAGAAATTGCAAATTTTTTTCAACGCTGGATATAAACTCAGCTTTTTGGTCTATTCCGTTGCGGATTGAAGACAAAAAAAAAAACAGGATTTGTAACACAGGAGGGGCATTATCAGTGGACCTGCCTACCTTTTGGATTAAAGACCTCTCCGGCAATTTTTCAGAGGATATTAAGCAATATATTGAGAAAATATAAACTAACCGATTTTGCTGTCAATTACATAGATGACATACTTATATTTTCAAAAACTTTTGCTGAACACATCGATCATTTAACAAAGTTGCTGAATGCAATCAAAACTGAAGGTTTTAGATTAAAATTTACAAAATGCACATTTGCATCAGACATGGTAAAATATCTTGTTCTGAATTTTAAAATCAACGAAAATGACTCAAAAGTAGCTTGGACAACTATAGCGCATAATTGTGTAAAAAACTATAATGAAACGGAGCACACTGTTACTGGATATGCGCCACAGTACCTACTTGACGGCACAGATGTTACGATTTTGCCAAATGAGTTAAAACTTAAGAAGACCGGCATCGATTTGATTCAAGAGAGAAAAAAAGCTCTAGAAAATACTATGAAGTCACATAATTACAACAAGATAATTTACGATAAAACCAGGAGACACTTTGACTTCAAAGTTGGTGATACTGTTTTTGTGGAGAATGGAAACAAACTTAACAGGAAGAAGCTCGACGAATTGAGAATCGGACCATACAAAATCATAGAAAAATTATCAAACTCAATTTACAAGATAAACACTGGTCGAAAAAAATTTGAATCAAATTTTTTCCACATCTCGAAGTTAACTCCAGCACCTTTATTTATGAACCATGAAGAGGACATCGAAGATGAGTGAAAATTTTGCAGTAATTTTCTTTCCAGGGGGAGGGGAGATGTAATGGCAATATATTCCATTTAAATTTGAATCCTGTAGTGTCAGTTGGAATACTTGGAATGTAATTATCAATTGTCACTTGTTTTATTTTCTATTATTTTATTATAAATAAACATAAATGTCGTTTCTTTGTTAAACTTTGCAACACAAGTGTTTTATTTATAAATCAATAGAAAAGAATTAAATCATATTATATAATTTAAAAAATCTTTCGTAATCCTACATGTATTTAAAAAGACCGACTTTTGCATTTTTATGTACAAATTTTTTGACAAATCTAATACGCCTAAATTTTGAATGAGAGAGCTAGGTATAATGCCAGTAGCCGAAATAACAAATGGTAATATTTTTATAGTCTGAGAATGCCAAATTCTTTTAATCTCATTTCCTAAATCTGTATATTTTCTTATTTTTTCAGAAACAGTTTTCTGAATATTACAAGAATTTGGAATAGCGACATCAATGATATAAGTTATTTTCTTAATTTTGTCATGTAAAACTATATCGGGTCTATTATGACTAATTTTTCTGTCTGTTAGAATAGTTTTATCACAATAAATTTTATAAAATTCATTTTCTGAAAATGAATTTGGTTCATATTCATAATATGGTACATTACGGCAGTCAATCAAGTTATGTTTAATTACCAAACTTTGGTGAATTATTTTTAAAACTTGATTGTGCCTAAATGTATACTCGGACGGCGCTAATACAGAACATCCCGATATAATATGTTCTAGTTTCCGGAAAAGCCAAACATTTTCTACATAAATCATCAATTTGATTTGCATCTTTGATGATATGCTTCCTATAATTTTTAGTATTAATGACTCTATCTTGAATGGCAAGCATAAAGCCTTCTATTTCTGCGCTCAACTCTCCAATACTCAACCATTTGTTTGACGAAAATTTGTTAACATATGTTTGGTTGAGATAATTGAAGTGTTTTGCGTGAAGAATTTTATTTGACCAGGAATCTAATAATTCCTGGTTGGTATTTATAAGAATGCTGGCATTCTCGTCGTATAAATTTAATGGCGAAATATTTCTATCTGCTTTGCAAATTATTTTGTGCATTTCTGAACTATCAGCTTTCCTATGGAAAAAATTTCGTAGCATTTCTCTGCCTGATTATGTTTTAAAGATGTTATTTTGACTATACCTCTACCTCCTAATTTTCTAGGTAAATTAATTCGTTTATTATTATTATTATTTAATTTTTATTATTATTATTATTAAGGGAGATGACCCACGAACCATTATTATGGCACGGAAGAGTACCTATGATCAAACCTGTGTTCCCAATTATGTCCTCTGCGTGCAAACTACGAGTATGTCAAAATTTCTCTAAATAAACAGCGTTAATCTTAAATGACCTACTAGGTAAGGTATGGTCCTGTGTATTTTCTGCCAGTACAGAGTATATAAAAAACATAAAGTACATTTTTGCGCAGCATCGCGTTCGTTGGTCTATAGCATTGTACCTATAGTTTTGTATATGTGATCGAAAAACCGGCGGATGCAATATTTTAGCTATAAGTTGTTATAATGGTTTGTCTAGTTTGCAGTTAGAAGTAAATTATAGAAATTAGTAATACTTATTTCATTTCATTTAATTTAAATTTTGAAATCTGTTTATTGATATATATCTCAAGTTTCTCTTACATATCTGTTGTTATTAGTTATATTATTATTCACTTACTATTAGCCATATTATTATACACTTACTCAAATGATAACATTGATAACATAATTGAGCATGAATTCACTCACCAAACACAACAGCCTTGTCTCTTTATGGTGAGGAAAGGCTTTTATTACATTCATATTACAAATCTGTTTAACATGTAAAAAACATGTATAATTATTGTAAAAACATACAAATATTAAATAAAATTAAAAATTTAAAAATATGTATATTACAAGTTTGTAGAGCGCCCTCGAGGTTCACAAAAACGGCGCTATACAAATCATCCAAATATTATTATTATTAAACTGCATGGACCATCAAAGCAGCTATACCATGAAAGTTAAGCGTCTGGTGTGAAGATAGACACGGATGTGGTTTATATTCGGTTGCAAAGAGAATATTACGACAGTGTTTTGCTTCCGTATCCTTGAATCAGATCAGTTTAATTAAATAAATTTGAAATAATCCTTGTAAACCTTCAGAGGATCATGTTCTCAGGGATCCGGAATTAGATAAAGGACAATCAATGAAGTTTGTATGAACAAAAGAGTAGCGGTTTAAACCCGACTTCGCGCCAATTATCTCTTTCATTTTATCGTTAGCGTCTTAACTTAATGTACCAGATCATCTGAGATCACTCGCCCGCAGCATCTCTGCAGGATCGAATTAGACCCAAGAATTTATCAATTGAGATTTTTTTATGTAAATAGCGGCCAAGAGTCCTAACTGCTTCAAACTTCTCCTGCAACTCATAAACTTACGAATACCCACAGTAACAACACGACAAAATACACTATTCTACTGCAGCATTCATAAGCGTAACTACATTGCCTACTCTCCGATACAACGATTTCACACTATATGAAATCAATACAACGGTATATTATTAGGTTAAAAATAAAAATAAATATTCATCCTAGACTTGTAGAAAAGTCAATTCATGTCGCATATTAAATAAAAAATGGATAAATTTATCCAAGATACTGTGTAGGTAGCATTTAGTTCTGATTGAATCTTGCAATCATACATAAAGATAGCACAAATAAAAATATGCGTTAAGAAAATGAAGAGGTAATTTTTGGTCGAAGAATGATACAGTTAAATATGACCGAATCGGATAGGTCGGTTGGTAGAGCACTGACCCGGCAAATCATAGGTCGTGGGTTCGAGTTCCAGATGTAACCGTAACTTTTTCTGATTTTTGTTTCAGATTTTCGATTGAGTTTCGCTAATATTGTCTTTTTTAGTCAAATATTACAATTTGTGGTTTTTTTAGACAAACCACTACAACAAATTATGGCTAAAAATTGCATCCACTGGTTCATCGATCACCAATACGAAATTATATGTAGATACAATGATTTGACCAATGAACGCAATGCTGAAGTAAAAATGTACTGTACGGCAGAAAATATATACAGGACCATACCTACCTGGAAGGTCACAAGAGGTTAACACTGCTGTTGTACTAACACGGCTATCTGCATACACAAGCAACAATTTCCGCTTTTAATTATTCCCGAAACCCGGTAACGATATCTCTTCTAAAAATATAACATATATATTATGAAATTATAGTTAAAATGATTCTGTCCGTCCCATGCACGCTCAGAAAGCACAACAAACAGTATACTATCTCCTCGGTAATGTTGGTGCATTCGTTGCAAGCAATTAGATGTTCCCTTTAACGATATATTAAACTGCATTCCGCCAATTAAACCCCAAATCGCGCCCTAATTGGCCGAACGTCTATCAGGGCCCGCACCGTGTCTTGCAATCTTACAGCGATTAATGCGCTTTATTGCTGCAAGGGACTGATACTCTCCGGGATTTTTTGGCATTCCACAAGGCTCAAGTCTTGGACCACTTTTAAAATGTTTTTTTTTTAGCTCATTGACATTGGAAACAGTTTTAGATAAACAACCAAATTCGTGATTTGAAATTTTCACAGCCATATCATCGAGATTTATTTTTGGGGTATTATGCCGTGTTACACAACTTCCTTTAGCCGATCGTCTATCAGCGCCCGTACCGTGTCTTGCAATCTTATAGCGATTAATGCGCTTTATTGCTGCGCGGGACTCGCATTTCTTCATACTTCCCGGGATTTTTTGGCGTTCCACAAGGCTCAAGTCTTGGGTATTATACCATGTTGAGTTACTTCCTTCTGCAGGCAAAGTTTTGACCAGCATTGATGGACACTGTAACGCTGTTCGAAACGTTGGCTAAAGAAGGAGAGCACACGCTTTTTTGTAATGTAATATATATTATAGAGGCTTAAAATTTCAAGATTCTTGATATGAACTAAGTTGAAAATATTAAAAACCAAAAAAAAATGGTAAATAATAAAGGATATAAATCTAGAAGTGCCTTTCATACAAATTTGAACGGAAACAAATGTGTAACAGACTTGGTAACTTTTGGTTCCTGGCCATTTAGAATACGGCCTGTCTCTCTTATCTTTGTCTGAAATTGTATATTGCCATCCCTTTTGAATTTCGTAATCATGGTTAAATACAGTTTTGTATGGAAGTGTAGGCCAAATTGTGCCTTAAGTTGAATCACGAAACACGCCCACAAGGCACTTCTTGCGGAATTCTTTTTTTCTGTAGTTCAAGGTCATTAATATTGTTGCTGTACTGTTGTTCCTGTACGAAGGAATACAAAATCACGTGTTTTTGGTTTGAAAATTAGATCGCTTAAAAATAATTTAGATGTTTTAATTAAATACTGCGGGCAGAACACATCTTGGCCTTTGAAATAATCGAGCTTTTTTTGACAAGTCTTTTTATGAGCCCAGAAAAAAATAAAGAATCAGGCCCATAAAAACTGCTTTAAAATTCAATATCTTACGAACTCAATATCAATATCTTACGAATATTTCAATATCTTTATTTCAATATCTTACGAACGCCTTTTCGGTTATGGTTTTAATGCATAACGTGGCAAATTAAGTTCATTAGAAAAATTGATCGCTAAATATTTCAATATTTATGCATTAACTTCGCAAAATAAAATAAAACATTCTGTTTGGCAATGTTTTTTTCCTTACATATTTAGCCTTGCCTTGGTAATTTTAACCTTATCGCCATTAACATGGAATGTTATCGTTAACGGCCAAACTTTTCCAAATGTTACACGCCTTACTGCTCTTTGTTAATGTTTGTTGGACATCTTCAATTTGTTCACATATCGAGCACATTGGAGAATCAGAGAGTCCCCCACACGCTTGCATAGATACCTAGCTATTGGTTTATTTCTGTGTAAAAGGAAAAACCATTTGTTTAACGTATAAACGCATGTTTGGTGTTGTCGTACATCGTGTTATGTAAATTGGAAAGAATACACGGAAGCGCGTGACGAGTCCTTAAACAGTAGAAAAGACAACAGCAGCAGACATCAAACACCTCTCCCAGTAGACAAGTAGATAGGCAGATAGCCCCATCATCCAGCTACTAGCTAGCAGCTAGTAACTCTACGTGCCGGCGTTATTTGATAGGTGTGGGAACATAGGGTAACTGCTATGTAATACATATTGTATGTGGGGACACTTGTACGTTATTGGGGATACGGAACACGTGTGGTTACTGGTAGCAAACACCAAGATTGATTGACGTGATTTATTTTGTTTTAGGCCTTCCGTGCCACTCAAGATTTGATGGAACACAACGAACATCTAAATGAGCACAACAGCATAAAAACAAAATACTTTATAATGCAAGATGGAAAATAGTAGATGAGTAGTAGTAAAGAAAGCGGATAGAAGCCTCGAAATGTGGCGCTGGAGAAAAATGCTCAGGATTCCATGGACAGCCAGACGCACAAATGTGTCCATTCTGGAAGAGCTAGGCGTCCACAATAGGCTTTCAACTATTTACATGCCTACAACGTATCTTAAGGTACTTTGGACACCCGCTCGCCAAACTGAGGTCTCCAACTTGGAGAAACTAATCGTCACTGGCAAAGTGTTTGGCAGAAGAAGCAGAGGAAGGGAGTGGAGTGACCAAGTATCACTGGCGTCCGGTACTAGAGTGTCCGTAGGAAATTAGAACAGGGGACACAATCCTCAGCAATAAGGAACCGATTTAAGATGAAGGAATAGTATAATAATGAAATGAAATAACTCGAAGCAGAGCTAGGAAGTATATTTAATAAGATTTGTTGATTTGTTTGCCGATATAAATTCAACGATATAAATTCTATTCAAACGTAAAATCGACAAAAAATACCCTCAATAATAAGTTGGTATTATTATTATTATTATCAAACGAATTAATTAATCGAACTTATCAAAAGCTTTAATTGGATAGGGCAGTGTAAATTACCACCTGCAGATCGTGAAGGGTGAATATCGCCCTGATGATGGCCACCCTCCGAAAGGAGAGAGATGATAAGAGAGAAATAATAAGTTAAAGCAAACCCTTAGAGCTACAACTAAAGTGTTAATTGCGCACCTCTCCTGTGCCATGCCAACTAAAGTACAAAAAGGCAGAATCTATCTTGTAGTTGACCTTCTTATTAAAAGCTCTAATTGACAGGACATTGTAAATGACCACCTTCGTGCCCGCTATCTCCCGGTTCAAATCCTGTACCATCTCAGCTCTCAGGCCACATATTATTATATTTGATTTATATGCAGGCCTTTGCGAGGATATTTATAAACACCTACGCAGTCCTGAACCAGAGACCAGCGACTCGATTCTCCAGTCGAGGCCGCTCGTAATCGCTGTCGAAAGGGCGCACATTGGTCGACTTTGTTATTCTCGAGTCTCGTCAAAGGTACAGACTTAGACGCCAAACGTAAAAAGTCACACTCGAACGAGTGTGTCGAACCAGTTGATAGTATTATTGTAAGTATCTAACCTAAGACAGTTTCCCGAGCGCACTCTGACAGGGATCGCATATTTTTACAAAGTTGTTTTAAGATTCATTATAATAGCTGATTTATCGGCGATATTAGTTGTAATACATGATGTAGAGCAAACTGAAGCAGATGCTTTGACCAACAAGAATATTTTGCCGGAGGGCAGATAATTTTCTCATGAAAATGAACTTCATAATTAATCTGGTTGTACTGTCGTTTTGCATGTGTTAGCAGCATTAAATTGCGGTGGTGGTTAACAGCTGTTTTGTTTTTGAGTCATTTACCCGCCAACCATTTCGAAGAAAGTGCGTTCGTAATTTCAAATTCACACCATACATACGTCAAAAACATCATAAACATAGACAATATTCACAGGGCGGCTAATATAATCACCTCTTCAAAAATTAAACATTCGACAAAGATAAATTAAATATACCTATCTGAGAGTATCGTTCTTGTTTTGCCTACGGTATGCCTTAATCACATTTTTTTATTCGATTAACATTATTCGAATTCTAACACATCAATATTTTTCTTATCGAGGAACGAATCACATTTGGGAAGATAAATATTCTGATCAAATCCTTGTACTATAGAAACACCCATCATACAATTTTGTTTTTGTTTTCAAAGTACGCTCATTAAAGAACTATTATAGTTCCCAATTATGTCCTCTGCGTGCGAAGTGTACCTAAATTTATCTAAATAAACAATAACAGTGTGAATCTAAAGTGACCTGCCAGGTGATAATAACAATAATAATAATAATTGGACAATTTGTAGAGCGCCGTTTTTGTGAAAAATCACCTCAAGGGCGCATTACAATTCATTACGAATTCCTAGATTCTATTTAATATTATTATTTACAGATAGATACAAAAACATACTTACCTGCAGGTCACTTCCGAAAAACACACTTTATTAAAAAGTTTATGGTTGAGAAAGATACGACTTTGCACGTGGAGGGCATATTTTTAAAACACTGGACATTGCATGACTTTACCTTTGCTACCCTCATTACTGTTGGTTTTACATTTATATTTATAGGAAGAGTAATGCCAAAGTTGAGAAAATATTTATTTGAAAGATTGGAGAATTGTAAGTTTTGCTTTATTTTACAAAATTAGGTTTTTACTATGTCGCGAGCCATGAAGCTAAAGGTGAAAGTTTTTATTATTTTTTTTTGTGGATACGACTGTCTGAAAAGATTAGTTTTTAGTTTAGCTCTAAATTCCGCTGAATCTGTGATAATTCTTAACTCGTGTGGCAGTCCATTCCAGGCTTTAGGTCCTGACACTCCGAAAGCACGCTCACCGAATTTAGTATCTGGTGTGCGCTTTGGTTCCTTCAACCTTCCGATAGCTGATGTTGCTGCTGACCTGAGGGTTGATTGTCGCGAATTGGAATTTTCTGGAATACACATTTCCGATAAGTAAGCCGGAGCCATTTTGTTAAGGGATTTGAATACCATCCAGCAGAGCTTAAACTGGATTCTTTCAGGACACTTGAGCCAGTGAAGATTTTTGAGATGCTCAGAAATATGGAAATATTTAGATACGCCGGTGATGAGTCTTGCCGCAGCGTTGAACACAGATTGTAATTTGTTGATTTGATATTTCGGGAGACTAGCATATATTCCGTTGCAATAATCTAGACGTGAAACAACACACGAATTGACTAGTAATTTAGTCGCCACTGTTGTCAAGTTTCTCCGTACTGCTTTAATTTGCCTCAATTGAAAAAACCCCGTGCTTACAGTTCTGTTCACTTGAGTTTTAAGGGAGAAATCAGCGTCCAGATTGACACCTAGTAGTTTTATGCATGTTTTTGGAGTGATGTCACTTCCTGAAATGGTTATTGGGGAGTTATCAATATTATGCTGACGTCTGCTTGTGGCTGTCCAGAGAAACTCAGTCTTTGCAGGATTCAGTTTCAATCTATTTGAGGTCATCCAGCGCGTGATTGCTTCTAGACACTCAGTTACGCGAGTTTTAAGACTGCCTATTTCCTCTGGTAAGCAGTAGAAGTAAACTTGCTGGTCGTCAGCGTAGCAGTGAGATAGAAGACCAAATGATTCGATAATTTTAGCGACATCATTTGTGAAGAGGATGAAGAGAAGTGGGCCCAGAACAGACCCTTGGGGAACTCCAGATAAAAGGGTTGCATATTTCGATTGTTTTTTCCCCACTTTAACAGCTTGTACGCGGTTGACCAAGTAAGATATCAGCCAGTCTTTTACACCGCAGTTTAAGCCAAAGGATTTTTCTAATCGTTTAATAATGAAATCATGGTCAATCGTCTCAAAAGCGGCACTCATGTCCAAGACTGAAAGGAGTGCCAGTTTACCGGACTCGATAGCAAGAGTTATATCCGACAAAACACGTAGTAATCCAGTTTCCGTTGAGTGAAACCTTCTGTATGCGGATTGGTATTTAGTCAGCAGTTCATTAGAATTTAAGTGACGTATTATCTGTGAAGCAGTGATTTTTTTCTAGGATTTTGGATATTAATGGAAGATTTGAAACGGGTCGGTAATTTGAAAGATCTTCAGCGTCCAATTGCGGTTTTTTTATTAATGGAGTTACGATGGCTGATTTGAGGGGTTTTGGGAAATAACCCATGCTAAGTGACTTATTGAAAAGACAAACCAAAAAGGGAGAAATTTCATTACGACACTTCTTTAATAACCACGTTGGAATAGGGTCAAGTGAGCACTGCTTGTTCGGTGAAGAGAGAATTAACTTCCTAACTTCTTGAAGGGATGTAGGTTTGAAGGTAGATAAGTTTCCGCTACTGCATTTAGTAAAATATGGTGGTGAGGCGGAGGCTGTTTGGGCGCGTATTGACTTAATTTTATCGAGAAAAAAATTAGAGAAGATTTCCGGAGCTATGCCAGTTGCATTTTGTGCACGGACGTCTTTATTGAGTTCCACAGACTTCGCGGGTTTTGACGCTCAGAGTCGATCCTACTTGTCCAATATTCAGACCTTTTCGAACGAATTAATAACGTATATTCTTTTTGGGCCCGTATCCAATCGTCCCGCGTAATAACCCTCGAGTGTCTGTAGGACCTCTCCAATTTGCGCATTGATCTCTTCTGGCTCCGACATTCTTCGTCAAACCGGTCATCAGATTTTCGTAGTCGCCGAGTTTTTGTAGAAGTAGGAGCGTATTTGTTTAAAAGAGTTGAAAGATCAGTATTGTAATAATTTGCCAGTTCGGTTGGTGATTCTGTTTCCGAAACGCTTTGTTTGCAAAGCGGAGAAGCTTTTAGCTCTGACAAGAAATCGTCAAAGTCAAAACCACGCCATGCTCTAGAGGTGATGGTTACGTAAGGGATTTTCGGTGGATTAAAATCAATTTCTACGCGAATTATCCTGTGGTCTGATAGCCCTATATCCACGCTATCTGCTGCCAAAGGTGGGCCGTTTGACTTTGAGACAAAAATATCTAAAGTTCCTCCTGCATCGTGAGTTGGAGCATTAACCCATTGACGGCATCCAAAGCAATCTAGTAAGTCACTGAATTTGACTGTGTTGGGTAACTCCGGACGGTAAGTATGGTTCTATATATTTTCTGCCTGCACATTACATTTTTACAGCAGCATCGCGTTCATTGGTCAAATCATTGTACACATAGTTTCGTATCGGTAATCGATGAACCGGTGGATGCAATTTTTAGCCATAAGTTATTACAGTAGTTTGTAGTTAGAAGTAAGATTGTAGAAATGTATTATAAGTTTGTACAGCGCCCTTGTGGTGAGTTTTCACAAAAACGGTGCTATACAAGTCACCCAAATATTATTATTATTAATATTAAAGTTCGTCGAGACGACGAGTAATTTTTCATTCGTAGATGGCGCATAACAAGTAATTGTCGATCGTTATTGGAGAATCGCAGACACTAGAGTTGAGAGCACGAGCATTACTCACCGTGATAACATCTTACCGAGACAGTCTCTACACATGTTCCATATAAAAATTTACAAACGGGAAGTTTTTTTTAACAGATTGCGATTTCTTGGGAAGTGTTTTTTTGTGGTTCTTCTAATTTTACAGTTGATGAAAAGATTATCACTTCTTCAAACGCAGCTAATTTATTTTGAGGCACCAATTTCTTATGTCTTTTATCTATTATTTTGAGAAAATGGAGGAAAATAATGTTTCTAAACAATCAAATTTTCAACACTACAACAAGAAAAATAAACCAAATACAATTCTGCCAGCATTTTAAGCAAATAATAAACTAAAATATTACATATTAAATAATAAAGAGAAGGAAGAAACATTGAGGTGATTTTTCACGAAAACGGCGCTGTATAAATCAGCCAAATATTATCATTAATAGAATAGAATTGCTACACTGTAATGTTGTAGGTACATTTAGACAAACTTGGAAACTAGAAAGTACGTTTTAAACAAATCTTGGAAATTAAAAGATTGTAAAAACCATTTCAAATTTGATCAATAATTAGAGGCTTATAAATAAATAGAGGCCTTTGAAATGTGGCTTCACCGGAGAATTCTCAAACCGACATGATCACCAACACAGAATCTCTCAGGCGGGCTAGAGCAGATAGAGAATAGGGATCACATTTGTAAAAGTCAGGAAAATTTCATATCTGGATCAAATACTTCGAGGGGAGAAGTATCAGTTGCTCCAATTAATATTAAAAGGCAAGATAGAGGGTCGCCGAGGGCCTGGTAGGAGACAAATGTCATGGCTGCGTGGACCGGTATTAGAAGTGTGGAAGAGCTATTCCGGGCAGTTCAAGATAGAGATACATTTACCAGAGTGATCACCAACGTCTGGGGGGGGAGGCTGATAGGGCACACAAAGAAGAATAACCAGAAAATCTTTTTATATGAACCGTTGATAAATTTGTTCCCTTTGCAAATTACGCCATAATACCCCTATATCGGTGTATGCAATAAATAATAACATTATACCATTGTAGAAAAAGATAACGCTAATAATCTAAAAGAAAATATGAAAGAGAACAAGACACAGAAAAATAATATAACTGTCGAAATTGGGATATATTGGTAAGAAAGAACCTGACATAAAACCCGAATATGACAGAAACCAAAACCTCTCGTCTTACCGGGACAAATGCCTTACCAATATGTCCCAATTTCGACAATTATATAATTTTTCTGCGCCTATTTCTAATAATAATAATATAATATTTGGATGATTTATATGGCGCCGTTTTAGTGAAAAACCACCTCAAGGGCGCTGTACAAACTTACAACGTATTTCTAAAATATAGAAAAACTATAAACTAGACAAACAATTAAAAACAACATATGGCTAAAAATTGAATACACCGGTTCATTGATCACCGATACGAAAAAATATGTACAATGTCTCGACCAATGAACGCGATACTACCTAAAAATGTATACAGGACCATACTTACCTGAGAGGTCGTTCGAATTTAACACTGTTTATTGTTTATTTAAAGAGATTTAGATAGAGTTCGCACGCAGAGGACATAGTTCTGAACACATGTTATTTAATCCTGATATATATTTTAATATTAATAATATATGTATAATATTATTTAATTATTGTATTTTGGAAAGCAAAAGCAACATTTTTGCAGTAGTACGTGGATTTGATCTTCTCTTTGATCTCTTTCATTATTTCGTTTAGGTTTATATTTATTACATTGATAAGAATAACTTTTAAAAGTTATAAAAAGAGAGTTATTCTAATAAAAATGAATAATATTGTAGTCCATTCACTTCTTACTCATTCCCATCAGATGAGAGAAAAAACGTAAGGAATTGCATACAGATGTGCATGCGCACACACATATACATATATACATGTGTGTGTCTCGTGTTAGCCGAACTAGTAACTAGTGCGCAGGCGCAGTCGAGGAACAAGGAACTAGCCGCCACCGGCTAATGTGAACCTGCTCATGCGCACTGCGCAGAGGTTAGCGTGGGCGGACGTCTTACCACCACACACAGCACGGCGCATGCGCGGGCGGACCCTGCAGGAATAACAACTACAGAATGTCACTATCCAGGGGAAATCGGGACCATATTATATTATAGAATCGTCCTTCTTCCTGTCTATTTTATTTTATTTTTATGTGCTGATTATTTGACCGGCGTGGTCTAGGGGTAAGACTCTTGACTCGCATTCCAAAGATCGCGGGATCGAATCCCGGCGTGAGCAAATAAATTTTATCTGTTTAATTGGTTTTATTTTACAATTATTCAATTAAAATAATATATAGTTTATTTGCGGCTTGTTCCAGAGTGGAAGATACTCTCAGTATTTCCCTAGAGTAAGACCACCATTCAGAATTGAAACGTTGCTTGAAATGGCTTTAGCCGCGTTTGGTGACCAGATCTGAATAGCCAGGTACTTCCCCACCTTCCTCTTCCCCATCTCCTTCCCATCCTCACTACCTTCAGCCTCACAACATACCCCAATTGGGGATACCAGTCACACTGGCTCCAGACGGGAGCAGCAGGGACTCTTGTGAGGTATTCTGAAATACGAGGCGACTGAAAGGCAATTTCTCATAATCTATTTCTGGCTTTGGGGTTGAATCTTGTGAAAAGTGTTGTAATTTAACATATATTTTAAAGGAAATTTTTAAATAGGACGTATACTTATCGTTTTAGGACATACGGAATAGAACCATATTATATACGGAATAGAACCATAATATGTAATCAGCTAGGACATAATAATTCATTGCAAAGATTCTGACTATATTTTTTTATGTGAATACAACTCAGTAGTTCAAGTTACTCCCGTCTGGGGACAGTGAAACTATGGCATCCCCAATTGGGGTATGTTGTGAAGCTGAAGATAATGGGGAGGAGAAGGAGATGTGGAAGAGGAAGGTAGGGAAGTACCTGGCTATTCGGATCTGGTCACCAAACACGGCTTAAGACATTTAAAACCACGTTTCAATTCTGAACGATGGTCTTACACCAGAGCGATACTGAGAGTACCTTCAGAGATAGGGCCAAGGTCCAATTAAATATTTTCCTTTAAAATATGTTAAAACTATAATGCTTTGAACTTATTGAATATTATATTTGAAGTTAGAACCCTATCTAACTAAAGTGACGATCTACACTGCACCTCGTAAAAACGTAAGAACTGTTGGATACAAACAAAATGGCAATTGCAAAAGGTTCAAAGTGATATTAGAACCTTATAAAATAAATGGAAACTTTAAAAACCTGATGTTTGTACTTCGTCATACAATTATCTACGGAAATACTACACAGATGACTGAAAAATATTTTGGTAATAGAAAAGAGTAAAAAAAAAATGGTTTTGTATTTAAATGTCAGTTAGAACCTTCAGGTTCCATACAAATATTAACTCATAAGGCTCAAGGCCCATCTTCCTTGTTTCCATTATCTGTGGCCCTAACAGAACTAAGTCAAGCTGTCAACTTATTGCAAAATAGCGAAGTTAAGAGAAACGACCGTTAAAAGGTTCTGAGCGTGATCAGCTCTCATCCAAGGCGTTAAATATTATAATACTTACTAATAATACATTAATATTAACCCCTCACAGCCTTACTTATAAAAAAAACACTTCACGACAGTTAAACGGTGTTTTTGTTACACATTTTGTATACTTATATGATTATTACTAGACATCGGATTATATGCATTTGCATATTTGCATATGCAAATGCATATAACCCTCTAATTACGGCTTTAATGCATATTTTAAGCCTTTTATCCCAATCGTGCATATTTCGTTTCATTTTCGTCAATTTGACAATCCTGAGGCCATCGCAATTCAGTCAAGCGCAAGCTAGCATTTGAAAACGCATCCACTAAACACAATATTACCCTAATCTCAACACATTTCCACAAGTTACCAGATGCCATAGTTAAATTGGAAACAAAAAACCTTCCTCTATTTAAATCAATAGAAATACTGGAAACAATGATCAAACTATATAATATATATTCGTAAAAAGTTAGACGCTATTTTGCTTAAGAACCCGAGTCTTGAAGACATGAAGAACATTAATGCCTGCATCAACGGTAAAGGTGATATCCTGCCTAAACAGGTATCTCCATAAATGGCGCCAATTTTTAAATTTTGTACAATGACGTCAATTTTCGGCGTACAAATGAATACTGGGTGACAAACGTCACAAATTAGGGCTCGAAAATTTGGAAAAACAGTTAATTGTATATTGTCACAAAAACTATGCACAATTTTAAGAATACTTCGGTGTTATTTAACCGTCTTTAATTAAAATATATACAAATAAAAATGGTTTTTTGATTTTTCATTGTGCATATTTTGGCCATATCAAGAGTTTTTAGTGCATATTTCGGCCTTTTTTAGTGCATATTTGCATGCATATTTTGGCACTTTGTTAGTGCATATAATTCGATGTCTAATTATTACTAATAAAAAATATCTTTATGATGTTGGTATCATTGAACTTCGGTAAATCTGCGCATGTGCAAAATCGTCATGAATTTTTCACGCGCGACGAATTAGTTTTGACATATGATACATTATAGTTTTGACATATGATACTCGTATTTTATTTGCCTTTAGTATAATGTTTTGTACACAATTTCTATTCTAATGACCAACTGACTATTATCTTAATATATAAAAAAAGTCGTGTTAGTTACACTATTTATAACACGAGAACGGCAGGGCCGATTTTGATGATCTTTGATTTGTTGGATTTGTCTCCGCTCCGGATAACATAATAACTATTAATAATTAACGAAAAAAATAGTTATTAAGAAAATTCTTTTCCCCATAATTCTCATATTTTTAAAAAGCTGCGGGCATTTTGTGATAAGTACTTATAATATTGCGTTGTGAGTGAGTTCCAAAAATTCAAAAACGTCAAATCTCAATGCGCTAATTGTTTTGCATTTGTTCTTAATCATATACATATAATGCTGCCCCTCTTTCTTACACACTAAATATCAATAGCCGAACATAAGACAAACGGTTAACGTATGTCTGCGCACTTTCAAAGGAAAAATACAATAATTGTAACAAGTCTGAAATCTGAAATGTATTTTTTGTTTACATTAGCTCCGCACAGGAGGCCCTGAGGAAAATAATTTCTCTCAGGACTTATGTCATCTTAGGGGATGTTGTGTGGAGGGTCTTTTTAAGGAAGGGGAGGATAGAAAGTTCTGGGAAGGAAAAAGTATGAAGGGTGATAGGAATCTGAGGATCAGTGTGTCTGGGAGTGACGGACGTATGAATCCATCCAATCCATCGTTCCAACTGCGGTGCAAGGCAATGGGTCAAGAGAGTCCGGCTGCAAAAGTAAAAAATCCCATCCATCGCTACAACTGCGGTGCAAGGCAACGGGTCAAGAGAGTCCGGCTGCAAAGGTAAAAAATCCTCCTCTCGATCCGGACCGCTACGCAGCAGGCGGGCAGACATATCCGCCGCCAAGACCCGGACAAACGTCACCCCATGAACCCGGGCACCCTTGCTAAATCACTAAACGTAGCGAACCACTTGGGGTGACCTATTGCAGAGTTGTTGGCTATCCAATAAATGGTTCCCGGGGAGGTGGCAGCGCCAACCCGCCTCCCAAATTCCCGTAAGTAAGTGTAAAAGTAAGAAAATCACAAAAATATAAATCCGTGCACAACGCCATCTCTGATACTGACAAAAACAAAACACGGACAGTTGCGCATCGATAATTCCTTCATTGAAAAAAACTGAACTTAATTCAACAGTTATTGATTCTGAGGCGGTACGAAGTTCGTCGGATAAGTTAGTATTAGTATAATTCAACATAATTACTATTATGCATGTGATTTTTTTACAGTTTTAGTCGTTAATTGTTCATTTAATTTTTTTAACATAAATATGTAGGTTTTTTTATTTTTAACTTTATGAGTAAAACTTCACATTGAAATATTTATTAATTAAATGAAGACAACAAATTATCCAACTATTATTATTATTATTTGTGGCTAATAATGTCCATCCGCGGCTTGGGGGGTTAACGTCTTGAAGTCTTCTATACAGCGATGTGGCGCGCGATAACAGTCACAGTTATTGACAGCTGCTTGTTAAAATGTCACGGGGTGATACTAGCAGTAAAACTGATGAAGGTGACGGGTAATGAAATGGAAATAAATTAACTGCAATAAACTAAGTCATTTTAGCCACAATAGAGTTCTGGTACCCACCCTGATGTAGGGCAGTGAGGCATGGAACTGGCAGAGGAAGGATGAAAGGGAGGCGTCTCTACTAATAACTAGAGGAATTCCAAAAACTGAACAAATCGGACTAATATCTATGAGAATCCATGTTCTGACTAATATCTATACGAGGTATGTTGGAACAATATCTATCGGAACCAAAGTGAGGACGAATATCTACAGCTCAAACTGCTGACTAATATCTATTGAACAGGTGATGTCGACGAATATCTACAGCACTGGCAGAGGTTGGGTTAGATTAGGTTAGGTGCTCAGCTGTCCTCTGTAGATATTAGTCCCACCTACGCTCCATAGATATTCGTCACCACTGGGACCGTCATAGATATTAACCGACCTTGGCTCTGAAGATATTAGTCTTCACTCTGAAGTTCATAGATATTTGTCCAACATATGAGCTGTAGATATTCGTACGACATACAGGCTGTAGATATTAGTATCTGAAGTCGGATGAAAGTAGACTAAACACTATAGAAATGAGATCCCTTAGGGATACGTGTGTAAAACCATAAACGATCTTGTGAGAAATGTGGAGATCCGCAAAGAGTGCAAGGCTGATGTAAGCATAATGAGTAAGATTAAGGCGGTACACAATCCTAATAATTTTTGTTTGCTCAAAACTCACTTTTTAATCATTTCCGGCGAATTCGTAACTATATTAACTTTTTTATTCAGATGTTGTTCTGGGGATGTAAGTTCTTCGTATTTAAAAATAATAAAAACAAAACCTTACCGTTAATATATTTTACGTACAACGCCTTTGAAAAATTGTAATACGTTGTACAACTAAAGTTAGCGGTAAGCACAAGATTTTATTTTTCTAGACGATAAATTAATAACTTCGGCAGTGCGACATCATCCCACATTTTCAATATTTGTAACACGTTCTTCAGAATTAATTAAATTGAACGCGGTGAAAAGGTCTAATCTCCATGCCTGCTAGGGTGAATTCCGCCGTACGTTCATCCAGTACGCCGTGCGGCGGGCGCATATTTGTTTACACGCTTTCTTCACTTACGTCGTTAAGATTCCCACATTATTTGTCTTCTTCTTCTTTTCTTTGATAACGCAAATTCGACAGTAGGTCCGTGCAATACACGGGTCGCGAGACTCTATTTGTAAACACGGCTTCTTTACTTACGACGTTAAGATTCTGAATATATTTTAGGGTATATTGTCATCTTAATAAAGCGACGCTCAGGTGGTTTGGGGATGTAGAACGAATGCACAAAGAAACGACTGCAAGGAGAATATATGACGCAAATGTGAATGAAAGAAGAAGTCGTGGACACATGAGGAAGACCTGACGAGCTATTCTATATCTTTTGTGGGAACGAGATAGTTCTCGGCCGAAATCTGCTGTTATTTGCATTTTTCTATTGACCGATGTCAGAATTTCAGCTGTGAGCTGTCAGGTATTTTAGTTTAGGTCGTTAAACACATGCAAGCAAGTATGCATGATTATTTATTCATTTAACAGCATTAGAAAATCACACAAATCTGACGAGAGATCTCGCCCGATATCTGTCTCGATCGAGATATATAACGTGTCGTAAACATGTCTTATATTATTTTTAAATTATTAAATTGTGATAAATCAATCAAATCAAACAAATCAATCAAATAAAATGTATCTGGGCACGCCGGGATTTGAACCCGCGATCTGCGAATCGCTAGTCAACAGCCTTAAGCCGCCGCTTCCCGAATTTCTACCGATTTCTTATATGTCCCCCTTAAACATTTAAAGTTATCAAGCTTTTAAAAGCAAAAATTGTGGATTCAATTTAATTAGCCCCTTATAAAATCAAATCAAAAAATATTTATTGTACATATAAAAAATACAAAAGGTATTGCTTATGGGTAGACCCCATTTCTTCCAGCTAACCACATACATGTTATATTATAATGTTCATACAAAGAATAATATTATAATTTTTATACAAATAAGAAAATATATATAACAAGAATACAAAAATAGGTGTTTCATTTATGTGAGGTATTCACTTGGGTGTAATGACATTTGTTTAGAAGTAATGTTTTGAGTGATGATTTGAATTTGTGTGTGTCTTGAATTTGAAACAACAACATGAAATAACGCAATAAATAAAATGTAGTGTTCGATTGATGTTCAATTCGCAAAAGTTTAAGAATTTTAAACAAAAAATTGAAAAAGAATTAATAAGATAAAATAAATATACCTAGGTACTAAACGTCGTCGTCAGATTCGATTTTGAATGAATTTCCTATCTTATCATAATATAGGTGGGTATTACACAAACGACATACTATGACGTAACAGTCTGAGATACTCATAAAAAACATCAATGCTTTCATTCATTCATACAATATATTGGAGAAGAGATAACGGATTGATTCATGTTGAAACTTGTGCAACATTTAGCTACGTACCTGAATTTATCAAGTTGATAGATTTTTTTTAATGTTAGATATGGCTTCTTTAAAGTTAGGTGGTATTTCACCATCCTTTTGAAAGCTTGTCTATAAAATAACGAATATTTGTATGTTTACGAGAGATGGGAGGGCTGATAGAGATATTGAAAGAAGGGTTAAGCCGCCGCTACACGAATTTCTACCGATTTTTTACATATTATCTCCCTTAAACATTTGAAGTTTTTAAGCTCTTTAAAAAATATATGTTATTTTTTAAGAAGATATCTAGACGCGTTCCACGCCGAAACGCCAATTATAATTCCTTCGATAAAAAAAAATCATTATAAACACGCTTTTCTCAGTTACTTTACAAGTTATAGTTGTGAATAAAATTCACAGTGTTTCTTTAAATGATACTTAAGACGACTTCCACGAGATTTTTGCTCTATTTTAAACGAGTCATGTTTTATTAAACATTTTCACATTTATTGCATCGATTTTATCGCTTTTAATATTAGCGCGCTCCTATAACATTCGTTATTACATATCTCTCTATCTTCTTCTTTTAGAGCGCGGATGCGACGCAGGTAACTCTATTGATGGAGAACTGAACGCCGTTGGCACCAACAAAAAACTGTCCAAAGAAGCGAAGCTATCAGTCCATAATGGAGTGCTGGTACCTACCCTGATGTATGGCAGTGAGACATGGAACTGGCAGAGGAAGGATGAAAGCAGACTGAATGCTGTAGAAATGTGATCCCTGAGACGTATGTGTGATAAAACCCGTATGATCGTGTGAGAAATGTGGAGATCCTCAAAGAATGCAAGGCTGATGTAAGCGTAATGAGTAAGATTAACAAAGGGACCCTCTGGTGGTTTGAGCATGAAGATCAAATGAACGAAGAAAGTATTGTAAGAAGAATACATGACACAAATGTGAATGGTAGAAGATGTCGGGGACGCCCGAGGAAGACATGGCACGATCAAGTGAATCAGATACTTGAGACGGGCCATGTCAAGAGTCAGAATATTAGAAGAGTATGTATGAGACGATGTATGAATGTGAATGACTCAAAGAGTGTGTGATGAGTGATGAGGCAAACCAAAAGAGAGAAACCCTTTCTTCTGAAATCGATTCTACGGATAGAAATGAAAAAAAAAATTGACAAGTCTAATGGGGAATTTAATTGGATCGATTTTTCATTAAAATTATTTCAATGGGACGGCAAGCAAGGAACCCTAATTACCAATATTAAATCGTAAATAATAATACATCATTGAAGAAGCAGAACACTAATAATCTAAACGAAAATATGAAAGAGAACAAGACACAGAAAAATAAAGAGATAACGGTCGCAACTGGGACTCGAACCCAGAATCTCTCGTCTAACCGGGAAGAACACCTCTACTGATTCAGCTACTGCCAATTTCTGTCAAACCGTCATAACTGTCAATCTGATATTTCAAATTTTAGAATTAACAATATTATCTTCGACTAATTTTTTTCCATATTAACATAGGGCAACTACCCTTTTCATTTGAAACAATCATTCTAAGTACTGGTTTGTACCTAACCTAGATAGCGTCTAGGATAAATATATCCGAATTTATTTTTTTCCCTTTTATAAAAATCTAATTGAATATTAATTTTTTTATAAGAACAGCTGTATTTTTATAACTTTTGAAGGTTATTCCAATCAATGTAATATATCATTGAAGAAGAAGATAACACTAATAATCTAACCTAAAGTATGAAAGAGAACAAGACACAGAAAAATGAAAAAGATAATGGTCACAATAGTTTGATGGAAGGTGGCAATGGCCGAATCAGTAGAGGCGCCCGTATCGGTTAGACGAGAGGTTCTGGGTTCGAGTCCCAGTTGCGACCATTATCTTTTTCATTTTTCTATGTCTTGTTCTGTTTCATATGTTAACTAACTAACCATTACGCCGTTTCCCCGCATGGGGTAGGCAGAGAGGACGGACCGCCAAACAACTTGGCACACATGCCTTGCTTCGTTCATTCATACAACGTCTCATCCAGGCTCTTCTATTATTCTGACTCTTGACATGGTCTTTCTTGAGCGTCCTCGACTTCTTCTACCATTCACATTTGAGTAATAGGTACATTCTCCATATTTTTCATATGTTAATTTATATTATTATTGTTATCTTCTTCTTTAGTAATATATTACATTGATGGGAATAACCTTCAAAATGTATAAAAAGAGAGTTGTCATAATAATATGTTTATTTAAGGGACTCTAAAAAAAACTCTATTTATTGTACTAAATCATTCAAAGTTATTAGATAGTATATGAAGCGTGTTCCACAGAAAACTGTTGTTGATCTCTTCCCACTAAACCAGGCTGCCATAAGCGCGCCTCTTTCTAACTACCGTGTTACGGACGCGATATTATTTTCCATGTTTAATCATTCTGTTCTGTGCTTTTAATTTTTCTCCGCGAACCGGAACAAAATATAACTCGCTGTCTCTTTCGTACTTGTGTTACATTTATAAGTGTGTCCCTTTCCGTCAGGAATAGACAACCTTAAAATATTAAATTTCATAGGGCGCTTTTATAATAACATAAATCGTACGATCTTTATCTTTATCACATTAATTTTAATCAAATTTATTACAACTCTTTTCATTGTATCTATAAACGAGATAAAAAGTGAAGTGACAGTTTTCAAATTCATTAAATAAAGGATTTTTTTTTCAAAATTTCGTTTACTGTAAAAAATGTTGACGTTTGGAATAAAAACATATCTGGTAAGGTTTGCTTTCAACTTTTTTCATGTTTGAAATGAAAATATTTCAATTTATAAATATAAACGCATATTTCAAAAACAAAATCTAAATTGACAAGTGTTTAGATTTTCACGGCCAAAAGCATTTTCATTGTTTGTTTTTGGGGTATTATGCCGTGTTGCGCTACCTCCTTCTTTAGCCGACGTTTCGGACAGCGTTGCAGTGTCCATCATCAGGGCAGATCCGACGATGTGATCTGCCGGATCTGACATCGCCGGATCTGCCCTGATGTTGGACACTGCAAAGCTGTCCGAAACGTCGGCTAAAGAAAGAGGTAACGCAACACGGCATAACACCCCAAAAACAAACAAAGAAAAAAAAAACCTAAATGGTAAATTTATCTAGTTTCTAAAATAATATTTGTTGACTTCAAGAAATAAAATAATAAATAAAGATAAGAAATAAAATAAAAGATGTGAAATAAAATAAAATATATTAAAAATACCTCGGATATATTAAGAAATTTCAAGCGTCAAGTTTACACACCAAATAAATTACACAGATGACCTCCGAGGTCGAGGGGTAAGGCTCTCGACTAGCAATCCGGAGCAAATCCCGGCGTGCGCAAGTAAATTTTACTAGTTAAATTTGTGATGGAATTGTTTGATGCCAGGTAGGTACTTCGCTACCCTCCCCTCCCCCATTTTTTCCTCTACCCACTACGTTCAGCCTCACAATAGGGTATTTCCACGTTTTTTTTTTATTGCTTAAAAAAATTAAGCAAAAAATTACGATGATTACAGCGTTTTTATTTTATTTTTATGTTGACGAATAAATTTTCTACAGCGAGTCAAAGATTCCCATTTTTGAATTACCGCCAAAACGATATTTTGGGGCGGGGTTATCGTGTGACGTCACGGGTGCTGACGGGCGCACTGACAGTGTTTGACAGTTGGCTGAAAGTCGTTGTTTGTTGTTTGTGTCTGCGAATTAGGTTGGTTTTTTTCGTCATATTTCTTCCGATGTCTGCCCATTTAAGATACAAATATTGTATGGTTCCCATGTGTTCAAATACGACATACAGAACCCCTAATAAACTGTTCTTGTCCTTTCCGAAGAACATTAAAATGAGGGAAAAATGGTGTGTTTCCATGAAAAGAGACCCGGTTAAAAACAAAGCCATTTCTCTCAAAAGCAAGCTTCATTGTTGCGAAGATCATTTTAATGTAAGTTTCTGTTTTATTTATATTATGAAAATGATTCAATTTAATTTAAAACGCTATTACTATATAACAATTGTTTTTAAAATATGACGTTTAATGTTGATTTCTTTATATTATTTTAGCTGGACGAAGACATCGAAAATTACATGAGGTTAAAATTAATGGGTGGTAGAATGTATTTAAAAAAGACTGTCATTCCACACAAATTTGACTGTCAAAAAAAAACCCTTCCTACTCCAAGACTGACAGGATTAAAGAGAAGACGCCTCGAACTTATTGCAAGTTCAATAGCAGAGAACGATCCAGAGCCACAGCCTTCTACTTCGGCAGTGAACCAGCAGCCGGAACCGCATCATGTTGCAACTCAAACATATTCACCTGCCAATGACGACAAGGCTGTTCAAGCAAATATGAAGCGTCATGTGCTCAGTAAGGCCACATCAACATTGACAAAACAAATGGATATGGCTTGCTCACCTTTGAAGTTTGATGACGTACGCAGACAATGTACACCACTTAAAAAAGTTGTTGCGATAAGTGTGGAACCAGAATCATCAGATTATTCATCAGATGTATCGGAGAATTTACTATATCGCCCAAACACACCTGACTATTTAGGTGACAACGTGGAGGAAGTAAATTTTAATTTACAGATGCGCCAATGCAACCTGATGGCGCTTGAAAGGAGTCCTAGGCTATGCCTAGGAATCCCCAAACAAATGTATCATGTTATTTCCATATTAACAAAGAAAATTCCTTGTGAGGTAACCGATATTTTAATTTCCTTAAAAAAAATTCGCCTCAACGATAAATTTGCGATACTCGCACTACAGTTACATCAATGAGTAGAATTTTTAGTAAAACTGTTTTATTAATGGACCATATTTTGAAAAGTCTTATTGTATGGCCGTCTTCTAGTAAAATAAGACTTCACTTACCCATAAGCTTCAGAGCGAGATACTCCAATGTGCAGACCATTATTGACTGCTTAGAAATACAAATCAATAAGCCTATTAACCCGATACACCAATCTTTGACCTGGTCGGAATATAAAAGTTGCAACACGCTTAAATATCTGGTGTCGTGCACCCCAAACGGAGTGATTAATTTTATTTCTTCAGGTTATGGTGGACGTGCTTCGGACACTATTATAGTTGAAGATTGCGGATATCTTGACGTCTTGAAGCCGGGTACGTGCATCATGGCAGATAGGGGCTTTAAAAACATAACTAATTTGCTTCACATTCGGCAATGTGAACTAGTTCGTCCTCCCAGTGTATATGCTAATGTCGTTTGCACTTCAGAGGAAGTAATCCAAGCAAAAAGGATTGCTGCCCTGCGAATTCACGTAGAACGGGTTATCAGTAGGATACGTGAATTTGGGATGTGCAAGATGCATGCATGCTGTTCCTATCATGAATCAAATTGTTAGAGTAGTTTGTAGTCTGATTAATCTACAAGATAGCATTATTAAAGTATAACCCACATTAGAAATATCAAAATATTATTGTGCTCAACTGTCATTTTGTTGATTATGCTATGTAATATTAGTCTTTTTTTCTTACCAACGACCATCAGAAAGCAGGCAGTGCTTAATTTTGTGGGTCAAAATATTACATACATGTAATGTAATGTAATAATGTTGTTTTAAACATAAATCTGTATATAAAAAAACCTTCGGAAACACTTTTTGTCATCATGTAAAAATAATACATAGTTGTAATGTATGTAAGTATGTTTTAATTGTTAATAAAATAAAAGAAATAAACACATATTGTTTTATTTTTATAAAGGACAAGATTTTCAAAGCATATTATATTACTATGTATGTATATTTAAAACAATACAAAAGTTCTTGATTTTTATTATTTGAATGCATTGCATTAAATTATTTCCTATTTGTATATGTATTATGAGAATTTCTAAAGAGAGGTCAATAAGGTAATTAAAAGATCAATTATTCATATGTTTTACACATATTTTTTTATTGTTTTATTCTAGAAAAGACAGCATTACACCAAAATTGTGTAGATTTAATAATTAGTTCCTTACATAAGTCTTCATCAAACCTGACGTGACACTGAGTAACTTTTTTTGAGGTCTCAAAGTCTGGATTAGCCACACAATACAGTGCAGCTGTCTTCTGGGCAAAATACATTTGCAATTGTATTTGCGCCATTACTTTTGGAGTGGGTTCTCCGGTAGCCGTTAAATAATTCATCATCGTCGAGTCTTTCATAGGACATTTGACTTCTACGATAAAATCTCCTCCCAAGGCATCTGGTGAAGCGCCAAAAATTGGGAATTTGTTTGATAAAATTAACCCACACTTTTTTAATTTAATTTTCCTTTCAGCCTCGACTACTTTCAATACTTTTGGTTCTAAAGTTTTACCCCGTTCCATGGCTTTGGTCCCATATAATTTAGCACCTAGTATTTTCTCTACAAGTGACCCGTCTATCGTTTTACAGTGAGCCGCCTCATACAAATTTGAGGCGGTCACTCGAGCATATCGAAGATTGTGCCATAACGGACAGTCCGCCTGATCCACTGTCTCATCAAATGCCCCCTGACAGGCTTTTTCCGTCATTGAGGATTGACAAAAGTCAATAAATTCCTCCGGGAGAGATCCTACATCATTATTGAAAAAATTGCAAATCATATTGTGAATTGAAAGGTTTTCAATCGGTGTTGAGTCAAGGTAGAATTTAAGTATTTCTGATTTACATGAGATACTCTTTTCAATCAACTCATTGAAGAAAGTACCATCATCGTTGGGATAATTTACATGTGGTACTGTTCCCATATTTTCTGCCTTGATGAATTTAAGGCTTGTTCCTATCCCTGCCATCTTCGATTTTTTCCAGTAGCACTCTGTTGAGGTCTTTGGAGGTTCTTCACTGCGCCTGTGGAGCCACGAAAGGAATGCAAGTGCATGTTTACAGCCACCTGGAATAATAAAAAAATATAACATTATTTTTAAATGTCAAAACAAATATGAAAACAACCTACCAGCAATATGCGGTCAGATATGAAAATACACTATAAATTGACTCATTCAAGCTTTTATGAAGATACTCTACCCTAATAGTAATCAAAAAATATAAATCAGGCAATCTGTCTAGGTTATGCAACCAAACTTACATCATCATTGTCTCTCTCAATCAATGAAAAAAGTGATTAATTTCAACTGGGCTTATCTTTACTCTTACTAAGTATAAAATGAAGTCGCTCACGCTGTATGTGCGCTTAGATCTTTTGAACTACGCAACAGATTTTTATACGGTTTTCACCAATAGATAGAGTGATTCATTTGGAAGGTTTTTATGTATATAATTTGTCAAGGTTTTGTGTAAATTGGTTGAAATACATAATAAATCTGGCCAAGCGGCAGTGGGCTGACAAACAAGCTGTGTGGATTTGATTTAACAGATAACATTGGTTATAAAGGTTTCGTTAGCCACAGCAACGTGTGTCCGGGTCTGCTAGTATGTATATAATTAGCATGTTACTAATTAAGAAAAATAAATAATCAGTAGAAACAAATTAGAGGCTTACCTTGAGATGCGGGACAATCTTCACATTTGCATGAATGTATAACTTCTAGGGCTTCATTGCAAATTAGGATGACTGCATAAGCTTTGGTTCTAATTCTATGCTCAGGAGTTAGTCTAGCCTTTACCGTACAAATGTCGCCGGTTCGCTTGACTTGGACGTAGCCTACAGCACTGTCTCCATAATTTTCTCTAGCTGATCTGTAATATAGACAAAAGACATAATGGTTGATCAAAATATTCATTGATGGATGCATAATATTATTAGGTATTAGACAACCCTACAAGCATTGTTATTTTTTTGCAGATTTGACATTTGAATAAATTCACCTATTAACATTATTTATGTGTATTTTTTGGCTGGAAATGACATTATATGCCTTGAACACGGATCAAATGATTTCTATATTAGTAAGAAATTACTGCACAAGGAATAATATGGTGACAGTTAAAATCACTGTTATGAGAAATAGGTTATGTGACAGGCACTTCGATTGAATTTACGTACAATAATGTAAAAAAACAAATAATTTGGGTGCATGTAACTAAACACTGAAAATTATACATTATGAGAGAGTATACAATATTTTTTCTTACCTTGCTGCTTTCCAACCTTTAAATTCAGCACTAACAAAATTAGCATTGTTGATAAAAAAAGAACCCATCATTAGAACGTCGATTTTAGGCAAGTTATCAGCCTGTCCTCTTACAAAACCACTGTCAGTCATGATAATGATGTAAAATATATGAAAAAGTTAACAATATATCACAATTATCTTCGAAAATAAGAAAAAAACGGTAAAAATCACGGACATAAACGTCAGTTGTCAATTCACAAAGGAATCCGCTGGGAGCTATCAGCTGGCCGAGCGGAGAGACGCCTGTGACGTCACAATCTGATAGCCAATCACGGGCCGTTCGGGTTTTGTCGGTATTAGACAGTTTCTAAAATCAATAATATTGAATGAAAACATAAAAAACAAACATTTTTAGTATAATGATTATAATCAGAAAAATATTCTTTAAATATTCCGTACATTTTCAACAGAATCCCTCGTTTGTGGAAATACCCTATTTACCCCAATTGAAGTTGATACAGTCTGACTGGCTCCAGACGGATGGGACTTGTGCGGTATTCACATAAAAATTAAATTAAAAACTCTCTTCCGCTGTATAAGCAATGCATAACTTTCCATGATTTTTTTATAAACTCGTGCCCTTTCTGCAGGGGTAGGCAGAGGACGGACCATAACTCTGTCGTAGCACACACTCATATCCTCATTCACACACCGTCTCATCTTCTATTATCCTGACTCTTGACATGGCCCGACTTAAGTATCTGATTCACTCACTTGATCATACCGTGTTTTCCTCACGCGTCCAGACTTCTTTTTCCATTCACTTTTTATGGCTGTTAAATATCAGTTTAGTCTATTTTACGTTTATTAGTAAGGTTTTAGATAAACGGTAGTTTATCAATTGCGTAACATTAAAGGGTAAACGCGTTAGACTCGATAGTCTAACTAATAGAGCCTACTCACCATCCAATTTGCAGAACTGTTTGCATGATAGTATGCTGAACCGCCAACCGAATTACCATTATTTCTACTGTCGGTTTTGCCTATAAACGATCGGGTTTACGGAGGACCCTGTATGCAGTCCTGCATGCAGTCCTGCATGTAGTCCTGAAAGCAGTTCTGCAAATCAGATGATGAGTAAGGCGTTTAATACTGGCAACTATTATGTACATATCGGAACCTACTTCAACATGTTGAAATTGAGCGAAAAATTAAATAAACAAAATTTTAAAAGGTTCTTAACCGCTGAACTATTCTATTACAATCCCCCTTGTTACCAATGTAATGATTCGTTTTGACCGACGTAAGACAAAAATACACCACCTCACAAAAAGTGATTCACAAATAATACAAGTAATACTGACAATGCCATATAAATAATGATTGAACCTTTTAGCAAAGTGGTATAAAATTTTCTTTTTAATTTGCACGCGTTCGGCCGAGCAATAATTTATATACCCATTGGGTATCGTTCTGTCAATAGTGATTCTGTCTCCGTCTTTCTTTCGCGACTGCATACGTGATGGCTTCGAAAGGTGTTTACGTCTCGCTCGCACTTGTGTCTCGGGCGCGGCCGCGCGGTGCTCGAATGGGAAAATAAACTTAATTTATCTCTAACTAACTAACTAACTAACTAACCATCACGCCGTTTCCCCGCAGGGGTAGGCAGAGAGGACGGACCGCCACACAACTCGATCTTGGCACACACTCTTTGCCTCGTTCACATTCATACATCGTCTCATACATGCTCTTCTATTATTCCGACTCTTCACATGGCCCGACTCAAGTATCTGATTCACTTGGTCGTGCCATGTCTTCCTCGGGCGTCCCCGACTTCTTCTACCATTCACATTTGCATCATATATTCTCCTTACACTCCTTTCCTCGTTCATTCGCTCTACATGCCCAAACCATCGGAGAGTCCCTTTCTTAATCTTACACATCACACTTACGTCAGCCTTGCATTCTTTGCGGATATCCACGTTTCTCTCACGATCGTACATGGTTTTACCACACATTCGCCTCAGGGATCTCATTTCTACAGCATTCAGTCTGCTTTCATCCTTCCTCTGCCAGTTCCATGCCTCACTGCCATACATCAGGGTAGGTACCAGCACTCCATTATGGACGGCTAGTTTCGCGTCTTTGGACAGTTTTTTATTACCGCCAACGGCATTCAGTCCTCCATTAATGGAGTTACCGGCATTCACCCTTCTTTCAATATCTCAAACATAATTAATTAAATAATAATATTTGATTAATTTGCGAAGTGATATTTTTAACGCAATTATAATAATAATGTAATAGCATCTTTCTTTCATATAATTCGTATACGAAACTATCGATCAGTAATACGAAACTTTACGTAGGTAAACTACTAATAATAATTTTCGTTACTTGTTTTAAGGGTGTTATGCCGAGTTGAGCTACCTCCTTATTAAGCCAACGTTTCGGACAGCGTTACAGTGTCCATCATCAGGACAAATCCGGCAGATCCGACACTGCAACGCTGTCCGAAACGCTGGCTAAAGAAGGAGATAGCTCAACACGGCATAACACCCCAAAAATAAACAACGAAAATACTTTTGACAATGTAGTTTTTTCTAAATCTAAAAACGTGTGCTACTAATAATAAAAACAATAATAATTAGAAAATATTTTAGATCGCAGTTTTTGCGAAAAATCACCTCAAGGGCGCTGTACAATTTAGAGTGAGTTCTTAGGCTCTATCTAATTTTATTATTTACAAACGCAAACATAAAACATACTTTCCTGGTAAGTCACTTGTGATAAGCACACTTTTATTAGCGAGTTTATGCTTGGAGAAAATACGACTTGCACGCAGAGGACACCATATCCAAAATACTGGACTGATTTTACATTTGCTACCAGCCGTTACACTTGATAATAAAAATAATAATTGGACAATTTGTAGAGCGCCGTTTTTGTGAAAAATCACCTCAAGGTGATATTACATTTAACCCTTCAAAAAATTGGCATTTTTTTCGGTTGATCAAAAGATTTTCGCTTTACAATAAAATGCAAATATTTGTAATATTTCTGAGCTCATTCAAAAACTAAAAACTGTTTTAGAAAGGTGATGAAATACGCTTTCAAATTATATAATTCGAAATAAACATATATTTTTTTAATTATAAAATTTTTGCACACAAACATAAAAAAGTTTTAAAAATGGCTCATCTTACGTTTTTTCTAACTAAAGTTACAGATAATAAAAAATAATAAAAACACATACATATTTTATTAGGCAAACGTATAACAAACACATATTGTTATCTCACTTTTTGTCGCTCTATGTAAAAATAATTTATAAAAAATTCCCGAAGTTTAAAATTTTTTTTTTCAATTTGCGATTCAAAATTTTGTATACATAAAAGTGTAAATTTTACTTTTTTGGTGGCTATTTTTTAGATTGGAATATGTGTGGTGTTTTCCCTTTCTAACACCGTTTAGAACATATTTCTCACTATGATAATAAGGGAGTTACAGCGTTTTATACGAGACCTATGTGCGTTGGAACAAATATGGTCTCCTGCCATTCTAAGGATTAAGAGAAGGTTAGTGGCAAAAATAGAATTCATTATTATACAGTTGCATTTGACCTAAGTAAGTAATGATGGGAAAAACTGTAAAGGATAATAAATCCAAAAATGAGTAAAATATGACATTTTTCTCCGTTTTATTTTTTCTCTTTCGATCTGCGTCGTCGAAATATTTCTAGAAAAATAAATGTGTCTTTCACGACGTGAATTTTAAGCGTTTTATTTCTGAAAAATCAAATACTGTAAATAACAAAAAACAAAATATTCTGAAAGATCTATTCATTGCTATTTTAAAATAAAAAAAATCATAATCAATGGTCCACAAAAACAGGAGACATATGTATTTTTTTTTAACAAAAAAACATTCTCCCTTGCGAAACAATTAACATTTTGTCCTTTACAGCATTTTAAATTTCCGTGATTGACTGTACTACTTAAATAAATAAAAAATAAAATTTACAAGGCGTATCTCCTATTCGAGCGCGGCACGCTTGCTCCAGGCAGTCGGTTCCCACGTTACGGCCGCACGCACACTCACACAACACTGAGGACATCACACACACACTCACACACACACGCTACGTACCAAACAACTGCTTCGGTGTTAGTGTAGATCTTCTTGCTAATGTGAGTGCGGCCATTGAAGTACGAGATAGCAGGCAGATGATGGTTTTGTTTGATAGTGTGTGTGATGTGTACAGGGCGTTTGGATGTCTGCGTGCAATAACTTCTCGTTAATGTGCGTAGCGTAGTGTGTGTACAATGTGTTTGGATATGTGCGTGCATAATATCATCTGCACAGATACGATATTGTGACTTACAGAGTTCAGAAAGCCTTCAGTGTTGTTATATTATGAATTTCAGGACATGCTGTTACATTTTATAATGCATGTATATTATAAGCGATCGTACCCGGAGTTGCACGAGATTCAGAACATTCTGAAAAAATGTTGAAAATTACAAACAATTGTGTAGAAATCTAGTGATGACAAATGTTTGAAATGTTATAAAAAAATTATAAAAAATGCAGTTAAGATTTTCTTGTTTTCCAATCTTGGGGCTCCGGACCAAAGGCGGCTGCCAAATTCGAACAGTGAGTCGGGGCACCTGTAT
Organism: Limnephilus lunatus; assembly: GCA_917563855.2. Classification (NCBI taxonomy): domain Eukaryota; kingdom Metazoa; phylum Arthropoda; class Insecta; order Trichoptera; family Limnephilidae; genus Limnephilus; species Limnephilus lunatus. The sequence continues at coordinate 50,465,534 of OU830596.1, read as the reverse complement.
GGTAACGGTAGGCAGTATTAAATCAGCAGTTGTTGTGGAATAATATAATGAACAAATATAATAGCGATATACAGGCAGTTTCCGAGACAACTAACTAACCATCACACCGTTTGTCCGCAGGGGTAGGCAGAGAGAACGGACCGCCAAACAACTCGGCTTGGCACACACTCTTTGCCTCATTCACATTCATACATCGTCACATACCTACATACTCTTCTATCATTCTAACTTTTGACATTGCCCGACTCAAGTATCTGATTAACTTGATCGTGCCATGTCTTCCTCGGGCGTTTCCGACTTCTTACACTTTTAACGTGCGTCATATTTTATTCTCTTTACACTCCTTTCTTCGTACATTCGCTCTACATGCCCAAACCATCTTAGGGTTCCTTTCACAATCTTACTATTAGGAATTGCTTTCTTTACGAATATCCACATTTATCATGGTTTTGCCACACAGACGCCTCAGGGATCTCATTTCAACAGCGTTCTCAAAGTTAATAACAATTTTATTGTAATTCTATTCAAAGGAAACGGTAGGAAAAGCTTCAATTTATCCAAAACATATTTTTTTGTATTTGCGATATCAACTGATTCGTTTAAAAAAATAATATCACTATTTTTGAAAATTAATCGAAAATAGTGATTCGGTATTAATCTTCGCCTATAACGAAAGGTTTTTTCGCCTATTAACCAAAACTTTGGTAGGTACGTCTTTTCAACACAGTAGTCGTTTGGACTTACACACGTGCAATGAACGCATATTATATTGTTTACATTGTACACAGAGAATAAACACAAATACGTATAATGTTTTGCGTACAAACAGAGATGTAATGTAGTTGTATAGGTAAAACGGACAACAGACTGCGCCTTGACAAAAATTCTTCTTCAATCTTTGCAAAATAACTTTGTGGCATTATCTCTTATTAATTAAATTCTTCTATTTATTTATATTCGTAATATAAACAAATCTAACGGTTGAACTTGTCATATTAAAAAAGATTTATTTTTTGATAAGGAACCAAAATCATAACACACGTGTGGGAAATAACAGTAATAATAACTTAGTTTGAATACTACTTCATAATTAAATTTGTAAACAATTAGATTTATCAAATAGCACAATTGAAACATATTTTCCGTACATCTACTTTAGACCCCTCTCTCTTACCTATTTCCTCCTACTAACAATTCAATTTGGGAGACGAGTTTGGGTATCGTTGCTCCGGGAACCATTTATTGGATAACCAACACTTTTAGGTCACCTCAAGTGGTTCGCTACGTTTGGCGACTTAGCAGGTGTGCCCTGGGTTCATGGGTTCTAATTCTTTTCGTATCATTTAGTCGATTTTTATACAGATCATTTAGTTGATTTTTTGAAGATGTGCAGTTGTATTGGTTAACAATATCGGCGACCCCGGGAAGCACACTCCCACCCAATAAAAACTGCCGATAGCACATCTCTTATATTTAAATATATATGGTTGACCCTGTGACAAAATATGGTCGAGGCCCGAGTGGTTAAACAGTGAAGTTAACTTAGCTACAGCACTTTGTAATTTGGCGGTCGAACGATTAATGGTGTTTTTATTAGAAAACAAAGTTTTTAGGCGTTTACCTGGTAGTAATTTATAAAAGAAAATGTCCCAAAAACGAAGAGTCATCTCTTCCAAAAACGGAATAACTAACATAATAAACTTTCATTTTCGACCATTTTCGGGTACCCAATTGTAACCAGCATGAAGTACTATTGAGGTCACACTGTATTTAATTATAGTTGCAGCAAATTGTTCATATTTCACAGGCCACTTTTTCAACGTTGAAAGGCCAAATCTTCTAACAAAGTGTAATTTACAATGTCAGTTCAGAGCGTAGTCGTTATAACTTAACGGCAATTATTGGATAATTATAGCCCATTAATTAAATAATTAGAATTGGCCCAATTAAGACGTTTAGAGATCACTTTAATAAGGACTATTAAAAAAAAATAATACTTATGAATTCCGAGCCAATTTATGTAAGAGTTCCTTCCATAACAAAGATAAAAGAAAAAAGGGAGATGGGCCATGAACAATTGTCGCCAACATCGTTCAAATCGCATCTACGCGCTGCGCCGCTTTCGCTTCTACCTACATTCCAAACGAATAACTTTCTTTGTTTCTATTTTTTTTTCTTAGCTTTTAATGACTTTTCAAAGAGGTGTTGAGTTGACTTGATTCTGAATTGGCATGGAACTGTTTATTCGAAGGGTAAATTTTTTTTTTTTTTTTTTTAATTATTTATTGACCAAGATATTGGAATACATGTATACAAAATACAATGTACATTTTTTTTTTTTTTGGTATAAACCACCTCACTAGGCTGAGCCTGTTCCGAGGTGGCAGGAATTTAAACTAATTTTGATATCTTAATCTTGGAAGAAAAATAAGATTAAAAAAATAAATATTTAAGTTTAGAAAGATAAATACAATAAAAGAAAAATAAAAGAGTAAAATAGAAAAAAATATGATAGAAACAAATTAGAGTCATAAAAATAATTGAGAGGAAAAGAGGAAAATACAGGCGTTGAGTGTGTTCTTGTATTGTTCAGGTTATCTGACCGCAGTATATAATGCCTTTGTCGATTATCCACATATGGATTTTGTGTTTTGCATTTTTTGTCATGTGGATATCTTTAACATCTTTTTTAATTAAATTAAAAATTTTTGGAGCCAGATTATGATAATGTCTTTGTCCATATGTAGTATTTGTCTTCGGAGTCATGTGTTGATGTCTATGTCTTGTGTCGTAATTGTGTTGTGCAGTATGATGGTTTAAGTTGTCTTGTTGGTAATGTGTAGCTATAATTTTGATGTACAGTTGCTGTATGTTCAATACAGCAAAGTCTTTAAATAACTGTATTGTAGAGAATCTAAAAGGTTTTTTAGTAATAACTTTAATTAAGGCCTTTTGCGCTTTGTTGAGAGGGTCCATATTAGTTTTCGCAGCACCACCCCAACCGATCATACCGTGGGTGATAATTGATTGGCCTAAAGCGTAGTATATAGTTTTTAAGGTCTTCATTGGCATTATGTTTCGTATGTTCTTAAAAAAATATATAAGTTTTCTGACTTTACCCGCTGTTTTATGTATTTGTTCTGTCCACCTAAAATAGTTGTCAACGTAAATTCCTAAGTATTTTATTATCTCAGTCCGTGTTAGCGGGTTGCATAGGCAGTTTTCTTTAGATAAGCAGTCGTGTATGGTTAAGTTTTCATTAGGTCTCGGTTGACGTCTGGGATCTATACTAAATGTCATGTACTTTGTTTTATCTATATTTAGTGTTAGCAGGTTATTGTCTAGCCAATTTTTAATCCGGTTGATTCCATGGGCAGCCTTTTTATAAACATTTGTCCAGGAGTCAGAAGTAAAAACGAGAACAGTGTCATCCGCAAAGCAAATAATATCTCCGCTAATATCTAACTGACACAGGCAATTGATGTAAAGTAAAAATAGGATGGGTCCTAATGTACTTCCTTGAGGAACTCCGTAAGTTATGTATCTGTTTTGGCTTGTTACATTGCCTAATTTTAGTGCATGGCTGCGTTCAGTTATATATGATTTGAACCAGTTATAAGCCGAGTTTTTAATACCTATGTTATATAATTTTTTTAAGAGAATCTTATGGGACACTGTATCAAAAGCTTTACTTAGATCTAGAAAAACCGCAATGCAGCTTTTTTTTTGGTCAACATTTTTTAAAATGGTTTCTGTCACTTTTAATATTGCATCTTGTACTCCCATATTCTTTCGAAATCCATATTGATTTTCTGATAGAATTTTATGTGTGTCTAGATAGTCAACTAGTTGGATTTTCACTAGATTTTCGATTACTTTGGTGAGAACATTTAAAAGTGATATAGGCCTATAGTTAGAGGGATTATTTTTATCTCCAGATTTATAAATAGGTACTATATTTGCAATTTTAAAATGGCTGGGGAATATACCGCTTGTTATACTCAGATTACAGATGTGGGTGAAGGGAAGGGCTATTTGGTGTTTTATTTCTTTTATTAGTTTAGTGTCAAGTTTGTCGGGTCCAGTCGCACAGTCGTTTCTCAGTTTATTTATGTGATGTATTATGTCTTTTGTTTGGAAAGTCTTTACTCTAAATGTATTGTTATCTTGTGCATTAGTGATGTATTTATCAGCAAGTGTATCTTCGTCAGTGTTTGTTTTATTAAGTAGGGTTTGGGCTAATGCTTGACCAACGTCTGCAAAGTAATTATTTAATGTGTTGGCAATGTCAGTTTGATCAGTTATTACTGTATCATTAACTTCAACTTGTTGGAGTTGTGCTGCTGGTTTTTTATTTACATTGTTTATTTCCTTTACTGCATTCCATAATAATTTCGGGTCAGCTTTGTTATCTTCAATTTTTCTTCTATAATATTCTTCTTTTGTCTGTTTCACTATAGATCGGCAGATATTTCTATATTTTTTATAGTAATTTTGAAGCCTGATATTACTCGGTGAGTTTGAAGACTGTTTATGTAGTTTGTCTCGCTTGTGTAAACATTTAACCAAGTTGTCGTTGATCCAGGGCTTAATTTTTCTATTTTTGTGAACAACTGTTCGAAAAGTTGTGTACTTTATTACACTTATATTTATTTTGTCAATAAAATTCACCATTGCAGTGTTAACATCTGTTTCATTTAAAATATTTGCCCAGGATATAGAATCAAGAGATGATCTAATAGCATCGTAATCTGTGTATTTTAGTTGTATTTTATTTTGTTCTTTGTCTTTTTTCTTGTCATTTTTCTTGGAAAAGGCGAGCATTGTTGCGAAGTGATCGGTTACTGTCGTATTTATTACGGTTGCAGAGATATTACATTTTGTTCTGACATAAATATGATCTATACAGGATTGAGATATAGGTGTAACTCTTGTCGATAAGTTAATGGCAGATCGAAGTCCATAACCTGCAAGAAGACATTCATAGTCGTCAGCTTGGTGGTGCCTATCTCCAATTATATTGATATTGAGGTCTCCAGCTATGATACAGTTCGTGAATTTATTAAGCCTCTGAAGATTTTCGTTCAACGAGTTTAGGAACTGTGATATGTTAGTATATGATGGAGACCGATAGATGGCGGTTATGACAACAGAATCAAGACATTGTATGGTCACACTGTTTGCTTCTAGTATTTCAGTGGGTATTGTTGAACCAAAAATAGAGTTTTTTGTGTATACTATCACTCCATCACTACGGTGTTTGTGATGTTTTGATGAGAAAACATCGTAGCCTTGCATGCTGGGCGCAATATAATCGTCATTAATCCAGCATTCTGTTAGAATGATAACATCAAACGTTATTTTTATTTGTTCTAGTGCAACCAATAAATTATCAAAGTTTTTGGTGATACTTCTGATGTTTTGATTAAGTATTTTCAAAGAATAATTGCCCGTAAAATGTTTTGTTACTTTTGAGGCATCGAGAATATTAAGTGTTTCTATTTGATTTATGTTTTGAATTTCTTCGTCGAAATCTTCGTATTTGTAATAATTTTCCTCACTTTCCATAGTCGGTTCTTTGCTGGGCTCTCTCTTCCATTTTTTGCCGGTAAGGGCACTGTCGACTGTTTGCTTTATGCGAGTAAACGTCTTTATTGCTAGAAGTTTTACTGCAATTCCAGCACTTTGTGGCTAAATCGTCGTCCTTTTTTGGGCACACCATCGATTTGTGCTCACCGGCGCAGTGGAGACACCTGTCCTTTAAAGCGTTGCAGTTGGGTGAGGAATGCCCGAATCCCATACACTTGAAGCATTGAACTAAAGATGATGAATCCTCTACATGCACCCTCATGTAGCCGATATTTATTCGGCCGAGACGGATTAGTGCGTTTCTTGTAACGCTGTCGACTATTAGCACTATGTTCCTTAGTTGTTCGTTCCGGTTTTTAGTTATTCGAAGGATCTTTATACAGTCTTCTGGTTTTCGGCCCTGGATTGTTTCGAAGATGAGATCATTTTGTTGGATGATCATATGGAGAATTTCTTCGTCTTTATATTCGTTAGCCACTCCTTTGAGGATTACTGTAGGTCGAAGCAGCTTGCCGTCTTGGGCTTTTAGTGATCCTGTAGTTGCTTTTGAAATTTCTGTTAGTATCTTTTCGGCATCTGTCTTTCTAGGGCAAGTAATAATGACCTTATTGTTTTTGGCCTTTGACATTCCGCTGACACCCACCCTGAGGACGGCTGGCTTGATAATATCCTTTATGGTTGAGGTGATAGATTCCGCCGTCGCGTCTTGATCAGATGACGAAACTATTACGGCATGCCTGGTGCAATCTCCTCGATTTCCTACTGCCGAGGCATAACTGAGTACGGGTTCCTTTTGAGCAATGGCGCAGAAAGCTGTCATTTCCCTGCAGTGTCTTTCCTCTGTTTTCAGTTGACATTCCGCATTCTGCACCTTTGTTTCCAAAAGTTCGACTTCCAGAGCATGAAGTTGTTGCCCCAATGTAGCTCCTTTTTCGATTATCTCTAGCAATGATGAGATTATTGTTTCACGGACTTCTTTGGTTATATTATTTTTGAGAGGCTCGGCTGCTTTCAGTGCCAGAGTGGCAATTTGAACAATATTCAGGGCAGACTCGGACTGGTTCATTTTCTGGAGAGAAGCGTACTGGGGAATTTCAACAGAAGTCACAATCGGTTTAGTTTTAAGAGGAGGAATTTTGTCTTCGTTGGTAGATGGAAAGGTTGGACTGGATATGTGTGTTGTTGGTGAGGATCTTGTGGTAGAGCTGATTTTAGTTGCGATGGAAGTAGCAAGGGCGGGGTTGGTATTACTGGGGATTGATGCTGGCTTATTAGTCTTAATTCCCTTTTTTTGTTGTTTATCCACAACTTTTCTGCTTTCGGCTCGAGTTTGTCTTGGGGACTTAACTAGTTCTGGACTGCTACGGCTCCGGATTATCGGTGACCTCGGCGTGGTTCCCGATTTTTTAAAAGGATCTTTAACCCCTGGGGGGGTACACAGTGGATCTGCCATTTAAGGTTTATTGTAATGTTTACATGTCACTTGTATTGTATTTATTGTAATGTCCTACTTTTTACACTTTTATATTTATTTTTATTTTTATAATTATTAATATTTATAGAAATAAAAAAATAAAAAATAAAATAAATAAACGGTAATTATTTATTTGGAGTTAGCGGGGATCGAACTATCGTTCTTCGAAACTCGGTGCTAACGCGATCACCGCTAGGCCAAATTTCACTTTTGTTCTTCGGTGAAATAATTATTATAATAATGGTGTCAGCACTTAGGATTTATTAAAAATTTATTTAAAATTATACATGTTGAAAAAAAAAAGGATTTTTTTTTTTTTTTTTTAGAATGAGTGAGATTCGAACTGGCCTCCCTCCGAATGTCAAGCGAGCACTCTCACCACAAGACCACTGGTCCTCTGAGATGCACTGACAAATAATTGTATTATTAATTGTCTTATTAATTGTCTGAGAACAGATATGTTTATTCTTATTGTAATAGTTAGTTGAATTGAATTTGCGACACTAATCACTGACACTTCACAGATTTTTTTATCACTTAAAATTACCATAACCAGGTCGTTTACACATGACTTAATTGGATAGTTTATTTAAATACTCTGCAGGTAAACACAAACCGAAGTTTTTTAATTTTTATGTATTATTAGCAACCTATTTAGATGATTTTTGTGGAGCGATTTTTGACGTGTGCACTGTTTGAAATGTAGGTATTAATCTAATAAATTTCTGATTGTTTTTAAAAGGAAATATTTGTGCGGCATTTTTTAAAAAATACTTTTTGATTCTTAAATCCTACAATTTGATCCCGTGATTTTTCACGAATCGTCCGTTAGTAATAATATTATATTTTACGTGTTAACTTACTACTTACTACACATACATATTAAAAAAACGAAAGAATGACGAAAACGTTGTGTTGGTTGGAGGCTTCGAAAAGTTACCCGGAGAACATAAACGATCGTAGGTTGTTAGTCCATCCCTTGCAGTTCACAATTTGTAAAGGAAATATCCCAACTTCTGCAAAGCACAGAGGGAAATTTTGTGGGTAATTTAAATACATCTAGTACAGACAGGTGTTGCGAAAAACGTCCGCGTCGCTTTGAAAATTTACCAGGAAAATTGGAATCAGAAGGGGTTGAAAGTAAGATAGAACGATGCGGTTACTTTGTAAGCTGGAAGGAAAATTGTATGACGTATGTGTGAAAGTGTTACACAACTTGCATATTTATTTACTAATTAATTCGTTGGAAAGGTGTTACAAATTAACGTCAACCTTGCGGTTGAGGCTTTTACAAGTTACCAGGAATTCATAAGACGAAAACGGTGGAAGGACGAATAACATGCGCAGGAAAATTGTGCACAAAGTGGTGTTACGGAAAACGTTTACGTTGCGGCAAAGGCTTCGAAAATCTACCAGGATTACATAAATTGTCATAGGTGTTGCATGAAAATGTACGGAAATTCAAATATAATTTGGTGTAACGGGTTGTTCAGTAAATCCAGGGTATAATGCGCTACCAACGGTGATTTAAATACCTAATACACGGAGGGGAGGTTTCATAGTGTTATCAGGAGATCATAAAGCGAGCGGGTAGGGCGGTGCCTTCATACACGACCCATACTAAAGTTGGTACCAAGCCCATTGCTGAAGTCGGTAGCGCGATGCGCACGCGCGGTGCCCACGAACTTACCTGTATTCTTGTAGTATCTACCGGCCTACTAGGAGTAACCAGTAGATAGTAGGAGATAGGTGTACCTCCTATCCAATTATTATTGTTATTATTGGCCGTACCAACAGAGGCGAGTGGGAGAGGCGATTCGTGAATGCTCGGGTTCTCACGCCCGTCTCTCAAATGGTACTTAACATTATTTCTATCATCGTAAAAGTATTGTTTCGTGGTTTAATAGCGATAGAAAGACGATTCCGGGAATATAGTTTTGTTAAAAATCATCAGTATGTAGTTGATAAATCATTTATTCTTCTTATTTCATATGGTGTAAGGCTTCAGGCGTCGCCCTGTGGACCTCTGTGTCAAAGTTTGCAAAGATAATTTCTCATAATTTATTTACCAATTTCTGATTTTTAGGTTGAATCTTGTGTACAGTATTTTAATTGAACATATTTTAAAAGAAAATATTTCAACAGGACGTATACTTACCATTTTAGAACACACCTAAACATGCAAATAGAACCATGTTCATTCATGGTTCATTCCACAAGATTCTAATTACATTTCCCTGAAGCAATTCCAAGCAAGCACGTCCTATTTAAATATTTTCAATAAAAATATGATGGACTTCAATACTTTACACAAAATTGAACCTTAAACTCAAAAATTGTTAAATAGATTACGAAAATTCGTCTTTGCAAACTTTAAAAACTTAGTAAGGCGAAGTTAGAACCATATCCAATTAAAGTGACGAACCATAATACGCCTCGTAATAACGATCAACTGTCAGATACAAACAAAACAGAGAGTGTAAGTGATGTTAGAACCTTGTAAAATAAATTATTATTTAAAATTCTTTATGTTAAAACTTTCTTCATACATATATCTACGAAAATACAACACAGATGGTTGTTAAAATTATTTTGGGTACAGAAATGACCAAAAAAAATGCTTTGGCATTCGCAAAGGTCATTTTAAAAAAAATGTCTGTTGGAACACGATCCGAATGAGGTGACGATTTGTTTGATCACATACAGGCACAACGGCTGTGGAAGCACTTTAACCTATTGATGGAAAACCAGAGTTTAGGAGGTAGAGAGAACCCAGGATATCTGTCAGAGTGGTCATGTACGAGATGGCCATTTCCAACTTCAGCCGATTGCAACTGAAGTTTCCATCTGTCCTCTGGAGCAAGAGCTATCCGGAGGAGCCTCTCTCATTCTATCAAGAATTAACAATAATCTAATAACAGCATGTTCCAAACCACATGTAGGTACATGGAAAGGTTAAGTTTGTTAAATTTTCAGTTCAATCGTAACACATTTATTAAATTGGCTTTAAAAAATCCACTTAAAAATGAAAAAATATCAATCAAAGTAGGTACTTATGATGAAAACGGTTTGCATTTTAAAAATAACAATAAATTAAATAGTTCCATGGCAGTTGATCCGCCGATAGCTGGCCCCCCGGCGTACTTATATACAATGTGCAGTCGGTTTAGGGAAACAAAGGTATAGCTAAGTAACTAACTAACTAACCATCACGCCGTTTTCCCGCAGGGGTAGGCAGAGAGGACGGACCGCCAAACAACTCGGTCTTGGCACACACTCTTTGCCTCACTCACATTCATACATCGTCTCATACATTCTCTTCTATTATTCTGACTTTTGACATGGCCCGACTCAAGTATCTGATTCACTTGATCGTGCCATGTCTTCCTCGGACGTCCACGACTTCTTCTACCATTCACATTTGCGTTCTTTGCGGATATCCACATTTCTCACACGATCATACATTGTTTTACCACACGTATAGCTAATTACGTATAGCTAATTACACAAATTAATTGTTTTACCACACATATAGCTAATTAACGTATAGCTAATTACACAAAATATAACTAAGTGACCCCGAAGACCACATCAGAGAGGATATACCGCCAAATAACAAAAGTATAAAACATATATTCATTCAAATGCATCAAGGAAAAATAGTGAAAAGGAGTGTCTATATACTGTGTATACCAGCGTATAAGTACAAAAAATCGACGCCGTATATAAAATTATTTGATTTTTATACCAACTTCTTATTAAGTGCATTTTTGAAGTCGAGTTTACGTTTAAAATTGGTAAATAATGAACAAAAAACTATCAGCAACTATCGGCGGATAAACAATCGAGTCACCGCTACTTCTGGACCACAGAAAGAAGAATCTGTCAAGCACGTGAAATTTTTAAAAGGTTAGATACCTCTCACTGAGTAACATTCAATTTATGAAACCACGGTTTTGAAAGATAGCCAGCCTTTTGTATCGAGACGTATACTCAATAAATTAGTAGGTATGACTATTTTAATGATGTTTGGTTGCCTTAAAATTTACGAACGGCACAGATTTAAAAAAACCTACCGGAATCTACAGCAAATCTACGTCATTTACAGCGTTTCTGAAAGGTTTCAGGCGTAGAAATGGGAATTCTGTTCCCCGGCAGACAGAAACTTTGTAGGGTAACCAATCAAATCCACGTAATCTTTTCAGGAAAAGCTCACAGCACTAACTAAGGATTTCGCTGAAATTGTACCAGGGTAGCAGAAATCCAAGAAGGGGGGGGGGGGGGGGGGGGGTGAGAATTCCACGACCGAATGAAAACGTGAAAAGTTTCGTCACGATTTTCAGGAAAACCTTTCCGAACAAAATGAAGTTTTCACTGAAAATATACCAGGATTCCAGGAATTCAGGGGGGTGATTGTTTTATTTATTTAAATCGGTGAAAATTCATCGGTGGCTTTTCCTCAAACGTTCCGATTCGCCCCGAAACTCCAATTCCCTACCAGGAGTGCAGAAAATGAACGAGTGAAACTCACAGCGAGTGGAAGCTTTTACTAGTAGATTCAATTCTACGTACAGGGGTCGCAATTTTCAACTATAAGAATTTCAAATTTAAGAAACATTATTTTAAAATATCAGATATCAAATACACTATTTCTTTTTGTTATATAATTCAAACAGGCAAAATGAGTAATTACATTTGAATTTTTAAAGCTTTTGTAAGTAAGTAGGAAATGAAATAAATTACGTGCACAAAATACTCATGATGCACTGAAACAGAAAAGCTGAGCTCACCGATCGAGTTTTTGGCTGCGATTTGTGATAAACAAATTTTCAGCTTTATAATTGAGGCTAACGATTTAAAATTAGAGCTCAGTTTGTCTAGCCCACATCATTGCTGTTATGACTAATCATCACGCCGTTTCCCCGCAGGGTTGAGTAGAGATGATGGACCGCCACACAAATCTGTCCTCGCACACACTCCTTACATACATTTTACGTTCCTACACCGCTCCGTCACATACATTATTTTCTGTTTTTCCCTTCAGAAACTTGAAATGTCCTGACTCAATAACATTTTTAATTCTCTTGATGGTGCCATGTCTTACGCGGGTATCCCCGACGTGCATTCTCTTTAAATGCCCAAACCATCTAAGCGTCTCTTTCTCCATATCGTTCATTACGCTTACATCAATTTGCATTCATTGCGAATCTCCTCATTTGTCATGCATGGTTTTATCAGATATACGCCTCAGAGTCTCATTTCTGCAAAATTCAATCGACTTTCATGCCAATACCACACCACTACTTGCATATTTATCGAATCCACATTTTTAACATGATCGATCATACATGATTATTCCACTCAGAGATGTTTTATATATAAAGCCTTTAATCCTTCCTCTGCCAGTTTGATACCTTAATTCATGGTCCAATAATGTATGACGGTAAATAAAGCAAATCCGCTACAACTAGGAGAAACTTTTCTGTCCCCTAATTAGCATGTAAAATTTGAAAGTACCAGGAAAGCATAAAACAAAACTGGTGAGATTTTCCACCCTTACAAGCTGCATACAGTCTGTACGAGTGAGGTAAGTGGTTAGATTAGGTTAGTTACGTTTTTCGTAGGACTGTTCGTAAATAAGTTAAGCGGATTCGAGGCGAATCTCAACTCAAGAAGAATCCCATGGACTTATTTATAATTATTTAGCCTGCAGAACCCCTTTGATACGCGCGTTTATTATTCCCAAGCGTCACGGATACGACAGCCGTCACCAGGAGCGCATGGAATCGAGGAGGTAAAATATCTACTTATGAGATGGCTAAGAATACTATGGATGAAGAAGATGGGTTGGATATAGAAATAAAGTTAAATAAAAACGAACAAGTCGGTCATCAACTTTCAATTACAGTAGGCCTGAGATTGCATAACAAATGTGAACTAATCTCAGATTAATTAACCAATTTATTTATTCATTATTTATTAACGCCCTTTGAAGGATATGTATTTGAGAGATTTATAAAGACATTACACGACACTTACCCAAAAGGAGTTAGTTGTTGATAAATCAGTATAAAATGAATTAGATTCTTACCTGAAACAAATAAAAGCAATACGTTAGACATTAAAAGAAAAATATAAATTAGACATTACTTACATGTTATTTCTTGGGGTTTCAATTAATTTATTTAATTTTTATTTTTTTATTTATTAACGCCATTTTAGGCGGGTTTTACAAAGGAATAGTACAAATTACACTGTATTTATTGCACATACACAACTGAATGGCCTCAGTACATGTTATATTAGTTTAGTGATAAATTGAAGATGTTCATTGATTTGGTATAATTATTTTCCTCTGGGCCTTTCATTCTGGGCAAAGAGCAATACATATGGTAGCTACTCCCAGAATTTTTGATCTAAAATAAATCCCGACTTGTAGCATTACGTAGTGGAATCCGAAAGCTTTTCAATGTAAACAATTCTGGATCAACTACGTCATTTAAATATTTATACCGGTCAGTGGTTGAGTGGGCATAGCGCTTGGTTCCCACCCGGGCGTCGCATGTTCGATTCCTCAGCTGGCTAGGTCCTCCATCACAACACAAGCAACATTTTCGGCTTTCAAGGAGTTTTTCAAACATTGTTGGGTTATTCGTGGTCCGGGAATGTTTGACTTTCTTTTAAAAAAATATACATATATACAAATACCAAGTCAGTGAAAAACCTTCTGTCTGACAATTTAAGCATATTCACATCATTTAAAAGAGTGTTTGCAGTTCAACAAAATTGCTGGAGTAACCATTTCAAAACTTAGAAAACGTGAGAATTTATGTAGTTTGTATTATTTCAATAGCTTGTACATGAATATTATAAGGTGGGTTCCAGACGGGATAATTGTACTCAAGTTGACTTCTAACAAAAGCAAGATATAACAGTTTAATGAACGAACGTAAAAGAAGGTACACAATACAAGAACTGTAAATGTGTTCAAGAAATTTATTAAGCTTTCGCGGTAGGTATGTAATTTCTAGCTCAACACAGCAAATATCTGCACGTCCCTCTACCTCTACCGCCTTCCCGCCCTTTTTTAAAAATACATTTCATAACGCCAGAGCTCACCATCATATATGTAGAAACCTTCGCGGTGTGCGCATAAAAAATCACCAAAATTTCATCAGAATCGGATATTAGTCGTTTCATTTAATAAAGTAATTAATTCATTCTGGATTTCAGAATAACTTCGGCAAAGCTGCGCAGTACACGAACGACCAAGCGCGTTCAGTTGTTTTCTTCGTATTAAACTTTTTACTTATTTTTCAAAATGCCGTCTCCATCCAGTGTATTCGGTCCGAGTACACTAAGTGTGCGAGCACGACCCCAGCTCGTGCTGCGCGCGCATGAATGGCCTGGGGGGCGCACGCCGCACCCTACCGCCCCCTCACCTCCCAACCGCCCCCCTAAGGGGTACCAGGAGCGGTGGAGATTGCACACTGCGCATGCGCTAAACTCGCTCCCGCCAGAAATGTTCACGGATTGTGGGGAAATGAATTTCACTGGAATGTCTATGGGATATGAAATTGGTGTGTATATTGTGAATCTGAAGGTAGTTGTGATCGGAAGTAAATGGGAAAGAGGAAGGTGGATGAAGTATCTGGCTATTCAGATCTGGTCACCAAACACGGCAAAAGCCATTTTAAGCAACATTTCAGTTCTGAATGGTGGTTTTACTAGCAGTTTTTTACGAACAAATTTTCCAAGCAAAACTTAATGTCCGTATTGTGGATAAGATTGTTATGTATTGCCTATTCCTATCGACAATATTTTACTTAAACCCCTCCCCCCAGCCGAATACTGAGCGAAAGAGATAACTGCATTATAGCGGGCATTATACTATAAGGTGACTATAACGTTTATAATTCACTTTTTTAATAAAATATGTGTGTGTGTGTGTGTGTTTCGTTCAGACGTTTTAGTTACAAAAAACGTAAGGTGAGCCATTTTTAAAACTATTTAAAGTTTGTATTAAAAAAATCTATATTTAAAAAATACATGGTTATTTCTACTAATAAAATTTGAAAGTGTATTTGATCACCTTTCAAAAACTGTTTTTAGTTTTTGGATACGTTCATAACTATACCTTTTATCTGGATTTTATTGCAAAGCGGAAATATTTTTTATTTCTGGCAAAATAATCCGATTCTTGAAGGCTTAAATTTGAATTTCTGTGAAATAATCACGGTTGCACGGCTTTTCATCCCGCGACAAAATATTTATCCCCGACAAAATATCCAATGGAAAAAACATCCCCCAACAAAATATCTACTACAACCTGACCTAACCACTGGAACGACAGCGCAATTTAAAACATTTTTCTCCGATTGCTCGAGGTTTTTGATAATCATTTTGAATATTTACCGCCCACATTAAAAAAATCATACCTCCGAAAGATATTTTGGAGGGGATATTTTGTCGCGGGATGAAAACAATACCTGAGAATCTTCCAGTATCAGAAAATGATAGGTTTTCATAGTGCATAAATATATACGTACGAGTATATAAATCCAGCTAATCGGGAATATCGACTCTTCGATATTCAGATCCGTGAGAGAAGTCTGGTTGGTCCATTAGCTATCAGCATCCGACAGAGCCGGTTATCTTGTTGACTGATCTTAATATTTCAGATCAATTTAAATAATGTATCGTATAAACTGTTATTTCTAGATTATAAATTACTGTTTGCGTTTAAATGAGTGTAGTGAAGTCAACTCCCACGGTGGTTACTGATCTGAACTTAGTGACGGTTTTCACTTTTGGCATCGTCAAATATTGTTATTTCATTAATTTTTTAAAAATTTAATTAAAATTAAATTTGATAATCTTATTATAAAATTCTGTAAGTATTTTAGTTATGTATTTTTGTTACAGCTGTTTCGGTTTACAAGACCATTTTCAAACTGTCTGCCAAATGGTTTTGTAAACCGAAACAGCTGAAACAAAAATTTCTACTAAAATACTTGCAGATTTTGATGATAACATTATCAATTTAAATTCAATTTAAAAAAATTAAATGGATTTCTACGAATTAAAAACAAAAAAAATTCCCTAATAATTATTTTATTTGTTTTGTTTTGTGTGCTAAATGAAGGGTTTGTTTAAGGAGAGGGAGGTGAGGAATATCTGGGAAAGAAAAAGGTATTAGGGGTGGGAAGGAATATGGGGGTCAATGTGTCCAGCATTGACGGATGTATAAATTAATCTCTCCCACTGCTGTCCCTCCGGGACTCCGAAGAATCCGACTGGAGAGTTCAACAGGTCCCCTTAAACCAGAGGTAGATGAGACGTCTCTGCCGCCAAGACCTAAACAAACCTCATCTCATGAACCCGGGCACCCCTGCTAAATCATTAAACGTAGCAAACCACTTGGGGTGACAGGTGTTGAAGTGCAAAATCTTCTACTGGCGAACCCCTTTTCGAATATGGTGTTAATGTTTATTGTGGAAATTTGAGTTCTATTTTTGTACATTAGCTCTACACTGGAGAGGCCCTGAGAAAAATAATTCCCCTAAAGGCCTATGTCATATTTGGGGAGATGATGTGTGGTTTCTTTTTAAGGAAAGGAAGGAGAGGAAGTTCTGGGAAGGCAAAAGGTATGAGGGTGGGTAGGAATCTGGGGTCAGTCTTTCCAGAAGTGACGGACGAACGAATTCATCCCTTCCACTGCGGTTCGAATCCTGCTGAGAGTCCTCATTTCGAGGGGGTCATTTTAATTACTGAGCTGCGCAAACGTGCGGATGACAGCTGTCAAGTTGACAGATCCAGTACAAAGAAATGACATTTCGCAGAAGCTCTCCAATTCAACTGACGCCCTCTCCTACCATAGGAAGAAATATTTTGAAGCTTAGTCTGTCGGTACAACACATAAGCGTTCGCGGTTTTAACACTGCGTGTGACCGTACCTTAAAGATGAATTCGCCCATTTCCGAATATTTCGAGATGGATCGCCGTCCAGGACACTGCGTCGGGTGACCTGCTGATCCCGGATGAATTTTTCCGATACAATATGAGACATATTGAATATTTAATACCAAACGTCATTTCATCAGAGTTCAGGAGAACTGACGAGACCAGTCTCCTGTCATCTCCGCTAATCAATAATCAATATTATACAGCCTCAAAAGTCGCAAAGAAAGAAGTGAACTTTCAATAGTCAACTCACAACCACCAGGGCCAATAAAACCGTCCACTTCCAACAAGTGTCTGGTATAAATCACTCACTTTGAAACGACGCAGACAAGCTGTAGGTACTCGAGAAGCATACGGATGCAAGTCCAAAAGTTGAAGAAATGAGTTTTTGGTGCAGACTTGAAGTAAATTATCATGTTTATCAGTGGCAGAAAGATACAAGTCCTATCTATCATGAAGAAAAATAGGATTTTCAAAAATATATACGGATGCAACTACCTTTGATGCAACAACTATCTTAGAAGCAGAAAGATGTACATGGACTTGCATCTTTATGATTTAGTTGCATTTTAAGTATTATGACTCAAATCCATTTGCATCCTTCTGCCACTATGGAAGTAAACAATTTTCAAACATTGATCCTTTCATAATACACCACATGTCATAAAAAAATATTCCATTTCATTTGGAAGCAGAAGGACTCAAGTCCGTGATTTTTAGCGTTTTTTTTAAACAATATTTTTAAAGGCTTTACATAATAATATTTCGTTTTATTTGCTAGTTTTTAAAACAAAACTAATTGATTTTATAATTAATTTTTTTGTTATCTATCAGCATGGATATCCGAAGAAGTAATGAGACAGTCACGTTACAGAAAAATAAGTTTTTCGGCTCTCCTGAACATTTACCTTTTTGGACTTGCATCCGTATGCTTCCCGGGTACAGATTTAGTAAATGTAATGAATAAAAGAAATAAATTACAAGATGATTTCGTGTACAACGCCAGCGCGCATCGCGTATAAAAAGCTTTCAAAACAGCTGGTTCATTGAACAATGCGATTGTGTGATTCATACCGGGTCTAAGGTCCCGACAACAAGTTTTATTTCATCCTCACCGTTAAAAATATCAAATAATTTTAGATTTTTTGTAAAAAGCGTAAATTTATATACATACACCTTTGAATATATCACTTGATTTTGTCGGGTTTGTTCCTTTTGGTGCGTGATACTGAACGATTTTGAGTAAAGTGGACGAACGATGACTGCGGGTTTCCACGGCCGCTGTTATTGTGATTCAGCAAAAAACTGACTCTCAGGCTCGTCCTGACCGATTCGAGGATATAAAATAGCAAAAGAGCACTCACAAAAACATTCAGATCAAATTTAGTGAAACGATAAGTGTACGAAAGTATGCTTTGAACTTTTCCCTTTCGAAGTAACGAATTTTTACGTGATTTTTGGAGTTTAAAGTTTTGAAGCTGATAAAGTTGATCAGAGAGAGTGGCGGCTTACAATAAAAGCTGGAACAATGTTGGTTTTTCGGTGCATTTAAATAAATGGAGCTCGGATTCTTCCCACCACGAATATTGCGCACAGATTATTCAGGACAGAGAACATTGTGCACATTGAAAACACAGGTGGGTATGGGTACCACCGTCCATTATTGGATAAGCAACACCCCTCTGTCACACTAAGTGATTCACTACGTTTGGTGATTTAGCACGGGTGCCCGGGTTCATGGGGTGAGGTTTGTCTAGGTCTTGGTGGCGAATGCGGTTGCCCACCGTGGTGGGCCGGATCGGCAGAGACAGGTTAAAACTTAAACTCTCGAGCCGGACTCTCTTGACCCGTCGCCTTGCGCCACAGTGGGAGGGATGGATTCATAATATGTCAGTCACTCCTGGGCACTTTGACCCATAGATTCCTACCCACCCCTCATAACCTTTTTCCTACCCAGAACTTTCTCTCCTTCCTTTCCCTAAAAAGACCCTCTACACGTTCGGCGTGTTCGGCGTCTCCTGTGTAGAACCAATATAAATATATATAATGGTAAATTGTATTTATTTGAATTTTAAACACCTACTAGAGGTGATTTTTTCAAAAACGACGTTATACTATCTAATCATCATAAAATTATTATTAATCTAAATAAATATTAGGCAACCTTGACATAAAGCACATCTACGAATTACACAGCCAAATATGTGTATTTTTAGGTAAATGTATGTGTAATACGTGTATGGCATCGAAAATTCAATTATCCCACAAAAAATAATAGGCAGGCACTAATAAAATATTTAACATTTTAAGATTGTGTTCCCATTTTATAATCGCAATAGTCTGTGATATTCAGAATATCGTAATTTTCAGAATAATTTGTAGACGGAATTACCAGTGTCCATTATCATATTGCACGGTTCAAATTCGATTTTTTTATGTGAATACCGCATAAGAGTCCCCGCCTTCTCCCTACTAGAGCCAGTGAGACTACGGCATCCCCAATTGGGGTATGTTGGGAGGCTGAAGGTAGTGGGGAGAAGTAAACGGGGAAGGGGAATGTGGATGTAGTTTCGAGATATTCAGATCTGGTCACCAAACACAACCAAAACCATTTTAAGCAACGTTTCAATTCTGAATGGTGGTCTTACACCAGAGCGATAGTGAGTGTATATTTCACACTGGAACGTGCAAGTATACTTTGTATTATTTTAAACGAGTAAATTGGGAAAATTAATAAAATATATTTACTGAATTTACCGAATTTGAACCCGAGACACCCGGTTTGCTAGTTAAGAGCCTTATCCCTCGACCAAGAAAAAGTTGTGTTCGGAATATTTCGTGTTCGGAGTTTTCCATGTGCGGAATAATCTGTGAGGAATATTCCTGGTCGCGAGATACCTATGATCGGAATAATCACCGAACCAAATAAATTACTGGCGTCTCGAGTGGAACGAGCGATTCGATAACGACAGACTATTGACTTTTATCTAAACGGCGTTTTTCTTTATATTTAAGAATGTATTTCTTTTACATTATTTGTATAGCGACCACAATAGTACCTACGGAGGATCCCAAGCAAGCATGAGATCGATGCGTTTCGGTGATATTTACACTTTTGAGGTATTTTAATTTTTGAATTATGACCAGAAACTACTGTGTGGGTTGATTTACAGTGCGACTGAACTAAATAGATTCTTATCCACCGGTTCATCGTGAAATTTTGCTTTTGGTTTCCAAAATAGGCTCATTAAAGAATATATTATATTTCTATATATATAAAAATCAAAAAATGCTTGCTTAGGTGTATATATAATATATTTATATATGCATGAGTATGTGAGCATATGAGTTGTCTATGTGTTGCTAAACCATTCATCAGATTGCGATGAGACTTCGGGGATTTGATGTGCGCATGCCCGCGATGGTTTCTATATATACTGGTGAGCTCCGGCGTTATGAAATTTGTATAAAAAATTGCAATAGGTGGTACACGAGTCGTTTGAAATTGCGGGCTGAATACATGGAATGCGGGAGGTGGGAGGGAAACTGGGGAGGGGGGTTCGCGGGACGGGGGAAGCGGGAGAGGGAAGGCGGAGTGGAAACGCGTGAGGGGAAGGGGACGCGGAGAAAGGAAGGGAAGGAGAAAGGAAGGGAAGGCGAAAGGGGAACGGGACGAATGGGAAAGGACACGCAGGGAGAAACGATTCAACTCGCAAGTATATTGTAGAATAGTAAATTCGGAATGCCGCAGCTTAAGTTGTTGTATGAAAAAGGGCGCGCAGCCGTTCCTCTTAAGATCTTTATAATATCACCTAATAGTATATCACAAGAGAGGGTGTACTAAAAGCGGGTGCTTTTGACCGAGATAAAAAAACAAATTACCATTCCATAAGTGCAATATTCCGTGTAGGTTCTCTCAGACCCACTATTAGGCGCATTAGTCCGGTAGACCCCAATTAGGGGTCCATTAGACACACGTAAGAGCATTTGGGGTCAAAGTTTTCATGAAAAAACGCGGTACGGTTATGGCTGTCTTGTTTTTTTAATGGATTATTTCGATGGAATATGGTGTAACGACTTGGGGACGCCCGAGGAAGACGTGGCACGATCAAGTCAATCAAATACTTGAGTCGAGTCATGTCAATAATCAAGACAAGATCAAGATTAAGACAAGAGGAAAATAATTTGATCTCAGAGCCTATTGAAACTCGATGAAACGAAAAACAGCGGCACTAAAAAGAAACAAACATACAACTATAGGATTTAGCCTGCGAGAGAATGAGATAGTATAATCGGTTTCCTCTTTGTGCGGTGATTTGTAGCCTTCTTACTCTTGTCTAGCCAATAATCAAGCAAAGATCAAGAATAAGACAAGAGGAAAATAATTTCCTCTCAGGGCCTATTGGAACTCGATGAAACGAAAAATAACGACACTAAAAAGAAACAAACACACATCTATAGGATTTAGCCTGCGAGAGAACGAGATAGCATAATCGGTCTCCTCTTTGTGCGGTGCTTTGTAGCCTTCCCATTCTTGTCTACTTTAGTTTTCTGAAGGTTTCATTTCTACCGCGTGTGAATATATTTTTTCATTGTTGCAATATATATTTTCAAGTGCGCCCCACGGTCGAATTTGGGAGCCACCTCTGGTCTGGAGCTCCAAAATACCTAAAGAAAACCCTTGACTCTGTGCAGAAACGGGCGGTCCGTTTGATAGATTCTCACATCTTAACAGACTGATTGCAATCTTTAGAGCACAGGCGTCAGATGGGAATGTTGTCCTTGTTCTACCGGTATTACAATGGAAGATGCTCCGAGGAACTAGCGTTATTGATCCCCTCAGCACCGGTGCATAGTCGGGAAACACGCGACCAAAATTTGTACACGGTTGACATTAGTCACTCTTGAGTTCAATGGCTCGGCTGGGGAACGATTTGCTGGCCTCTGTGTTTCCTCCCTCCTACAACATGGGTCTCTTCAAGATCCATGTTCACTCCTTCCTTTAAAAAAAACAATAATAGTATTTATTGTTTGATTTGTAATCTATACATTCTTTCTCAACTTCTATTTTCTATTTATTGCTGTTTTACAAGCTCACTAGGGCTGTCTTTTACATGTTGTGGTTATACCTAATATTATCAACAAATGTCATATTTAGGGATGATGTGTGCCGGAAGGTCTTTGGAGGAAAGGAAGGAGAGGAAGTTTTGAGTGGGAAGGAAAAACGTACGAGAGGTGGATACGAATCTGGGGATCAGTGTATCTAGGAGTGCCGGACGAACGAATCCATCCCTCGCACTGTGGTGCAAGATGATGTTCCGAGAGAGAACGGCTTGAGAAGTCAAAAGGTCTCCCTCAACCATTCTCTCCCGAATCTGCCTGCCACATAGCTGGTGGGCAGGCCGCCAAGACTCGGACAAACCTCACCCCATGAACCCGGGGACCCTTGCTACCAAACGTGGCGAACCACTTGGGGTGATCTATGGCATAGCTGTTGGTTGTCCAATAAACGGTTCCCGGGCGCCTCCCAAATTGATAAAAAATTGTCGCTTCATCTTAATGATTCTCGTACATGCCTGTTTCACATTATTTTAAAGTCCAATGAGTCACGGTCATCAATATCATACAGCATCCATTTATAATACCCTACCTACAAAAGTTAATATTTTTTATGTTCTATTGTTCTATTCGTTTAGAATTTTTACGGGACCATTGAAAACGGTGACCAAGAACAACATCACCGGGCTGTGTTAATCCCACACTCAGATGTATAGACTATAGACAATACAGACACACATCCATAGAGTCCTGGTCGCATCAATGGGCCAAATTCAGGACCTCCTTTTGTGGCATTCTTTACATTTACAAAAGATAAGAGAGCTCACCTTTAGGCTTCTGCTTCCCTGGTTCTAAAACTAAGTGGAAATTGTACATAAGTTACCAATTTTGGAAAATTATTCTAACTAACGAACCATCACACCGTTTCTCCGCAACTCGGTTTTAGAATACACCTTGCTTCGTTCACATTCATACATCGTCTCACATTATGAAAATATTTAATAAAACACGACTCGTTTAAAATAGAACAAAAATCTCTTGGGGGCTGGCTAAAACAGCATTTAAAGAAAATTGTGATTTTTTCATACATATAACTTGTAAAATAACTGAATCATTCGTAAAAATAATAATTTTCGGATGGTACTTTGAGATTTTTTCCTATCGGGGGAATTTCATATAATATGCGTTTCGGCGTGGGGAATCTATTGATATTATCTTCAAAAATAACATATATATATTTTTAAGAGCTTAAAAACTTCAAATGCTTAAGGGGGGTATGTAAGAAATCGGTAGAAATTCGGGTAGCGGCGGCTTAATAACCAACGTATCTGCCACAGTTCAACCCAAGGTTGAACCGCACCTTTGGTGACTTAACAGGGGTGCCCGGGTTCATGGGGTGAGGTTTATCCGGGTGTTGGCGACGAATGCGTCAGCCCTCCAACTGTCTGGCAGGCCGGACCGAGGGAGAATGGTTGATAGACCTTTTGATCTCTCCAGCATGACTCTCAAAACATCGCCTTGTACCTTATACCGCAGTGGAAGGGATGGATTCATACATTCGTCACTCCTGGATACATTGACCCCCAGATTCCTACCCACCTCACTTACCTTTAGACATGGTACGATCAAGGGAAGCCGATTCTTGAATCGGGTCATGACAAGAGTCAGAATAACAGAAAGGTATCTATTTTTTTTTACTTGAGCTCCACACAGGAGACCCTGAGGAATATAATTTCCCTCAGGGCCTAAGTCATCTTGGGGTATGCTGGGTGGAGGTTTTTTTTAAGGAAAGGAGGGAGAGGAGATTTCTGGGAAAGAAAAGGGTTTAAGGGGTGGGTGGGAATCTGGGGTTCAGTGTGTCCAGGTCATCCGCCTCCAAAACCTAGACAAACCTCACCCCATGAACCCGGGCACCCCTGCTAAATCACTAAACGTAGCGAACCACTTGGGGTGACCTATGGCAGAGGTGTTGGTTATCCAATAAAGGTTCCCGTGGCAGCGGTACCCATTCCCGCCTCCCAAATTTATTAAATATTTTCACAATTTTCGCTTCAATTTTACCGTTTTAAATATTAGCGCACTCTCCAACATTCGTAATTACATATCTCTCCATCTTCTTCTTTTTGAGCGGATATACGGCTCCTTAAATGAATAAATTTAGTGATTTAAGATAATATGAAATGAATAATTTGTGAAATAACATTTTTTTAAATTCTCTTGGTCGCGCTGGGATTTGAACCCGCGACCACCAAATCGTAAACATTCAACCACAGAGGCCGTCATTCAGTTTAAAGCTAACTTATCGACGAGAAATGCAACGCTAAAACCGCGCTGCACGTTTTAACAACAACTCCCGGCAATCAGGAGACAATCTTATAAAATATAGGCGTTCCTGAGACAATAGCACATCCAGTCTTCTGTCTCTTGGCTTTTTACATCTATACCTTCCTCTCAGTCCTTTTATCCTGTGGCTGTATTCACAAAGAGACGATTTCTTACTACATACCAGTGGTGGCTCTAAACTTGTTTTTTGCACTCATAAAAATATAAGGAAAAACGACAAATATATTATACTTTTACAAAGTGTTAATTCCTTGCTAAAAATCCACCAATTCAAATAATACTTGTACTTCCCAACAAGTTCGAATTGAATCGCAAATCGCAAAGGTGCGTTATGAATGTCAGCACCTATGGGAACTTCCGTCACATTTCTAAGACTGATTGTTTAAAATAATTTGACGAATTCATCAAATGTTTGAAGTTAACTTTCACGTTCTGCGTAAGTTCTGTTATTATATCATTATAGGCCAGTTGCTTCATAAAACTGAAATCATCACAGAACGTGAACAGAACTTACACAGAACGTGAAAATTAACTTACACAGAACGTGAAAATTAACTTAAAAAATTTGATAAATCCGTCAATTTTTTTTAAACAACCGACCTATTCATACAAAACATACTAGTGGCGAAAGCGCGCTACACCTACAAAACTTGGTAATTTACTAGCTGCCCGAGTGCGCAGTAGAACTGGCAACATATGAGATTTATAAAATGACTATTTTCGATTAATCTTTACTACGAATCGATTTACATTATGAGGTGAGCGGACAACTCAATACCGCCTTTGAAATCATTAAAAATGGTCATGAAAAAAAAAACTAGGGTGCTTTAGACCACACGACTGAAGTAAAACTTCACTAACTTATATCTCCTTATTATCCTTTCCCACCTTATCCTTATCCTTATCCCCATCCCCATCCTCATCCTCATCCTCATCCTCATCCTCATCCTCATCCTCATCCTCATCCACATCCTTATCCTTATCCTTATCCTTATCCTTATCCTTATCCTTATCCTTATCCTTATCCTTATCCTTATCCTTATCTTTATCCTTATCCTTATACTCATCATCATCCGTATCCTTATCCTTATCCTTATCCCCATCCTCATTCTTATCCTTATCCTTATCCCCATCCTCATCCTCATTCTTATCATTATCCTTATCCCCATCCTTATCGTCATCCTCATCGTTATCCTTATCCCCATCCTCATCCTCAACCTCATCCTCATCCTCATCCTTATCCTTATCCAGCTTACTCCCCAAGTCAAGCGTGCGTAAGGCCCGACCGTTTGCCTCGCCCGATCACCGTTCGCATCGATCACCGTTCGCATCACACTTTTCGTAACGCATAACACTTTTCGTAACGCATTCACCAGCTTATCCCCCAAGTCGAGCGTGCTTAAAGAAGTTTTACTTTAAAAAAAATGGATCAATAGTTTACGTTAGGTTATAGGCTATTTTGCAATTTTGTTTCATAGCTTGTAATAACTTTTCAAAGAGGAGTTGAGTTGATTTTGAGTTATGGTCCTGTATATTTTCTGCCCGTACAGTACCTACATTATTAATCAGCATCGCGTTCATTAAGGCGGTACACAATCCTAATAATTTTTATTTGCTCAAAACTCAATTTTTAATGATTTCCGGTGAATTCGTAACTATATTAACTTTTTTATTCAGATGTTGTCCTGGGGATGTAAGTTCTTTGTATTTAAGATTAATAAAAACAATACCTTACCATTAATATATACAACGCCTTTAAAAATTTGTAATACGTTGTACATCTAAAGTTAGCGGTAAGCACCAGATTTTATTTTTCTAGACGATAAATTAATAACTTCGGCAGTGCGACATCATCCCACATTTTCAATATTTGTAACACGTTCTTTAGAATTAATTAAATTGAACGCGGTGAAAAGGTCTAATCTCCATGCCTGCTAGGGTGAATTCCACCGTACGTTCATACAGTACGCCGTGCAGCGGGCGCATATTTGTTTACACGCTTTCTTCACTTACGTCGTTAAGATTCCCACATTATTTGTCTTCTTCTTCTTTTCTTTGATAGGGTAAATTCGACAGTAGGTCCGTGCAATACACGGGTCGCGAGACTCTGTATAGACGGCTTCTTTACTTACGACGTTAAGATTCTGAATATATTTTAGGGTATATTGTCATCTTAAATCTTTGTACATATAGTTTCGTATCGGTGATCGACGAACCGGTGGATGCAATTTTTAGCCATAAGTTGTTATAATGGTTTGTCTAGTTTGCAGGAAAAAGTATGATTGTAGAAATGTATTATAAGTTTGTACAGCACTCTTCACAATTGTGATTTTTCACAAAAACGACGCTATACAAAACATCCAAATACTTCATACTATTAATACACTAGCGTATGTACGTTTGAAATTTAAGAATCCGACTTTGAATTTTGCCGACGCTGCGCCTTATGCAAAACCATCTTCGTAGGTGAAGTTTGTTACAAAGCTACTGTCATATCGCCCGCCACCCTCAAGGCCTAGTATTATTATTATAAAAAGACAGACATAGGCTTTTTTAAATAGGTATCTGAGAGATTTTTTTTCCTTTTTTATCTCCGATTGAATTCACAACGAGATAGCCACTAACCGCCACTGTTACCTACACGTACTTATTCCTAATACAATGGCCGGGAACCGAGGACTAACAGAAAGGTTTTATCTTTCAGCATGCGGGTTAGGTTGATTTTTTCGTCTTTTATTTATTCATTTAGGTCCCAACCTCAGAGTAAGTCCCAACTAACTATCGTCCTAGAACGCATTGGCAGTAGCTACAAAATAATGATTGTTTAGCATAAAGGGTATTTTTCGCAAGAAATCAAATATCTGAATGTAGAAAATAGATAATTAGTTTAATTATGAATGTAGAAGATGTCAACCAATCATGACGGCCGCCGTGGTCGAGGGGTGAGGCTCTTGACTCACAATCCGAAGTTCGCGGGATCGAATCCCGGCGTGCGCAAATAAATTTTATTTGATTAATTTGTGTTATTTCACAAATAATTAATTTAAAAATAATATATTGCATATTTGCGACACGTTCCAGAGTGGAAGACAGTCTTAGCCTGGTGTGAGACCACCTCAGCCCTGGTGTGAGACCACCATCAGAATTGAAACGTTGCTTTAAATGGCGCAAGCCGTGTTTTGTGACCAGATCTAAATAGCCAGGTACTTCTCCACCTTCCTCTTCCCTATCTCCTTTCCCTCCCCATTACCTTCAGCCTCACAACATACCCCGATGGGGGAGGCCATAGTTTCACTGGCTCCAGACGGGAGCAGCTGGGACTCTTGTGAAGAATTCATATAAAAAATATGAAAAAAATATTTTAAAAGGTGATGGAAATATGGTTAAATAGGTTACGTTGGGTTAGATTATGGACTATTTTTTTCGAGGCCTGAGGGGATAAATCATTATAATTGTAATTCCGCAACAAATTGTCAGAATCAAAAATAGAAATATAATTAAATTAGATTTATTTAATAAATACAGGCGCTGGATTACTAAAATAAATATTCACGATTAGATTAGCGGCTATTTGAAGTGGCGTCTAATAATATTATTAATATATCAGATTAAGCAATTATCATGTATTATAAGTCACCTTACGTCATCGCTAATGCAAATTCATTAAAAATGCATAATTTGCACATTTACTAAGCGACCATTTCTAAAATGAAATGGTTCCCACAGAAACATGACGACTTTTTTTAAATACGCACCGTCAAATACGTTTTATATCCAATTTGCATAATCACTTTTCTAGCGTGATAAAATTACCATCGCTATCAATTCTTAAGACTTAAAGTCTTTTTGTTCGGTTTTCGGAACAATTCATATTATATAGGCCTCATAGAAATCGTTGTGTCTGCCTTATTATCATACTTAGAAATATGATATAAACGGTGTTAGAAAGAGAAAAGATCACGCTTTTTATTCAAATGCAAAAACTAACCACACAATAAGTAAAATGTACACCTTTATAAAATCAAATTTATGAATTGCGTTTTGTAATAAATTTGTGAAATTAATTTAATTATTTTCACATGGGACGACCAAAAGTGAGGTGACTATACATTTGTTTAATAAAACATGAATGTGTTTTTATTTTTTTTCGTTATTCGTAATTTCAGTTAGAAAAAACGTAAGTTGAACCATTTTGAAAACATTTTAATATTTTCGCGCAAAATTTTCATTTTTCAAAAATTATGAAAAATGAAAATTTTTTTATTTCGATTTATAAAATTTGAAAACGTATTTTATCACCTTTCAAAAGCAGTTTTTAATTTTTAGATACGCTCAGAAATATTAAACTTATTTTGATTTTATTGTAAAACGATAAAATAGTCCCGAGGCCCGAGTGATTATGACATTTTTTTTATTTCATTTTCTGAAAGATGCATTTGTAAGAATGCTCTTTTCAAGAAATTCTTAAAATTGACCGAGATACAGCATTTTATGTGAAACCGTTTGAAACAGTTTGTATGTTGAATTATCCTTCAGCAAAACTGTGAACGCGTTTTTCCCAAAACTACGTTTTTCAACCTGGTTGAAAACATATTAAAAAAAACTAAACATCCGATTTGCATGCACCAAGTCTTAAACTGTTCGAAAATCCAGTCTCTATGGCACCACGTAGGATTTTTTTTATGAACGATGAAAACTTTCCTTGAAAATTATAAATATAATTCACTGGTCCGCCATTTTTTTATATCTAAATTTCCCTACGTGATGCTTTAATATATTATGTCTAGTTTCTAAATGTACTTTTATTTTATTTTTCAAAGGAACCGTGTGGCTTAATCGCTGTCAACCGCCGAGCAGAAATTTCGTCTGAGTGTCCTGTTGAAAGTGGAGTACACCGCAAACTATACTTTACATTCGAGTACAAAAATTTGTATACAGTATATGTGTATATTGACTATGAGTACATATTAAAAAAATAATTACTAAAAAAACAACCTTGTTATATTATTGATAATATTATTCTGAAGTTCTGGAAGTATTTTAGAAGGTGTTTTTGTAACAGCGGTTTCGGTATAAAAGGTCATTTTCAAATTGTGGTTGAACCACTTTGAAACGAAGTATTTATACGAATCTAAATGTCAATTTTTTAAGGTGTCAAAATTGATTTATTAACGGAATTTGTTGAGAAACTAAGTAGAGACAGTCGACACTCCATTATGTGGGAGATCTGTTTTCCTCCACCAAGTGTTAAGGTTTCCTTCATTGTTTAATAGTGACTTAACTGCTATGACTCATTTAAGTCCCATTTATTGTTTAGCCTTTGTAAACATACTAAGGAGTGAGGAATAATTTTAAGTTTAAGGGCGTTTAACCATCCAGCGGCTGAAAATCCACATTTCGTATAAAGATGTTCTTACGATCGTACAGGGCCGGTTACAATGAGAAAGATTAATTATTCTCCGTACCAGCCTTTTAAAATTATAACTCAATATCGATTTTATTTCATTCCGAATTTGCTTTAATTTATACCTTCATCCAAAAATGCTGAAAGGCGTGATGATAAAACTATTAAAATTATGTACTTTTTGTAATTATTTTTTTATCATAAGTACATACCTATTTATCTTTTTTCAAAAATGTCTAAGCAAAATAATAAAATAATGTAAAAAAATCTGAAATATATTAGTTTGTAAGTGCGCAAATAAATACACAAACGGACCAATTTTCGTCAAGAAACACATGTACGTATATATTTTTTTAATGATTTTATTTAAACTAAAATTAAAATTCTGAAACATTAGTTTACCAGATAATGTATTGATTTTTTTACAGCATTATTATATGATTTGAAATGGGTGTTATATAATACAAAATCTTTTTTGAAAATTTAACAAATCTGCCAACGACCTTATTATATACTAAAAATTAACATTTTTTCTCAAAATTTAAAACATGCTTCTTCAAATTTTGCAAATTCACTTTGTGGCACCATTTTATTAATTAAATTATTAAAACACTTTGTTTTTACCACAATAATCCTTATTTAAAAAGTCGACATGTTTCGAGAACGATGTTCTCTTCATCAGGACATTATATGTACTAAAAACTAAATTATCAAGCATAGAAAGACAGGCGTGGGTGGAAATGGAATTATTTGGAGGGGGGGAGAGGGGCGGGAAGAGGAGGAGCTTAGAAGATAGACAGGGGGGGAGGGGGTTGCTTAGAAGATCACAGACAAATTGTTTATAAATAAACTGTTGTTATTAATTTAATAATAAAATTATTGAATATATAAAAAAAAAAAAAAAAAAAAAAAAGATCACAGACAAAATTTTGTCTATGACCTTCTAAGCAACCCCCTCCCCCCCTGTCTATCTTCTAAGCTCCTCCTCTTCCCGCCCCTCTCCCCCCCCCCCCCTCCAACTAATTCCATTTCCACCCACGCCTGTCTTTCTATGCTTGATAATTTAGTTTTTAATGTCCTGATGAAGAGAACATCGTTCTCGAAACATGTCGACTTTTTAAATAAAGATTATTGTGGTAAAAACAAAGTGTTTTAATAATTTAATTTTAAAACATGCGTTTATTAGATAAAATAACAATCTTTGAAAATCAATTTATAATTTTTTTGTGGAAAAGATTCAAAACGTCTAAGATCTGATTTAAAAATGACATATTTCTGGTTTCCTCTGGTTATATATACCCTCTTAAATAAATCCTCTAAATTCTGTCGAGTATGTAATCATTCATTAGCATTAAAAACCGCGCTTGGTAAATATGCAAACCTAAATAAATAACGCTACATAAATGCATTGTAATATAAGAAGTTGGCTTGACTACTTGAGCCTGTGAGCCTGAAGCCTGAACACATCACGGGTCCACTTACAAAACCAACATTGGTGTATCAAGTTTCAACAAGTTATTAAAAGACATTAAAGCTACTATAACGTAAAAAACAATAAAAATTAACAGCCTTAAAGCTCATCCAGAAATAAAACATAAAAAAGATATAATAATTAGTGATCCCGTCATATAAAATATAAGAGAATCTCGCTTAGATCGCTTCTTTATCAAACTGAGGTTACAGAGTAATTTGACCCAACAAAACATGTCAAAATAAACAATCATGAGATTACATGAAATCTGTGCTCTTCCCAAGTAAAAAGTCAGTTCTTTTATAAGCGGTAATTGTAGAACACCGGAAGATTTGATTACGTGATTTGCACCAGCGCGGTGTGTTCGACAAGTTTAAAAAAACGTATGACGGAGACATCAACGCAGGGTAATTTAAGAAACCCAACAATGCAAGATTAAAAGGAAGAAAGCCGGTTTTCTTGGTATTTTTTTTTACTTTAACTCCACAAAGAGGCCCTGAGGAGAATAATTTCCCTCAGGACCTATGTCATATTTGGGTAAGCTGTGTGGAGGGTCTTTTTGTGGAAAGGAAGAAGCGAACCTTTTAGATCTGGTAACTAAAACGGCTAATTTGTTTGGGATAGCAATGTAAAATCGTGCAATGTCCAGTGTTACAACAAAAGTCGTATCTTCTCCAAGCATAAACCCTCTAATAAAAGTGTGTTTATCAGAAGTGACCTGCCAGGTAAGTTAAGTATGTTTTATGTTTCTTTTTGTAAATAATAAAATTAGATAGACCTAAGAACTCACAATTGGTTGTACAGCGGCCTTGAGGTGATTTTTCACGAAACGGCGCTCTACAAATTATCCAACTATTATTATTATTAAAACCATTTCAAGTGACGTTTCGATACCGAACGGTGGGTCATTCACAAGGGCGCACTGAGAGCATCTTCCACACCGAAACATGTGCAAATATCCTAATCATTATGTTTTTAAGTGATTCATTATACTCGTAAAACAACACAAAATAATTAAAATTAAATATGTTTGCGTAAGCCAGTATCTGAACCCACGACCTCCGGATCGTAAGTTATAAGTTATCATAAGTTATGATGCATAACCACTCAACCACGAAGGTCGTCAGAATACAAACAAAATATCAAGGCAGGTTAAAAGGTATGATTCTTTTTTGAAGTATGTTACTTTTATGTTCCGTTTATCCTGTTCACTCTTTACATAAATAAATACTTATATGTAAATTATATGAATTAATTATTGTTATTATTGTACTTCCCAGTATAATTATATTTTAAAACACATTGACAATATAATGTAATGCCATTTATCTTTACGCAAATAAATTAAATATATCAATAATAATAATAATATTACTATTATTATAGGAGGCAATGGCTGAATTGGTAAAAGTATACGTCACAGTTAGACGAGAGGTTCTGGGTTCGAGTCCCGGTTGCGACCATTATCTTTTCTATATTCTGTGTCTTATTCTCTTCCATATTTTCATTTCGATAATTAATGTTATCTTCTTCTTCAAGAAAAACTATTATTTTAGTATTTTATGAGGATCGGAATACATACATATAAATATTAAAAAATATTGTAGGTGGATCAAACTGAGTATCTACGGTGTAAAGCACAAGAGACGCCCGGACTTCAGCACAATTTATAAAACAAACTAAGGATTATTTGAAGCATAAAAACCACGCCTATTATTTAATAAATTGATAGATATTATGTATGCATGACCACACCGCGGGGTGTGTCACATACTAACTCCTAAGTACATACTATTATAATATGTATAGTATGTGAGTATCTCATGTCACTCGGCAATACGTAATGGACATTCTAGTCCCAGCGAGAGATCGTACGAACGTCATTGACGTTCTTCATCTTTCTTCGCATGCGTATTGTTTGAAAACGAAAAAGACGCAAGAATTTTTTTTTTAATTTTTCTTTATTCATTGCATAAATATTATGGTTATATTTTTTGTGGATTTTTCGACCATCGTGCTGGGCTGATGCCGTATTAGGACGATGATGTCACATACGATCGCTGGGACTAGTATTTATTTATTTATTCATGTTCTCCATAGAACCGGCGCCCCGAGAACCATTTATTGGATAACCAACATCCGTCATAGGTCACCCCAAGTGGCAAGCTACGTTTGATAACTTAGCGGGGGTGATCGGATTCATGGGTTGAGGTTTGTCGGGGTCTTGGCGGTATCTGCCCGGCTACTGTGATGCGGGCCGGATCAAGAGACAATGTTTGAGGGAGACCTTTTGACCTCTCCAGCCGGACTCTCTCGATCCACCGCCTTGCACCGCACTTGGAAGGATAGGTGTCTGTCACTCAGACACACTGACCCCTAAGATTCCTACCCACCCTTCGTACCTTCCCAAAACTTACATTATTTTCTATCCATGAAAAGGTCCTCCACACAGCATCCCCTAAGATGACATAGGCCCTGAGAGAAATTATTTTATTCATGTCCTCCTGTGTGGAGCTAATGTAATAAAAAGAAACTAGAATTAGTCAAAAAAAGTCTGTCCGAAACGTTGGTTAAAGCGCCGCATCCACGCCAAAAAGAAGACGATGGAGATATATGTAATTACGAATTTTAGAGGAGCGCGCAAATATTTCAAGCGATAAAATCTATGCGAAAATTGTGAAAATATTTAATAAACCACGACTAGGTCAAAATAGAGCAAAAATCTCGTGGAACGCGTCCTAAGTATCATTTAAAGAAACATTGTGAATTTTATCACAACTATAACTTTTAAAATAATTGAAACAAACGTAATAATTTAATAATTTTCGGAGCATACTTTGCGATTTTTTTCTATCGAGGGAATTTCATATAATTGGCGTTTCGGCGTGGATCGCGTCTAGATATTATCTTCAAAAACAACATATATTTTTTTAAGAGCTTAAAAACTACAAACGTTTAAGGGAAATATGTAAGAAATCGGTAGAAATTCAGGTAACGGCGGCGGCGAGTTAGAAGGAGGTAGCGCAACACGACATTACACCCCAAAAATAAATAACGAAAATATTTTGGACGTGAAAATCTAAAATCTGAAGAATTAAATAAGTTTAGTCCGCCTCATGACAGGACGCCCTAGTGAGGAGAACTAAGAAATATTACTATTTATTTAAGCTCGCCATTATATTTTGCAAGTAACATATTTTATGTAGTCGCGAAAAATAAAATTTAAAAAATAATGCTAATAATTATAAGGGGCGTTTGTTAAGCTCCACTTCTCCACTTGGTTTGGCGGATGTAAGCAACTGTCAGTAGTGTCGTCACTCCCTCACATTATTTCCTGCTAATCCAATTATGTATGCAGAATAGATTCCAGCCTCATGACCCGAGCATAATGCATCTAGTTTTCAATATTACACGCGCACTAAGACTCGTTGGATATCAACATGTGCTGGGTACTGCGTACGCACATCAATGTGTGTGACCGTGGTGCAGAATGATGAACTTTACACTTTATAATAATAATGCAAGTAACATCGATGAATGAATTTAATAAATGAAAGACTATTGAATAATGTTTCATCAATTGGCGACTAAAGCAATAAATAGTAGATCAAATACAGTATCTAGGAATCATTATTGACCATAATGAATATATATCAAACAAATCACAAAGAAACTGCTCAAAACAATATATATTTTCCTAAATATAACAAACATATATAAAATAAAACAAATTAAAACAATATATTTTGCATTTTGTCAATCCATCATAGAATATGGAGTAATAGCTTGGGGAGGAGCAACAAACTCAGCTATGGATCATAGAGAAATCGCACAGAAAACTCTGTTAAAGGTAATATTTTAAAAAACATATACAGACTGATACAGACCAAATATTTAACTAGATGTACGCTAATTATACGATTAAACACTGCTGAACTTCATTTTGAACAATAAAAAAAAAAACAAATTTCAACAAACACAAACTATCACCGACAGACCAGTTAGACAAGCGTACAAAGAATACCTAAAAAAACTCCGACGGGAAACACAACGTTTCATAAAAAAATAATTAATAAATAAAAACAATGTGTGCAATTTACACGCGGTAGAAGTGAAACCTTCGGAAAACTAAAGTAGACAAGAGTGGGGCGGATACAAAGCACCGCACAAAGAGGAAATCGATTATTTTATCTTATTCTCTCGCAGGGTAAATCCTACAGATATGTCTATGTCTGTTTTTCATTGTTTCGTTTCATCGAGTTTCAAATCACAACGGCTTTAAAGAAGTTTTTACTTCAAAATACTCGAAATTTTATACATTTTTCTCAAATTGTTATCGGA
This sequence comes from Limnephilus lunatus, assembly GCA_917563855.2. Classification (NCBI taxonomy): domain Eukaryota; kingdom Metazoa; phylum Arthropoda; class Insecta; order Trichoptera; family Limnephilidae; genus Limnephilus; species Limnephilus lunatus. The sequence goes on along the minus strand of OU830596.1, from coordinate 50,429,891 downwards.
AACTTTGGTTTCATAGAGGTGCACATATATATTTTTCTATGGTTAATTTCTAGATTTAGATAGATAAAGCGTGAATTTATGTCTTTCTAACACCGTTTAGATCACATTTCTCACCATGAGAGTAAGGGAGATAAAACTTCTGCCATTAAACGGTTTCAATAATGAATTCTCCAGCAGCTGCGCCAAAAGGAGATTTACCACAAAAAAACTAGATTAGTAAAACAGCAAAAAATATTTAAATTAATACAAAAATGCCACTTTTATAAAGCCGGTTGACAAAAGTCGTAACTATAAAGATATCTTTCGGCATCCGCAGACTTGATCACTCCCATACGAGTATCTGTATGTAACGATGCCATCTTGTTTGTCGTAGAGATTTATATCTCCAGATCTTAATGGCCCACGGTCCAACGGGCAACAGATGTCGCCAAGAGATGAGGCAAGAATCGCTGACTATCCCCTTTATGTACTTACAAGCGAACAATATTCTTTACATCAAAATTTTTAAAATACTTTTTTCTGCCTGTACAAAATATAAATAAAGCAATATATGTAATTTTTAACGCAGCATCACGTTCATTGGTCAAATATATTGTATGAGTACACAAAGTTTTATGTAAGAAATCGACGAAACGGTGGATGCAATCTGTTAGCCATAAGTTGATAATGATAACACTCGTAGTTTGTCTAATCTGTAGTTAGATAATAAAATAATTTAAACACATAATTAAAAATAATTTTAGTCAGTAATAAGATTTTAAAAAGGGACGCTTCGATTGTTTGGGCATGTAGAGGGGATGAGTGCAGAAAGGAAGATGAGGAGAAAATAATATGACACAGAAGTGAATGTTAAAAGTAACCGGGGACGCCCGATTAAGACATGGCAAGATCAAGTGAATCAAAAACTGGAGTCGGGCCACGTCGAGAGTCGAAATAATGAGACGATGTATGAATGTAAATGAAGCAAGGAGTATTCAATAAGACAGAGTTGTGTGGCGGTTAATCATCTCTGCCTACCCCTACAGAGAACGGCGGGATGGTTAGTCATTTAAATAATATACAGGGTGTAACAGCACCTACCCGATTTTAACGAGCGATTCCTGAGCATATTTGAGTTTAAAAATGCATCTATGTAGATGTCATCTTGTGGTCCGATTACATATTTATATTTTGTCAACTTTTTTGTATCACACCTCGCCACTGATCACACTTCCATACGTCTCAACGGATTACGTGATACGCGCTCTAACTGGAATGGTTCAACATGTATACAATGTTTCAATTCATTCTTATAAATCTCAAGGTGCCCTTGAAGTGATTTTTCACAAAAACAACGCTATACATAATAATATGAATTTTCATTATAATTTGTAAGCGGCAACGGAATTGTTCGGCGATGGTACAGCCGGCATGTAAATGGCCGGAAAGATACCGATCTCGAACAAGTTTAATAAAACTGTGATTCCACCAGAAATATTCCCAGTTTGGTGTTGGCGCAGTTTAATTTCATAAAGCAACCGGCATGGAGCACACTGGCTGCTTACTAATGAATTTCCCAGAACATAAGTGGATGAACTATAGAATAAAAATGGGGGAGACACTAGAAAGTCATGTATAAATAATATCAGCCATAATTCTCATACTGACATTAAAGCGTTAATTTTTTTTTCTTGTTGCCTTTATCGATAGATAAACGGATATTTCAAATCTCAATAGCTCTCGATAGAAACTACGCTTTTTAATGTTTTCAGATAATCAACCATCAAGGTTGTTCTTCCATCCTGTCCATCCCATCATTTTTTGAGAATCTTTTCAATGCATGGTGCCCGGAAATTCGTATTAAAAGCAGAGAACTGGTGAATCTACATCACAATACAAGTGAAGGCGAATTTACATCATAAGCCTGACGGCCTGCGTGGTCGAGGAGTAAGGCTCTCGACTAGCGATCCGGAGGTCGCAGCTGCAAATCCCGGCGTGCGCGTGTAAATTTTATTAAAAAAATAGGTAGTATATTCTGGAAGATATTCTCAGTGTCGCCCTGGTGTAAGACAGCTATTCAGAATTGAGATGTTGCTTGAAATAGGTTTAGTCGTTTTTGGTGACCCGATATGAATTGCCAGGTATTCCCCCACCTTTTTCCCTCCCAATTATCTTCAGTCTCACAATAGATCCCAATTGGGGATGCCATAGTCTCAATAGCTCCAGAGGCTCAGGAGTAGTTGAGACTTGGAGCGTTTATCACATTATTTAAAAAAATCCACACTTCCCGCTTGCCAGCCCACTCATCCACCACATACAGACATTCTCCTCAAATTATATATTTCAACCAATTGACACAAAACCTTGACAAATTATAAGCCTAAACCTTCCTCATGAATCACTCTATCTATTGGTGAAAACCGCATGAAAACCCGTTCAGTAGTTTTGGAGTTTATCGCGAACAGACAGACAGACGCAGCGAAGAACTTTAATTTACAATAATATATGTAGAGATAAGGAAACGTCAATAATAATGTCGCTTACATTCCAGAAATAAAAAAGCTAAAAATAGCACTAAAGTACGCCAAATAAAACGGTAAATCCCCTTTAGATTGCCAACATACAATATAACACGACCGTGTGTCGTTAATAATTTATAAATTACAATGGAAAATGCGCCCATTGTGTGGCGTAACAATCGCTTCAAAATACCCAAAACGTCCTGGCATAAATTATAAGTGTCTCCACTGTGCGGTTTAAAAAAGTTCATGCAATATGCATACTTATGCACGGGACCATAAGGAACGTTATGGCGTGGTAGAATTTCGAGGTTTTCAGCCTGTGGTTTAAAATTGATCCAGGCAAAATTGAACTTAATGTACATGGTTAATAAGGATGAAAATAGGATAAAAATATAATTGATATTGGGGGGGGGTTAGTTGCCTTTCAATTGGCTGTCAATTGAGCAAATCTTTTCGAGGGCTCTTCAAACTGACGTTTAATGGTTTTAAAGTTGTATCTTTAAATTTATTTTTAATTGAAAACACAAAATTTACTCCCCGGTTTCGCTGGGAATTTGATTCCTTTATATCTATCTGAAAAAAGTATTAGTTTTGAATCTCATAAAATTTCACTGTTTGAACAAACAATTACTGGATGAGAATTGTTAATCCCGCACAAGAGTCCCAATTTCTCCTTACTGTTCGGAGTCAGTAGTACTACGGCATCCCTAATTAAGGGTTGTTTGAGACTGAAGAAAGTGGGTAAGGTAGGAATATGGGGAAGAGGAAGGTTGGGAAGTACCTGGCTATTCAGATCTGGTTACCAAACACCACTAAAGCCATTTCAAGCTACTGCTTGATTCTGAATAGTGTACCAAGACAGTACTGGGATAATATTTCATTATCCATAGCTCGTGGAATATACTAAGTATCGACCGGTGTGAGACCACCATTAAGAATTGAAACGTTACTTGAAATGGCTTAAACCATGTTTGGTGACTAGATCCGAATAGCCGGGTACTTCCCCACCTCCTCGCCCTCCAACTTCATTTAGCCTCACAACCTGACCTAATGGGGAATGCCCAAGTCTCACTGGCTCAAGACGGGAGAAGTTGGGTATCTTATGCGCCATTCACAAAAGAAAGCTCACCATTCGAGAGTATTTTTTGCGGTTAGCGAAATACTAAACGAACACTTTGAGAAACATTAGCTATTACTATTTACTATATGACTATAGCAGTAAGGAAGCAGGTGATCAGTGTATTTTCTGTGTTAGCGATAATGAGTCGTGTGCAAGGGGTCACAAGGGTGACTATCGTCACACAATTATCACTTTTTTTTTAAGCATCAAAAGGGGTGCAGTGTAGATAGGCCCTACGCCGAAGAGTGGAAGGTTTATCATCCCTTGAATCATATATATATATATTTTTTTTATTTAGTGGGGGAGACGAGTTAAACAAAATTAATGGCAATTGTTATAGATATGCACTTGAATGTTACTGAAGTACCACATTGAGAATACGCGAAAATATAACGTAGATTGTATGGTATGAGAAGACAATAAGGATGGAATTCGTTTGATAACGTATTGAATAATATAGCAAGTGGGGTCATCATTAATATTGAATGAAAGTGGATCGTGAATAGTATTTTATGTGCATCATTTAGTTTTACTGTAGAAGTTCATCTATCAGTAAAACATCAAATAAAAATTGTGTCGTTAAATTTTTGTAAATAAGTTCAGAAATTGGTTTAAATAGCAAGGAAATAGTTTAAGAAGAAAAAGACGGAAAACTGTGCGTTCTTTCACATACTGAACATAAATTTGGATTTGAGGTCAAAATAAGTAGGTGGGTACTTCACCAAATTGAATAATTATTATTTTAATCATAATATCGAGTAAGGATATGTGCTACTCTATGTATGTATGATTTGAATTATAATAGAGGCCATTAAGGGATTCTATATTTCATGATTTTGGAGTCAACTTTGGCATTTATTTGTGAGTTATCATAACCATCATAATTACATATTTAAAAAAATTATGTTACCCTACCTACCAGGTAAATATAGTAAAATATAAATTGTTAAGAAAAGCATTTTGGTTGGCAAAAAGTTTATATTAAGAACGACCGATTTACGTTGGAACACAACTTTATCGCATATAAATTTAAAATTTGGTCCCAAAAAATTATTAATTTTATATTTTATACTTCATTACACTATTTAATCCAATTTCTGAACTTATTTACAAAAATTTAACGACACAATTTTTATTTGATGTTTTACTGATAGATGCACTTTTACAGTAAAACTAAATGATGCACATAAAATACTATTTACGATCCACGTAGTATTTTAAGCAAGATTATTTTTTTTAATCTTCTTCGATGGCGCTACAGTCCATATCGAGCTTTGGCCTCCTGCAACAGTCGCCTCCAACTCCTCCTGTCCTCAGCGGCTGACTTCCAATTTCGTACCTGGAGAAGCTGTGCTGCATCCCCGCTTACCTCGTCTTCCTACCTCAGTCTGGGTCTTCCCACTTTTCTCTTTCCACCTGGGTGTCCAGTCAAAATTCTTTTTGGGACGCGTTTATCCGGCATTATCTGTACATGCCCAGCCCATCTCAGTCTGAGGAGTCTCATATGTGCTGAGATGCTAGGAACCTTATAAATATCATACAATTCTGTATTGTGCCGGATGCGCCACTGTTCACCCTCTTTCACGGGTCCACATATTCTTCTCAGCACTTTTCTTTAAAAAGTATCCAGCATTTCAGCCATCTTTACCGTCAGTGTCAGCGCCTCATTTTTTTTAATAATTGCATTAATTTACTAAAAAAGGCCAAGTTGCCTTTAAAATAATGAAAAATTGAATCGTTTAATGGCCTATATTTTATAATTTAAGATGTTTCGAACTCCGAGGTCGGGCGTAATGAAAAATACATACATTTCTGGAATTACTAGGTTAATTTTCTTCAGCTCGTAATGCTTTCAAATATTCAATTTTACTTTAAACAAAGAAATGTTGTACCTTGATGAGAGGTTTAATGAAGATAAATATTGTAAAATGAAAATGAAAATCGGTGAAGCGAAATAGTAAAGCTAATCATTAGCATCACCCAACGTACTAATTTAGGCTATGCGTTTTTCTGCATGTGTTAATAATTAAACTAAATAATATACGATGAAAGTATGGTAAGTAAGAACCTACTGACATACCGAAGTACGAAAAACCAAAAATAAACATTGTGAATGTTGTGTTGTTATTACCGATTTATCCAATATGGCGGCATCAAACTATACTTGCCATATGCAAAAACATAATAAAACATACAGATTATAGCGACAATGCGTAAGCCCTTCATACGCCTGGCCACCGCATACAAATAACAATAAAAATAAAGCGAGGGTTTAAAAATAATACATACAAAAAATCGGCGACATTCAAGAACAATATGACCGCTGATTTACGGATGGCGTTTCACTGTGCGCCTGCTCTCAGTTTTTGAAGGGGGATTTTTAGGACAATTGAATGGATTTTTAGCAAGTGAAGCCAAGTGCATGCTGCCACATTATCACTGCATCTGTTCGTAAATTGAAAATCGATAGATTCTAAAAAAGGCTTTTTAACGTAAAAAAATAAGTTTGAAAAAGTTTTGTCCCTAATTTCCGATACGGTAAAACCGAGCTAATAACTTTCTTGATTATTTTTCTTACAAAGTGATAAAGTTTTACAAAAGAATCATTAGAAACGCATAGAATTTTCTTTTGACGGCGTCCGTGGTTGAAATTTAATTTGATTGATTTGTGTTATTACAATTTATTAATTAAAAAAAATATATAGTATATTTGCGGCACGTTCCAGAGTGGAAGAAACTCTCAATATCGCCCTCTTGTAAGATCATAATTCAGAATTGAAACGTTGCTTGAAATGGCTTTAGCCGTGTTTGGAGACCAGATCTTAGGTCCTCCCCAGTTCCTACCCCTCCTCTCTAATGGCTCCAAACGGTTGGGAGCAGTTGAGACTCTTGTGCAGTATTCACATAAAAAAATAAAATCACGTAGAATCATCTCCTTTCATAAAGTAGAGGAAGAGAAAGCACGACTAACCGAATAAAATAATTATGAATTCCAGTTAAGTAATTTAAAAAAAAAAATGAATGTTAACCTTCTAACTGAAATACCGGAATTTAAAAAAAAAATTAGGTATAGCAACTAAAAATGGGGTTTTAAGCGAGATAAAAAATAAGTTTTTGGTTTCTAAGGAAATCTCCTAAAATGGCTTGAGACCTGTTTCGAACATAAGAAGTAATATCTCAAGATCAACACCTAAAAAGAATTAAATATCCAACCTAATATAAAATCAAGTGGGGTGCCTCAAGGTCCCCATTTAGGTCCGATTCTATTTTAATTAGTAAAACGATCTTGCTGTGATATTTCACAAAATGAACAACTCCGCAGGTAATTAATATTTATTTATTTATTAACATTAACGGTATAAATATACCATAAATACAGATTACATGTCACAATATCATAGTTGTACATAAGATGTAATAAAAGAGAGAGAATAAGTTAGATGTGGCATTTGGTTGAGAAGTGACACAAGGAGCTACAATAACATATAATACTAGTGTAAAATAAAATTTATACTTATTGATTGAAAATATTTGATAGAATAGCCTTCTTGTAACTAGCTTCCGTGCAGTTAAACAGATCCGCCACATCTGCGTATCTATTACTAACTTCATGTAACCTAGGTACAAGTGAGTTTTTCATGTACTCAGTTCTGGTGTTGTTACATTTAAATAGCATTTTGGAGCGAGTTGCTCTAGTAGGCACATGAAAGTCGACGAGCTTAGTTAAATCAGGACAGTCTATTCTACCATTTACAATTTTGAACATAAATATTAAGTCAGATATAATTCTTCGATCTGAGAGTTTTATTAAATTTAATTCTTTCATCAAGTAATTATAATTTATGTTTTCAATGGGAATACCGAGTTTAAAATTTATGTGTCTTAGGAATTTGTGTTGAATTTTTTCGATTGTATCTGAATGTATTTTAAAATGGGGGGACCAGATCGAGGAGTTATATTCGACTTGACTACGTACTAAGGATGTATACAAAAGTTTTAAAGTAGAAATATTCCTAAAACCTCTAGAATTTCGAAGAATGAAGCCAAGCATTTTCATTCCTTTGTTACTGATTGTGTTTATATGGGATATAAAATTTAATTTAGAGTCAAAAATTATGCCCAGGTCATTAATTTCTTCGACAGGGGTAAGGGTAGAGTTATCAAGTACATACGGATGAATTATTGGTTGACTTATTCTGTAAAATCTTATCGAATATAAATATTGTAACTAATATAATATGTATTTTTGTCGGCATTTTCGATGTGTTATTTGATTTAATACAAAATGACAAAAATACATTCAAGCGATGAAAAGAAGGCAATTAAACCATAAATTTATCTTCAGCGCAGTAGGTAGTAAAATATCATTTTAATTGGACAAGAAGCGGAACTCACACCGAAAAGATCGTTAAAACTGAAGGTGATAGAGAAAGTATAGTATTTCTTTCGAAACTAATTATCAACTGGTAGAAAAAACCCTGGTGCTCAGATCAATTGTTTATGTTCTTGTGCATAAGGTCTTAATGGCAATTAGTCACAATCTTAATCTCCTCTTAAGAGAACGCTGGACACGATTTTAATAGAGGAACGTGATTCTTTTTTTTGCAAAACCAAACTATTGTCATCGCGAAGTTTTAAAATGTCAACAACAATTTAATTACGAGTTGATTTTTGATAAAATCCCTCACTTTAATCAGAATCAGCCGCCTGGGAACCATTTATTGGATTACCAAGACCTCTGCAATGGATCACCTCAAGTGATTCGCAATGTTGGTCACTTAGGTGCCCGGGTTCATCGGGGGTGAGTTTTTGTCCAGGCCCTGACGGTGGACGCGTCTACCCACCAACAGCGTGGCGGGCCGGATCGGAAAAGGCCGTGTGAGGGAGTCTCTTTGACTTTTCCAGTTCTCTTAAACCAATGCTTTAAACCGCAGTGGGAGTGATGATCCTTTCCCCATGAGTTCTGGAAAGGAAAAAGGAACTTTACGTAGAAATTTCCTCCAGACACCACACCCAAAGTACTTCTTTTACATGAGCTGTTGAACTCAAGAACGAGCCGAAGAAGAGACCCGTTCTCATGTGACAAATGTCAACCATGTACATTCGTTGGGCGCGCATTTAGCGTGTTTCCGACTATGCACCGGTGCCGAGGGGATTAATGACGCTAGTTCCTCGGAGCATCTTCCATTGAAATGCCGGTAGAACAAGGATAGCATTTCCAGCCGATGCCTGTGCTCTAAAGATTGCAATCCGTTTGTTAAGATGGGAGAATCTATCAAACCGACCGTGCGTTTCTGTACAGAGTCAATGGGTTTTTTCAGGTATTTTGGAGCTCCAGACCAGTGGTCTGCTAAAGATGACACAGAACCTGAGTGAAATTATTGTGGAGTTAATTTTTTAAAAAGCGTATAACTTTCAATGCTTATCCTATTACAATAAGTCTCAAAGATGTTCAAACCTCTCTGAAAACTAATTAGGAAATACCACTCTGGAATGAAGTACGTTACATAAAACAATTTGTAATGTGATGGTACTCGTATCTTGAGAAATATCTCAAGTAAGTCGTTTATCATATTTTTTATTTCCCGAATATTCCGCAGCGGATGTGGGCGCTGTGATCTGCCTTAAAGTGCTTTTAAATTGATTCACCCAACTTTAAGTTATTAAATAATAAAACAGAGGAGCTATCAACTGCGGAATCAGCGGGTTTTCAACGCGCAAACTAAAAGCACACAAATTATATAGTTTTTTGTCATTTTTTTTAGCTTTTTTTGGAAATTTTTTTGGCGAACTAAATAAACATACAACTGCGAATTTTTCACCACATATTTAATCAGATTTTAAGCAAACTTTACAATTTTTTCAGCCCGAAATCTTAGCTCAATGTTGAAGTACAATTACTTAGCCACTCATCTTCAAAATTGCGTTGATCACAATTGCGGGCGTTCTGCTTATCTGAATCAAAAATGCACATCTGCCCTGATGATGATGATAATGATGGATACTAAAACGCAGTCTGAAACGTTGGCTAATAAAAGAGGTAGCACAACACGGCATAACACCCCAAACATAAATGACGAAAAAATACCTGTTTATATTTAGTGATTGATGCGTTAAATATGTCAACAACATCCGTATAGTCATTGTCATTACCCAGACTCTGTATACGACAAACGTGAGTATAAAAGAGACGATATGAAAGAGCGAGAAAAAGTATTTACAAAATTCTGTGAACGGTTGTCCTATTTCTCTTTTTCCTACCTTGTTATTCGAGATAATACAATAAGTTTCCCTGAGGGCCCATATCATCAATGGGAATGCTGTGGGGATGAGCTATTTGAAAAGAGGAAAGAGTCCTTCTCCCCTCAAGTTCCTTGGTCTCCTCAAGACTCATGTTCTAGGAGGAAGGAAACTCAGAGGCCGGCAAATCTTTAAGAACGATTCGTAGGTTCGACCATTCTCATGTACCTTGTAACAATATAGGGCGCGCTTTTGGCGTGCTTCGGTGTCGAAGGGATCCATGACGCTGGCTCCTCGGAGCCTTTTCCATTGAAATAATAATAATAACATGGTATTTATATAGCGCAGTTTTGTGATATTTCACTTCAAATGCGCTTAATTATAATAAGCTTAAAATTAATTATATAGTGTTATTTACGAGTCCTTACAAAATTGATTAAATAATGTGAAACAAAGAATATACAGTATATACAAATCAATTCCTAAAGAACAATATTAACAACAATAGTGGGTGCACATGACAATAGATATTGATCCCATTGAAACCATAACGGTGCGATTCAACAAGAATCATTAAAAACTAAAATATACTACAGAACAGGACACAGTTTACGTTTACAAATAATACAAATTCGGAGTGCACATAAAACTATAGTAAGGAGGTAATCGAAACCAAACAATTACTGGAAAATTGAGGAACATGGTTTATTATAGTTTTTTGAAAAGGAGCTACAAATTCATGAAAGGTATGATTTTTTAAATAAGTTTGTTTTTAGAGCCCTTTTGAATTCAGCCAAGTTCTGGATATTAGTAAGAACTGAGGGAAGTTTGTTCCAAATGAGCGGGCCAGTTACACGAAAAGATCGATCATAGTAAACGGCTCGATTTGACCTAGAAATTTCGATTAAACGATTAGTAACATCTTGATCTGCTGACCTTAGAGTAAGCTGTCTATCGCTTAAGTTTTGTCGGACACATAGTTCTGATATATAGGCTGGCGCCATTCCTTGTAATGCTTTGAAGGTCATTAAGCAGATCTTGAACTCTATTCTTTCAGGGCATCGAAGCCAATGAAGGCGATCCCTTAGAAGCGGGGTTATACGGCAATACTTAGATTCACCAAAAATCATTCTCGCCGCAGCATTGAAAACGGACTGGATTCTATTGAATTGTTTTTTAGGTAAGCCAGCATATGCACTATTACAATAGTCCATACGTGAGACAACGAACGAATTTATGAGTGACTTTGCTCCATCAGAGGGAAGGCAACGCCTGATTGATTTTATCTGCCTTAGATGGAAAAAGCCTGAACTTACAGATTTTGAAATTTGTGATTCAAGAGAAAGACTATTGTCTATTGTGAAACCCAGAAATTTTATTTCTGTAGAAGGGATTATATCTGTGCCCTGAATATGGATTGGATTAGAGTCAATGAGGGCTTGCCTTCCAGGAGAAGCTATCCAAATAAATTCCGTCTTGGTCGGATTAAGTTTGAGTTTATTGACAGACATCCAACTTGAGACTGTGTTAATGAAACTAACCACCTCGTTTTTAAGGACGTCTTTTTCATCCGGGGAACAAAACTTGAAAATGAAACGATCGTCTGCATAGCCTTGTGATTCAAAGCCAGCTGATTGAATAAGTTTCTCGAGGCGATTCGTATAGAGAATGAAGAGAATGGGACCCAAGACAGAACCCTGGGGAACTCCACATTCTATGGGAGTTTCAGGTGAAGTACAATTATTGAAAATTACTGAGGCTACTCGTCCAGACAGGTATGATGTCATCCATTGGAGTACATCACCTCGAACGCCAAATTCGGTTTCAAGCACATTTAATAAAATACTATGATCTACCGTGTCAAATGCCGCACTCATGTCAAGAACAGATACCAAACCCAACTTACCTGCTTCCATCCCGATGATCAAGTCTGAAATCAACCGCAGAAGAACAGTTTCCGTTGAATGAAACTGTCGATAAGCTGATTGATTTTTGGCAAATAGACCGGCAGAGTTCAAATACCCCACCAATTGTTTGGCAACGATTTTCTCAAGCAGCTTAGAAAGGAACGGTAGATTGGATATTGGCCTGTAATTATCCGTATTGTCAGAATCAAGATTTTGTTTTTTTAGAATCGGAGTTATGATTGATTTTTTAAGTGTTCCCGGTACAAGTGAATTTACTAGTGATTTCTGGATAATTGCGGTAATTACAGGCGCTATATCAGGAAGACACTGTTTTAAAAGCCAGGTAGGTATGGGGTCTTGAGCGCATTGCTTGTTAGGACAAGATTTTATCGCACGCGTGACATCTTCTTCCGTTACTGCTGCAAAAGTAGTGAATTCACTCGAGAGCGGACTTGATGCTGCGACAGAAGACGATCCTACCACACTGAGGGCCCGAATTTTTTCAACCTTACTTCTGAAGTATGTTGCGAGGCTGTTTGCTTCAAGAGAGGAATCAACCTTGTTGTTGCTCTCTCCAGACAGAGTCCTTACGTTTTGCCAAAGTTTTCGGGGGTCTTTTTCTGTCTCAATTTGCTCACACCAAAAGTTAGATTTCTTCTGGGTGACTTCTTCCTTGTAGCCTTTTTGCTTGGTAATCCAAAGCTGCCGATTGCTGAAAGTCGGGTTTCGTCTGTAGATCCTTTCAAATTTCCGCATTTCCCTCTTCTTTCGAAGACATTCAGCATCGAACCATTTGCTGCAATTCCTAACGCGGCAGACCTTCTCTGTGAAAGGAGCATTTTTATCGAGTAATGCCCGTAGAGTAGAATTATATAAAGTTACTAACTCTTCTACATGGCTCTCGCTATACTTTTCCTTGTCACAGAGAGGCGACGCTTCCAATTCACTGCAAAATGCCTCGAAGTCGAATTCTCTCCAATTTCTGGAGACAACGGATTTGAACTCTAATTTCGGAGGATCGAAGGCAAACTCCGATGTGACGAGACGATGATCTGATAGTCCAATGTCAGTAACATTTACGTTATTCGGGGGAAACCCAACCCGGGAAATGATTACATCTAGTGTGCCTCCTGCATCATGAGTAGCTGAGTCCACCCACTGGTCGCAGCCGAAGTCACGCAGAATTCTGCTGAATTTTATGGACATGGGATTAGTTTTGTTTTCCAAATGAATATTTATATCTCCTAGAATAATAATCTCGCAGTTGTAGTTGGAGGTGCATTCTAGGAGAGACCTGAATTCGTTGAAAAAATTTGCAGTCGGTGTGCACGACCCGGGACGGTAGATGGAGATTATCACGAGGGATGCACCATTAGCAGAAGCCTTGCAGCCGACAAACTCAAAAGTGGTATACACCTGACGTATCCCTATACTGTCTAAGCGAATACCATTTTGCGCTACAATTGCAACTCCCCCGTGATTTGTAAAATTAATATTGTTTGTTTCGGTTTTGATCGGCCTTGCAGCTTCATATACTGAGAACCCACTTGACCGAAGGGTTTTGATGGAGTGGGAATTTGCATTTTCATGCCAAGTCTCCGTTAGCGCTAAAATGTGAATACCATTGCCACGAATCAGATCCACAATGTCCTCGTGTTTATTCGCAATAGATCTCGCATTCCAAGCGGCAATTGTCAGAGACTTAGGCGAACGCAAATTCCTGTTTCGTGCTAACCGCAGGTTTTTGACCAATCTAACCTTCCTTATACCGGTATAACAAGGATAGCATTCCCACCTGGTGCTCTAAAGATTGCAATCCGTCTGTTAAGATAGATGAATCAATCAAACGAGAATTATACGCAAAAAAAAAACAAAATATTTATTAAAAATGGTATCCATTTTTTTCTAAATCCGTTAGTTAATCTCGCAAGGACGCCATATGGCAAATATTGGGATATTCTGAGATTTCTTGGCACTTTGTTGGTATAATGTAAAAAGCATTAAAAAAGCTGTCCTGCTTGGGAGCATTTCTTGAGACAAATATAAAAAAACTAAAATAAAGTCACTTCTGCTGAGAATTAAGAAGTCGAGGAGAAAGTATCAGTCAGAAGAAAAAGTAAATCGATAAAAAGATGTCGGCATAATATGTTTTTACTGTTTTCAGGTAAAAGAACATCGGCGCATTAGAAACAATTTTTTTTTAAATGGATTTATACGGTTCGTTGAATTTGTTAGTGTAAATCGCACTAAATTTAAATTAATATAACTGTATACAGTTATCTGTACATTTGTTACATTATTTAATTATACTATGAATTTGGGTGGTGGATTAATAGTCAAGACACTGACACACGGCTTTTTAGACAAATCTACAATTTTATTGATAATGAATCCAAGATCGATGAAATTTTGAATACTTGATCTTCAAAACAAAAGGAAAATCACTGTCTACGTGAAATTTCGAAAACCACCTCCGTCCGCTTTTCCCACGTCGGAAATTTCAACTAGTTGGCAAAATAATTGTATTTTTGTAACTTTATTGTTAAATTCAGGTAATAATGAGAGTATTCAAAAATTACAAATGAAACATGTCTTTCATTACACGTTTACACAAGATAGAGGGTACGGGGTACAACAAATTTGTAGTAAGAGTTAGGGGTACGCAGGCTCAAAAAGGTTGACAACCGCTGAATTAGGATATAGACAACAAATATAAGCCATAAATTTAATATTTTTCAAATAGGTAGTATGTATGCCAATTTTACAGTACACGTAGGTACGCAGAATTCATGTGTTTATAAATTTAACGATATTTTATAATTATTTTTTGGGATCCTAAAAATACGGGATAAAAGGTTAAATGAGGAGCATTTAATGACTCTCTAACACAATAAGCAATTTAAATGTCATCATATTAAAATTCGGAGGTATGATTTTATTTATGAAGGCGGGAAATTTCCAATTCGGACGCTCAGAAGTCAATTATTCAAGCGAACGCGCGAGTAGTTGAAAGTAAAAATTAATATAATAAATCTTGGCGATTTCAAACATGTTATAAATTATGTATTTCGAAGTCATGACCGCGTCTCGATTATTCGTAATAATAATTCGTAATAAAATAACGATTACGGATTACGACCGAACTGAATGTACACTGAAACAACACAGCCAGCAAAAAGTCGATTAATTTAAAATAACCTAAATTGAGTTTCCTGGCCATGTCAGATCGGACAGGAAAAAATGTAATTTGATTCGTACGAAATGAGGTTTGTTTTTAAGCCTCCCAAAGTGGTTTAAAATTTAAATTGATAATAGCACCTACTCGAATTATATCTCACTGATACCAAACTCTTGATTTAATCGGGTAAAAAAATTATTCAATCAAGTGAGGTTAGGTTAAAATGAATTATAACGATTGAATAGTGAGGAATTTTTCAAAAATTTTGCATGCAAATATAAAATAGTTTTAAAAATAGCTCACCTTACGTTTGTTTAACTAAAATAACTGTTAACGAAATAAATTAAAATACGCACATATTTTTTTAGATAAATGTCGTTGCATTAATTAATAAAAAAATCCCTAAATTTTTTTTCGAATTGCGATCTTAAAATTTGGATTCATGAAGGTCTGTCTATCTTTGACTTATTTTGGGGTTAGCTTTATATTTGAACTAGCAGACCCGGCCACACGTTGCTGTGCCTAACGAAACACAACGCCACGCCATTACCCAACCTTCATAACCAACGTTATCTATTGAATCAAATCCACACCGCCCATTTGGCAGCTGCCCGCTGCCGCTTGGCCAGATACATTATAGGTATATTTTAACCAATTTATACAAAACCTTGACAAATTATACACTTAAAAACCTTCCTCTTGAATCACTATCTATTAGTGAAAACTGCATGAAAATTCGTTGCGTAGTTTAAAAGATCTAAGCACACAGACAGCGTGAGCGACTTCATTTTATATTTATGTTAAGATATAAAGCGTAGTGTTTTCTTTTTCGAAAGCCGTTTATATTATATTTCTCGCTATGATAATAGTAAGGGAGACACCACCATTTCTATAAAACTTTACGAGTTGCGAAAAGCGAACAAATTAGCCTGACGGGTTAGATATTTTTACCGCTATATACAAAACAGAATCAAATGTCACTACCAATTACTTAGTAAAACTTTCACTAAAACACGTATTTTGTCACACTTTTTGGTCAGAGGAGCCAACGTTATTTTCTATAGTTGGTGCAAAAATCTTTAAAATCGGTCGTCTTGGAGGAGTTAACAGGGGGAATAAAAAACCTCGACTTTATTTAGGTATAACCAGCCTGAGGGGTATTCTGGGGGGAGGGGGATAACAGCAACAGTTTTGTAAAATACCTATTACTCAAATTACTCGGCGCTCGGGCGGCATTTTATCCGAACAAACATATTCGATAATTTCCTCTTTTTAACATTTTAATTTACTACATTTATAAAATTTAATTTATATAATTTATTACATTTGGATTTTAACATTACCGCAAATATTTTTTTATGTAATAAAGATATCGAATACTAGCGTGTAGAGAAGTTACGACCCTATAAAAATCGTTAAAATTGCCTGGATTGAGTACCATCAACAGACGTTCAATAAACAATCAATAAAAAAGTACGTATAAAATCGGTCCAGTTTTGGCGTAGAAAAATTAAGAATACAAAACCTCAATTTTGAAGATTTTATTTACGAATTTTCAGTCTGAGGTGCAGTTGTCCCATTCGCTCGGTATTCGAGGGAGGAAGAGCGACAGCGACGGTTTGATAAAATACCTATTGTTCAAATTTCTCTATAACAAGCCAAAAATGTATGTATTCGTAGTATGCCCTATATCACCACCAATACACGTAATAGGTATAAAAATCACGATTTCAAGCGCAAAAATGGTTTTTATTTATATTATGAATAATTTTGCAAGAAAGAAAAAAAAATAATCAATGGAAATTGTCACAGATAATTTTAGCCGTAAAATTGTTTCTTATTTAGATACATACAATTTTTTATGAAAAAACATATTTTTTAGTAGTTAACGCTTATATTTTTTTATAAAATAATTAACAATTTTATTAATTAACTGATGATTACACATCTGCCCTGATGACGGACACTGTAACGCTGTTCGAAACGTTGGCTAAAGCAGGATGTAGCGCAACACAGCATAAAACCCCAAAAACAAATACCGAAAATACTTTTGGCCGTGAAAATCTAAAAACGTATCCAATGTTATTTCAATTCTATTCAATGGAAACGGTAGGAAAAGCTTCAATTTATTAAAAAAAAGTTTTTATAATGTAAACCGATTTATAGAAAAAATGATCGAAAATAGTGAAACAGAATAATTAATCTTCGTTTTAAGTAGATGGAAGGAACCGAGGCTTATTACAGTAAGACAGTATTATCGCTCTAAAGTCGGCTGGACGATGTTAGTATTATAATACAACCTAATATTGTTTATCACGCGGCATCTTACCTCCGGACTCCAGACCGATCTCGTGCCCGAACAGGCAAATAAGAGAAGCGAGGCATTCTGTGGCGTATGCCCTGAGGCTTTCTCCCACAAGAATAATATTATCTACTTACTTTATTGGCTGTACAGTGCAGAGGTACGCAGGGTAACCGTATGCGGTGAGTAAGTTTACGTGGTGAGTAAGTTTACGTGGTGAGTAAGTGTACGCGGTGAGTAAGTGTACATGGTGAGTAAGTGTACGCGGAAATAACAAATTCGTACATGCTTCACCTGTTTTTTTTAGTTTTTTTTTTACATAAGCTCCACACTCTGAGGAAAATAATTCCCCTCAGAACGTATGTCATCTTTGGGGATGCTGTGTGGAGGGTCTTTTTAGAAAAATAAATGAAAGGCATTTCTGGGAAGGAAAAGGGTACCTACATATGTGATGGGGGCAGTGTGTACAGGAGTGACGGACATATAAATTCATCCCTCCCATTGCAGTGAAAGACGATATTCGAGAGAGTAGGGCTGGAGAAGTCAAAACCATTCTCTCTCGATCCGGCCTGCCATGAAGCTGGTGGACAGACGCACCCGCTGCCAAGACCCTGACAAACCTCACCCAACGAACCTGTACTGCATTCATTCCTCAATTAGGATGTATTCTTTTTTTTTATTCTCGAAAAATAATAACGATAGTGAGGGCATTTTTATTTTATTTTTATGTTGATGTATACATTTTCTATGCCGATTTAAAATGTGCCATTTTCGATTTGTCGCCAAAAGACATGTTCTATTTTATTGGTGAATTCGGCGGCGTTGACGTCACGCCGGGCAACGTTGATGACAGCCGTCTTTCCAGCCAGTGGCTGTTTTTATGTCATAATGATGTTGTAGATAGCTGAACCGTTCCGTAAAGTGCAGTTTTTCGTGTCAATGATTATTATGAATGAAAATATTAAAATTACATATTTTTAGTACAATGATCGGAATCAGAAATATAAATTTTAAATCTTCCACGCATTTTTAACAGTATTAATAGATTGTGAAAATACCCCATTATGTGGCGCTTTTAGTCACCTTGAAGCTGGTCGTGTGTATAATAGTGAGTCCTACGTCGTTAAATCATGTTTTTATAATTTATTCCGATCATATCACCGATGGGTGTCATGAAATTTATAACAAATTGCTTCAGAATGGTGTTGTCCTTGACAATTTTTGGTACAAACTTTTTTTTTCATGTAAGAGTACGCAGTTAGGTGCGTACACTACCGTTCTACGTATATATTTTTTTAAACACATATTTCATCTCTTGATTAATTGTAGTGAAAAATTCGGTGTGTACACTTACACTACGGCAAGCACATACTAACCCTGCCAATGGGTTGAGTATATGCAATCGAAATGCATGAATTTTTAATATAATGTATTTTTTAATATAAACCCAAGGGGGTTTTTCATATTTGTTAGAAAAACCTTAATAATCAATCACACAAACTAATAAAAAATAATTTAAAATATATCTACAATGTTTTAATACAAATTAATGTAAAAATTGTATGCGGTTACCCCACGTGACTCTATAGTGTACAGTGTGTCCCGTCCAACCTTCCAAAAGACCCCACGACCCTCGCCGCTTACTGTATTCAAACCTCTTGCTTGTCGGAGTGCCTTGGTAGGTAGAATCGCCCCAATAAGAATTGACAGCGGTGATAACACTATCGACTGTAAATAGTTCAGATTCCAGCCACAGAATAAAAACTTTACAGGACACAACGTCTATTTGAGGATTAAAAAGGAGTAAAACTAATCAAAAATCCATGTAAAATACAAAATTAGACGTGTGGAAACTCGGGTAAAATATTAAGAGTAATGGCTACACGGCCCTTTTCATACAAAACTTAAATTTAGATTTGAGGCCAAAATAACCAACCAAACTGAATAATATTTTTCTTAATCAAAAGGTATAACAAATAGATAGTACGTATGTGTGCTATTTTTGTTTTAAATTAAGAAATTTCCGTCATTAAAGAAGTCAGATTCACACGATTTTTGAGGTAACTTTGGCAATTTTTGAATTTATAATAATTATTCAAAAAATAAATTGACCTACCTAGTGCGTTAATATGATGAGAAAAAAAAATTAACATCATTTAAATGGTACGAATATGCTCCAATGGTTAGACAGTAGAATTTTAACTGACTTGGTATTTCTATATAAAATTCTAAATAATTTAGTTGATAGTCCGTTATTGCTTGAATTGATAAGCTACCGGATTCCACGGCGTAATACTAGAAGTCAAGATTCATGTCAGTGCAGAAATTCTGGTACTAATTACCATATGTATTCCTTTTTGCCCAGAATACTAATGGAGGAAAACAATTATACCAAGTCAGTGGATATCTTCAATTTATCTATAAACAAATATAAAATATTGTTACTAGGGCAGTTCAGTTATATTGTAATATACAATAAAAACTGTATATTTCTTACTATTCACATGTAAAAGCCCCGAAAAAGGGTGTTGATTAATAAATAAATCATAAAAAGACCATTTCTTTAGGTACAAATTCTAATTTATGTATGACAAATTTGCGTTATTAGCGACGTAGGTACATCGATCATTTGTAATTAGAATTTAAGCATATCAAAATGCTTTTTTAAATTTATAGATTATCACATTTATATAGTAAATAGACCAAAATAATTTTTTCCAAAAAATAATTGCAGAATTAATTGCCAAAGTTATATATCTCTAAGGTCATGAAAATTAATTTCTTTATTTACCTATGTTTTATATATAATTTAAAATGAAATTAATAAAGTGGCACACATTCATACTAGATATTTGTTACACCTTTCGATTGAAGCCATGCGAAATAATGCAAAATCAAAAAAAATCATGTATTTTGGTTTTGAAAATTTGATCGCTTAGTATTTTTAAACACCTCAGTCGTATATTCTGATTTAGATTTTTTTCCTGGACTATTGGATCACCTTAAACCATAGGTTCTCAACGTAGGCGATAACGCCCACTTGGGGGCATTTCAGACCTTCAGGGAGGCGGTAGAATAATACCAAGAGAAAATTAGGGGATGTTTCAAACTTTCAGGGGGCGGTAGGAGACCCAAATAAACCCATCCCACCCCATCCTATCTTGCCCCATAACCCCAACTCGGTATCCCATTACCCCCCTCCGTCTTTGTATCCCGTAACGCCCCCTCCGTTGTGGCAAACGTGGCCCTGTGGTGGTTTCCCATTACGCCCCTTTCGTCGTGGTCAATTGCTGTTTTGGATTAACGAGTTAGGGGGGCAAGAAATAAAAATATTCACAAAGGGGGCGGTGGGCAAAAAAAGGTTGAGAATTTATGCCTTAAACGAAACATTTTAGTTTGGTCAAGTATTTCGACTTCAAATCCAAATTTAAGTTTTATATATATATAAAAAAGACCGCGCAGCGTTCCTCTTAATGGTGTTCATCACTTGTGGAGCCGTTCCAACAAACCTTTGCTAATATTTAAACCATGAAATATAGATTTGATATGAATCTCTGTTTGTTGGCTCCTTTGGCCCTGAAAACACTCGCAGACCTCTTGCTTTAGGCCTTACAGTCAATTTCGACACTAGTTGCACACTTTTTCGGTTTATAACATCTAAATGTCAAACAATGGGTAGATACCATTACTAGACCATAATGGGCCACTTGCATGACTTTTTAAATTTACTTATTGGCTCACCAACAGGATACATCAAATAAGTATTATAATAATTAACATTTTTAATATGGTTACAGCGAGGACTTCAATCATAGGCGAACACACCATTCAACACAATGTTATTTGTGCAACGAGCAGTTTAGAAGTTCATAAAACAAAGAGGATCAAAATCAAATATTAGAAAATACATACACAAACACACACACACACACGTATACATACGTATCCATTACGTATGTATACGAATATAAATGTATATATATATATATATCCTGCTACATTTGTTACGTCCACCCCCTAAAATCTCTATAGCATTGTTGCGTCCACCGACTTACGGCGTCCGATATACGGACGCAACAATGTTTTGACCTCAAAATTGGCCAGATTGATGCCTACCCCATGTAGAATCATTTGGCAAAAATTGTCATGGAAGCAAAAAATCTCTCAGAATGTCTGAAAGCGAATATTGAACGTTTGACGATTCACCGCCAGGTTTGCTACACGAAGTATATTTTGAGTAGTGTATATTTTCATAAATATTGCCGGTCCTTCTGCGTCCACGCAGATATACTATTTTTAAGACATAATGACGGTAGTGCTGCATCTACACAGTTAGTCATTCTTGCGTCCACGCAGATATACTATTTTTAAGACATAATGACGGTAGTGCTACATCTACACAGTTAGTCATTCTTGCGTCCACGCAGATATACTATTTTTAAGACATAATGACGGTAGTGCTGCATCTACACAGTTAGTCATTCTTGCGTCCACGCAGATATACTATTTTTAAGACATAATGACGGTAGTGCTGCATCCACACAGTTGGTCCTTATTGCTTCCACGCAGCAACATTATTTTAAAGACATAACGACGGTCGTGCTGCGTCTACACAGTTGGTCTTTATTGCGTCCACGCAGCAATATTATTTTGAAGACATATCAACGGCCGTGCTGCATCTATACAGTTGGTCCTTATTGCGTCCACGCAGCAACATTATTTTTAAGACATAACGATGGTTAAACGACTTAAAAATAATATTGCTGCGTGGACGCAAGAAGGACCAACTGTGTAGACACAGCATGACCGTCGTTATGTCTTAAAAATAATATTGCTGCGTGATAATAGCGTGATAATAGCGTGATAATAGCGTGATAATAGCGTGATAATGGCGTGATAATTGCTTGGACGCAAGAAAGACCAACTGTGTAGACGCAGCACGACCGTCGTTATGTCTTAAAAATAATATTGCTGAGTGAACGTAAGAAGGACCAACTGTGTAGACGCATCGCCGTCTTTATAATAATAATAAAGAATGTATGCAGGGGTAGTGCAATGCAATACATTCCATATTTTGAAATAACAAAAGAAATTAGATAAATAATAAGTTAAGGTCAAAAGTAAATAACATTAAAACGAATGAGCATGAAAAACATAAGAAATATAACTGAAAAAATAATAAACAATAAAATGAATTCATGTAACTGTTTACGGAATGGTATTTCCTCGTCGTTTCTCGTCTCCAGAGGGCCATCAGGGGGACTCAAAGATATTGAAATATAAGGAGATGTGCTATCCGCCGTTTTTACTAGGTGAGACTGCGATTCCGGGTGTCGCCGGTATTGTTTATCAATTAACGAATAAACTAAACGAAGGAATGATTAACGAATTGACTAAATGAACGCTAAACTAAATGAACAAATTCTTTCCGTATTCAAACTGTATTGTCAACCAATAATAATGCACACCTTCAAAAAATCAAGAAAATGAAATAATTCTTTTTGTATGCAAACTACGCGCATTAGGCCGTAGTTCGGCGACAGTCGCGCGGACATAATAGCATATCTCTTTTGTATTTGAATATCTTTGGGGGGACTCCATCCAGGCAGTCATGGCGGTGATGATCGCATTCTTCTATTGGCGTAGTCTTCGCCATAAACTTCCCATGCGGTGGCAGAGAAGTGCTCGGAAAGTATGCACTCGTCCCTCCAGGAACAGTATCTCGGTAGGCGGAAAAGTTGACGATATGTGTTATTGTAAGCAACTTTTTACTTATGCCATTGGGATGCAGTGTAGTAAACCCACAGTTCTGGTGTGTACAGCGAGTACCCGTGAACATCAGAAAACAAGGTTCTTTCTGCCTTCTAGCGCCTATATAAGGTTGTTAAAAAAAACCATAGATAATGATAAAATTGGAATCCACAGTACCTACCTATTCGCGATTGTTATTAAAATATTACATACAGGGCCCGCAGATACTTTAAAAGTATACAACTGCTAACCCTGTTAAAATCGCAAGTACGCCCTACGATTGAATTTGGCAGCCACCTCTAGTCTGGAGACCAAAAAATACCTAAAAAACCTCGACTCTGTACAGAAACGGGCGGTACGTTTGATAAATTCTCCTAACTTAACAAACAGATTGTAATTTTTAGAGCACAGGCGGCAGGTAGGAATGCTGCCCTTGTTCTACCGGTATTACATTGGAAGATACTTCAAGGAACTAGCGTCATTGATCCCCTCAGCACCGACGCATAGTCAGGAAACACGCCAAACATGCGCCCAATATATGTATACGGTTGACATTTGTCACATGAGAACGGATCGTTTCTACGACTCGTTCTTAAGTTCAACAGCTCAGCTGTGGAACGATTTTCCAGCCTCTGTGTTTCCTCCCTCCTACAACATTGGTCTCTTCAAGACCCATGTTTACTCCTTCCTGTCCTCAAATAGACCCTCGACACAGCATCTTCAAAGATGATACAATGTGGAGTTAAATGTTAAAAAAGTGCCGTTTTTTTAAAAAATCACCTCAAGGGCGCTATACAAACTTAAAATATTATTCTAAAATCCTACTTCGAACTACAAAACTTGACAAATAATCAAAAACAACTTATGGCTAAAAATTGCATCCACGGGTTCTTCGATCGCTGATACGAAAATATATGTACATTGAATTGACCAATGAACGCGATTCTACCTATTGATACTACTTTTAGTGCATAACGACGCAAGAGTGCTTGAAAATGCTCTTTATTCAGAGGGACGTTTTACGCCGAAAATTTGACTGTGGAATGGAAAGTTATAAAAAAAAACAAAAATTTTAATTACACTGCATATGTTTATTATCTATATCTATTATATATATATACACAATTCGGTTAAATAACTACTAAAAATATTTTTAATATTCTTTACCTGGCATGTTTGAATCGTCATCAGTCATCACTATCATCATCACCAGCATCATCTATACTATCATCAAGATCATCATCATTATCATCACTACCATCATCATCAGCCTGAGTACTTGGATAAACTCCACGTACTGTACGTAAACGGCTGTAATATAATGTAATTAATGTAATGGTCTCATAGAAATCGTTGTGTCTCCCTTACTATCGTAGTAAGAAGTATGATTTGAATGGTATTGAAATAAGAAAACAACAATCATGCTATTTTATATTAAAATCTAAAAGTTTACTACAGAAAAATTAAAATATACCTAGTATGAAATAAAAGTTTCCGAATATAATTTCAGAAAAAAATTATTAAACTTTATGAATTTTTAATGATTGTCTTTTTTACATGAAACGAAAAAAAGTGAGATAACAATAACGTTTATAATAATACATGTAGATTTGTCTTACAAAAATGTATTTATTTCGTTTTTTTAAGTAATTTTAGATACAAAAAGCGCAAGGTGAGCCATTTTTAAGACTTGTTTATCCTTGAATTAAAAAAAATATATGCTTTAAAAATTATATGTGTCTTAATAATAAAATAAGGAAGCGTATTTTATCTCCTTTCTTAACCAGTTTTTCCTTTTAGTATACCTATGTTCAGAAATGTTCCATTTCGACCGGTCAGTGGTTGGAGTGGGTGTGTTCGATTCTTCGGCTGGCTAAATCCTCCATCACAACACAAGCAACATTTTCGGCTTTCTGTGGTGGTAGTAGGATTTTTCGAACATTGTTGGAATGTTTGTCTGGAATTAGTGGAATGTTGGTCTTTCTTTAAAAAAAATACAAATGGATTTTATCGTGACGCGGAAAGTTATTTGACCTTCTGGCAAGATACATCATACATCCTTCCTACAACATGGGTCTCTTCAAGACCAATGTTCACTCCTTCCTATCCTCAAAAAGACCCTCCACACAGCATCCCAGATGACATAGGCCCTGAGGGAAATTATTTTCCTCAGGGCCTCCTGTGTGGAGTAAATTTAAACAACAAAAAAAAGATACGCCCGGGGGCTTAGGGGTATTAATTTAAAAGTGCACAATACCGATAGAATTTTAATTAAGTAACTAATATTTTAATAAAACTAATTAAAATGTACACATCTAATAAAATATGTTCGTTTTTTTTTCAGTAAGTTGAAAAAGTAAGGTAGGCCATTTAAAAAAAAAATTATGTTGACATTAAAAAAAATTATATTTAAGAAATTATATGTGTAGTACCTACTAATAATATCACATTTTAAAAATAGTTTTAGTTTTTGGATACGTTCAGAAATATTCCATTTATTTGTATGTTATCACAAAGAGGATAATTCTGACTAAATACCTATGCCCGAGACGTGAGGGGTTAATTACTTTAAAAGTACAACAAAGTGGCAAAATTTAAAAAGTGATAATGTTCAAATAATAGCCCGGCGGTGCCCGAGCTACGGATATATCTAATGAATCTGAAATTTTTAGAAATCAAGATCATTTTTTTTTTTGTATTTAATTGATATACGCTTTTACTCATCAATACGACTAATGATTTTATAAATATAATATGAAAAAAATAAGTTAAATACTTAAACACGATGATTCTATACAACAAGTACTTTGGAAGATTGAGTTATTTTTTTAATGTCATGTATATTATCGAAGCTTCTGACTCACACAATGTTGTCATTTTTTGTCTCATCTGTTTTTAAATTATAATAATTATCATTATAATCTCTGATTTTTTTTTAATTTTTGAGACAATACATATAATAGTTACATAAAATAATGAAAAGTGAATAGAAAAAGCTTAAAATGATAAACGTATGAGCAAAAAAATCCCACAAAGGCAATGCCTGTACGTGGGTATAATATTGATTTTTTACTTTTAGTTTTATTTCTATGGTTATGGTGAATAGTCAAAGTATATATAAATTAGGGATTTAAAAAGAGCTGAATAAATGCATTTAAAAGGTACTTTGTCCTTTTATATTCATTTTGTATAAAAAACACTTTCAAATATTTTTCAGTATACATAATCTGATAAATTTAATTATTCTCGATTTATGGTTTCATTCGGTCGAGGCTATTGACTTCCGATGAGTTCGACGTCATTAGTATTGTCACTTTCTGTTACTTGTTACTGTTTTTGTTTGTTTATTGTATCGAAATGGGGTATTTGGCCCCACTGTGCGACGATCGTGCTGCATCTACACGGTAAAATTTTCACAATCACAGTCATATCTTCACAGTCTGCTGTAAAGCTTTGCAATGTGTAAAAAACACCAAATATCTAGGTGTTATTATAGACAATCATCTTAAGTGGAAATATCATATCAACAACTTTTCAATAAGGGTAAGAAAATTGATTCACATATCTATTCTTGCATTACGAAATATAATTAAACAACAGGCCTAAGGAAAATATATTCCGGATTGTGCAATCCCATCTTAACGTATGGTTGTATTGGTTGGGGTCAGGTAGAACAATTTTAGGTCTGCTTGTGAAGGGCCAGAAATCCATAAATATAGTCATTATATCGCGTTTATTGGTCAAAACATTGCACATATAATTTCGTATCAGTGATCAATGAACCGGTGGCGGTGGATGCAATTTTTAGCCATGCATTGTTTTAAATTGTTTGTCTAATTTCTAGTTTTTCTAGATATTAGAAATATATTATAAGTTTGTACAGCGCCCTTGAGGTGATTTTTCACAAAAACCACGCTTGATAAATCAAATTATTATTTTGCGTACAGGTTCTCTAGCAATCAGCTGTACAAAAAATTGAATGTAAAAAGGGTTATTATCCGCGTACACAAAAAATCTAGAAAATATTAATAAAATTGATCATAAATATATCACAATAAGTCACACCAGAAAGGATGTCGTAGTCCCAGGGTGAAATACGCAAAGTAGCAAAAGACATGTGGTAAAAATCAATCGTGTTAATAGTAACCAAGAGATTTCAAGCTTTGATTTCCCCCAAGGTACAGTGCTTTGACCAATTCTATTTACCATATACGTAAACGATATATTTTTTCAACCTTTAAATGGTCAAAATACATGATACGCCGATGATACAGTATTAATAATAAGTGAAAAGACTTAAGAAAATGTAGAATTAAAGGCCATAGAAGACATCAACACGCTTAAGAACATTTTTGACACTAATTTACTATTACTAAATAGTGAAAAGAAATTTGTAATTCCATTTGCAATCCATCCAAACGATGCTCCTAAAAATTTTAACATTTTCATACATGATAATACTAAAATTCACAGCCAACAATGCAAATCAAACTGCACAATACTAAAAACAACAAATAAAATTAAATATCGAGGAGTAATATTTGATAAAAATCTGAAATAAAAATCTCAATAAAAATCCGGGCTAGTTTAAACAAGTTGATTTTTGAACTTTTGTGTAAAAACTGTGTTTCTTTTGTTGTTTTTTTTTCTAAAAAACAGTGTCTAAACGTTTCTTTTTTGTGCTGTAAACATTACCATTCGACGCGGATTAAAAATCCGCGTCTAGTGATACCCTGCTTGCCAGGTTCAGTATTGTTTGTCTGAGTTTTATTAGACTTTTTCATCTGTAATTGACACCGTTTTGATTTTTCAACATTTACACCATTTGTGCACGTCTGTCTGTAACTTTGAAGTTAATATATCCATTGTTGGCAAATCTCAAAAATACAAAAATTATATAGGTATCTACTATCTACACGCGAATGGCCACGAGGACGCAATATTATCGTCGTTATGACTGTAGACCAAGAGCTACTTTACACTTTCAAAAATAAAGGAGCTGATGACGTGCAGTGTGCACGGCTGATGTCTGCTTGGTGATAGTTGTTGTACGTATACTATGACTATGACTATGACTCATATACAGTCATAACGACGATAGTATTGCGTCCTCGTGGCCATTCGCGAGTAGATAGTAGATACCTATAATATTATTGCTATGTATTGTTTGAGCCCTTGATGAATGAAATCGCCAGATTTGGCAACAATGTGTATATTTACAACGACGCCAAACGCCATTCAGAACTAACTGCGCGCCCAGTAGGTTCTTATAAGATTTTTTTAGAGCCGGCGGTAAATTAGTGTCCCGGCCTAAAAATGTTTAACCGCACACTATAAGGGCGCGAACCGGTGCGTTATGAAACGATTCATTTTGAATAAGGGCAAACAAAACTGTCACACTCCTGCGCCCAGTAGGTACGTGTGTAATAGTGTGTATACAAAATATTCATTCAAACTTCTAACAATATTAATTTATTATTAAGAGACAGTTTGTTGTAAGTTTCTGAGGTGAGGTGACCTTGCGCCCTTTCGCTTTGTTTACGTTGTGACGTCCGTGAAACGTGGAATAATGAACAACAGAAGTCGACGCATTGTAAACCTAGCTCTGAATAAAGGTAAGTTACTTTTTTGTAGTGTGCCCACTTGCAAAGTAAAAAGACAGTTATTCACATGCGAGTCTTTCTTCAGATTTCTCGGCTTTTAAAAGTTTTTTTTATCCTTACAGCATAATATGTAAAATTTGCCTAGTACTAATTTTTTGTCCTAACACTAGGAGACACTCTATATTATCAGTATGATACGTACTTTAATTAGTTTTTAATATATTTATTTATTAGCGCCCTTTTTCGGGGATTTTACATTAAATTGAACCATTTAAGATTCGCATAATTTGAAATTTTACTCATAAAATAAAATAAAAAGAATAATATTATTTTTGCAACCATAATGAACCATTTAAAATTGAACAATTTTAAGATTCGCAAAAAATTACGCGTATATTACAATAATAACTTTTTGAAAAATGAGAATTTATCACCAAGTTTCAAATATAATTTTTTTTTTTTTAACTTTATTAGTAAAATCTCAAATTATAATATTTAATTAAATGAAAACAAAATTAGCGAAACTCAATCAAAATCTGAAAACAGAGAAATCAGAAAAAGATATTGGTTCTACTGGGACCACGGAATATATTAAAATACACTTGTTTCTCGATTATGAACTCAGGTTTCTTTTCCACATAACTGTAAAATAATAGAAAAATATTATATTTAATTAAATGAAGACAATATTAGCGAAACTCAATCAAAATCTGAAAACAGAAAAATCAGAAAAATATATTGGTTTTACTGGGACCAGTTGAACCAATATCTTTTTCTGATTTTTCTGTTTTCAGATTTTGATTGAGTTTCGCTAATATTGTCTTCATTTAATTAAATAAAATATTTTTCTATTATTTTACAGTTATGTCGAAAAGAAACCTGAGTTCATAATCGAGAAATAAGTGTATTTTAATATATTCCGTGGAGCATAATATTAATCACCACTGTCATTAAGGACGCCATTTGTTGTAATAATTATTAGCTCATTAAACTTAGTTCACGTTAGTACGTAACATGCACTAATTGTAATTATTTTTACAGGAAAAGATGATAAAAATGATACTTTTGGCAAAAAAGATCACTCCTTACCCAATAATGTAAGTATATTTTTGTACCTTTTAGGTAACATAATTATTTATTTTTTTGCAAAACACGAATCATTGTTTCAATAAATTATTTAATCACATGATCTAGATCCCAGAGAATGTAGATAAAGCTTATTTTTAACGTTGTGTCATAGGTTTTAGGTATGTATATACGTATCTTTGCACAAAGGGGTATTTCCATAAATAAAGGATTCTTTTAAAAAAGTGCGGAATATTTAAAGATAATTTTTCTGGTTTTAATCATCCTACTAAAAATATTTATTTTTTATGTTTTCATTTAATATTATTGCTTTCAACACTTTCGGGCCTGACCGGGGGACCTATACTAACGAGAGTTTTAAGTTATTTTTTACAACACATAATCGATAATTTAGGTATTCCTTGAAAAAATATTCAGTTATCGATCTGCATTTAAAAAATGTATATTGCATGACTATTTTTTTAAATATTAAAAAATTCCGACGAAGTATTCGTACATCTCGTCCCACCTCGTCTCTGTTGGATCGGCTATGTTACCCCGTTCCTTAGTTTTTTAAATAATACAATTTTAATAAAACCAAAGAAAATAAAAATAAGGCACCGCAGGCGAAGCAATAAATGCTATCGATTTTTTTCATTCTGAAATATTAAAGAACGACTAAAAAGTATTTGCAATATTGGCGGCTGATTCAAAATAGACCTAAAAAACTAAAATTAGAAGCTGACCTCATCTCAAACATAGCCCCAATGTTAAAAAATTTAAAACGATCTAAAAC
Source organism: Limnephilus lunatus (assembly GCA_917563855.2). Classification (NCBI taxonomy): domain Eukaryota; kingdom Metazoa; phylum Arthropoda; class Insecta; order Trichoptera; family Limnephilidae; genus Limnephilus; species Limnephilus lunatus. Next base: position 50,399,428 of record OU830596.1, on the reverse strand, counting down.
TTACAAAATTAAAACGGCCCGTGGTTGGCAAATCGGATTGTGACGTCACAAGCGTCGCTCAGCTGGGCCAGCATAAATAAACATTGTCAGTCCACGTCCAGTCAGCGTCCACGCTCATGACGTCAGCCCCGCCCCAAAATATCGTTTTAGTGGTAATTTAAAAACGGGAAACTTTGACTCGCTGTAGAAAATTTGTTCGTCAACATAAAAATAAAATAAAAATGCTGTAATCATCGTAATTTTATGATTAATTATTTTAAGCAATAAAAAAATGTGGAAATGCCCTATTAATAATTAAAAACATAGTTTTATGAATAAACCGTAATCTGTACACCTACCTAACTTAATGTAACCTTGTTTCATGTTTCACAGAAATCCTGGGAATCTTTTACGGGCGATGAATGCTCCGATTATGTACCATCTTTAGAGCAAAGTGGATCTTCATTTATTTTCTCAGAGGATGATTACACTATGCCACTACAAACTGTTGGTTGTTCAACAGTGCCGACCGATGACCACGCCGCCTCCGTCGCGAATCAAAAACATGGTGATGATCTTTCTTTTGTACCCCCGTGCCATGATGTAATTACACTGATGCCACTACAAACTGTTGGCTGTACAACAGTGCCGGCCGATGACCACGCGGACACGAATAAAAAACATGGTGATGGTCTCTCTATGGGTAGCACAATAGTGCCAGTCAATGACCATGTTGACATGCTCCCTTACCGTATACCCAGGAGCCAAGAAATTAATACATCAATGCCACCACAGATTATTGATTGCTCGACAATGCCAGCTGATGACCGTTCACGTGGATCCAGTGACACTAAATTACCCACGTCGAAACCATGTCGCTCCAAAGATTATTGTTTTTACTGCGAAACTGCAGTACTCAATTTCGCTAGACATATCATTCGACAACATTTCCTTGAGGTCGAGGTGCAAAAAATGTTATCACTCCCAAAAAAAAGCAAGGCGAGAAAAAATATTATTACTGAGTTAAGGAAGAAAGGAAATTATATCACTAATACGGTCAGATGTGAGAAACCGATGAGGAAACAAAAAATGTATGAGGCAACTGACTATTTGCCGTGTACGAATTGTTTGGGATTTTACAAGAGAAAACAGCTATGGAAGCATAAAAAAAAAATGCAATCCAGAGTCATCTGTCTCTCACATACAAGTAGATGCACAAAACTTTATGTGCTCCAACAATGTTGATAAAAGACTAGAGAGAGACGTTTTTTCTAGAATGAGAGCTGACAAAATCTCTTTTATAGTCAAACAGGACACGTTGATTTGTGCATTTGGTGCCAACTATTTGAAAATCCATCGCGAGGAACATTTCATTAATGTTGCTTCAAGAAAGATGAGGGAGTTAGCTAAGCTGCTTATCGAAATAAGAAAGCTTAAACCTGAGGTTAAAAATTTATTTGATGCACTAAGACCACAAAACTATGACGTAATAGTGGAAGCAACAAAAATTGTTGCTAAGTACGACGAATCAAAAGATCGGTATGCATCTCCTACATATGCGATGAATATTAGCACTTCCTTGAAACAATGTTGTCACTTGGCAGTTATGAACGTGCTAAAATCAGAACCTAGCGTAAAATCCGCAGATATCCAAGTAGATTTGAAGACTCTTGTACAGCTGATTGAAGCCAATTGGCGATTCGACGTTTCGAGTAATGCTGCTGATGACCTGAACATTAAAAAGTGGAACAAAATTACAATTGTGCCACTGGCGAGCGATCTAAAATTATTAAAAGATCATTTATGTTCAAAAGCCAAAGGTGCAGCAGTAATATTGATGCAAGATGAAAATCTTCACGTTACTGCATATAACGACTTGTTGGATACTGTTTTTTGCCGTATACTGCTATTGAACAGAAGACGTCCTGGAGAACTACAGAGATTTATGCTCAGTACTTATCAAGAGAATGAATCTAAAGGGAACAATTACGAAGAGTTTGATCGTACTCTTAGCGCCACCGAAAAGATTTTAGTTCAAAACTTCAAACGTTTAGTAATACGTGGGAAAAGAGGTAGAGGAGTTCCTGTATTGTTCAGTCCGGACGTGCAAAGTGACTTACAGCTTTTGATTTCTATTAGACATAAATACATAGATGATTGTAATAACTTCTTATTCGCCAGACCGGGATGTACAACCCCCATATACGGATATAAAACATTGTGTAAATATGCCAGATTATGTGGAGCAAAAAATCCACACGCTATATCTTCAACTAAATTGCGAAAGCATCTGGCTACATTGACCCAATTATTCAATATGACAGAAAACGATATTGAACAGCTGTCCAACTTTATGGGTCACACAAGCGGGGTACACCGACAAAACTATAGGTTACCTGACGACGTATATCAGACGGCAAAAATTTCAAAATTGTTGATATTAATGGAAGATGGGAAGGCCGATGCCTTTAAAGGCAAAACTTTGGATGAAATTAATATAAACATGGAAGAAGAACTACAAGGAGAAACATTAGAAAACGAAGACATCATAGAATGTGAGGAATTGCTTACAATCGTAGACGATTTTACACCAACTCAAATTTTAACCCAAACCCAAAACTCGCTACCAATGAGATCTAACCGTGTCATTACGACTGAAAAACTTAGATTGAAAAGAAATCTAGTACCCTGGACTTCAGAGCAAAAAAAGGTTGTTCTAAAATATTTTTATAAGCATATAAAAACAATGAAACCTCCAAAGAGACACGAATGCGACACGTTAAAACAAGAACATCCAGAACTATTACAAAACAAAGATTGGCTAAAAATAAAAGTTTTTATCCAAAATACTTACAATAAAAAGTAAAATATTTCTTTTTTTTAACAATCACAACACCTAAACCAAAGTAAAAGAAAATTAAGATAGCAAAGTGATTTATTTAAAGCTGCTGTAAACAAATAATTTTAAGAAAATCTACTAACGTAACCTAGTTATAAGTATGATAAAATATTATTCTATGTTTACCTATATCGAGTTTTCTATATGTATCCGTTTGATACTTAATAAAAACAAAAACGATACTCACCTGTTTAAAAAATATCACTCTTATGTTTCGGTTTTAAAACTGTTTTATTTTATTAAAACAACGTAATTTTTTTTATTTTAATTTAATATGTTGCCACAAAGTAATTTTACACTATTCGAAGAAGTGTTTTATTTTAGTTTTCAATGTGGTTTTAGAGATACTTTGTTATTAATTGCTTACTAAATTATTATTATTATGTAATGAAAAATATTATAACTTAGTTTACACAACTTATATAATTAAAAAATCGACATGTTTCGGTGCCAATATTACCTTCATCAGGAACAATGTTACCTTCATCATTTACTATTATTATTATTTTCATTATACGAGTATGTTGACTTCCTGTGCTTACTGTGTAACAGTGTAACAGACACAAATATATATTTTTTTAACTTTCATTGAAGATTGATTTTGTATTTTTGTTGTGTATCAAAATTTGTTATTATTTTTATCAAACGTAGATTTTTATTGTTTTCTCTGTGTATCGGGAAAAAATCAAATTTTGTACTATTGATTTTGGTTAGTTTTAAAGGGTTATTTTGCGTTTTCGGTGTATACCAGGCCCACATTTATTAATATCGTTGAAAATGGATGTTATTTTTTACGCTGTGTATCAGACACGAATATATTTTATTATTTTCATTGAAGGTTGATTTTGTTTTCGTTATATATCAAAATATATTTGTTATTATTTTCATTGAATGTTGATTTTATTGTTTTATCCGTGTATCGGGCACAAACATTATTTTTAAATATTTTTTGGTTTGATTTATGTTTTCGCTATATACCAGTCACACATTTATTATTTTAATTCAAGGTTGATTTTGTGTTTTCGTTGTATATCAAAATATATTGTTATTATTTTTATTTAATGTTGATTTAATTGTTTTCTCCGTGTATCGAACACAATCATCATTTTTTTGTTTGATTTGGGTATTCGCTGTATAGCAGTCACACATCAATTTATTATTTTCATTGAAGGTTGATTTTGTGATATCAAAATATATATGTCAAAATATATTTGTTATTATTTTCAATGAATGTTGATTTTTTTGTTTACTGCGTGTAAAGGGCACAAACATATATTTTTTAATTATAATAAGAAAAACTTTCTTTTATACTTTTTTGAAGGTTATTCCCATCAGTGAAATATATCATATTAGAATAAGTTAACAATAATAATCCAAACGAAAATATGAAAGAGAACAAGACACAGAAAAACAGAAAAAAGACAATGGTCGCAACTGGGATGCAATCCTGGGATGCAACTGGGATGCAATCCCAGTTGCGACCATTGTCTTTTTTCTGTTTTTCTGTGTCTTGTTCTCTTTCATATTTTCGTTTGGATTATTATTGTTAACTTATTCTAATATGATATATATTTTTTAGTTTATTTTGGGATTTTGCTGTATACCAGGCACATATTTATTAATTTCATTGAAGACTGATGTTATATTTTCAAGCGGTTTATCAGACACAATTTTTTTTTTCATTGTCTGTTGATACTGCTTTTTATCAGGCACAAACGTATTGTTTTATTATTTTCATTGAAGGTTTATTTTGAATTTTAGCTGTGTATCAAAATATATTTGTTATTATTTTCGTCGAAGGTTGATATTATTTTTTTCGCTGTGTATCAGACACATAAATAGGTACATTTTTATCATTTCATTGAAGTCTGATTTAGTCTTTTCGCCGTGTGTCACACACATACTCGTATATTTTTTTAAATTGTATTCATTGAAGGTTGATCTTGAGTTTTCGCTGTAGGTATATCAGATATCTACATATATATATATATTTTTTTTAATTATTGCTACATGAAAAAAAAATTAATATAATAAATGATTACTATTCCCAGTTTGTGTTCGATTTTATAGAAACGTTAATTATTAAATAAAAAGGTTTCACATAACGACTGATTTGTTTTATTTCTATATATACAAAGGTGGGTAACCTTTTTAGCGTCGCGGGCCATTTGGATGTTCATACTGGACCCCGCGGGGGGGGGGGGGGGGGTAGAACTGGTTTTACTGAAGCTAATAAAAAAATTATTACATAACTGCCTACACTCCTTATTAAATATAGCTACACTCAGAACATGCAAATGAATTTCCTACAATTCTAGCTGCACATATGTAGCCTGCAACCAGAATTTTGTAACTGCACTTTGAACACAAGAAAGTTTCCTTCAAAATGCTTCACCAGATGAAACCACAACTGCAATTTTTCGTTGCATTCTGAACCCAGATATAGTTTTAATTTGTGGTAATTTAGTTGTTGTAATCCTCAAAGTTGAAAAAAAAACTTTTTTATGTTGATGATTCATTTTAATGCTTAATAAATTCCTTCAGGGCCTATGTCGTCTTTAAAGATGCTGTGTGGAGGGTCTTTTGAGGAAAGGAAGGAAAGGAAGTTCTGAGTAGGAAAAGGGTATTAGGGGTGGGTAGGAATCTGGGGGTCAGTGTGTCCAGGAGTGATGGACGTATGAATCCATCCCTCCCATTGCAGTGCAAGGCTATGTTCTGAGAGAGTACGGCTGGAGAAGTCTAAGGGACTCCCTCAACCATTCTCTTCCGATCCGGCATGCCAGATGGTGGGCGGGCGCGTCCACTGCTGGACCTGCACCAACCTCACCCCATAAACCCGGATACCCCGGCTAAGTCACCAAACGTTGCGAACCACTTAACCTAGGCCTACAGTTTGGGAGGCGGGTATGAGTACTATCGCCCCGGGAACCATTTATTCGATAACCAACCCCTCTGCCATAGGTCCCCCTAAGTGGTTCACTACATTTGGTGACTTAGCAGGTGGGCTCAGGTTTATGGGGGGAGGAGTGATTGGCGGCGTATTTTTTTTTTTTTTACATTAACTCCACACAAGAGGCCCTGAGGAAAATAAATTCCTTCAGGGCCTATGTCGTCTTTAAAGATGCTGTGTGGAGGGTCTTTTTGAGGAAAGGAAGGAGTGAACATGGGTCTTGAAGAGACCCATATTGTAGGAGGGATGAAATACAGAACAAGGCAAATCGTTCCACAGCGGAGCTGTCGAACTCAAGAACGAGTCGTAGAAACGACCTGTTCTCATGGGACTAATGTCAACCGTGTACAAATGTTGGGCGCGTGTTTGGCGTGTTTCCCGACTATGCACCGGTGCCGAGGGGATCAATGACGCTAGTTCCTCAGAACATCGTATGCGGCTGTCTACCAACTGCGTGGCTGGCCGGTTCGAATAGTATTATTTTGACCCATTCATAGCATACCTGTGGTCTGACATTTTAATATGGACAATTATTAATATTTTGGAGGCGGTTATGTGTACCGCCGCCACGGGAATCATTTATTGGATAATCAACACCCCTGCCATAGCCCCCCTCCCAAGTGTTGCGTTACGTTTGGTGATTTAACAGGGGTGCACAGGTTCTTGGAGTGAGGTTTGTTTAGGTCTTGGTTGCGAATGCTTTTCCCCACCTACTGCTTGGAGGTCCATATCGGGAGAGGCTGCTTAAGGCAGACATAATTTAGACCTCTCCAGCCGGACTCTCTCGACCCATCGTAAATAATAATAATTGTAACTAATATTATAACATAAATGGTTCCCGGGGCGGCGGTAAACACATTCACCTCTTAAATCGTAAGTAGATACAACGTATAAATATACTGAACATATAAGTATGTCGTATTTTGCTATTCGTTAGTACCTATTCATTCAGAATTGAAACGTTCCTTGAAATGGCTTTAATGTGTTTGATGACTAGATCTGAATAGCCACTTACATTTACCACATCTCTTTCCCCTCCCCACTATCTCCAGCCTTGCAACGTATTAAAATTGGGGATGTCAGATCCACATCATAATCCACGCACGTGTTTTGTGTCGAAAATACTTCAGTTTGTCTATTTATTTACTGTCTTACAAACAAATATATTTAAGTTTTTTTTTAGATTCTTTTTTTGCTTAGACGTAAAAATTAAATTAGAGTGCATGACGTGAAACCTATCTTAAGAAAACGGTAAGCAGCTTACAAGGAATGTATACCCGGACGCCAAAATAAATAATTTAGTGCGCACGTGAAACCTTTATTAGAAAAGTTGGCAATATGCGGAAGATGTAAAAATAAATGTAAAGTGTAAGGACGTGAAAAATATATTAAAAGCGGTATAAGAAATACAAATAATATTCACTCGGACGCACAAAATACTTTATTCAGTATGGACGTGAAACCTTTATTAGAAGAGTTAGACGCTAAAATTAAATTAGTGTGAAAGGACGTGAAACCTATACTAAAAGAAACCTACAATATACAAAAAATATACACCCGGACGTGAGTATGTACGTGACGCAAGAGGTGTATGAAAGTATAATAAACATCAAATCCTGAATTATTATGAATATTAAAAAATCATGATATTAGCGATAATTGTGAGCATTATAAAAGGCAATATCCACAAAAAAAATCTGAAAAAAATAACTAGAACTGATGGACGCCCAAAGACGGATTTACGTACGGACGCAAAAAGTGTAGTGGGACCTATATATATATATATATATATATATACATATATTATAGAGCCAATGCATAATTAAGTACATGGTACATGATATACATATGTAATTACAAAGTGGCTCTAAGTGAGGAGATCGTAAGGTATATGCAAGTAAGTAATTTGTATATAATTTTAGGCGTTATATTCCTTTCTTATACATTTAATTTACTTATTACTTATTATGCTGTCTCAGTAGAGGTAAAGTCACAAGGAGGAAATCCAGAATTGGTTTTATTTTGGCTACATAATACTTATGTACAAACTGAAAAAATGTGAACTGTTGACTTCCCGAAAATTAATAAATAGATACAAATAAATTAAATTGATTATTTCTTTCTGAAGGTAGTGATTGAATTCGAAAATATATCAAAGTCTTCACGATCGCAGTATTCAGCGAAGGAACCGTGGATTTATCATATTATATTAGAACTGAGTACGCGTGAAATAATAAATTTGAGTGTCGCTCGCTTCCGTTTCATCGAGTTTCAAATCACAACGGCGCTTAAGAAGTGTCACTTCTAAAATTGTCGCACTTAAGATCAATATTTTCAGAATATTTTTTTCCAGTTCAATTAAAATATGAGCAAGTGGCTCATTCTCCTCGACCATAGGATAAAACTAGTCCAGTCTTGTTTAGCCCAATGCCAGATATTTGATGGAACGAATGGATTTATTAGAGATTTGAGTTTGCGGTCAGTTCTTTTATTTGATAGCCAATGTTAAATCTTCACATTGGAATGGTCGATACAAGCTTAACACGATAGGACCATTGTACGGCCGCGCCCAATTTCATGCAGGGAAATTCAACCGTATTTTAAAATAAATGATTGTTTTACGAAAGAAACTCAATCGAAAATTTTAAACAAAAAAATCAGAAAAAGATACGGTCACATCCAGGAATAAATATAAATGTTGCATTTTTTTTTTTAAACTAGTAGTTAAAAACCCGCCCGTAAGTTTTGCAGCTAGGACCTGCCGGCGGCTTTTAAGTTCGGCTTCGCTCAGTTTGAGTGAAGGTAACCATTTTATAAATCCGATACGGACTGGTTCCAAAACTAGCCAGTTCCTAGGATCCACTGTGATCCAGTGACAGCTAGTCACCGAGTTAAAGTAACCGTGACAGGCAATGACGTCATATGTAATATATAGCCGCGTGGTATTATTATTACTTACTCAAAAATTACAAATCCGTAGTATCTACTTATGCCTGCCAGCGGCAGGTCCTTGTGCGATCTGTTAACGTAAGTGTAGCCATCCTTTGCCATTACATATGACTACCACAACACGGGCAATAGCCTAGTATGGTAGTTAAAAAAAAATGGCTAAACTGTAACATGTAAATATTTTTGAAATAATAAAAAATACAAAAAATATGGGCTACTGGCTTGAATTCGGTTTTATTACAAAAGTAGATTTTTAACAAACTTCAAGTACGAAGAGCGTTTTGCGTACGGCGCGGCATCAGAGTTGCGTTCTTAGCCGGATTCTAAAATTTCAACCGTACAGTCTCTGAGATATTAATAGGTACTGTACGATGGATAAAGTTTATCCAAGACACTATCTTGATAGCTTTTAGTTCTGGTTGAATCTTGCAATCATACATAAAGATAGCAGCCAATAAAAATATGCGTTAAAAAAGAAGATAATATTGGTAGTTCTTAGTCGAGGTATGTACAGTTAAATATGACCAAAGGGATAGGTACACATTAGGTCAGTTGGTAGAGCACCGCCCCGGCAAGACTAAGGTCCGGGGTTCGTTTCCTATATGTGACCGTATCTGATTTTTCTGTTTCAGATTTTCGATTGAGTTTCGCTAATATTACAATTTGAGGTTTTACTCATTAATTTAAAAATAAAAATGAATGTAATAATAATAATATTCAATAACAAATTAAAACCGTACATCAATTATTAAATCAATGAAGATGCTGTGTGAAGGATCTTATGATGAAAGAAAGGAGAGGAAGTTCTAGGAAGGAAAAAGTTATGAGCGATGGGTAGAATTCTGGGGTTCAATTCTCCAGGAGTAACGGGCATATGAATGCATCTCTCCCACTGCGATGCAAGGCGATATTCCGAGAGAGTCTTGCTGGAGAGATCAAAAGTTCTTCCTCAAACAGTCTCTCCCGATCCGGCTTGCCACGCAGCTGGTGGGCAGATGCATCCATCAAAACCCGAACAAACCTTACCCAATGATGACGTTAGAGTTCTTTCTGTACCGATATGTAGACATATTAAACACATTTTAAAATACTGCTGACAAGCTAGTTGCAGTAGCTTAGCGGGTAATAAATTCCAATTGTACGCAATTTTTATACAGTAATTTTAAGAAGTAAAGTGTAATAATGACAATTTTGATAACACTTACTTGCAATATGATTCAGATCTTGGGAATGAAACACAGGCACCGCCATTTTTGCATGGTGAAGGCGAACAGGATACGAATCCTAAAATAACAAAAGAAATAAAACATTAATAAATTGATCGCACCAAACACACAAAAAGGCAAATCTTGTCAAGAATAAGGCGTTTGACATACAGTAGTACATTTTGGGGTTAATAAAATGCTAATATGAGTGTTAGAATGAAACAGCAAGAGTTAATTGTATATATTATGTATATAGTTGCACTTAGTCAAGTCACCCCCCCTCATCCCAGATCTCAGCTAGAGTAGAAGCTGGTCTTATGACCGTTGTTCCCAACTTTTCGATCGATCAATCTTGAGTCTCCTATCAGCAAGTGATTTGTTTAGTAACGCTCGATTCGTCTGTTGGCCGGAGAGTTGCTTTGGGAATAGCGTATTTGTGCATTTGAGAAGTGTTGAGCCAAAATTTCAACTCAACAGTTGATCAGTAGGATTGGTAACAACGGTCGTTAGTCATACACGTATTTTTTGTGTCGCGTAATTAGTTATTAAATCGGTTATTAGTTATTATCGAAGATATTGGAATACAGCCAATATCTTTGGTTATTATGAACCTACAGCGTATCATTATTCATTATAAATCCTACACTATCTTAATAAAATAACATTGGCGCAGCCAGTAGGATGGATAATAGAAATAAAGGAGAGATATGGCATGAAAGTACGGTGGCTGTACGACTAAACTGTGCGGATTTTCAAAGTGGCTGTACAATGAAAGTTATGCGATTGGTGTGTAGATTTCCGATTTGGGATGCAGACATGGATACCGCTGCCGCGGGAACGATTCATTGGGCACCTCACCTTTGGTCAATGTAAGTGGTTCGATACGTTTAGCGATTTAGCAGGGGTGCCCGGGTTCTTGGGCTGAGGTCTGTAATTATTGGTTGCGGATGCCCACCAGCCGGATCGAGAGGGGCTGTTTGAGGTAGACCCTTTGATCAGCTGTAATATCTCGACGCAACGCCTTGCATCGAAGCGGGAGGGATGGACCTTCTCTGGATGGTCTCTTCTGAACACACCGACCCCGGATTCCTACCCACCCCTGACACCCTTTTCCATCCCAGACACACCAGTGTGCAGTAAAGTAAAGTAAAAAAAGTACTGCCGTAGATGCGATATGGGTAAACTATACATAAAATATTGGCGACACGCGTTGTGCGTGCTGTTTGAAACTAATAATCTCTCTTGTTTCCATTACCTACGAACCTATTATCCTATAAGTGACACAATCTAATTCAGGACATATTTTGTATTCGCAAAGCCTGCAATATTTGCTATACGACATCCAACTAAAAATAAATGGACTAATTTCACGGTAAATCCGACAAAACTAAGTAAACACTTCTCTTGACTATTGACCTCGCGTAAGCTACTGTATTACAATTACAATTCGAGGCATGAATCACTATTTGGCTGGTAAACTAGCAGTTACTTGCAATTCAACGTTCAAAACCTCTGTGAACTCCTGCTCTCCCGGTGTGAAGTGTGAATAATTGACCATTTCAATTCTGACTACCATCGGTACCAAAGCAAACATCAGTGGTATTTTGTATGTTCGTTTTTGTTGCCATTTTGTTGAAGACACGATCTTTTGAGTCAATAACACCAAGAGGTAATTGCTACCAGGCGTCGAGATTTTTTGGTGTTGGTTTTTGTAAATTAAAAATTTATCCACGGTGACAGGACAGACATTAACTGCGGAAGGCACAGAGAGGTTGTTAGTGAAAAGAACCATATTAGAAAAAAAACCGATGTCATCGTTAGACGATCTGATGTTAAATATTTGTTTGTGACTGCATCAGCAAACAAACACAGACACTAGTGAAATTTGAAATTCTGAAATTGCTAAGTCAACTTTCTAATTTAAGCTCGCCAATAATTGCTGTCATAAACTATGCAGCTTTACGAAATTTCATGCAAACTAAACAATTCATAAATCGTGAAAAATACCCCGTTTTGTACTTGGTTTATATCCCTTGTCACCATTATAAAATATGTTTGTACCTCTGAAAAACTTTGACAAGAGATCTATACAGGGTGTAACAGCACTTACACGAAGGATTTTAACCAGTGAATACTGACCATATTTGGAGTACAAAAAGTATAAGTCGTTTTGTTGTCCGATGATTATTTGTTTTTCTATTAAATACAAAAAATATTTTTTTTCATTCCCACAGTTCCCAGTGATCCCACTCGCAACGGGATCACGTGATACGCGCGCTGTTTCGTGCGTTAAGAGTGCTTATCACGTGACCCGCCGCTAGCCTATATCCGAATACTCATACTCAGTAATACTATGTTATGAAAATATTATATTTGAATAACAAATTCGAACAGATACTGTTAAAAACTAGTACTTGGTACTTGAGTCGTACAACAGCTGTATATCGGGAGACAAAAGAGGGAGATATTTTTCATTTATTTGAACGGCATTCTTTTCACTTTCTGCACGAGCCTGGTTGGGGAACACGACTTGTGCAGGACGTCGCATTGTACCATGTTGTAAAAACTAAAATATCGTTGCTAGAGCGATGTGGATCGTTCCGATTATATAACTAATTTCCGGCATAATCATGAACTGTGGTTCTATTTAAATTCCTCTACAAGCAACGTGGAATACGCAAAATGCATCCGATGTGCCGCGAGTGTTTTTCGCTACCGACATTGCCGTAATGGCGGATTAAATAACTTACCGAGATACTGAATCGGTTTGATTCTTGACAATCAGCGCTCGCCCTATGTTTTTAGTCGGCCCGGAATGGTATTCCGTAAATTTAACATCGGCCGCGACCCATATTTCAATAATTGAGATATTATTTCCGATCACGAGTGGAGATCGGCTACCCATGGACTGGACTAGCTAGATTCCCTCCAGCCGCTGCAGAAATTCATCAAGTCTCCAGATGGAACGAGTGATGGCACCATCCTGTCGGGCTGGCCGCCCGGGCTGCAGTACCGGTCTCGGAGAAATGAAGTTAGATAGACAGGGTTAGGTTAATCTTACGGTCTGATTCGGTGGGGGTGAGTTGTTTTTCATGTTTTTAAACACGTAATATTATTCCCAGCAAAAGTATTATAATACAGTTTGTTTCAATGATCGTTACCTTTGATTTTTTTAAATTTTATAACCTTGTAGTTGTATATGAAACATGCCCACACCTTGAGAAAGTCTCTTGCTGCGAAGAAGGATTCCACCATGATTCTGGCATAACCTTCTTACAGGTTTGGCGCGTGGGCCCCCCCTATAAAGCTAGTAATCATGAGGGAATCACCTCCTTCCAAACATTAGCTCTATAATTGAGTTTGTAACCTCTGGGATAGTCATGGCATTATATTTTTCCACAAAACAAATGACACAAGTCATATCTAATTAAACTATAACGTTACCCCTAAGTAACAAAATGAGTAACAACTAAAAATATCATCGGACAGCAAAATTAAAATATTTTTTTTACTCGAAATATGCTCAGGAATCGCTGTTTAAATAAGTACGTAAGATACGTGATGTTATAGCCTCTATACTTACAAGCAGAGTTCTCCAAGGATGTCATTTGGGGTCAATTGACACTATTATAAGACAGCATTATGGTTTGTTTTATAAATCAATAACATGTATTTCCTCTGCCTTTGTTACTACGTGCAACAAATAGTTAACAACTTATTACTTAAATTAATTTCAAGTAAAGGCCCTCAAAATAAACAAATATTATCTGCTACAAATAACAAGAAAATGGGAAGGCTGTTAGAGATATTGAAAGAAGGGTAAATGCAGGTAACTCTATTAATGGAAGACTGAACGCCGTTGGCGCTAATACAATAAACTCTCCAAAGAAACGAAGCTAGTAGTCCACAAATGGAGTGCTGGCACCTACCCTGATAAATGGCAGTGAGGCATGGAACTGGCAGAGGAAGGATGAAAGACTGAATGAGATCCCTGAGACTAACCTTCCCCGAGGTAAAACCATGTACTGAGAAAGGGACCCTTACATGGCTTGGGCATGTAGAACGAATGAATAAAGAAAGGAGTCTAAGGATAATATATGACGCAAATGTGAATGTTAGAAGACGTTGAGGACGCCCGAGAAACACATGACATGATCAAGTGAATCAGATACTTGAATTGGGCCATGTCAAGAGTCAGAATAATAGAAGAGTATAATATGAATTTGAATGAGGCAAGGAGTGTGTGCCAAAACCGAGTTGTTTGGCGGTCCTCTCTGCCAACCCCTGCGTGGAAACAGCGTGATGGTTAGTTGGTTAGTTAGTTTAGTTAGTTCTGCTATAAAACTCCAACCAATTACTTTTCATCTTTAAAAATCGGAAGTCACGATAGAGCGGCTATCGTAGATATTGATATGTCAGTAAAACTATACAAAAACATTTCAAGCCTATTTTAAGTTGCCTTGATTTTAAATAATGTAATCACGGGGCTTGGCCATGAACAATCGATCAAAATCATCCATCAATATATTTTCAATCCACATATTGCAGGTAACCTCGCATCTTATTAACTCGGCAAGTTACACTCCCTTCCCAACACGATCTCGTAAATTTATGGTAACCTGTCTTGGTATTTATAACATATATTTTATAAAACATTGAAAATAGAAAGTATTTTGCGAGTCGATAAATGTGTCTAGAATAGTTACAGTTAAGGAGGATAATAAAAAAAATAATATCATTAGCTTATTCAAACACTGCAAACTTATTTTCTGGCACCATCTTAATTCAAATTTAATAAAATAATTTGTTTTAACCATTTTATCTTAATATAGGTATAAAAAAAGTCGGGTTAGTTACACTATTTACAACTCAAGAACGGCTGGACCGATTTTTACGATCTTTCATTTGTTGGATTTGTCTCCGCCCAGAATAGCTATTAATTAAAATATCGGAAAAATTAACGAATAAAAATTATGAAGAAATTTCTTTTATTCATACATTTTGTATGGAACGAATTCTCATATTTTGAAAGAGCTGCAGCAATATTTGATAAATGTAATATTGAATAGTGGGTGAATTCCAAAAATTCAAAAACGTCAAATGTCAATGCGCTGATAGTTTTGCTTTTGTTCTTAAACATATAATGCTGCCGCTCTTTCTTACACACTTGTCAATAGTCGAAAATGAGACAAAAGGTGAACGTATGTCTTCACCTCTCCAAAGAAAAAATACTATAATTATAATAAATTTCTCTCAAACGTATAAAGAAAATGAAATGCAATTCCCGTAGGTTAGTGGAAAAATAAGAAAATCCGTAAACAACGCCATCTCTGATACTGACAAAAACAAAACACGGGCAGTTGCGCATCGATAATATAATTGCTTCATTGTGTAATTTTTAACTTAATAAAAAAACTGAATTTAATTCAGCTAATAAGTTAACACGACAGTTATTGATTCCAAAACCAACATGTTTCGTAAGAAATGCTTACTTTATTATTAAGGGTTTACTTAAAACTTTTAAAATAAAGTTTTAAGTAAACCATGACGAAGGATATAATAGTAGAGTATTATTGGACTGAAGCTGTTCCGTGTGGCAATGAATTAATCCAAAAGCAGTAGAAAAATAAACAACTCGAATTGAAATTAATACGTTTTTTACTTTTAGATTATTCATGGCAGAGTACGGTTTTTAAAATCGACGGCAGAAGAAATTTCAAGGAAATGTTACGGCTTCTACACTCAATAGTAGGTAGTTATTTTTTTTACAACAGATGATGTCACCATCTACACTCGTGTAACGACTGTAAGAAACGGCAAGAGAGTATGAGAAACATAAGAGTGTAACAGAGGGAAATAATTTCCTTCGGGGCCTACGTCATTTTTGGGGATCCTATGAGGAGGGGTTTTTTTTTAAGGAAAGTGAGGAGGAATTTCAAGGAAGGAAAAATATTAATAAAGGGAGTCCGGGAGGTCTCCCTCAATCGGCCTCTCCTGGTTCGGCCCTCCACGCGGCTGGTGGCCAGACGAATCCGAAGCCAAGCAAACCTCAACCCATGAACCTCGGCATCCCCGATAAGTCACTAAACGTAGCGAACCACTAAGGCTGACCTATGATAGAGGTGTTGGTCATGCAATGTCATACTTCTCTACTCTACCCCCCTTAACGTGTGCCGTAATTTATGAATGGCCCACCTTTCTTATTAGCATTTTTCAATATTATGGTAGATGGTAGGTAGGTACTTAGTAAGTATATGCCGGAAAAAAGTTTGAAAAAAAATTTTTGGTACATAGTGACGTTTCTTCGAGCAAATTATATAATTCCTTATTTAAAAAATGTGACTTAAATAAACGTTTTTTACGTTTTTATAGTACCTAGTTACAAAAGTCATGATTTCAGGAGAAATTTTGGTTTTGATTTATTAGAAGATAAAAAGATAAACATACTTTTCTGGAAGCGAGGTCTATTGAACTGTTCACAAAATTTCTAGTTGCATTGTGTTAATTACAATCTATCTAGGTACTATTAATCCGTCAACCCAATCGTAAGTATGTTAATAAAAGATCATTACAGTATTTAATTTTTTTTTATTATTTATAAAAAATAAAAATAAAACAGTATTTCAAATTTAATTCTAAAGATAATCTTTAAAATTTCTCACATAAAAAATACAACTTTCAAAAATGTGATTTGTAACTGTAAATTATTTGCATAATCCATAACAGTTATAAAATCAAGAATGATTAGTCACTTGCCTGGATTAATTCCTCGGCAACAGCTATTGACCTTAGCGCTTTGAGACTCTTCACTTAATAAAGATCAATGACCAAAGACCACTTCTCCGATTATAAATCCGTGATGGATTTGATTACCAGTGGATGCGCACTTGCCTGTTAATTTCAAAGATCATGACCAATTTTTATCCTATATAATATATAAATTTATGTGTCGTCAAAGTAAAAGGGAGAAACAATCCTCTTCGAACGACCGAGCAATTTCCTAATCACGATGATACTTTTTTTAGATCAACTCCACACAGGAGGCCCTGAGGGAAATTGTCATCTGGGATGCCGTGTGAAGGGTCTTTTTGAGGAGAGGAAGGAATACACAGAGGCCGGCAAATCATTCCACAGCCGAGCTATTGAACACAAGAACGAGTCGAAGAAGCAACCCGTTCTCATATGACAAATATCAACCGACGTGTTTCCCGACTATGCACCGGTGGCGAAGGGATGTCGCTAGTTCCTCGAAGAATTTTCCATTGTAATACCGGTAGAACAAGGATAGCATTCCCACCCGACGCCTGTGCTTTAAAGATTGCAATCCGTCTGTTAAGATGGGAGAAACTATCAAACGGACCACCGAAACGATACTTACGGTGATAGTTAAATTATTTTAAGAAAAAACACTGAATGTGTCTAGAATGTGTATAGGTAGGATGAACTAAGTGTGTATGAAGAATGAATTAATAATAAATGTAAGTAAGACTAAAGTCATGGTATTTAAAAGAGAGAGTAAGTATGAAAACGATCTGCAACATAGTTGTGAATGATGAAGATATTGAAAGAAGGGTAAATGCAGATAAATGCTAGGGATATTAAAAGAAGGGTAAATGCTGGTAACTCTATTGATGGAGAACTGAATGCCGTTGGCGCTAATAAAAAAAAACTGTCAAAAGAAGCGAAGCTAGCAGTCCACAATTAATGTTGGTACCTAACCTGATGTATGGCAGTGAGGCATGGAACTGGCAGAGGAAGGATGAAAGTAAACTGAATGCTTTTGAAAGGGGGATCCCTGAGGCGTATGTGTGGTAAAACGTGTGATAGCGTGAGAAATGTGGAGATCCGCAAATAATGTAAGGCTAATGTAAGCGTAATGAGTAAGATTAATAAAAGGACCCTCAGATGGTTTGGGCATTTAGAGCGAATGAACGAAGAAAGGAGTGTAAGAAGAATACATGACGCAAATGTGAATGGTAGAAGGAGTCGAGGACGCCCAAGGAAGACATGACACGATCAAGTGAATCAGATACTTGAGTCGAGCCATGTCAAAAGCCAGAATAATAGAATATATATAAGACGATGTATGAATGTGAGTAAGGCATATAGTGTGTGCCAAGACAGAGTTGTTTGTCGGGTCGTCATCTCGACCTACCCCTGCGGAGAAACAGCGTGATGGTTTGTAGGTTAGTTGGTTCAGGTGATCCTTAAAAAATTCGATAGATGGCTCTAGTTTACTTATTTTACGAAAAAGCACTTTTTGCAAGTTATGCTTTAAAATATTAACCCCTCGGACCTCGGTTCAATTTTGTCACAGAGTTAAAATATTTCCACTGTGCAATAAAGTCCAATTAAATGGAATATTTTTTTAACTAAAAACATTAAAAAATCAGTAGGTATTGGACAGTTAGGAGTGGGGTGAGTGGTCGGTCGGTTATTCGGCTGAGTAATCGACTAACAAAAAAAAAAAATTTATAGTCAAAAGATACCAAAATTTCTTTTACATTTTTTACTCCAAATAACATGGTTAAAGAAAGTCAAGTACGTCGCTTAACACCGTACATATACAAATACACACAATCAAGGACGTGTCACTCAACTTGTAAATTGACTGTCACTTTATGATGATATTTTGGAATGTACAACAAGTACCTATAAATAGCCTTCCGCGTGGCTTAGTTTAGGAGGCGGATGTGATTAACAGCATGTGGTGGGCGAACAGGTTCCGTGGGAGTTCCTCTCGGATGTGACAGGAAGGGGACATCCACTCCGGAGCTAGGGGTGAACTAAATGAGGGTAAAAACCACAAGTTGGGCTAAAAAGCTAAGGGAACGAGTCTATATTCGCAGAATAAGTTTATTTCAACCTATTGGGAGTATATATTATATGTATAATATGCAAAAACGATAGAATCCCAAAGAGATAACATGAAAGATTTTGATAAGTGAAACTTCTTTAGCCCAGTTGTGATTTGGATGAAACGGAAATGACGCATTACAGCACCTGCGAAGCATCAAATTGCGCTCATTATCCGCTTTGATTAAGATGTCACTTTTCAAGGCACCTATTAGTTGAGATTGTTTTGGTAAAGTTCCGCTTCTACCGCGTGTGAACTGCACTCGATTTTTAGTAAAACTTCTCTACGCACGCTCGACACTTGGGGGGTAAAATGATGAATATGTTACGAAAAAATATGAAACATTACGAAAAAAAAACGTCTAAACTAACTTATGCCGTCCATTAACAATACAACAATAACAGGAATAAAAATATCCCCATCCCCTCAACATCCCCATCAACATCCCCCATCAACTCAACTCATAACAGAGTTGAGTTGAGTTGATAGGGATGTTGAGGGGATGGGGATATTTTTATTCCTGTTATTGTTATATTGTTAATGGAAGGCATAAGTTAGTGAAGTTTTACTTCACTCGTGTGAACATTAATTCAACACAACAATTTGGAAGGCGGGTATGGGTACCTCCGCCCTGGGAACCATTCATTGAATAACCAACACTTTTGTCATAGGTAACCAAAATTGGTTCACTGCGTTATTATTCTGACTCTTGACATGGCCCGACTCAAGTATCTGATTCACTTGGTCGTGCCGTGTCTTTCTTGGTTGTCCTCGACTTCCTCTACCATTCACGTGTGCGTCATATATTCTCCTTACACTCCTCGTTCATTCGCTCTACATGCCCAAACCATCGATGAGTCCCTTTTTTAATCTTACTCATTATGCTTACATCAACCTTGCATTCTTTGCGGGTCTGGACATTTCTCACACGATCGTACATGGTTTTACCACACATTCGCCTCAGGTCTTGAATATTATTTTTTTTATTAATTTTTTAAAAAGAAAGACAAACATTCCCGGGTTACGAATAACCCAACAATGTTTGAAAATGTCCTACTACCACCACAGAAAGCCTAAAATGTTGCTTGTGTTGTGATGGAGGACTTAGCCAGCCGAGGAATCGAACACGCGACGCCTAGGTGGGACTCAAGCGCTATGCCCACTCAACCACTGACCGGTCTCATCTCATTATCGAATATGTAAAAAAAAAAAAATGTAATGCAGTATGAAAATCAGTATGCTAACAAACATTGTAAGCTTATTAGGAATTTACGAGTATGTATTATGATTGTGACTGGGTCCCACTAATTGGCAGATCTGCCAGCTCAATTGGGTCAATTTAGCGACCAGCGACCGTGCTACATACTCGGCCATAGCCACTATACGCATAGCCACTATTGTGGTAGGCATAGCCAACATTGCCATTTAGGCGACTTGCCCACTTGTTCATATTATAATATGCCCACTAGAACTGAGACAGAGAGGGCTCTTCGCTGCAAATGGACATATGGACACTTGTGGAGAAGTCGTAGAGATTCATTAGTACGGTGACCGGATAACTCAACATAGTGTAACTTAAACACACCTTTCAAAAGTGATATAAAGTCATGTGAAAAGTGATGAAAAAACTAGGTTAAGGCGATTCCGTGCTGAGTAGTGCACAATCATGTGATTTTGGTTTGAAAATCGGATCGCTCAGAAATATTTTAGATTTTTTAATTAAGGCGCCGCATGCGCGCTCTAAAAGAAGAAGATGGAGAGATATGTAATTACGAATGTTAGAGGAGCGCGCAAAATTTAAAGCTATAAAATCCATGCGAAAATTATTAAAATTTTTAATAAAACACGACTAGTTTAAAATAGAGCAAAAATCTCGTGGAAGGCGTCTTAAGTATCATTTAAAGAAACATTGTAAAAAAATTTCACAACTATAACTTGTAAAATAACTGAAACAAACGTGTTTATAATAATTTTCGGAGCATACTTTGCGATTTTTTTCTATCGCGGGTATATTATTCTATCGATATATTTCATATAATTTGCGTTTCAGCGTGGAACGCGTTTAGATATTATCTTCAAAAATAACATATTATATTATTTTAAGAGCTTAAAAACTTCAAATGTTTAAGGGGGATGTGTAAGAAATCGGTAGAAAGTCGGGTAGCGGCGGCTTAGCGACCAGCGTGATCTAGGGATAAGGCTCTTGAATCGCAATCCGAAGGTCGCGGGATCGAATCCCGGCGTGGGCAAATAAATTTTATTTGATTAATTGAAATAAAACAATAATTTTTTTTGTAACCACGAATTTTTTAAATACAGCTTGATTCGTTTAACACAGGCATCTTCAGGTATAAAATTAAAATGGGTTTAATTAATTTATTTAACTTCAGTTTAATTTTATACACTGAAGATGCTTGTATTAAGCGAAACCGACCGGTATTAAAAAAATAGTGATTACAAAGTTAATGTTTTATTTCAATGAATATGTCACACCACAAAGTGACTGCTTTCTACCAAAATACCTAGAATCCTTGCATTCCGGCCAAAGATATTTAAATATAAGGAGATGTGCTATCAGCCATTTTTACTAGGTGAGACTGCGCTTCCGGGTGTCGCCGGTGTTGTTTACCAATTAACGAATAAACTACACGAACGAATAATTAACGAATAAACTAAACGAAAGCTAAACTAAATGAACAAATTCTTTCCGTATTCAAACTATATTGTTAACCAATAATAATTCACACCTTTGAAAAATCAGGAAAATGAACAAATTCTTTTTGTATGCAAACTACGCGCATTAGGCCGTAGTTCGGCGACAGTCGCGCGGACATCATAGCATATCTCTTTTGTATTTGAATATCTTTGATTCCGGCTGATGATATACTCGTATTATAGCGGGGTAATGAAATAATATCAATCCACGCTTTTCTTCTGTAAACCCGATGAGTCTTTATTGGGTACAATCAATTTACATGTAGGCAGTTCAATATAATAATAATAACCCCAAAGGACACTAATTACTCGTCACTTTATACAAAAGGTTCACGAGTACCTTGAAGCCGCGCGAGCTGGACTCGGAAGGCAGACTTCGAATTTACTATCTCCTGGAGCTCAATGCGGGCCACCCCGGCGGTCAAAACTTAAAACTTAAGGTTTCGCTTGTCTTTATACACCTATTAACCCGGAGTTAGGGACAAGCAAATACTAGACAGATAAAGTATTCGAGCGTGGAACACTTCTCAAATACGCTCAAAATAATTATATTTGCTACATTATTATATTCCTTAGTATACTGAACCACCGGCCCTAAGTCCACTCATCTTTGAACCATAATTTAGGTTCCATAAATTATATAAAATAACCTCACCAAAGTCAGTGTCATTTGATATAATTTCCTTCCCACGACACTTACCCCTTAAACCCACCGTTACATCCATCCTCACTAATATTAACTTGTATTGTTTGACCGACCATCCGATGTTTTCGTCTCATCTCAATTATATCTCGGATCTTTGCGTGTTAGACTCACTTATTTGGTACTTAATCTGAGTATACAGAATTATTTTGTCTCATTTTATGACACGGTACTGAACATATTATAATTCCCAATTATGTCCTCTGCGTGCGAACTGTACCTAAATTTCGCTAAATAAACAATAACACTGTTAATCTCTAGTGACCTCCCAGGAAAGTATGGTCCTGAATATATTTTCTGCCTGTACAGTACATTTTTACAGCATCGCGTTCATTGGTCAAATCATTGCACGTATAGTTTCGTATCAGTGATCGATGAATCGGTGGATGCAATTTTTTACATATAGCTGTATACTCAAAACGGTTCCATGCCAACACAGAATCCAGTCAACTCAACAACTCTTTGAAAAGTCATTAAAAGCCGTGAAAAAAATAATTTTAAAATAGCCGTTAACCATAATCTAACGTAACCGATTTAACCATTTTATTTTTTTTTTTATCATCACTCTTTATGACCTTTCTGAGGTGGTTCTGAGTTGGTTTCATTCTGAGATGGCTGGCCACCACTCAAAAGATCAGCTACATTAGCAAAAGAGTTACCTACAGTGTGTAATCTATTTCAAATATACCTTTAGATGTATTAAGAGTTTCGTGAACAAAAATAAAATTTAACTTCGAAAAAAAAAGCGTTTAAAAAAGAACCGGCTGGACCAGACTCCACCATTAAATAGCATAATTATGAGGTATTCGGCAACCATAAAATGTTTTCTGTCGGCAAATATAGTCAGTTGTGTAGTCACTTGCGGTCAGCAAATAGAACAATATTCACCAGCAAATAATGTCAACTTAATTTAATTGAGTCTGATATATTTTCACTGCCTACAAACACGATGTCCAAATGATTAAATCAATGTTTTTCTTGCTAACCAAATATAGCGAACCATTTAATAACTTCTCATAAAATAATGTCCATGTTTTGTAGTTCATCTGATCCAACTGCTAACTGCTTCCATCCGTATTATAGGCGAGACGCTAGTTCCTGACCGGAAGCTTCCGTATGCATTTGTCGCGGACGTACTACTGTTATACTGTATAGCTAGGTTCTAGTCTACCCATTACCTATTAGCTAGTATCGCGAGCCAGCTATCAATGAAACAATAAAATCGACTCTCTGAAACAGAAAAATCAGAAAAAGATACGGTCGCATCCAGGAATCAAATTCCGATTGAACGCAGACTGAGATTCCAGATTGATATTCTGGTGAAGCATCATTGTACGAGCAACAACTTCTGCATATAACGAAGAAGAAGAAGGAAGTAGGATCAGAACAGGGGCTCGATTATCGAGGCCGCTCGCAATCGCCGTCGAAAGTACATTGGTCGACTTTGTTATTCTCGAGTCTCATCGAACGTCGACGACAAACGTCAAAAGTCATTCCACTCGGACAACGAGTGGGTGGAACCAGTCGACACGGAGTTGTCTTTGCCATAACTGTCAAAATCTAGAATTATTGTATCTTAACCTAAGACCGTTTGCCGCGCGCACTCTGATTGACAGGCATCGTACATTTTTACAAAGTTGTTTTAACTGCTTTATTGCGGTTTAACAGGATTGTATCTTAAAAACAATAAAAAAAAGTCACTCGGATCCATAAGCTTGTTTACAACGACAATGTAACATTACTAGACATACGAATGACGTATGAGGCGTACCTGAGTTATTAAGTTCATTATAATGGCTGAATTATCGGCGATATTGGCTGTAATACATAATGTAGAGTAGTGGTTCCCAAACTCTTTTGGCCCACGGACCCCTTTCCCGAACAGTTATTACCCCCGGACCCCTGGGCGGAATAGCACTAGCACAACGGAGGGGGCGGAATTGGATAGGGTGAGACGGCAAATTTTCCACAACGGAGAAGGGCGAAATGGGATATGGAGTTTAAACGGGGTAGGATCCCGTTCCACCCCATATCTCATTTTGCCCGCTCCGTTATGGTGAATTTGCCGTCCCACCCTATCCCACTTATTATGCCCCTTCCCGATGAACCACTGGCCTACATTAATAGGTAAAAAGCCAAGCCAACATTTTTGTTCTTTACTATCGAAGCCCGATAAATTTTCGTGGACCCCCACTTACAACTTGTGGACCCACATTTTTTTATCACGCCAACGTAGACCCCGTCGAGTCTCTCGTGGACCCCTGGGGGGTCCATCTGGACCACTTTGGGAAACACTGAAATGTAGAGCAAACTGAAGCAGGTGCTTTGAGTCCATCAAGAATATTTCGCCGGAGGGTAGATAGTTTTACTGTCATTTTGAATATGTTAGCAGCATTAAATTTCTTTTCCGCGGTGGTAGTGAAAAATGCGGCCGTAATTTCAAATTCGCACCACAAAAACATATACAATATTCACAGGTTTGCCAATATAATAATCTCTTCAACCCTTCGACATTGAAAAATTGGTAAACATTCGACTAGTTCGTCGAGACGAGTAATTTTTCAAACGTAGATCTTGATTGTTATTGGAGAATCGCAGCCCAGGTATGAAATGCAGTATATTGCCGATACAAAGCTCGATCCGTAGATAATCGATTCCCCGGGAGGTTCACGGCTGAAAGCTGATGACTGATGACTGTTGACTGGTGCCCGACGGAAGGATGATATCTCACTGAGCTGAGGCAGTATCCTCTTCGTGGTATGCAGAGAACACGGAACAAATTACTTGCCGCGGTCAATACAATTCCAATACAATACGTGAGCAAAGGAACAGGATAACAAAATATGTACAAGCATGTTTTTCATTACAATCATTCAATTCAAGATTCAATGATTGAGAGATTGGCCGGTCAGTGGCTGAGTAGGCATCGCCTTTGGGTCCCCCACCAAACTGAGTTCAATTTCTGAGCAACATTTTTGCTTAATGTGGTGGTAACAGAAGATTTTCAAGTGTTGTCTGGTTATTCTTAAGGGCCATTAACCAGCCAGCGACCGAGAATTCATATATCGTCGAAAGATGTTCTTACGATCGTACAGGGCGGTTCCAATGAGAAAGATTAATTATTCTCCATACCAACTTTTTAAAATAATAACACAATATCGATTTTATTTCATTCAAAATTTGCTTTAATTTATACCGACATTCAAAAGTGCTGAAAGGCGTGATGATAAAACTATTAAAATTATGTACTTTTTGCAAATATTTTTTGATCATAAGTATTTATAATTTTTCAATAATGTCTAAGCAAATCAGAATGTAAAAAAAAAACTTAAATACATGTATAAGTTTGTTAGACCGTAAATAAATAGACAAACAGAAGTATTTTCGTCACAAAACACGTGTGCGGATCTTTTTTAAATGATTTTATTTAAACTAAAATTAAAATTCTTAAACATAGCTTTCCCAGATAACTTATTGATTTTTTTTTATTTGCATGATTATATGATTTGAAATGTGTGTTGTATTAATACAAAATTTTATTTGAAAATTTTACAAATCTGCAAACGACCGACGGTAAAACCTTATTGTACTATAAATAAACATATTTTGAAATTTAAAACATAGCTTTACTAGATAAAAGAACAGTCTTTCGAAATCAATTTATAATATTTTGTGGAAAAGAGTCAATACGTCTAAAATTTTATTTAAAAATGACATATTTCCGGTTTTGTCTGTTCTACCCCTCTTAACGTTTTAAAGTTTAGTTGCTTAAGTTAAGAATATTTAAGAATGTCAAAGATATTTACGTTGGTCAAGTAGGCTATCGGGTAGAAATCCTTATCTAATTCGACTGATAACATTCCTGAGTAAATACCGGCCGTAAGACTG
The DNA here is from genome assembly GCA_917563855.2 of Limnephilus lunatus. NCBI lineage: Eukaryota > Metazoa > Arthropoda > Insecta > Trichoptera > Limnephilidae > Limnephilus > Limnephilus lunatus. The sequence goes on along the minus strand of OU830596.1, from coordinate 50,373,283 downwards.
AAAAGTTTGCTCGCCTTTTTACCAATAAAGCAACAGTCAAAGTTTTTTTTTAAATTAGTTTGATAGGCATAGATAATGGAAAAAGGGAGATTAACCATTAGGGGTCGTCCATTAATCACGTGATGTTTTTTAGCAACTTTTTGACCCCCTCCCCCTCCACCTGGTGATATGTGGTGAGGTTTTAGGCTAACTCCCCCCCCCCCCCCCCCTCCCAAAATCACGTGTATTTTTTTAGTACAAAGTATAGGACGTTCACCTTTAGAAATCGTGCGTTCAATGAAAAATAAATACACGTGTAAATAATTACTCATTTTACCCCCCCCCCCCCCTCCCCTTTCGAGCCTCACGTGATTAATGAACGACCCCTTATTAGTATTGCAGGGCGATATTCGACCATACTACCGCAAACCGCATAGACTTTTGTTTCTACCACCCTCGTGGTCGACGGGTCAGGTTTGGGGGCATACATTAATTACGTGAGCACAAACGGGGGGGGGGTCCAGCAAAATCACACGTTACTTGAAAAATATATACGAATTGGATCAAATTTATCTCACCGAGGGGGGGGGGTCTAGATTGGAAGAAAAACTGCTCACGTAATAGATGCCCCCTTATCGACAAGCGATCCGGAAGAAGCGGGTTCAAATTTTGACGTGCGCAAGCAAATTTCTTTTGACTGATTTGTGCTGTTTTACAATTTAATCCTGACACATTTAGACACCTACTCTCCCTTCATACCTTTTACTTCCCAGATCTTCAATTCCTAAAAAGACCCATTGCACAGCATCCTAAAGATTACATAGGCCCTGAGGGAGCTAATTTAAAAGTGCAAAACCATTTTTTCTGTTAAAAATCAGAAGCCGTTGCATTAATCTCAATGTTTATTCCAGTTTTACTGTCAATTATGCATTATAATTTTAATTAGTTTCACACGGTGAGAGCCGCATCCTATAAAAGAGCTACCTACAGCATTTAAAAGAGCTACGACCGTCACAGATGATGCTGCGGAGATTGAAGATAGCACCACAATTTAATGATGCAAGTTAACGAGCGTTGAGTTCGGCACGGTGAATTATTATTTGTATGGGGATACGGGCGATTGTTCCGAGAACCGCTGGATCTATGGTAACCCAACGTGGCAAACTGCTGCTAAAGAGAAATTATGTTCTAATTAGTGGCTCCACTATGAATCATAATTTTTAATGGATTAGATACCATCTAACATCAATGTTTCACAGGTGCACGACTAAAAGGAATTATTTTGAAGTGAAAACTTCTTTACCACCGTTGTGATTTGAAACTCGATGAAGCGAAAAATAGCGACACTAAAAAGAGACAAACGCATGCATGGGTTGGTCTTCTTTTTATCCTACATTTTCATAAATTATTAGCTCAAATCGAAAATAAATTCTAACGCTTTCTAGTCGGCACTTATAGTTTTTATGAGTTAAATTATGCGTCCCGGAAAATACCGGCCCGAGGCAATTAACCCTTAGATCAGCAACTTCATCTGCTATAAGGCAGACTAATAGAACCTAAACGAAAGGCAAATACTAAGTTTGGAGATAGTGCTTTCGGAGTATTTGGGTCTAATGCTCGGAATAGAAAACCCTCCGATAGTAAGATGCATAACAAGCCCAACAACGTTTAGGTCCAAACTAAAAACTTACCTTTTTGGGCTCTCTTACCCTTGTAGTATTGTCTATGATATGTCTTAATCACATTTTTCTTACTGAATTAAAATCGCTCGAATTCTTACACATCAATCTGTCTCTTGAAGAATCACAGTTAGGAAGATCAAATCCTTGTACTACTGCACCGCCCACCATTAAATGTTGCTTTTACTTTCCAAAATACACTCATTAAGTTAGCGACCTGATCTCGAGTTTTATCAATTTCATATCCAGAACTATGTTTCATCGAGTTTCATCATATATTTCACCGATGTCAGGCAAAGTCAGATAAACCAACGGGAATGAGTGAAGCCGACAGATCCTCTTTTTAATATTTAGACCGCTAAGACAGTGTTGAAGACAATGCTCTTAATGGTTCCCATACTTAGAAGAAAGGAACCAAAAAACTCATTAAATAAAGGTGGGCAGAGTCTCTACCTTGAGTTCAGTTTGCGTTCAACAGTTCAACTTTGGTTCATCATTGGCCCAACCCACGCTAAACGTGACCCTTCAGTTTACGATAGTACATATTACATTCTACTGATATACACTTGGGTGCTGAACTCTACAGTATATTGTGTTCTGTAGAACTGTAGAATAATAGACTACGGAGCCATGTTAATAATGTAACCATATGGAACCGTGAAAATCACGGGATATTGTAATTGTAGTTTATGAAAAGAACACATCACAACGAGGAAAATTGCTGCAGAATTACAGAGAAAAAATGTATACGAAAATGTACTACTTGTAAATACGCTTTCAAATTTTATTATCAGACATACACCAATGACATTAATACTGGACGCGGGGTAGAAATCTCAAAGTGGGAAGCCAAACACAAGACGATTGTAGCTGTCTCTATTTCTAGTACTTTAGTACTAAACTGCTACGCGTCGAGTGAGGTCGTGTCTTACCAGTAAGTAAATTGCATTGCAAAGCGCCAAAATGCCCTCCTGTGTGATGAGAAAATGCTTCAGTTACACGGCAAATAGTCGTAAAGGCGAAGGAATAACACTTCATTTGTAAGTACACGCAAATTACTTATTATTATCAATTATTATAATTATTACAATTAATTTAATAATAATACGTCATTGTATTCTTTACCCTTCCCTGTCCATTGTGTAACCAAGTGAGAGTATCTTGTTATCTCAGTCACACCCATAGGTCACACCCGTGATGTGAAAGCAGTATTCGGCGAAGAAATTAATAAGCCGCCCTACTATATATCTATGACATTCACACACGTACATTCTTTGATTGTCTATCTTTATCACACAGGAATAAAGTTTTGAATTTAGAAATTATACTGAAACCGCTGAAAACAAAAGAGTGTTGCTTGCTTTCCGCATTATATTGTGAGTATGTGACACTATGGCGAGTCTATTTATATAAAGTCGTTGACATACACTGAAACTTTTTTTTTTTTTTTTTTTTCATTTATTTATTACAGAAGATACATTATTTATACAGCAAAAATAACATTTAAAATATAATATTTATATTTGAAAATAATCTTTTTTTGATACAAATAAACTATATAATAAATTTTCACTGTTTTTTTTTTTTTTTTTTGTATGATATTTCTCTTCTATAGAAGCAGACGCTTGTGATTAGAAGAGGGACGAGTATCGGGATGAAAAAATATTTAAAATATATTAACAAAATATATTTTGAATCTTTTGATTTAATTGTGGTAGATACTTAAAAAAAAACAAATTTACAAGTTATATAAGTTATGATGATAAATTTTATCAATTTGTTATTTTTACTTTAAATTGCTCTTTAATTGCTTTTAGTAGGCATTTATCGTCTTCGATTGTTCTTATTTTTTCAGGTAGGCTATTGAAGTATTTTTTTCCTAGATATGTGTAATGATGTTGTGCAAATGAGGTGTTACATTTTTGTGTTGGAAATATATGCTTTTGACGAGTACGACTTTCAGTTAAAAAGCTATGATTTTGTTTTTCTTTTATTATTTGGATTATTATATTTTTTCGAACTAGATCATTAAATTTTAATACTTTAAATTCTTCAAAGGTGAGTTGGATAATCTCTTCGTTTTTTCAATATAATTTTTATAATTAGACGTTGCACAATTTCAACAGTGAGTAGATTTGTTTTGTATGCAGCTCCCCAGCTTACTACAGAGTATTGGAGATTTTACTGTACTATAGCATGGTAGACTGATGTTAGATTTTCTAATGAGAGAAAGTTTCGGATTTTTAAAAATATGTAAATTAATTTCCTTATTTTGTTAACGGTAAGGTTGATTTGATCTTTCCAGTTCAGGTTTTTGTCTATTGTTATTCCTAAGTATTTGATTTTATTCGAAATTTTTAATGTGGAACAGTTTATTTTACAGTTATTTTTTTTTGTGATCTTTAGAATTGTCATGTAATTGTCATATCAAAATTTACCGGAAAGTCCTTTGATTTTATTGCAAATGGTATAACGTGAGTTTTTTCACTATTAAGAGATAGTAGATTTATATCAAACCAGTGTTTAAGTATGTTTATGTCTTCTGTTGCTTTTTGTTTTACAACTTGCCATGTGATTCCACTTTCAATAAGTACTGTATCGTCGGCATAAGAGGTTATACTACCATGAAGTGACTGTGAGAATATACCGTTTACATATAAGATGAATAATATAGGACCTAGCACAGTACCTTGTGGAATTCCATACTCAGATGTCTCTTCGTCGCTATAAATGTTATTTATTTTGACACATTGAGGGCGATTTTTTAGGTAGCTTTTTATCCAATTTGCTACGTTTTCATTAATGTTCAAATTATCTAATTTTTTCATAAGTTTTTTATGGGATATGCTGTCAAACGCTTTTCTCAGATCTATAAAAATACCTATACATTTATTGCTCATATCAAGGTTTTTATATATGCGTGATGTGACATTTGCAATCGCGTCTTGTGTGCTGCGCGCTTTTCGGAATCCGTATTGATTGTCGTGAAGTATTTTGTTATTTTCAATAAATTCCATTAGTTGAGATTTTACGATTTTTTCAAATATTTTTCCAATATTTGAAATGAGGGAAATTGGTCGATAGTTAGTTACATTTTGTGCGTTTCCACTTTTGAATATAAGTGAGATAATTGTCCTCTTATAATTAGACGGAAATATTCCATTTTTTAAACTTAAATTAATTAGGTGAGTTAATGGTTTTATCACGTGGCTTTTAATAGATTTTAACATATTTGCAGTTATGTTGTCAAAACCCGGTGACTTTATTTTCATATAGGTGTACATTTTAATTCTTCTGTAGTCAACTTTTAGATTTGAACATAAAGCGTGATATTTTCTCTTTCTAACACCAATTAGATAATATTTCTCACCACGACAGTAGATAGACACAACGATTTGTTGAGACCAATATGAGTTGTTCCCAAAAGCGAACAAATTAGCCTGGGAGTTAGCTGTTATAAGTTTGTGAGTGAAAATAATGATAGACAACAAATTAGAGTGTGCAATTCACACGTGGTAGAAGTAAAACCTTCAGAAAACTAAAGTAGACAAAAATGGGAAGGCTACGAAGGACCGCACGAAGACGAGGCCGATAATTCTATCTCATTCTTTAGTAGGCCAAATCCTATAGATTTAAGTGTTTGTCTTTTTTTAAAAAGGAGGCCCTGAGGAAAATAATTCCTCTCAGGGCCTATGCCACCTTTCGGGATGCTGGGTGTGTTTTTAGGAAAGGAAGGAGAGTAAGTTCTGGGAAGGTAAAGGGTATTAGGGTTATCCATCCCTCCCACTGCGTTGCAAGGCGATGTTCCGAGAGAGTACGGCTGGAGAAGTCAAATGGACTCCCTCAACCATTCTCTCCCGATCCGGCCAGCCATGTGGTCTGAAGGTGGGAAGATGCATCCGCCACCAAGACTGGACAAACCTCACCTCTGCAAAGTCACAAAACGTAGCGAATCATTTTAGGTGCTATGGCAGAGGTGTTAGTTATCCAATAAATACCAGCCAGCCTCTTAAATTTTGTTTCAATCAAATAGAATTTCAATCACAACGTTGCTAAAAAGTTTTCAGTTGAATAATAAATTAAAATAATAAAAACAGAAAGCAATCACGATAAGGTAGTTAAAGACTAAAGAAACATAACAGAGGTAATTGTAATTAAACAAAATGCAGCATCACCTCCGGAGTGAAGTAAAGCAGAGAGACGGTGGTATTGACAACTCCATTCACACAGTGCCAGTACCAGGGGCCACAGTCCATGGGATTTTTGTTCCACCGGAAGCCGGACAGATTCCGCTTCGGAGGAAAAAATAACCCACATTGCTTTGTGTGGAGTCATCCAAATGGCTGGCCAAACATTGCCTAAAACACGACAGACAATTTGATATTGTACTTGATTCTTGTCTACTTGTTTTTTCTATAACATATAATAACTAATGCACGTGAGACAAATCATGGGATATTATGAGTGTAGCATTTGTTAAACTTTTGAAGCCAAAACTTCTTTTATACCGTCGTGATTTGAAATTCGATAAAACAAAAAATAAGTAAACTAAAAAGAGACAAACTCATACATCTATAGCAGTTGTTTTCAATCTGTGGTATGCGGTATACCCTTGGGGTACCTACGCTTATAATACGCATACAAATTGGGGGTACAATATCTAAAGTACGAAAGATAATTACCCTCCGGGACTAAGTCACCGTTGGGGATGCTGTGTGGAGGATCTTTTAAGGAAAGGAAGGAGAGGAAGTTCTGATAAGGAAAAGTTTTAAGGGGTGGGTAGTAATCTGGGGTTCAGTGTGTTCAGGTCAACCGCCGCCAAAATCCAGACATACCTTACCCCAAGAAACCGGGCACCTCTGCTAAGTCACCAAACCTAGCGAATCGCTTAGTGTAATATATCACAGTATCAGTTCTAACATGTCTTGAGTTGTCTATGCTATATTAGGGTCACATGGTGTCGGTTATGACTTTGTGGAAGATAGCCGAACACGGGTACGCATTATCGACACAAAATATAGCTTCCGAGTTACAAGTACGTGTGCTAGCAGAGGAATTGTACCCGCGACACCAGGCTGGAATATCTTACTAATATTATAAACGCGAAAGTTTGTATGGATGTATGTGTGTTTGTTACTCTCACGCAAAAACTACTGCATGGATTTTATTAAAACTTTACAGTAATATAGCTCATAGATCAGAATAACATATATATAGGCTATAATGTATAAAGCTAGCTAGGAAGGGGACGCGGAAGAGGAACGGGGACGCACGGGAAAGGTGATTCAGGGATAAACAACGTATTTCTTAGAATATGGCATTGCAACGCATGCCGGGAACCAGATAGTTCTATCATATTTTATCATCACATTTACTTGTAAACGTCCAAACAGCTCGCCACCTCATTATTTATTACGATTATATTTAATCGAAGCGAAGATCACTGTGTATTTGAAGGCATGTACAATCTATTCAACGCTTCCTGCCTGAATTATTTCCTATCAATCATGATACAACTCTATCAATTTAGTTTTACTGCTTGGTTCCGGTGAGGCCCCTCCCACATAACTACACGAAGCTGCGTCGGAAAATATCTACAGACATACTGATAGATAATAGAAACAAGGGAGACGGACCACGAATGGTAAGAAACTGCAAACGGCAAAAGTGGTCGGCAAACTCGTTAAGAGGGAATAAACAGACAAAATCAAATTTTAGACGTATTGACTCTTTTCCACAAAAAATTATAAATCGATTTCGAAAGACTGTTCTTTTATCTGCAATGGTGATACAGAGCAGGAACCCTTCACACAGAGGAAGAAGTAATGCACAATTTAAAGACAACTACTCATACGAAGTGGTCGATCAATTTACATTCCTGGGCTCCAGTCTGACAGAGAACAATGAGGATCCAGCAGAAATCAGTAGGAGAATCACAGCAGCCAACAAAACATACTTCTCTTTGCTGCCAGTGTTTAAGTCACGTAGTGTCCACAGAAAAAAATCAAAATAACCATATATAAGACCATTGTTAGAACTGTATTGGCATATGGATGTGAGGCGCTGACACTGACGGTAAAGATGGCTGAAATCCTGGATACTTTTGAAAGAAAAGTGCTGAGAAGAATATGTGGACCCGTGAAAGAGGGCGAACAGTGGCGCATACGGCACAATACGGAATTGTATGATATATATATGTAATGCCCCTAGCATTTCAGCACATATGAGACTCCTCAGGCTGAGATGGGATGGGCATGTACAGAGAATGCCGGATACACGCGTCCCAAAAAGAATTTTGACTGGACGCCCAGGTGGAAAGAGAAAAGTGGGAAGACCCAGACCGAGGTGGGAAGACGAGGTTAGAGGGGATGCAGCACAGCTTCTCCAGGTACCAAACTGGAAGTCCGCCGCTGAGGACAGGAGGAGTTGGAGGCGAATGTTGCAGGAGGCCAAAGCTCGATACAGGCTGTAGCGCCATCGAAGAAGTTCTTTTATCTAGCAAAGCTATTTTTTTAAATTTTGAGAAAATATGTTTATTTTTAGTACAATAATGTTTTACCGTAAGTCATTGGCAGATTTGTTAAATTTTCAAACTAAAATTTGTATTATACAACACACATTTCAAATCATATAATCATGCTGAAAGGCATGCTTCAGAATTTTAATTTTAGCTCAAATTAAATCATTTAAAAAAAAGATCCGCACACGTGTTTTGTGACGAAAATACTCCAGTTTCTATTTATTTACGGTCTTACAAACTAATATATTTAAGATTTTTTAGATATTATTGAGAAATTATAAATACTTATGATCAAAAAATAATTACAAAAAGTACATAATTTCAATAGCTTTATCATTACGCCTTTCAGCATTTTCGAATGTATGTAGGTATTAATTAAAGCAAATTTTGAATGAAATAAAATCGGTATTGAGTTATTATTTATAAAAAGTGGTACGGAGAAAGTATAATCTTTCTCATTGGAACCGCCCTGTACGATCGTAAGAACATCTTTCGACGAAATATGAATTCTCGTCCGCTTGCTGGTTAGTGGCCCTTAAGTCAAAAATGCCAAATATCCACAGTTCAATGAGTTAGAATTCTTATGTGAGCCAATTTGGCGTAGAAGAACCCTGTTTTTAGAAGTCGGTTAAAACGGTTAAAATTTAAAACCATATATACACGGTGTAACAGCGTAGGATTTTAACCAGTGATTCCTAGCATATTTGGATTAAAAATGTAGATGTCGCATTACTGTCCGATGACATTTTTTTTTAATTATAAAAATAAAAATATTTTTCTATCACACGTCGCACGAGATACACTTATCACGTACATTGTAGGTTATCCACCATTTACCAGCCCTGGTATAAGTAACAGATGGTTACTTCTTAAAGGCTATTGCAAGGACTCAAATTTTTTTGAATTAACAAATCAACATTTAATTTTGAACGAATCTAGACCTCCAGTGTCCCTGCATACGTTGTTAGTAAGCAGTATGCAAGTGCTTAGCTGGAAATCAAGATACAATAAGTGTTAGTATGGCTATCGGCAAGACAATGGGACAGGTTGGTGATTGTCCACGAAGAGGCAATCGCTGGATGATTGCATCCAGCGTATCCTGCACGTACAGCCGAGCTGGTCACGTGGTTAGCACTGCGTCTCGTTCCAGCAGCGCGGTAACAGAGGAGAGAGAACGCGTATCACGTGATCCCATCGCCACATTTTTTGTTTTTGATTGAAAAAATCATCGCACAGCAAAATGACACGTAAGTACGTTTTTTACTCCAAATATGCTCAGGAATCAATGGTTAAAATTCTTCGGGTAGGTACGTGCTGCTACAAATTAATGTGATTTTAAATAAAGCTTCGGTTAAAGAAGGTTGACTGGTCAGTGGCTGAGTTTGCATCGCGTCTGGTTCCCAAACCCCCCCTTGAAATGAAAATGAAAAATCACACACAACAAATACAAATGATGAGAAGTATAAATAAAACACATTATTATTGCATTGACATTGTTAAAATTTTTGTGGAATGAGCTTATTTTCTATACTGACATAATGTCCACTCGAACTTTTGCAGCGCCCCCGAAATGCTAAAAATTTAAAAACGCCCCCCCCAGACCTCCAAAACGCCCACAGGGGGGCGCTGGCGCCCCCGTTAAGAATCACTGGTCTAACTCAACCGGCTTGCCGTGCAGCTGGTGAACACATCAAGACCTGACAAACCTCACCCCATGAACCCGGAACCCTTGTTAAGTCACCAAACGTAGCGAATCACTTGGGTTGACCTGTGGCAGAGGTTATCAATAAATATACTATATCCGCCTCTCAAATTGAAAAATCTACACCAGAAACTGCCATAAAACACTATTTACAAAAAATGTACAGCATGGATCAAAATAAAAACAATAAAAAACAAACCACACGACATAATAAATAATCATCCAACGGCCAAGCTCCTCACTTAACTGTGGAGCAGAAACCGGATTCGATTAAATCTATTCTGAATATGTACTAGTAAATCCGAACCGATTCGCAGCCGTACCTGTTACCGCTGATAGCTCCGGTGTCCCCCTTTCCTTTTTTTCTTTTAACCCTTTCAGACCTAAACGTTGTAGACGTATTTGAAAATTATTGGCATATTCGGAGGTCTTGAAGTACTGAATTGAGAATAGAATGTATTATTATTATTATTCAAAATATATATCTGGATTAAATAACATGTGTTCACAATTATATCCTTTGCATGCGAACTGTATCTAAATTTCTTTAAATAAATAAACAGTGTTAGACTCTAGTGACCTCCCAGGTACTCGTAAGTATGTTTCTATATATTTTCTGCCTGTACAGTACATTTTTACGCAGCATCGCATTCATTGGTCAAATCATTGTACATATAGTTTCGTATCGGTGATCGATGAACCGGTGGATGCAATTTTTAGCCATAAATTGTTTTTAATTGTCTGTCTAGTTTGTAGTTAGAAGTAAGATTTAAGACATATATCTACTTCTACTACACTATATAAAGAGGTAAGATTTGTTTGTTTGTTTGCATTGAATAGGCTCCGAAACTAATGAACCGATTTGAAATTTTTTTTCGCTGTTGGGAAGCTACACTATCCCTGGGTGACATAGGCTATATTATATTTTTTTTTTAAATAGGCATCCTTACTAAAACTTCAATAATGTAACCCAGGGTGTAAAAAATTACCTAAAATATTCTTTAAATCGCGTGCGCTGCGAAAACTATTATTGATAGAATAAAATAATGTACGACGAATTTATAGAACACATCATTATTTACAAAAAAAGTTGCGACAGCATATGTCTAACTATTATGGTTATGCCACAATAAGTATTCTTTTATTTTAAAAATTTAATTTAAATGTCGCCGCTTGAAAAGGCTCTTTATTTGTATCTTGGTTTTAATCCTTATCAAAATAAATTACTTCATATTCAAGACAGCTTCAATACCTTTATTTAACTTTTTGAATTTTTCAATTCGGATATTTAATTAGAAATATATCACGAGTTTAAAATTGTTAGTATTAAAAAAAAGTTTCGGCTACGGGCCGGGCGGGAGAGGAGTCAAGAAATGAAGTGCCAGGGGGGTTGGCGGGACGGGGGAGCGGGAGAACGGTGGCGGGGAAGGTGGAAGTGGAACGCTGGAGGGGAACGCACGGGAAAGGACATGCAAGGAGTAACGTTTTATTTATTTGAATATGGCATATATTATAAAAGTAAGTCCAAAAAAACGTGCAGCTCGCAAAAACTCAGAAACGAGTCCCGGTTCGATCAAGGGAGTTATATGGTGTGGTAGATCTCTATCCCCCTAGGGAATAAGGGTATCCGTTTTTACCTAAAGGGCGGGCTTTTGAAGATATAAGGGCTGAAAGTTTCGCCCTCTTGAAATTTCTAGAACAGTCTTCCGGAAAGTTCTAGAAGGTTCCATAGAGCTGTAGAAAGTTCTGGAAGGAGTGGCGGAGTGTTTCGTGTAATGTTCAGGAAAAGGGAATCGGGAACATCATTGTGCAACATTCCAGAACACTAACTTATTGTCCTGAGCGAAGCCGGGTAACCCAGCTAGTATATTATAAGTTTGTACAGCGCCCTTTAGGTGATTTTCACAAAAACGTCGCTCCAAATATTATTATTATTTATGTATGATGTAAGGGCGTACCTAACTTATTAAGAGCCAGTTTAAAATCGTACATTCATCTTCCCCGTCTCCTTCCTCTCCTTTACTTTCGGCCTCACCACATATCCCATTTGGGGATGCCATGGTCTCACTGGATGCAGAGGACTGGGAGCAGTTGGGACCCTTGTGAATTATGGTACGTCTGAACGAGTAGCTATAACTTAACGAAAAAAAGCTATAATCCAATGAAAAACGATAACCTCAATTTTTATTCACCGTTCGTAGGGAGGAAAACATTCTGAAATCTATATATGAAAACCCGAGAAGCATACAGATGCAAGTCCAAAACTTGAAGAAATGAATTTTTGATGCAGACTTGAAGTAAATAATCATGTTTATCAGTGGCAGAAAGATACAGGTCCTATCATGAAGAAAAATAGGATTTTCAAAAACGTATACGGATGCAACTACCTTTGGTGCAACCACTATCTTAGAAGCAGAAAGATGTATATGGACTTTCATCTTTATGATTTAGTTGCATTATGACTCAAATCCTACGTGTTATGTAGTATGACTCAAATTATACATTACTACGCTTTCTATGGAAGTCAACAATTTTCAAACATTAATACTTTCGTAATACACCACACGTTATAACAAAATATTCCACTTCATTTTGAAGCAGAAGGATTGTTTTAGTTTGACCTTTTTGAACTTTCATCCGTATGCTTCTCGGGTACAGATATGTATTTTAAAATATACGTAATTCGGTACGAAAGGGTTAAAAGAGGCAAGTATTATAAAGATACGTCATATAAGCGCAATTGATGTGATTTTCTCACGAAAATAGCGCTAGAGAAGTAATCTAATTATTATTAAGAGGAAACGCGAGCGTCGTTTTGTCCACATAAACATTTTTTTAAAGAAAGACAAACATTCCCAAGTCACGAATAAACCTGACATAATTTGAAAAATCTCCTACTACCACCGCAGTAAGGCATTAAAGCTCAGTTCCCGGCCCCAAAAAGAAGACGGAGAGATATGAAATTACGAACGTTAAAAGAGCGCGCTAACATTTACAACGATAAAATTGATGCAAAAATCATGAAAATCATTAATAAAACACGACTTGTTTAAAATAGAGCAAAAATCTCGCGATAATTGTCTTAAACAGCATTTAAAGAAACGCTGTGAATTTTTTCATACATATAACTTGTAAAATAACTGAAACAAACGTGTTTATAATAATTTTTGGAGCATACTTTGCGATTTTTTTCTATCGAGGGAATTTTATATAATTTGCGTTTGGGCGCGACTAATGTCTAGATATTATCTTCAAGAATAACATATATTTTTTTAAGAGCTTAAAAACTTCAAATGTTTAAGGGAGGTTTGCAAGAAATCGGTAGAAATTCGAATACCGGCCTCTTAACAGTATGTTGAAAATGTTGCTTGTGTCGTGATGGAGGACTTAGCCAGCCGAGGAATCGAACACACAACGCCTGGGTGGGTCCCAAACGCGATGGTTACTCAACCACTGACCTCTATTCACTCTCTCAGGATTTTGAGATCAGTGCAATTTTTTTAAAATATAATATGAAAAAATGATTTTTTAATGGATATTTTGCAATACCTTTCGATCGAAAATATTTTGTTATAAGTATTTTGGCCTCATATCTAAATATAAGTTCTTTATGAAAAAGGCAAGTAAAATATTTATTTATTTATAAGTCTGGCTTTTAAATTCAAGTGATAGGTACATGATATTATAAGGAGAGTATCAGTATTACAATAATAACACAATAAGAATATATATTTAACAAATGTGTTATAAAAGCAAATATTTAGGCATAGGATATTATTATGTGTTACTAAACTACTGTTACTATACCAAAAAAATCATATCAATGTTATAATAACAGGGAACTTTGTTATTTAAGTAGAATTATTTAGAATTATTATTTTCTGGCATTTACTTGTATTTTGATAAAGTTTATTAGTTTGGCACCAATCTTTAGTTTATTTAAATTTAATTGAATGTGAATACCACAACACGGGCATGTGGCTAGCATGGTGGTCGAAAAATCCCCAATTTTATGTAATAAAAAAATTTCAATGAATAAAGAAAACTTTAAAAAAATACAGTCGTGCATTGTTTAAATAGTTTTAAGTCATCGGCGAAAAGCAACAATTCAACATTATTATTAATAGTAATGAGACGATGTATGAATGTGAACGAGGCAAAGAGTGTGTGCCAAGATCGAGTTGTGTGGCGGTCCGTCCTCTCTGCCTACCCCTGCGGGGAAACGACGTGATGGTTAGTTAGTTAGTTAGTTAGAATAGTATTGGGCCTAAACGTGACCCTTGAGGTACACCGCTAGTAGCCATGAATTTGTGTGACAGGTAAGAGTTATTTTTCACTTGGAAAATTCTATTGTAAATATGTTATTATATCGGAAGAAATTCGGAATGCCGGGTCTTAACGGAGCTCTCGACGGTAGGACCATAAAAGTAAAAAAATATATTGTTTTATATGATGGAAACGGTAACATCAATTCGCATTACTTCACATGAATCATTAAGCCAAATGGAAAGAAGGTGAACGGGTCTGAATAAATGACACGAAACATTTAGCTATTTTAATTATGTTTTAGAACACACTGAACAAGAAAGTTAATGACCGTTACCAATGGTTAGACTTGTTAGCAGCTGGTTAGACAAATGCGTCGGGGTTCCTTCATCATTGTATAAGTATAATATTGTCAAGTTAATCGTGAATATTTATCTTTAAAAAGTATTTTTTCTTCATATTTTCCAAGTAACTGACTAACCATAGGTTGAAAGAGAGAATTGACCGCCAAACAACTCGATCTTGTTTCATTCACATTCATACATCGTCACATACATATCATTCTGTTACTGACTCAAGTATCTGATTCACTTGATCGTGCCGTGTCTTCCACTGACTTCTTCTACCATTCACATTTGCGTCACATATTCTTCTTACACTAATTTATTCATTAATTCGCTCTACATGCCCAAACCATCTGAGCGTCCCTTTCTTAATCTTACTCATTACATGGTTTTACCACACATACGCCTCAGGGATCTAATTTCAATAGCATCCGTTAACTTTCATCCTTCCTATGCCGGTTCCATGCCTCACGGCCATACATCAGGGTAGGTAGCACTCCATTGTGGACTGCTGGCCAATAGAGAAAATAGTGTTGAAACCATTTAGGTTGGGTTAGGTTAGGTTACATCTCCACCACTACATCCGGAAGTTTATGCTTTACTAAACTGCCCTATATAATTAATTGACTTCCAATATAGAGAAACCATAAACTATAAAAAAGTGAGAACACACACAATAATGGCTGAGAAACGCGCTATAAAATAGAATCGAAACATCAATAGAGTAAAATGTTTATTGCTCGTCATAGTAATTGGAATGCTTGTATTCCATTTTCAAATCGTCCATTGGAAGCGATGGGATAGTTCACTGGATGCAGATATCGTAAACATTGCTCTTTTTTATATTAAAAGAAAGGCAATGATATTTTGTAGAGCGCTGTTTTTGTGAAATATCACCTCAAGGGCGCTGTACGATTTATTATGAATTCTTAGGCTCTATCTAACTTTATTATATTAGGTACAAATAGATACCAAAACATACTTACCTGGCAGGTCAATTTCGATAAACACACTTTGTTAGAAAGTTTATGCTTGGAGAAGATACGACTTTTCACGCGGAGGACATTCTATTTAAAACACTGCACATCGCATGATTTTACATTTGCTACCCTCATCACTTTTGGTATTACATTTATAAGAAGATTAATGCCAAGTTGAATTAATATTTATTTATTTATTTTATTTAGTAAAAGATTATACATTTTGAAAGACTAGTGAATTTAGGACTCTTTAGGACTGGAGAATTTCTATGAAATACAAAAGGTTACAAATAAGAAATTGCTTATATTTTTACACAATTAGTTATTTATTTGAAGGCGAAGGTAAAGGTTTTTTTTACTTATTTTAATTTCTCCTGCTACCATCTTTATAAACGGTAAATGATGCTTGTGTAATGGAGGGCTTTGCGCGGTATATTAGTAATTTTTAATAACAATATTCGTTAATTAAACTTTTTGTAAATTTATTTATTTATTGTCAAAGACATACATATTCTTAACACTGTCATATATGAATTTATAAAGACTGTTTATAACGCTAATTAAAAAAAAAAATAGGCAATACAAGAATGATACTCTAAGGAAGATATATTTATTTTAATTTTGTAAGTTCATATTATAATGCAATATAAATGCTACATTTTAACGCTTATAATGACGGTATTAAGGCGGTACACAATCCTAATAATTTTTGTTTGCTCAAAACTCACGTTTTAATCATTTCCGGCGAATTCGTAACTATATTAACTTTTTTATTCAGATGTCGTCCTGGGGATGTAAGTTCTTTGTATTTAAAATTAATAAAAACAATACCTTACCATTAACATATTTTACGTACAACGCCTTTAAAAAATTGTAATACGTTGTACAACTAAAGTTAGTGGTAAGCGCCAGATTTTATTTTTCTAGACGATAAATTAATAACTTCGGCAGTGAGACATCATCCCACATTTTCAATATTTGTAACACGTTCTTCAGAATTAATTAAATTGAACGCGGTGAAAAGGTCTAATCTCCACGCCTGCTAGGGTGAATTCCACCGTACGTTCATCCAGTACGCCGTGCAGCGGGCGCATATTTGTTTACACGCTTTCTTCACTTACGTCGTTAAGATTCCCATATTATTTGTCTTCTTCTTCTTTTCTTTGATAGGGCAAATTCGACAGTAGGTCCGTGCAATACACGGGTCGCGAGACTCTATTTGTATACACGGCTTCTTTACTTACGACGTTAAGATTCTGAATATATTTTAGGGTATATTGTCATCTTAAGAGCTTTTCAAATATTGATAGTTTTTTCGTTCGTAACCCGGGAAAGTTCTTTATCTTTTAAAATAAAATAAATAGGTTGAATACCCCTGAAGAAGCGAACTGAAAAAAATGCCTTGGGGTTCAATTCCTAACGGTCGCTTTTGCATCGGGTCGGCCATCGCACGAGTGCGAGCGAGACAGACAGACGTGCACTGTCTCTTTCCGGTTCAAACATTCTATCCGTGTTCGAAGTTTAAATTCAGACATGAGAATGCAACGTTTTCTATGCAATGGGCAAATTATTTCCATGGCGAAATTGGCGACGTTTTGAAAGTAAATTAGTTCGGTAGGTAATTAAACATGAATTATTGTGTGTAATGCTATTAGCTATTACATACAAATTAATGGTTTCGTAATCAAATTAAGTGGAATTATAACAATAATATTTCTAGAAATGAGATCCCTGAGGCAAATGTGTAAAACCGTGTACGATCGTGTGAGAAAAGTGGAGATCCGCGAAGAATGCAAGGCTGATGATGTAAGCGTAATGAGTAAGAGGCGCCGCAACCGGGCTCAAAGGGAAGAATATGGAGAGATATGAAATTACGAATGTTTAAACATTTAAATAAATGTTTGAACATTTAAAGCGACAAAATCGATGCGAAAATTGCAAAAATCTCTTGGGGGTTGTCTTCAAGAGCATTTAAAGAAACACTGTGATATTTTTCACACATATAACTTGTAAAATAACTGAAACAAACGTGTTTATAATAATTTTTGGAGCATACTTGCGATTTTTTTCTATCGAGGGAATTTTATATAATTTGCGTTTCGGCGCGGGGAATGTCTAAATATTTATTATCTTCAAGAATAACCTATATTTTACTTTTTAAAAAGAAAGACAAACATTCCCGGGTTACGAATAACCCAACAATGTTTAAAAATCTCCTACTACCACCACAGGAAGCCGAAAATGTTGCTTGTGTTGTGATGGAGCCGGCCGATGAATCGAACATGCGACGCCCGGGTGGGACCCAAGCCCTATGCCCACTCACCCACTGACGGTTAAAACCACCCACCCACCCCAATTCGGTAGAAATTCGGGTAGCGGCGGCTTAAGAAAGGGAGGTTCCGATGGTTTGGTCTGAACATGCGATGAAACGAAAGAGAAAAGAGACAGTGCCGAATGAAGCGAGTTGGATCGCTTCATTCGCGCATTTTTCAGTCGCAACCGGAACTCATCACGTGACAACATCAAGTGACGCGAATGATGTGTGTGAACACTCAAATGAACAGTCTTTCACTCGCGAATTAAGGGGTCTCCACACGGTGCTGCCGCAGTATCAACTGCCGAAGAACTGACTAAAAATCGTATAGTCTGTAGTCAAAAGCGCCAGCCGTATTCTTATTGTAATAACAATACGGCTGGCGCTTTTGACTACAGTCAACTAAAGTTCTGCGGCAGTTGGTGCTGCGGCAGCACCGTGTGGAGACCGTCTTAGTCGGCCGAGAATGTTCTGGCATGGCCGGAGCGGCGTAAACCTCAAAATACTCGGTTTTGTTCGCTTTTCGAAATAACTCCTACACGTCTTATAGAAATCGTTGTTTCTCCCTTACTATCATAGCGAAAAATATGATCTGAACGGTATTGGAAAGAGAAAATAACGCTCTACATATTCAATGTAACAATTAACAACAAAATAATACGAATGTAAACTTTTATGGTTAAAAAAATATCTGTCTATCCAACCATGAACCCGTTTCCCAATAGGGAAATCAGAGAGAATGGATCGCCACACAACCTTGTCTCGGCACTCACACTTCTCGTTTCATTCACATTCATACATCATGTTGGTTTCAGAATCTGCTGTGCCTTGTCTAATCTATTCTACCATTCAAGGTTCATCTCGCTCCATACTTCCAAATTAACTAAGTACCCCTTTATTGATCTTATTCAGCACCTTTGCAACAGCCTTGCATTCTTTCCGAATCTCTACATTAACAACATGGTTTAATACGCATACGACTAAGGGATCTCATTTCTACAGCATTCAGTCTACTTTGGACCTTTCTCTGCCAGAACTAGGCATCACTGCTATACATCAGGGTTGGTAACAGCACACCATTATGGACTGCTAGCCTTGCTGCGTTTTCCAACTCTTTAACAACGACTTTCGCGATTGTAAATATGTAATACGAATGTTAGAGGGAGCGCGCTAATATTAAAAACGATAATATTTAAGCGAAAATTGTGAAAATGTTAAACAAAACACGACTCGTTTAAAATAAAGCAAAAATCTCGTAAGGAATGTTTAAAAGAGCATTTGAAGAAACACTATTGTTTTCATATTATAACAGAAAAAAACGTGTTTTACAATAATTTTCGGAGCAAACGGATTTTTTTCTATCGAGGGAATATCTTATAATTGCAGTTTCGGTGTGGGGAATGTATAGATATTATCTTCAAGAATAACAGATATTTTTTAAGAGCTTTAAAACTTAAAGTGTGGAAAATATTTATCTAATAAATCGGTAGAAATGCGGGAATCCAGGCCTTAAGAATAAAACGTAATAGATCCATCCCATTTGAATTTCATGTTGAAACACAGGCGTTTTGTATTGGAAATTTAGGGCCAGATTGGCCAAATATTTGTATCACGAAACAAGCAGATAAAACGTTATTCCATTGCCTGTGATAATTAATATTTGAATATTCGCGCCAAATCGACTGTCACGTTGACAGCTTTGATGACGTTTGCCGACCAATCAGCTGACAGGCCTCTCCCCCACTGCAACATGCTACCACCTGCCCTCTGTGAACAACAACAAGCGCGCCCTGTGCCCTGTGCCCTGACCGTAGTTATATCAAATTATTATTATTTAATACTAGAGGGTCCCAACGTTTTTTCGCAGATGTTCTGTTTGGGAAAGCGGTACTAGAATATTGCGATGAATGTATGGAGCTAATTATTTGTATTATTGGAAGGGTGTTTGTATGATGTGTGAGTGAACTGTACGTTTTTTAATGGTTTTAGGAGTAATGTCCGGAAACTAGTGTTACAACTGGAAAATCTACATCACATTTAGTTACTTACAGCCTTACTAAAAAAAAACTTCCAAACAGGTAAACTTTGTTATAGTTACACAATGAATAAAGACCGTGAAATTTATTTTCGAACTCTTACTAATATAATTGCTAATATTGTAATATCTTTTAGTTGTTGTAAGATTTCTTATTAATTTCTGTTGTAAGATTAATTATTAATTTCTAGATACACAATATTATAGTATAATGAGGAAATCTATAATTGGTTTCTCAGTTAGGTAAATTATACATGTATAAATTAATCAAATTGTTAACTGTTGATTTCCTTAAAATGAATAAATAAAAAGTCTTTAACTTGCTACGAAAGAGCTGGCATTTTGAGAGTGACTCTTGAAACTCCTATCTTGAAAAGGTTGGATTATTTCTGACGTATTTTTTGTTTTACTTAAAAAAGTACGAACGGGTTGTCTAGAACCTCTTCTTTGTCGTCTTTTTTTTTAACATTTCCACACAGGAGGCCGCGAGAAAAATAATTTCCCTCAGGGTCTAAGCCCCCTGATAATATATAATATAATATAGAAAAATAATTTCCCTCAGGGCCTATGCCCCCTAATAATAGTTGAGATAATATATTGCGTCAATTGCAGTCTTTTGACTAGTAGGTGTTCCGCCAACCCATTAAATATTTTAATGTTATAAAGACATTAAACGATACTTACCCGAAAGAAGCTGCTGATATTTCAGGTATAAAATGAATTAAATTTTTACCTGAAACAAATAAAAATAATATTTTATTATTAGAAATTAAAAGAAAAATATGCATAAGACATTACATGTTATTTCTTGGTTTTTTTATGAAATATAAAAATTTCTTTCAGGGCCTGTCATCTTGAAGGTTTTTTTTATGAAAGAAAGGAGAGGAAGATCTGGGAAGGTAAAAGCCACGAACTGGGGATCAGGGTGTTCAGGAGTGACGAACGTATGAATCTATCCCTCCCAATGCGGTGTAAGGCAATGTGTTGAGAGAGTCCGGCTAGAGGGGTCAAAAAATCTTCCTCAAACAGTCTCTCCCTATGTATGGCAGTGGGGCATGGAACTGGCAGAGGAAGGATGAAAGCAGACTGAATGCTGTTGAAATGAGATCCTTGAGGCGTATGTGCGGTAAAACGTGTGGTCATGACCCTCAGATAGTTTGGGCCATGTAGAGCGAATGAACGAAGACAGTAGTGTAAGAAGAATATATGACGCAAATGTGAATGGTAGAAGAAGTCGAGGACGCCTGAGGAAAACATGGCACGATCAAGTAAATGAGATACCTAAGTCGGGCCATGTCAAAAATCAGAATAATAGAAGAGTATGTATGAGACGATGTACGAATGAGACAAAGAGTGTGTGCCAAGACCGAGTTGCTTGGCGGTCCGTCCTCTCTGTTTATCCCTACGGGGAAACGGCGTGGATTAGTTAGTTAATAGTTATAGTTATTGCTTCGTTAGTTATATTTGTAAAAGCTCGTACAGGCGAATAATAACATTAATAAATACAAATTATACCATATGCAGTAAAAGAGAAAGCAGTCATACCCAAAAACAAATAATATAAAAATGAACACAGGTTTGCTCTTAATAACATCATGTATACCGTAGTAATTAACCTTTGATTTACATTAACAATATATATATAACATATACCCACTGTTCTGTACCTGTACAGTGTACAAACTACTGTACGGTATACAAACTGCTTTGAAGAGGAACGGCAAACGTAGATTGAAGTTGTTATTAATTAATTGGGTAATTGGATGAAATATACCCTCGTTTGTATTTTATAAACGAGTTTCATAAATTTGCCTATTATTTCCCATTGTCGTTGTACTTCATATACTTAGTTTAGCGACGGGGAGAGAAGGAGGGATAGAGGAAGGGAACGAAGGAGGGAAGGAAAATGATGGTGGGTGAAGGGGAACGAAGAAGGGGGGTTCGCGAGAAAGGGGACAGGAGAGGGAGAAGGCGGGGAAGATGGAAGAGGAACGCGGGAGGGGAAGGGAACACGGAAGGAGGAAGGTAAGGAGACGCGGAAGAAGACGCGGGAAGGGAAGGGAAAGCGGGAGGGGAATGAAGACCAAAACGGGGACGCATGGGAAAGAACACATAGGACACAAGGACGCATGGGAAAGGACACATTATTTGTGTATGATGTGAACATTAGTTATTGGGTTATATCCAATTATTATACCTAATTATTATATAGTCAAACTTGGTTATAACGAGCACGAAGGGACCGATTAAATTTGCTCCTTATATCCAAAATAGGTTTTTTGAAAGTCGTATGTACCTACCTACCTGTCTTTACTCTAATATAATCGCAAATGTAAAAGTATATTTTAAAATGTGAATTGGTATCATATTATTTCAAAAATATATTAGAAAAAAACACTAATTAATAAATTATTGTTTTAATCAACGATCAATGTTTTAAAGATTTCGTTTTGATGCTTCTCAATTTCCTACACAAAAAAGCAACGCATTTAACATCACCTGGTTTGAGGTTTCCAAGAAAAACATCCCTAAAAATTTTCTAACTTATTATCGATATCTTGTGCGTATTGTAGCACATGTAAAATCTCACTTATTATAAATCATTAGCTGGTGGGATTGTTATTGATTTTCAACTAAAATTATACTAGTCACACAATTTTGTACGAGTATGTCCCCCTGGTTATAGAGAAAAAACCCTGAAATCCCTGGTTGAGAACATTTTTTATTGGGGTTTGTAAAATTTACGCTGCTTGCCCTAAATGGTACTAAATTGAAAGACCCCCAGAAAAAATCCCCTGAAAGTGAAATCTTGAATTTCGCTGTCAATCTCCTTCCCTCCAGAAATCCACATGTAGGTCGCGGGCCATTTGATAAAGAGGCATAGCACCCCTAAGCTAAAAAGGTTGTGCATCACTATCACAAATTTACCCTATGTAGGTACTTGTAGCTCGGTACCTTCATAAACACTTTTATTGATTTTAAAACAAAATTGACGATTAGGCACAATGCAAAAGAAGATTAATGAGCGTAATATACGAGCCCGATTTTCGGCCCGATTCCAATTAGAGACAAAAGTCAACATTTTTCGATTTGCGCGATCGCTATTTTCACCTCTATTTTCATATCTAGGATTTCAATTGTCATCATTGCAAACAACACATGAACCATACTGTTTGTTGTGATGCCTACTGAAATCGTAGGTATAAACATAGAGTTGAAAACAGCGATCGCGTAAAGCGAAAAATGTTGACTTTTGTCTCTAATTGGAATCGGGCTGAAAATCGGGCTCGTGTATTACGCTCATTGAAAGGGAACAAATTTGCAAACTGAAAATTCGTTGACTTTAGCAGATTTTATGACAATTTTACATAGTGCCCGATGGGTAACAATGTCTCACATAGCCGACAATCTTACACAGGTAGTGCAATAAAAATATGAATCTGTCCCTAACATTCCCGCATAGGAAATTCCCGCCGGCCGCCGCTGTTGCACGCCGGGCATATGTCCCTTTATGGTCGCCACCTTTGATACTTATATCTTACTACGAGAGTAGTTCCCAATTATTGTTTTTTTTAAACCCATTTAACCACTTAGAAATTGTGTTGACATCCTTTTATGTATTTAGAAATTGTTTTGACAAAATTATTTGCACGTTATATCAGTGAATCGTCCTCGTTATAACAGTCAACAATTATATGAAAAAGGTCGGAACTAATATATCATTTGGAAATCGCTCATTATAGCCATGAACTCACTATAGCCATGATCGTTATAACCAAGTTCGACTGTAATTTGTTGTTATCTATGTTATTAACCTGGAAATATTCCTAATAAAATAAAATAAAACTTAGGGGAGGGGTGACGGAGGGGAGGAGGACTAGGGAAGGGATTGCAAAGGAGACATAGTAGCGGTAGGAGATAGTAGGGGTAAAATTTAGAAAATTCATTTTCACACTGACAAATGTACGTGGTGAGCTCGTGCGTTCCTTATTCGTGAAAAGACGGAAAAACAAAAAATTATTATAATATCCAAAAGCACTTCAATAAACAGAATTCAGACTTTATTTCTTTAAGTGGCTTTGCAACGCAAGCCGGGTACTCGCTATTACATAATAAAATTATTATTAGATGCACGATTTTGTTTCTTTCATTATTGTAAGCACTTTAAAAAAAAGTGGGTTTTCACTTTTCCTACATTTTTACAAAATATTTGTAGCTGCAATTTAGTTAAAATAAAGCAAAAAATGAATAGATTTTTATGTGAATTTTGTTTGAACCGCCATTGAGAATAACCGCGAACCGCTATTGAGACCGACGTATATATACGACATATAGACATATATGTCTTTTTGGCAACGAAGATTTCTTTCATTTGTTTAAAATAAAGAATAACATGGCGATGGAACCAACCACTATTTTAGTAAAAGAATGGTATCTATTGAACCAAACCAGTTATCTGTAATACTTGGAACTTACTAACTTACGAACTACTAGATAGCTTAAACCTTATACACACATGGAACGAATGAGGCACTTGGTCCAAAAACCGCTTACACATAATATGTGATACATCGACTAAAAGATTCACGAAGAGGTCCTCAAACTTTTTTTTATGTGAATACCGCACAAGGTCCCAACTGCTCTCAACCGTCTGGAGCCAGGAGACTATGGCATCCCCAAATGGGATATGTTGCGAGACTGAAGGCAGTGGGAAGGGGAAGGAGAAGGGGAAGAGGAAGTTGGGGAAGCTCTTGCCTATTAAAACCTAAAAGCCAAATTAAAGCCATTTCAAGTAACGTTTCAATTCTGAATGGTGGTCTTACACCAGGGCTATACTGAGAGTATATTCCACTCTGGAAGAGGAGACCGATTATTCTATCTTATTCTCTCGCAGACTAAATCCTATAGATGTGTGTGTTTTTCTCTTTTAATAGTGTCCCTCGCTTCCGTTTCATCGAGTTTAAAATCACAACGGTGCTAAAGAAGTTTTCACTTCAACAAATTATGGGCTACCTAATTATGGGTCACCCCAAGTGGTTAGAGACTTAGGAGGGGTGCCCGGGCTCATGGGTCAGGTTTGCCTAGGAAGGTCTTGGTGGCGAATGCGTTTGAAAGAGTCCTCTTGACCTTTCCAGCCGGACTCTCTCTCGACCCATCGCCTTTCACCGCAGTGGAAAGAATGGATGCATACGTCCGTCACTCCTGGGCACACTGACCCACCCCTCATACCTTTTTCCTTCCCACTCAGAACTTCCTCTTCTTCCTTTCCTCAAAAGACCCTCCGGCACACAGCATCCCTAAATTTGACATAAACCCCGAGGGAAATGGTTACAATGGACAATTGTAAAATCCTACGTTAATTAAATTATCAATATCGATATTACAGTTCGTCGACCACTGGTTGATGTATACTTCTAAAATACATATTATGATTCGAAACGAGAAAGTATGTATATGAACAGGAACAAACATACATACCTACAAACATACATACATACACACACACGAACACCAACGTGAGACCAAATAAAGAACATTAATTTGGGCAGCGCAACACGAAAAGGAGATTGTTTGACAGTGGTTTTAAAATATCGATATTTGATTTGTTTGGCGATTAGAGGCGGGTACTAAATCGTGATTTTTAATATCAAAACAGAGAATATAATAAAATTTGCCAAGATAACGCAGAAAATAATTTATACAAATTTCTTTTTAACCGCTCAAGCTTATTTGTTCGCTTTTCGGAACAATTCATATAGGTCTCATAAAAATAGTTTTGCCTCCCGTACTAGTGAGAAAGAATATCTTAAGAGAATTAGAAAGAGACAACACCACGCAATAAATTTAAAATCTAAAAGTTAAAAACAAAACAATTAAATTGTACACCTCTTTGTGCAAACAAAATTTCCGGCCGAAAATTGAAAAAAAAAAAAAAAAAATTATTAATTATTTTTTACATGAAACGACAAAAAAATGAGGTGATTATAACATTTCTAATACATTTTTCTAATAAAATATGTGAGCATTTTCATTTTTTTCGTTACCAGTAATTTTAGTTAGGTGAGCCATTTAAAAAAATATTTAAAGTTTGCATTCAAAATTCTCACATTTTAAAAAACCCCGTCGTTATTTCTAACAATACAATTTAGTGTTTTGTTTTCTGATACGTTCACAAATATTCCATTTATTTGGATTTTATTGTAAAGCGGAAATATTCTGATCTACCGACATGACACAATATGGTCAAGGCCTGAAGGGTTAAAAAGAAAGCTGATTTTGGGTGGCAAGACTATTAGGGACATTTACAAATCGTGCACTTTATAACAACAAAGTTATATCTACTAACTGAATGAAACTGAAATATTGAGGTTCAAAATTTGAAATTTTTCCTTTACATTTGCTCCACACAGGAGGCCTTGATCAAAATAATTCCCGTCATGGCCCATATCATCTTTGGGGACTCTGTGTGGAAAGTTTTCTCCGAAAAGAAGGATAGGCAATTCTGGGAAGAAAAATGTATGAGGGGTGGATAGGAATCTGTGGTTCAGTGTGTCCAGGAGTGAAGGACGTAAAAATCCAACACTCCTACTGCTATGCAAGGTCGAGGTCGAGAGTCCGGCTGGAGAGATCTAGGTTAGGTCTCCCCCAATCTGTCTCTCCAGATCCGGACCGTAAACGCGTTCGTCGCTAAGACCTAAACAAACCTCATCCCAAGAATTCAGGCATCCTTGCTACGTCACCACTTGGGGTGATAGAAGGCAAACGCCAAGACCAAGACAAGATCCGGTCCAGCCTCTTTTCCTACCCATGCGGGGAAACGGTGTGGTGGTTAGTTAGCTAATTATATATTACAATATAAGTAAACTTTTTTTTTAAAGATGTATGTAAAAATAGCGAGAAAAAATAAATAATAAAATGTACACATATCCCGACATGCCCCTTATCTCTTTCATACAGCAGAATCCCGCTCATCCTTCAAAATAGTTTTCACAAACCTCGACCAAGAGATGGCTCAGAAAAAACAATAAATCTAGTCTCGTACAATAATTACCATCTTGCACAAGCTGTTTATAGAGGAACCGCATTGTTCAGACCTTACTAGACGACCACCAGTGGTGAACACCTGCCGCGGGAATTTATCAATCAGAGGTAGACATTAAAATCCCAGGTGATTCATTCAATGACCATAAAATTATTCCAAGGAATAGAAAAACCATATAACTTCGTAACTAGAGATTAAGTTATGATAAAAAAACATACCGTGCAGCTGTCGATTAAGTCGAATGAATGTAAAATCGATAGTAGTGTGTTGTGTGCCTGTAAGTAAGCTCAATTGTTCCTTACTTCCTATGAAATTGACAAAAAAATTTCACATAACCAAATTAGATCTTGATCAGATAATTTGATCATTTACGATTACGGTACCGTGACGGCATAAAAAAGGCGATAAGCGTAGGTTCCTTATCACACAATAATGCTCCAGTTCTTTCAAAATATGAGATGCACAGTGTACGTAGGTCTGTTTCCTCCAAAGGAAAAAGTAATAAATTTCTTGCATTTATGTCACACACCGCACCGTGACGTCTTCGTAGACCCCTACAATCATTGATATATATACATAGATTAGCAATGACCGCGCCAAAGCATTGCCACTTTACATATGTCCAAAAGCATATGCCCATCTAATGTCAGTTCAGTTCTCAGTGTGACGCCGACCGAGTAGAACCGGACGATACGCGATCAAAACTATCACCAAAATGGTTAAATGCGTCGTGAAAAAATGCGATTGAAGGTCATAAAAACATAATAAAGCAAGCGGAATTACTTTCCACACATAATTTTATTGTTTACATATTCATATTTAATTAAAAAACGTACGTATTGAAATAAAATGTCAAATACTCAAAGATAGATTCAGTGTTGCCACAAAGTCGTTTTGGTTTTCCCATATTAATGGGAGAATACAAAATTTATGGAATAAGTTACTATGGAGGTAGCTTCTGATGTAAAATATTTTGGAAATAATAATAAAAATTATATTTTAATCTTCAAACAAAGAATTCATTAAACTTATTTTAGTTTATTAATGAGTAATCTAGTAATTATATTTTTTTACGTATTTTATATTAATAATTTAGCAGGGTACCATAAAGATGCAGCACGCCGTGAGAGGTGGGTGGAAATAATTTGTTTGCTGAGAAAAGAACTCTGAAAACACTTTTGAAACATTTTCCGTTTGAGTATTATATATTATTGTCACAATAAAAATATTGGAACAAAAAAATGTCTCAATTATTTCATTAATTATGCTTAATTTTAGTCATATAATAAAAAAAACACATTTAAAATAATTTATTTTATTACAAACTAACATTAACAAAAATTCTAGTTTATTGTTTATTTTGGGTAAAATTTCAAATGGCAGGCAACACCAACGCGCCATCGCGGGTTTGTGTTTCTGTCTCTGTCTTAATCCTAGCAGCGCTGGTGTTCTCATGACTTGTGTAAGTGAGACAAATAATGTTTAGTGGTCTCAAAGCTACGTCGTCGCGGTTGTAAAGTGGTTACGCTTTTTTTGAAGCGCGGTAAGGAAGTTTGCTTCTCTATTTATATACCTCAATGCCTACAATACGATACGTGACGATAAATTTAAAAGTATGGCATATAGTCCAAAGAATAATAATATAAACTTTAAATGTCAATGCGCTGATGGTTTTGCTTTTGTTCTTAAACAAATAATGCTGCAGCTGTTTCTTACTCACTAAATAACAGTCGAAAATGAGACAAACGGTGAACGTGTGTCTGCACCCCCCTAAATGAAACATACAATCATTAGATATCATAAGTCTCCCTCAAACGTATAAAGAAAATGAACCGCAATTCCCGTCGCAAAACATTAAAAAGTTTTAAAAATGGCTCACTAAAAAAGTTTTATATACACACACATATTTTATTAGATAAGTATGTGTGCGTATTTGTGTTTTCTCTCTCTAACACCGTGAATATCATATTTATCACTGTGCTAGAAAGGGAGACAAAACGATTTCTATGAGACCTATATGAGTTGTTCCGAATAAACAAATTATCCTGAAGGGTTAATCAATAATATTATCTCCAAAGTAACAAATCATTATATTTTTCCCACCATTAAAATAAATATAGTACAATGGCGCAGCCGCCGGTAGGATAAAAGGACAGGATATAAAATGGTCATTTGATCTCCCTTTGCCTTATTCTATTATGGCTGAGATATTATAAATTTGGTAGGCGTATAAAGATACCGCCACTCCGGGAACCATTTATTGGATAACCAATACCCCTGCTATAGGTCACCCCAAGTGGTTCGTTACGTTTGGTGAGTTAGCAGGGGTGCCCGGGCTCATGGGGTGAGGTTTGACTAGGTTTCGGCGGCCAATGCGTTTGTTCACCTACTGCATGGCGGGACGGATCGAGAGATTGGTTGAGGGAGCACTAACCTAGACCTCTCCAGCTGGTCTCTATCGGCCCATCCCCTTGCACCGCAGTTGGGAGGGATGGATTCATCCGTCCGCCACTCCTAGACACATTGACCCCTAGATTCCTACCCATCCCTCACACCCTTTTCTTTCCCAGAATTTCCCCTAGTTCCTTTCCCTAAAATGACCCTAAAAGGCCCTCAGGGAAATTATTTTCCTCAGGGCCTCCTGTGTGGAGCTAATTTTAAAAAAATGGAGTGCAGTTTACACGCGGTAGAAGCGAAACTTTACCAAAACAATCTCAACCAATACTTGAAAATTGAGGTCATAATCAAAGCGACCAATGAGCGCAGACCTAGCGTAATTTCCGTTTCATATCTCAACCAATAGGAACCTTTAAAAGTGACATCATAATCAAAGCGGCCAATGAGCGCAGTTGATGCGTCGCAGGTGCAGTAATCGTCAATTCCGTTTCATCCGAAATCACAATTACAGCGGGGCTATAGAAGTTTCACTTCAAAAGGTATAATGTTGTTCATTGACGGCTCCAAAGTCCAAATGCAACTTATAACATTGCCGAAACGTCTTGAAATAACACACAACTGGCTTTATTTCAAGTTTCACACAAATGTGTTGATCCGTGAACAAGTGAACACGGGTGCGTGAACTGCCTCAACTTTCACTTCAATCATAATTAGGTATTATTTACGTTGAACCAGAAAGACGGTTGGAATATTATGTATACTATAACACAAAATTACTTTCGCATCGCTTTCAAAATTGGTGTGAACAATCCAGCATAATATTTTGATAAAACAAATATGAAACTTATTTCCACTTTAATTTATTTGACCGGTTTCAGCTTGTTAAAGCCATCTTCAGACTGGTTAAAATTATTCTTAGCCTACGGTTTATATGCATAACATATGGGGGAGGGGGAGAAGGGTGGTCTACAAGGATTTTATTCAATTATATGGGTTTTCTTACATGTGTTACTAAGTTGTCTTTGATTGTCGAATTTCTAATTATTATGGTTATTCCCAGTAGACCTTATTACCTCGGGTTTGTAGCTACTTCGATATTGTTCTAAGAATTGAACCTTACAAGTAATATGAATTATTAATGACCTAATTTTATTGTTGTCAAATCGTTATTATATTTATGATGATATGGAATTTTTGCAGCAAAATCCAGCATTTAATCTGCACAAAAGCTTTTTTCTAAAACAATGCAAACCGGTTACTACAGCAAAGAGGACTGCACAGCTAGTTAAGTTAAGAGTCGGGTATGGGTGCCGCCGCCAAGGGAACCATTTATTTGATAACCAACATCCCTGCCATAGATCATCCCAAGTGGTTTGATAAGTTTTGTGACTAAACAGGGGTGCCCGGGTTCATGGGGTGAGGTTTGTCTAGGTCTTGGCGGCGGATGCGGGAGGCAGGTCGAGGGACGTCTCCAATCGGACTCTCTCAGCCCATCGCCTTGCACCGCTGTGGGAGGGTGGAATCATACGTCTGTCATTCCTAGACGCATTGACCCGCAAATTTCTACTAACCCCTCATACCTTTTCCTTCCCAGAAATTTATCTCCTTTCTTTCCATAAAAAGACCCTCCCCACAGCATCCCCAAAGATGACGTAGGCACTAAGAGATTTTTACTTAGGGCCTCCTGTATGGAGCTAATGTAAAAGAAATGCTTATTACATAGTACAAAAAAGTTCTAGCATAAGATTTTTGTCAGTGGAGAGATTTGTTTTAATTTGAAAAAATGTCGCCGGAGACCAAAATGCCATCTATATTATTTACGCCAATTAGGCCCAGGCATCGTTAGTTGTGGTCTATCGGATGTCCGGATATTAAGCTCAGGAATCGTTGGTTTAAGTCTGTCCGATGTCCAGATATTAAGCTCAGGAATCGTTGGTTTAAGTCTGTCCGATGTCCAGATATTAAGCTCAGGAATCGTTGGTTTAAGTCTGTCCGATGTCCAGATATTAAGCTCAGGAATCGTTGGTTTAAGTCTGTCCGATGTCCAGATATTAAGCTCAGGAATCGTTGGTTTAAGTCTGTCCGATGTCCAGATATTAAGCTCAGGAATCGTTGGTTTAAGTCTGTCCGATGTCCGGATATTAAGCTCAGGAATCGTTGGTTTAAGTCTGTCCGATGTCCAGATATTAAGCTCAGGAATCGTTGGTTTAAGTCTGTCCGATGTCCAGATATTAAGCTCAGGAATCGTTGGTTTAAGTCTGTCCGATGTCCAGATATTAAGCTCAGGAATCGTTGGTTTAAGTCTGTCCGATGTCCAGATATTAAGCTCAGGAATCGTTGGTTTAAGTCTGTCCGATGTCCAGATATTAAGCTCAGGAATCGCAAAGTAAAGTATAGGTCAGATATCCGGATATTAAGCTTAGGATTACTTAGGAATCGTTGGATAAAGCATATCCGATGTCCGGATTCAAGCTCAGGAATAGCTGGTTAAAGTCGGTCAGATGTCCGAATATTAAACTCAGGAATCGTTCGTTAAAGTTTGATCTACGTCCAGATATTATAATTATTAATCGTTGGTTAGTCAGATGTCCGAATATAAAGCTCAGGAAAAGTTACTTAAAGTCTGTCAGATTTCCAGATATTAAACTCAGGAATCGTTGCTTAAAGTCAGTTAAGTAGTATGAACACCAATACAATATTCAAAAAGTTGATAAAATAATTCAAATAAAATACTAAAACGAGAAAAGATATTGTTGCGAATAATCAAAGTTAACCATGAACAAGCTTAATTGAAGTTCCGAGAATGTCAGAACTCCAATCAATTGAGATTAAGTACTAGTCAATGAGTCTAATACGCTTGGGTGTACATAAAATTATAACACATACAGATTGAAGATAGCATTGATACAAGGTACACAGGTGTGGTGGTAAAAATGCTAATTGTTTGTGTATAAATGTACATTCACCCGAACGCGTCAGCACTATTATTCATAAACAATAATTATTTATTTACAATTGCGAATAATGTATGATATTATTATTATTGCGTTTGTATGTATTGGTTAGTGGTATTATTGTGACTGGAAACGTTAGTCGTGACACCATGCCACTTAAAAAATATGATTAATTGGGTTTGTGAGCAATTTAACTAGGAGCTTTGTGCATGGTAGCAGCACATTGCTTCAAATAACAATTTTAATTATAATGATTTAATTTCAATATTGAAGTGTGGTTAAAAACGTACTTACTTCTTTCTACCTCAGATTATTTATTTTCCATGTTCTTCGTAAAACGATTATACACCAATATATCACGGAGAAGATTACAAATTAAACATGTGTGGGAATTGTCTGTAAGTGATGTTGAAAATGTTCATGGTTAATGCAGAATCACTGCGCTCTGTTGATAGGCGAAGTTCTCGCTTCGGAGCATAAAAAATCGCATGGGATCTCTTACGAGTATACTTGTTAGAGACATACGAGTTCTTTCAACATAGGTTTATTGAATATAGTTCAGAATTAACCTAAAAAAACAGAGAGTGCAATTCAAACGCGGTAGAAGTGAAACCTTAAGAGAACTAAAGTAGACAAGAGTGGGGAGACTACGAAGCATTTTTTCTCATAAATGATTTTTTGTCGTCGAATTCCAGTGAATTTTTTCTTATAAATTTGGTCATCATTTTAGAGGAAAGGAAGCATATTTGGAATACTGTTGGAAATTCGGAATACCTTCTTATCGTCGGTTTGGGTAGCGGAATCTACAGATAATAATTATAACTATTGAACGTCACAACTGTGAGCCCTGATTTCAGTCGGAATAATATTTCTCCTGTGTCTGTGGATCAATGCTGACGTGTTTTGTGAAGTTGCTTTATTCAAAACTTTTTTGGTGCGTTTTTAATGCAATATAATCACCCCATATTCCAATATTTTAAAAACATTACAAATGAAATCACATATAAAAAAAAAGTTATATTTTTATAGTATGACTTTCGTTTTTGCGTTTTATACGTATACGTTGACAAGAAAAATAAAGAATTTTTAGGTTATATGTTGCTTATTAGGAATATGGAGTGAGATGCAAAATCGGAATAGTATTCCAAATTATATTCATACAGATGTCGTCACCAAATTTGTACCAGAAAAAAAGAAGTGGGATTCTGATAATATGTGTGAAGCTATTACTGCTGTTCGCAATGAAAAAAAACGGGAAATATCGAAATGGGAAAAATTTTAATAAAAAAAATTAAAAATGGGTCCCACCGAATTCATATTCCGAATTATATGCACTTCAAAAAAGACGCATTTTTTCTCATTATTTCAATTTTTATTTTTCAAGAGCACTTTATACTCTGTAGTAAGCTGGGGAGCTGCATACAAAACAAATCTACTCCCTGTTGAAATTGTGCAACGTCTAATTATAAAAATTATATTGAAAAAACGAAGAGATTATCCAACTCACCTTATTTTTGAAGAATTTAAAGTATTAAAATTTAATGATCTAGTTCGAAAAAATATAATAATCCAAATAATAAAAGAAAAACAAAATCATAGCTTTTTAACTGAAAGTCGTACTCGTCAAAAACATATATTTCCAATACAAAAATGTAACACCTCATTTGCACAACATCATTACACATATCTAGGAAAAAAATACTTCAATAGTCTACCTGAAAAAATAAGAACAATCGAAGACGATAAATGCCTACTAAAAGCAATTAAAGAGCAATTTAAAGTAAAAATAACAAATTGATAATATTTATCATCATAACTTATATAACTTGTTAATTTGTTTTTTTTTTTTAAGTATCTACCACAATTAAATTAAAAGATACAAAATATATTTTTTTAATATATTTTAAATATTCTCTCATCCCGATACTCGTCCCTCTTCTAATCACAAACGTCTGCTTCTATAGAAGAGAAATATAAAAAAAAAAATTTTAAATCAGTGAAAATTTATTATGAAGTTTATTTTTATCAAAAAAGGTTATTTTGAAATGTAAATATTATATTTTATATGTTATTTTTGCTGTATAAATAATGTATCTTATGTAATAAATAAACGAAAAAAAAAAAAAAAAAAATAATAATAATAATTTTATTGGATTTCTGTTTCCGTTTCTTGATAAAATATTAGTTTCTTAACGTTTTCATAGACTTTTAGTCTTAAACATTTTTATCTTATTTTCTGCACCCTCAAATATAAATGTATTCCGAATATGCTGCCTTTCCTCTAGTATTTGTGTTTTCTTCTTCGATGTGGCTTTCTTTTGTGTTTTCTTTGCCTGTTCATTTTGGAGTGGTTTGAAGATTGGGTATTGATTTTTAAAAATAAATTGTATTTCGTAGGATCGATCCTTGGTCCGCTGTCTGGCCGCCGATGTTTGTCAGGCGCTTTATACCACTAGACTAAAGGAGACGGTGGATTTATTGTATTACATTGGAACCGAGTACCCGTGAAATAAATAAATATTTTATTGCAATCTCATTCTCTCGCAGACTAAATCCTATAGATGTATGTGTTGGTCTCTTTTTAGTGTCGTTTCCGTTTCATCCAATTTCAAATCACAGCGGTGCTAAAGAAGTATCACTTTTAAAAAAAATTAGAAACTTATACAAAGTCAATACCGGGGAATAACTATTATGTACTATTAAATAATTAAGTCACTCTAGTTGTTAACATTGTTGCCTTTAATAAGGTAGTGTAATTATGAAATAGATGTGAACCGATGGAAAAATGTAAATAAAGTGACCTTCATCCGATAAGGCTATTAAAATAATACATAGTAATTATGGTGGCTGGTTTTGCAAAATACAAACAGCAAAAACCTTGATACATATCGTTGTGACTTACTCACTAGTGTATGAAAAGTTCAAGTATGGATGTGATATACATATTTCTGCGAATGATTGTAAAATTGCAGCGAATATAACTCCAGTCCATTTTTTTACGAATAATGACCTAACTTAAATAACTGCATATTTATTTTTAGTTAAAATAAGTGTCAAAGTTTTAATTTTTCACGATCCACCGAAAACCACCATATGTATGGTGAATCGTGTGACGTCATCACTCACCAAAAGTTTTTTTTATTTATTTTCAACAGGTGTTGTCATTTTGTATGACATTTATATGGAAGAAGCTATAAAACTATTCAATAAGTATTAATTATTTTTGTGTTTAAATATTCAATAAGTAAAAACATTATTTAGGTGGAATTATGTATTTATTATATTATATTTTTTCAATATTATTTATAAGAGAATGGTATAATTTTTTTTTAAATTTATTTTTTTAGCTTCAGAATCGAAATCAATATTATGGAAACCGAGCATCGCCTGCACATAGAGCGCCGAATCAGCTGTTCGACGTCCACCATTTTGGAGGATTGGCCGCAGCCACCACACGATCGGTGTGGAGTAGCATTACGATTTTTTTTGTAGAGTTTAAAGTTTTAGAATATTAAAAAAAAAAATAGAGATAAACTAATGAGATACCTCTATTTTTGATACTGAATTATTTAGGCCTAAATAATGTTTCAATAAACACAACCACTATTGGACTAAATCTCTATAAACAGTATCTACGTAAATAAACCAATAACATGAAATCTTGTTACTGATGGCTTGTGTCATACATTTCAATACAATGACTGGAAAATTATGGTGAGCCGTGACATCAGCACAGTAATACCAACTCATTCGCGACAAAATATCCTCCGATAAAATATCGCTCGACATAATATCCGAAGGACAAAATATGCTACGGACAAAACATCCCCGACAAGGAAGGAAGGAGACAGAGCAAGGAACTTACAGTTTCGATGTAAATTTTAAATTTGGTGGTGAAAGATTTTGTTGGGTTAGGTTAGGTTAGGATATTTTGTCTGGGATATTTTTTGGGGGATATTTTGTCGCGGAACCCTACGTAATCATTATCATTACATAGTATAAAATGAAGTCGCTCAAAATGTTTGTGCGCTTAGATATTTTAAACTACGTAACGGATTTTCATGCGGATTTTACCAATAGATAGAGTGATTCAAGAGGAAGGTTTATATGTATAATACATGCTTATTATAGTAGAGAAAAGCCGAGAAATTCAAATATCAATTCAGGCAGCGGGCAGCTGGCAAGCGGGTGGTGTGGATTTTATAAAGGTTTGGTAATGGCGTTGTGTTTCGTTAGCCACAGCAACGTGTGTCCGGGTCTGCTAGTACTTAATAATTCGTAGGTATTAATTTTTCATTGAATAATCTCTTTTATTACAATAATCAAAGTCTTCCAGCCGTATAAACAAATAGATATTAGCGTCCATCTAATTACCTTTTAGGCAGCAGAGCGCGCAGGTGTTAACACCATCATCGCTCCTTAACATCTCTTACCCTCGGGTAGTAAGTAGTTAGCAGTTTGCCAGTTTAGCTATGTCATACACCGCCGAGCGTTAAACCTGGCCTGGAGATGACTTGGTAATATGCCCGCAAGAAGCGGTAAAGCACACCGAAAATTAACTACCCGTGAAAATGGCGAAATAAATACGGAAGATATGAGTATATTATCTAAATACAGGGTGCTAACTGTCGTACTTGACTTACTTTAACCAGTGAATCCTAACATTTCTTTTTAATAGAAATGCTCGATTTCAATACCTTAGAAGCCCGCCGAAAAATGTCTCTGGTACTATACTAAATCCGCCTATGTTTTTTTTTATTTATTTATTTTTTATTTATTTATCTATAATAAAATATATTTACAATGGTTTTATGTATATGCCTGTCTCACTAGGGTATACCTGTGTCGAGACAGATAAAAGAGATTAACTCGTGGAAGATCCCAAGCACTTTTTTATGCTACGAAAGCGAGGACTTCTGCCTATCAGAACGTGCCAATCAACAGAGCGAATCAACTGCTTAACGATTCTGCATTGACCATCGACATAGTAAAACTGTCCCCATGCGCTTTTTAATTTGTAATCTTCCCCATAAAATATTAGTGAATAACTGTTTTACGGAGAACAAGTAAAAATAAGTAAATAAATTTGAAGTAAAAAATGTTAATGAAATTAGGTTCTTTGGTAACTTTTTTGATATTTTTTTTTCTTTAATATCAAACAAACAAAAAATTCTTCTATACGTTGTCACTGGTCCTGGTCACTGCAGAGTAACCGCCCAACTCCTCACGCACCCCTAGCTGTAATTCCTATAAGCGATTTTTTTATGTTTTCAGTTGAAAACAAGACAAAAAAAACATCAAAATCGTCAACGGAGTCAAAAATTTATTTAATTTTTTTTTACTACAAAGTACGTCCCTTAACACCTGTATATATAACCACGTCCTTCAAAAAAGTGGAGCTAATATTTTTTCAATTATTAGTGGAAAAACTCTATAAATAGCTTTTAAAGATTATGCTCATCAATGTAATACTAAAGTTGTTATAAAAAGAGCTATTCCAAAAAAAATTAAATATTTATTTTTCAATTGTTGTCCCATATAAAAATAATATGATATCTTTAACCGATTCACTGTCTAGGTTACAAACCAATTCTTAAGAACTTTGTGATCGACAAAAATAATAGGTTCCAATATCCGAGTTGGTTAAGACGTTTGTCCCGGTTAAGACTTAAGACAAGTGATCCTGGGTTCGAGTTCCTGTTGCGACCGTGAAGTTTTTATTTTTCTGTGTCTTGTTCTTTTTCATATTTTCGTCAGAATTTTTTATTTATTTATTACACTTAAAACATATCCAACTTATGTGGCCTAATGTCTAATATATACGAACACTTTTACATTTTAACTTACAATTCTAATATTATTTATTAACTTATCTTAATACTAAATAATAACAATTTTTGGATGATTTCTATAGCGCCATGTTCGTGAGAAAACCACCTCAAGGGGCGTACCTACTTATTACACGGACAATTTTTGCATTTTTCTTGGAAATAGTAAATAAATAATAATTAATAAAATAAAAAAAATTTAAAAAAAAATAAAAAATGGTATGTTAAATAAACAATTCAACCGCCATCTTGGTTTTCTTTATTATGTTTTCATCGCTTTGCTGCATCTTCTACATGTATTTTATTTTTGTAATACCGGCAAAAAACAAACAATAAAAGTAGTGTATATGAATAATTCGGAGATGCGTTTAAACTGTTGGTAATTAGACGTTATGATACATTTACCGCGCTGTGTGAACACAACTTTATGTGTTATGATTGTGTTATGGAGCGATCATCATTCAAATACTCCCACTGCTAAATCATAAATTATTGCTTCATTATTATTATTCAATATAACTTTTGGCTTAAAATGTATCATTTTTTTGTGATCAAATTTAAATCTTCAGGAGGGACTTTCCAAACCTTCATCTTTTTTTTCTAATTTCCTTTCTTACTTCCCAATTGAATACATATATATTTTTTTAAATCTGCAAGTATTTTAGTATTTTTCTTGTGACAGCTGTTTCGGCATTCCAGGCCATTTTCAAACTGTGGCTAGGCCACGTTATGACGACTTATTTATATTATTCCATTAACAATTTGGGAGGCAAATATGGGTACGGTTATTG
Source organism: Limnephilus lunatus (assembly GCA_917563855.2). Taxonomy (NCBI): domain Eukaryota; kingdom Metazoa; phylum Arthropoda; class Insecta; order Trichoptera; family Limnephilidae; genus Limnephilus; species Limnephilus lunatus. The sequence goes on along the minus strand of OU830596.1, from coordinate 50,334,452 downwards.
GATAACCAACATCTCTGCCACAGGTCACCCCAAGTGGTTGGCTACGTTCGGTGACTACGTTTTAGTAGGGGGTGCCCGGTTTCATGGGGTGAGGTTTGTCCGGATCTTGGCGGCAGCGTGGCAGGCCGGATCGGGAGAGACTGGTTGAGAGAGACCTTTTGATCTCTTCAGCAGGACTCTCTCGGAACATTGCCTTGCAACACAGTGGGAGGGTTGGATTCGTACGTCCGTTACTCCTGGACACACTGACCCGCAGGTTCCTATCCACCCCTCAAACCTTTTTCCTTCCCAGAACTTCATCTTCTTCCATTCCTCAAAAGACCCTCCACACAGCATCCCAAAAGATGACATAGGACCTGAGGGAAATTATTTTCCTCAGGGCTTCGTGTTTGGAGCTTTTGTAAAAAAAAAAACCGGCCGAATTTCAATTTTCATTAAATTTTTAATTGATTTATTAACGCTAACAAGTTTACTGAGAAAATAATTGTGACAATACATTATCTATTCTGTGGGATACCTACTTTGAAATCTATTTTCTAAACAAAATAATTGCAGAACTTAATAATAACTTTATTAAATTTGATTTACATTAATTAAAAAAAATAAGTAAATGGAGTTCTAGGAATTAAACACAAAACAAGTAATACAATTAGATATGTAGGTTCCTAAGCTTCGACCAAGTGTAAATAGTTATTACCTACACCGATGTTTCTAAGTTATTTAATTATCTCTGCATTACTTTGTTTATAGGAATATGAAACCTTTAATCGAAGCTGATATTAATTACTAATTGGATACTCAACTCGCATAAACAACCGACTACTGACTATTGACGCATATCAAAACAGGATCAAATTACTCTACGCAATAATATTTCTGATTAAACCATTATCTTATACTAACATTTAAATTCAAAGTTGCACGGAAATAGCATTTCGTCACCTCATTTGGTTAGTGTTCTATCTGACATTTTTTTTAAAAATGGCCTTTTAAGGCGATCCAATAGTCCAGGAAAAAATCGAAATCGAAATTCACGCCCCTTTAGAGGAGAAGTTTTAAAATACTTGAGAAAAAGCTTTTGGAAAGGTTTGAAAAGGTAGATATATGGGAAAAAAATTACAGGTTGATTTCGTAAAGGCCTGTAAAAAACATTAATTCCTTTTTTACGCATTGTTTATTTAATAAAACGGATAGTTTAAAATTGATTTTACGAAGGAGCCTAACGTCTGTTCCCCGCTACGGCCGGGGGAGGACTGATAGAAAATGGATGTGGCTAGTCAGTAGTTCTTCGGTGGAGGGTATAAGGTTCACTTTGAAAACCCAAATTCATCGACTGCCGTATTGTTGCCGAGATGTCAAAAATAACAACGCGAAAGTGCATACTGTATTTTATTTTGTTAAATTCGGACTTAAATTTCAATTTTCTTTTGCGATTATTATAAAGGAAACTGAATTTGCCACATTAAACAATAAAACCGTATCCGAAAAGAGGTTTATAAATAGGAGAGTTTAGACTTGAAAGTGTTATTTATAGACCTAATACTTTATTTTTTTCTAGGCTTATTAAAAGACTTAAGCGATCAAATTTTTAAAACCAAAACATATGATTTTGAAATATTTAGTACGGCTTCATCTTAATGTCAAAGCATTATTTTGCTCATTTCTATACCCAAAATAACTTTCAGAACGTTTCAAAATGATAATTCATATTGTGTTTGTATCTGACAGTTGACCGTAATTAAAAAGCACATGCGGCAGGTATGTATGCTGTCCCGTTTCTACCGGTATGCCAATGGAAGATGCTGCAAGGAACTAGCGTTATTGATCTCTTCGGCACCGGTACATAGTCGGGAAATACGCCAAACGCGGCCCCAACATTATTATGTACATGGTTGACATTTGTCACATGAGAACGGATTGCTTCTGCTACTCGTTCTTGAGTTCAACAACTTGGCTGGAGAACGATTTGCCCGCCTCTGTGTTTCCTCCTTCATACAACATGGGTCTCTTCAAAACCTACATTCACTCCTTCCTCTCCTCAAAAAGACCCTCCACAGAGCATCTTCAAAAACGTGAGAAATTATTTACCTCAGGGCCTCCTGTGTGTAGTCAAGAGGAAACCGGGTAGAGTTTTGTCCATACAAACGTATTCCACAAATTCCGCTCTGGATTTTGACACTACCGCAAATATTTTTTTAATATAATATGGACATCGACAACAATGTGTTGGTAAGTTTTCCTTTTTTTGATAAATTATTACTTAAAGGAGTTAAGGACCATCCAAAAATCGTTACAATTGCCTGATTGGATCATCAACAAACAACAGACGTTTCGTATACAAACTAGACAATGTAATTTTTACAAAAGCACGTACAGACGTAGAGTATTTTTTTATCATAACAGTTAAAAAAATCGAGTGCAGTTCACACGAGGTAGAAGTAAAAATTAACCCATTCGCACAATCTCAACCAATAGGAGCCTTAAAAAGTGAGCTCATTATCAAAGCGCCCAATGCGGTGAGGTTTCATTCTATCACATTCTCTCGCAGGCTTAATCCTATAGATTTATGTTTTCTCTCTTTTTAGTGTCATTTCCGTTTCAAATCACAACTGTGCTAAAGAAGTTTCATTAAAAAAATCGAACAAATTTCGAATCGAATTTTGCAGGAGAAAAATGAGGAATACAAAACCTCGATTTTTATGATTTTATTTGGGTATTATCAGTCTGAGGTGCAGTTGTCCCTTTCGTTCAGTATTCGGGGAAGTAAGAGTGACAATGACAGCAACAGTATGGTAAAACTATTTTGATTTTGATTCTGATTCTGATTTTGATTTCGATTTCGATTTTGATTTTGTTTTTGTTTTCTTTATGATTTTGTTTTTTATTTTGTTATGCACATTTAGATTTAGATGTTCTTGTTTTAAAAATAATGTATATGTAAAAGCCCAGCCGGGCGTGAAATTCCAAATAAATAAATAAATAAAATACCTATCTTCAAATTTCTCGGCGACCGGGTTTACTCATAATGTTAAAAAAAGTCGGGAGCGGCGTGTGTAACGCTTGCGCAGTATTCACATATTAAAAAATGATAACAAAAAACTTGCTCAAATAATAATGTCAAAGTAAAATGAGGAACCACCGAACCAAGTAAAAGCTCTAGAATTAATTATACACACGAAGGATTCACAATATTATTTTAACTGGCAAGTATTTAATTTTAACCGGAAAGACAGCATGATTTATGACACACGGGTTCCCGTTTTGAAATCTTCTCGAATCGGATTGGTTTCAAGAATACATTAGCTGCTAGGAAAAAACTTACTCGGGGAGTAAACCTGTTTTTGTGAACAAAAAACGCGGCGAGTAGAAAAGGCCTTTGAGACTGACTACCTGCATCGTCTGTGTGACTGTTACTGTGTGTGCGTATTTATCAACACAAGGTGGATTGTAGCATGAAATGGGACGCACAAATTTCTAAAAATCTCTGTAAGTGCATTCGAATCATTGTGGTAGGACTTTATTATATAAAAATATTTTCACATAAACGGCTCTGTACAAATTTTCGATTTAATAAAAATCACCTCAAGGGCGTTGTTTTTATTATGTTTTTGAAGTGAGAACTTCTTTAGGCACCGTTGTTATTTTAAATTCTATGAAACGGAAGCGAGCGACACTAAAAAGAGACAAACAAATACATCTATAGGATTTAGCTTGCAAGATAATGAGATAGCAATAAAATATTACTTCACGGGTACTCTGCTCCAATATAATACGATAAATTCACGGTCGCACGCAAGCCTCCTTTGGTTTAGTGGTATAAAGCGCATGACGAACCTTACTTAGCGGCGAAGGATCGAAATCCAAAAAAATAAACATTTTTGTAAAATCAATATCCAACCTTCAAACCACTTCAAAATGAACAGGCAATGAAAACCAAAAATAAAGCTACATCTAGCGACTCCGAAGAAGAAAACACAAATACTAACAAGATGACCAAATGTGTAGGCAATTCTAAGGGTTTTTGGAAGGTCCTAACTGCTATAAGAAGCAACTTATCAAAAAAGCAAAACGTAGGGTTAGGTCAGTGGTTGAAATCTATATTATATTAATAAAATATTTGCACTAGTGTCAAAATCCAAAGAGGAAATAAGGGAATACGTTCGTATGGACAAAACGTCTTTCCTCTTAATTATTATTGCAAGCTTTATGCTATGGCGACGCCAGTTCACCACATAAGGGTGTCTAGGGCAGTAAAACAGAATTCATAAGCCCCCATGATTGTGATGAGCTTATGAACAATATGGCACCACCATCGGCTATAGTCATGCAAAATCCAGCATCCTTCAAGCGAGAAGAAAAGATCTGCAGACGTCTTTTCAAAGGGACAGCCCGCATCATCGCGCAAAAAGACGTTGCGGCAAGAATACAAATACTATAAATACATAACTATAAATACACTGTAAAGATTGAACACGATACTTATACTGAATTTATAACACACTAGCGAGTTCCTGGCATGCCTTGCAATGCCACTAATAAAGTTATTTTTTCCCTGCGTGTCTTTTCCCATTCGTCCGGTTCCCCTTTACACGTACCAACTCCGCCTTTCCTCTCTCCATTCCCCTCTCCAGCTTCCCCCGTCCCGCGAACCCCCCTCCAGCATTCCATACATTCAATCCCGGTACATTCTGTTATCAAACAGCTCGCGTGCCACCTATTGCAATTTTTTACACAAATTTCATAATGCCAGAGCTCCCCAGTATATATAGAAATCATCGCGGGCATACACACATCAAATCCCCAAAGTTTCATCGCAATCGGATGAATGGTTTATCAATGCATAGACATCTCATATACATACATTTATTTGGAATCCACATTATATTACACAGATATCTAGACTTGAATCAGTCCAAAGAAAATTCACACGGATTTTGTCTTACCGATCAGGTGTCTACCATCTTTTAGACGGGTACGAACAAAGACTTACATATTTCAAATTAGAGAGTCTAGTTAAAAGACGAAACATAAATGACCTTTTAATGCTTTATAAAATTGTGAATAATCTTGTAGATAGTAACTTAGTCAATCAAATCAAGTTATACGCCAGGCCCAAATCTACCAGAAACCTTAACATATTTTGGACCGAAATTTCTTCCAATAATACTGGATATGAATGTGAATGGTAGAAGAAGTCGTGGACGTCCGAGGAAGACATGGCACGATCAAGTGAATCAGATACTTGAGTCGGGCCATGTCAAAAGTCATAATAATAGAAGAGAATGTATGAGACAATGTATGAATGTGAGTGAGGCAAAGAGTGTGTGCCAAGACCGAGTTGTTTGGCGGTCCGTCCTCTCTGCCTACCCCTGCGGGGAAACGGCGTGATGGTTAGGTAGTTAGTAATACTGGACATTTTAATCCTATATCTAGAATGTCTCGATCATACAACGATCTTGTTAAAATACACACCATCATAGATATTTTTGTAAATAATATAACTAGCTTCAAAAAATATCTCCATGATTTGTGCAACTAATAAAAAAATAAAATAAAAAATGCTTTTGTTCCATTACTTTTCAATAATTACTTCATAAATATTTCACATTGTTTTTCTTGTGATTGCTTCAGTGAATCTTGTTAATAGTGCACCTAAAAAAAAAAAAAAAGGATTTTGTTTCATTACTTCTCAATAATCTCTTCATAAATATTTCATATTTTTATTATGTATTTCAAGTTTTGTATTTTAGTTTTCAATAATGTGTATTTTAGTTTTCAAATTTTGTATTTTAGTTTTTAAGTTATCTATAAATAATACTTACATAGTTTTTCATGTTGCTTCTGTGATTATGCAAATGTTATTACTGCAGACACATTAGTCTAGGGATATTTATATTTTATTAGAATTTATTTTATATTACCTGCAAATTTTTTTATAAATATCCTGTTTGTGTCTCAAATAAATAAAATAAATACCAACTCATAAGCATATTTTGATGTTTTATATATAACACCATCTCACAAAAACGGCGCTCTGCAAATTATCCTTTTATTATTATTATAGGGCTATACCTACAATTAGTGGCACCTACCCTGGTACCTACCCTGATATATGGCAATGAGGCATGGAACTGGCAAAGGAATGACGAAAGTAGACTGAATGCTGTAGAAATGAGATGCCTGAGGCGAATGTGTGGTAAAACCACGTACGATCGTGTGAGAAACGTGGAGATCCGCAAAGAATGCAAGGCTGATGTAAGCGTAATAAGTAAAATTAAGAAAGGAACGCTCAGATGGTTTGGGCACGCAGAGCGAATGAATGAGGAACGGAGTGTAAGGAGAATATATTACGCAAATGTGAATAGTAGAAGAAGTCGGGGACGCCCGAGGAAGACATGACACGACCAAGTGAATCAGATACTTGAGTCGGGTCATGTCAAGAGTCAGAATAAGAGAAGAGAATAATAGAATATGAACGAGGCAAGGAGTGTGTGCCAAGATAGGGTTGTTTGGCGGTCCGACCTCTCTGCCTACTCCTGCGGAGAAACGACGTGATGGTTATTAAAGGTTATCCACCACTTACCCGCCCTGGTATAAGTAACAGATGGTTACTCCTTCAAGACTCTCGCAAGGACTCTAATTATTTTAAATGAACGAATCTACATTTACACTTAATTTTGAACGAATCTAGACCTCCAGTGGCCCTGCATACGTTGTTAGTAAGCAGTATGCAATTCTTGGCGTGATGGTTAGTTAATTAGTTAGTTTAGTTGAAAATGAGACAAACGATATATCTCAAAGGAAACACGCCTTATGTAAGTTATTTATCGGTGTGAGCACTGTGATGAAGTCAACTAAGATAGACAGACCTAAGAACGGAGTAGCTTTTTCCGTCCAGGTGGAAGGATCAAGTCGGAGAGTGATGTATTTTCCGCCATAAACGTCTCAACACCGATCTTAACGCGCATAAATCGCATAAATGAAGATAAAATAATTAATCCGACATGTAATAAATTCCACAAAGGCAACGTAAGTTATAGCAACCAAGGTTTCCACTGTCTGGCGTCAGGCACTATCTTAACAAATGTTTCGAAACTAACTAACCATCACTGGTAATGCGCGTTTTCATCCCCGACAAAAAATCCTCCGACAAAATATCCTACGGACAACCAACAAAATATCTTACAAAACTTAACCTAACCTAACAAAAAATGGGACAAAAATAATACATACATCCTCAATACAGGATTTCTGTATTACGAGTATTTTTGTTCCATTTTTTGTTAGGTTTTTTTTAGATATTTTGTTTGGGATGTTTTGTCCGTAGGATATTTTGTCGCGAGGATATTTGGTTGGGGTTATTTTGTCGTAGGATATTTGGTAGGGGATATTTTGTCGCGAAATCCATCACGCCGATCCACCTAGGGGTAAGCGGAAAGTATGGACCCCCACACATTTCTTTCTTGGCACACACTCCTTGCTTAATTCACATTCATGCATTGTCTCATTAATACCCTTCTGTTATTCTGACTCTTGACAAGACCCGAATACCAAGTATTTGGTTCACTTGTTTGCGCCATATCATCCTCAGTCGTGACTTCTTTCACCATTAAAATAATTTCTTACACTCCTTTCTTCGTTCATTTGCTTTACACAGTGGTTTGCTACGTTTGGTGACTTGGCAGTGGTGCCCGGGTTCATGGGAGTGAGGTGCAATTTGGGAGGCGGGTATGGGTACCGCCGCCCGGGAACCATTTATTGGATACCAACACCTCGAATCGACCTATTGGATTTATGAAATGGTTAACAACACTATCTGGGCGAAGCCGAACCAAAAGCCTCCCGCAGGGCCTAGCAGAAAAAACCTGCGGGCAGATTTTTAACTGCTAGTTTTTCATATTAATATCATTAGCAACAACCGATTGCATCGCCAGGGCCAGAGAATTGTTTCGAATCTTAAAATAATCGATAGTTTCGAAATGTTCTTCGTGATTGTGGCCATCGCTAGTTGTAGTCACATTGCCATAAGACATAATGAAATAAAATAACAGAGCGAAGCGAACTGACCAAAACAAGGAGTGGATTCTCCTTGTAGGGACCAAAAATGTCATTCCAATCGCAACCAGCACAGTGGGTAGAAAACCTTGCTAAAACGGTCATTATCCAAATACAGAAAGTGTAATGGACATTTAACAAACGGACTAAAAATGTCACATGTGTGTTTAATTCCAACTCAAACGGCAATTAAACTTTTTTTTTTAAATGTGAATATCGACGGAGCACAAGAGTACCAACTGCTTCCAACATCCTGGATCCAATGAGACTATGGCATCCCCAATTGGGGTATGTTGTGAGGCTGAAGGTGAGTGGAGAGGGAAGGGAGACGGGGGAGAGGAATGTGAGGAAGTACCTGGCTATTCAGATCTAGTCAACAAACAAGGCTAAAGCCATTTCAAGCAACGTTTCACTGAGAGTATCTTCCAATCTTGAACATGCCGCAAATATACTATATATTATTTTTAATTGATTAATTGTGAATTGCATTTTGGGAGGCGGGTATGGGTACCGCCGCCCCGTGAACCATTTATTGGATAACCAACAGCTCTGCTATAGGTTACCCCAAGTGGTTTGCTACGTTTGGTGACTTAGCGGCGGTGCCCGGATTATGGGGTGAGGTTTGTTAAGGTCTTGGCGGTCGATGTGTCTGCCCACCTGCTGCGTGGCGGGCCTGGTTGAGGAGGTCTTTTGACGTCTCCAGGCAGAATCCCTCGAACCATCGCCTTGCACCGCAGTTAAAGGGATGGATTCGTTCGTCTGACACTCCTGGACACGCAGATCGCCAGATTCCTACTCACCCTTCATACCTATTTCCTTCCCAGAACTTCCTCTTCTTCCTTTCCTTAAAAAAACCCTCCACACAGCATCCCCTAAGCTAAGAGAGGCTCCGAGGGAAATTATTTTGGGCCTACTGTGTGGAGTTAATGTAAAAAAATAAGACAATTGTGCACGTCGGTATTTTAACCCGCGAGCTTCGGATTGCTTTCGGGAGTCTTACCCTTCGACCACGGAGGTCGTCTATAATTAAATTAATTAAATTTAACAAAAACAACAACAAAAAATATATTTAAAAAAAAAAACAGTGGAGGGTTCAAAGACATCGAAAAATATTATTATTGCTCAACAAATACTACAAAAATAGGTAGTAACAACCATCTCCCCGTCACGGGGAAATGATCTCTAATGCCCGGATCGCAGGAGATAACGCGGGTAAAGTCGCCCGAAGCGCGATGTCCTCAAGTTGTTCTGCACTAGTATGGCAGGAGCATGTATTGACAATGAACGGTCCTACAGTGCAGCTGTCCCCGTGACGTCATCACACTAAGCTTACAACGTTGCAAAGTCGTTGATAGACTAAAATGCATACGATATTGCTTTTTTTCAAAGAAATTGCACTACAGCGGCACCTTTATTTATTTTTATTTATCTGATAGATACCACTAATAAAAAAATTTGGTATGGATATCAAACGAATATATTTACAGTGACGATTTTTTGCACTTACACGCTGGTACATACAGTATATAGACAAGTAGTTTTATCCTTGATGCATTTGAATGAAAATATATATTTTTAATGTTGATATTCAGCGGTACTTCCTCTCAGCACACCCCTTCGGGGACAAAGCTATGTTTTGTGTAAGTATGCATACCGTATTTTCCCTAAACCAACTGTATATCGTACATAAGTAGCTGGGGAGTCAACTGTCTGAGAGGATGTACCGCCGAATAACAAAAGTATAAAACATATTTTCATTCAAACGCATCAAGGATAAAACTACTTGTCTATATATATAATACTGTATATATACCAGCTTACAAGTAAAAAAAATCGGCAATGTAAATAAATTCTTTTAACATCCAAACCAACTTATTATTAAAGGTATTTTCGAAGTCGATTTTAGGTTTGAAATTGCTAAAGAGAACAAAAAATCATAATTTTATAATAATTATAATTTCGGGGGACTAACTGTCGGATCCCTGTGTGCCGGCGAATACTTTGTGAATTTGCTAATAACTCACCGCTTTTGCCTGGATTTTATGATAGATATATTTAATCTTATAAAATGCGTCTTGCATACTAAAATATAGTTTATAAAATATAGGCAAGGAAATACAGCATCTTAATATTATTCTTGCTTATCGTTTCGTCACCTGCAAATATGTTTTACTTTATCTGTGAAAAAGCTAGCGACAAAATTCCATGCCAAATGACAGTTCCGATTTTTAAAAAGTGAGAGTTCCAAGAAAGTTTTGTATTCTCCATTTTTCTCCTCCAAAACTAGACCGAATTAATTTATTTTTTTACTAACTGTTTTAGAAGAAAATACTATGTCCATACGTTTTGTTTTTACAAAAAATATATTGTCTAATTTTTATACGGAACGTATACCGATGGTGTTCAAACCAGGCAATGTTGGAGGGTCCTAAATCCTATAAGAGTAACGTATCACAAAAAATCAGAGTGTGCAATTCACAAGCGGTGGAAGTGAAAACTTCAGAAAATTAAAGTAGACAAGAGTGGGGAGGCTACGAAGCATCGCACAAACAGGAGACCGAAAGGCTAGCAAGCACCGCACAAAGAGCAGACTAATAAGTGTTGTGAACTTTGAATACTTTCATCACAAATCGAAACTTATTTTATTTTGAAGATAAATACTTTTTTAACATTGAAGTGAAATTACATATGTGTAATAATTATGGGGAAAAAAAAGAACTCTGTTAAAAGCCCTATTATTGCTTCCCCTTACACCTCCCAATCTGAAGAATCGGACTCAGACGCTGAGGAGATTGAAGCCGAAACCAACCCTGACATTAGTCATGTATCAGGACACCAGACATTATCCGGTACCCAAATCGCCCTAAAAGCCCTACAGGACGCTTTGGCTGAAAAACCATCCAAAGTCTCTAAAGAGCAGCAGCTCAAAGTATCAAGAAACGTGACAACTGTTCTCGGCTCCGTTGCACAACTTTTGCTAGAGAAGGAAGAACTTAGAGGAGACCTAAATTCGGCCCTAGCTAACATCAAGGTCTTGCAGGCTGAGAAGAAAATGGCGGAAAATTATGCAAAGCAGCTACTGGATAAAATCCAACAGCTTGAATCAGATCTGGGTCCAGTAATGCGCCGAGTGGCTGATGCTACAGAGGCTAGTCTTTCTTTCGCTGAAGTCACAAAGAAAAAACTCCCAGTGCCCCCACCACTCACTCGTACCAGCATCAAAATAGGGAAACCGAGACCATCTGTATGTTTTTTTCCAAAACTACCGGGGGTTGATGATAGCGATGGCACAAAAAAAATAATTAAGGACATCGTTAAGCCATCACAGTTAGGAGTAAGGATAACGGGAGTAAAAAATATCAAAAACAAAGGAGTAATTATCCACACTGCCAGCAGCCAAGAACAAGAAAGGCTTTTAAATGATCCTATTATATCTAGCTCCGACTTGCTGAGTGCCCGTCTTCCAATTAAAAGGCAGCCTAGAATAATATTTTTTAATGTGCCCCGTGAACTTTCAGACGAGAACTTCTTAGAGAAGGCCCTCTCCGGAATCTCTGAAGCTGGTGACTTCAAAGAGTGTGTATCCAAGTGCAAATTAAGTCATATGGCTGGAGCTCGAACCGGACCGTCTTGCCACAGAGTGTACTCGGTGCCTGCTAACATTCGTCATGCGTTGGTGCAACAAGGACGCGTATTTGTGGACTGGACCGTTTGCGGTGTGCGTGACTTTGTTGGACTTACAGTGTGTTTGAATTGCCAAATGGTCGGACACTCGCACAAGTATTGTAAAGATACCAAGAGATGCTCCCACTGCGGTGTAGAAGGACACGCGCGTGAGGCCTGCCCCGCTGCTGCTGCAGCACCCAGTTGCGCCACATGCGCACGTTTTGGAAAGCCTGCAGCTTCGCGTGCTCACCCCACCGGAGATAAGGATTGTCCGGCCTACAAAGCAGCACTATTGAAGGACCTCTCCACCATTGACTATGGCATCTAAGCATACCGAAATAGATGGCGAGGTACTTGCTGTTGATGCATTAAATATATTATATCAAAATGTGAGGGGTATTCGAACAAAGACTGTAAGTGTACGCAATAATATTTTAATCAATAATTATGACATTATTTGTTTTTCCGAAACATGGCTGAACTCAACGATATTTAGTGAAGAATTGTTTGATGATAGATATGTAATATTTAGAAGAGATCGTGAGTCAACCAAATCTGTGTCTAAAGAAGGTGGCGGAGTTCTAGCCGCCGTTTCTAAAAAACTTCTTGTGTCAAGAAAAACGGAGTGGGAGAGTGACAATGAAGATTTGTGGCTTGTAATTAAGTCTCGTTCCAACTCGCTCATCTTTATATGCATCCTCTATATTCCTCCTAGTGTAACCGTTGATAATTATTGTAAACATATTGAAAAATTACAGGATCTGTATTTAAAGTTTTCAACTTCCAATTCGCAGTTTATTTTTGTTGGTGATTTTAATTTGCCCGAAATTAAATGGATACCTGACAATTCATTCAAAAATAATGTACTTTCCCCTTCTAATTATAAAAGCATGAAAGCACATAGTCTTGTCAATCTCTCATCAATTTGCAATTTGTATCAATTCAATTATGTACTAAATAGAAATGAAAATTTATTGGATCTTGTTTTTTCAGATAAAGTTAACATTGATATACATATAGCACCAGGCTTAACCAAATTGGATCAATATCACCCTTCATTTGAAATTATAGTGAAACAAAATAAAGATCAATTCTTAGAAATGAATAGAAGCGATTCAAAATATAACTTCAGGAAGGGAAACTTTGATGAATGTCGACAGGATCTATTGTCTGTTAATTGGATAACTCTCTTTAAAAATAAAAATGTGAATAGCATGGTAATCTTATTATATGAAAAATTGTGGGAAATTATTGACAAATACTTTAAAAAATATCGTACTCAAACAAAAAATCAATATCCTGTCTGGTTTAATCAGCAATTGATTGCTCTTCTTAAGAAAAAAAACAAAGTTAGACTTAAGGTAAAAAAACATGGTTATGAGTCAGATTATAGGGAATTCTCTTATTTAAGGAAATTTACAAAAAAAAAACAAAGTGAATGTTATAAATCATATATCAACTCTGTCGAAAGTGGTCTGCAAGGTAACATAAAGTTATTCTGGTCGTACTCAAAATCATTACGAAAAAATAATTGTATTCCTAAAGTAATGCATCTTGACGATATTTCCGCGAATGACGGTGAAAACATAGCAAACTTATTCTCTAAATATTTTTCATCTGTTTATACCAAGTCGGAATCATCTACTAATGATTCAATGCCAAACATTACTGAACACAATCAAAGCAATTTGGGTAAAATACATATTAGTGCAGATGAAATAAAATGTTTTTTGAGTAAAATAGATCCCAGTAAGGGCCCAGGACCTGATAAAATTCCACCTTTCTTTGTTAGTTGCTGTGCAGACTCTTTATGTTTACCGCTTTTTATAATTTTTAATGCATCCCTTACCACGGGAACTTTTCCCGATCTGTGGAAAAAAGCACACGTGGTCCCAGTATTAAAATCGGGAGACCAATCTTTAATAAAAAATTATAGGCCAATCAGTATACTATCCTGTTTTGCTAAAGTTTTTGAATCTCTGATATATAAAAGTATTTTTTCACATTTTAAACCCCTTCTCTGCACTAGGCAACATGGGTTTGTTCCTCAAAGATCAATCAACTCAAATCTTTTGGAATTTTGTAATTATGTTTGTAATTCTTTTAATGAAAGATTACAAGTAGATACAATTTATACTGATTTCCAAAAAGCTTTTGATAGAGTTAACCACTCCATCTTACTAAAAAAACTTGAACAAATTGGAATACATGGAGACCTATTACGCTGGGTGAAATCATATTTGTATAACAGAACTCAATTAGTTCTTATTAATGGATACAAATCATCCCCTTTAATTGTAACTTCTGGTGTACCACAGGGTTCAAATCTTGGCCCCCTGCTTTTTCTTATATTCATAAATGACCTTGGCTCGAAATTAAACTGTGATTATGCTTTTTTCGCCGATGATCTTAAAATTTTTCGTAAAATTAAGTCTGTTTCCGATCATCAGCTGCTTCAAAATGACCTCGACACACTCAATAACTGGTGTACTGTCAATGATATGCACTTAAATGTTGAAAAATGTTACATTTTAAACTTTACTAGAAATAGAATTATAAAGGATTTTTCTTATGTTATCAATAATATTATTCTCAAAAAAGTTTCTTCAATAAGGGATCTAGGAATCACTCTTGATTCTAAATTCATATTTGATGTACATATTAACAACATTAAGTGCAAATCATTAAAAATGATGGGATTTATTCACAGAATATGTAAACCTTTCAAAGATCCTCAATCAATTCTAACACTTTACAATGCCTTAATTAGAAGTAAACTTGAATATGGAAGCACTATTTGGAATCCACATTACTGCAAATATGAAAACATTGTAGAATCAGTTCAAAAAAAATTACTAAGAATGTTATCCTTCAAATGTGGACTACACGACCATCTCAGATCATACGATGTACGTCGTGATTACTTCAAGATTGATACACTTAAAACTAGAAGGCAATTGACTGATCTAATATGTTTACATAAAATTATTCACGGCCATCTTGATACTACATTATGTCTTAACAGTATTGAAATTAATGTCCCCAATTCCCATTGCTTAAGACGCCATAACATTTTTCATATGAATACATTTAAAAATAATATCGCCTACTTTAGCCCTCTGACCCAGATGTGTCGACTGTATAACAAGATAGAGTGCGCTGATGTGGATATTTTCGTTGACAATTTGTACGGATTTAAAAAAAAAGTTCTAGCGCTGTTAAAAAGTACTAACTAATTATGTTGTGTGAATTGTCTTTCTATGCATGCTCGCGTATTTCATATGTCTTTTACCACTCATTGCAATGTGTTACTTGAGTGACCTTATATATAATTCTGTATTTTTATTTGTGATGTTTTTGTTTTTCTAATTGTATTTATTTGTATTTAATTGTATGTAATTGTAGATTTTTATAATTGTGTAATAACTGAGTTTTATAACTGGATTGTTCTCATGTAAGTGTAAACATCTGTAAAACCCAGTATAAATAAATAAATAAATAAATAAATAAATAAATAAATAATTATACTATCTCATTCACTCGCAGGCTAAATCCTATATATGTATGTGTTTGTCTTTTTTAGTGTCGATATTTTTCGTTTAATCGAATTTTAAAAATTAAAACGTACCGACACACTAGTGGTCGATAACTATAATATATTAAAAATATATTTGCAGTAGTGTCAAAATCCAGGGATGAAATTGTGGAATACGTTTGCATGGACAAAACGCCGCCCGGTTTCCTCTTAACATTATAATATAAATTATTTTCATAATATGAAAGTCAGACAAGGACACTGAATGTAACATTGTTCAATAAACTCTGAATGTTTAAACAAAAACAATGCATGTAAATTAGCTGTCAACATTTCATTGTCTTAGTATTTGCGGTTTATTCGACTCCTATAACTAAATTAAATGAACAAACTCATTTGCATTGATGAAATCATGGGGAAGTTCGACTCTATTGTTTTCCGAATGGTAATTGCACAAAAGTGCATCCGAATGAGCTTTTTTATTATACAAGGTGTTCTGAAACTGAATGGTCAGATTCTACGTGTTTTCGATATGTGAGTCTACAGAAGAATACTTCAAATAAGCTGGATGGATAGGGTTACGAATGAAAATGTTATAGTTCGGATGAATAAAGAAAAATAAGTTATTAAAACTATAAAAATCCGAAAACCTAAAAATTTTTTTTTGCTATACAAATGTATCAAATGTAATGTTATAAATAAAATAAAAGACTTTAGGCCATGTTTGGTGACCAGATCTGTGAACAGCCAGGTACTTCGTCACTTTTCTCCACCCCATCTCCTTCCCCTCCCCCCTACTTTCAGCCTCACAACATACCCCAATTGGGGATGCCATAATCTCATTTGGTTGGGTTAGGTTAGGTTATGTTTGGTGACCAGGTCTGTGAATAGCCAGGTACTTTCTCACTTTTCTCCACCCCATCTCCTTCCCCTCCCCCCTACTTTCAGCCTCACAACATACCCCAATTGGGGATGCCATAATCTCATTTGGTTGGTTGGGCGGTTGGGAGCAGTTGGGACTACCATTTCAAATACACGGGGCAACTGTTTAATTTCATAAAAGATAATAAAGTGACAGGAGTTTCAATGGGCGCAGCCTCTCCGGAAACCATTTATTGGATAACCAACACCTATGCCGTAGGTGACCCAGAGTGGTTCGCTACGTTTGTTGACTTATCAGGGGTGCCTGGGTAAATGTGGGATTTTTACCCACCCCTCATACCTTTACCTTTTTTCATCCCAGGACTTCCTCTTCTTTCTTTCTCGAAAAAGACCAGTAGTAGACCTTGAAAACTTTAACTTAATACTTGAGGTGTCAGTTTGCGAATTATGAGCTATCGTATTATTTGCATTTAAAATATACAATTCTTAGAAGTTGCGTATCTTTTATAAATAACGGAAAAATATTATTTACATTAATTTCTAATAACGTACTATTACTTTTTTTATTTAAATAGAATAAACAACAACTTCAACACATTTTTACAGTCGAAATATAGAACAAACAAATAACATAGCGCCTTACAACTTGACAACTACCTATATGTTTCGAGATAGCTCTTGATAGAAATGACGGTGCTAGGTGAAAATAGCTAAAAATAGAAATTACAGACTGAAAAGCCGTGCGGATTTCATGCCGCCAGAACTCGTCGCAAGAAAGATTCAACCAAACAAACCGATATCTTATTTTATGGTAGAAAATATCGAACCAGAAATAATTACGTCTTACCTTGTGACAAAAATGACATTGCTAGCTAAAAATAGCTGGGAGGACCTGGAAATTGCCAAAAATTGATGGCCTCCTTGGTCGAGGGGTACCTACGGCTCTCGACTAGTAATCCGGATGAAGCACAAATCCCGGAATGTGCAAGTAAATGTTATTTAATTAACTTGTGATGTTTCACAAGTAATTCATTAAAATCTATATACCTACAGTTTATTTCGGCACTTTCCAGAGTGGAATAGCCATAACTATGCCTTTGTTAAAACCCAGGTGCAACACAATGCATGCAGAGGTATGTACGAAGGAGCTATACCGGGTAAAATAAGAAATCCAAAAATTGAACAAAGAACGTTCTAGGTAGGAATCGGCTTAGGTGTTTACGCCCCAAAGCATTGAAGGGGATTGGTTTTGCCCCAATGGATAAGGGTGCAGGGTAGGTATATAATTCCTCAAAGGTAAGTTTACCTTATGGGCCTATGCTATGCCACAACTGTAATTCAGTCGAATCTACGAGGCAGCCGGTATTTGATAAGTTCTTCATTATAATATTTTGATGATTCTTATGATGATTTTAGATTTGAACTGCTCCCAACCGTCTGGAGACAGTGGGATTATTGCAACCACAATTGGGGTCTGTTGTGAAGCTGAACGTAGTAGGAAGGGGAAGAACTTGGGTAAGAGAAAGGTGGGGGAGTGCTTAGCCTCATTCCCCCACATTCTCAAAAGTCATTTAGATTTGGTCGCCAAAGACAGCAGGCAAGTGGCATGCATTCTTGTAGGTCATCTTACTAAGTAATCACATTAAGAAAAGGAGAGTCCTTAGATTTGACCCCTGGGGTATTCCAAAAAATGCAGTGAATTCACTTGACTCAAAACCGTCTGTTTCATGGACACAAAAAAAACAAGTGGTTTGATTCTGTGACGACTATGACTTCCCTTTTTCTAACCTCCGGCTTAATTGTAGTTTTTTCGTTATCCTCATTCATTAGTCCATTTTCAGCATCATCAAGAGTTGAGCTTGGAAAACAACAAAAAAAATCGCTTGGCCCTCTGTGTATTGCTCTGCTTTGCAAGGCGAAGCTATCAATGATATCACTATTTTTGATTAATGTTTACTACGAATCAGCTTACATTATGAATACAAAAAATATGCTTTGGATAAATTGAGGTTTTTCCTAACGTTTCGCTTGTGTAGAATTAAAAGAAAATTGTTAATTACTTTATAAAAAACATAAGTGAAAACTACTAAAAAAATGCCAATTACCTCTATACACATTTTTGGTTTTTGTATTCCTCTTGCTTCGGCAATCCAGAATGGAGATTTTCTTGATGGTCCCGCTTCCAAAATATGTTTCTGCGCATCAACCATTCTCTTGCTTACCAGACTCTACGCTGATTTTGTTAGTGTGTTATCGCTGGTCCGCGGAACTGTCCCTAGCCCTTGCGGCGGTCCTTCGTCCTCCGGACCGGAGCCCTTTGATAAAGTGGCCGTCGGTTATCTCGGCGCCGGTTACAGGCGTTTCATATAAAAATGATATCACATTTGCGGCGGAATTCTCACGAGAAAAGATCCAATTACGCTCTTCCGGATGTGTGTTTATATTCAGCGTGCAGGGCCGCTACCATACCTTCTAAACAAGACCTAATTCTAAACAAGTCTATCAAAATCAAAAACAGAGTGGGTTGTTTATAACCGTAGAAGAGTATAACTAGATACGACACAGATGTTTAAAGTGATTCCGCTCAACGGGTGCTATCCAAATTCGATTAAATGACGTTACAAATTGCAAATCTCGCTTTCGGATGATGAAACTGACGGTTCTAATGACGTCACTGCGATCTGGAACCAAAAACCGGCCAGGCCAAACGGTCTCTTACAAGCTTCATGATTTTTAAGTGTCATGTGCAATCGAGCAACGACAGTTTAAGAAAATGGCGACGATTGTTGATGATACTCGTTTTTTTCCGTCTAAATTTACAAACTGAAGAACTCAAGCGTTCCCTATCAGCACATCATCAACAGATGATGATGTGCGGATAGAGAACTTTGATGATGCTGAAAAAAGATCGTTGGATGAGGATAACAAAAATAATTCAGAATCAAGTAACCTGTCGGAGGTTGGAAAGAAGGAAGTCATCATCAACACAGGATCAGATTTGAAAAACATCTTGTATTTTTTGGGTCCTATTTAAGGAACAGATAGCAGTATGTTTGCATTTTTTGGAGTACCCCAGGGGTCAAATCTAGGGCCTTTCTTGTTTTTAATATTGTCGACAAGAATACAAACACAGATAAGGTATAATTTATAGACGGAAACAGATGGGACGAAAACGTAACAACTACCCGAAACCTGTGAGACTACGGCATCCCAAATTGTGATATGTCATGAAACTGAAGGAACTGGGGAACTGAGAAGAGATTGGGTGAAGCAGAAGCAGATCAGATCTAGCACTTATCACGGCTAGAGTCGCATCAAGAAACCCTCTGCGTACTTGTACAATTTAAGGCGGTTATTGAGTAAGCTTACGAAGATATTAAAGCTTGAAGTTAGGTAACGTAAGTAACCATCTTGGGTACGGGAGAGATTATCTTGGATCTCTGATACATCCCTGCCAACATACGGAGAACAGTTATTATTACACTAAACGAATGCGAACACAGAATCCGATAGCAAGGGTTTATCAGCCGCAGTCTAATCGTACATTTTATCAAATAATTAACAAGTTTGAACCGATTAATTGTAATCATTCCGACGGCAAGCTGCCAGCACTCCGAGATAACATCATTGTATTATGTACTTATTACATTATGCAAATCATATCGCTAAACAATTTACAAACAACTTATTAATAAGCTTATTTTAAAATGTAAGCAACTGATAAACAACCAATTGATAAGAAGTATTACTATTTGAGGTTTTCCTCAATAATTTAAAAATAAATATTCTTCCTAGACTTGCAAGAAAAGTCAATAGTTGTCGCATACTAAAAATAAAAACGGATAAAAAATTATTCAAGACACTATCTAGACAGGTTCGGGTTTGAAACTTGCAATCATATTTAATTTTTGGAGGCGTGTATGGGTACCGCCGCCCCGGGAACCATTTATTGGACAACCAACACCTCTGCCATAGGTCACTCCAAGTGGATAGTGCCACATTTGGTGACTTAGCAGGAGTGCCGGTTTCATAGGGTGAGGTTTGTCCGGATCTTGGCGGTGAACACATCTACCCACCAACTGCTTGGTTGGCCGGATCGGGAGAGTCTGGTTGAGGGAGACCTTTTGACCTCTCCAGCAGGACCCTCTCGGAACATCATCGCCTTGTAACACGGTTGGAGGGATGGATTCATAAGACTGTCACTCCTGGACACACTGAACCCCGGATTTTTATCCACTCCATACCTTGTTCCTTCCCAGAACATCCTCTCTCCCTTTCCTAAAGACCCTCCACACAGCATCCCCCAAAATCACATAGAGGGGAATTATTTTCCTCAGGGCCTTCTGTGTGGAGCTAATGTAAAAAAATATAAAAAATAGCGATAGCAATAAATAAAAATATGCACCAAGAAAATCTTAGTACTTCTTAGTCGAAGTATGATACATTTAAATGTGACCGAATCGGATAGGATAGCTCAGATGGTAAAGTTGCGCCTCTGCATGGCGAAGGTCCTGAGTTCGAGTCCTAGATGCGTATCTATTTCTGATTTTTCTGTTTTCAGATTTTCGTTTGAGTTATAATGTCTTAATTTAATTAAATGATAAACAACCATTGACCATACATAAATGGTCGTTTATCAGTTGTGTACAATTTAAAATATGTTTATTAATGCAGGACCTAGCATGTTAATTTTATAGGTGCTAATACCAAATGTTGCTCAACAGAATAGTTTTAAAAAGCGATTACACTCAGTATCGCCCTGGTGAAACACAAACAATCAGAATCAAAATTTTACTTGAAATGGTTTGGGGACATATGGTTTATCAAGGATAATTATTTAAAAAATTCAAATAATTTTATAAGGATGCCGTCTGGCTTCATATGGCGTCTAGATTAGTTTCCTTTATATTGTAAATTTCCGTTATTTTATTTTTTTAAATGGCGCCACTCTTTGATAAGGTTACTAATAAATGTATTATTCTTAGTATAAGATAACTTTGGATGAAAGAGACCGAATACAGTGGGCGATTCACAGTTCCGGAAAATATTTCGTAGAATTAGCTTTGACAACAATTTTATATTACTACACTAGAACACTAGCTAAAAAAAAAAACTGAAAAATAATACTCCTATTGAAAATATAGGTTCCATGCCAACCTAGAATGACGTTATCCTAACGTTTTTTATATATTTTTTTTCATCACTTTTATTGACTTTTCAGAGGAGGTTCTCAGTTGATTTTATTCTGAGTTGTCAGTTCACCGAAAATATAAACTACTAGCGGGTAGGTACCTTCCTACTCGGCATTCCTTGCAATTCCAACTAAAAGAAATAAATTTGTCTTTAAATTCTGTTTATTGTACAGTGAAACCCTCTTAAGAAGTTTTCCAAAGGACTGGAAAAAACTAACAGGAAAACCTTATATGTGGGAAAAATTGGGCAACTTTGGGGACTGAAAAAACCAAACTTCTTAAGCCACGAAACGTCTTAAGAGGGTTTCACTGTATATGTTTTAAGTGCTTTTGGATACACAATTTTTTGTTTTTCGGTGTGGTGGACTTTTCGCTTATCTAAATTCTTCGAACGACAATTTCCAATTTTTAAATGTTGGACCAGATTTCACAAAGAAATAATTTCACGCACATTCAAGACATCCGAAATTAGTAAGTTTGAATAAATTAGATATAAATAAATGTATATGATTTTTACAGTAATTAATATTTCAAATAATGTATTTAGTACTACGAAGCAGAATTTGACACCCTTCTTTACAATATATGTATATTTATTACAATTTTTCAAAAATTAGAAGATTTACGGAACTTAGAAATATCCATGAATTCTGCTAACACAAAATAAATTATTTGAATGATCCATTGCTGTCCATCCCAAGACAATTCCCAAACATAAAGATTGCATGTAATTACAATTGGTTACACTCTTCCTATTTTAATTAACCGTGGCGAAACTCAGAATGAATTGTAATAATAATAAATTCTATTCATTTCTCACGCATTAAACACTTTAAATAATATTTATACAATACATACAAGAGAATGAACGTTAAGGAGAAACTACCAAATTGTTCACAGAATATGCCAAAGAAGCCGGTCGGACCGAAACCGAGGCAAAAGCCATTTAAACACTTTATAGAGGACATTCAGTTGTGGCGACACATTCTCAAATATTAATGACATCATTTGAATACACGAATTGTATTAAGGAATACAATAAACGTACTTACAAAGAAGAACTTTATGATGTAGAGATCTAATTTGACTTCTGTGAGTAAAGTAAGGTCGTACGAGCAGTTTCATTATTGAACCGTTAATAATATCTAATAATTGGATGTGTAGAGCGCCGTTTTTGTGAAAAATCCCTTCAAGGACGCTGTACAATTTATTATGAATTCTCAAGCTCTATAAATTTTTATTACTTTAAAAACAGATGCAGAAATCAGACACACCTGGCAGATCATTTCTGATAAACACACTTTTATTAGAAATTTTATGCTTGGAGAAGATACGATACGACTTTGCACGTAGAGGACACTATAATTTGTAGAGCGCCGTTTTTGTGAAAAATCACTTCAAGGACGCTGTACAATTTATTTTGAGTTCTTAGGCCCTATCTAATTTTATTATTTACAAAAAGATGCTGAAATCAGACATACTTACCTGGGATGTCATTTCTGATAAACACACTGTTATTAGAAAATTTATGCTTGGAGGAGATACAACTTTGTACGCAGAGGACACTACATAAATATATTCAAAACATTGAAAATTGCAAGCTTTTACATTTGCTACCCTCCATCATTATTTATATTACATTTGTGAAAAAATTAGTGGCAAAAGTAGAGTTGGTATCTATTTATTTTAAAAGGCTAGAGAAATTAAGATTGGAGATTTTTTTATGAAATGACCTTAAAAAGCTTATAAGTTTTATTTACTTACATTTTATAAAGATTTGCACAATTAGTTATTTAAAATTTCGCGGGCTTTGAAGATGAAGGATTTTTTTACTATATGGATACGACTATCTGAAAAGGTGAGTTTTAAGAGTCTGATCATTATTTATTCATGTGGCAGTCCATTTCAGGCTTTAGGTTCTGACACTCCGAAAGCCCGCTCAACGAACTAAGTATCTGGTTAGAGCTTTGGTTCCTTCAACCTTCCGTTAGTTGATGACGCTGTTAGCCTGAGAGCCCGTTCACACTTCCGTCGTAAAAACGGAGACGGGTTCCGTCGTTAAGACGGAAGCCCTAGGCCCCTGTTCACACTTCCGTTTTCAATAAGGATCCTACTCTACGAAAACAACAACCAAAACATTTTATCATTCTTCAGTAGATGGTCGTGCGTACTGCGCCGTGGTCGTGCGCAAGTCGGCCAAAAGAGCCACCAATAAAACTACACCTAAAACAATTGACAGACAAATATTGCAAATTTTAGTATTATAAAAGTTCCTCTTAGTTTGGGCCGTAAAAGGCCGACAGCAAACACTTTCCCTTGGGGCTGCCATAAATAGTTGTAGGTGCTATTTGAATTTGCGAACCTCCGGCAAAAAATAACGGATCCGTCTTCACGCCGGATCCGACAAGTGTGAACAGCTCCATAGAGCCACTACAGCGGCTAGGGCTTCCGTCGTAAATACGGAACCCATCTCCGTTTTTACGACGGAAGTGTGAACGGGCTCTGAGGGTTGACTGTCGACAATCCTCGGAAAGCCATTCCGTTAAGAGCGCGCAGGAGCGCCGAGAAATTTTAACGATAGGTATTTGTAAAAATTATTTCTATTTCGTTCATCTCAGCGGGGACAGCAAAAGCGCTATCGGTGTATTGGTGAACCCCAATGCGTGTGTGTGCGTGGCTGCAGGTGTTGGAAGCACGAATCGCCGCGCCGCGCCCGCCAGCGACTTCGCGTTCTTATTATTTCATTTACTGTTATTCATTTATTCCAAAAATTAAGTAGGTGCCTAGGTACATATTCGTAATAAAATAGCGAGGTCTACATTATTTAATATTGTATTGTACTTAACTTTATTATTATTATTACTTACTACAAATACATGTGACTGCCTGCTCCGAGCTCATCTTCTGCACACGCACAAGTCAATGAGACTTGTGGGTGCGTGTATACAGGTTGCTGCCTGCTGCAACAGATAAGTCAATACGCGTCGCGACTTGAGCGTGCGTATTCCTATATAATAGATATCTTCTGCGCTCATAGTTCATTCATCTTGTTACTATTAGTAAAGTAAGATGCACGCTGTTTTGGTTTAGTAATATCGGGAGATTCATACCATCTTTTTTTATAAAACGGCAGCATAGGCGCAGTAGGTACATCACGTACTTTGTGATTGTATAGTGTTTTTATTTTTCGCTGGCTGCATCACTCTACTGTTTTTGACTAGCCTTTTTACTGGAAACTATTCTACGTCAAATACAGACCTTCGAATTTTGACCCTGAAACCCCCTTGAATATTGAAATCTGTTTGGTCATTTCTCACGATTTACACATATAGGACATATGGTGAGTAGATACCTACTAAACTATTCATAAATTATTCATAAACTTTTATTATAAACATAAACTATTCATTCATAAAAACTCAATATTACAACACAATTTCCTTTTTTAATTAAACATATAAATATCGCTAAAAATGTTGTTGTTTTTTGGCTCTCCCTGAATAACGTAAATTCATCAGTTTTGACTGTATGCATAAAGTGCATTAGTGCAAGTCGGTACATTTGTTAACATATCTAGTAACCTATAATAAATATTATTCTACGTCTTAGGCTGCGTATACACACGCCAGCCGAACAACGGATTATGGGAAAGGAACGAAGCAAAAGCAAACTGCCCGAAACGCTGCGCCGCTTGCGGTTGCTTCGTACCTTTACCATAATTCGTGGTTCGGCTCGCGTCTCTGTCCGCAAAGAGTGGCGTGCACTGATTTTTCAGTGGGCTAGAATCCTAAGATTGAAAATACGACATTAATGATGTTGTCGAAGCTGAAAATTATTTTTTTTCCGAAATTTCAATTTTCAAATTCTGTGCACGCCACTATTCGCAAATATATACGTAGCATAAGATATGTGTATTTAGAAATTGAGTTACATAAAATCGACTACTATATTACCTATCTTCAACTCAAAAATTTTTTTCTTACAGATAAATAATGGGTAAAAGAAATGGAAACAAAGCGCGTTTGTTTTTATCTGCTAGACGAAAAAAACCGATTATTAGTATCAAACGACAGATTCATGTTGCACCACGTTCGACATCTAGGTAAGTCGAAATATCGCTTTCCTGTCACTCTTACTACTGAACCTTCCTAAGGTTACCTTTACGTACGTAAAGTTTTTTTTCCCGTAAGTTGCTCACATAAGAGAGTTATGGCAAAATTACCAATGGGTATCGTTTACATTGATAATTTTGCCATAACTCTCTTACGTGAGCGACTTACGAGAAAAACCTAAAGATTTATGCTATGAGAGCCGTGTATTATGTAGCATGTATAACGGGAAAATGGGATGGACAAATTTAAATAAATAAATCATTTGCATTTACAGGGATATGGATGTCATCGATACTACTTTTGGAAACTTAACTACATCTTCACTAATGCATGAAACTTCCATGGATGAATCATTTGCTCCAAATATAGACGAAAACGCAAGTTCATCATCATCAACAACGCTTGATGATTTGGTGATAGAACCAGACCATATTGATGAAACCGATAATTTCGAAGGTCGCAGAATTGTGGATATAAAATATTTGTTTTCGGAGATATCAAATATAAAGCACGAACACACCAACTGCACATTTTCCGATTTAAAATTTATGAAGGAACGACGAAATGGTCTTCTAAGCCAGTATGTTTTCGAGTGCAAAATGTGCAAGAAAATAGAATACATTCACTCCGAAGACCCGAAACGGAAAATGTCTATAAATACTGCTGTCGTCGAAGGAGTGATGTGTACAGGAAATGGGTATTCACAATGGAATGAAATTTGTGGGGTTTTAAATATGCCAAATATGGATTGTAAGACTTACACGAACATAGAACAATGTTTAGCGCCAACAATTGAAGAATGTGCCTTAGAAGAAATGATCGCAGCTGGTGAAGAAGAAAAAAGGCTAGCCATTTTAAACGGTGACGTAGACGAGGGTGGCTATCCTTTGGTAACGGTGGTTGCAGATGGCTCCTGGGCAAAGAGGTCGTACAAAAGTGGATTTAGCTCCTCATCTGGCGCAGGGTGCATAGTTGGACTACGAACTAAAAAGGTTTTATTTCTGGGAGTGCGAAACTCATACTGCTGCATATGTGCTAGAGCTACTAAACTACACATAGTTGCTTCTGAGCACAGGTGCTTCATAAACTGGCGTGACAGTGCTAATGCCATGGAAGCCCACATTATAGCAGAAGGGTTCTCGAGAAGCATGGAAATGCATGGATTGAAATTTAACAAACTAGTTGGTGATGGCGACTCCAGCATCATGAAAAAAATAATGCAACAAATGCCATATGGTCCTAACCTTATAGTACAAAAAATAGAGTGCAAAAATCACTTACTCCGCAATTTTTGCAACAAAATGAAAGCACTTGGAAAAAAAACCAACAACGCTAAAGGCTTTGTACCAGTTCATATAAGGAAAAAGGTTGAAGCAAACGTTTTACGCATGAGAAGAGCTGTAGTTGGAGCAATAAATTACAGGAAAGAGCAAGAAAACACAGTACAAAGTGATAAAATAAAAAATTTGAAAATGGACATAAAAAATACCGCAAATCATGTGTTTGGTGATCATAAAAATTGTGCATCGTACTATTGCAAGCCGGAGAAGTATACTGATGATCCAAATTTAGTAAGCGATCTTCGAGATTGTGGAATATGGACTGATATCCAACAATTCTTATTGTCTCTAATAGCAAATGCAGAAAGTCTTATTATTGACGTGACAAATAACACTGTGGAGCAATTCAACAACGTTATCGCCAAATTTATAGGTGGAAAAAGGGTAAATTTTACTACAAGAGGATCTTACCAAGCAAGATGTTTTGGAGCAGTAACTTCGTGGAATAGTGAATTGGCAACCCATTCAAGAATACAAAAGAAAATCCAAGGCCACAGTCCCGGCAAATACACGAAGCACTTTATAGAGAGAAAACGACGTTCGAAGGAGAATAAACAAATGTGTCGAAAAAAAAAACTAAAGTATAATGAAAATACGACAGAAAAAAGAAAAAAAGTTACAGGGCCCGATGAAAATTATGGTCAATTGGAATTAGAACCAGATATGCCACCTGAAATATTTGAAACGAAAAAAGAGGAATTTCTCAAAGAATTATCTTCAACCAATAAGGAAGAGCTCGAACGGAATACGGTAGGCCAAAGCAATAACAATCTGTGGGCAATTGAAAGACGTAAGCGGATAACGGCGTCTAACTTTGGAAAAATATATAAGCTTCGGCAAAAAACTTCAGTTACGGGAGTACTAAACTCTTTACTGTACTCACAATTCAAAGGAACTATGGCCACAAATTATGGAAAAGAAAATGAAAGCCTAGCAATAGAGCAATTTAAAAAAAAAAACAAGTTTTCAGGTATCCGCTTGTGGGCTATTTATCGATAAAACCAAAAACTTTTTAGCGGCAAGTCCGGATGGCCTTATCGGTGAGGATTCTATAATTGAAATTAAATGCCCTTATAGTATAGCAAATATGTCACCAGAAGAGGGAATTGCACAAAAGATAATTGATTACTGTAAATTGGAAGACCATTCTTTAACATTAAAACGGAATCATAATTACTTCTACCAAGTACAAGGCCAGTTACATATTACTCGTCGTAATTATTGTTATTTTGTTGTGTGGAGTCCAAAAGGTTTGCTGTATGAAAAAATTGAGAGGGACGATGAAATCTGGCAAAAAATCGTTCCACTGTTAGAAAATTTCTACCACCAATGCCTTTTACCAGAAATAATTGACGGTCGCATACCAAGAAATTTACCGGCGAGGGAAAGGTCTGGACCATAAATTGTTTTAATTTCATTGTGTAGATGTTAAACAGTAATTTTTTTTACAATAAAGCGTTTAAAAACAAAAAATATTAGATCATTGAAGAAGATTGAAAATGTCAAGTGATGTAGGAGGTATTCCCAAAAGTGCATTTTTCTGTAATAATATAACGTATTAAAAAAGTTAAATAAAAACTAAACTAGTTATGTGTATGTACCTAATATGTAGCACAATAAACAATATGGTGCCTCTTATACATAGATTTCAATATTCATTTGTATAATATGATATTATAATAACATAATCGATTCAACAACATGTGGTAGATGCATGTACCACTGAACATACGCTGTACCAGCATTCCATCAAACGATCAGTGGTGTATGTACTTACCATCACACATTTTCTTGTAAAATATAATTTTTTTGAAAAAAAAATCTAGAACAATATATTTAGTCAAATATAAAAGTTTTTTTTTGGTTCGGTAGTTGTATCTTAAAAAAAGTGTCCTATAAAGGGATAATATTATGTTGAGTACAACCTTCAAAAGTTATCAAAAAATATTTTAATTAATTTTTGTGTTCCATATCCAACTCGGCAATACGGAACGGAATCATCTCGGGGTCTGTCTGTAACAGGTGTTTTTTTTTCAATTTTTTTCCATTAATTTATTTGACGTAAACAAATTAAATTTGTCACAATAACTTTAGTAAATAAGCTCGGTAAGTATTGGCACACTCAAAATAAGTCACCAAACAGAAAAATAATTTTAAAAAAACATCGATAACTCGGGACATGACAACACTAGTGGACTAGTGTATCGATATAATTATTGAGAATGTCACATCACTTCGTTGACTGTATACGTATTCAACAAAACCCTCTCCGCCCCCCCTCACCCCCGAATACTGAGAGAAAGGGACACATGCACCTCAGCCTGATAATACCCAAATAAAATTGTCAAAATCGAGGTTTTGTAGTCCTCATTTTTCTACTCCAAAACTGAACCAATTTCCAAGATTTTTTTTACCAAATGTATTGGAAGAAAACATTCTATGTCTGTACCTTTTGCTTTTTTTAAAAATACATCGTCTAATTTGTATACTGAACGTTTGTTGATGGCGTTAAAAAAAGGCAATTTTAACAATTTTTGAAGGGTTATAACTCCTATAAAAAGTAACTTATCAAAAAAATCAAAACGTACCGACACGCTTGCGGTCAATATTCATATTATGTAAAAAAAATATTTTCTCTAGTGTCAAAATTCAGAGAGGGAAATGAGGAATACGTTTGTATGGAAAAAACACCACCCGGTTTCCTCTTAAGGAACTTGAATACCATCCAGCAGAGCTTTAACTAGATTCTTTCGGGACATTTGAGCCAGTGAGATGCTCTGAATTGTGGGAATATACGCCGGTATATATGATACACAAGCATTTTCAGGGTATAAAATTAAACAGATCAGTTTAATTTTATACCCAGAAGATGTTTGTGTTAAGCGAAAACGGTCGGTATTAAAAAATAAATAAATCGTGGTTACAAAATTATTGTTTTATTTCAATTAATATGTCAAACCACAAAGTGACTGCTTTCTACCAAAATATCAACCCTTTCACGATTTTGGACGCAACTTTGGCAAGTATGTGTTGCCTTCATCCAAGACAGCTTGTAATGATGACAAGAAGATGCTCATATGTAAATTTGTGTCAATTTAAATGGGCTTTGATTGTTTTTCTTGCTGAGTAACACCCAAATGAATTTCTGACAGGCGCCTTCTCTCCAGGATTAACAACAATTATAAGAATTACCCGCCATGCGAGCGACTACCATCTAGATAATCACCTGTAATTATTACAATTACAATCTTGAACAATACGTGACTCTGTGCGGGGTAGTGACGGTAGTGGTTACTCCATCTGATCTGATGTGTTCAGAACCGTTCATTACAATCTGACTTTACGCGGGAACCGAAAACAAATCCGCCATTGCACATTTCGTATGAAGGTACTACTTACCAGAGGCGGTCCTTCCCTCAGGTCAATTGGTCAAAAACATCCTAAAATTATGATAGTAAAACATAATATTATTAAATATTATGCACATTAAAACAGCTGGTATTGTGTTAATATATTTGAAAAGCTTTCTTTCCAACGCTCTATGATTGGCTAGGTCAATTTATCAAATGTCCCAATATCATGTCTTCTGTCTCTTTGCGGGCCATACAATAAATGAGATGGCACTATGTCTCCTAGTAAAAATGCTTTTGGATTCTGAAGACAGTTTGGGTCATTGCTGTGAGGGAGAGAGCATGATAAGTATTATGCATCTGAAAGAGATGGTTTGACAAACGTAGGTTAATTTTGCATATTGTATGTTTGCCGCATGAAATAAATTACTACAAAATGTAATTTGACTCTCAAACTCGTGAGGTACCGGCAAATGAATATTATATTATCGTATTTAATTTGATATTTCTTACATCATAATATCATTTTTTGAATGACCTTCCACTTCTGGACCCCGAGAACAGGCCTCTGGTACTTACTGCATTTAAATATATATGTCTCAATTCTGATTGGTATATTGTAGACATTGCGCGTTGCTTTCTCAATTCTTATTATTTTAAACGATACAAAATTTTCGTTTAATGGCGATTTTAAATAACATATTCTAAAGAATAAATATTTGCGTGTCGGATCTGTTTAACTGCACGGAAGGTACGCAAAAGAAGGGCTATACTTTCAGTAAATATTCATTTAACCTACTTATACGTTTTGTATGTACTTGTATCTCTTTCCTTCTAGATCTAGAGCTTTTATTCATTTTATACTTTATGTGTCATTGTACGTTCAAAAGCCACATTTAATTGTTATTTTTTAAATTATTTCCACAATTCAAAATGGTCCAACCGCGTTTTTTTTTTTCAATGAATTATAAATATATTTTCGGTCGCGAAACTTTTGTTACATATCAAAGTACATTTAAACAAGAAAAAACATTATTGAAATTTTGTATTTACTTAATATCTATATTGTATAGACATGAAATCATCGGAAACATGAATATATAAAAAAAGTTATAATATGAATATAGAATGGGCATAAACCACAGTTTGCAAACATTTTTTTTTGCAAAAATGGCGGACATGAAATTGACGAAAAAAATCGGCTTTAATTGGGCAATAACTTTGTCCTATAAATATGTTTTCGTAAGTCCAGGTTCATCCACATAATTTCAATTTTCTGCATTTTAACTTTGAATGAAGAGAATCGGATGAAAATTCGATTCCAGCCAACTTGAAAAACGTGGCTTTGACAAAAACGCGATTAAAGTTTTCGCTTGTAACCGGGCCGCTCAACTCTGCTTGGCGCGTACCTACTGCTAATAATTATATATCAAGATCGAATTTGATGCTATAATTTTGAGAATGTATTCTCCACATGTAAAGGAAGAATTTTAGGGAAAAAAGTCGATTTTTTGGATCGGCTGGACCAGACCCCCCCCACTTAATTAACTTTATGTGATTAAATAAAATACCCACAGAGTCAGGTCATTTATTTCAATTGAACAGTAAATGAAACGATTGTTAATAAATTGCTAAACACAAGACATGCAATGAACGATGTTTGTTACGATAGTGCACGGTTCACATGAAACACGAGTGATCTAAGATCGAACACACGTCCGTTCTATCTAACAGGAATTTGTGAAAGGGGTAAAGAAGCCCGTAAATTATACTTCGAACCTTACAATATTACCAAAAGATAAATAAAGCATATATTTTTTATGTGACACCTCACAAGTATCCTGTCTGTACATACAGTGTAAAAATTATACGAAGGGATTTATAATGAAATATCATTTATGTCTAGATTAAAGGAGAGCTAACTTTAAAATTCAAAAGCAACTCACCTTTTCAGACAGTCTTATCCAAAAAGTCAAAAACTGTTCACCTTCACCTTTACTGCCTGCGACATTGTAACATAATTTTGTAAAAATGTAAACAAATTCTTATTTGTAAGCTTTTGTAAAAGTAATTTCATATCATCAAAATCTTTAGTCCTAAATTTCCGCTTAAATTCTAAACAAATCCCAGTTCATTGAACCAATCGATCATTTAAGGGCAGACCTACAACCGAAATTAGTATATTTTTAGATGATTGCTTTATTTATTTAATAATATATATTTATTTATGAATTAAATAATTTTACACACCACAGAGGTGCCTAACCTAAGAAGAAGAAGAAGCATAGAAATATATTTGTTTCAACAGTGCCAATGCACGTATTACGGACCCGGGGCGCATAAACAGAGAACGGTGTATATTTCCCCCATACATTACGACACTAGCGTGGGCGTTACCACTGTTAGCTGCTTGCGTGGCTGGGTATATTCCGTCCTAACCGTGGGTAAC
This sequence comes from Limnephilus lunatus, assembly GCA_917563855.2. Classification (NCBI taxonomy): domain Eukaryota; kingdom Metazoa; phylum Arthropoda; class Insecta; order Trichoptera; family Limnephilidae; genus Limnephilus; species Limnephilus lunatus. Next base: position 50,301,871 of record OU830596.1, on the reverse strand, counting down.
AGAAAACTCGCTAACAATGCTACCTGTGAACGCTTCTGTACTCCGGGATCGAACATTTTCCGCATTCGATGTGAGAATCAACTTTTTAAATATTAAATACGTAGGAATTGTAAAGCTGATTACAAAAAAATATTTGTCTCCGGATCACTTTGCCTTTGAAAAACATATAATATCATATTTGTAAAAGGCATCAACTTTGTGGCTCGCCATAATTTACAATAAAAACACATATAAATTTGTTGTAGACTACTTTTATTTTATAAACACTCTACCGGTTTCGGAAGCAGCCTTCCACTTTCAGGAGAATATTATAACTGAGTTATAGGAAGTGTGCTTCCGAAACCGGTAGTGCTTATTTTGTACAAATTTTGTATTTGTGTTTTTATCGTACAAGTTATCATTAATTTTCAAATTAGAGACTAACTAACTAACCATCACGCCGTTTCCCCGCAGGGATAGGCAGAGAGGACGGACCGCCACACAACTCGATCTTGGCACACACTCTTTGCCTCGTTCATATGCATACATCGTCTCATACATGATCTTCTATTATTCTGACTCTTCACATGGTCCGACTCAAGTATCTGATTCACTAGGTCGTGCCATGTCTACTTCGGGCGTCCCCGACTTCTTCTACCATTCACATTTGCATCATATATTCTCATTACACTCCTTTCCTCGTTCATTCGCTCTACATGCCCAAACCTTTAGAGAGACGTCAGAAATTTACTTTTCAAATTTTTACCCAAGAAATACGCATTTCTAAAATAGAATAATAATTAATTAAATAAAAATTAAATAATTTTGAAAGTTCCAAAGAAAATAATTACTTACGCAGGAATATTTCACATCACAGATCACAAACGTCCGAAATTCGTTTCATTTGTTTATATGGTTGCTTGTGAAAAATTATTTGCAAGGGGGCATGGCTGCAATATGGAGAGGTTAATCCGTACGGAGGATTTGTTTAGGTTTTTTTATGTGTGGTTTGTACGTTTTCGTTGTACCGGGCAAGGCAGGCAGTTTATGGACGGATTTTCATGGGTGGGAAAAATGTTTCCGCGAGACTTAAGATGCGTTTTTTTTAATAAGGGGATTTCAGAATCTTTGCGGAGTTGTTTTGCCATTTGGGGGCGCCCATGGCTATGCGTACGGCTTTATTCTGAAATGTTTTAAGTTTTTTCAAATGAGATTTTGAAGCGTGGACCCAGTTGGGGCGTGCATAATTTAGTTTTGACCTCATCGTTAATTTATAAAGTAGGAGTATTTTTAATTGATAACTTTTATTTTATTTCTTTTGCAAGGCATAGGGAAAAGGGCTGCAAGGATATTATTTGCTGAGGGTAGGGTTGCATTAATGTGCTTTTTCCAAGTCCACTATCAATAAACGCTCGAAAATAATTAGATTTGCTACATTACGTTATTATTATTGCATTAATGTGCTTTTTCCAAGTCCACTATCAATAAACGCTCGAAAATAATTAAATTTGCTACATTACGTTATTTATTTTTGTATTTTTTTGTTATTAGCAGGGGGTATTCATAATTGGACGAAATAAAGTTTTTCTCTCTGAATTAATTTCGTGGAATGAATGCAGTTTTAATTACACCTAATCTTGTCGAAACAGTAGTCCAGATGTTATAATAATAATAATAATTTGATTTACATAAACTTTTATTATTATGACGACATAGTTAATTACCGGTGATTAAAAAAACTGCCACTTAAGAATCCGTGTGAATTTTTTTATGAAATAATTAAACGGCTTTAAATTTTTTGTATTTTATTTCAACAATATGCATAATATTAAACACTTCAAATATATTTATTGTTATCAAGTTTAATTTGTAGAACTCCATTTTAATTTTTATTTATTTTATATATTCAATAATTTTATTATTAAATTAATAAAAACAGTTTATTTTTAAACAAGTTCTGCTGGTAATTATTATTACGCGTGACAGCTGTTTCGCCTTCTGAGGGCATTATCAAACTGTGTTCATGCCACATACAGACAATCTATTTATAGTATTTTTGGATAGGTTTGTACTATGACTCATTTCTAATTTCTGATTAAAAATGACTGAAATTATTAATGGTTATTATTTTCTCAATAACTGCTATTTCCCATTTCGACTGAAAGTCGTTAAACAATCTAATTGTGAGTCATTCACAAATGTTGACTCATGGTTTTCTTTTCAAGTATAATTAGTTATTTAAAAATTGGTTTTGAATACATCTAAAAGCGGAGAGTGTATTATATTTTTTTGTTCATTTATTAAAATTGCTTTAGGATTATTATTATGTTTGTTAATTTCCAGCTGTTCTAAAAGATTAAGTTTACGTCCTTTATTTTGGATGTGTAAAGGAGTTGGCTTATTATCATCGCTAAGTGAGTGATTCTCATCTAGGAGATGCTTGGCAAATTGTGATTGAATTTTATTATTATTTTTAAATGATCGCATGTGTTCTTTGAATCTAATATTAAAAGACCGGCCAGTTTGTCCAATATAAACAGCGTTACATTCGTCACACTGGAGTTTATAAATGCCGCTATTTTTAAGTTTGGGTGTTTTACTTTTTGAATTTTTAAGAGATGATCCCAAATTATTATTAGTGCGGAAGGCAATGTCTAATCCACAATTTTTAAGAATTTTAGCAATTTTATTAGATGTAGGTCCTGCAAATTCTAAACACGCAAATTTATTATTAGTTTTATTATTAATCGCTGGGTAAATTGAGTTAAGGTTAATTTTTTAGACTTAACAATCGGTAGAAAAAATAATAAACATACATTCGAAATTTTCCGTAAACCTACGTTTACTGATACGACCATTCATTCTAAATCATTACACCCATGGTCACATAAATTATCTGCCTATCACTCAATGATACACAGACTTACTAACATCCCTCTTGACAATAAAGCATACGAAAAAGAAAAAAATATAATTTTATCCATTGCAAAAAATAACGGCTTCAAGGGTAGTGATATTGATAAAATAATTAGTCATAAAAAATACAAAATTAACCTTAACTCAATTTACCCAGCGATTAATAATAAAACTAATAATAAATTTGCGTGTTTAGAATTTGCAGGACCTACATCTAATAAAATTGCTAAAATTCTTAAAAATTGTGGATTAGACATTGCCTTCCGCACTAATAATAATTTGGGATCATCTCTTAAAAATTCAAAAAGTAAAACACCCAAACTTAAAAATAGCGGCATTTATAAACTCCAGTGTGACGAATGTAACGCTGTTTATATTGGACAAACTGGCCGGTCTTTTAATATTAGATTCAAAGAACACATGCGATCATTTAAAAATAATAATAAAATTCAATCACAATTTGCCAAGCATCTCCTAGATGAGAATCACTCACTTAGCGATGATAATAAGCCAACTCCTTTACACATCCAAAATAAAGGACGTAAACTTAATCTTTTAGAACAGCTGGAAATTAACAAACATAATAATAATCCTAAAGCAATTTTAATAAATGAACAAAAAAATATAATACACTCTCCGCTTTTAGATGTATTCAAAACCAATTTTTAAATAACTAATTATACTTGAAAAGAAAACCATGAGTCAACATTTGTGAATGACTCACAATTAGATTGTTTAACGACTTTCAGTCGAAATGGGAAATAGCAGTTATTGAGAAAATAATAACCATTAATAATTTCAGTCATTTTTAATCAGAAATTAGAAATGAGTCATAGTACAAACCTATCCAAAAATACTATAAATAGATTGTCTGTATGTGGCATGAACACAGTTTGATAATGCCCTCAGAAGGCGAAACAGCTGTCACGCGTAATAATAATTACCAGCAGAACTTGTTTAAAAATAAACTGTTTTTATTAATTTAATAATAAAATTATTGAATATATAAAATAAATAAAAACTTCAAATATAGACATTATATGTATATTTTTTGGAATAATTTAATTAGTAAAATCTCAAATGTAGTATCTAATCATTATGAAGAAAGAATTGATGTTGACACTGCTACACATATTTTAAAAATAATGTAGATGTCGACCACCAGCTTCTTATAGGAGTTAGGATTAGGACCCTCCAAAAATCGTTAAAATTGCCTGATTTAAACGCCATCAGCAGACGTTCGGTATAAAAAAAGGAATTAAAAAAAAAAGTAAAATGTACAATTTTTCTTCTAATACAGTTAGTAAAACTATCTTATGAATATTACCTGTTTTGGAGGAGAAAAATGGGAAATACAAAACCTCGATTTCGATGATTTTATTTAGGTATTATCAACCTAATGTGCAGTTGTCCCTCTCAATCAGTATTCGGGGAGTAAGAGTGACAATGACAGCAACAGTTTGGTAAAATACATATTGTTCAAATTTCTCGGCGATCGGGTTTCCTCTTAAAGACAATATTAGCGACACTAATTTATAATTTATTATAATAAACAAACAATAATTTAAAACAAAAAATCAGAAAAAAGATACAGTCACATCTAGGAAACACACATAGCATAATTTATTATATCATCAATGGCTAGTTGTTTCACATAACTGAAATGATAACAGAACTTAAATAGAACTTTTACAGAACATGAAAATTAATGTTGAAATTTGATGAATTGTTCAAATTCTAAAATGAAGCTAAATTGATGGATAAAACGAATGCAGGTCGGATTGCAAAACTCGTTCTTACAGCTAAGTCAGTGAGATTGTATGCGACGCGACAGTTCAAGTCAGAGAAAGGTGCTACAAAAACAGATCTAGTCACTCTATACAGCTCCACGTTGGTTCCCATGAAACTGTATCGCCGACACGACGTTTGGGCTATTCATTATGTTATCAAGTTGAATAGAGAGACATTACTTGTTTATTATGGTAAAGGTAGACCTTATTGTTATTTTCAGTAACACGTTGCATTGCAACCAAACTAGGAAACTTAAAAGAGATCTAAACGCTTATTGACTATGACTTACGACTGTAATCTATTATATAGATTATTCAAAACTAGCTGTTAAAACTAGCCGGCGATGCCCGGGCTGTACTCGAGAGCTTTTCGAAAAAAAAATTATAGTCCACTGCAAATTTTCATCAAAAAGTATTCAAATTTTGCTTTTAGGGGTGGAAAAAGGGGATGGGTGTAGTCTGTCAAAATCTCAAGTAGATAATAACCTTCCTCTTGTTTTTAAGGTCAAGTGTGCGAAATTTCATCATTCTCGGAATAAGTACCTAGATATACTATTTTTCCATCTTGCATGGTGAAGTATTTTGTTTTAATTTTTTTTATTCTGTTTTTTTGATTTTGTTGTGTTATTTAAGATGGTCTTTGTGATAAAAAAAAAATAAAATTAAAATAACATGTAAAAGCCCAGCCAGTCGTAAAATTAAAAAATAAATAAAATCAAACTTTAGATTAATTCCGAGATTGATGAATAAACTAACTTAGGCCTAGTTGTTTCGTAGAAATTCAAATGTAACATTATCATCAAATGGCCATTCAACGCCATTTCGTATTTTGATATTTGAAAGCTCCCCGCTAAACGCCGATTCTAGATGCTTTTCAGCTTTCTATCAAATTGTAATAAGCTAACAAGCTTAACAACACGATGGTTGTCCTCTTCTGCTGATCACAATTTGTCAAAATTGTGAATGGTTTTATATTAATTGTTATGGTTTATGCCGGCAACCCGGGCGTTTATTATTTTAAATTATCGTATACAAACAAGCAAGTAACCCGCCTCACTAGACTATGTCTATTCTTCTATTGTAGACAGCCCTGATTTATTATGTTTAATTACCTCCCAAATACCAAAAAGAACTACTCTACTAATAAATTATTTTTAATTTCAACAACAGGAATGATTCATTGTGAGACTCGCTTGTACCTAGATTTTATGCAGTTGGGAATGCTTTCTTAGACTTAAAAGACTATAATAACATACCTCAAGATTACTGTTCGACAAAATTACATATTATGTAAGTCACATATTTTGTAAATGCCCATTGTACATTAATACAAATAAATAAATAAGCCTTTCAACTGTCAAAAACAAAATGGCGCAAATGGTATTTGATGATTTTGTCACACGTAAATTTCTGCGAAACAACTGGACATAACTCTTTTGTTACTGTTTCTTTTTGTTTGATTGCCCTAATGACTTTCTCTCAGCGTCAAATTAATTTTCTAACGTCAACCTATCTGTATTTGAGTCCTTGCCCGGAATAATGTTGTATCAAATAAAACTAGTCGTATCAATGTTGAGTTATTGGTGGAATAATATTGGGCATATTAATATGCATCTTTTAAGGTAAGGATTATGGTAATGAATTTTTTAAGGCCTGTGGCAGCATTTTAAAGTTTGGTTTGTGGTGTGGAAGTACGTTGTATATTGCCATTTATCGAAATCACGGAGCATGGTTCAATTTATGGGAATAAATGGAGAAAACGAATGTCTTATGGCTTCAACTAGAAAGACTTCAAAAAGCCAAGAAGCTGAAGAATGCAGGAAAGTAGAATTTGTCCAGAAAAAATGTTATTAAGCCTGCTTTTTAGCTGTTGAAACGGTTTTGTGGAATAATGTTGTAAGTTAATCTCAAAACAACACTCGTATCTCTAACGTAAATGGTTTCATTTATTCATATACATTATATAGTTTTTTATTTATTTTTTAGCTCAAATACATCAATGACATATGTACATTTATGTTAGAAAAGCATGTTTCTTTCTGTAAGGTACGAAGAGTAAAAAAAATATTTTGTGGGAATAACGTTGTGTGTGAAATTTTTACATGCAATATTTTTCCACAAATTCAGCATAAATTCTAGGAATAAACTCTAATTGTATATTTTATGTACTTATTTTAAATACTAAATGTTATGAAACATAACTGGTTTCGTTTTTTCAATTTTTCGCAGAACAAGAATATTGTTGGATACAACATTTTTCCGGGCAAGGGCACATTTGGAAAAATAAATACGAGTAAGTTAGGGTTGTGCATTCTGAAAAGTTTCCGGGTATTTTCCCCTCCGTTCCGGTGACGTGACCGTTACGTCACCGCTCCGGACCCGGCACGCTACCCGGAGCGCAGAAACACGAGGAGATTACAAACCCTGCTACTGCATCGCAGTTACTCGGTACTTATATCACTGCGCAAGTATTGGTATACACACACATCATATTTTTCTCACACATATACATTATGTAGGGAGGTAAACCTCCCCTCCAATCCCACCTGCCGCCCTGTGACCGCCACACTGTGTTACTAATGCCCTCTCTCTCCCTTTCTATCTGACAATATATTCACAATCCATCACATACACTTGAAAATGCGACGTTTTTAGGAACAGAGCCAAGATTAAATCATTTTCTCTTGCCACTAGCATTTATAAAGCCATTCTGCAATATCTCATTGTGACAGCTGTTTCGGTTTACAAGGCCATTTTTAAACTGAGTTAGACCACTTTGAGACGACTTATTTATGTGATTCTAAATTTCAATTTTGAATTTGCCTAAATTGATTTAATACCGGTTAAATCAATTTACTGAGGAAATAATTGTGACAATGTGAAATGATAAATACTTATGATCAAAAAATAATAACAATAAGAACATAATTTTTATAGTTTTATCATCACGCCTTTCAGCATTTTTGGATATAGGTATAAATTAAAGCGAATTTGGAATGAAATAAAATCGACATTGAGTTATAATTTTAAAAAGCTGGTACGGAGAATAATTAATCTTCCTCATTGAAACTGCCCTATACGATCATAAGAACGAAATGTGAATTTTCGGCCGCTGGCTGGTTAAACGCCCTTAATATATTCTTAACTGTTTGATAATGACGAGACTGCTATTGACTTATTTAAATGTGTTATATTGTTTAGGTCTCGTAAGTATACTAAGAATTGAGGAATAAATAATTTTACTTACTTTATTAATTAGTGTTATATTAGAGTCATTCGTTCGTTTATTGATTTCTAATTGTTCAAGTAAATTTAATCTGTTTAGTTTTCGGATACGTTCAGAAATATTCCATTTATTTGGATTTTATTGTAAAGTGAAAACATTTTGACTCTCTGATAAAATTTGAAAGGGGTTTAAGTGTTGCAAACCCTGAACGAAAGCAACCCTCACCAACGTGAGAACGAAGCAAGCAGTAGGTATATACTGGTAAGTAGGTATGTCGGTGTGTATGTGTCAGGTTGGGTGGAGGGAAATGTGTATGGGAGAAACTATCGACCTCCGTTGCCATTCTGCGCTCCTGGTATTCGGCATTATGCCGACGTCACCAGACGATTCAGTTATGATTGACGACTGTCAGATATCGTGTGACGTAATATTGCGTCAACGACAACAACCGGTTATTGAATCTTTAATAAAAAATAAGAAAAAATAATTTAAAAAAAAAATAAGACAAATCTAAAGAATTAATAGTACCGTTTCCCTTTAAAAATAATAATAAAACTAACCATACATATTAATAACCTAACCTAACTTTTTTTTTAAATTATCTATAGATATAAATCATAATATGCTTGGTTATATGTATATGTATATACGTGAGTTATCAATGTATGTATTGCTACATTGCGTAGGAAGTGTTTGAAACTTTCAAAATACCTTCTTTCCAGCCTCGCGAAGGTTTTTTTGATTACTACAACCATATGACAATTAATGATTATGACAAATAATCAAAAATGTCACAATTGTAGAATGATATTTATTTTGCAAACAATCGATTGTGAAATCAAAATTCAATTTTCGAATAAACTCTTTAAATTAATGAATTTAATCGAAGTACTCACATATGGTACTAACCAAAATCGAATACTTTGAATCTAATCAAAAATTATATTTATTTTAAATAGGTACCTATGTTAGGTACCAAATGTCATTGATTGTTCTTATAATGTACAAAAATAAATGTTTGTAATATACAGGGTGCGGTCAAGTTCTGAAGATGATATCAGCAAGATGATGGCCCCTAGCAACGATACATTGATGAAGACGATTTCTGAAGTTTTCGACTGCATTTTCGCACATCTCGATGGGCATAGTGGCAATATGTTCCCAAATTCGATCCTTGAGTTCTTCCAAAGTGTGGGCCGATTTTTGAAAACTTTCCCGTCAGATAGCCCCAAAGGAAGAAGTCGCAAATGAATTAAATCAGGGGAGCGCGCGGGCCACCCCTCAGAGAGGCGAGGCGCGCAGGGAACATCTGTTGCAGTTTCGTCATTGAAACTCGAGCAGTTTAGGCCGTAGCACCGGTGTCTGTTGAAACAATGTCTCCCAGATATGTTTCCTCCGTTAGTTCTTCCAACTGAGGTTCAAAAAAAAATTGCTTACATGGAAACATAACGTTGAGCGTTGACAGTCATTGTTCGTCCATTTTCCTCGAAAAAATACGGCCCAATCACCCCAAATTTTGAAATCGCACACCACACGGTTACTTTTGGGGAGAGAAGAGGTCTTTCGTGAAGTTGCCTCAGGTTATTTTCAGTCCAGTACCAAAAATTTGGTTTATTCACCGCTCTACAGAGATGGAAGTGGTCCTCGTCACTTCGCCATTTTTGGTCATTATCAAGAAACGTGCGGACGGCAAAGCCCCGGTATTGTCCGGACCAAACAGTGGCAACGACTAAAAACGGCATGACCCTCCCGACACAATGAGACCACTTCCAGGTTTCTACTCCCACCACACAAGATGTACCGGCCTTTCAAAACTGCACTGTTTGATTTGCCGCACCCTGTACAAAAAACGAAAATTTGTAAAAATAATTGCAATACGTGTTTCAAAATGTGAATGTACCGGGACTGAACATATTGAACGCGGGAGAGATGAGGGGATCGCGGGAGGGAAGTTCGCGGGAGAGGGAAGGCGGGGAAGGTGGAGGGGGAACGAGCGAGGGGAAGAGGACATGGGAGAGGAAGGGGAGCCGGAAGGGGAACTGGACAAATGGGAAAAGACACGCAGCGAGAAAAAATTTCTTTATTATTGGTATTTAACGCATGCCGGGAATTCACTAGTTCTTTAATAAAAATAAGAAAAATTATGACAAATCCGAAGAATTAATAGTACACACTAAAATATTTAGAAATAATAATAAAACTAACCACATACATACACATATATGAATCACCTCACTTAATGATTTATAACAATTTTTTTATTAAAAATAATACCAAGCCTATTTTGCAGTTTTATCCTATCACTAATGAAAATGTTCCTGATAAACTCAGCAGTGAAACTGATATCTAACATCTAACACACTATATAAAGAGGTAATATTTGTTTGTTTGTTTGTTTGTGTGTTTGTTTGCATCGAATAGGCTCCGAAACTACAGAACCGATTTGAAAAATTCTTTCGCTGTTGGGAAGCTACACTATCCCTGGGTGACATAGGCTATATTATATTTTTTAAAAAAATAGGCATCCTTACTAAAACTTCAATAATGTAACCCAGGGTGTAAAAAAAATACCTAAAATATTCTTTAAATCGCGTGCGCTGCGAAAACTATTGATGATAGAATAAAATAATGTACCACAACTTTATAGAACACATCATTATTTACAAAAAAGGTCGCAACGGCATATGTCTAACTAATATGGTTATGCCACAATAAGTATTCTTTTATTTTTAAAATTTAATTTAAATGCCGCCGCTTGAAGAGGCACTTTATTTGTATCTTGGTTTTAATCCTTATCAAAATAAATTACTTCATATTCAAGACAGCTTCAATACCTTTATTTCACTTTTTGAATTTTTCAATTCGGATATTTAATTAGAAAGATATCACGAGTTTAAAAATGTTAGTATTAGAAAAAAGTTTCGGCTACGGGCCGCGCGGGAGAGGAGTCAAGAAATGCAGTGCCAGGTAGGGGTTTGCGGGACGGGGGAGCGGGAGAGCGGTGGCGGGGAAGGTGGAAGTGGAACGCTGGAGGGGAACGCACGGGAAAGGACATGTAAGGAGTAACATTTTATTTATTTGAATATGCCATGTATTATAAAAGAAAGTCCAAAAAAACGTGCAGCTCGCAAAAACTCAGAAACGAGTCCCGGTTCGATCAAGGGAGTTATATGGTGTGGTAGATCGCTATCCCCCCTAGGGAATAAGGGTATCCGTTTTTACCTTAAGGCCGAGCTTTTAAAGATATAAGGGCTGAAAATTTCGCCCTCTTGAAATTTCTAGAACAGTCTTCCGGAAAGTTCTAGAAGGTTCCATAGAGCTGTAGAAAGTTGTGGAAGGAGTGGCGGAGTATGTCGTGGAATGATCAGGAATAGGAAATCGGGAACATCATTGTGCAACATTCCAGAACACTATCTTATTGTCCTGAGCGAAGCCGGGTAACCCAGCTAGTTATTTAATAAACTGATTTTATGAAAACACAACGTAAAAGCCATAATCTGTTGAAATTAAAATAATTTATGGAAAAATTGTGCATTTTTTGTGTTTTGTTTTAGCAGAACTTCCCTTCCTTCCTTTCCCTCCACACAGCATCCTTAAGGCTGACCATAGGCCCTGAAGTGTTTTTTTATCCTGACGGCCTCCTGTGTGGAGCTAATGTAAAAAAAAAGACTGACGTAAAGAAATCAACTAAGAAAAGGGTATAGGTATAAATTGGGAATAATTGCACATGTCGAGTTGCACCTAATTGCTTTTAAAAATAGGGTTTCCAAAACGTTCAGGATAAATAGTGGCTGTAATTGTTACTTATATATTATATCTCTACCCACAGCTTCTGAATGAAAGCCGACTCGGTAATTGAGGAGCCATGTTTAACTATTTGCAGAGAAATACTGACACAATAATGAAGGTGGCAAAACAGGATGCACCCTTCACCGTGTAAGATATTATATAAAAATGTATTTTGTTGTATGAACGATTTTTTACTAATTAATTCAGAGTTAAGGGGGTCATCCCACGAGAATGCACTTTTTTCGCTTTTTTGTGATTTTTTATGCAAACTAAATTAACAAATAACTGCGAACTTTTCATTATATATTTATAATTCAAATATTGAGCAAATTTTAATTTTGTTTTCAGCCCAAAATCGTCACTCATTGCTGAAGTACACGGCAACTTAGCGACTTATCTTTTAAAAAAAAAGTTTTGCGGTGACAACGATTGTGGGCCTAGATTTTGAAATGTTATTTTAATGTATCTAGAATCTAAGTCAAAGATATTGCAATATCATTTTACTTTTACTATAAGTTAGGCTCAATCAGAAACAAATATGTAATTTAGAAACACAAGAGGCGGGTGTGGGTGCCGCCACCCCGGAACCATTTATTGGATAACCAACACCTCTGCCGTAGGTCACCCCAAGTGGTCCGATACCTTTGGTACCTTAGCAGAGGTGCCCGGGTTCATGAGGTTGTCCGGGTCTTGGCAGCGGATGCGTCTGTCTACCACCTGCTTAGCAGGCCGGATCGGGAGAGACTGTTTGGAGGTGATCTTTTGACCTCTCCAGCCGGACTATCTCGGCCCATCGCCTTGCAATGCAGTGAGAGGGATGGATGCATACCTTAAATCTCCTTTCCGCCGCCGCTACCCGAATTTCTTACATATCTTCCTTTTAAGTTTCAAGGCTCTTAAAAAATTTATGTTATTCTTGAAGATAATATCTAGACATTCCCTGCGCCGAAACGCAAATTATATAAAATTTCCTCGATAGAAAAAAATCGCAAAGTATGCTCCAAAAGTTATTATAAACACCTTTGTTTCAGTTATTTAGCAAGTTATATGTATGAAATTCAGTGTTTCTTAAAATACAGTTTAAGACAGCCCCGCGAGTTTTTTGCTCTATTTTAAAAGAGTCGTATTTTATTAAACATTTTCACAATTTTCGCATCGATTTTATCACTTTAAATATTAGCGCGCTCCTCTAATATTTGTAATTAGTAATTAAATTACATATATTTCCATCTTCTTCTTCTTTAGCCCGGTTAAGGCGACTTAACTTAATCTCCTTCCTTTCCTAAAAAATACCCTCTACACATCATGCCCAATGATGACACAGACCATAGGAAGCAGTTAATTAAAAAAAAAAAGTTTGCTTAAAATAACTTTTAATAGGTGATATCTGATTGTGATGTGATGAGTTTATAAATGACTTCAATGAGATTGCACCAAATATTACCTACTATTATAAGATACGAAAGAAAGAATGATGTAACATTATTCTATTTTGGTTATTATTGAGGGTCGGTTTATAATGTGTACCTTTTTATTATGTTTTACATCAAACGCTTGGCGACATATTGAATCTAATCTCCGTTATACTCGTAACTTATACATTATATAAATAAACAAAATCGCTATGTAAATAAAAGACCATAACAAACGATAGCACTGTGTAAATGTCGTCGTAATATTGTAATTTCCATTGATAATAAAATATTTTTATGGCTGTAAAAAGCAGTGTTGCCAGGTGCATGGTTTTTACCATGTTTGCGTGTTTTGTTTTTAATTTACAGTATTTATAAAAAAAAAAATTGTTCGAATGGCCAAAAATATTCACTTTGAACAGAAAGGAATGTAAATTTTGAATATAATTACGGGTAAATGTCTATTTATGGTGAGCCGACAGTTGGCCCACCGAAATTATACAATTATAATTATTATTTTTAATTGATAAACTAAGGTTTTTAAACAAGATTTTTATGCATAGCACAAAGGGTACATAACAAATATTATAATCAATAATTATCAGCCTGAAACACTCATCTACATTGAAAAAATCTTCCGAGAAAAGATACTGGCCGCCAACGGGAATTGAACCCGTGACCATCTGATTGCCGGTCAGCAGCTCTGACCACTGAGCTATGGCGGCTTATCTAATACCCGCCAAATAATTCAATATATACTAGTGTTTCATTCGACAATTACTTATTATTACATTTTTCCAACTGAAAACAACAACAACGGGTATTAGATATTTAATTTAAAATGGAGTTCTACAAATAGGCCAATTGCATCACTTTTTTTTTTAAATTTCTGGTTTCAATCCATAAAATCAGACCATTTTTTATGAACCGGAAAGACGGGACATAATTTTATGGGTGCGAAATCATTAAATCATTTAAAAAAAATAACGTTTTCCACACGAATAGCAATAAATTGTACGGGGTTCTCATTGTAACATCTGTTAAAACACAGCCATCTTTATAAAATCATCAAACCAAAGGATAAGTTCGCAGAGAACAAACAGTAAATCTAGTGAATGTTAAACGTCAAATTCAAAAATTCGCCGGAAATCAAAGTGTTGCCATATAAAAAAAAAAATCAGCGTGGAATTTTAAAAAATTAATAGAACATAATCGGAGACGGGACATTTTCATGTAGTGACGTCACGAGCTCATATAATGGATTCATTTATTAAAAAAAAAAAAAAAAAACTATACATTTGTAAAAAATATTACTAACGTTTTCGTAATCTTAGTAAAAAAAATCTATCCACACGATTTTTTCCACGTCGTTATGAAATCCATGCAAGTGGCCTATTAGACTTGATAACAGTAAAAACATTAAATAAAAACTCTTGTTTTTATTTGCGAAGGTTTTTTTGGTTTTAAAAAACGTTATTAATTTCCTGTTATTAAATTAATAAATTATTTTTTCTTATATAAAGCATTATATTATACTTGACTTAGAAAGGTAACTTTGTTTTCTTATTTAATTTCTCAATAAAAAGCAAAAGCTTACGTAAAACTTTTTTATCATGTTCTATTTTTGTGACGTGGTATCACCGGTAAACAGTAATGCAATGGTAAACACATCCCGATAAAACTTATTTATGTCAATTCACACATAGAATGAAAGTTAATAAAATATGAAATTATTCTACGTTGTAACTTGTAACCTCTCCTTCTGATATGTGAGTCATTTATGGAAAAGAGGGAGAGATTACGACGAAATTATCAGCAAATCTATTTACTTCTTTTGACAAACTCGCATCTTTCCTTGAATCAACTCAAAACCATTTATAAGTACGGTATTATAGTCTGGGGAGGAGCAAATGCTTTCGCCATTTAATCCAATTCTTTAAGTTCAGAAACTAATTATAAAGAATATTCTGAAACTACCAATCACAAATTCCAATTCAGAGTTTGTGATTGGTAGTTTTTGACGTTAGACAACTTTACGTCAAAAACATACTAACCTACCTCTTCAAACACAGAACTGTTATTGACAATTTTGCAACTACTCGTGATACTAGAATCAAAAGACATAATCTCTTATTTATCCATTTCGTTAAAACAAATTTTAGATACTTTGCAACAAAGCTAATCAATGCATTTCCACTGGCCATTAGACAAAACACAAATTATTTGAAATATAAATTAGACACCAAGTCTTGGATCATCAAGATGGATCAGCCAATTTTGTGGAAACCAATTTATCTGTAGGTAGGTATGCATTTTCAACAGTATGATGATGCTGGTTGTCTTTTATTATTGTAATATTATTTTTGTTGTAAGCTGCGCATGCTCTCAACGGTAATGTGTGTTTTCTTTCCGCGACAAAATATCCTACGGACGAAACGAATTTATTGTCTTAACAGGATGGCTGTATTATTTTTGTCCCATGTTTTGTTAGGTTAGGTTTTAGTAGATATTTTGTCAGTAGGATATTTTGTCGAAGTATATTTTGTCGGGGATATTTTGTCGCTGGATGAAAAGTCGAGGAGGAACCCTCTCAAACAGGAATTCCAAGTGAGACAGGCACAGTACATTAACAATGTAGGAAGTGTAATTTATAAAGTTGAATATTTTAATGGATTATTCAATAAATGTGGTGAGAGCTACGTTTTAACCTCTCTTCCTGTTATGTGATCATGAGGAAAACTGAGGGGTTACAAAGAAAGGTATGTTTGAATGGATAATTTTAATCGGTTACATATTTACAAATGTGATTTTGAAGGAAAACCGTTTTTCGAGATAGCGGGAAAATGCATTTGTTATTTTATTGCAGATGGATAGGGATTGTATAAATAATGTGTTCATCTTTACGCGGTATCATATACATATATCATTATTACCTAAATGGTAAAATGAATTGTAAATACATAAACATAGTTTATACGTTAGGTATTACTTAACTGTTGAAATAATAGTCCACTTTAGTAGGTAATAAGACAGGGTTTCAACTCAGAATCATGTAATTTTAACACCCATTTGAAAAGTCGGAGTTTTGATTTAAAAAAAAACTGAAAAATAGCCCATAACCTAACATAACGTAACCTATTTTTAATATATATTTTTACGTCACTTTTAATGTCTCTTCAAAGATTAAAAGTGCATGATTCTGAGTTGTTCGGTAACCATAAGATAGAGCCTTCAGAATTAATATTTGTAACCATAAGATAGAGCCTTCAGAATTAATATTTGTGCAACGCCTTTTTCACAAAAACGGCGCTATACAATTCTCCTAATATTATATGAAAAACTCAAAATTTTCAGTTTTTGAAAGCCCCGACAAAATCGCTACAAAACTATGACAAGCCAAAAGAAAGATGTTTACATACAGTTCTTATTTAATTTAGGATCGAATATAGTACCTACCTAGGTACCTACTTACATAAATATATTACGACATTCTACGGCAAATAGAATTATCACAGGACGGATCTGCCCTGATGATGGACACTGCCGTTGAATCGAAGACAATCATCATGGCCATACCCACGTCCCCAAAACAAATCAACGTAAGACAATATCTAACCAAAATCAAAACTGAATTTACACGAATGTTTGCAAAAACCATAAAGAGCACAGTGCCACTAAATCTGTGAAGGGATGTACTGAAAAAATGCAACACCGCAATACACGAGACACGTTTTCTTATTATTTGAAATACAATGACAATAATATATCTATTATGTCACTTTCAGACATTACAAGAGTTGTAATATTACATTGATTAGTTCTAATTGATTGAGCGCAATAATAATGTAAGTGTAGCATGATAAACAAATGCAATTAATGAAGTAGGTACACGACGAAGGCATTTCGTCAAATGATAATAACAGATTGCGCCACATAATGTAGCCACCTAGTAATTAAAATTATAAAACCAACATTTCCCACGCTTTCCAAGCTGAGAAGCGCTTTTTCGCTAGAAAACTAACTTCGTAACTCTGAAGTTTCCGAGTTTCGGCCGTTGAAATCACTGCAAGAACTAAACTCCTTCATTTAGCGGGAGCTTTATGCAAAGTTTAAAAGCTATTAGAGGGTGCACATACCTGTTGCCGAGTTCACCGTAGTCAAGATCACCAGCAGGAGACAGAAGTAGCGATACATAATCCCATAATCCGGTATAAAATCTCTGGACCACATTTTAAAACAATTCACACACACATGGGGATTCCACACATCTATCCTTCGCTCAAAATCACAACTTTAAAACACTTCTTGTTAGATCACTTTACGGTATGAGATGAAGAAACGAACACTTCATTTTGGTTTTACAACACTTTAACTGAACTTTTCAATTGAAACATGCATTGTTTTTTTAACTAAACAATATTCAAACACGCCCGGCACATGCGCGTCCGCGTTCTGTCCGCTTCTGGTTCTGATGGCTTTGTTCATAAAAATAAACTAGTGCATAAAATCAAAATGGCCGCTCAAATATTACTCCGCGCCGTATTAACAATAGGCGATTTCTCCCATTTGAACAATTTAAACCAAATTATAAGTATCAAACATTGTAAAACAATACTTTTTCTACATTTTTGTATTATTATTTATATGAGTTTTCATGTAAAGTTGCGAAATATTGTACGTGAGAAAAAGTTGGGAACTACTTAAAACATTGTACGTTGAGGAATGTTGATGTCAGTGGTTGAACCACCGGCTAGAAGCGTTGTCGCTCGAGGAAGCTTTTCCTGAACAACGCCAGATGGCAGTGCGTTGCGCGGGATTTTATAAAAACGTCGATCTAAATAATGTCCTGCATAATTTTTTTTATATTTAAATAATATACTTTCAGTATCAATATACGATTTTCTCCTGTTTGATTAGTTAGAAGCAAAACCAGTACGGTAAATCATAACTTCCTACGTAATTATTCACAATAATATATGAGGTACTCGCCTCGGTACTCGCCTTATCTATTATTGTGAATATATATGCTGTTTTTTTTTAAATTGTCGAATTAAAATTAAATTAAATGTACACCTACCACACATAAATATTATATTTCAATCAACCATGTAGAAAAGGGGGTAAACATTTTTTTAGAAAACTTATTGGCGGCTTAGTTACGTAGATTCAGATTTAGGTATGCTGTCTGTGCTTATAAAATAAAATTAAATTTTGAACGCATTTTTGGTTTTCAATTTATCGGCATCGTTTTTGGGTTTGTATATGCGAGTTTATCAGAAACCTTGTCCTTGATAGTAAGCAGTTTCTTTGCGCATGTCGAGTTAAAACTCTTCGCATTTCTTGTAACCTACCTACCCACCTCTAAAAAAGTTTTATCGATATTAAATAGGTTGGGTACTACATGGTTACTACCGACCATCTACCGACAAACTGTCTAACAGTGTTTAGTTTTCTCGTTAAAATGTTATGTACCCGTTTAATTATTTTTAATTTAATTATAGTGCAACGCTTGTCATTGTTTAAACCTAATATTTAAGTTAGTAAACAATGACGTGCTATCAGAAGCAATCTCTCGGCGGTGATTCGGAAAAGAGTTTGGCCACGATTAACAAACAAATCTTCGAATTGAAAAAGAAAATACAGCTGTCAGGTTTGCTGAATTTCGTTAAATATTTAAATGTTTCAAACGGTACCTACACGGCAAAATAAAACATTGAAGAAAAATAACAAACAAAAATAACACACCTGAAAACTAAAAACCGGTGACCTGACAGTTGATCCATGGGTGTTTTGGTATATTTATGGTTGATCCCCAACAGATGACCTCCCGAAATGATATTTATTATAAAACTATATTTTTTGTGCATTATTTACTAATTTCAAACCTAAAATCGACAAATACCTTTAGTAATAAGTTGGAACGGATATCAAACGAATTTATTTGTGTCGATTTTTTGTACGCTGGTATATACAGTACCCATATAGATAAGTAGTTTTATCCTTGATGCATTTGAAGGAAAATATGAATTGTACATTTGTTATTCGGCGGTGCATCCTCTCTGCACACCTATTCGAGGACACTTATATTTATATTAGTATATTAATGTAAGTAGGTATACCGTACTTTTTCTAAACCGAGCGTAGGTATATTGTACGTAAGTATACCTTGGGGCCAACTGTCTGGGGATCAACTGTTATGGAACCGACCTAACCTAACCTATTAGTTAAACTCATGTTCTGTTTTGTCTATGTTCTACTTTATCCGGTTAAAGCTTCATTCACATTCATGCATCATCTCTTGCATGCTCTTCTGTTATTCAACCGTGTAGTTATTTTTTTTTTAATTGTGAGTACAGAGTACAGCACAAGCAGTGGCGAAGCTAGCATGGGTGGCATCCAGGGCGGATAACGTGGTGTCAACCCCTCCCCCCATTAAAGTTTACAAACGCAAATTTCGACTTCATAAAAATGGGTCCGTCCGTCCGTTACTATCAACTGTTAACCTAATCTAACCCGTCTCCAAGTTTTTTTAACCCTTTCGTTGCTGAAAAAATGGATAAACGCTTAAAAATATTATAAAATCAATAATGAAAAATACATGTTTTTGGAATTATTCTATCGGTTTTTTAATTTTACCACTGGATTCCGGACAACGCGTATTTACATTAATTTAGCTAACAATAATTATATACAAGGCGTCTTGAAACTCATAGTTCAAGACGGAAATTTTACAGGATTTTTTTAATCAAATTTGAAAAAAAAACGACCACTGGTATTTTAAATCCTTTAGTTTCTGAACAAATGGAAAAGTAAAAAAAAAAACACGAAATGCTCAGATCGAAAAAAAAAGTTAATTTTTTTGTACTCTCCATGTGATGTGGATTTACTAGTTTCTCTATGTTCTACGAGTTTCCGGACACTGGTCTGAGATAATACGGACTCCAGAGAATGCACCGCGTTTTATGGTCTATTGACTATTGTTATTTCGCCATCACAACTCACAGAATAAACAAAGTTATAAAGAACTAACTGGGTTACCCGGCTTCGCTCAGGAAACATTCGAGAGTGATGATGATCCCGATTCCCTATTCCCGAACATTCCACGACATACTCCGCCACTCCTTCCAGAACTTTCTAGATCTCTATGGAACCTTCTAGAACTTTCCGGAAGACTATTCTAGAAATTTCAAGAGGGCGAAACTTCCAACCCTTATATCTTCTATAACACGCCATTTAGGTAAAAACCGGTACCCTTATTCCCTAGGGGGGATAGAGATCTACCACACCATACAACTCCCTTGATCGTACCGATACTCGTTTCTGAGTTTTTGCGGTTCGCACGTTTTTTTGGACTTTATTTTATAATATATAGCTTTTTCCCGACATGCGTTGCAATGCCATATTCAAATAAATAAAATGTTTCTCCTTGCATGTCCTTTCCCGTGCGTTGCCCTCCAGCGTTCCACTTCCACCTTCCCCGCCACCGCTCTCCCGCTCCACCGTCCCGCCAACCTCCCTTGCACTTCATTTCTTGACTCCTCTCCCGCCCGGTCCGTAGCCGAAACTTTTTTCTAATACTAACATTTTTAAACTCGTGATATCTTTCTAATTAAATATCCGAATTGAAAAATTCAAAAAGTTAAATAAAGGTATTGAAGCTGTCTTGAATATGAAGTAATTTATTTTGATAAGGATTAAAACCAAGATACAAATGAAGAGCCTTTTCAAGCGGCGACATTTCAATTAAATTTTAAAAATAAAATAATTCTTATTGTGGCATAACCATAATAGTTAGACATATGCTGTCGCGAACTTTTTTGTAAATAATGATGTGTTCTACAAAGACGTGCTACATTATTTTATTCTATCATCAATAGTTTTCGCAGCGCACGCGATGTAAAGAATATTTTAGGTAATTTTTTTACACCTTGGGTTACATTATTGAAGTTTTAGTAAGGATGCCTATTTTTTTTGAAAATATTATATAGCCTATGTTACCCAGGGATAAAGTAGCTTCCCAACAGCGAAAGAATTTTTCAAATCGGTTCAGTAGATTCGGAGCCTATTCAATGCAAACAAACAAACAAATCTTACCTCTTTATATAGTGTAGTAGAAGTAGATAATATACACTAGAGAATAATGTAAGCCTCAGGAGCGCCATTTGAAGTGTCACCTACAATATTTTATGATTTTTCATCAGATTGCTTCACGATTTTACTGTCTATTGACTATTATTCAGCTATCACAATTTACAGAATAAGTCATTTAACCGAAATTACACTGATCATGGGAGGTATGTCTAGGTCTTGATGGCGGATGCGTCTGCCCATCAGTTGCATGGCGGGCCGGATCGGATGAGGCCGGGTAGGGAGACCCTTTGACTTCTCTAGCAGGACTCTCTCAACCCATCGTGGGAGGGATAGATTATAGATTCGTATATCACTCCTGGACACACTGACCCCCAGACCCCTCATGTCTTTACCTTCCTAGAACCTCCTCTCTTTCATTTTCTTAAAAACCCTCCTCATATTATTTCATTTCTTTTATGATGTTTAATTTTTTTACGTTTTTAATTTCTGTTGTAAAAGCCCACTAGGGCGTAAATAAATATAAATAAATAAATAAATAGTGTCCCCAAAGATTACAACAGATTGCATCCACCGGTTCGTCCATCACTAACACAAAACTAGATGTACAATAGCTTGGGCCGATTTTTTTTTCTTTCGAATTCCTTTTGGCGCTAGTAATAACAAGTTGTCTCTGTATCTAAAACATCAAAATAACTTGATTTAAAAAAAATCAAAAAAAATTCTAAAGCTCCGCGGGTCCTTTGAAGTTGAAGAAAATATTGAAATATTTCCATCTTTTCAGCCTTTGCAAAAAATATTCTAAAATAGTTTAAATATGTTCATTTATGAGATCTTGTTAAATAAAGCCTATAGCTTCAGTATATATAACTAACATTTAATATTTTTGTAGTAATATGGCACTAAAACACGTCCGCCCGCAGTCCCCAAACCCGTCCTCGCTTGAGCAGCGCGCCATATTGGCCGTTCCTTAGTCGACCAAGGACCCTCCGTTTAGTTGTTTAGTGATATTGTTATACACAACAATATCTTAAAATTTGTGCCGTCTTGTGCAGTAACTAAAAGTATTCGGAAAATATGGGAAAAAGCTTCTTTGCCAACCATTTCGAAAGAAAGAATTACAAAAATCATTAAGGCATATCAACATGAATATATAAACTTGTTGAAGTCAGAAAACAGGTAGAAGAAATACAGTTTCTTTGGAAAGAAGAGTCTCTCAATTTAAAATCACAAGTTCCCTCCCGTTTTATATTTGTTATTGCAAATGTAAAGACATTAAATGTAATTTATAGACAATAAATTAAAGTTTCCCTTAAAGAAAAAGAGTTTTTGGAAGACCAAAGAGGTGAGAGAAAAATGTTCTTCGGCAGTGTTGACAAGTTGACATACCGACCACGAAACAATTGGCAAAGCCTATGAAGAGAAAATGAAAAGATCTTACCAAATTAAATGAACAGGTGTGAGAAGAAAAAGCTTTAGAATTTGTAGACACTTTGTATCATTGTGTATCATTATCTTCCACCTTAACTTCAAAATCATCTTCTTCGGTCGCAAAATCAAGTCAGCTACTTTAGAATTGCTGGTTGTCGGAAAGGCGGTGTTATTAAATAACACCGGCTTTCCGACAACCAGCAATTCTCTGTTCTTTACAGTTCTCTCCAAGATCTGTGACAAGTTCAGGATATCAGATCGAGCTGGAGCAGTAATCACTTCTGGCGTCTGAAATGTAATCACGCATGATAATACTAATAAAGTAATAGTCTGCATCGCGGACGTTTGCGTACCAGATCTGTACTCCTCAAAGCTTTGTGCATAAAGTTAGTGGATTATTTTTTGATGGTCGAAAGGAGAAAACCTTAGCTAATATAAAAAAGGCACAAATTATATAAAAGCACAGTACTTTAAGAACACGTAATCGTGGAACCAGCTATCAAATCTTGAGGCATAATATTATGTCTAGGTCAAGCACTGACGTAAACATAGCCAAATCAATAATGGAATATTTTGCTGGTCAAAACATTTCACTCTACTATTTAAAAGCAATTGGGTGTGACGGCACAAATTTTAATACGGGAACAACTCAACAACTGGTAGTTTGATTCAAACGATGGAGAAACACTTCAATGGACCTGTACACGGCTGATTAGCCTTTTTCGTTGCAACGAGCTGCTTCTAAGCCATTCGATTATGAAGTCGGATGGTACAACCACTGGACCTCGTGGGTTTTCTGGCCCCGTAGGTTCGACTCTTCATAATTGCCATAATTTACGGGTACAATATTTTTTTAAAATTGATGTTGAGTATTCAACATCAAGATTTAAGCACCGATCAAAAATACTTGCTTGATATTTTCAAAGCAGTTTCCTGCGGACGTTGTCATCCTGATATTGCCAGAAGAACCCAGGAGTGATTACTACAAAATGTTTTTATGCTAGCCACGTTTATCATGAGAACATACGTTCCTATGTGGTTTGTGGGGTGTGCAAAAAGGTGCGAGGCATCTTTTTAGCATGATTAAATATTCGCGCTATCTTCCGTATGAATTAAAAGCAATAATTATTCCTGTGATACAGCGGAGCGCTTACTTCGCTCATCCCGAAAAATTTAATCTTGTCAATGATAACCGATGAATCACCTACCATGAAAGAACTTGGAAAAAGTTTATTGAAAGCCAAAGAGTTATTTCGGACAGAAAACCGAACATTCAAAGTACCGACATTGAATTTTGATGCACAATCCTACTTTGATATGATATCTTGGCAAGATACTCCAATCGCATATCCTCCTATTTTGGAAGATGTAATGGAAGAAGAATTAGAAGAACTTAACCTACTTCAGAAGTCAGCTCCATTTTCATCAACTTTGACAGGTTCCCCTGTCTTTATCTATTTATTTAATACATGAAAAATCGAAAGTACATATAGTTTTTTTATGATATTTCACCCTTTAAGTTAAGTTATTAATTAATCTTGTACGTGACATTAGCGGCAGATTTAAACTGAGAATTTCACACGAATATTGGTAAGAAACGTCGATTTGGCTGCAAAATGGTAATGTTTATCTCACTTTGTAGGTTTTAAATAAAGCTAAGTACATAATATAAGTTTATTGTAAGGTAAAACTTTTTCATTATTAATTAATCTTGTACATACAATGCCGCTAATTTAGAAAATAGAGATATATTATGTTTTGTCTGAAAGGTGATTAAATTGATAGAGTGTAAAGTGAATGGGTATTAAAATTGTAATGTATTCCATGTGCAAGGATCCATTTCGTTATTTGTTTTTTAAAGGAATGGAGTTGGCTCAACGTTTTTAAGTTTTCAGGGATAAGGTTAAAGGTTTTAGGAGCTAGGAAGAAAAATTGTCTTTGAGCTGTCGTGATGCGTAGTTTAGGTACATTGTAGTGTCCGCTGGTTATTGTTCTGGTGGTGTAGTTGTGTTGTAAGAGAGTTTTGTTTTTGTATTTGAACAGGAAATGTATTAGCATAAATTTTAGATGGAGTTGCCGTACGTTTAAGACGTTATACTCGATGAGGAGTCGTTTGGAGGGGTATCTAGTCGGTCGCTTGTTAATGACACGTATTACCATTTTTTGGGCTTTTAGTAGAGGCTTTTAGTTTCACTTACTGTAGAACGTTGTGTAAAGGTTGTGACCTAAACATCTTTGAAAGTGAGTGTCAAGAAGAACAGGGAAGGTCTTATTACTACAACCATGGACTCCAGGAAAAATATGCCAATAATGGATTTTCAACCGGAATAATTGATCACATTTAATTTTTCACGATTAATGTAATAATTATGACTGCAATCTTTAATGTTGTAACTGCTTTAATAGTAAATAAATTGTTATTGTGAATTTTGTAATTGTAACTCTTTCATTACTTTACTATTTGGGAATAATTCGCAAAAAAAATTTTTTTAATAATTTTTCGATCGCTTCGGGGAACCTAAAAACGATAATATTATTTAACTTTTTTAATGTTTATTAATATTAAAGACCTAAGACAACTTTTTATCACTAGCGATCAAGGAAATAAGACAATTTTTTTTTCGCCACACAGTTGCGGCCCACACTAATGTACAATGCATTTGACCAATGAATGTGATGCTGTGTTAAAATGTATAATGTAAAATGATGTATATTTTTGAATGAATATTGCTTCCTGCAGAGGGACAGAAGAAAGCGCATAATGAAGAGACGGACTCCGAATCCAAGAAGAACACGGAGAAGATCAGCCGGCTGAAGAAAGACACCAAGATCCTGTCGGAACAGCTGAAGAAAGCCAAGACGGAGCTGGGCGGGGAGAAACAGTTTCGGCTGGCCAAGTATCTGCATGAACTGGGACCGGTTGCTCACAAGGATCATGAACAGGTCAAACATAGACAATAGAAACAAAGAAAGGGGGCGATCAAGTATTTTGTAACGCAATTTTTGAAGATTTTTTACCCTCCTTCCCCCTATGTAACGCGCCGTAATGTTTATCTGTCCCCCCCCCCCCCCCCCCCCCCCCCCCCCCCCTAATTACGTACAGTACAATCGAGGGATTCCCCGTAAAACATAAACAAAAATAGTTGCCAACTTGGAAGATTTTAATTCCAAAATTCCAATTTAAAATTTTAATTACATAGTTTTTTTATTTAAATAAAAAAAAACATGTTACGTAACGCTTTATTCAAACCCCCCTCCCGCCCCGGTAACGCACAGTAGCGTTTTACAAGACCCCCCTCCCCCCAAATTGCGTTATGTAATACTTGAACGGCCCCAAACCAAAGATAAAGTGATTGTCATCCTTAAGATATAATATTAAACCGGCAGTGGTGGAGAGTGGAGACCTCTTTGGGGCTGCCTAATATATACGAGTACATTCTTCTTCCTAAGTCGGTTCTTCATTGCTGAGGATCATGGCACCCACTCCAATTTCCATGGTGGACAAGGCTCCTTCACTCCTTGCGGTCCTGCGCTGTGTGGAGAGCCAAGGACACCCTAGTACCAGTAAAAAATGGTCACTCCAGCGCAATGATGACCTTCCTTTGCTTCTTCTGCCAAATATTTTGTCATCAATGACTATGAGTTTTTCCAAGTCCTCAGTTAGGCGAGCAACGTGTTCAATGTATTTAAAAATACGTTGCAGGCAGATAGTTGAAAGCCTATTGTTGATGCCTAGCTCTTCCAGAATGGACACATTTGTGCATCTGGCTGCCTATGGAATCCTTTTTTTTTTTTTTTTTACATTAACTCCACACAGGAGGCCCTGAGGAAAATAATTTCCCTCAGGGCCTATGTCATCTTTGAGGATGCTGTGTGGAGGGTCTTTTTGAGGAAAGGAAGGAGTTAACATGGGTCTTGAAGAGACTCATGTTATAGGAGGGAGGAAACACAGAGGCCGGTAAATCGTTCCACAGCCGAGCTGTTGAACTCAAGAACGAATCGTAAAAACGACCCGTTCTCATGTGACTAATATCAACCATGTACAAATGTTGGGCGCGTGTTTGGCGTGTTTCCCGACTATGCACCGGTGCCGAGGGGATCAATGACGCTAGTTCCTCGGAGCATCTTCCATTGTAATACCGGTAGAATAAGGACAGCATTCCCACCTGACGCCTATGCTCTAAAGATTGCAATCCGTCTGTTAAAATGGGAGAATCTATCAAACGGACCGCCCGTTTCTGCACAGAGTCAAGGGTTTTTTTTAGGTATTTTGGAGCTCCAGACCAGAGGTGGCTACCAAATTCAACCGTGGGGCGCACTTGCGATTTGTACAGGGTTAGCAGTTGAGTACTATTAAAGTATCTGCGGGCCCTGTACAGTACGCCCAGTTTCTGAGAGGTTAACTTAACTCTGGTTTCGATGGAGCCCCCATACCTGAGCTGGTCACTTAGAGTTACACCAAGCATATCAATGGAGGTCCTGTTCGGAAGAATGCTTCCGTTGAAGGAGACTAGATTATCATTTCGATCCCTTTTAGACGTTATCAAACATGATTGGGTCTTTGAAACATTAAATTCAACGAGGTTATTCTTACCCCAAGAGAAAACACTCTCGAGGTAACCGTCCATTCTCTGCTTCAAAGCCCTCCGAGCTATTGGGGTTTGTGTGCTCTTTGGAGGCTTGTCAAACAAAAAGCTATCATGGACTGTACTGTCATCCGCGTAACAATGAATCGGTGCACATGACAAGAGGTCGTTGATGTGCAACAGAAACAAAGTCGGAGACAGAACCGATCCCTGTGGGACGCCAGCATTTAACGAATGCGATGAAGAGGTGAAACCGTCAGCAACCGCCTGAATCGACCTCCCCCTCAAAAAGTCGGCAATCCACGCACACAAGGATGCGGGAAGTCCGTAAGAACGCAGTTTGTTGACAAGCGCTCGATGCCAAAACCGGTCAAAGGCCTTGGAAATGTCCAGTGAAACCGTATGGGTCTCACCAAAACATTCCAGGCACCGTCCCCAAACATGCGTCACATACGCGAGAAGATCACCGCACGAGCGGTTCCGCCGGAATCCGTATTGACGGTCGTTAATAATTTTGTTCTTCTCGAGGTATGTGAGCAGTTTGTCATTAATCACACGTTCCATCACTTTTGACAGAACAGATGTGATCGCTATGGGGCGGTGGTTGGCTGGGTTGGAGCGGTCACCCTTCTTTGGAATGGGGTGAATGATAGCTTTTTTCCAACCAGAGGGCACAGAGCCAGACTTCAGGGACATTTTGAAAAGCTTCGTCAAAATTGGAGCTATTTCTACAGCGCACCTCTGCAATACCATGGCAGGTATTCCGTCAGGCCCGCTAGCTTTATTTACATCAAGCCCTCGTAAGACTTGGAGTACATCCCGATGCCGGATCCTCAGCTTTTTCATACGAAAACTGCAATGAGGAACCGACGGCGGGGTAGCACCTTGATCATCGAGGGTCGAGTTTTCCGCGAACATTTTGCCTAATAAGTTAGCCTTTTCGGCGGCGGTATTTGCTAGAGAGCCATCAGGTCTGGTAAGAGGTGGCAGACTGGATTTGCAGAAATTGCGACCTATTGAACCCGCAAGCGACCAGAACGCTCTGCTGCCGTGCGGGCAGGCAGCCAGCTTACTGCTGATCTGCAGGTCTTGCTCGAATTTTGACCTGTTAATGATCCTCCTGCATTCCTTTGCCATTTTATTATATACTATTCTGTTTTCAGACGTTCGAGATGTGTTGTAGGCTCGGTAAGCCGCGTTTTTTCGTCGCACTGCTTCGGAGCATTGTCGACTGAACCACGGCTTTGAGCCCACACCAGTTTCTTTAACAGTGGATTGGATGAAGCCATCCATCGCGGATGTGATGACTTCACCAATTTCCTGGGCACATCTTGAGGGATCCGAAGTCTGAAAACAGACAGCTGACCACGGGAAGGCATTGAAATGAGCCCGCAGACCAAACCAATCTGCTGATCTATAGTGCCACACTTTTCTCTTCAGCCGATCGTTTGGCGTTCTGAAGGTTACGGGGATTGATGTTGTCACCAGGCAGTGGTCGGACGATCCTAGAGGCGCTGTGACTTCAATCTTGTAGCCGTGTGGTACAGTGGTTAAAAACAGATCTAACAGATTGGAGCGGTGAGTCTGGACATCAGGAACCCTTGTAGGCTCCTGAACCATTTGCTCCAGTCCGTAGCAGAGGGCAAAGGATTCCGCCTCTCGTCCAGCCGAGTCCGTTGGTCCTGAGAACTTTAACCAAGGTTCGTTATGAACATTGAAGTCCCCCAGGACCACAAACTCTGCTGTAGGGAAGCGGGGCAAGAGATCATCAACAGTATTGCTTAGATGTTTGAAGAGTTCGGATGTATCTGAAACGCTAATGTTCGTTGAGCGGTATAAACACGTGTAAAATCTTACCGTACTGGCAAGATTGACGCGCACCCACATTACGTCGAATTTGGAGTTCTCCAGATTCAACAGTCGCACACAGTTGACGTCAGCTCGGCTGAAGAGACATACACCTCCTTTGGGTCTGAATTTGCCCATGAGGGTGAAACCCGGGCAATCCAGATAGGATGCGTCTGTAGGCTCAGCTATCTGCGTTTCGGAAAGGAAGAGAAGGTTGGGACGTTGGGAAACAAGGTGGTGGTGGACTGAATTTAGGTTTTTGTGCAGGCCGCGAATGTTGGTTAAGTTCACCAACAGTTTTGGCCTGCACCGGGGACTCCTGCTTCTCGCCGTTGTAAAGATGTTATTTATGTTTTTTTGTGAATTCATGATTGAGTTAAGTTTTTTGTTTTTAAGTGGAGAAAGGAAGATCTGGAAAGGAAAAGGTATAAGGGGTGGGTAGGAAGCTGGGGATCAGAGTGTCCAGGAGTGACGGACGTATGAATCCAACCCACCCACTGCGGTGCAAGGCGATGGGCTGGGAGAGTCCGGCTGGAGAGGTCGCCCAATGCGCCCCAAACGCAACTGCTGGGTCCCCTCCGGTCAAGAACCGGCACAACAGCAGCGGTGGGGTTTTTGCACTCGTTGATAAAGCAGCCCACCCTCAGTCGTGAGCCTGAGGGTCGGGCCCCTGTACTACCGAGCGGCCCGGACAACGGTAACCGGTTGTAAAGGGTCTCCCTCAACCAGCATCTCCCAATCCGGCCTGCCACGCAGAAGGTGGGCCGACGCACCCGCCATCAAGACCCAGACAAACATTACCCCATGAACCCGGGCACCCCTGCTAAGTCACCAAACGTAGCGAACCACTTGGGGTAACCTGTGGCAGAGGTGTTGGTCATCCAATAAATGGTTCCCAGGGCGGCGGTACCCAAACCCGCCTACCAAATTGAGACCGCCTACCAATCCTGAGCATTTTTCTTCAGCACCACATTTCGACAACGTCTATCCGCTTTCTTTCGCTGGCTCTAAGTGTCTGTGTTTCCACACCGTATAGAAGTATGTAGAAAATCACTCCCAGACAACTCTCATTTTCTTCTTGATGTGCCCTATCAGGTCCCCCCGACGTTGGCGTTCACTCTGGAAAATGTCTCTCTGTCTTGCGCTGGCCGGAATAGCTCCTCTACACTTCTAATCCCGGTCCACTCTCGTACATTTCGCAGCCAAGATATTTGTTTCCTACCAGGCCCTCGGCGACCCTCTATTTTTCCTTTCAATATTAAATGGAGCAAGTGATACTTCTCCCCTCGAAGTATATGACCCAGATATGAAATTTTCCTGATTTTTATTAATGTAAGCAGTTCTCTATCTGCTCTAGCCCGCCTGATAATTTCTGTGTTGGTGATCATGTTGGTCCATGGGACCTTGAGCATTCTCCGGTGAAGCCACATTTCAAAAGCCTCTAACCTGTTCATGGTATTTATGCTTGTCACTCCATATCTTTTGCATTTTACTCACGACTTCTTTTGTCATGCAAATATATACACATATAACTCTTAAGTTCTCATCTCATAAATTTCTATCCACCTCAACAGTTGAAACAAATTTTGGATCTCAAGGTGATCGACCTCCACAAGCAGTTGGACATCTACAGGTTCAAGAGAAGGAAGAAGAAATCAGAGATGGACAAACTGGAGGTGGAGTTTCAGAAGCTGGCGGCTGAAAGGACCAGGCTGAATGTAGACAATAAGAAATCTCAGCAACCGTCCAAAAAGGTGTGTCTTATTGTACTCTATTTTAACTCTTCAGAGGGAGAGTCTGTACGCAGGTTAAATCGGCGTCAAATGAGCACTATTATAATTACCGTGACGATTCATGGTTACGGTACCGTGATGGCGAAAAAGGCAATAAACATCCTCTGTTCATTATCACTATAATGCTGCAGCTCTTTCTTACACATTCAATAATGGTGAAACAAAAGATGAGACACACAATAAACGTGTGTCTATTTCCTCCAAAGTGCTACTTTTTCCTTTGGAGGAAACATTTTCTTTATACGTATGAGGGAGATGTATGATAATGATTGAATGTTTCTTTTTGGGGGTGCAGACATACGTTCACCGATTGTCTTATTTTCGACTGTTGTTATTTAGTGTGTTATTATTTATAATATGTTTAAGAAAAAAGCAAAACCAACAGCGACATTTTTGAATTTTTGGATTTCACTCACAGGTCAATATTGTCTTTTTAACTATATTCCATACTTTCAAAATTATTGTAGTAGTCTACGGAAACGTCATGGTGCGGTGTGTGAGAGAGATGCAAGAAAACGATTATTTTTTTCCTCTGGAAGAAACAGACCTAAGTTTATTCCTTTTTTTGCCATCACGGTACCATAACTGTGAATCATCACGGTAATTATAAAAACGCTCAATGAATCGCATATGACATACAATTGAATTTTGCTTTCGTCGGGTCAATTTGGGAGTCCTAATTTGTTTGTCAAGAAGTTATTGTAATTGTAAGAGGTTATAAGTTAATGCATCTTTTTTACGCATTTAGGCAATTTCGGATTACTATTTTTGAGATATTTTGTCCACGAAGTAAATTCACATCATTATTTTAAGGGTGGAACCTCCGCTGAGCTTTGGAGCTATTTAAATGCTAATATACGAATTATGGTTCTACCGGTATTTCGGCACCAGTGCATAGTCGGGAAACACGCCAAAAATGCCCAACATTTGTATATTTGTTAGTTTATGAATACATATTTTCGATTGTTTCATTCCGAGTGCCCACTCCCTTTCCTTCCAGTGCTGGGATTTGACCCACCATTCAACATGTAGTTTGGTGTGATAAACCATCACTCCTACGGATGGCTCGGATCTCGCAAGCGGTGCTTCTACTCTTTTCCTTGCATCTCTCCGCTTCTCCGTTCCTTATCCTTAATATCTTTATGTCCTGGTACCCAGATTAGATTTATTGATGGTCTCGAATTAGATAATATTAAATCAATGGTATTCTAATTATTCTTCGTATTATTAAACTGGCGTTTTTTCTACCACTGCAGACAATTTCACAACTGGAGAATGACATTCATAGAATTGCAGTGCAATGGATGGAAGCTGAACACATAAGAAAGAAATACACAGGAATCAGGTAAGATTTATTGTAAAACTATTTTTTGACGCAACTATATACATCTCCTTTCCTCCACCCAACCTGCTGTCCAAATACCTGTCCCTATCTAACAGTGTGTGCCCAATTTATCTTCTTCTTCTCTTCTTCGATGGCGCTACAGCCCATATCGAGCTTTGGCCTCCTGCAACAGTCGCCTCCAACTCCTCCTGTCCTCAGCGGCTGACTTCCAATTTGGTACTTGGAGAAGCTGTGCCGCATCCCCTCTTACCTCGTCTTCCCACCTCAGTCTGGGTCTTCCCACTTTTCTCTTTCCACCTGGGTGTCCAGTCAAAATTATTTTTGGAACACGTGTATCTGGCATTCTCTGTTCATGCCCAGCCCATCTCAGCCTGAGGAGTCTCATGTGTGCTGAGATGCTAGGGGCCTTATATATATCATACAATTCTGTATTTTGCCGGATCCGCCACTGTTCACCCTCTTTCACGGGACCACATATTCTTCTCAGCACTTTTCTTTAAAAAATATCCAGCATTTAAGCCATCTTTACCGTCAGTGTCAGCGCCTCACAATCTTATATATGGTTATTTTGGTTTTTCTGTGGACACTTCGTGACTTAAACACTGGCAGCAAAGAGAAGTATGTTTTGTTGGCTGCTGTGATTCTCCTGGTTTCTGCTGGATCCTCATTGTTCTCTGTCAGACTGGAGCCCAGATAGGTGAATTGATCGACCACTTCATATGAGTAGTTGTTTTTAAATTGTGCACTACTTCTTCTTCTGTGTGAAGGGTTCCTGCTCTGTACCATCATTTTCGTTTTGTCAACATTAACCCGCAATCCTACTTCCCGTGCCGCTGTTTCTAAGGGGTCGAAGACCTCCTTAATGGCTGAAATTGATCTTCCAATAATGTTAATGTCATACGCATATCCGACAACTTATCTCAATTTATCTACGTCTGGAAATTTGCAATAATAAACCATAGAACAATCAATCATCTATTAATGAAGACCGTGCAATGAATAATATAAATGTTCACACAGTGCAATGTAATATTGATTCAAAGAAATCTGGGCAGTGACTATCTGGTACTCCCTCGGTGTGAATAATTTCGAATCTCTTATGTGTGATTGTGCAGTGAATACCACCAGGATCTCTCAAAGCCATACAAACGATTTTTATCAACA
The DNA here is from genome assembly GCA_917563855.2 of Limnephilus lunatus. NCBI lineage: Eukaryota > Metazoa > Arthropoda > Insecta > Trichoptera > Limnephilidae > Limnephilus > Limnephilus lunatus. The sequence goes on along the minus strand of OU830596.1, from coordinate 50,268,504 downwards.
AGTATATCAGAAGACAGAGAGTAAGTCAGTTCTTTATAATATCCCAATCTTTACCAACTCTCCTATAGATGAGTCAACTTGAAACATATTTCAAATTATTGATAACAGTCCACAAATTGGTTCGCAGAATACATGTGACTACACAATCAGTGTGACAAGCAAAGATAATAGAAAAGACTATAAGCTTTCTTTGAGTTGATATTTTTGTAAATTGTGCTGACTTACCAGATAATTTGTTTATATATTTATAAAAATAGTATATTATAATATACCAGGAGTAATGGTACCTAAACTGATGTATGGCAATGACGCATGGAACTGGCAGAGGAAAGATGAAAGTAGACTGAATGCTGTAGAAATGAGATCCCTGACGCGAATGTGTGGTAAAACCATGTACGATCGTGTGAGAAATGTGTAGATTCGCAAAGGACGCAAGGCTGATGTAAGCGTTAAGAGTAAGATTAAGAAAGGGACGTTCCGATGGTTAGGCATGTAGAGCAAATGAACGAGGAAAGGAGTGTAAGGAGAATATATGACGCAAATGTGAATGGTAGAAGAGGATGCCCAAGAAATACATGGCACGACTAAGTGAATCAGATACTTGAGTCGGGCCATGTCAAGAGTCAGAATAATAGAAAAGCAATTTGTATTTTTGCACTTTGTAATTATTATTTATTTAATTATTAATTATTTATTTTTGCACTTTTATAATTTTTGCACTTTGTCAGTCAATAATAGAATATGGATTAATTATCTGGGGAGGAGCAACAAACTCAGCTATCGATCACTTAGAAATCGCGCAGAAAACGATCTTAAAGGTAATACTTAAAAAACATAGACTGACTGACACAAACCAAATATTTAACAGTTGTGACGTACTAGATATACGCCAATTATATGTTAAAACACTGCTAAACTACATTTTTGACCAGAAAAACAAATTTCAACAATCTCAAAATATCATTAACAGACCAGTTAGACAATCGTACAAAAATAACTTAAAGACTCCGACGGTAAATACAAGCTTTGGACAAAGGCACTATAAATATCATGCTATAAAAGCATTCAACAATCTTACCCTTGAAATTAAAATGGAAGAAAACAAAAATAATTTCGTACTCAAAATTACAAAATGGATTAAAGAACAAAAAAGACAATATTACCAAAATTTCATTACAAAATAAAAATAAAACACAACTACATGAAACACTCAAAACCAATATAAAATACACATCACTCACAAACACACAACACATAATATATACCGATTTTAATTTATTTTTTTAGTAATAAAATAATTCATTTTATCCTATAATTTTAGTTTAATTATAAATTTTAATTTTTAGTTTATTTTGTTTTTGTTTTATAAAATGGAGGCCTCAGCACAGGTGAGCTACCCAGTGAGGCCGACATTGTTGATTTTATTTTTTAAATTTAAAATATTATGTCAAACAAATTAATAAATCAAACAAATGAATAAATAAATGTATGAGACGATGTATGAATGTAAACAAGGCAAGGAGTTTGTGCGAAGACCGAGTTGTTTGGCGGTCCGTCTTCTCTGCCTACCCCTGTGGAGAAACGGCGTGATGGTTAGTTAGTTTACCAGTAGTTTCCCCAGAATAGCTCGTTATATTCAGAGAAATGGTTTTTTAAATGTATCTTTAAGGATACACTGGCGTTCAATGGGTTAAAAAAAATGAAAACCTTGCTCTTTTCGCGATGCCCGCCACGAGCCACGTTCTCCCCGGATAGCGAGTTATTTACTAGTTAGGTTAGGAGTGACTCACTTCGTTTTGTGGACCCTGTGTGGACGGAGCCATTAATTTGCTGTATTGCATTATTTGCATTATTCCACAGGTACTCGCTACTGAATGACTCGGTCAAATTTGAAAGTGCTCTCACCAAAGTAGAAGAGACCATCAAGCAACAGAATGAAGAGATAAAGAAATTACAGGTATGACAATTATTATAATCTTTTCTTTTTCTTTTTTTTTAGAAAAAGAAAGACATTTTTTTTTTAAATTTTGTACGACAGACAGGTAAGTCCAATTACGGTACAATGTTCTTACAACTAACAATACATATACATAATTTTTTAAAACATGTTATAGTGATATTGAACACATCTATATCCGCTGGTAGAGCATTAAGCAATGTCATACCTCTTGTCATGCTATGTTGAGCCATGACATCTGTCCGCCCCTGCGGTATGTAGAATAGGGCGTGGCCACGAGTTCGACAGTATTTGTCAGGAACGAATAAGCCACAGCAAGACAGGAGATATGGACAATCGATGAGGTTTTTTATTAACTTTAATTCAAATACCATGAGTCCGGCATTACGCCTGGTCTCCAGGCTTTGATAATTTGTCTCCTTTAGCAGTTCCACGTGATGCATGAATTTCAGATTTATTCCATGTGATCGCATGTAAACATACCTTAGGATTTTTTTTTTTAATTTGTTCAATCATATTTATGTATTTAAGTTGATAAGGTATCCAGACAGTACTAGCGTACTTCAGCTTGCTTCTGACCACTCCGTTGAACATGGCGGTCATTGCTTCTATGCTATTGAATTGTTTGCAAGTTCTAATTACAAAACCAAGAATTTTGTAGCAAGCCGAAGTAAGATGCACTATATGATTTGAAAATATCAGCCTGGGATCAAAGATCACCCCAAGATCCTTGATGGTATTTACGCGTGTTAGTACTTCTCCATTCATTCTATACTGGTAGAATAATGGATTTTGTGAACTAAAAAATAATTTAATAATAAAATATTTAATAACTAAAAATAATTTTTACTATAACATATATAGATAAATGTAAATGGTGAAATTGACTGAATAAGTAATAACTAAGTAAGAGATGTGATTGAGTCAGGAGGTGAACGCTTCAGCCATGCAGATGCGAGACTCTGCAATGGCCGCCCTGGTGCAGGAGGAGCAGCGCTGCGCCTCCGCAGCCGCCGAGCGAGAGAGTCGACTGGCCGTGGCCAGACGCCGGCTCAGTGACCGCCGGGCCGAGCTGGACCGTCTCGAGAGGAGGATCTTCCCACAAGGTATCACAGGAAACCACCAATCAATGTCTCTTTCTGATTTTGTTAAAATATCTCTACCTGAGAGATTATGGCTTCTACCCGTGGCTCTATCCTACCAACTTTCTCTTAGGCATGCTACGGGTCAGAAGGGATATTCGGATATTGTATCATGTTTGATAGATTCTTGTATCTTAACGAGCAGATTGCAATTGCGTCAGGTAGGTATGCTGTTCCTGTTCTACCGGTATTAGAAGATGCCTTTCGGCACCGGTGCATAGTCGGAAAACACTCAACATATGTGCACGGTTGACATTTGTCACAGAGAACGGATCGCTTTTACAATCCGTTCTTGAGTTCGACAGCTCGGCTGTGGAATGATTTGCCAACCTCTATGTTTCCTCCGTCCTACACGTTCACTCTTTATTTTCCTCAAAAAGACCCTCCATAAATTATTTATGACATAGGCCCTGAGGGAAATTATTTTCTCAGGGCCTCCTGTGTGGATTAATGTAAAAATAATCTTATTCATTAGTTTGTTTGGTTTTCAGCCCGCCCCACTCTGGTGCAGCAAGACTCTATGGGTTCAGTTGAACTGACGACGGTGGATGAAGAAAACGGTTCTCTAATCGGAGGGTTCAGCCTGGACGAAGTCTTCCACAAACTCATGAAAGCTACCGGTAAGTTGATTGATTTCAAAAATACATATATTAATTCCATGCAATTGAAACTATTATCGACCATTTGTAACTCCTATGTTGGAAGTCCATAATGGGCTTCGGACATGATCAAGCGGCTTGACGGCAAGCACGTAATCTTGTAGTATATTGTTGTTTATGCTCAAGCCGCTTGATGCGGCTGAGTGTTAGTACTCCATCGTCTACGCCTTGGGCATTCCCATTATTCGGATGCGGAAGGTGAATGGAAGAAGAACACGGGAGAGGAATTGGACGCAGGAGAGGGAACAGGGGCAGGAGTGGGGACGCATGGGAAAAGCCATCCAGAGAGATGCAATTTATTTCTTTGAGTGGCTTTGAGTTACTTATAAAACAACACTCTGAAAGTGTTCAATGGTAATGTCTTGTAATTATTCCAGGTGTTAGTGACCCGGAGTGTGTATTCGACAGGTTTAAAGCCCAGAAGACGACAACAGAGAGGCTCCTGTACTTGAAGAACACCACGGAAGAAGAAAAGAAAAGGCTGGAAAGTGACCAAAATGTGATGGTGGCCGAACTAGAAGCCTACAGATTTGCGCAAGTCAAGGATAAAGAGGAGTACTTACATAAATTTGTTTATATTGTCTAATATATATATCTAATCATACAGTCCTTCAAAAAAGTGGAGCAAATATAGGGAGCGCCGCGATCGCTTAAATCGTTTTTAATGGTAACACGAGGGTGATTCAAAGGAAAAATATACATTTTCACATCAACATCAAAATTTATTCAGAAATTAGTGGAATTTCCTAAAAGGAGACGATTCTACCCCGTTCCACATATTCTAAGGAAATTTATCATTCAAATTTTCACAAGTAGGCGAGTATGGGTACCGGTGCCCCGGGAACCGTTCATTGGTTAACCAACACCTCTACCATAGGTATCCCCAAGTGGTTCGCTATGTTTGGTGACTTAGTAGGGTGTTCATGCGATGAGGTCTTGGTGGTATGCGTCTGCCCACCAACTGCATGGGGGACCAGATCGGGAGAGGCCAAGGAGACCCTTTGACCTCTCCAGCCAGACTCTCTCGACCCACCGCCTTGCACCGCAATGGGAGAGATGGATTCATACTTCACTTCTGTAGAATTTACATTTTTCCTTCCCAGAACTTCTTCTCCTTTATTTAATTAAAAATACTCTCCATGCAGCATCTCCAAAGATGAAATAGGCCCTGAGTGAAATTGTTTTCCTCAAAGCCACATGTAAGGAGTTAATGTAAAAAATAAATAACTTGACGAGATGCAATGAAAATTAGGTGATGTCTGTCTCACTTTCTGTCCAATATCAAATTCCTAAATCAATCTTAACCTCACATTTCAACCTACCATAAATTGTTCTAAATTCGTTGATACACGATATTAGCATGGTAATGAAAAATTCTACCCTTTCTTGGCAGACTGTAGGACCGTGTGACCAACATCTGTAGCGTCCACTGCAAAATTGTGGCATGATTTATAGCAGGACAATATCGCCCCCATATCCCCATCCAAGGAGTTTAGGGCAATGAGTTCTTTTATTATTACCGTGACGATCCACATTTATGGTACCTTGACTTTAAAAAAAGGTAATAAACATACATTCCTTATCGCCATAATATAATGCTGCAGCTCTTTCTTACTCATTAAATAATGGTGATAAAAAAGATGAGACACACAAAATATGTGTGACTGTTTCCTACAAAGTATTACTTTTTTCCTTTGCAAGAAACAGAGATATCTTATTAAGGCTCGACCACGGCGACGAGAACTTCATTTTATTTTCTTTATACGTGTGAGGGAGATGTATGATAATGATTGTATGTTTCCTTTGGGAAGGTGCAGACATACGTTCACTGTTTGTCTTATTTTCGACTGTTGTTATTTAGAGTGTAAGAAAGTGCTGCAGCCACGGACGTACAAAATACATGGACATGCCCTAATTGATAAAAGGCGTATTATTTCTCCCTCCCATTGGAACCATTTTTCGGAACCGGCTGGGCTTGCGAGAGCCTCGCGTGAATATAAAAAATATGACGTCATCATTCTTGTCCGGACCAGTGTCGAGCTCTCATCGTAAATAACACGGTAAAAATGGTGGCTTGTGCTACAAAAACGTGTAAAAATAGAAGAGAAAAAGAGAATAAACCCAATTGTGGTATTACATTCCATAAGCAAGCATTATTTTACATTATTTTAAGCTAACTCAGATAACATAATATGATCGTTTTTGAACATACACCATAAATCCATAAATATACCAAACCACCATTAATAATAATAAACCACCATTCACTATCACACCTAGATACATGGCGTGTGCCCGTCACTGTTTACTGGGGTAAGTAAATTATGAAACATTTGTAAAAGTGTATTAACTAAATACGGCAGTAAAATATTGGACTCGACCTTATAGGCGACCTTACTTTGACGAATTTGAACTTCAAATTTGTTCATTGCGCAGCGAACAATTCGCGCTCCCATGTAAAAAGGTCTATTCATTCAAAAGCAGAGTTTACTTTTAAGAACTAAATGGTCATTTTAAAATGTGAGATGCCTATATACTGTCATATTGAGTTTTGACGAATCACATATCACCAAAGCCGTCTTCCCGCTCTTCGTCCCGCTGTAGTTGGTTTCTACCCCTCACCTTTCTGTTCTGGTCTATTAATATTTATATGTCTATGGCTGCAGCATTATATGTTTAAGAACAAAAGCAAAACCATCAGTGCGTTGACATTTGACGTTTTTGAATTTTTGGAATTCACTCACACTTCAAAATTATCCTTATAACTATTTTTAATACTTTCAAAATTATCGTCATGTCTGTAGGGGTCTACAGAGACGCCATGGTGCGGTGTGTGAGAGAGATACGAGAAAATTATTACTTTTTTCCTTTGGAGGAAACAGACCTACATACATTGTATATCTCATCTTTTGAAAAAGCTGTACCATTATTGTGATGTTTATTGCCTTTTTCACGCCGTCATGGTACCGTAATAATCGTCACGGTACCGTAATAATCATCACGGTACCGTAATAATCGTCACGGTACCGTAATAATCGTCACGGTACCGTAATAATCGCCACGGTATCGTAGTAATCGTCACGGTACCATAATAATCGTCACGGTATCGGTAGTAATCGTCACGGTACCGTAATAATCGTCACAGTATCGTAATAATCATCACGGTACCGTAATAATCGTCACAGTAATAACAAAAGCGCTCAATGGAGGGAATTGATGGGGAGTAACATGGAGGCGAAGAAAATAAGAAGGCATTTAAAAATATTGGCCTATCTATTAATTTCTAGAAACTCTTTCTGGGGCAAAATAGACAGTTGCAGAAATTTTAGAAGAAAAAATTGCTTTTCAAAGATAAGAATATTTTCTACTGGGTTTAATATTAATCTGACGAACTTTAAATGCTTTCAGGAACCAAGAAGAGATAGAAAACATCAAAAATGAAATCCAAAGTGAGAAGGCACTGAAGTGTCAGTACGAACTGGACCAAAAGCAAGTGTGCGATGTACTTCTTGACATCAAGAGATCTTTCTATGACTGCTGTCTCAAACTAGAGGTAGGCACCCATTATTATTATTGTTGCAAATGATTCTTGATAGAATAAAACACCTTTGTCACAACAATCACGTGTCTTTTATTAGATTTAAAACTATTAATAATAATAATAATAATAATTGGATAATTTATAGAGTGCCGTTTTTGTGAAAAATCACCTCAAGGGCGCTATTATAATGGCAATGAGTGTATAGGACAACCAGGAGACTTATTTGTCCATTCTGGCTTGCCATTGAAGTAAAATCATGTATTGGTTTCATAGTGTTTTCACACAAACGAAGTATTGAAATCCGTAAGTCTAAACTTAAACTTTAGGTCGCACAGTTTACACCCGCGCTGTGCAAGCGGGTTCCCCACAGAGCATCGGACCATCCCATTCTGTTACACTCTTAGAATCTCTCACTGACCTTGGTACTCACCACGGAGGGGCGAACTTGTACACTAATGACATCTGTTGGAGAACTCTATGAACTACTAAGGGGCCGTTCAAGTATTATGTAACACAATTTGAGGGGGAGGGGGGGTCTTGTAAAACGTTATTGTGCTTTATCGGGGCGGGAGGGGGGTTCAAACAACGCATTACATAACATGTTTTTTTTAAATTTAAATAAAATACTATGGAATTAAAATCTTCTAAGTTGGCAACCCTTTTCGTTTATGTTTTACGGGGATTCCCTCGATTGTACTGTACGTCATTTTTATTTTGCTCTCGAATCCCTCGGTTGCAATGTACATAACTTTTATTTGTTTCTCCCAAGTTGGCAACCCTTTTTGTTTATGTTTTACGGAAAATCCCTCAATTGTACTGTGCGTAATTTTTATTTTGTTCTTCCAATTTTGCAACCCTTTTCGTTTATGTTTTACGGGGAATACCTCGGCTGTATTGTACGTCATTTTTATTTTATTTTCGTTGTCAAAATCAAATCAAATTGGTAAAAATAGACACTTGGGTGTTATATGACATTTAGGGGGGGGGGGGGGGGGGGGGTACAGAAAAACTTTACGGCTCATGGTGGGGAGGGAGGGTCAAAAATTGCATTACATAATACTTGAACACAGATTTCTACACTAGAGTCTTCCGTGCCAAATTGCTTGAACTATTACAATTATTATTGATATGGACACAGATTTCAAAGTACTCGCAGGCACTATTTTCATATACGTATTAGCTCCACATAGAGATAAATTATTTACTTATCCTTAGGGCCTGTTTCATCTTTGGGGATGCTCAATAATACAGCAAGTTGTGGCGTAGTCTATGATTGTGAGACTCTGACACAAATAGGTTGATTTACACTAGAATCCCACTGTTTGATAATATGTATAATATTTACAGGATGCTGACGATATTCGTGTTCCTGATTGGAGCGATGACACCTCCAATCTGGAGGACATCTTCCGACTGCTGCAGAAGAAGTATCTGGCCGCCTCCGCTCTGGCAGAAGACTACCCGGCCAAGGAGGATACTGCTGAGACTCCCAAGGGAACGGAAGAAGGGAGCAAGGTTAGATATACAGACTCATTTCTTTGTATTGACTAGTAAATCTCAAATCAGCTCAAGATGGCCGGCTTAGTCCAACGGTATGGCTCTTGACTCGCACTCCGAAGGTCGCTGGTTCAAATCCCGGCCTAGCAAATAAATTTTATTTGATTAATTTGTGTTATTTCACAATTTATTCATTTAAAAAAATTATATATAGTATATTTGGGGCACGTTCCAGAGTGGAAGGTACTCTCAGTATCGCCCTGGTGTAAGACCACCATTAAGAATTGAAACGTTGCTTGAAATGGCTTTAACCGTGTTTGGTGACCAGATCTAAATCAGATAAATAGCCAGGTACTTCCCCACCTTCTTCTTCCCTATCTCCTTCCCCTCCCCACTACCTTCAGCCTCACAGCATATCCCAATTAGGGATGCCATAGTCCCACTGGCTCCAGACGGGAGCAGTTGGGACTCTTGTGCAGTATACATGTAAAAAAAGTATTCAAACGACAGAACACTGCCTACTTACGTAAAAAGATAACCAATACCTAATATTAAAATGAACAAAATTATTGAGAGAACATAATCTTCACTTTCAAAAATATGCACGAAACACAGTGCCGTGCAAGCCATACCGACAGCCCTGCAAAAAAAATATGCATGTGTCAAAAGCAGGAACTAAGGTTTTTAAAAAATTTTTTACATTAGCTCCACACAGGAGGCCTTGAGGAAAATAATTACCCTCAGAGCCTATGCCATCTTTGGGGATGTTTTGTGAAGGGTCTTTTTAAGAAAAGGAAGGAGAGGAAGTTCTGGGAAGGAAAAAGGTATGAGGGGTGGGTAGAAATCTGCCGCCAAAAAGAAGAAACCGCCAAAAAGAAGAAACCGCCAAAACCTAGACAAATCTCACACCAAGAACCCCTACTAAGTCACCAAACATAGCCAACCACTTGGGGTGATCTATACTATAGCAGAGGTGTTTGATTATCCAATAAATGGTTCCCGGGGCGGTGATACCCATTCCCGCCTCCCAAATTAAGACATCTCCAAAAAATCGAAATTTGATTTGTATATGCAGTTATATTTAAAAATGTTCCCTCTATCTGGTACAATAATGAGATTACTCATAGACACCATCAAATCAATAATAATATATAATGCCCAAAAACTTGTAGTGTCGTTCAAAACGTTGGCTAAAGAAGGAGTTAACAAAAACAAATCACAATAAAATGGGCATTCTTCACATTCAAGGCGTTCCAATCTGTTTTTTGCGAGTTTTACAATTCCATGACTCATAATATATTTTGTCCAGGTGTCAGCACGTGAGAACCCTCCCTTGGAGAAGATGATATCGGAGGAGCGCTCTGCCCTGCCGGCTGCCTACCGAGAGCTTGTGTGCACCCGCACCAAGAGTCGCGGCACCGGTACACCCTCGGGGGCGCAAGGAGTTAATAAGGAGTTAACACAATACGATATAAACAAATCACAATAAAATGGGCATTCTTCACATTCAAGGCGTTCCAATCTGTTTTTTGCGAGTTTTACAATTCCATGACTCATAATATATTTTGTCCAGGTGTCAGCACGTGAGAACCCTCCCTTGGAGAAGATGATATCGGAGGAGCGCTCTGCCCTGCCGGCTGCCTACCGAGAGCTTGTGTGCACCCGCACCAAGAGTCGCGGCACCGGTACACCCTCGGGGGCGCAAGGAGTTAATAAGGAGTTAACACAATACGATATAAACAAATCACAATAAAATGGGCATTCTTCACATTCAAGGCGTTCCAATCTGTTTTTTGCGAGTTTTACAATTCCATGACTCATAATATATTTTGTCCAGGTGTCAGCACGTGAGAACCCTCCCTTGGAGAAGATGATATCGGAGGAGCGCTCTGCCCTGCCGGCTGCCTACCGAGAGCTTGTGTGCACCCGCACCAAGAGTCGCGGCACCGGTACACCCTCGGGGGCGCAAGGGAAACCCACAGGTTCACAGACTACTGTCTAATTTATCCACTCTAGCGACGGGTGCTATGTTTTCGATTCGGCCATTCCATTTAATTAACATCATACCTCTAAATATTAATATGAAAACATTTGAATTGAAAACTGCGGTTTAACCCCTCGGGTATCCGCGGTTCTACGACTTTTTCAAACCGGGCAAAAACCTGATAGTGGCGCTAGTAAAAAAGAAAAAATTTACTACATATATTTTTTTCAGTTTATGTAAATCTTTCATTTGCAGCATCTGACGAAGAAGAAGAGATCCCTTCCCGGGGTTTTTTGAAAAGGCAAGCGCAGCTCATTGTGGACACCAAGAGCAGGAGGAAGGGCTTCAGGGCTCCACGATAGGACCATTTATTATTCCCTTATTTTACTTTTGCCAATACCAAAAATATACTCTAAACAAAACCAATTGTTTTTTTTTTAAATTTTATTGTTGCAAACTCAGTGTCTGTCACTCGTATGATAATAGAAACAAAGCGAGATGTGGTATGGAAGCGTGCCGACTGTCGCTGGGTTACGACCAAATTATACGGACTATCAAAACTATTTTGGGAGGCAATCCCCGCCACCCCGGGAGCCATTCCTTCGATAATGGATGTAAGACCACCTTTCAGAATTGAAACCTTGCTTGAAACGGCTTTAGCCGTGTTTAGTGACCAGATCTGAATAGCCAGATACTTCCCCACCTTTCTCTTTCCATCTCCTCCCCTTCCCCACTACCTTCAGCCTCACAACATACCCCAATTGGGGATGCCTTAGTATCACTGGCTCCAGACGGAGTAGTTGGGACTCTTGTGACGTATTCACTGTAAAATAAAAATTTCTTCTGTCACTTCTGGACACACTGACCCCCAGATTCCCAACCCTCATATCCTTTTCCTTCCCAGAACTGCCTCTCCTTCCTTTCAAAGACCTTCTGCACAGCATCCCCAAAGACGACATAAGCCGTGAGAGGAATTATTTTCCTCAGGGCCTCCTGTGTGAAGCTAATGTAAAAAAATAATAATAATAATTTGCAATAAAATTTTAAAATAAATGGGGAAAAATGGCATTAAAATGATAAAATAAATGGGGTAACTGAGTCACCCCTCATGGCAAACCTTAGGGTTAATGATAAATCAAATATATTCAAATCAATTTATTAAAATTTTCTAACGGTTAAAATAAATGTGTAAATTAAACATATTTATTTATTTAAGCTTACAATTGGATATATACTGACCTGCTCATATTAGACAGACATTTATGTACATAAATAATTATTACAGATAAGTCAAAATATATTCATAACCCAGCAAACTTACAAACAATAATACAAACATCCCAAACATAATTAACACTACATATTCCGTGCAGTCACATTTAATGTATACAATAATAGAGTCAAATCATGTTTCCTGGTTATGTTCTTTGGGTTGTTAATATATTAATATGTAATGAAAGTTTAGTATATAAAATAGATCATAAAACACCCACGTAGAAGTATTGCATTTCGCCAGTGAATATTTAGATAGGCAGTTGAAAACTCGCTCCACAGGTTTTCGCTGATAGACCCTGCGGGCAGCTTTTGGTTAGGCTTCGCCTAGTTTAAGTGTTGGTGATTTTATAAATCCGATAGGAAATGGTTCCAAAAATAGCCGGTTACTCGGTTCCAGTGACAGCTAGTCATAGGGACAAAGTAACTGCGACAGGCAATGATATCATATATATTATATAGACGCGTAGTAAAAATCACAATGTGGTATTATTATTCACAACTGCTAGTTACAATAATAATCATACCACACCATCAACCTCTCCATACCTAGAGAGATCGACAAAAGTACAAATGTAATACATAATATACATAAGTTAAAAGTTGATTTGTAACAAACTCCATGTACGAAAACGGTTTTGCGTAAGGTGCGGCGTCAGAGTTGTATTCATAGTCGCATTTCAACCGTACAGACACTAGGCTATTAATACTGTTAGATTCAATTTTTATTGGAATAACTCTGGTTATAATAACTTTTGAAGGTTATATCCATCAATGTAATATATCCTTGAAGAAGAAATTAATACTAATAAATGAAAAGTCACATAACACTCTCTGTAGGGTGAATTGCCTTAAACAACAATAAATGAAAATATAAAAAAGAACAAGATAAAGAAAAATTAAAAGACATTGGTCGCAACTGGGACTCGAATTCAGGATCTTGTCTTACCGGGACAAATGCTTTAACCAACACGGCATAGTCATTTTTGTCAATCTCATTATCTTCGATTATATATCGACTGTATACTAAGTTTTGAATATTCGAATGCTCACTATAAATCGAATTTGTGTTTTACATATGTAACATGCTATAAAATAACACCGGGAGGCATAAAGGTCCAGTACATTGTATGAAATTTTATCCTACTAGTGACCCAGAAAAACATCAACATTTTATTTAATTTACTACAAGTTTTTGTGAATTATAATTGATTTGGTGGTGTTTATGAGTAATCTAAGTATAGTACCAGATAGAGGTGACACTCATACATTGTCATATAACTGCATACTCAACTCAAATTTCCATTTTTTGAGATATCTGACTAATCAACTGGACGATCGACATATTATATATATATATATATTTGAGAAGTAAAAAACCAATTCTATAGAACTTTGAGATCATTTAAAAAGGCAGCACCCTAAAATATGGGAAAAATTAGTATTAGTATATTTTTAATTCTGAGCTGGTTAGGGCGTTTGTCCCGTTTTATTTTTATTTTTCTGTGTCTTGTTCTTTGTCATTTATTAGTATTATCTTCTACTTCAATGATGTATCATGTGAAATGGTTTGCTCAACCTCACTCAAGCAACAAAGACAGATGACACACATGTGAACATAATATGTAGTTTTCTTTTTCCAGTGTTAACATTCACTTCTATTCTGTAGATAATAATATTTATAGGGACAATTATCTCAAATTTGTGTAGGCACCAATTGAAAAGAAAAAATATTGAAAGTTTAGACTTATCCTTATCAAAACGCCTGTTATATGTAATGGATTGGCGGCTATTCCAATAGGTGTACGTTGCATATTTGTGATCCATGAAGTTTTACCAAAACACAATACAAATTGATTGCGTTGTAAAGGTTAAACATAAACTTATTTTTCGAAGCTCCGGGGTCTTGAATGATACACACACAATGACGTTACAATATATATAGACACACCTTAGAAATCTCCAAGTGGCAAGCCTAAAAAGCAAGTCAATTGTATTCGTAGCTTTAGTACTGAACTGTCACGCATAAGGTTGTGTGCTACCTCTAAGTAAATTGCATTAAAAAGTGCCAAAATGCCCTCGTGTGTGATGAGAAAATGTTTTAATTATCGGCCAACATTAGTTAAAGCCAAGGAATAACATTTCATTTCTAAGTACACGCAAATTACTTATTATTATCAATTATTATTAATAATGCATTCGTTTTCCACCTGAAGATTTTAAGTGTCATTAGAAAATGCAAGACAACACCCATATTACGAAGTCAGTGCTGTTGCTAATTACGAAGTCAGTGCTGTTGCTAAGTAAACTGTACTGTTTAAAATAGTCTAATCAGTCTGTTTATTTAAATGCTTGCGGTAAAATAATATACAAGTCAGCATTAACGAGTATAATAACAATCACCGCCATTTGCAAAATGTTGTTGCTCTAAAAGATTGATCGCACGACACCTCAAAATTGCCCAAACTTGAGGTAGTATTTGACGGAACTTTTGAATACGAAAACGTCGCCCAGTCCTACTGTTTCGTTCATACGCGTACACTCTTTGAATGTCTATCTTTGTCAAACTTAAATGTTTAAATTAAGAATTTACTGGAAACAAGAGTATGTATATCTTACTTGCCACGTTTAATTTTGAGTTTGTGAGACAATAACCATGGTAAAACCATGTACGATCGTGAGAGAAACGTGGATATCCGCAAAGAATGCAAGGCTGATGTAAGCGTGATGTGTAAGATTAAGAAAGGGACTCTCCGATGGTTTGGGCATGTAGAGCGAATGAACGAGGAAAGGAGTGTAAGGAGAATATATGATGCAAATGTGAATGGTAGAAGAAGTCGGGGACGCCCGAGGAAGACATGGCACGACCAAGTGAATCAGATACTTGAGTCGGGCCATGTGAAGAGTCGGAATAATAGAAGAGCATGTATGAGACGATGTATGAATGTGAACGAGGCAAAGAGTGTGTGCCAAGATCGAGTTGTGTGGCGGTCCGTCCTCTCTGCCTACCCCTGCAGGGAAACGGCGTGATGGTTAGTTAGTTAGTTAGTTAGAGACAATAGCAAGTCTAGATGTATTTTAACATCATTGTATGCAAAGCTTTTTTTTCTGGAGTTTCTATATCAGATTTAAAAATATGTATATAATTATAATGAAATCACTTCACGAACTACAAATCCAGAGACCACCGCTTAAGAAATGAAAAACTGGATTAATCGCCGTCACTAAATTTATAGTTAAACCTGAACCTAGTGGCACCGAACAGGTTAAATTTGAATTTTAAAAAAATATATACAAATACATAATAAGCGAAATATTATCTGTAATTTTTTTTCACACTTGTTTTAAATTGTAAATAAATTATGAAGTATCGTTGCACTGGATATTCATCTAACAAAAATTACTTTTAAAGAACATTTGTACACATTTATATTATTGGATGGAATCCATTGTAATTTGTATGCAAAATATACTCAATATTCATATGTATTCATTTTTGTACACTAAGTTTTCTTACTAAGTGGCAGATTAATGAGAGGGCGGTTGTAATTGTTATTTATAGAATAAATAACGACAATTTGCAAAAAAATGAAATATAAATGAAAACCCAATTACAACCGCCCTCTCATTAATCTGCCACCCCAAAAACCAGGCAAGGCAAGTTAAGCCTCGATGACATTGAGTGAGTTTACAAGCTACTATTTGGGAAATACACTATCTGTTAGTAAACTCGCTCAGTGTGATACTTAATTAACTTCTAAACTATTGAAAAGTGTACTTTTTTGTAGTTAAAAATCTTGCAAATTTCTTTCAATAAAGATAAATTATTATTATTAATAAATCATATTACTTGCTAACTAGCAGATTGTTGACAATCTACTAAAAAAGTTGAAAGGTCGTCAACTTTACTTGCTACTCACTTACTTGCGATTGGTTTATTTATGCATTCAAAATGGATGCCAACAAACAGCTGATTTCGACTGTCAAACATCTGACAGAATTAGTTCACGCAGGTGTCTTATTCTCGCTGTGGCACTAGCAGCGACCTACAAGCTCAGTTTCCTACGCTACTAAGCGAGTGGACAGTTTTGTGTGTCATCATGACAATTTCACTCGCCGATTCACCCGATTTTAAACTTAGTAGATAGTAGCTTGTAAACTCGCCCAATGTAATCGAGGCTTTCAATAATC
The DNA here is from genome assembly GCA_917563855.2 of Limnephilus lunatus. Taxonomy (NCBI): domain Eukaryota; kingdom Metazoa; phylum Arthropoda; class Insecta; order Trichoptera; family Limnephilidae; genus Limnephilus; species Limnephilus lunatus. The sequence goes on along the minus strand of OU830596.1, from coordinate 50,252,261 downwards.
ATTAGTAAAAGCAACAGATCATAGTGCACACACAAATATGTTCAAAATTAAAACAGGTATTGAACAACAGTGTACATTTTAGTGACTAAATAAAACACATCTATCGATCTTTCGTAAAAATTTCCATTTTTTGGTTTAAATTTAAGGTGTCATATTTAACGCTTGTGAGAAGACTCCATTTTGTAAATGTATTCAAACAAACAATGTGACAGATTTAAATGAACAGAAACATTTTCGACAGTTACTGGAATACACAGAACTAACAGAAATGTCCTAAAACGACAATAATGAACCCTGGTGACTGGTAAAAGGTCAGAAGGGTAATTGCTTACTTTTAGCGACAGCGTAATGCGTGTTAAATCTGCCGTATACGACATATTTTGACAGTTAATGCGGTATTCCGTATCATGTTAAGGAGCTAAAGACTGAGCTTAAAAGTAGTTACCCTAACGCCAGAGATGACGGCGCATTTTGCCACGTAATCGTCGTTAAGAGATGTCAGTCGCGGGGAAATTTGCAAATCGAATTTCATCGCGTACAAACATCAAAATAATACGACAAACAATTAGTCATTTATGAACACCTATTAGGCTTATATATTTATATAGTAAGTAGTTTAGATAGCCAATAAATAGTAATTTGTGTTTTTAAGTAGGTAATTAATGCTTTTAACACACGACAGGCATAGACAAGCCATTGCGAGCCATAGAAAATCAGAGAAATTTGACAGCCAATAACGCACGACGGATGCCTTCCGATATCTGACAGATTTGGCCTTTTTGTTTTTGTCTCGTAACTTTAGCCAATTATCCTTTCAAGGGTCGATATGATCCAAACAGTGTTAGAAAGAGAAAACACAAAGCTTTACATTCAAAACTAAAAGTTAACCACAGTATAATAAAAATGTACACATTATTTGAAACCAAAGTTTCCAACCGCTATTTGAGAAATTTTTTATTAATTATTTTCATATGAAAGAACAAAAAGAGTGGGGTGAGAATGAGGTTTATAAAACAGCTAATAAAAATATGTGTTTTATTTATTTCTTTGTAATCAGTTATTTTAGTAAGAAAAAAATGTACGGTGACCCATTTTTAAAACTTTTGTTTTAGCGTTTTTCATCACCTTTCAAAAACAGTTTTTAGCTTTCGGATACATTCAGAAATATTCCATTTATTTGGATTTTATTACAAAGCGGAAATAACGTGACTTTCTGACAGAATATGCCAGAGGCCTGAGGGGTTAACAGGACACTGCCGACTCAGGAGACACCTGCAGCCGTTGGTAGTGAGCTGTAGGAAATGTGAAGAGTTTCAAGAAGCTCGTGTCTTGATAGGAAGAAGTCTTAATTACTTGTGGAGTCAGATTGATAACATCAATATCAATGGTGGTATATATTTACTTATTTGTTCAAATTGGACAATATTTTTTATAACATCACAGATTTAGGATCTAAGTCGTTGTATTTGCGGTGCCAAAAACCTTGTAAATGCATTTTAGGATTTGAAAAACACATCGATCTTTTGATCCACAGCATTCAGGAAAGAAGTAACCCTCCTCACAGGCGAGTTCATAAATAAATTGGTTTGTCCCGCTACAGTAAAGGAGGTTATGGTGACATCCTTGAGAGTAATAGTCATTTTTACACTGTCTCTTTTTTCAAGACACCAAAGACAAAAATTTTAGCTTTACGTGATCGCTATTTTCATATCTACGATTTCAGTTGGCATCACACCAAACAACATGGTTCATGTGTTGTTTGCTGTGATGCCAACTGAAATCATAGATATGAAAATAGCAATCGCGTAAAGCGAAAATTGTTGTCTTTGGTCTCTATATGGGAATCTGGCTGTAAAAATAGATGGTGTGAAACGGCTATAAGACTATGTTATTGGGCAATGGGAGATATGGCATGGATGCATGTCGATTGTCGCCGAGCTACAACCAAGCTATTTTTTTATAGTAAACCAAGTGTCATCTTTGGGGATGCTGTGCGGGGTGTTTTTTGTGGAAAAAAAGAGAGGAAGTTCTGGGAAGGAAAAAGGTATGAAGTGTAGGTAGAAATCTGGGGTTCAATGTGCCCAAGTGTGACAGACTTATGAATCCATCCCTCCCTTAATAAGTTACCAAATGTAGCAAACAACTCGGGGAGACCTGTGGCAGAGGTGTTGGTCCAATAAATGGTTCCCGGGGTGGCGGGCCCATACCCGCCTCCCAAATTGAGAACTGAAGAACTAAAGTCAATGAAATTCATGCATTTGGTGTTTAAGAAACAAAGGGGGGCAGCTAATGTGCACAGATGCGAGCTAAGGAAGTATGGGTGAACGGTGTTGGTGATAATAGTCATTTTTACACTGTCTCTTTTTTCAAGACACCAAAGACAAAAATTTTAGCTTTACGTGATCGCTATTTTCATATCTACGATTTCAGTTGGCATCACACCAAACAACATGGTTCATGTGTTGTTTGCTGTGATGCCAACTGAAATCATAGATATGAAAATAGCAATCGCGTAAAGCGAAAATTGTTGTCTTTGGTCTCTATATGGGAATCTGGCTGTAAAAATAGATGGTGTGAAACGGCTATAAGACTATGTTATTGGGCAATGGGAGATATGGCATGGATGCATGTCGATTGTCGCCGAGCTACAACCAAGCTATTTTTTTATAGTAAACCAAGTGTCATCTTTGGGGATGCTGTGCGGGGTGTTTTTTGTGGAAAAAAAGAGAGGAAGTTCTGGGAAGGAAAAAGGTATGAAGTGTAGGTAGAAATCTGGGGTTCAATGTGCCCAAGTGTGACAGACTTATGAATCCATCCCTCCCTTAATAAGTTACCAAATGTAGCAAACAACTCGGGGAGACCTGTGGCAGAGGTGTTGGTCCAATAAATGGTTCCCGGGGTGGCGGGCCCATACCCGCCTCCCAAATTGAGAACTGAAGAACTAAAGTCAATGAAATTCATGCATTTGGTGTTTAAGAAACAAAGGGGGGCAGCTAATGTGCACAGATGCGAGCTAAGGAAGTATGGGTGAACGGTGTTGGTGACACGCAGATTCATACTAATGGGTCATGGCCCATCTCCCTCGTTTCAATTATCTACGGTAAATATGTTTATCAGAAACATAAGCCTGTTAACTATCGGGTACATATTTCCTCAAATTATCCCCCCCCTCTTCTCTCTCCTGCTGTCCCATTCACACACAATCCTGATTCAAACACAACCTGTATTTTGTGAACATTTATTTATTTATTTTTTAGGAATATTCCAGAAACAGGGAATATTGCAGGAATTTTCATCTAAACAGTGAAATCCCCAGGTGGTTATGCCATACACTGAAACTTCATGTTATTTACAAATGAGGGCTGAAAAGAACATTTACCATTTTTGGAAAATACCGAATAGTACCGAAGACATAAGCTGTAAAAATGTTGATATTTGCGGCCAGCTGATAAACGTGTGATGTCACGGTACATACAATGACTGGTGCAGCAGTATTGCAAGCAATTATGAATTGTACTAAGTTGTGTCTCGTATGACGTCATGCAACACCATTGCACACATTTTACCCAAGTACACTTTGAAAGCTCATAACTTTGTCATTTTCGGAGATATCGAAAAATTAATTTTAGTGTTGTTATTAACTCTTTAAACCCTCAGGCTAATTTGTTTGCTTTTGGACACAGCTCGCATAGAAATCATTGTATCTCCCTTACTGTTATTGCAAGAAATATGATCTAAACGGTGTTAGAAAGAAGAAGCACCACGCTTTATACTCGAATCTAAAAGTTAACCACTTAAAAATTTAAAAGTGCACCTCTATGAAACCAAAGTTTCCTACCGCAATTTGAGAAAAATTTATTTGAAACTTAGAATTTTTTAATGTTTATAAAAAAAACAACGAAAAAGTGAGGTAACAATAATGTTTATAATACATTAGTTGAATAAAATATTTGTTTGTTTATCTTTTTTTTTTTCATTAGCAGTAATTTTAGTTAGAAAAAACATGGTGAGCCATTTTTGTGTTTGCATTAAAAAAATATGTTTATTTTTATTAAAAACCATTTTTAGTATTTGGATGCGTTCGGAAATATTCAATTTATTTGGATTTTATTGCAAAGCGGAAATTCTCTGACAGAATACATTCTGTAATACATTATCATAACAAAAAAGATTTAAAACCACTTGAGCGACAGGGCGATTTTTAACTATTTCCTCCTATTACTCGTGATTTTTTGGTGACCATTTTGAATATTTTCCGCCGATATTTAAAAAAATCATACCTCCGTATTTCAATGTGGAAAAATTGGAAAAAAAAATTTAATGCATCTAGGGAAAATTTGCCTAAAACTGGCAGCAAAGCAATCCGAGTTATTTTAAATGGTGCCGTATTGTGGCTAAAAGCGCTCCAGTGGTTAAAATAAATTCCTGATCATGAGGAATTAATATTAGTTTGGGGAATATTCTCGGTGCACATCACTACATATTATGTTACATATTTTTTTAATTACATATGTTTAAATTATTTATGTTACATATGTTTAAATAAACTGTTTGTCGTATATATGTTATTCATTCATACTGAAAACACACTGAAAACGTCTTTATGGAAGTGTTGATTTTAGAATGGATACTTTCTGAAAAATACAAAAAAAAAGGAAATCGATGAATCGGAGAATTGCATATACATCCCTTTAAGCAGATGTAGCATATCTGGTTTATGAAGTCTCGCTAAAACACATTGTGTCAAAACATGCCGCGTGTTAGGAAAGATTGCGTTGAAAAGGTTAAAAAGAATTTTGCATTTCGTTCTAAATATATTGGAATTATATTTAATTATTTACTTTCCTTACAAATAGCTGTGAAACTATTTAAGTAAGATTCGTTACTTAATCAACGGTAAAATACCATATTGGTAGGACTATCAGCAACAGGAAATGAGATGGAAGAGGAAAAATCATTTTGGGAGGCGGGTATGGGTTCCGCCGCCCCGGGAACCATTTATTGGATAACTAATATCACCTGTGCCATAGGTCACCCCAAGTGGTTTGCTACGTTTGGTAACTTAGCAGAAGTGTCCGGGTTCATGGGGTGAGGTTTGTCAAGGTCTTGGCGGCCGATGTGTCTGCCTTGAGGGAGTCCCTTTGACTTTTCCAGCCATACTCTCTCTCGGAACATCGTCTTGGACTGCAGTAGGAGAAATAGATTCATACATCTGTCACTCCTGGACACACTGATCTCCAGATTCCTACCCATCCTTTATACCCTTTTCCTTTCCACTATTTTCTCTCCTTCATTTCCCTAAAAAGACCCTCCACACAGCATTCCAAAGATGACACAGGCCCTGAGGGGAATTATTTTCCTCAGGGCCTCCTGTGTGGGTTTAATGTAAAAAAAAATGCTGACCTTTTTCTCTCACACTAATAATAAGAGTTTTTTACATTAGTTCCACACAGGAGGCTCTGAGGAAAAAAATCCCTCGGAGCCTGTGTCTCTTTGAGGATGTTGTGTGGAGGGTCTTTTTAGGAAAAGGAAGGAGAGGAAGTTCTGAGAAGGAAAAGATATGAGCGGTGGGTAGAAATATGGGGGTTAATGTGTTCAGGAATGGCGGACATGAGTAAGGTCTCCCTCAACCAGTCTCTTCCGATCCGGCCCGCCACATAGTAAATGGGTAAATGCATCCGCCGCCAAGATTCATTCAGACCTTACCCCATGAACCTGGGCGCCCCTTCTAAGTCATCAAACATAGCGAACCACTTGGGGTAACCTATGGCAAGGGTGTTGGATATCCAATAAATGGTTCACGGAGCCGCGGTAACTATAACCGTCTCCCAAATTGATTGTAAGAACGAACTCTTGAAAATGAGACAAGTACGTAGGTCACAGACCAAAGAAAAATGTAATCATTATCATACATCTCCCTCACACATATTAAAGAAATGAAACACAGTTTACCGTTGCCATGACCGTTCATTTTTCTATCAGAAAAGCCCGTCCTTGTGAAGAAATAAAGATTATTGCAATTATTACGTGTATTTTTCATTGTATGTCATTTTAGCAGCAAGAAAAATGAATACATTTGGACTGTAGCAGAAAATATGTTAGTCTCAGCAAAAACTGGCATTGTGAAATTTGCACAGCTCACATTTTATTTGTTCCATATTTTTCAGTTAGAAAAAAAAGAGTGTTTCAAGTCGAGGCAAGTAACTACTATAATATAATATTAATATTTATTTTAAAAATTATGAACGACATAAGTGGTTTTTATTTTAGACATCCAAATTGACAGACTTGCTCTGCCGTGAAATCCGGGGATCATTATTTTTGGAACCAGGGGGGTTCAAGAATGCTTTGAATAAACTTCCAACATCAGTGGTACATTGACAGCCAAAGAGCGCACATTGAAACAACCAGACCCTGCACAGAAAAGTAAAGTTCGCTAAAGAAAGGCAGAAGTGTAGTGCAGTTCATTATGGGACATTTTTGCGCAGGATCTGAATGTTCGATTTTAAACGACGCTAAAAATGAGTGAGGTTGGTAAATTATAACATATTTGTAAAAGTGCCAACTAAATAGTGTAACAAAACATTCAATTTTTAAAAAAGCTCAATCTTTCGTTTATCTGATCTGGGATTTGTGGTTGTGTTGAAGTTTTTTTATACAGCCAGTAATTTGCATGCGCGCCATCGCAAAAAGAACTAGTAAAAAAGAGGACTGAAAAGTAATATTACAATGCATGTTGCCTATATACTGTCAGATTCATTTACTGACGACTGAAAGGAAGATGGTCGCCTCCAGCGCTCCACGCAACCTACTTTGTTCCATTTTCCCGCATTGGCTGGTCTATCAATTTGAATGCCCATGAGCTTTTTTTTATATTTATTTTGAGCTGAACTCAAAATAAATATACTCGAAACGAGAATTTAACAGCAATAAGAAGAAATAAAAAGTTTATTTAACAGAATTAAGAATGTAATCGTATAACTAGTTTCTTCCAAATCGTATGGAAAAATAATCAATGATAAAAACACCTAATTAATAAATGTCTATATTTGGCAAATCTAAATTTTGTATAATGATTTAAATGATAGCTGAAGTACGTATCAATATGGAAAACACAAAACCATCCCTTTATCCAAACATTATGACATCATTTTCTTAACCCCTCAGGCTAATTTGTTCGCTTTTGTTAACAGCTCATATAGGTCGCTAAGAAATCATTGTCTCCCTTACTGTCATAGTTAGAAATATGAGCCAAACGATTTAGAAAGAGAAAAACCACGCTTTATATTCAAATTTAAAAGTTTCAACACCTTTCAAAAGAAGCTTTCCAGCTTTTAGTTTTCGGAGACGTTCAGAAATATTACATTTATTTGGATTTTATCACAAGGTTGATATAATCTGACCATCTGACAAAATATACCAGAGGCCTGAGAGGTTAATGCCAAACCGAGGCCCTTTCACGACAAGGATACACGAGTATCTGATACTCATGTTGTGTACTCACAACGCAAACGTGCCGCGCACAGTCCGTACACATCGCTACTGGAATCACAAGACCCGCATAGCCTACAATCATTGTAGAATTCTCAAAACATTAAAACTAAAATGTTTTCTTAACTTCACTTACAATAAAACAGTTGCTGTAAGTGTAATTTTTATATCATACTAGGTTATATCATATTAGCTGGGTTACGCTCCTGGCTTCGCTCAGGGAGTTGATATGAGATTGAACTGACGTTCGAACCCACCACGGATCTTGCTTTATATACCCCTACCAATGAGTAGCCCCACCCATGCACTCGAATGGTCCACAATGTTCCAGAACATTCGGTGTTCTGGAATGTTCCACAATGATCTGGGATATTCCAGAACGTTCCAGACTATTCCCAAACATTGCTGTGGAATACTTTTGAATGTTCTGGACTGTTCTAGAAATTTGTAGAGGGCGAAACTTCCAGCCCTTATATCTTCAAAAGCACACCCTTCAGGTAAAAACGGGAACCTTCTTCATGGATGGGGGATAGAGGGCTACCGCACCATAAAACCCTTTTGATCGTACCAGGACTGGTTTCTGAGTTTTAGCAGCATGCACATTGTACACTTTCTTTTATATATCGATTGATTATCTTGTTGATTTCATTGTTGACTCGCATTGATCTAAAGTACACTTTGTACAAAATGTCCGACACAAGTTACACCAAGTCTTGATGACGTCAGTGGGAACAACCGCCAGGCTAATCATGAGAGACTGGATATGAGCATACAAAATGTCGGCTATATGTGCGTAGCTGTGTACAAACCTTCGCGCTGATATATGGCAGTAACCACCAAGCACTTGAATAATCAAGTACAGAATGCTTGCGCACATCCTTGCGAAAGAAAGGTCTTATAATCAAGAAATGGTGAACAGTAGAAACAAATGGATAACTTTTCATGCCTAGAATTTGAATAACTGAAGAGAATTTATGAATGTGAATGAAGCAAGGAGTGTGTGCCAAGACAAAGCTGTGTGGCAGTCCATTCTCTCTGTCTACCACTGTATCATCGATAAGAAGTTTGAAAAATCAGTGAAACAAATTCAACAAATAATGGAGGGATGAGGTTAAAGGTAAGCATTCTCACAGGTTCGCATTGTATGGGTCGTGTCAAACGGATTTTACAATTCTTTGTATAGTTATCCTGATACTGATCTGCACTGGACAGACCATTGGCAATGCCAATGAAAATTCTCAACTATTCCGAAGTGCGCAAATGAAAATCCAATTGCAAATGGCCATAGCGTTGACAATCCCAATATAATTCGGAAGGCGGGTATGGGTACCACCCCGGGAACCAATTATAAGATAATCAACACCTCTGCCATAGGTCACCCCAAGTCGTTCACTACGTTTAGTGACTTTTAATGTCTGGGTTCATTTGTCGAGGTTTGCGTTTGTCCACCACTGTACGGCAGGCCAGATCGGGAGACTGATTGAGGGAGACCTATTGTCCTCTCCAGCCAGACTATCTCGACCCATCGCCCTGCACCGCAGTAGGAGGGATAGATTCATACGTCTGTCACTCCTAGACACACTGACCCTCAGATTAGGAATGCCCAGGTTCACAGGATGCGTTTATCCACCACACTATATGGCAGGCCAGATCAGAAGACTGATTGAGGGAGACCTATTGTCCTCTCCAGCCGGACTATCTCGACCCATCGCCTTGCACCGCAGTAGGAGGGATAGATTCATACGTCTGTCACTCCTAGACACACTGACCCTCAGATTAGGAATGCCCAGGTTCACGGGATGCGTTTATCCACCACACTATATGGCAGGCCAGATCAGAAGACTGATTGAGGGAGATCTTTTGTACTCTCCAGCTGGACTCTCTCGACCCATCAACTTGCACCGCAGTGGGAGGGATGGATTCATACATCTGTCACTCCTGGACACACTGAACCCCAGATTCCCACCTTTTTCCTTCCCGGAACTTACCCTTCCCCTAAAAGTAACCTCCACACAGCATCCCCAAAGATGACATAGGCTTTGAGAGAAATATTTTTCCTCAGGTCTTGCAGTGTGGAACTAATGAAAAAAAATAACATAAAAACACTACGCCTAATAAATCCGTTTGATGCAATCCGTCCAATGGGAACCTATGATGTGTAATAAAAAAAATATTGAGGATAGGAAACTTTTTTTAAAAGAAAATTAAAAATAACCTGAATACATATGAATTCTCCCTACTCCCACATTATAAAAGCTGAAATTGTTGCATTCTGCAATGATGAAGAACTTTGCAAAAGATTGAACCTTTTTTTAAATAAATGGGCTCTGCGTGGATTCCACACCAATGGCTAAAGGGCAGTGTTTGTTGATAGGTTTGAGATGACATCTCTAGACTAGTTAACGCACTAAACAAACATATAACACTAATGGACAGCTCCAATGTAGAGAGACATCTATGATCTGAAGAGTGAATTATTCTCTCAAAGAAAAAGTTGTTTTATTGAATAAAATGGAACCATTCTCTATTACAAACCTGTATTGTACATCGTCTACGTAAATTCAATACCACGTACGAGTTAATAATTTCAAAATAGGTTTTTTTGGCGCTTGCAGTTGAACAGCAACCACATCTTACTAATATTACAAACGCTAAAGTTTGTATGGATGTATGTGTGTTTGTTACTCTTTCACGCAAAAACTACTGAATGGATTTTAATGAAACTTTAGTTTATTTATAGCTCACACATCAGAAGAATATATAGGCTATAATTTATGTTGCTAGCTAGGAAGGGGACGCGGGAGGGGAACAGAGACGCACAGGAAAGGTGATTCAGGGAGAAACAATGTATTTCTTTGAATATGGCATTACAACGCGTGACGGGAACCAGCTAGTTAATAATAATAAATGGATAATTTGTAGATCGCTGTTTTGTGAGTGCGTATTATGTGGATACCGCACAAGAGGCCCAACTGCTCCCAACCACCTGGAGACAGTGAGATTATGGTGAGACTACACCGCAATCGGGGTGTGTTGTGAGGCGGAGGTAGTGGAGAGGGGAAAAAGGAAGGTGGGGAAGTAACTGGCTATTCGGATCAAGTCACCAAACACGGCTAAAGCCATTTCAAGCAACTTTTCAATTCTGAATGGTTGTCTTACACCAGGGCGATATTGAGAGTATCTTCCACTCTGGAACGTGCCGCAAACATACCTTATATTATTAAATTGTGAAAACACAAATCAATCAAATAAAATTTACCTGTGCATGTCAGAATGCGACCTCCGGATCGCTGGTTTAGAGCCTCACCCCTCGACCTTGGAGGCCGCAAACTTTCCTAGATCATTTTTTATCCTTCCGGAACATTTTTACAAATGGTTCTTCCACGATATTTGACTTACGTTTAAGGTTTGGGAAATTTTGGAAAATCATCTACCCTTTTCAATTAATTTCTAATTATCCACTTTGATTGGTTCACATTTCAGATCACAGATGTCTCCATGTATCAAGTATTAGTCCATTTTCATTAATAATAGTAATAATAATAAAAAAGAAAGTCGCATATAGTAATATGTAATTAAGCTCGCAACAATAATTAATCTAACATTAAAATTATTTAAACAGACATTTTCAATGCGATACGACTAATTTTCATAAAAATTATTTTAGTTATAAAAAAAAAACATTTTTGAATTTGTCTTCTGATATATTTACAAGTATAATTTTTCTAAATCTCAGTCTATGAGGGCCAAAATTTGTATGGCCGATTAAAATTTTTTCACCCGACAGCCTAGTAGAATAATAATAATAATTTCTATAAACGCTTATAATAAAATAACTAAAAATCATGTTAAATTTTTAGGAACACATTAAAATTTATTTTAGTAAACATTATTCAATTTAAGAAAATTATATAAATAAGCATGCTATGCTTTTACATTTAAGTTTGTTAGGACTGTACTAGATAGTTTTCATTTTGTATAAAAGAAATTTCTCATTATTTTTAAGAAAGTGATGAAAAAAAAAGAATTATCGTGACTGATTTTTGAGGTATTATGCCGAGTTGCGCTACCTCACTCTTTAGGCAATGTTTCGGACAGCATTGCTATGTCCATCATCTACCCCAAACAAAGACAGAATTGACTGACCCCTCACAGGTTAGGATTTTCCAGGATTTTTTTCCCATACATCGTATAAAATCTCGGAAAGAGCATTTTTGAAGTAATATTTTGTGCATTCATTTTGAACTATCGTTTATTTTATTCACCGAAACACATTCTTTGAACAATAAACTATCGATAAAAACAACATTACTTGTGTTAATTTGATGAATTGATAGGTTTTTTAAAGTTTTTGTGGCCAAACATCAACTGACTTTTGACAGTTCAATCGTGGCAAAATATGACGTTCGCACTCCACAGAAAATGCTTTTTAAAATATTCCAGTGCTGCCAGATGAATAAAACTTTTGGCGGTATCAACAGTACTGTTGGCGCAAACGATTCTGAGCTTGACTTTCATACAGTTTCTTTATATATTAGGGTCAAAATCGCATATAAATTTATTTTTTTTGCCGATCTCACCGGTGATCAACGGCGACTGACTGGTTGAACTGCTGGGCTTTCTTGCATTATGTTCACAATGTGATGGACAGAAATGCAGTCCTGGATCTAGGGCGGAGGGGCAAACTGGGGCGCCTGCCCCGGGCGGCAGTTTTAGGGGGCATCAAAATCGTAATTTATATGTGTGATTGAAAAAAAAACTTGATTCATAAAGAGCCTGGCATCCAGCGCACGTTGTTCTATGATTATTTATTTGATTTTAAAACGCTTAGTTGGTTTTTGAACACATCCTAAGTTGATTTATGAAAGTATTCTAAGTCGATTTTGAACGCGTGCATAGTGTACGTAATGTCTCTGCCAGGGGAATCCCCGTCACATTTAGAACTAGGAGCTACACGAGCTGAGCCGTATAAGCCCGAGCAGTCGAACGTCAAGCGTCGAAGCGACTATCACTCACCTCACGAGAGGGGGTGCCACTACTAAGTTTCTGTCCCATTTTGAAAAAGTCATAGATCCGTGGCTGCAGAATTGCCAGGATACTGAGAAAAGATAGCATCAAGACTGTCTTCGGAACCATGACAAAAATACTAGACCCTCTGAAGCCTGCAAATCCCAAGTTCCCTCTGGAAACAGATGGAGTGTATAAACTCAACTGTTCAGGCTTACGTAGGCCAGACAGAACATGTGCTCTCCAAGAGGATATCAAAACACTTTCGAGCATGCAGCCTGACAAATAGGCAATTGCCGAGCATCTAATTGAAACCTGCCATTACTTTGGATTTGTTCCTGAAGTCCTGGGAAGACCCAAAACGAATAAAGCGCGCTTAATTACAGAGGCAATGGAAATTCACAAAAATCTCATTAATATTAATAGAGACGACAGGGCTAAGCTCAATACTTCTTGGTATCCGGTAATTGACGGCCACACCAAAACTAAATACAGAAAATCATTATTTTACTGTAATATCAGCTCTTAGAGAATTGGAAATGGCAACACGGTATCCCATCTACACAAGCACACACTTCATTACAATCTTTGATTACGCATCTACCCTGATGATGGACACTGCAATGGTGTCCGAAACATTGGCTAAAGAAGGAAGTAGGGCCACACGGAATAATACTCCAAAAATAAATCACGTTAATACTTTTGGTTATGAAAATATCTCAAATCATGACAATAACAAAAAGAAGATTTGAAATGATAAAAGAGTTCAACAAGAAAATTCAACGACTAGCGTCCAACAGATAGGTATCCAACGTGACCGCTTTGCTATCACTGCCGACCGATAAACATTTAATTCGCAATCCAAACATCAATTAACAAAATAGACAAATAACAAAAACAGGCTTTTTATCAAAGAGTTTGATATATAAGAACACATATTATAAACATGCAGAAAAAAAACTTGAAATTTTTTTACAGATGTGTTTTTTCTTTTTGTAAAATTGGAATAAAATAATAAAAACATATTGTTTATTGTTATAGCTAGACCATAAGCAAAAGGTGCGCAGAAGCACATCCTTCATGCGCAGAAAGAGCGTGATTTATTAATAGTTCGCTAGCATTCGTTGCTGGCTTGCTATGGCATCACGCTTCATTCCGGAAAACACTAAAGATGTTTTTATTTGGATCGAACTATACATGGTGTACATAATATATATATATGATAATGACTGTGCAAAACTAATTCAAGGATTCAGTCAAATAAAACAACATGTTGCTATATTACAGACGGACAACATTGCATGCGTTGTCAGACAAGTCATTGTAAATATTGAAAGAATTTTTTGTTCATAGTTCCACATTTGACCTTTTGTTCAGAAAAGTTTAAAAATCTGTGGAGAATCTTGAACATCAATTCTAAATACCCATTTCAATACAAATTGTGAAAATAAATATTACATATGAATATTGGGTGAAGATTTAAGCCATGTATTCACTGTAAACAATGTTTCGGAAACAAAGTTTTTGAAACAACACATAGATGTTAACGGAAACAAGGTTTCGGAAACTTGGCCGTCCACGCTCAGTTGTTTCAAATATGTCGCCTGTTACCTGATTTAAAAACGATGTTGTCTCACACTACCGTCATGTTTATAAACAACTGAAACACACGTCCACACTTGTAAACAGCTGTTGCGAAACTGATTTGTTTCCGTGCTCTCCACTCCAATCGGGGAGCACAGAAAAATCGCGAGAAACATGTAGTGTTTACCGCAACAGTTTCACATGTTTCAGAAACACATAGATTTTGTTTCTGAAACAGTGTTTATAAACAATTGTTTCTCAGTGAATACACGGGTTTATTCCCAGTTGTTTTGCATAAATTCAAATGTAACATTGTCATCAAGTGGCCATTTAGCGCCGTATAGTTTTTTTTTACATTTGAAAGATTCCTGTTAAGCGCCGATTCTAGGTGTGTTTCAGCTTTCTATCAAATAGTAATAAGCCGACAAGCTTATCAACAACATGATAGTTGTCTTCTTCTGCTGATCACCATTTGTTCAAAAGCTAAAACTGACTTAGAATCGGCATTTAACAGGAACCTCACAACTGTCAACAAAACAAAATGGCACTGATTCTCAATTTGAGAGGCGAGTATCACTGTTCCGGGAACCATTTATTGGATAACCAACGCCCATGCCTTAGTTGACTTAAGCCTCGATAACATTGGGCGAGTTTACAAGCTCTCTGGGAAATTCACTATCTGTTAGTAAACTCGTTCAGTGTAATCGTATTACTTGCTAACTAGCAGATTGTTGACAATCTACGAAAAAAGTTGAAAGGTCGTTAACTTTACTTGCTACTCGCTTACTCGAGATTGGTTTATTTACGCGTTCAAAATGGCTGCCAACAAACAGCTGATTTCGACTGTCAAACATCTGACAGAATTAGTTCACGCAGGCGTCTTATTCTCGCTGTGGCACTAGCAGCGATCTACGAGCTCAGTTTCCTACGCTACGGAGCGAGTGGACAGTTTTGTGTGTCATCATGACAATCTCACTTGCCGATTCATCCGCTTTTAAACTTAGTAGATAGTAGCTTGTAAACTCGCCGCATGTAATCGAGGCTTTAGCAGGGGTGCCCGGTTCATAAGGTGGGGTTTGTTAAAGACTCTCCACACAGCCACCCTAAAGTTGACATAGGCCCTGAGGGAATTTTTTTCATCAGGGCCTCTTGTGTGGGGCTAGCGTAAAAAAATTATTGATGACTATGGCTCACGTGAATATCTGCAAAACAACTGGGCTAACTTAGCGATGATGAAATATTTTGGATTGGTTGAAGACGTTGTAATATGCAATGCGACAAATGCATCAACATTTTGAACAATTTAAAATTATATTGAAATCGGTTGATTTTTACTACCCTATTTTTCATGTACATAATACAGTATACACTAACTATTCATATTTCTCTTTACACACACACACACACACATGCACGATATAAACATATACAGTCACCGAGCAATGTTTTTTTCTCAAAATGACCATTTAATTTAAATTTACCGTTAAGTCTTTATTTTACAATTACTATTTACATTAGGAGGTAGTCATTCTTTCTGAGAAAAAAAAAAAATTTCCGATATAGAATTGAAATATACGACAACTCGACAAAGTTTGGTACCTAATCAGGGGTAAAAATTGTTAATACAATATTAGGTAGGAACTTAAGTTCTAATACAAGTCACACAAACGTCTTTTTGAGTCTGCAATCATTTTATAACTACAAATTATTTGTTTCACAGCAAAATTCACAAAATTGCAGGGGGCCCCCGCAAATCTTCTGCAAAAATATACAATAGACAAAAATATTTCAATATATTAGTTTGCTATTCACTTTTAGTCCGTCGTAAAGTTCAGAATGCCGGAAATTAATCCAGAATTTAATACTCGATCAATTCACGCGGAATTAATCGAAGATGCTTCTTAACCGCTAGGAAACATGTCCGTCCCATTCTATGAGGTATTGAAGATTGCCGTTGTCTGTTTGCCGCTTGCCGATGAGCGTAAACCGTTCTCCGGCGCCGATCCGATTCGCCGCTCCGAAATAACTATGAACCGAAGTCTTTAAGTCTTGCATTGAATCCGAATCGTTCCCCGAAGTCTGTCCGTTTTTAAACGGGCTCATCTTTTGAGGAGACAGATTCAAAGTTCGCACGCCACTCGACACGACACCGTTGGCGTTATTATTTATGGACGTGTTTAGAGACGTGGTGGCGGGCGGCGGCGGGTGGACAGTGGAAGACGTGGATCCTCTTCTTCCGTCTGAGTAGTTCTTCTCTTGGCGTTGACGCAGGCAGCGAACGTTTTGGGTGGTGTATTCCACGCACGCGTTGGTCTGGGGACTGTCGGAGGGAGTCGGTTTGATGTCTTCGAAGCCGGTTGAAGAGCGGAGGGATTTTTGGCGCTCGGAGACCGGGCCTTCTTTAAGAGCTGGTATAACCTGGAAGAAGATTCAAATTTAGAGAAATCACTGTACCAAATCTCACATTTATATAGATTCTAAAACCATTCATTTTGTGTCTCCACATTTCTCACACGATCGCTCATACATGGTTTTATTGCTAAGGGTCGACCGAGACAGGTTTTTCGTTCTCGGCCGGGACCGAGAATAAATTAAAATCTCGGCCGAGACCGAGAGCCGAGACCGAGAATAGATAAATTGAGCAAAAAAATGAAATAGCGCTATTTTTGCATAATATACTATATTTTTAAGAATGTAATAATGTTTAATTATATAATAATTTGAGATTTTATATAATATGTCTAATATTAAATATTTAATTAAACAATAATTTGAGATTTTATATAATATATCTAATGTTAAATATTTAATTAAACAATAATTTGAGATTTTACTCACAATGTTAAAAATAAAAATAAAATAATTGAGATTTTATGTTATATAATATAAAATAGTTAATTAAATAATAATTTGAGATTTTACTCACAAAGTAAAAAAAAACAAAAAGAAATAATAATTTGTTTTACATAGTTTTAAGTTTTAGTAATCAAAATTGAATAACATGATATTGTAGCACATACATAGCAATTTATCTGCATTTTCACCCTTCAAAGAGTGTCGCCTCATGTCGTATAATTGACCAGCTCTGCTAAAGAGCTGTTCACTTGCTACACTAGTAGGCGGTGCTGACAAAAACTTTTTTGCAGCAGGCCTAAGTACTTTATACGATGACGAATACCAATACTCAAAAATATTAGCATTTCTTTGCAGTCTTGGTTCTTTAAGAAAGCTATCAAGCGCTATTTCTATTACAGCACTTGTGAGCTGTGACTGCGGTGAGTAAAACCCGCCTCCTGCCAGCCGACCAATCACAATCGACAGCTCTCTAACACAGTGCGTGTCACCAAAACCTCCTAGACTCCACAAGGCCAGGACACTGGATCAAGATGGCCGCCGCTGAAGGCTGATGAGTATGGATTAAAAAATCTAATAAGGTGCCAATTATGGCAAAATAGTTATCTGAAGAGAGAAAATATTATACTAATTACACACTGAAGTGCAAAACATAGGTTCATGGCACATTGGGGAAAAAGGATTGACGGGTAAAACATAGGTTCATGGCACATTGGGGAAAAAGTATTGACGGGTTAAATAAGGCAACAAAATTTCTTAGTAAAAAATCAATATATCCTTTATTAAAAATGCAACATTTCTAAGTAGAGTGTATTGGTACTTATAATTGGAGAAAGTATCAAAAAAAGATATATTTTTTAGAATAAGGGCCAGTTGTTTCACAGAATTTAAACAATTCATCAAATTCCAATGTAAATTTAAAAATTCTTTGAAAGTTCTGTTATTAAACCAATATGGGCAAGTTATTCCACATAGCTGAAATAATAACAGAACTTAAGTAGAACCTCAACAGAACTTGAAAATTAACTTTGAAATTTTATGAATTGTTATTCTGCGAAACAACTGGCCCTAAAGAATAAACAATAAATATAAAAATAAATATAAACAAAATTAATGATTGATTACATTTAATAACGAAATTTGATTATAATGATATATGTTTGAATATGTATAATATGAATGTTGTGTAGTTGGTGGATATGATTGCCGGCAGTTGAGATTGTAGAGCAGTCTGCTGCAGTTTCTGGAGGTTGAAGGCTGGCTGCTGTAGAACGTGCACCTAAAAATAATAACAACTAAAGTAGTACACAAGTAGTATAAATATTAGAGGTATATTGTTTTGAAATGTTGAATGGTGATGAGGGAATGGTGTATGTGGGTATATCAATCAGTCAAGAATATTTTTTTTTACTGTGTAGATTTTGCGACTTTTTACAACTTTTTTGGTAGTATCATTTCTTCTTTTAACATAATTATTTAACAATGAATTTGTAGATGATCTGATTAAATGTTGCAAAATAATATTCGATGAATGTCCAGCGGGACAATTGAAATCTGTTAGGAAAAAATCTCTATCATTGATAGCGTCAATTGTCAATTGTGATACTAATTCACGCTGGTTATTGTAATCTAAAAACATTTTTTCTAATTTGGTTGATAAAAGCTTTTGTAGGGTGACATAGTTATGAATAACAGCATTGACGATGTCAGGGTGAGGACATAATAAACCACCTCGATCCATATTCCTTATTAAAGAGTAACTACAATCCGTGTCTAACATTTTATCGACAGTGATGGAATTTGAACATGTTGTACATTTAAGTTTCTTTAAAACGGTTCGGGCACAATAACCTGCGAGATATGTAAGAACAGGGAGACTGGCTTCTGCTTGCTGGAAATCTTTCTCAGTAAATGTTTTATATAATCCAGAAAAAGAGAAATTTGGTTGCTTATTTAAACTGGTACATGCCTGGGGTTCATTCTCAGGTTCACAATCAACAATGTCAATCTGTATACGGCCAAATGCAGACGAAGACAACGTTAAAGGTAGCAGATCTTGAATCCTCAACTTTGACTCCACTTCAAATATTTGTCTGATTGATATTAAATATTGTGAACCTGCCATAGTTCTATACTTACCAAACCTGGCTTCTAATGCATCTGTTTGAATTTTGCCCGGAAGAAAATATTTGAACTTTAAAGTATTTATACAATATTCAGCCATTTCTAAAAGACCACGGGTTGTGTGTGTAATAGCTAAGTGAGTTTCTCTTGTCAGTGAATTAAAATTATTATTTGAAGCTTTCCATGAATCTAACCATTTAATAAATTTTTCCAAAAATGCTACATTTTCTTCACCAGGTTTAAGAGAAAGTGGTTGTTGAAGGGGATTTCGCAATCGTATTCCTTTGAATGGAGTTTTTACATTGACAATATTCCACCACGTGCGAATTAAATATATGAAATGAGCAGTTGTTGCAAAATGAGGAATATTATGTTGCTCACCTAGAATCATCAATGCCTGTTCAACAAATTCATTAAACACATTTTGAACAAGTTTCACGTTTTGTCTTTCAAAAGAACTTGGGCAAAGAGATTTCATTGTTAATCCATAAGCATACTTGACTAAATTTTTACATTCTAATTCATGAAGTCGTTTTATGGAAGAAAACGCAGCTACTGATTCAGACGTATGATCTTCGAAGTGTGGAAATGATAATACTTGTTGGGTGTCTTTCTGATTAATCCAATTATTTCTTACACATTTGAATATGTGGACAGAATCTAAAACATAAAATAAAGGTAAACTTTCATTGGATGGATGACAGTACACAGTTTTCAGTTGCGGGGGAGTGCTGAAAGACATCATAGCTTTTCTATTAATGGAATTATTATCACTAACTACGCACAAAACATTAAAACCTATCTGTTGAAGACCCATTATAATTTTTTTAATAATAGTAAACAATTGTGCTGCATTTATAGTTTTAACGGGGAGTATATGGACTACTTCTTTATATCGAGAGAGTAAACTTTGAATCATAAAGACATGTGCAGTAGTAGCTGCGTTTTCACTATTGTAAGCTATTCCCAAAATGTTGCCTCCGCTGTAATCTAAATATGGCTTTATGTGAATTTCATCTATCATCAATGTTACACTTAAATCTCTTTTCGTTAACAATTTATATTTATTTTTCATAAACGACAAAAAATTACCGTCACTCTGTTCATTTAGTGGGTTTGTATGAAACTTGGAGCAAACTCTTTTTAAAGTTCTAGGATGGGGAAACGTTAGATGATCTGAGCCTCTTAGGAATTTATATGAATGGGGTGAAATAGAGAACAGAATGCTACTGAAGACTACAAAACATGGTGAATATCTTGCAGCCCCTGATTTTCGATTTAATAATTGTAATTGTTCTGTTAAAAATTGAATCTTTTTTTGCTTTTTAGTATCATCTGTTAACAAGTTATCAATTTCACTTAGTAAATGGACCACAGTTTCTAATACAGTATCTATAGCATTGTCAGAAACATTTTTGAAGGACTGAATTGATAATAAAATAGTATTAAGTTCATTGTAATTGTTTATTTGCTGTGGAAATTTTTTTTCACCTAATTGCTTTAATTCTACGCATTCAACAAATAAACTCAACTGTAAATTTATATCGACAACGGCAGATGCAATGACTTTTGGAAATGGAGTTTTCGCAAGATAAAAAAATACTACAGAACTTTCTTTTTTCACGGTAATACAATCAGTTGGAAAGTTATGTTTGTCAATGCAACCTAAAAATTCATTAAAAGTTGAAAAATGGTTCTGAGATTCAAAGACTGCATTAGAAACTATGCTCTTTTCTACTGCTATTTGTAAATTAATAAGTTCTTTCCTGCTCTTCCTTGCGTCCACACTTTCTCGGGGTAATGTCGGAGTCGCTGACAGGTAGGCTGGACAATTTGGCAGAATTGACGGGATGGCTCCCGGAGCAAGTTTCACCCTCTTGTACTTCATTATGCATTGCTCTCCAGTTTGAATGTTGGTGTGAACACTGGTTGTAATGATGTCCTCCTTTCTAAAATGCAGCTCGCAAACCTGAAAAGTTATTACTTTAGTGTTAATTTATGTTCAATAAACATTAAATATCTAGGCACTCATTCATTACAGCAAAAAGCTGTCACAACCGAAACAATATATTAAATTATACAACAACGTTAACATAAACACATTTTCAAATCAAAATAATATGAATAAACATGTGTAAACATCACATCACAATCGCAGTTGCACGTTTTAATACATTGAGGTTATGTACAAATATAGCAATCAATATGCATTCAATTGTGCTTGTTAATATATTGTAGGTACATTTTCACAATGCACGACAATAGATTTCAATTGTACAGTACACCCCTAAAAATAGTGTTATTTAGCCGTTTAAAATATTAAATATCTAGGCACTTTAAAAACTTATATTTTTTCATGGTGTTGTCTTTCATTACACCAAAAAGCCGCCAAAACCGATACAATATTAAATTAGACAACAACGATAAGAGCTAACAACATTAAATTAGACAATAAACACATTTTAAAATCAAAATAATACGAATAAACATGTGTAAACACCACATTACAATACATTTTTATGACGTTTTTCATACAGGTATATTGAGGTTATGTACAAAGTTGAATCCTGTATTTGTAATAAAAAATAAGCACATTTCACTTACCGTTGAATATTTTGTTGGAATGAAATCCCGACGAATAGACTTAACCCATTTATTACGTAATAAAACATCATTTGGGAACTTGAATGTATGACGTTTTGGTTGGTTATCATAATTTAACGTAATAATTTAATAACGCACTTATTAACCATTTTTAGAACTTAAAACACTTCTAGAGTAAAATAATATGTAACGTCGCTCAAACTTTTGTATGATTGTGCATGTAATACTTCTAATTTATAGTTTTTTGCCTAAATCAAAACGCACGCGTTTCACCGCGGCAATAATATCCATAGAAGTGAGGTTCGTAACGTATGAATCTGACGTTTCCAGCCGCCTAGCTTCAGCCTCCTAGAAGGTTTATCACCGCTAGAGGCGTAAACTGGGTCTTGGCCTTTATACCGTGGGTGACGGTGTCACGCAGTGCGTGAGAGAGCTGTCGTGACACAAAGTGACGAATTTGGACACGCGCTTTAGATTTGAATCCCATTATCCTATACCGTACCTACTTACAACGGTCTCGGTTCTCGGCGATTTTTCGCCGAGAACCGAGACAGAGTTCTCGGTAGAATTTGTAGCCGAGAATGCTGAGACCGAGATCTCGGTCGACCCTTATTTATTGCACACACCTCAGGGATCTCATTTGTACAGCATTCAGTCTACTTTCATCCTTCCTCTGCCAGTTCCATGCCTCACTACCATACATAAGGTTAGGTAACCTCTAATCAGATAAAAAAAAAAAAAATGTATTTTAGAACTAAAATGTTTAGGATATTTATTTCTCTTTGTGAAAATGCTCCTCAATTGATTGTTATTGAAGACTAATTTGATTTCTAAAAGGTTAATAAAACAATGGTGTGTATATTATACCTGTCCTGCTTTTCTGGGTTTACGATTCTTTTTCCTCTTGATTTCTCCATTGGGGCCGATCACCAGATCCTTCTCACTCAGCTGTCGTTTCAGGGGCTTAGCCACCGGGGTGATGACAGGATTCAAACTGGCCGGCAGAGATATCCTCAGGTTCTTCATGGTGCTGGAGGCAGCCGAATTCATCTTGGTCAAACTGTGCCGGTTAAACAGTTTATTCGTTATGGAGAAACTTCCCTTGGAGCTCTTTGTGTTTGCTTGCAAGTGGAAAGGGTTGTTTTTCCCTTGGAAGTTTGCCGGAGGCGGAATTATAGAGTCCAACGTGCCACGACTCGAAGTGTCGTCACCCGAAGAATCCTGCTCATTTTGAAACAGGGAATACGAATCGTTCCTGTGATTCAGAGACATGATCTTCGAATGCTCGATTATATTCTTCGTCGATAGTTTAGAAATTTCTAAATTAATAGCGGCAATCTTAGAATTGTGGCCGTTTGTAAATGCGCCGCTGAACGAGGTGACTTCCTTGACTTCTTTGACGGGGGTTTTTTCCAGAGCCGCCTTGGCCAGTTCTCGGATTTTGGAGATGTTGAAGTCGTCGGCGTCGCGATCCGAATCGTATTCGTCGCACCTTTTGGACTTGTCGGATTGCGAGACTTGGAAGTCGGGGGGGACGTCGTTGGAGCTGCTGCCGGAGCCGGGGGCTGTGGTGGCGGGGGGGGTGGGTGGCGCGGAGACCGAGGTGGGGGGGGTGGGCGGTAGGCTGACCTCGTGGTTCTTCATGGATACCTCGTACGAGTTGCTACTGGAATCTTTGGAAACGCTTCTATTATCTAAGAGGGTGAAGACGCTCTCGTCTTCTACGGGCGGCGTGTTGGTGCCGCGTGACGAGTGTGTTCTCAACTTCTGTTGTATCTTTTCCTGATGCTTGGTAAATCTATTCCTCAACATCTTGGTAGACTTGTTAAAAGACTCCTCTCTCAGCAAGTCCACGGGTCGGGTATCTTTCTTCTTACACCGTTGTTTGAGCGAGTTGAGTAAGTTTTTCCTTTTATTTAGAGACACTTTAGGGAAGGGTACGCTCTTCTTGACGAAACCG
This sequence comes from Limnephilus lunatus, assembly GCA_917563855.2. Classification (NCBI taxonomy): domain Eukaryota; kingdom Metazoa; phylum Arthropoda; class Insecta; order Trichoptera; family Limnephilidae; genus Limnephilus; species Limnephilus lunatus. The sequence goes on along the minus strand of OU830596.1, from coordinate 50,228,638 downwards.
CCTCCGCCCTGGAAATCTATCTCGTAGAATTTTAACTCTTGTCTTTTGACTGGCGGAGAAATGGGTTTTTCTATTTTGACATCTTCTTTGAAGCTGTAAGGCGATTCCTCTCTGTCTCTATCGGGTTTGGATCCGAAGAGATCAGGATGGTGTTTGCTGAAGCTGTAGCCGGCGGAGTTGTGGACGTTCTGCGGGATGGTTGCGGGTTTGAAGTCCACTGGAGACGGCGTGGAGCGGATGCTCTCGTCCTCGGAGGAGTTGGAGCTGGACTGGAAGCGTTTGCCCATCATGACGGAGAGCCACTGGCTGTCCACGGGGACAATCATCCGCTGCTGCTGGCCGGAGTCTTGGGATGAGCTGGGGCTGGAGACAATTGTAACAATAAATAAGAGGGAAGAATTTCAGCAAGAAGCAATTGACGAGCCAATATCTAAGAACACAAATTTTCACATAAAGCAGTTTTTCCGCATGAGGGCTCAATTGAAAATATAGTGGACATTTTGAAAATTTGTTAAAATAGTAAAAAGCGATTACATTTATTAGTGTTTAAATTGTTATAATAATTTTATTGTTAAAAGTGTGCCTTCGATTGTTATTTTATTGCAGTTATCTTTTTGAATTTGGTTTAAAACATATGATTTTGTAGCACATTGTAAAGATCAAAACTCTCTGTCTTGTTATTGTTCACAAGCGGTTTCCATGGATATGGGCCAATCACAACCATGCAACATTGCCACATCGCGCCCGGCAAGCTAACAGCAAATTTATCCAGTAAGTTTGTACCTCACACTAAGGATTTTTAGTAGGTATGTCTTTTTGTGTTGGAAAAAAAGTTAGAACAAGATGCTGCGAACAAGTGCTTCATATGTTCTCCATATTGCAATTCCATTAGTAAATGATCTCACAATACGAAAAACAAATTAAAGCATTTTGTTGCCACCGGAGACAATGCCAGATATATTCATTGCTATCCTACGAGAAACTACAACGATTTTAGACTTCCTAAAACAAATTTATAGAAAACACAAAACAATATTTATTGTAAAGGTTTTAAAATGTTCAATGAACTCACTGTAAATGTTAAGGATGCTAAAAGTCTTGAAGGTTTTCGTGAGTTTTGTCTCAATAATATTATATATAATAATATTATAGTAGTTTTAGAATAGATGTACACCAGATATAAGATGTCAACATTTTACATGGAAAGTAAAACTCTTCTAAACAAAATTTTATAGCGAAATAAAATATGCTTTAAAAAAAAGGTTTCGGGATTTGAAAGAGAATATCAATTTTGCTGTTTGGTTGAATATAGCTCAGAAGTCTGCAGAATCATGCAGCTTCAACATTCCCTTGTCATTAAGTCATTAACCTGTCATTGTCCACTATTCACCGGCCCCCCTCTTCTTTTTTCCTAACTTTTGAATTTTGAAGTACCACTTTGAATTTTGAATTGATTGTTTTGTGGATTAATTTTGAGCTATTATATATTTTATTGACTGAAACACATTCCTAGAACAATAAACTATGTACCAAAACTGCATTACGTGCGTTAATTTGATAAATTGATAGGTTTTACGATGTTTTCGTAAAGAATTTCGCATCAGATTTAATCGCGGCAAAATTTGACAGTTCGACTCCACAGATAAAAATCATTTAAAAATATTCTGGTGTTGCCAGGTGAATGAAACTAGTGGAAAACTATCTTCTACGATATTTGGGCAAGCTATTCTGACCTTGTTCTTCATACAAATTCTGTACACAGAAGGGTCAAAATCGCATTAAAAAATATTTTTTCAAAGTTTTTTCCGCGCGGATGCAGCCAATAACAGGTTAATAGTGATAAAAAAAATTGGTTAAATGTGAGCAGGTGGATGAGTTTGTGTATCTGGGTAGTATGTTTACAAGAGATGGGAAGGCTGATAGAGATTTTGAAAGGGTAAATGCAGGTAACTCAATAAATGGAGGTCTGAATGCCGTTGGTGCTAATAAAAAAAAACTAAAGTGAAGCTAGCAGTCCACAATGGGTAATGGCACCTACCGTGACGCATGGCAGTGAGGCATGGAAGTGGCAGAGGAAGGATGAAAGCAGACTGAATGCTGTTGAAATGAGATCTCTGAGGCATATGTGTGGTAACTTTTCAAAGGGGTGTTGAAATTGAATGATTCTGAGCTGTCATGGAACCCTCTGTTCGGAAACGGTTCGGGAATCAGCGAACAAGTTCAGCGTCCATTACCTGTCCGTATCGGGTATGAAGGCGGGCCAGCGCGCGGTGAGTGTCTGGTCCGTGAGGGGGGTGCGCGGGGGCAGCGGAGGCGGCGGGGGCGGTGGGGGGGTGCGAGAACGCAGGCCCCAGATGGCGGCGCGCTTCTTGATCTCGCGCCCGCACTTGAAGCGGTTGCGATTCGACGTCAGCGCCGAGAGGATGAGCTCGCGCCGCTCAGACGGAGTCACATCCTGCATCTGGAAATGTTAATTTTATATAATTTAATTATAAAACTAAAGTTCTGCAGCAGCAATAGGTTCGCCGGAAAGAAAAGATTATTTCCTTATTCGTGCACAGCTATTACAGGAAAATAAATGTTTCCCGCACTGTTTACAAATGTTACAATAATATATAAGCGCCCTTGAGGTGATTTTTCACAAAAACGGCGCTCTATTGTCCAATTATTATTATTATAACATAGCTATAATAAAATAAGATACGCAGCTTGTTCGAAGTTCATCAAACACATTAAGTACAATTTTTTGTTCTAAATTTAGTAAAAATGAAAAGAGAAATGCAAATAATTTGAATGACTGAGAATTTTTTCTTTTCTTCATAGAGGATTTCTAGATGGGATTCGACTAGTTTGGGTAAGGTTAGGTGAGTTTTGGTCGAGTTGGTTTAGGTAAGACATGATTTTAGATTTTCACGGCCAAAAGTATTATTGTTATTTATTTTTTGTTCTAAATTTAGTAAAAATGAAAAGAGAAATGCAAATAATTTGAATGACTGAGAATTTTTTCTTTTCCTCATAGAGGATTTCTAGATGGGATTCGACTAGTTTGGGTAAGGTTAGGTGAGTTTTGGTCGAGTTGGTTTAGGTAAGACATGATTTTAGATTTTCACGGCCAAAAGTATTATTGTTATTTATTTTTGGGGTTTTATGACGTGTTGCGCTACCTCTTTCTTTTAGCCAACGTTTTGGACAGCATTACAGTTTCAATCAAACATCTGTCCTGATGATGGACACTACAACGCTGTCCGAAACGAAGGCTAAAGAAGGAGGTAGCAACATGGTTTAAGGTAAGGTTAAGTTATTTTATCCATTAATTTAATTATCAATTTTCAATTTTGGAGGCAGGTATAGGTAACGGGAACCATTTATTGGATAATCAACACCTCTGTCATAGGTCATCCCAAGTGGTTCGCCACGTTGAGTGACTAACAGGGGTGCCCGGATACATGGGGTGAGGTTTGTCTAGGTCTTTAAACCCCGGATTCCTACCCATCTCTCATGCCTTTTTCCTTCCCAGAACTTCCTATCCTTTAAAGACCCTCCACACATCATCCCGAAAGATGATAGGGCCTCCGAGGGAATGAACTGAATTTCTGAATTTGAAATTTAGTTTACGAAACATGCCTACATTGCCATTCTTGTACTTTATTCTTTGATGGTGACAATTGAATTGAAAAACATCTGACGGGATATTTTGTCAGTTGTATTTGAAGTCTGATATATGTTAGTTTGAGGAGAACTCACCTTGAGGGGAAGCTGCAGCGCATACCAGTTGTCCATGATGTAGGGGATGAGCACGGCGTCCAGGTCGTAGTACTTCTTGCAGTTGTAGGCCGTCAGGTTGAAAAGCATCAGGTGCACCAGGTCCACCCACTTCAGTTCCAGCCGGCGCACAAACTCCGCCCCGTGGTTGCACAACGAGCACGCAAACACGTAGAACCTGACGCAACAAAACCACCTCGCATTATTGTAATAGTAATATGTAAAATAGAGTGCTTCAAAATATTTTAGGGTGAAAAATATTGTTATTGAATTTTCTATGGGGCACAGAAAATTACAGTTTTCTTTCAGATTTTTTAATGGGGTTTTAGAAGTAACTTCCAGCTGTGAAAATGTCGGGTTTGACCAAAACCTATAAAAAGTTGGTATTTATCAAATAAACTCTTGTAGGCGCCATTTTATGTCACAATTGTAAATGTAATCCAAGAACAAAAAGTATGTTATTATTGAAAGACTCTAATTGCGATACTAACACGTTTAAACACGCTTCTTATTGTTTACAATACTGCGAGGGTCAGGAGAGCGGTGTGTTTAGCCTATCTGTGGCTTATTTAATTCTGCATGCTTAGTTTATATATATATGTTTAGTCTGAAGTGGTGCAGTCATTGCTCTAAAAATCGGTGGTTCCCAACCAGTGGTCCGTGGACCACAGGTAATCCGCAAGATCTAAAATGTGGTCTAGAAACATTTATTCATTTACTACAAAACCGAACCGAAAGGTATACAAAAGCTGATTCGTAACCCTTTTGGTATTAATGACGGGAGAGGTAGCTGAAGAAGTCCAAGAAGAGCACATTGAATTACAAAATGATAGTAATTGCAAGAATGCGTTTAATTACGTAATATTATTATTGTACCTTGTGGTCCCTGTGAGAACAAATAAATGTCACAGTGGTCCCTGGTCAAAAAAAGGTCGGGAACCACTGCTCTAAACGGTGCGTATTTTCGAAACTTTGATCATCGACCCCTGAAATTTATTTAAATGAAAAATAAAAAATATGTGTGTATAGTTTTTGGGTATTGAAAGCATTTACAAGGGTCCCCGATAAAAAAGAGAAACTTTTACTTATTGAAGCAACCTAATGTGTAGGGTGGTCCACAAATTTTTGCACTTTTGTATCCGTGCTAGCGTGGATTCCAAACGGGGGAGGAGAGAGGTGCCACTTATGCGCGGCTCCTCGCTTCTTCGGATCGCTTTACGGGAGAGCAACGCGCTTTCTGGGTAAAACATTTTTACAAAAACAATGATGCACGCTGCCTATTTTGTTCGCATCACTAATTACAGAGTATAAATCAATGATCAACTGTTAATTTAATTAAATCATTGGTTCGGCATCGAAGAGTAGTAGGCGTCGCAGGCGTACGAAAAGACGAAAGCGGAATGACAGACATCTGCTTAAAAGATTAGCATATCAGGTCAAGACCCTGCAGGATCTTGTCATGGATAGGTCAACGCAGGAAACCACTGTCAGCACGCCAAATATAGCGGCATCTTCGCATGCATCTGGGAGCGTTTGCTCGTTGTCGCCTGAAAGGCAGTATCAGATGCCGGGTCCCTCTACTGTTCTGAAGGAGTCTGCAGCGCCAAAACCTTCTACAACACATCTGGGTTTGGTGGAGAATCTCCAACGCTTCAACTCGAGCGACTGGGCCAATGTCCGCTATGCATCTGCTTTAAAGGAATATTTAGCTGATCCAGGCTTCAAGGAGCTGGAAGTAAACTGTGAGGTGCTGGCATTTGACACCGCCTCTCCGATATTTCCTGCCATGGAAAAGATGCTGACTGCGGTAACGCATGCCTCATTGAAGCAGAGAGAGTGCCTTCAACAGGCTCTCCAGAAACTTATCAAATGGGGAAGTAGTTCAGAAAGTTCTCTGTCAAGTGAAGCTTTAGAGGAACAACTGAACATCCTGTTAGGAGAGGACTCCGAGTATATAAAATGCTCCGACGATATACTGCAGATAACGTGCGGAAAGCGAGCTGAAGTAATTCAGCACAGAAGGGATAAGATTTTGGGCAGCTGTAAGACGGGAGTGGAACGGAAGCTATTCAGCAGAATTCCTCCTTCTTCCACTCATCTTTTTGGGGAAGAAGCAATGTCCGCTCAGTTGCAGAAACTAGGTGGTGTAACAAAGTGCTTTAATCCAGTGCGCCTACCTCAGGGTAGCCACTCGGCGCACAACCGCCCTTCAACATCTAAGGAGGTTGTTGCCTTTCCCCCCAAGCAGACATCAAAGGAAAATATGGCATTTCCCTCGTTTCCCCGGCGGGCAGACCACGGGCGAGACCCCCACTATTCCTCCGGTACGAGGCGTAGGGGGAGGGAACAGAAGCGTGGCGCGAGGGGGCAGACCTCTCGTGGCCGCTTCAACAAGTGACAATCAACCATTTCGGGCGGGTCAACTACAGGATTATTGGAGAGAATGGCGGGCCCTAGATGCCCCAGAGACCATCTTACGTATGATAAGAGGATACCGCATACCATTCATCCGAAAGCCCTTGTTGATAAGTCCAAGCCATGCTTCCGCAAGGAGGTTCAAGACGAAAGTAACCCCGGAAATGATCCTCGAAATAAAAAAGATGATGAGAGATGGTACACTGGAAAGAGCTGGCGACAATGCCTCCTTCCTATCAACACTTTTTCTTGTTCAAAAGAGCCACGGCTCAAAACGGCCAATCCTCAATTTAAAAGCTCTCAATTTAGATGTAGCTTGGAAAAAGTTTTCTCTGATATCTCACCACAAAGTCCCACACTTTCTTCAAGCCAACGATTGGATGACAAAAATAGACCTTTCGCAGGCCTACTTCCACATACCGGTCGCAAAAGCTCACCGTTGCTTTCTGAGATTGTATTACGGAGGTCTTCACTTACAGATGACATGCCTGCCTCAAGGCTTGAGCAGTGCACCACAGGCCTTTGCAGCTATCACAAATTGGATTGCAGAAATCCTGCGGAGACGGGGTATCAGGGTCATTGTGTACCTAGACGACTTTCTCCTGGCTCATCAGACCAGAGAGGTCCTCCTCAGTCAAACACGGGAAGCCCTTCATTTGTTGGAGCGGTTAGGTTGGTCACTGAATCTCCATAAGTGCATCAGTCAGCCAGCACAATCAGTGGAATACCTGGGAGTTGTGTGGGACCCTCATCTAAATCAGAAGTATTTGACCAAATTCAGACGCCAAGGTCTTTGGAATTCACTTCGGGGCTTCGTGACAAGACGAAGATGGACTCTAAAAGAAGCTCAAAGTATTCTCGGAAAGTTGAATTTTGCTATCTTTGTGGTCCCCAGAGGTCGACTCCATACTCGGCTGATGCAATTACAGTTGCAGTTAATGCTGAAGCTGACCCCTCAGCAGAAGTCCCCGATAAAGAAGGAGGTCTTGTCGGAAATGAAATGGTGGATGACCAACTTAGATCATGTTTCAACTCTTCATGTTTCCAGCCCAACACACTTTCTGACTACGGATGCGGCGGATCACGGCTGGGGAGCCCTGATTGACGATGTACCTCTGTCGGGTTGTTGGACAGACAGTCAGAGGGGGGGACATTGCAACATAAAGGAGATGACAGCAATCTTAAATGCCTTAACATCTGTGACTCAGAATTTGAGAAGTTCTTCGTTACTCATTCAATCAGACAACAGGACAGTCGTAGCCTACTTGAGGAACGAGGGAGGCACCAAGTCGATGGGTCTCCTTCATCTGACATTTCAGATTCTTGCTCTTTTGGACAAGCGCAGAATCGCTTTACAATTCCAATATTTGCCAGGACGCTACAATGGCCTCGAGGATCATCTATCCCGAGGGATGACATTACCAGAATGGCACCTTCTTCCCCCAGCGGTAAGAGCTGTTTTTCACAAGTGGGGCAATCCAGTAGTGGACTTATTTGCTTCTTCGAGGGCTCACGTCGTGGATCAGTATGTCTCGATAGATTCCCACGACAAGAGAGCGATGTTTCACAACGCGTTCAGCAGGAGTTGGCATTTCCCCTTGGCATGGATCTTTCCTCCCCCTTGTTTAATGCCACGAGTGCTTGCACACCTGAACAAGTCATCAGGGGTGTACCTGGTCGTAGCCCCAAATTGGCTAAAAGTGTTTTGGTTACCAGACCTAAAGAGAAGAGCCCTAGACTGACCTCACATAATACCCATGTTGGTCGACAACTTGATAGACTTATCGACAGGACTTCATCCTCAACAGGTCCAGAAGCTCCAACTACAGGTGTGGAAGATTGGGGGTGGAGTGAAGCATTGAACGATTGGTCACAGCAAGAGAAAGCTCTGTTGAATGCGGGTTGGCGCAAATCTACGCTTTCAACTTATCACATGGCATGGAAGAGCTGGAAGGAATGGTGCTCCATTAATAATACGCATCCTAATAACCCTTCGGGATCTCAGCTGGCATGGTTTTTGGCATACTTAAGGGTGAAGAAAGGCTTGGCTCCCAGTACTATAGCACTTCACAAGTCTGCAGTGTCGGTTTTGTGTGACCCCAACGGCGATTTGAGGATAAGTAATCATCCCTTGGTCAAGCGAGTGATGAGAGGTATTGGAAATTCTGCAAATAAGAAGCCTAGAGCATTTAGAGCATTTACTTGGGATCCAGGATACTTGGTATCTTGGCTTTGTAAAAATCCTCCAAAGGACCTGACTCTTTTCGAAGCATCTCGTAGATGTTCTGTGATTTTACTTCTGGCATCAGGAAGACGAGTACATGATCTGACTTTACTACATACATCTCCTGATAATCTTGTGGACAATGATGATCACATTATATTATGGCCAATTTTTGGTTCTAAAACAGACACCTCTACACATAGACAGTCTGGTTGGAAACTTTGCAAAGCAGAGGATTGTAATATAGATACTATATTTTGGTTGAGAAAGCTTATGTCTTTGGGTGAGAACAGGAGACACGAAGCTGGTGTTGAATGTCTGTTTATTTCCACATTGGGGCCTGCCAGGCCAGCCTCGAGAACTGTTATTGGTGGATGGATTAAAACAATTTTGTAGGACTCTGGGATTGATGCCTCCCCTGGGAGTTTGAGATCAGCAGTAGCCTCAAGGAGTTGGCTGGAAGAGTGTCCTATAGACACCATTTTGGAAAGAGGAAACTGGCGTTCAGAAAACACTTTCAAGAAATATTATAGAAAGCAGATCAGAGGTCTCAATGTTGAGGTGCTGAATCCACCCATTCACTCTCAGTCTTTGACCAAGTTATTTCAAGCAATACAGTAATAGTCACAATTTTGGCTTTAGAATTGTCACCAAGCGATAACAAACACTTCTCACATTATATATATATATTCTGGATAAGCAATGACACACATAATGTTGGAGTTTTACCTACCATTAAAACTCTTATTATGTTGTCTTGCTCATCCAGAATATATATTCAAGCTCTGATTGGTGAGTCCAAATTGAAGGAAATGACGTCTCAGGACGCCAACTGCAAGGTGACAAGTATACAACTGACGGGAGCTACAAAAGGAAGGCGGGAAATTCAAGATATAGCAACAGATACGACGGGCGCTAGCGAGAAATAAGCGCGATATCTCACATTATTTATATACTAGCTTATGCCTGTTGCAAAGCAACTAACGGGTTAAAACTAACTTGACTTACTAAGAGAAAAAATATTATTTCATAGTGCGCGGGTTGGTACTTGGAAGGAACTTTGTTGTGATTTTTCACAAAAATTACGCTATAAAAATGTATATATCAGAATTTCTAAAAAACTAAAACTTTGATTTATTGATGCTAAAAAAATTACAGAAAAATATTATTTCATAGTAAATGGGTAGGTACTTAATAGATACATTGTTGTAATTTTTCATAAAAACGACGCTATAAAAATGTATAAATCAGAATTTATAAGAAACTAAAACATTGATTTATTGCTATTAAGAAAAATATAGAAAAAATATTATTTTTTTATAGTAAGCGGGTAGGTACCAACTGTCCTGCAGACATGGTAGGCATGTGCACATTAAAACCCAAAGTTTCAACGCAATCGGTTGAATGGTTTAGCAACGCTTAGCGGTTAAACTTACAAATAAATATAAAGCCGCCCGCAGGGCCTAGCAGCAAAAACCTGCCAAACGTTAGTATATAGATACCATTGTAGACATGCAGACATCAAATCCCCAAAGTTTCATCGCCATCGAATGAACGGTTTAGCAATGCGTAATTTCATGATGCCAGAGCTCACTTTTGTATACAGAAACCGTCGTGGGCATGCACGCATCAAATCCTCAAATTTTCATCGCAATCGGATGAATGGTTTAGCAACGCTTAGCGGTTAAACATACAACTATGTATTAAGCCGCCCGCAGGGCCTAGAAGAAAAACCTGCCATATGTTAGTATATAAACTCCATTGTAGACATGCACACATCGAATCCCCAAAGTTTTATCGCAATCGGATGAACGGTTTAGCAATGCGTAATTTCATGATGCCAGAGCTCAGTATTGTATACAGAAACCATCGCGAGCATGCGCACATCAAATCCCCAAAGTTTCATCGCAATCGGATGAATGATTTGGCAATGCTTAGCGGTTCAACATACAAATATATATAAAGCCGCCCGTATTGCCTAGCAGCAAAAACCTACCATACGTCCCCTTCCCTTCTCGCGTTTCCACTCTACCTCCCCCACCTTCTCCCCCCCCTCCACTTCACTGCCCCCTTCGCCGTCCCGTAAACCCCCTCCCGAGTTCCCCTCCCCCCTCCCTGTTTCCCCTTCCCACAACTACCGCATTTCATACATTCATTCCCGGTACATTTAGTTTTCAAACATCTTGCGTGTCACCTATTGAAATTTTTTTGACAATTTTTTTAATGCCAGTGCTCACCAGCAAATTACCAACACAACATAAAAAGAATTATCCGATTTGGTGCAGTCGTTAGAAAATTATGCGCGTACACACTTTTCAGCGATTAATTTTTATACAAATTTCATAATGCCAGTACTCGCCATTAGTTTTATACAAACCTTGTCCTAACAATAAATACATAAAAAGAATTATCCATTTTGGTGCAGTCGTTCAGAAGCGTACATGCATTTCGGGGATTCATTTTAATACAAATTTCATGATGCCAGAGCTCACCAGTAGTTTTATACAAACTTTGCCATAACACAACCAAAAAATAATTTTACACTTTTTTGCTGTCTTTCGGAAGTTATGGTGATTAAAAATAAATTTAAATTAATTAATTTCATAAATTTCGGTGATTCATTTTATACAAATTTAATAATGCGAGAGCTCACCAGTAGTTTTATAAAAACCTTGTCCAAACAATAAGAATCACAACGTAAAAAGAATTATTCAATTTGGTTCAATCGTTCGGAAGTTATGTGCGGACATACATTTCGACCATTCATATGTAATAATAATATAAATAAATAATATAATATCGTATTTATCAGTTTATCGGGCCCCTACCTAGTTCATCTCAATATTCTAAAATTATATTCTCAATGCTGGCAAGACCAACAGAAAACATTGTCAAAACCACCTCAAACCAAGCCTGAAAATCGAATATCTGCATCGTTTTAAAAAAAAATTCCATACAAATAAGCTTTCCTGGCCTTTGGCCTGGCCGAGGGGTTGAGGTGGTATGTGGGGCATTGGAATATTATTCCATTTTCAGTGTTGCACGTTTGGGGAAAATTTAAATATCTGCCAAATTTTATAAGCGATTTTACAGGCTGCAAACAATTAACATTATCTATGAAAGTGAATATTTGGAAAATGTCAAAAAAATGTTGATTTTGAATGCATTATTGTGAAACATTTTGAATGAAATGCGGTACATTTTATGATTTTAAAAGTTTTTAAAACTTGTACTGTTTATGTTTATTCAAAAACATGTCCGCCGGAAGGTGTTTTTTTAACGTAATCTACGATCCCGCAAAGCACGTTTAAAATGTAATTTTTTCTCAAGAACTTTCCCGAAGCCTTTAAATTAATAAGAATAAATCCTTAGGAAAATCAGTTTTGTATGGAAAAAAAACTTAATTACATTCCGTGAAAAATGCGACGTTTTTAACGGGTGAACCTAGCGGCAGGAAATAGAACTAAGGCCGAATTTCTTCGTAGGTGAGAGATTTAATTATAGTTTTCGCCGTTTGGGTGCACTGTTAACCGTGCACGGGTTTTTTGTATGAAAAATGGTCCTAAATCGGGACACGATTTGAGCACGCTACCCTGAGTCCGATAATGGTCTCTGCGGTCTTTGAAACTCGAGGAGCGGAGAGGTCACTTTCAGATCCATCAAAAGTCTTAATCGACTTTACCCGAATGTGAACCTCGAGGTTGTTGAAACTTAAGGGGCGGTGCGGTCGATTTTGGCGTGCCAGAAAAAGTGAGTTTATCAAAAAACTGAACAATACTATATAGTATTCTGGATGAGCAAGACAACATAATAAGAGTTTTAATGGTAGTTAAAACTCCAACATTATTATTACCTAATGATTTTCCAGCATATTTTTGTTCTTATCAATAATAATTTATTTCAATTAATACAATCTATATATTTTTTTCTTGGTTATTTCAATAGTGAAAAATTTTATAACCCATCTGTATAACCTTCTGGTAAAGTATGCAGAACCTACCTGTCTCCGGTGTAGAGGGGGTACTTGAGGCAGGACAGACAGAGCTGATGAAACCATTGGCGGCAGCGCACACATTGCAGCATCTGCCCGAACCAGTCACCCGGGCCCCCGCAGTAACAGTACACCCTCTCCTCGTTGGTGCGGTGCTGAGTATCCCAGTGGAGGGCGTTGAGCTACACACACCAGAATACAATATAATATTAGTTTAATGTAGTTAGTAGCCCACGGAATTTACTATGCACTATGTCAATCTCTAATCGAGTATGGTATCATAGCCTGGGGAGGAGCAAACTCTGCCGCCATTGATCCGATCTCTAAAACCAAGAAACTTATTATAAAAATTATTCTAAAACTACCGATCACAAGCAGTTCGGATAAAATCTTTAGGAGAATCGGTGTTTTGGACATTAGACAACTTTATGCAAAAAATATACTAACTTATCTATTCAAACATAGAACTGTTTTTGACAATATCCAAACTGTACTGCATATACGAGAACCAAAGGGCAAAATCTCTTACTTATCCCTTTTGCCAAAATAACGTTTGGTCAAAGAAACTTCAGGTACTTTGCAACAAAACTTTATAATACACTTCCACTGACCATTAGGTAGCACAAGAGTCTGTACAAGTGTCTTACATCATAAGGTAGTTTGTCTGGTGGCCGGACAATCTGTTTCATCTTTAGCATCTCTTTCCGAATGGCTCGGTTCTCCAGTGCGGCTACCTTGTACCTCTGCTCCACACAGCGGTGACACTGCCACGAGACTCCTAAGTCACAAAACAATAGGAATATAAACATTTATTTTTATTTTTAACTTTATGAGTAAAATCTCAAATTATAATATTTTAATTAAATGAAGGCAATATTAGCGAAACTCAATCGAAAATCTGGACACAGAAAAATCAGAAAAAGATATTGGCTCCACTGGGATACGAACCCAGGAGTGCAAAGTGTAAGCAAGGGGTCCTGAGTTCGAGTCCCAGTGGAGCCAACATCTTTTTCTGATTTTTCTGTCTCCAGATTTTCGATTGAGTTTCGCTAATATTGTCTTCATTTAATTAAAAGGAATACAAACATTACAATTGGATCATCTTAAACCATAGTACATAATTGAGTAATCTAAAAATATGTTGCCTGTTGTATGCTGATGACGCGGTGATGCATAACGAAGACCACCAAGGTGATACTCGTCTGGATACTGATTATTTCCATATTTCTATACAGTGTGGAAACATGGACACTTATGCCACAAGAGGCTAGTATTTCAAGCCAGGACAGAAAGCTATTGCTAGAAATACTAGCAAGCTAGTAACTCTAGCAACATGTAAATAGAACTAGTTTTGTTTTTAACCTAGAAAGCTAGCGAGGAAACCAGTAGACTAGCATATCAAGACCAGGATACTTTAATAGTATGGGGCTGTATTATTTAAGCTAGTACCACCACCATGGAAGCACCATCTATCCTGACGTTGTGTGGCCTATGAAGCTAGTAAATGATAGGATAGTGTAATGTGTTTTTCCCTACTGACGAGTTGTTACTTTAGTCACTGGAATGATACTGGCCTAAAATTGCCTAACATTGTGTAAACCGCTCTAGCTTGTGCCAAGCCATGAGTAATGAGTAAGCCAGGATCATGCCAGACAAGGAGGCCAGCATAGTAGTTTGATAATCTGCTTGAAATACTAGCCTCTATATATGTCTCAGGCATTAGAGCTGTAGCAACTATGATTTTTTTCGAAGCTGTCCCGCACAGTCTTCGCGTTAAGTGGTGACCCCGACGTATTTTTTTTCAGCTGCAGTCCCGTGTGCAATGATACTCGCGCCGGCATCGCCATTGATTAAATGATGACAGCTTCGAAAAAATCATAGTTCCTACAGAGCATTAAATTTATGTATATTTTGGGTATTAGAGCCAGCCAAAGAAAGCGGATACACGACCTGAAAAAGTGGTGTTGGCGAAAAATTCTCAGGGATCCATGAATAACCAGGTACACTAATGTGTACATTCTGCAAGAGCTAGACAACTACAATAGGTTTTATTGGATGATATCTCACCATAGCAGTTGGGGGGTGTGGGACTGTGGCAGGCGCGGTGGTAGCCCCGGCCGCACTGGTCGCAGGCCAGCACCTCCTGGCTCCCACCGCGTACCTTGCACACTACGCACAGCGCCTCGCCCTCGTCGGGGGCCGTCGCCGCCAAGGGACGCAGTTCAGCGCCCGAGGCCCAGCGCTCCGTCTCGTCGCCGAAGCGGACCAGCCAGCGCTCGCCACCAGGGGACGATCGCATCACGGTTCCTAGGGATCGAAATACAATTATTATAAATGATATTGGGTCCTTACATATGAAATTGGCGTTTTGCCGTACTGGCAACTTTGATCTCAAATATTTTTTTTGCGTCACTTAGTTTACAAAATGGAAAAATTGAAATATCGCGTTATTTACGAGTATGTGGCACCCATGCTGCAGACACGGCTCGAAGGATTAAGGATGTGTATGACGAAGGTGCCGCAAATTTCGACCTGCAGAACAAGCCCGTGGACGGCCGGAGACCAAAGTTGATAATGAAGAATTGAAGGCTATTGTGGAAGCGGATCCATCGCAAACCACGTCCGAGTTAGCTGCAGGCTGCGGTGTTAGTGATAAACTGTTTTAATCCACTTGAAGCAAATTGGGAAGGTGAAAAAGCTCCCATACAAAACTCCCATAAGCTCCCATACAAAGTTCCTCCCATACAAAACAACAATTTCATATGTAAGGACCTAATATTTGGCAGTCTCACAAAACAGTCTAACAGTGGTTCCCAATTAGTGGTATGCATACCCCCAAGAAAGGGTATATTACCAAAATATACTTTAAATCAATCAATCTGCATATGACAGCGTAAGTTACCTAAAAAAGGCAATAGCATGGAACGTCGTCAAATAGATTGCACAACTGTAGGGAAAGATATTGTTTTAGCAATTGAAGCAAGTCGAAAAACTAATTTAAATTTTTATTTATCATTTTGGCTACAAGATTAAGGCGAGTTTGTGCTATTTCTCTAATGGGAACTCAAGAAAAACTAGTTGGGAACCTAGAATTAATGAAATGCTTATCCAAAATAATTTAATGATAAATGTTGGTAAATGTAACATCATGGTATAAGAGAGGCTTTGGAAACACTAAACTGATTCATGGATGGTTCGAAAACTCGACTTTCAAGGAGAGCATTAGTTTCTATGATCCCGATGGTTATCTTCATCACCGACAGCGTAGACTGTTTTACCTCCCGGCCTGCATAACTTGCCAATAGTCATGCCAGTGGGGAGAGCTATCGTGTTAAATAGAATCACTTTGGATATTGATATATTTAACATCAACGAAGCAGAATTTAGACGGCAAGATTTGTTGCTGTCAGTATAAAATCTGCTATTATATATTTAACTCTTACTGGTGAGGTGGATTTTGCAAGGCTGATAGGCAATTAATGGTTGCTTGTCAGTTGTATTGGGTTAAGAGCTTTTCTATCAGTAAGGCCCTCATTGTTTTCCTTATGTATCTTCTACACTTATATGAAACTAAAGTTTCTGACCGCAATTTGAAAAAAATTATGAAACTTTGTTAATTTTTTATTCATTATTGTTATACGAAATGACAAAAAGGAGAGGAGATGATAATGTTTACAATCATAGACATATGAATATTACTAGACCTGCCCTAAGTGATAAAAGTGTATTATTTCCCCCTCCCATTGGAACCGGCTGGGATCGAGTATGGCTTCGCGTTAATCTAAAAAATGTGACGCCATCATTCTTCTACGAGCCAGCTTCGAGCACTCATCGGTGCATTTTATGAAATAACACAGTAAAAATAGTGGCTTGTGTTTTGAAAACGTATAAAAATAGAAGTGAAAAAGAGAATAAACCCAATAGTCGTATTACATTCCATGGGCAAGCATTATTTTACTTTATTAAGCTAGTTCAGATCACACAATATGATCGTTTTAGTAACATATAGGTACTATCACTCGAGATTCATGTCGTGTGCCAGTCGCTGTTTACTGGGGTAAGTAAATTATGAAACATTTGTAAAAGTGTTAAAACTAAATACGACAACAAAATATTGGTCTCAATCGAAAATAGGCGACCTTACTTTGCTGTATTTGGACTTCACAAATTTACATTACGCGGCGAGCAATTCGCGCTCCCATGTAAAAAGATTTATTCATTTAAAAGCAGAGTTTACTTTTAAGAACTAAAAGGTGATATTATAATGGGAGGTGCCTATATATATTACAGCACCCTCGAGGTGATTTTTCACAAAAACGGCGCTATATAAATTGTCCAATTATTATTATTATTACTATATACTGTCAGATTGAGTTTTGATGAATCACATATCACCAAATTCCCGCATTCCCGCTCTTCGTCCCGCTGTAGTTGGTTTCTACCCCTCACCTTTCTGTTCTGGTCTAGTAATATTCATATGTCTATAATTATAATACATTTGACTAATAAAATATGTGTTTTTATTTTTTTTCGTTACACGTAATTTCAGTTAGAAAAATCGTAAGGTGAGCCATTTTAAAACATTTTAAAGTTTGCATTCAAAATTTTAATATTTAAAAAATTGCATGGTTATTTCTAATAATAAAATTTGAAAGCGTATTTCATCACCTTTCAAAAACATTTTTTAGTTTTAGGATACATTCACAAATATTACAATTATTTGGATTTTACCGTAAAGTGGAAACATTCTGACCTACTGACAGAATTTGGTGAAAACCTGACGGGCTAATTTGCTAATCTTGAACTATTGTGAATCATGGAATTGAACTCACCAAGATAATAGCGGCCATCCCTCTGCTTGACAAATACATCATCCCCCGAAGTGAAGCTCTGCTTTCCCTCCAGCTGCGAGGTGGTGGAGTCCGGCACCAGCATCTGCTGCTCCTCCGCCTTCCCGGCGCCGTTAGTGAGACCGCCGCTGCCACCGCTCGATGTGGAGCCGTGGCCCGTGGCGCCGCTGGTGGCCGTAACGGCCGGCATGGCAGGGGACTGGAGCTTGTCTGCTAGTCCCGAGGGCTTGCGTTCTTCCAGCTTTTTATTAGACTCAGCTGGAAACAAAAACTGTTCATTGATATTTTTCATAAATGGGCCATTTAAACAATTTGGTTCACCAAATCAAACAGAACATTGAAGAAAAAGGCAAACCCAGTCTATTCTTTTATAATGTTCTGTTGGTGACCCAGTAACATATAAATAATTACGCATATTAATTATTTTATTATAAAGAATAAATTTACTAAATGAAGAATATTTCTTTAAGTGCGATTATCGATTATTTCGGAGGTGGGTAGCATGAGAGAAAAGGAAGTGATGGTATGAAAAAGAAGATGACGGTGGACGTAAATTTATGAAGAGAGGTGGTAGGAGTTTTTGGTTAAACTCATGAAAAGTCGCATTAGATAATTTATAATGCAATGACAGTTTACCGTTGAAATCTTCATTTCTGGCACTGAGGCCTGCAAAGTATTGTTTACATTCCACCATGTTGGTTTTTATTTTGGTCCTGGTTGAAAATATTTTGTCGTTTCCCAGCTTTTGCCGTAGTGGGGTGCATTTTGAGCCACCCAATTTGGTTACGCCAATACATATACCTACACATACACACACCTACATAGCACACATACATACTGTTACTGCTTGGGATTGGTATTAATATTGTTGCAAATCCTGTCCTACCTTGTTCCCAAAATCCGCACCTATAACTACCTTCACCACGTCAGTCTGCAATCAACAGCCCGCGCCGCAACATACCCTATAGCCCCCGTGCTCCCGCTATCTGTTAATCTAATTCCGCCGTGTTCGCCGTGTACACGAAACGCACGCCTATTGCTGTTTTCAGTGCCAATTGGACGGGGAGAAAGAAGACAAAATTGCCAGCATACAAGTTCTTTATCCTGTTTCGGTGAGTCCTTTCCTTTATATGCAGCATATGTTTTTTCCTCGTTCCAAGCAGTAAACAGTAACACAAAATTCAAGGTCCTTCGTCAGTCAATCTTCGCAAATATCAAATCCACTCTACACACACACAATCTCATTCATCTTGGTCCTTCGAGCCGGATATTTTTGAACCATAATATTAGTAGATAATAATCCAGCAGAGTGTGAATACGTTTTACAATACCGCATATAAATGATTACCCGCATACCCGCAGTTTGATATACCTACATGAGTAATTTGTTTCTTTATACCTATCGTATTATGGTTGGAAATAACATATTTACCCGCTATTAGAATAAATAGATACAAGACACTGCTTTGATATTTATTTCTGATAACTCATGTAATTATATCTTGCTAATCAAATCGCATTACCTACCTTATAAATAATACGATTATTTCCTAATATTCGTATTGTTTATATTATTGGATTACATTACAAATAGAATAATACGATCGTAATATGTATAATTTGTTAATGATTTACCGACGTAGTGCACGGCGCATCTGTTAACCTTTCACAGCTCACCAGTCAATTTAACCCCGTGCGGTTATCACTGTGAAGTAATTAAATATTTATTAAATATTAATTAATTAATTCCGCATAAATAATACAGACACATTATTTTAACCGCAGTTTTAGTTGTTTATCGTCTCATATTTTGTAAAATATAACCGGAATAAATAAAATGGCTACAAGCGCGTCATCCGGGTCGTCTCGGGACGAAAGACGTCTCAAACGTTTAAATGCTAAACTATCAGCTAGCTTTGCAAGCTTACAGTCGGTGTATGACAAGATAAGGAAAGCTTCGGAAAGCATTAGCAATCGCCAATCTTTTTTGTCAGGCGCAACTACTGTTGAAAAAATTCGTTCTGAATTTATAACAATTTTAGATGAAAAGGTGGATTGCGAACTGGAATTGAATCCGGAAGCAATTGCTGAATACTCTCAATTAAATGCATTTGAAGAACTCTTCGGGGTTATTAAATATACCGAAGCAAATATGCTGTCCAATCCAGTTGCGAAACCTCGCCGTCAAATTAAGTTACCGCCTTTGGAAATAGCGTGCTTCGACGGAAAATTAGATAATTGGCCTCTTTTCTATGAAACATATAATTCGGTTATACATTTGAATGATTCTCTGGATAATGCTGAAAAGATGCAGTATCTGATGTCTAAATTAACCGGAAAAGCATTAAATATTTGCAAAACTATTACGCCTACTGGTACAAATTATCAAGTTATTTGGGACGCATTGTGTACTAAGTATAATGATCAACGCGTTCTTGCTGAATCATACTTTGACCGATTGCTGAAATTGCCTCCAGTTAACTCGGCCACGCCCGCTTCTTTAGAGAATTTCGCAGATGCATACTCCGCTAACATCGCCGCGCTGAAGCAATTAAAAATAAAAGACCTCGCAGAATTCATATTGCTACAACTGGGTCTTAAACGGCTTGACATAGAGACTGTAAAGGCTTTCGAATCTTCTATTAAAAATAATGAAAATTTACCTTCCAGCGCGGAACTAATCGACTTTGTAAGACAACAGCAACGAATTCTCAACCGCGCGCAATTCACGCAACCGACCTCGAACCGCCTTGGCTCAAATAATAATTATACCGCTAAACCGCTAAAAACTAATTCCGCAAAGGCATTTATTAATGTCGAAAAAATTGATAATCACTCCATCGAAATTTGTTTTTGTTGTCAAAAGGGATCGCACCCTTTATACCAATGTTCTAAATTCACAAGTCTAGAACCACGCGATCGATTTAACTTTATTAAGTCATCGAATATTCGAGTTTGTGTAAACTGCCTCAGTACAAGGCACATCACAAAAGCTTGTAAATCAAAGAGTACATGCAAAACATGCGCGCTCAACCATCATAGTTTATTGCATTTCAAACAAACTGATGGGCGAAAGTCACAAACAGACCCAATACCATCTCCCGCGTTACAAGCAGATGCCGATAATGATAACGTAAATTCTTTTAATCCGGTTTCGCTATGTGTAACAAATTCATGCCCTAGTGCAAATACTACTGCACTCTTAGGAACGGCTGTTTGCACTACCAGAGACGCTAAGGGCCAGGTACAGACGTTACGGGCTCTAATAGATAGCGGCTCCCAAAGGGACATAATTACGCGCAAATGCTGTTCACGCTTGAATCTTACGGTGCGGTCATCTCCAAGTACTTACGTCACGGGAATAGGTGACGTAAGAAATGTGACAAATGGCGTAACTTGCTTAAAATTACATTCCCGCTATGACATCACTCAGTCGTATACGATTAAACCATATGTAGTAGAAACTATAACCAGTGAGTTGCCTACTGTTAACATTAACCGTTCCTCTTTGTCGTATCTTGACAATTTGCCCTTAGCAGACACAACATTCTGTACGCCCGGTGAGATTGATATTATCTTAGGATGTGACATATTTGCTCGCATTCTAAAGGCAAACAAAATATCAGGTTCTCTCGGCCAGCCATTTGCTATTGAAACCACTTTGGGATATCTCATCTTGGGTACTGCCCCAACGATGATTGAAAACCCAAGTATAAACGCCACGCAATCATTTTGTACGTTCACGCAAAATAATGATTTTTGCCTGTCGCGCTTCTTCGAATTGGAAGACATTCCAGATGAGAAGTTTTTAACGCCTGATGAACAAGAGTGTGAGGACATTTTTAAACTCACTACCTCTCGTGACACGGCAGGTCGTTATATCGTCGCGTTGCCGTTTCGAAACAGTCCCTCTGTTCTCGGTGAATCGTTACCCGCCGCCGAACGCAGGTTTCGATCTCTCGAACGCCGCTTGATATCTCAACCCGCAATAAAGTTAGAATATGACAAAATATTACGCGAATACCTACAGAAAGGGTACATTTCGCCGGTCGACAATTCTGACTTACCTCATTACGTTATACCGCATCATATTGTAGTTCGTGAAGATAAACTTACTACTAAAATTCGCATGGTGCTAGATGCGAGTATGAAATCCGATTCGGGTTATTCGCTTAATGACATCCCACATACCGGAAAGAATTTACAAGGTGATTTGTTTCGCATTATCCTCAATTTCAGATTGTTCGCAATAGCTATAACCGCTGACATAAAACAAATGTACCTACAAATCGTAGTGCAAGAAGAATGCCGTCGTTATCAGCGCATGCTGTATAGATTTAACAATAGTGACCCTTTACAATTGTTCGAATTTAATCGCGTCACTTTCGGCATGTCTTGTAGCCCATTTTTGGCTATGCGTTCACTGCGTCAACTCGCAACGCATGAAAAACCTCGTTTCCCACTCGCGGCAAACTTGGTGGAAAATGGCTCATTCTACATGGATGATTTGGTCACCAGTTGCTCATCAGTCGAGGAAGCTACCGAGTTGTCGACGGAATTAATTCAGTTATTCGCTGCCGGAGGATTCGACCTTGTAAAATTCTCTTCTAATTCTCCAAAGTTTTTATCCACGATTCCTACAGCTCGTCGTGTTAAGGAACATGTGGAATTTAATCCCGATGAAAACCTAAAAATACTAGGGCTTCATTGGATACCCGCTTCTGATCATTTTGTATTTGTCGTACACACCGACGAAAGAACGTGTACTAAACGAAATATTCTCTCGACGATTGCTCGTCTTTGGGATTTGATGGGTTTCGCCGCACCAGTTGTATTATTGGCTAAGCTGATAATTAAATCTCTATGGGAGTATAACCTGAATTGGGACGATACTCCTCCTGAAACAGTTGTCACACTTTGGCGACAGTTTAAAAAGGAATTGCCATTACTGCAATCTATTAAAATTCCTCGTTTTTTAGGAATCGAACCCCAATGTGTATTAACGCTTATCGGGTTTTCAGACGCAAGCGAACGCGCATATGGAGGTGTTATTTACTTACATGTTTACTGTCCGAATACTGATAAAACCACAATTAATTTATTATGCGCTAAATCCAAGGTCGCTCCGGCTAAGACGATTTCACTTGCGCGATTAGAACTATGTGGAGCGCTAGTACTTGCACGATTAATGCATACGGTCAGTAATACCTACACATCAAATTCGAAAGATCATACGACTTTAGCTTTTTGCGACAGCACAGTTGCTCTAGCTTGGATAAATTCACCGCCTGCAAAATGGCAGACCTTCGTTGCCAACCGCGTCTCACAAATACAAAACCATCTTGGGGCTGAATGCTTCCATTATATAAGAGGTCAAGACAATCCCGCCGACTGCTTATCGCGGGGTCTTACTCCCGCTCAGCTAATAGACCATCCGTTATGGTTTAACGGTCCCGTATTTGCCCAATTACCTAAAAGTGATTGGCCTTTACAACGTTTTGATACGAAATCGATATCTGATCCACCCGAATTAAAAACAAAAATTTTGATGTCCGTTCAAGACAATAACCGCCCTAAAACAATCGCTCCACCGTTATTGTGTGCACTAGCTTCTCGTGTTAGTTCATGGCCGAAATTAATTCGAATAGTAATTTATGTTTTTCGTTTCATTAAGAAATTACCACGAGCATTCGAATTAAGCCATATCTTAGTTGCAGAAATCGCTGTTATAAATTCTATACAGCAAGAACATTTCTCTGAAGATATAAAGGCAGTCAAAGATGGGAAGAAGGTTCGGCGAGCGATTGCAAAATTGAATCCGTTTCTTCATGACGGCATTCTAAGGGTAGGAGGCAGATTGAGTAATGCTGAAACAGAATTTGACAGTCGTCATCCCATTCTATTACCCGCTCGTGATAATGTAGTCAATTTAATAATAGACTACTATCATATTAAGAACCTACATACGGGTCCTACGTTACTGATGTCGCTGCTAAGACAAAGATTTTGGATACTTTCTTCGCGCAATTTGGTTCGGAAACGTGTGCATCAGTGCAATACGTGCTTCAATGTCAATCCTAAACCACAATTCCCATTAATGGGAGATTTACCCGCATGCCGCGTCCGCGAAGCTAAGGCTTTTTTTCACACGGGGGTTGACTACGCTGGCCCGCTTCAAATAATCCCTTATAGACGTCGGGGGGTGCGAAGTCAAAAGGCATACATTTGCTTATTTATTTGCTTGGTGACCCGAGCAGTTCATATTGAACTCGCTTCGGATCTTTCCACCGAAGTCTTCCTCAACGCTTTCAAGCG
Source organism: Limnephilus lunatus (assembly GCA_917563855.2). Classification (NCBI taxonomy): domain Eukaryota; kingdom Metazoa; phylum Arthropoda; class Insecta; order Trichoptera; family Limnephilidae; genus Limnephilus; species Limnephilus lunatus. The sequence continues at coordinate 50,205,081 of OU830596.1, read as the reverse complement.
TTTCCTTTCTCGTCGAGGTCCTGTGAGTATAATGTACTCCGATAATGGGACGAACTTTGTGGGAGCCAAATCCCATTTAAGGTCTTTATTTGCACTTATAGAGTCACCCAATTACAAAAAGGAATTCTCAGACAATCTGTTGGAGAATCGAATCGAATGGAAGATGAATCCACCGCAAGCTCCTCACTTTGGTGGGATCTGGGAAAGTAACATTAAATGCCTGAAAGGTTATTTAAATAAAATAGTAGGCACCTCTCTACTGACTTATGAAGAGATGCAAACAGTGCTTTCTCAGATTGAAGCAATTCTAAATTCACGCCCGCTATCTGTACTTAGCGTTAACGATGTTTCGGCTCCATTGCCGCTAACCCCCGCGCATTTTTTAACGCTCACTCCCTTAAAATCTTTACCCGCTGCTGATTTGTCAGACGAGCCAGTCAACTTGGTACAACGCAAACATCTCGTGGATCGTCTTGTTCAGACGTTCTGGAACCGATGGCGAATTGAGTATTTAAATACTTTGCAAGCTCGCCAGAAATGGAATACAAATGCTAATTCGGTAAAGACAGGCACGGTAGTAATGATTAAGAGTGACAACATCGCGCCCCTTCAATGGCCTATTGGGGTAATAGTCAATGTCTACCCCGGGGCAGATGGGGTGATCCGGGTTGCGGAAGTTAAAACTAACTCCGGAACATACCGCAGGGCAGTCGTTAAACTCTGTCCCTTACCGTCACAATAGATTTAACGACATCTTAGAAGTTAGTTCATAATACTTTAATTTTTAAAAATCAATTAAATTAGTTTCATTGTTAAATAGGTACCAAACCCTACTAGTTTTATCTACCGCAGGTTCAGTATTATTTATTGAATCCTTTCAAGTCATAATTTTCGTTTCAATGTTTTTTATTCATTTTATTTCCTTGCTATATCAGTCATTTTGACCATTTGGTAAAGCATTTATATAACTTACATAATATTTTCGTAACTTTTACATAATTTATTACATTCTACCGCGTGTCATTATAATTTTGTTTGCGCATTGAAACGTATTGGCACTCTTTTGGTTTATGGAAGTGGATTCTTTCATCCCCTTCCAGGCGGGGGGCATGGTTACGCCAATACATATACCTACACATACACACACCTACATAGCACACATACATACTGTTACTGCTTGGGATTGGTATTAATATTGTTGCAAATCCTGTCCTACCTTGTTCCCAAAATCCGCACCTATAACTACCTTCACCACGTCAGTCTGCAATCAACAGCCCGCGCCGCAACATACCCTATAGCCCCCGTGCTCCCGCTATCTGTTAATCTAATTCCGCCGTGTTCGCCGTGTACACGAAACGCACGCCTATTGCTGTTTTCAGTGCCAATTGGACGGGGAGAAAGAAGACAAAATTGCCAGCATACAAGTTCTTTATCCTGTTTCGGTGAGTCCTTTCCTTTATATGCAGCATATGTTTTTTCCTCGTTCCAAGCAGTAAACAGTAACACAAAATTCAAGGTCCTTCGTCAGTCAATCTTCGCAAATATCAAATCCACTCTACACACACACAATCTCATTCACAATTGTTAACCACTCGGCAACGTAAGCAGATATACACGTTAATATGACAACATCAGTCAAGTACAATGAGCATGTTTTCACGTCAACGTTTATGTTTCCACAGAAATCGTTATAACTCCGTTATTGTTCTAGCGACATCCCTAAAACAAAAAGTAGAAGCTCCATAATAAATCAAGCTACCCATCACTATTCAAGTTGTCCATAGAAGTACATAAAAAAACCTTATCTGTCAGATACATAAAAAAGTGAGGTGACTAAATTGTTTATTATACATTTATACGATAGAATAAGTATTGTTTTTTATATAATCTGTGATTTTAGTACCGTTTTCACATAAAAACATCGCGTGAGTCATTTTTACATTTTTTTTATGTTTGCATTCTAAATTTTAATATTTAAAAATGTTAATATTTATTTGTAATATAACAATTTGAAAGCTTATTTTGTAACCTTCCAAAAACAGTTTTTAGTATTCAGCTTTGTTCAGAAATGTTTCATTTATAGAGCTTTAATTGTGAAGCGGAAATAACATAAAGTTTTCGTAAATCTGACATGTCGTTTAAGACGTAAAAAGTGCATATTCGCAATATATCGGAGTGGTTAAGAGGAATGTAAACCTCTGCGATCTATAGAGAGCTGTCTTTACCCTACCCATATCGGGAGCCTTTGTTATGATTGCTTTTTCCTATTGGATCTTCCTACTTTTTGTGGCACCTTGTTGAGTGGAGGCGGTTGGCGATAGATAGATAGAGTAGTCAAGAACTGGATCTAAGAGGGAAATGCTCTACCTGAACAGCGTGATGGTTACTTAGCTACCACTCTCAGTATCGCCCTGGTGAAAGACCACCATGTACAATTGAAAAGTTGCTTAAAATATCTTAAGCAGTGTTTGGCCAACAGATCTTTTATGTTTGTTTATTTATCCATCCAGGTACTTATCAAACTTCCTATTCCTCTTCTTCTCCCCTTTAGCCTCACAACATTACTTCCCAAAACTCTCCTCCCTTTCCTTAAAAAAAACACCTTACATAGCATCACCGAAGATGACACAGGCCCAGAGAGAAATTATTTTCATCAAGGCCTACTTTATGGAGTTTTTTTTCAGGACTAGAGCCAATTGCAAAAAAAAACAATGAAAGAAGTTCAACCTTTGAAGAGAGCATCGGTGAGCATCACCTTGCTGCAGAGATACAGGGGGTTCAGATAGCTGACCAGCGAGGGTCTCCGCTGCAGTACCGTGGAGGAGGGTCTCTCCGGAGTCCTCTTGGGTGTGGGCTCTCCGTGGGTGAGGGACGCCATCGGGGGAGACCATCAAATCTGTCAAAAAAGAATATTCATTGTAACAATAGGAACAGCTCAGGAGCTTTGAAAGATTGACAATATGAAGATAGACTCAAGGAACAAAGATTACCAACAAACTAAAATCACTAGGAAACACTACCTTGCAAATAGAGTAATGGGACCATGGAACTAATTACATAACATCCATGCTAATTCCATCCATTTAATCCATTTAACCACTCAGGTATTCTGCTATCATGCAAGTTTTATCTTAAATGAACTGTCAGATTTAAAAAAACTTTATGTTATTTCCGCTTCGCAATTAAAGCTCTATAAATGAAATATTTCTGAACATAGCCGAATACTAAAAACTGTTTTTGAAAGGTTATGAAATAAGCTTTCAAATTGTATTATTAAAAATAAACATTTGTAAATATTAAAATTTAGAATGCAAACCTAAAAAAATTGTAAAAATAACTCACTTGATTTTATGTGAAAACGGTACTAAAATCACAGATTTTGTAAAATAAAAAACACTTATTCTATCGTATTAATATATAATAAACAATTTTATCATCTCACTTTTTTATCATTTCATGCAAGAATATTTAACAAAAAAATAACAATGTAATAACTCCGCGTAGGCGATTTGGTTGATGAAAATTGTTTCTAAAAAATGAGTATTTTTTTATGTATTTCTGTGGACAACTTTGAATAGAGTTGTGAAGCTTGATTTAATATGGATCTTCTACTTTGGGTGCCCTTCCGCCCTGCCTCCGGTGACCCAATGCTCACTTTTATCCCTAGTGTCTTCTCAGGTATTTCCCCCCTTACTCCCAACACTTTCTTCGAGGGCCTACCGGGAAGCCGCCTTAGGGGCGCGGACACTGAGTCTCAAATAAACTTTTATTTCAGCTACATCAAGTGGCGGAGATGAGACGTGATACTGTGAAATAAATAACTAACAACATGTACGCACTCGACGGTTCCGAAGAACAATGTCGGATCTGACAAAAATTGAAAATCGTTCTGTTGGCTTATTTTGTTGATTTAAAAGTCTGTATTTTCGGATTTTTTAATGAAATGAGATGAAGTATCAAAGATCAAAACAACGCTACATTTCTTGATACCAAAAACAGTAAACATGCAGAAACGAAACTTTAAAAAGCTCCACTGCAAAAATTAAAAATTGCACATCCGACATTGTTCTTCGAGACCGTCGATCTGTTTCCTTAGAACGCCGTGGAAAAGTGGTAGGCCACCTCTTGATCTTCTACTTTTTGTGTTAGAGTTGTCACTAGAGCAATAACGGAGTTAAAACAATTTCTGTGGGAACACACGCATAAGCTTGAAAAGGAGCTTATTGTACTTGACTGCTATTGTTATATTGTCGTGTAAAGATGCTTAGGGGTCGGAGTAGTCAAAGCTCCATTGGATTCATACTATGTATACAGAATATTATATTAGAGAGACGGCATGTGAAGTGTGCCCTTTTCGAGAATTTTATCCACACTGCTGACATTGCTTGCCACACTTTAGTCGCTCATTAAGATTATAAGGAAGCGCCATAGTAAAACTTTGACAAAATATAGAAAAATCGTCCACTACGACATTAAATTGAGAAAAGAGACCTCACCTTTCATAGACATTTTTTAATTTCTCGATGCGTTCATTTCAACCGCCATCGCAAAATCACGCGGATGCCGAATGGCAATGGGCCGAATCAGTCAACTTCATTTATAATAATTAAAATATACCAACACATCTTTATTTGTTTATTAATCATAAAGTACAAACTTATTGATTTATACGTGTCACAGGTACACGCCTTTCGTCATTTAGCTCAGTGATTCTTAATGGGGGCGTTTTGGTGGTCTGGGGGGCGTTTTTAAATTTTTAGCATTTAGGGGGCGGGGCGCTGCAAAAGTTCGAGTGGGCATTGTGTCAATATAGAAAATAAGCTCATTCCACTGATAAATAAGCTAATTTTAACTGAGATTTAATACTCAATGTCAAAATGTCAATGTAATAATACCTAATGTGTTTTATTTGTACTTCATCATTTTTTATGAAGGAAATCCATTGCGTAAATGGACTTCCTACTACAATGTGTACTTTTAATTTTCGTTTCGGGGGGGGGGGGGTTGGATAATTTTACTGTGGTACAGGGGGCGATTCTTTCAATAGGGTTAAGAAACACTGATTTAGCTCATTAGCTTTTATTTCCTTTCTTTTTTACTGTTATTTTTATTTCTTTTCCTACTAATTTATCTCAATTTTTTCGTATGTTTACAGCGTTAGTTAAAAATATATAATCACTCTATTGTTAAGTAAAAGCCTCATTGGCGTTTATAAAGATATAAATAAATAAAATGGTTTATTATTATTAACCTTTTCCACTCCGACCATTTTTTCTCAAAACTGTTTAGCTACTCCGACCAAAAATGTGTGTTATATTTTATGTATGAAATGAAATTTTTGGTTAGTTATTCTATCGGATAATTCGTGTAACCATTAGTTGTGTGGTATATTTTGTATAAAATACTTGTTTAATCACACATTATGTAACGAAAAGATAATACATTTGATTTCAACGTGTTTTATTTGCATTATGTCTTTTATTGCATAGCAATAATTTGTATAATACGGGTAAAATATGCAGACAATCCAATGTAAATTCTTGGAGAAATTCCTTTCTAATTGCCCTGCACCGCACAGCGGCTGACCAGTGACTGACTACCTGAACATGATTGGCTTAGGTTTTATGGATAGTGTATGGTTTCTTATTTTGCATTGGTTACGTTATTTTAGGTTCCGACCCTTTTTCAGGAAACAAAAGATAGACCAGCCCACAACACATAAAATAGGTAATAAGTTTGGCAAACATTCTACACGGTGTTTACAAGTTAGAGTATTGTACATATTATACATAATATAATACTGTCACATTCTGAGTACATTTATCTCACATTTACTATAACAAAAAACTCACGATTTGGTCCAATGTTATCCCACATGAAGTGCAAGTTTGTTTTCACAACTTTTACAGTGATATATTGTTCATTTTATTTGCCCTCCTTCACTATCATAATCAGAACCACTAATGTTTTTTTTTACATTCACTCCACACAGGAGGCTCTGAGAAAAATAAATTCCCAGGGCCTATTTCGTCTTTGGGGTTGCTGTGTGGAGGGTCTTTTGAAGGAAAGGAAAAAAAGGATGGGAAGAAAAATGGTATGAGGAGTGGGTAGGAATCTCGGGGTTAGTGTATCCAGGAGAGGCGATGCGTGAATTCATCCATCTCACTGCGTTGTAAGGCAATAGTTCAGTAGAGTCCGGCTGGAGAGATCAAAAGATCTTCCTCAACCAGTCTTTCCCGATTCGGCCCACCACGCAGTAAATGGGCAGACGCATCCCCATGAACCCGGGCACCCCTGCTAAGTCACCAAACGTAGCTAACCACTTGGGGTGACCTGTGGCAGAGGTGTTGGTTATCCAATAAATGGTTCCCGGGGCGGCGGTACCCATTCCCGCCTCCCAAATTGAAAACGATGCAATCCCTAATACTTTTTCGGATGATTTGACCGCTGTTCTGGATCTACCGAATGGCTTCCTTTTCTAGTTTTTACACCTTCGCTATAATTTCCAACCAGCTGAATAATTAGCGTATCCACAAATTGAAGATGACTCATTAGTATTTCCAATAGAACAAAAATATTTGTTGTTGTGGTGTATTTATATATTTTCTACATGAATATATCTAATTAACGGTAAATTTAAATGAAGAAATGTTGGTTTATCCAATATTTTGCGACGATTCTTTATAATTATCGGAAATAATAGTTCGTAGAATGTACTTAGGAAGATAGAAATTGGTGATTAAATTTATACCTGCGCCGGGCCAGGACCTCTGGCCGACGGAGCTGCCTACCAAAATCATTTGGACCAGAATGTCTGGCCTACGGAGTGGAAAAGGTTAAAGGTTTCCAAAATACCCTGATAGAAAAAGAAATTCGTTTGGCAAATATGTGTAACGGGTTTTATAAGTACATATTTTTTGTCGAAAATATGCAGAAAAAAAACTGACAAGGTTTTATTAAAAAAAAAAAAAAAAGTTTAGTCCATCAGTTCGGCTCACCCTCCCCCGCTCAATGCAATGACCGCGAACCCCGTTTCTATCCCCTCCTCCTGTCGGCGAAAAATGATAAACTAAATTGGTTTTGGCCGTTTAACACGTTCTAAATTTTTTATGGCGCTTCCTTATAATCATAGTTCCATGGATTCATATTAGGAGAGAAGAACGGATTAACTTATTGTAAAATTTAAAACAACTCAAATACTTTTAAATATATTGTTACATCAGATAGGAGCACATCAGCAGAATGCTGTCTTCTCATTAAATAATAATAAAAATTATAGTAGCAAACTGCTGGCCCTATATACATAGTCTAAATGACCAAGCACAAACAGGGCTCCGTCAGAGAGCGAAATGTTTTATGCGAATACCCCACAAGAGTCCCAACCGTGGGACTAAGGCATCGCCGTCAAGTGTTGCGAGACTGAAAGTAGTTGGAAAGAGAGGGACATGGGGAAGAGGAAGTTGGGGCGTACCTGGCTATTCATATTTACCCACAAAATACGGATTAAGCCATTCAAAGCAATTTTATTAACATTTCCTCCACACAGGAAGCCCTAAGTATAATAATAGGGTCTATATTATCTTCGGGGATGCCATGTAGAGGGTCTTTTAAGTTAACGAAGGAGAGGAGGTTCTGGGAAGGTGACTTCTTTCAAAAGGGAGGTCTTAAAATACACTTTTGCATGTTTTTAAATCTTACTTTTTAATATTATTTGAGTGTTATATATCTATTTTCTTTGAAATATCTGTTTTATCATTCAGTTTAATTTTAGTGTTTTGTTTCCACTTACTTAAATAAAAAAAAATTTTGAAACACTTGAAAAGTTTGAATTTGGCGCTATTCTTCAAACCTTCTCCTACAATCTACTGCAGTAGTACCTTTCGGCATCAACAGGTGGCAGCACTGCAATCGCTTGCAAAATGGCCAACATCAATGTTCATATTAGACAGGGTTCTCTGATTGATTTTTGAATGTAGGAGGTGAAACACCCATTCACATTCATGAAAGTTTGAAAAATGTGTACGGTGATGCAACTGTTAGACGGTGGGTTCGTCGCTGTACCGAAGCATTAGGACAAACATCGCTGGCTGATGGAAAGCGGAGTGGCGGGCCATTGATTGCAGTGACTCCACGCAACATTGAACTAGCCGATGACATCATTCGTGGTGACCGCCGGATAACTACGGGTGAATTGTGTTGCATTCTCTGCCTCATTAAAGGCAGTGTGATGACGATTATTCCACAACTGGGGTACTAAAAAGTTTGTGCAAGGTGGGTTTCAAGAACATTAACCGACCAGAATAAAGAAAAAAGAAAAACAATAGCCTCCCAACACTTGGGAGGCAGCAGGCAGCGCTTCCGTTTGGAGGTAGAGTTTCTGGAAAAAATTGTGACCGGAGATGAAATACGAACCTGAATCAAAGAGGCAGTCAGTGGAATGGCATCACACAAACTCACCTAGGATGAAAAAATTCAAAACTGCGCAATAAGCACGGAAATTTATGGCGACGGTGTTCTGGGTGTGACTGTGCTTTTTACAACACTGGGATACAAACCCTTGTCGAAAGATGGACTAAAACGGAGGAAATGGACGGAGATTATATTGAAAAGTGACAAATTAATCGTCAGTAGTGTGGTTTTTAACATATATATATTTTTTAATATGAATACCTCACAAGAGTTCCAGCTACTCCCATCTGGAGCCAATGAGACTATGGCATCCCCAATTGGGGTATGTTGTGAGGCTGACGGGGCCAACAGACTTAGCTATAAAAGCACCGGCATTATTTGGCTTGGCCTACTTCAAGCAAATCGATCGCTATATATTCCCATTGGGAATGTACGGCGAGCGTTATGCTGAAATACGGCAAGCCAAAAAACGCTGGCGCTTTTATAGCTGATTCTGTCCGACGCTTGAAGGTGGTGGGGAGGGGAAGAGGAAGGTAGGGAAGTCCCTGGAAATTCAGATCTGGTCATTTTAGGTAAAGTTTCAATTCTGAATGGTGGTTTTACACCAGGGCGATACTGAGAGTATCTTCCACTATGGAAAGTGCTGCAAATATATTATATACAATTTTTAAATGAATTGTGCGAAATAACACCAATTAATCAAATAATATTTATTTGCCCCCGCCAGAATTCGATCCCGCAACCTTCGGATTGCGAGTTAAGAGTCTCATCCCTTTACCACGGCGACCGTCATGTAATTGCATTTTAATTTCATGACAATTAAAAGGAGAAAAAAAAGGAGGCATTAGTTTTTGACGGACATTGTAATTTAGCCCGTATATAACTTTCTAGGATATGGACATGAGCCTAGTACGGAGGTCATGATAATGCAAATGAATATTGTAATGTGAAATTTATATTAAGTAATAAAAAATAAGAATAATAACGAGGCTGGAAAGGAAAAATGGCTAAGGCGCCTAACAGCTGTAGCATTAAAGAGAGTTTTGTGCGATACCTAAGTTTTCTAAATCACATACCTGCTTTAAATTTTTTTTTTTTTTTACATTACCTCCACACGTCATGTTGTCTTTGGAGGGTCTTTTTATGGAAATGAAGGAGTGAACCTGGGTCTTGAAGAAACCCATGTTGTAGGCGGGATGAAACACAGAGGCCAGAAAATCTTTCCACCATCGAACTGTTGAACTTAAGAACGAAGACCCAGTCTCATGTGACAAATCGTCGACTTAGTTCATATTTGTCCAGAAGGTTTTCTTTCATTATTTCAATGAAACATTGTGATAGGTATAAGATAAAGCTATTTCCGTAAAGGAAAAGGTCTCATTAGTTAAAATAAATCTTAGTTAAGTGATTAACTATAATTTTTTATACCTTATTTTAAAGTTCAAAGTGGAGGCGACGAAATGTCAACCATGTACAAATATTGCACCAGTGCTGAAGGAATCAACGACGCTAGTTCCTTGGAACATCTTCCATTGTAATATCGGTATACAAGTACAGTATACCTACCCAACACCTCTCGAAAAGACTGCAATTCGCTTGATGAGATAGGGGAATCCATCAAAACCCTCAAGGTGATTTTTCACAAACACGGCGCTATATAAAGTAAAACGGACCGCCCAGACTTTAAAAAACTTTAATATTTATTTTATTTCAGATTGCCGTTTCTGCAGAGTCGAGGTTTTTTTTCAAGTATTTTGGGGTTCCAGACCAGAGGTAGCTGCCAATTCAATTCCATACAAGGTCAGCAGATGTGTAGTATCTGCGGGCCCTATACAGTAACGCCCAGCTTCTGAAAGGCTAATTTGATGCTGGCTTCGATGGAGCCCCCGTGCCTGAGCTGATCACTTAGATTAATGGAAGGACTGACTGTTTAAAGTTTAATTGTTGGAGAGTTGGCTTTAATATTTATACGCAATTCGCTTATCAGATAAATCAATTCACAGTACATTATTAATAGTGTCTAGGAAAGGACTGGGTTCAATGAAACTAAAAGGGGGTGGTATGGGTGGAGAACAAATGGCTCAGGGTAGGGTTGTTCATAAATCGTGTAAGTTAACAGTAATAGAAAAAGTGTAGTACAGTTTAACGAAAAATAATCTGCAAGTGAAGGCGATATTCTGAACTCGAACAAACATGGCCAAACCCTAAATAATCAACTGTATGTAATTTCCTTCGTTCACAGAGAACTGAAGACCAAAACAAACAGCTTAAACAACATTTGAAGTAAGTTTTTGCAGTGGATTTATATTAGTTCCATTAAACTAACAATTTGATGGCTTTGTGACCTTACATGAATTAATGCCTGACAGAAAACCGCGGACGCATGCTAATGTCAAATATAAAAACCTCAATTAAATGCTTTAAATGCCAGCAATCAAACAAAAACTTCGCGAATGAACTCATCTTAAATCATTCATTGATTTACATTACAATTTATTGGGGTTTGCATTAAAAATTAGAGATTTATGATATATTTAAAACATCAACAGCTGAGCTGTTAGAAAATACTATGTGGCAGCTGGCAAATGCGTTTTCCCTCCGAATATAAGTAGATTATTAACAGGGATACATGACATAAATCTAAGCTCAATGATAAGGCATTCCAATATAAAGTTAAATAAATCAAATAAGTCAAATTATAAATAATGCTTCCGAATGGGAATGAATTAGGAAAACGATGTCTGGGTCGTTGTTGACATGGGGTGGGGACCGAGAATATGGCCCAAAGGTTCGAATCGAATTAATATTACACCAGATACATTGTAAATACTTATGAAACGGCAAAACAATAAAGAACACTTACTAGCGACTTCCAGATAAACAGAAAATTCCACCACCGCCTGATAACATCGCGGCCATTAAAGTATCATTCAACAGCTCAACAAAGTCAATTTTCCCGCGGCACCGTCCAATCGATTACACCATGAATATCACAACAATTACAATGCAATTCACTCGCAAAAGGTAACCAACATAGCAAAACGGGCACTTTAATTCATTGTCGGTGTAAACCGCGAATAATTTAGTAATTTTCACGAACCATTCAACCTATCTTTTGACGGAGATTCAAACGCGATCGCCTACCATTTTGAAAACCATAGCATAATCGGAAGAAAATAATAATTTGACGGGCTACTGTCTTCTCCTAGCGGCAGGCTTTGGAAGTAGGAATGTCAATTTCATTATTTTTATGGCTAATACATGCGATGAAAGTACCTACTTCAGAAATAATTTAACCCCTTATATCAGAGAGAATCGGCAAAAATATATTTGATAGTAAAATTTGATTAATAAAAATTATGAGTTCCCTTAGTAGATAATAAAATATCACTCAACAAATTATTCCTCAAAATCTGTATTTTGTCTACTTCAACACATTTATGTGTTTTCCACTAAGGGACCCAAATATAAAATTGCTAAAAAAATATCATGTATAGTAATTACTATTTCAGATAGTTGGCAGTAACTGAGAAATATTTTTTAACTCGGATAAATATTTAGACTAGGAAGGTTTTATCACTAAAAAATTATGAAAACGTTTTAAAACTTAAAATAACTGTCATAATTAATCGCATGAGTTAGAAAGAGATAGTTATGAGATTTTTTTAAAAGAAAGGCAAACATTCCCAAGTTACGAAAACCGTTGCAATATTTGAAAATCTCCCACTAACACTACAATGAGCGGAAAATGTTGCTTGTGTCGTGATGGAGGACTAAGCCAGCAGAGGAATTGAACACACGACGCTTTGGTGGGACCCAAACGCGATGCCAACTCAGCCACTAACCGGACGAGATGTGGTTTAATCACTGAGAGCTCCGTTGAAAAAAATCTCTCTTTCTGTTCCATTTTTGGTCACGTGAGAAAAAGGAGGGGGGGTTTACAATGAATCATAGAGGTAAATCTTGAAAGTAATGAGCTGACGTATTACTTGGTATTTCGCAGGAGTTCATTCGGTAACAAACCTTCACAAGGGGATGTAATAATCCTGAGTGCACTTTTTCTAAACTAATTAATGTTAGCTCTTAAAAAGTTAAGAATTTATTTATCGTGCTAAGTGAATTATTGTGTTGATTGAAATCTATACAACCAGTCTGGATTACCTTTATACGAAACGTAAGTTGATACATTTTTAACATAATGTAAATTATTTATATTAAAACTCGACTTGTGGTAGTTTGTTCAGGTTTTTTTACAGATCAATGATAACTGGGCAGGCAAATTTATTACGCATATTAAAAGGATTTCTCTTTCCAATAAGAATATGAGTTTATGAACTCTTGTGAGAAAAATTGAAAAAGAAAAAAATAATCGTGGAACATTAATTTTAATTTTAATAACCAAACGGTTTCGCTTTGTCCAAGCTTCTTTAGGGTTATATTAAAACTAACTAAATTAGTATGTCAAACCGCAAAGTAACTACGAAAAGTATTTTTTTAACTTCTTCAATGAATACAAATCAGTTATAGTGAGTAAATCAACAAATAGTTATAACAAAGTGTTTTATCATTATCGTTTGTCTATAAAATTACGTTTTCTTATATATCAGTTCCCGTTAGTAAATACCCTAAACATTTAAACATATTTATTATTTAAAATGCATACATATAACAGATTTAAGAAAAAACTAATCACAACAAAGTAATTTCCTGTTAACAAACTACCGAACTCAATAGAGAACATTTTTAGTTTTGAATTGAGGACTAGTGCCATTACAGAATAAGGTATAGAAATTATATTATTTGATGTAAGAAATAAATAAACTTGATAAACTATACAGCATGATAATTTATACAATGAATTTGAATAATATAACAATACTAAATGGGATATTACAGATAAATAAAAGTAAGAGTATAGAAGTGATCATTACATTATTTACTTTAGGTAGTAGGTGAGTACCTACATAGAATTGATTCTAACATTGATATTAGGAATGAAAGAGCTGTCAATATTATTATAAGAGTAGGTACATAATAATAAGATACACCAATCAGCGCATACAAATAACACAATGTATTTTAAATGCAGTATTTTAAAAGCTGATATAATATTTCTAGATGATATGTAAAAAAAAAATTTTTTATAAATTTATGATGAAATTAAATAATTAAAAAGTAGCACAACTATATAATAACTAAGAAGCACAAAAACACATAATTAACAATTGATCAATTACTACTAATAGGTAAACGTGATCAAAAGATACTTAAAATTCGTTCTATGAAGTTAAAACTTATGTTTAGTGTTGGGTTGATGTAGTAGTTGTTGTGATTTAAAAGCTTTATAATTTTTTTCAGATTTTTTTTCAAATTTGTATTGAAATTATAAAATGAGTTCATATTAAAAAAAAATGACTTAGAAAACTATAAGAGTTAAATATCTGTGTTGTTGAAAATATAGATGGTTTTCGTAGACTTTCAGAATCAACCTCTGTGCCCTTCTAGAGAATTAAAGAGTTTTAATCATACTAGATGATAGAATGTTTCTAAATCTAATCAACATGTAAATAAGTTTTCCTACTCTGCTTGTTACCGTATTTTGGACATGTTCGTTACTGTGTATTTGTGCCTGTCTGCTATGACACTCAGATACTATTTGTTCATACATTCCTTTTTGTTTTCACACTGCGAGTAATGGATTTTAATAGTACCTAATATTGTTTTCGGCTTTTCTTTCTTTCAAAAATAATGGGAATTTAACAGTATTTAGTGAGAGACAATTTAGTCGAACCATGTTTTGAGTATGTCTTGTTTACATTGATATTTGCTTTCCTAATTGTTTCCTCCCGTGATTTACATTTAGTAATAACTGCAGTGTCGTCTGCAAAAATATGATTTCACCAACAACTGTAGGAAGAGTGAAAATTTGATTAACATATAATATAATAAAAAGGATTGGACCTATAAAAGTTCCTTGTTCTATGCCTACTTCATGTATACATGAATTGCTACACAAAGTAAATTTGAATCCCTGCATTACAAGGCATATATTATACTATTTCCTTCACGTTCATGGCTACGTGCATTTCATTTGCATTCCTGCAGGCCGAATTATAGCATATTATCTCAGGTAGGTGAACCTTCATTACGATTTTATTACCTACTTTTACAGTTACAGGGCCAGGTAATTACATTCCCATGCCCAACTTCCCAGAAAGATAAGAATATATTTACCGTTTACTGGGAAATCCTGAATGGCCAATGGACTGTGTCCCTTCGAATTAGAAAGCGACCCTTGTCCCTAAGTCGACCCTTTATGACTTATGACTCACCCCTGTTATCACAGTCATTAGTGAACGGAAAAACCCTTTCAAATAATGTTCAAACCTCAGAGTAACAATATTGTTACTCTGAGGTTCAAACATTGGTATATTATATCATTCAAATAAAGCTCTGAAGTTATGATATATTTTTATTTGTACGTGTGGTAGCCGTTTCAGCATTCGGAAGGTAGAATTTTATGCTAAAATACGTTATTTTTTGCGATCTTTAGGAATTTGCAACTTTAAATCGTTAGGATCAAATCAAAGAGTGCAAGGCTGATGTAAGCGTAATGCGTAAGATTAAGAAAGGGACCCTTCGATGGTTTGGGAAAGAACGAAGAAAGTAGTGTAAGAAGAATGTATTACGCAAATGTGAATGGTACGCCCGAGAAATAAATGGCACGATCAAGTGAATTAGATGCTTGAGTCGGATCATGTCAAGAGTCAGAATAATAGAAGAGTATGTATGAGACGATGTATGAATGTGAATGAGGCAAAGAGTGTGTGCCAAGACTGAGTTGTTTGGTGGTCCGTCCTCTCTGCCTACCCTTTCGGGAAAATGACGTGATGGTTAGTTAGTTAAAAATCAAGAAAATTTAACGTTTCTAGTGAAACGATCGCAATCTGAAAAAAGTTTTAAATATTCCTCACGTTTTAACGCAAATGTGAATGGTACACCTGAGAAATAAATGGCTCGATCAAGTGAATCAGATACTTGAGACGGGCCATGTCAAGAGTCAGAATAATAGAAGAGTATGTATGAGACGATGTATGAATGTGAATGAGGCAAAGAGTGTGTGCCAAGACCAAGTTGTTTGGCGGTCCATCCTCTCTACCCCTTCGGGGAAACGGTGTGATGGTTAGTTAGTAAAAAAAAAAAAAAAACATTTTCAGTAAAACGATAGAAATCGGAAAAAATGCTTTAAATATTCCTCACGTTTTAATAGTATCACTAATACCATCGTTTCCTTTAGAACCAATGACTAAACTAAATACTTATGAGAAGGACTTGTCATACCAATTCAAATACAATATACATACAGAAAGTTCGGTCCAAACGGTTACACAAAGATGGCGGCCAAGACGGCCGCAACGCCGGACCATTTGCATAAACGCTTTACAATAATATCTATTGGAAACGATGTGTGTCGGCTGCCGCCTTGACCGCCATTTTTGTACAACCGTTTGGACATAATATTTTAGAGTATTTTTTTGTATAATGTTTACAACATAAAAATAAAGCCACTATTAGGGGTTTACGAGTCGAATTAGATCTAAATACTTTGATAGTGCGTTACTCGGCAAAACGGCGGGCGGTCACGCTTATAAAAAGGTTTTTTGAAGTGAAAACTTCTTTAGCACCGTTAGATTTGAATCTCGATGAAACGAAAAATAGCGTCCTATGGCAGGGGTTTTGGTTATCTGCTACATGATTCCTGGGGGGGCGGTACATATACCCCCGTCCTAAATTAAACATACATTATTTTTCAATTTTACAAAAGAACAATAAATAATTAAAAAAAATATTTTCTTTCAATTGGAAATCTTAGCAGGGAAAGGGTTAAAAATTGGCAGTGACTTTCAGCAGCTTTCAAATGTCGGAAATTAAATAAACTATTGCTTCAGCCGCTTCAGCATAATAATTAAATGGGTGGTTTGGTATATTTATGATAATTAGATATATGCTCAATATGCTGTTCTCGATGTAACTGTCAAGTTACGGATACCAAAAAAAGCTCAGTCCCTCCATTACTTTCATTAAAATGGTGTTTTCAATAATAAAATACCTCAATAGCGCTGTAATTAGGTAGACGTGCTGGAGGCGTTTTGATTTATTTATTATAATTTCAATTTGGGAGGCGGGAATGGGTACCGCCGCCCCGGGAACCTTTATTGGATAACCAAACCCCTCTGCCATAGGTCACCCCAAGTGGTTCGCTACGTTTGATGATTTAGCAGGGGTGCCCGGGTTCATGGGGTGAGGTTTCTCTAGGTCTTGGAGGCGGATGACCAGAATACACTGAACCCCAGATTCCTACCCCCCCTTTTCCTTCCTAGAACTCTCCTCTCCTTCCTAAAAAAAACCCTCCACACAGCATCCCCAAAGATGACATAGGCCCTGAGGGAAATTATTTTCTTCATGGCTTGTGTGGAGCTCATGTAAATAAAAAAAATGCAAAATAATTTCCTGAACATGTAAAACATAAAAATCATTTTTTCAGTCTATATTTTCATTTTGGCTTGATTTTTCAAGCCATTTTTAAAGTGAAACTTCTTTAGCCCCGCTAGTGATTTGAAATTCGGATGAAATGGAAATACGTTACTAAAATTTATTATTTGACAGGTCTCCGGTTCTAATATAATGCGGTAAATTTGCGCCTAGTTGCGAGCGTCTCATAGTGCAGCGGTATAGTCTGTCGAAAATCTCAGCAGCCAGAGAAATCCAGCGAACGGAGGTTCAAATCCTACGAAATCCAAAAAAATAAACATTTTTATCTTTGTTAATCAATTTTCAAAATAAACAGGTAAAAGAAAAGAAAGCGACATCTAGCGACATTCTAGCTTCGCTTCTACCGCGTGTAATTTTTTTATTTATTCAAGTTAGCCTGTAATAATTTCTCAAGGGTTACAAACAACACAGCCGCACAATAAATACAAAATAAAACACAGAAATCGATGCGAGGAAACAATGTCCAACAGGTTTATTAGAAATTCTTAAAATTAACAAATATAAAAGTTCCTAAACGTCAATTTGTATTAAAATATCCCCCAAACGTCTTCAAACGCTGAGCACAGTTTAGTGCAGGCCAAAGCGCCAGAAAGTGGGTAATTACTAATTGAGATATTTTCTTCTGAATATTCCGGATCAATCTTTCCATGTGCCATGGCTCCCACCACTACAACAATCGGTTCATTGTTTTTAGGGACAACCTCCTTCGCGTTTATCACCTCTTTGGCGCTGAACGACATTGTCACCTTTCTTACGCCAACGGGGAAGTGTTTTGTGATGGGATTTGCAATCACTTTGAGGAGTTTTAGAGATCCATCTGTAGCTCGGATGGAGAATTTGTGCAGCAGTTGAACTGTAACACAAAATATAACAATTTTATTAATTTACTACAACTAAAATCATTGTAACAAAACCTGTAACCTACTGGAAGTTTTAACCTCCTAGCTCCGAGGGTAAAAATTTCACAATCTAAAAGTAATGTTCAGATTACCAGTTGGATATGCTGACGCTTAACAGATTCAAATTTTTCCGGACTAGGCTAGTAGTCTAAAAAACATTCACATTATGGCTGATTAGAGTACATTAGTGAGTGACGCGTTTGAAGATGGGCGGGCTGCAATGCAATATAGTAAATATGCTAAATAAACTGATTCTAATGGTTATTTAAGAAGGGGTAGTAGAAGAAATTAGTGAAATCAAAGTATGGATATGAAAATGGATTAATAGCAGAAAAAATAAAAGAATTTTACTGAAACAATGGGTTTGGACTTATTTAGTGGTTGAGCCAGTGAGCAGTGACCATAGTGGGGTGCGCTACTCGCCCGAAAAAATAAAACAAAATGGATTGACTCTACTAAACTCACTACTCTACTAAATTTATGGTCTTCGGACACATTCAGTTACAAAATTATTTGTTTCTCGACTAAACTACAAGCCGTCCGAACAAGCCTTTAGGGCGTTTTAGAAGTTAATACATTGGGTAGGGACTTTCTTACGAATAATGCATGTTTGCATTTAACTAATAATAATAATACATGATTTATTATCTTCCTTTTCAGCATGTTTTCTATTTCTGATCTTCCTACGTTTTGTATTCCGCTTTTTTGAGTTTTAAATGTTACGATATTTGAATGAAAGTGGGATTTTGTTGTAGAGTTAAAAACAATAGTATCTTTTTGTGTTGTATATGGTACATAGTGCTTGTTGAATATGTTTTTGATCTAGTGTTTCCAATAATACACACTCAACACTCGTTCTTTGTACATCTGTTCTACATGCCCGAACTATCTAATAATGCCTATCTAAATCATATTCATTATGCTTACATCAGCCTCGCATTCTTTCTGGATCTCCACATTTTTCAAACATATGACAAATATAACTACGGGGTCCGCCAAATAACTTTTTTTTTTTGAAAATGCTATAAAAAAAAAACTACTGAATATTTTCTCAAATTTCTTTTTTTATTTATAAGTACAATCCTTCCGGTTAATAATGGAAAATAATTTCATTCAAATGGCTGCCTCGGCTGGCCATGCAGTAGCCTACACGATCGGTCCAATTTTTAAGCACATTATCGATTGTGTGCAGCTGTATTTCACCAATGGCTTCACGAATATTGTCCTTTAAAGCGTCAATTGTCTCTGGCTTGTCGGCGTAACATTTATCTTTGAGGGCACCCCACAAATAATAGTCCAACGGTGTCAAATCGCAGCTCCGAGGTGGCCAAACGACATCAGCTCTGCGGCTGATAATGCGATCTTCAAAAACAGGGCGCAAAACATCGAGTGTAGCTTCGGCTGTGTGGCACGTAGCGCCGTCCTGTTGAAACCAAATGTTGCCAATATCCTCCTCTTCAATTTTTGTGAACAAAAATTCGTTCAACATGGCCCGATAACGATCGCCATTGACTGTAACGGCCACTCCTTGCTCATTTTCAAAGAAAAATGGCCCAATTATGCCTCTGGACCAAAATCCGCACCAAACAGTGACTCGTTTTGGGTGTACCGGCTTTTCAATGTATGCGTGCGGGTTTTCTGTGCCCCAAATACGACAATTTTGCTTGTTTACATACCCGCCAAGATCAAAATGAGCTTCATCCGAAAAGATGATTTTTTTGGCAAAATCGGCAAAAGTAATGTCGCAATATTTCCCAGCGTTGTTCAAGCGTATACACAACCATATTCGCTCAGCGGAAGGATAAAACTAATTATCTGTCAAATCAGACATGAGCTAAGTGTTACCATTCACGAAATAAGCACTAGTTGAAAAAAAAAACTTTAGATGGCGGACCCTTTATAATAATACTGTTAATTTTTTTTTTTTTTTTTTTAAATATTTATTTTGAGGGATCAGTAGGATTTATCGGACCAGTTAGGATTTCATCAGAGCCGAACCCTCTGATATGAAAATATCTGGAGTCGGTGAAATATTTTCCCATTATGTTTCTGGTGGATTGACGTATTGTTCTTGTATTGTTATTCTTATACATATAGTGCACTTACATTGCGTTAATTTACTAGATATTCATTTGTGGAAAAGTGTGTGGAAGGGTTTAGTCTTTCATTTGGGAAAGATTCAACCCGGACATAAAATCTGGAGCACCGTAAAACAAATAACACTTTGCAGTCGACATTAGTACAAGAAACAAATATTTAGATCAGAGGAGATGGAAACAAGCACAAAATAAGTTATTAGGGTCTCAATGTGGGTTATTTAAAGAATTGGTGTATTTAGATTGAAGCCGAACCTCCCGGCAAAATCACAAAATCAAACATGGCGAATGTCATTGGTTCTGTATTGTACATTTTTAACTTTGGTTGATAAAAATGAAACATTAAATAGTTGTTTCTTGTTGTAGTAATTAAGTAAGTTGAAACAAAAGTGTTATTTAAATATTTTGTGAGCGTGAAGTAAGCGAAGTACAGGTATTTTACCCAAATAACTCACCCATTAGACCAGAGAATCGTTTGAACGTCCTTGGAATTCTTGTCTGGGGGTTTATTTCTATTAGGACATTCTTTTCTGTGTGAATGTACACCTGCAAAAGACCAGCCCTGTTCAGAGGGGAGTCCATTAACATCAAGAGACACTGGTGGGTGATGTCAGGACGGCAGGATCCAGGGTCTCTGCCATTTTTCTTCAGAATATTCGCATGATCGTCGCAATTCAGAAGTTCGAAACTTTTCCCAACCTAAAACAAAGTGACACTGATTTTATGAACGTGTGGTTAATATTTAACACTGGCAAAATAAATAAATAACAATATCAAATATGAAAACTGAATTAAGTTTATGTCAGGGGGTAAGAGAAATCTTCGTTTTATTAGTTTTTTACCTTAACGCTTTCTAGTTGTGCTCCTTCCAAGACCAAAATCAATCTTTTTTCTTGATTTTTCACATGTTTGACTGTTAGATGTTTGGGGGCCGGTTCGAATTCATTATCTTCACCGTTGGTCTCTTCGACTTTTCGCTTTTTTCCCATTTTCAGGTAACTGTGATTTTGACAAATAGGAACACGTGAAAACTGACAACTTGTGAAGTAGAAGTGTTGTGAAGGTTGAAGGTTGTAAACAAATGTGAAATGAATTGTCTTTGACCACTGTATTATGGTCTATCCTCCATCTATAAAATAAATGCTCTATGCTTCTCCATTTTGTCCATGATAACAGTACGTAATGCGCCTGCGCAACCAAAACTCACTATGGCGCCAAAATTTTTAGCAACGAAACACTTTCTTCATGCACAAAATTTATTTGAGTACCTACCCGATAATATGAATTTTACAAGATATTCAAATATATTTTATATTTTAATTTCTTTTTAAACTAATTTCGGCGGTGTATCTGTAACAATGGTTCAATGTATTCTTAAACTCGGATTTCATTTAAAAAATAAAATAATTTATAAATAAATAAAAATAAACTTTCTAAAATTTGTATACGTTTTTAGATTTTCACGGCCAAAAGTATTTTCGTTATTTGTTTTTGGGGTGTTTGTTATGCCTTCTTTAGCCAACGTTTCGGAGAGCGTTACAGTGTTTTTTTTTTTAAATATTTTTATATATATGAATACCGCACAAGAGTCCCAACAAGGGAAGAGGTAGGTGGGGAAGTACCTGGCTATTCAGATCTGGTCACCAAACACGGCTAATGCCGTTTCAAGCAACGTTTCAATTCTGAATGGTGGTCTTACATCAGGGCGATACAGAAAGTATCTTCCACTCTGGAACGTGCCGCAAATATACTATATATTATTTTAAATGAATAAATTGTGAAATAACACAAACTAATCAAATAAAATTTACTTGCCACGCCAGGATTCGATCCCGCGACCTTCGATGTGCGAGTCAAGCGCCTTACCGCTGCACTACGCCGGCCGTCAAGTGTGCGAAACGTTGTCTTAAGAAGGAGGTAGGTTTTGTAGAAATACTAAATAGATCTCTGAAAATAAATTTATATTTTCGAAAACAAAAACATAAATTGTCGCTTTATGAACGCAAAGCATTTCTGTTTGTGTCGTTTTGTAATATTAATAATTACATTTTAAAATTAAACTATTTTAAAATTAAACGATTTCAAATCACTAAATTGGTTTGGAGACGGTAATGAATAAAAAAAACGTAACTTGTTAGTATTACTTTTAAAAAGTATAAAGTGTGGCGATGCAAAATTTGCATGGCTCGCCAGCTCGGCAGATGATTTAATTATATTTGTTATAATCTGTGACCCAAGTTTAAATAAAAACATAACTGATGTTTCCAATGCCGTGGAAGGTTGACCACACTTCCACGGCAGATTACTCCACCACATTTTTTAAAGATAATATATAAAATTTATTATAATAAATATATCGAGTCGAATAAAACATTAACAATTTCATAGCCGTTGACATGAAGTTACTAATAAAAAGACTATGAATACGAAAGCATTGAATTTTTTTGTATTACATACATTACTAAGTTTTTGAAACCCCTCACGTAACACGGAGTTTAAACACTTCTCATTTTGTCTAAAGCCTTGATTATATTGAGCGAGTTTCCAAGCTACTAGCCAGCGTATTAACGATCTGCTAGTAAACTCGCTCAGTGTAATCATATTACTAGCTAACTATCAAATTTTACACTGAAGGAGTTGACTAGCAGATAGTGAGTACGCCGGCTAGTAGCTTGTAAACTCGCAATGTAATCGGGGCTTTAGGCGATCCACTAGTACAGGAAAAAATCGAAATCGGAATTCTCGGCCTTTAATGGGAGGAGTTTAAAAATTCTTGAGAAAAAGCTTTTAGAAAGGTTGGAAAAGATATTTGAGATTTTTTTTTACATGTTAATTTCGTAAAGGCCTGTAAAAAACATTAATTCCTTTTTTATGCATTGTTTATTGTAATAAAACGGAATTTTTAAATTGATTTCACGAAAACAAGCAGCGCGGACCCTAACACGTTGTTTCTCCGCTCCGCCCGGAGGAGTAATGACGGAAGAATGGGGCGGCTGCCAGGCGGTCTTCGGACGGTATAAGGTTCACTTTGATATAACAAATTCGTCGACTGCCGTATTGTCGCCGTGATGTCAAAAATACCAACGTGAAAATGCATATTATATTTATTTTTTGAGGTTCGGGCGTAAATTTCAATTTTTTTTGCGATAATTATATAAGAAACCGAATTTGCCACATTATGCAGTAAAACCATATCCGAAAAAGTGTTTATAAGTAGGAGAGTTTGCACTTAAAAATGTTTTTTATAGACCTAATACTTTATTTTTTTCTAAGCTTATTAAAAGACTTATTAAAAAAATGACCGACGTTTTTAAGGGCCAAGGTATGTTCTACAAGCAGTATTTAATTGAAGCCTCTGTAATACTTCTAAGCGGTCAAATTTTCAAACAAAAACACACGATTTTGTATGATTCTGCATTATTTAGTATGGCTTCATCTTAAATGAGCTTGATGTAAGCTATTATTAATCAAATAATCAATGAAATAAAGACGAAGATTAATTTTTTTGGCGGTGATCGACTTATTTTGATTTCGTGACTTTAGACTGCATTATGCATAAGATAATTATTGTGTTCTTTCGAAATAAAAATAAAATATATTTTACGTGCCAACAAGTTCTACGATTACCCGAAAAACATCGTGCCCTACTTTCCCCGATTTACAATGTTTCATACGGCTTAAGAACTTGTTTGTCAAACTGCGCATAAAATTACTTTGAAGAAGATAAGCTATTATAACTATAGGAAAACATTTATAAATTATGTGAAATGGATTAAAATTCTTTAAAAATCGTAGAGCATTTTGAAAAGTTTCGTAAAAGTGACAAGTGTTTTATGTGGATATATGTTTTTCTTGACCCATTTCAAACACTGCGTACAACATGATGAAAAAATATGCCGTGTTGTGTGGTCGATATTCCTTGGAAAACTGTCAACTCTTTTTCAAGAAAATAGTTCTTTTGAAGTCGATATTGATTATAAGCATTCAATGATTTGTGAATTATTAAAAATGCGATATTTTGCATATTTTTACAATATTTTCCTGCTATGCAAAATTTTTTGATGCTTCTTTAGTAAGCGAAATCGCCGTAAGGCGGCACCATTGTCTGGTCGCCATTTGCCCTTTTGTTTGCTGCGGTTCGGGTATATTCTTTAATCCGTCAAAATATCTGTTTTCATCCGTCATCCCGTCGTAAAAATACTCGCGAAACGATTTTTATGAATAAATGAACTATTGTAGAATATTATTTCAGTTGAATTTGATTAGGGGTGATTTTTGAGACAATTTCCTCGGGACGCTGGTCGCATACGTCCGCCATCTCTGAAGCCTGTCTCTCGGCTAGACACGTAAAGTGCCCTGTGTTGTGACTCCGTGTGTTTTTTCTAGTTTTTATGCAGATTATTCCTCCACGGAAAACAGGTAATAAGTGTACAAGTATTTTGGTTATATTATTTCCAATTTAAAGTTATTTAATTACCCCGGGAAGGGCTGAATTGTCAAAAATTTGAGATGTTTGCATGCAATCCTTGTATTTTTAGAGCTTGTTGGCCCGCCATATTGGGTTAAAAAGCTGCCTAATTCTTTCTCGTCCTTCCCAACAATACTTCTAGCATTATTTCTGGATATTCTTGTAAAAAAATGTGTGAAATTGTGTATTTTATGCCTAGACATTGTTTTTCCCGCGTTCTTGTTCGGTATAACTAGTAGCCGATATTTTTTGTAACCGCCGAAGTGACCGTTTGGGTTTCTGGCTTTTTTGTACCATTTCCCGCATTCAAGCATCTGAATTGAATATCCGTGTCTACGTTTCGAAGGTATTATATTTGTATTTCGCCCTTGTAGAACATGTTTATCCCGGAGTCACAAGCATCGCGCCCGTAATGTCGACATTGGGTGCATTTAGGAGGCCGCTTGTGGCACACCCACAACATCCCGATAATGTTTGTTCCCCATAATATTACTACCTTGTCCATTCCTTCAGAATCTTCTTATTCCTCGATTACCAGTAATTACCAGTCGAATGCCAGCGACTTCATGTCACATGTTTTGTCTTTCAATTACGCCAAAACTCCATTGTCCTTGTTTGTTCCATTTTATGTAACATTGTTGATATATTTTCTTCGTACATCTGTTGCAGAGATATGGAGTCGGCATTCTTGTGTGTAGAAACAGAATTTTGCTCATAACACAAAATAAAATGTTTTTTATTTCCGAAAGCTTAACCTATCTATCGTAGGAGAATAATTAGGGTTACAAGGCGATAATGATTTCCTTTTATATTTACTTGGTAGCCAGTTATGTAAACAGTCAGGCAGTATAGTTAAACTTTCCAAATCTCTCCAATGTTAATGTCTTTTGTGATTAATTAAGCAACAATTAAACAAAATAATATCGTCATTGAAATATTGTATTAGTCATGCACAATTTTATATACTGTACTTGCAAGAAATTATGAACTTGTAGATATATATAATATTTGTATTAAACTGAACTATTGTCATATATTGTAGAACAAAACAACTGTAAAATGTAAAATAAACCAATAATATTGAATTCAAAGCTATGTCATAATCTATTTATTGTATATAAATATATTACTATTATTATATTTCATTAAACTAGCATTTAAATGAAACTTACATTGTTTTTTTATTTATCATATTTGTTCATTTTAAACCTATCGACCAAATCAAACTGATCCACCCAACACAACAAAAATTGATATAAATATTATTCAACAGTTAAAAAATTAAATATTGGAGGTAATCACTTGTTTGATTCCTTCGTTACAAACACGGAGAATACACATTGCATGCCAAAAACTTTGAAATGCAACGGTACATACTGGATATTAAAATATATTAGAAGGTAGAAAAATCAGTCTACTTTACTTCGATCATAGATGTCCAAATTGATACACTCGCCCTAATATAAAACCTGGGTATTATTTCATGGAGACAATGACCATATTTTTGATACCAGGAGGGTTATAAAATGCTTTGAAAATACTACGACATCAGTCGTACATTGATCACCGAAGAGGGCACATTGAAAACTGGTGTCTGGACAACTCGAATGAATTCATCTTAACACCTCCTCTGAAAAATCGTATGAAAAAAAAAATGGTTAAATAAGTTATGCTAGGTTAGGTTATGGGCTATTTTTCCATAGCTTTGACTTTTCAAAGAGGTGTTGAATTGATTCTGAGATGTCATGGAACCGAATTAACCAGACCCTGCGCAGAAAAGTAAAGTTCACTAAAGTAAGGCAAAGGTTGGCAGGGCAAGTTGGCATTGTGGGGCTTTTCTGTGCAGAATCTGAATGTTCGTTTTTAATAGTCCAAGAGCCTGTGACAATCAGACCTTTATTATTTTATAAAACCTGAAAGTTTCTCTGTGTATGTCCCTAATTCAGGTGAAGACGATCCTCGACTATGAAGTTTGGATCACGGTGGCTTTGAAAGATATTATATTAATTAATTATAATTTGAGGAACTATCAATATATGGTATTCTCACTTATTGGACAGTTTCAATGGTTTTCTCCTTGTCCTCTATACTTACAAGCGGGTGGGAGTGAAATAGTGTGAAATTTCGACGCTAGCAGACTACTTCCTTGTAAAAGTGGAGTAAAATGCTCTTGAAATTGAGGTGCAATTTTGTACACCTTTGCTACCTCTTATCTTTCAATGCCACCGTGATCCAAACTTCATAATCGGGATCGTCTTTTCCTGTATTAGGGACATACACAGAGAAACTTTCAGATTTTATAAAATAACGAAGGTCTGATCGTCACAGGCTCTTGCTCTATAACCAAACCACCAACCAACCGTAGCGATGCTAAACTTTGAGTCAGGTGGGTAAATTTTAACACATTTGTAAAAGTGTCTTCTAAATAATCAATTTTGGAAACAAGACCGAACTCTTGTTTATTTGATTTGTAGTTTTTTTTTTACACAGTCCGCAATTTGCATGCCATTGTACAAAGAACTAGTAATTGGTAAGCAGATTTTATTTTCGAGGACTAAATAGTGATTATTACAATATAAGTTGCCTGTATACGGTCAGATTAATTTATTGACAAATCACAGTAAGGGAGTCACATCGTCTCCCTACTCTGTGCAACTTGGTTTGTTCCTCTTTCCCTTATGGGCTGATCTATCAATTTGGTTGTCTATGACTCAGATCAATGAGAAAACATAAATATTTTGGTGGTCTTCATGCAAAATACTGACTTAATGATGTTGAGGTTTTTGGTTTGACACCCATCTACATAGTAGTAAAGGTGTTCAAACTGCTATAGTCACATTTTCAATGGTAGCATTCGCTTCAATTCGGAAATAATGTTTTAGTCAGATACTGAAAAGTTATTGATTTTCTCCAAGACATTTTTCATACAATCCTGATTCATGGGCAGATGTTAAATGATAGATACAGATTTTCATAATAATTTATTTATATTTCAAGTAACCCAAGAAGAATGCATTTTAGAAGAGTTCACGCAGGATAAGTTCAAATCTACACAAAAAGATATTCAAATGACCATTTAGACATTTGTAATGATCAATTTTCTATCAAATTGTAATGTCGATCTTTGGAATAACAAGATTCCATCGGTGGCCGTAACGTCATGTGGTATGAACTCTCAAGTAGCATACTATAGATCCAATTATCGCATGACATTACAGTGACAGATGGAACCTTGTTAATGCTGACAAACTTAACAATATGACAGCTGTCCTGTTCTGCTGATAACAATTTGTTCGAAAGCTGAAATGGACTTAAAATCGGCATTTAACGGGAACCTTTCAACTGTCAAAAAAACACAATGGCGCAGAATGAGCACCTCCCACATGCACACTTCGGAACGACTGAGTCCCGCGCCACTTCAGGACGCCGCGCAGAAAAGTCTCACTGTGAACTGCACTGTAAACCTATCGGTCTTTACTTTTGCATGGCGACCTGAAGTGGCGCGGGACTCGGTTGCTCCGAATTGTGCGTGTGGGAGGTGTTACTCAGTGAAGGTGTTGAGAATATATTATTTAGTGAAGGTAATAATATCTTTTGGCTTATTTTTATGGTGTAACATCACTTTAATTGCGCTATAAAATAACCGTTAACTATTTATAGTTAAATTACTTTTAAAAATTCTGAGTCAGTTTTTAAAAGGTGACAAGACTATTGTGAAAAGTTAATTTTATATTATAGAACTTGCCAAGCTTTAGCCCTGAAATGAGAATTTTAACAAAGGGACAGACATAAATTCTATATGTGGACATCCTTTTAGAGATGTGATATTTACTTAATTTTTATTTGTTTTTAAAACATTGCAAAATTGCATCTTTTAATACATTTGCAAAAGAGTATTACGTAAAAAATAAGCAGTAAATATGTCAACGATGCTCGTAGTAATAGAGCTTGCCTATTAAAGGCAGCTTCACCAAAACCAAATATCCATATCCGAGTTGATTCTGTTTAACAGCAAGATAGCTCTCCCCACTGGCATGACCATTGGCAAGTTAGTCCTGCAGGCTGGAAGATAGAACCGGAGATAACCATCGGTAACATAGAAATGAATGCTCTCTACGATAGCCGAGTTAATAAATATGTCACAATGTACATAATATACATCTTCTAGTCAGGGACGAGATACAATAACTGACACTACGGACAGGAGAGTCAAGTTTTGTGTCATAGTAGTATGTATTCTGTCTATTTGTCACAATGCGAAGACTTCTATACTTGATAGTGTAGTACATTTTTTATTACTGATTTTCATCGACTTTGCAGCCATTATTATATCAGTTTGTTTAACAAAAATATAATTTATTAATAATTTTGTAATTAATAACGTTAATATATAATAATATTTATCAACCTCCTGAACAATATCGATATTTTCCTGCTCTGACATATCGCAAAGTACTCGAAAATTACACAGGATCCTGAGGAACCACGGCAACCTGGCAATTGAAACGCGCCGGTCACAGCAGCTAGTTGCATTGCCCTTGACAACTGGTCTTTGAGAAGTTGCCTGTGTGCGGGCCGCCAATGAAATTCGCAAGTTGCTTTCTTGTCGATAGTGATTGCGTTGCCAACTGTTTTTTTTTCAGTTGCTCCATGGGTGGATGGACTTAAAGATGTTTATAGGGATGTTTAAGGGGTAATTTACGCGAACCGAAATAATATTTCGGGGCGGGGAAGAATGAAGTATGCTGGAACGGGGAATTCGCTTCGCGCACGGGCGAAGGCAGAGCAGCGAAGAAATCTAGACTAGATGGTACTAGATTGAGTAAGCTTTGAACATGAAACGTTTAATAAATAATGGGCATCTTTCAAATTATGTTTATGAAGTTGAATGTGCATGTTTTAGGTAAATTTAGATAGAAACATTACCGATTGCAAAAGGAGCTCGTGATTTTATGACTCTTTCGATTGGATTTCGATCAAACTTGTTTGATAAATTATTCGATACAATCAACTACACTGCTAGACGGTAGTCAGTCGCTTATGACTCGTAACGGACACGTTCTTCATTGACAGATATCAAAACAATACGGTATTCAATTACCTACGCACTATTTTCATAATATGTGATCATAATTATATCTGAATATATTGGACAGATAAATAAAATATCGGCCATTTTCAATATTTATTATTATTTTTTACAAAAAATTACATAAAATAACAAATAATTATTTATTTATTTTTTATGAATTAACGCCGATTAACGGCTTTTACATGGAAATTACAATAATTTGAAATGCTACAGAATATACATGATTAAGATAAAAATGTACATGTGACAAAAAATTAAAAAGTACTTTTCGAAGTGACAGCATAAAGTACAAAGAATAGTAAGCTATTATAAATACAAATTTGAAGGAAAATAAAACCTCGTATAACATGTATATTAGATATTTTGAAAAAAAAAAACGTAAAGGACGTAATAAAAATAAATTTAAATATTCCAGAAGTAAACATTGATGAAGAGTACAAACATTCAAAGTATAGTCGCATGTTCGATTCCTCGGCTGGCTAAGTCCTCCATCACAACACAAGCAATATTTTCGGCTTTCTGTGGTGGTAGTAGGAGATTTTCAAACATTGTTGGGCTGTTCGTAACCTGGAAATGTTTGTCTTTCTTTAAAAAAAAAAAAAAAGTTAAACCAATTTAAAAGGTTTATAATATTATTCGTGGCACTCCAAAGGAAATTTTGGAGTGCCACGAAAATTCCGATTTCCGAGGCGCATACTAAATAAGAGTTACATCACAATATTTGCCTCTGATATTAAAGCCTAGGAAACTACAAAAATATTTCATACATTCCATAGTTCTCATTAAAAACCTGCGGCAGGAATGTGAACTAACATTTCGTTATTGGTTTTTGTGTGTTATGCCGCGTTGCTCTGCCTCCTTCTTTAGCCGACGTTTCGGACAGCGTTGCAGTGTCCATCATCAGGGCAGATCCAGCAGATCCGAGAGATGTTGCAGGTCCGAAACATCGGCTAAAGAAGGAGGTAGCGCAACGCGGCATAACACCCCAAAAACAAACAACCAAAATGCTTTTGGCCGTGAAAATCTAAAAACGTATGTGAACTAACATGTTTGAATATTAAATAGCGTAATTTGTTGGTTATTCACATTTGGTCGTTTTAATTATTACTGCAAGGTACGTTAGATTAGTACTGGGAGATTTATGATGAGGATCGTTTCGTGTTTTTATGAAACTTTTTGCCTCCTATTTACAATTATTATCTCTTGTGCAATAAAAAATACTAATAATATCCTTATTTTTACCTTATAAACAAGAAGTTTCACTTCTGTCGCGCGTGGACTCCACGCACACAATTTTTATGGTTTATTTTATTTTCGCATTTTATGTATAAAATAGGTTTCAATTTTTTTTTTTCGTTAATCCTATATTTAATTTTCAGGAGTGTGTCGGCTTCTTTTTGTTTGTTTGCAACCTTTATAATCTATTTTACAATTTTCTTACTTTTTATAACTCTGTAACTCATTTATTTTACCATAATTTATTAGATATACCAATGTTACAACTAACATAACTGTATAATTAGAAATTTATGTAAAAGCCCAGTAGGGCGCAAATGAATAAAACTAGGAATACGATTCTGGTGAAGGCGCACTCTAAATATTCTATGCCGCTGGTTGTAGACAGCGAGCCGAGAAATGGAATTTCTAGTAAAAAAGTCAACTTGGTTCTGAAATAATACACAATATTATTACGACTAGCCTTTAGTGTGACCCCTTTTCTCATGTGCCAACACATTTACGTATTTATTTTTCGTAAAATTTGACGTCGTCCCACTCTCAAAGCATCTCGCGTACTGACGAGAAATAACATCTGCCTTGGTTTATATAATGGCGCGAGACAAAGTATTATTGAAAAACGGTTTTTATTTTTATAAGCATTGTTTTTATGCTTTTTAAGATAATTTTATTATCTAGCCGTTTAGAAAACATTGATGTGGTGATGATGTTTATTTTTATAATTCTCCTGTATTTAGAATTAAAAGATATAATCGAACTTTGAGCTATTTTTAGAGGTTCCGTAAATATTTTTTTACGCAATTGTTTTAAACATTTTAATACGTTTTGTTAGTTCACCATTTAGAAGAATAATTTATTTGTTCAAAACATAATATTATTTTCTAATAAACAATATAGAAATTTTCTAAAAACTGCATCAAAAACCTGCAAATATGCTGCGATTGCGGTAAGATCCCCTTAATCGTGGCTACAACTTCATAATACAGTGGTTGTAGTAGTAGTATCATGAACCTCTGTCTTCCAGCGTTTTCTGGCAATGAAATTTAACTTTGTGGAGAAATGTGCTTTGAGCGTTTTATTCGTCTCTGATCATAGTGGTGGTTTATAATAAAACTGAACTGACCTTATACAAAAAACTGAAAGGTCGAAGGCAGATCTAATGTGCTACTAGTTTTAAATTTTTTTCTACAAAATCTACACTAGCAATGTCAAGATTACAATTATTCCTCAGTAATTCACTAGCAATGAATTGAAACCAGTGCTACAAACATAAACATAATCAGATCTTTAACAATTCTCAATTTTTAAACTGCATACAAGACAGTATCCTTGAGGAATGTAATTTCTGAATGCACATGCTAATGGCCCAATTAAAAAAATTAATGTTCTTTGTAATTTGCTGTTAAAACACTTTATCCCTATTACTGTAACTTAGGATTCACTGTATTTAGGTACTAGTAAAAATTAAAAAATAATAATATTGACCATTAAAGTGTTGATCAGCCGAGTGATTTCGAGTTTTGTTTGGGATCGTTTTTACATAACGGACGTGATCTCCTGTCAGATTTGTGTGATTTTTATGGCTGTTATTCGTTTTTTCTATGTACAACGTACATTAAATGAGTAAATAATCATGCATACTTGCAGGAATTCCTGTTTAAATCGATGTAAACTAAAATATGCGACAGTAAATATGTAGAAATCACACAAATCTGACAGGAGATAGGTCCGTTATCCAATAACGATCCCACAAAAGATACGGAATCGCTCGGCAGGGCCATTTTGGTTTTTCTGACGACTGTCCCCTGTAATTGTGATCAATTGTCAAGCATAATGTAGGTATCACATGCAAAGATAAAAGATTTGTCACACCTAAGCAGATGATGCGCTCGAAGCTCAAAGTTATACTAACTGCTGCTCACGCGATATGCGAAAAGTTATGCGACCCCCTCTCCGCCGTAAACAGAAGAGGGGAGTCATTTTAATTATGGAGCTGCGTAAACGTGCGGATGACAGCTGTCAAGTTGACAGATCCGGTACAAGTAAAATGACAATTCGTGGCAGCCCTCTGATTCAACTGCCCCCCTCTCCTACCATAATATTGGATAGCCATAGAGTGTCGGTACAACTCATAAGCGCTTGCGGTATAACAGATAAGTGCTCGCTCTTTTAACGCTGCGTGCGACCGTACCTTGACACATTCTTATGCTTGTCAGTCAGATTGGTGAATTGGCGCATAATAGGGACTGTTTAATTGTCAAAAATTCCAAATGCTGCTGATCATCAATTTGATTTAGTCATCAAATGTGATGGAGTTTTGAAATACCCTAAAATCTAAGTAAGCTTAAAATTAAGATTGTTATATTGAATTTCAAATAAACATCTTAGGATGGGATAAATGTGTCACTTGTCCATCATTTGTACAACCAGTCTCATCTATGATTCCTTCATTGTTTAATCGTTGAAGATAATATTAGCGACTCTAAATTGAAAATTTGAAACAGAATGATCAGAAAAAATATGGTCACATCTAGGATTTGAACCCAGGATCTTAACCCTGCGGGGGCGATGCTCTGCCAATGAGCTAATGGGACCTTATCCCCTTGGGTAATATTTAACTGTATCATACTTCGACTAAGAACTACCAACATTATATTCATTTTCTTAACACATATTTTCATTTGGCTGCTGTCTTAATGTATGATTGCAAGATTCATCTCTAACTAAATGCCCCCTAGATAGTGGCTTGGATAAATATTTCAATTTTTATTTAATATGTGACATCTATCGACTTTTCTGTCTTGGATGAATATTTATTTTAAAAATAAATAGATTGTGTAGATGGCGATAAGATTTTAATTCCCATTTAACACCACCAGCCATCTGCTTTAATTTATGCAAGAAAAAAACAGCACCAAAAAGTTCAGGAACAAAAATTTACTTGAATTTTAAAAAGTTATGACATTGGTACGTCTTTGAAAATGTAAAATATTTACATTTTCAAAGTTTACACACCCAAAATGACAGTTGAAGTGACGCCGAGGTCGCCAAGTCAACCAAAGATAATTTTTGTAATTTATTCCGAGAGGCTAGGCGCTATGCGGCTTTTTGTTACGTCAAGAACGAGAATGGCCCAAACCATTCAGACCTTGTTCTTCATACAATTTCTTTATGCAAAAGGGTCAAAATCGCATCCAAAAAAGTTTTTTTTTTTAAATTCCTACCGCGGCCACATATGGCCTATCGGCGACAGCCAGGTTTTAACCGCTTCCGTGCCAAGAGCGAGATTTCTCGCATCCTTGGTCGTGTCCAGCAGGCCGGCCATAGAAAAATAGCGAGTTTACTCGCTCTTTTTGAGCCTCTGTATCATACATGTCCCGTTTTTTATTAATTTAAAATATGGAACACACAGAGAAAGACGACATTGGGATGATTTTGATTTTTTTTTTTTTTTTAAATAGGATGTAAAAATGATTTATTTTGATTAAAAGTTCACGGCCTGCTGTACACAGCTACACTTCTACCTACTGGCATTTAAAAGGTTAAAGCAGTGATTCTTAACTGGGGCGCACGCGCCCCTTTGTGGGCGTTTTAGAGATTTGCCGAGCGATTCCGTATCTTTTGTGGGACCGTTATTGGATAACAGACATTATCTCCTGTCAGATTTGTGTGATTTTTTTTAACATATTTATTGTCACATTTTTTAGTTTAGATCGATTTAAGCACGAATTCCTGCAAGTATGCATGATTATTTATTCATTTAATGTACTTTGTACATAGAAAGAACAAATAACACGACATAAAATCACATAAATCTGACAGGAGATTACGTCCGCTATCTAATAACGATCCCACAAAAGATACGGAATCGCTTGGCTGGCGGGGCGTTTTAAAATTTTTAGCATTTAGGGGGTGCTGCAGAAATTCGAGTGGGCATTGTGTCAATATAAAAAAAGCTCACTCAAATAAGCTATGCACACTGATCATATTGTATCACTGATCATAATACACTTCCTTTTTAACAATTTTTAAAATTCTATTAAATAAACTACACTCTAATGCACAAAAATTTAAACTGATGCATAATACTCAATGTCATTGTGATTTATATAAAATAAAGACCCATTCAAAAAGGTTCAAAATATAACCCACAAGTGAAAGTTTTGTACCATCCGAGGCTTGACACTTCTTATGTATATGTTTATTCATTGATACATAGCAAGATCAGAAGCATCAGTACGAGAGTGGGTGGGTTAAGAAACACTGAATTAAGGCATCTAAAATCAAATTTTCATCGCCTTAGTTTTAACATTTACGGTTATGTTTGTTTCTTGTGTTTAGCGTTACTTATGTAGTTGTTTGGTTGCAGGCCCGCTCAGCGTGTGAGCAGCACCAGAAGGCAGAGGTGTGGTAGCGGGCAGCAGGCCAGCAGCGCGGCAGGGAGCGGGCAGCAGAGGAGCGGAGTGATTATGTTGGCAGTGACGACACGGGCACCAGCTGAACATAGCTGATGCCGCTCAGTCAGGAGTACGACGAGCCGCTCGTTACTTTTGAGGTGAGTGCCTTCCGCTAGTCTTCAGACAGATAGAGTATTGACATTGCCAGTGAATCCAAGGAAACCTGCTATGCCTCAATACAAAGGGCTCTCCTATCAAGACCGTGTTTCAAAAAAGAAATATCCTCACTTATTTGAATGAGAATTGGACATTGTTCCATTACTTCTCAGCTTTTTAAAATCCACGTGCTTGACTCCCCGGATTATTATTTCTTTTTTTGGTTGTCCCTCTATAAACAAATATCCTCTCTTCCACCAAGCCTAAAATTGTCTCCCCTCCATTCAACATCTCATGTCTTCTAAGTCTGAACTCCACTTGAATCTTATGATTTTGAAATTTGCCCATTTTAATAAAATTATTATATAAATTCACCTTCCCTTTCTCCATAATTTAAAACAATGGCCTAGAACACAAGGGCGAAAGCCAGAAAAACTCTTCGCTTCATTCACATTCATTATACATACCCATCTGTTATTCTGACTTGACATGACCCAACTCAAGTATTTGATTTACTTGACAGTGCTGTGTCTTCCACGGGTGTCCCCGACTTCTGCCATTCACATTTGCATTATATATTTTCTTTACACTCCTTTCTTTGTTCATTGGCTCTACAGGCCCAAATAATCTAAGCATCTCTTAAACCCTAGGGGCCACATCCCTCCATTTGCAGTGTTGAAAAATCACACCCAAGAACTGCTATTGCAGTGTTGACCTTGTACATCATTTTGCCATTAGATAATACCTCTACTATCTTTTTATTTATTGAAGTTTCATGTTACCAGTACTTCACCATTGTATGACAGTATGTTTTAAATGGTTTAACTATTTTTTATTTATTGAAGTTTCATGTTACCAGTACTTCACCATTGTATGACAATATGTTTTAACCTTTTCCACTCCGTCGGCCACACATTGTGGCCCAAACGATTTTGGTAGGCAGCTCCGTCGGCCAGAGGTACTGGCCCGGCGCAGGTATAAGTTTAATCACCAATATCTATCTTCCTAAGTACATTCTACGAACTATTATTTCCGATTATTACAAAGAATTTTCGCAACATATTGGATAAACCAAATTTTTTTCATTTAAATTTACCGTTAATTAGATACATTCATTTAAAAACAGATGCATCATTTTA
Organism: Limnephilus lunatus; assembly: GCA_917563855.2. Classification (NCBI taxonomy): domain Eukaryota; kingdom Metazoa; phylum Arthropoda; class Insecta; order Trichoptera; family Limnephilidae; genus Limnephilus; species Limnephilus lunatus. The sequence goes on along the minus strand of OU830596.1, from coordinate 50,168,636 downwards.
ACACACGAAATATTTTTTTTCTTCAAATATTTTCGGAACAGTCAGTCGTTATCCTGCGTTTACGACGGTTCTCCGCAGTTACTCCCACTTTTTGTGACCATATTTTTTCGTTTTGTGGAACTATTGATGTTGATATTAGTAATTGAAAGTAAAAGAATTTACGTATTCTTTAAATTAATATTCTTTGAATTAACCGTCACAGAAAATAATTATAGTTTTACTTCGAAGTGATGGTGAAGAAGTCGGTAATAATCCAAGTGATATAGATAGTGGAAGTGACATTATCCCGCCCAAAAGAAGGAGATGCGCTTATTTCAGTAAATATAGTGATGTAGAAAATATTGTGATTCCGCAAAAACCTTCAACATCCATCAATCCCACACAGTCAAGCTTTTCTGATTCAGAAAAAAAGGAATTGAATGTCTATTAATACTCCGAATACACCACAACAACAAATATTTTTTTCTATTGGAAATACCAATAGTCATCTTCAATTTGTGGATAGGCTAATTATTCAGCTGGTTGGAAATTATAGAGAAGGTGTAAAAACTAGAAAAGGAAGCCATTCGGTAGATCTAGAACAGCGGTTAAATCACGTCAATCTACATGTAATAATGCCTAATATGCAGAAAAATATTAGTGATTGCATCGTTTTCAATTTGGGAGGCAGGAATGGGTACCGCTGCCCCGGGAACCATTTATTGGATAACCAACACCTCTGCCTCAGGTCACCCCAAGTGGTTTGCTACGTTTGGTGACTTTGCATGGGTGCCCGGGTTCATGGGGATGCGTCTGCCCATTTACTGCGTGGCGGACCGAATCGGGAAAGACTGGTTGAGGGAGATCTTTTGATCTCTCCAGCCGGACTATATCGAACCATTGCCTTACAACGCAGTGAGAGGGATGAATTCACGCATCGCCTCTCTTGGACACTCTAACCCCCAGATTCCTACCCACTCATACCATTTTTCTTCCCATCCTTTTTTTCCTTTCCTTCAAAAGACCCTCCACAAAGCAACCCCAAAGATGACATAGGCCCTGAGAATTTATTTTTCTCAGGGCCTCCTGTGTGGAGCTAATGTAAAAAAATCGTTTGTGGTTCTAATTTATGATAGAAAAGGAGGGCAAATAAAATGAACAATATATCACTGTAAAAGTTGTGAAAACAAACTTGCACTTCATGTGGGATAACATTGGACCGAATCGTGAGTTTTTTGTAATAGTAAATGTGAGATAAATGTACTCAAAATGTGACAGTATTATATTATGTATAATATGTAAAATACTCTAACTTGTAAACACCGTGTAGAATGTTTGCCAAACTTATTATCTATTTTATGTGTTGTGGGCTGGTCTATCTTTTGTTTCCTGAAAGAGGGTCGAAACCTAAAATAACGTAACCAATGCAAAATAAGAAATCATACACTACCCATAAAACCTAAGCCAATCAGGGCCAGGTAGCCACTAGTCAGCCGTTGTGCGGTACAGGACAGTTAGAAAGTAATTTCTCCAAGAATTTACATTGAATTGTCTGCATATTTTAGCCGTATTATACAAACTATTGCTATGCAATAAAATATATAATGCAAATAAAAAACGTTGAAATCAAATGTATTATCTTTTAGTTACAAAATGTGTGATTTAACAAGTATTTTATACAAAATATACCAAACAACTAATGGTCACACGAATTATCTGATAGGATGCCGCAAAAATAACTGTCAAAAAATTTCATTTCAAATATAAAATATAACACACATTTTTGGTCGGAGTAGCTAAACAGTTTTGAGAAAAAATGGTCAGAGTGGAAAAGGTTAAATGGTTTAACTATTTTTTATTTATTGAAGTTTCATGTTACCAGTATTTCACCATTGTATGACAATATGTTTTAAATGGTTTAACTATTTTTTTTTCTATTTAGTAGAATCCCAATAATTCACCTAAATAGAAATGATAAGACAATCCATCAGATCCAATCAATTTTTATTGAAAGTAATTTTCCTGAAGAATAATTAAATAATTTAAAATTGTCCTAATACTAGCGTTCTTATAGTATTATTTTGCAGTACGTTTTTGCCTGAATAATAATCAAACATTCAGACTGCAACTCTTATCAAAGAAATGTTTTCTTCAAATTGGCATTATAAATATATATCCCACATCCCATGGAAAAAAGTAAAAAAAATAATTTTACAGGAAAGCGAAAACAAAGTAATGAATTATGAACAAGCGGTACTGTCGAAAAGAAATACTAGTGACATCTTGCAGAGACGGAGTGATTTAACTTAAATACGGTTTTCGTGGGACATAGATAATTACAATAGTTTTAATTTTCAGAGATAAAAAGTAAAATAGAAAATATTGACTTATGACACTTTTCTACGGGATAAGCGATATCTTTTTGTTTGTTTTTTTTTGTCACTAGTTTGTTTTATTAAATAACTATTACCACCTGTATTTGAATACAACCCCTTTAAATTTTCCAAAGATGACAATATCCGTATGATATGATTTGAGATTTTCACAGGCAAAAGTATTATCGTGTTTTATTTTTGGGGTAATGCGTCTTATTGTGCTACCTCCTTTTAAGTCAACGTTTTGGATAGCATTGCAGTGTCCATCATCACGGCAGATGTGTAATTTAGATGCGATATTGGTTGCCAGCTCCAACAAACCTAAATGCAGAAAACCATTTTAAATCATGCTGAATCAGCTTGTAGAAGATTGAAGCTGGAAACACGATATTGCATCTACATATCGACGGTCCCGAAGAACAATGTCGGATCTGACAAAAATTGAAAATCGTTGTTGGCTTATTTATTGGCTTATTTTGTCGATTTAAAATCTGTATTTTTGGATTTTTTAATGAAATGAGATGAAGTATCAAAGATCAAAACTACATTATATTTCTTGGTACCAAAAACAGTAAGCAAGCAGAAACGATACTTTAAAAAGCTCTACTGCAAAAATTAAAAATCGCACATCCGACATTGTTCTTCGGGGCCGTCGATATATAAGCACACACTTCACTTCGATAACCATCTGCCCTGATGTTGCACACTGTAATGCTGTCTGAAAAGTTTGGTTAAAGAAGGTGGTAATGCTACATGGCGTAATACCCCGAAAATAAATCACAATAGTGCTTTCTTACATTTATATTTACTTTATAAACAGATATATCCAATTTTCTAAGCAAAATAGGTTTAAGTGACAATCGTTTCATTTTAGAAGAGCCAAAGAAAACAGAGGCGGAATTAATTGCACATAAATTAGAAAAAATAATTATTTATTAACTTAAAACTTTTATTATTCATTTACTACTGTTACCAGATACAGTCTATCAAGGACTGTCAGACCATCTTCAGACTGGTACAATTTTTCGTTTTTTTTAAATTCCACTTCAAATCTAAAATAGAAATATGAAAAGAAATAACCCATTTTTTATTATGGTGGTGCTAATTTAATTATTTTAGGAAAAAAACACTTTTTTGTAAGTTATGCTTTTTAAATATTAGGTTGAATTATTTGTTTACGCCTATTTATATGCAATATGAATAAATAGTTTTGTCTATAAAAATATCTTAATTCTTTCAAGAAAGGCATACAAATAAAATATTGTATTGGTGATTCAATCCAATATTGTATTAAAAGTATTTTTTAAAAGATTTGAGTTTGTTTGTGGACAAAATTATTTATTAACATCGATATTGCGTATGTACAGGCGCAAACAACTAATTCTTCTTAATATTTTAAAGCATCTCAAAAAGTTTTTTTTTTCCTAAATAATTAAACTAACACCATCTATGAAAGAGAGGATTATAAATTATTTTAAGTATTGCCTTAAATGAAAAAATGATGTTATATTGTTTGGCAAGAAAGTGTAGAAATTAATTAATTTGGAACTAAATTTTTTCATTACTATGGTAACACCGAAATACTCGTTTTGTCAATGACATTTTGTATGGCTCTTGGCTTTACTGACTTTAATCATGTAGAACACACTGAAAATCGCTCGTTTAGTGTTTTTTTTTCATTGTTTGCCTGTGCATTGTTTGAATTGAATTAAAATGAACAAACCAATACGTAGTGGTGCAAGAGAAGTTGTAAACTGCGTGTTTCAACGCTGCCTAGCTGAATATCGTGCGAAGAAGCTCCTATCCAATTTGAAAGAAGTTTTCAAACGAACTGCAGAAATGAATGGTACGTGGTATAGTTTTTTTTTTAATAAATTTCATTAGTATTACAAGATTGATGCCAATTTTTGTGAGATTATAACCATTACAATCTGATTTGAGGTTATGTTTAAAAATCCGAATTTGACATTTCCATTTGACAGTTAATATTAGGCCACAAGAAAAATGGAATAACTTAATTTAAAAAAAAAAATAATAATATGCAACTTCTTTAAACTCATAGAAATGTAACTTGTTCTTAATTTTCTCTTTCTTTCTTTCTAAATGAATATTTACAGGTGTGCTTTTTTAAAACTACCTTCTATAGAATAATCATTTTAATGATGTTTTCCACATACAGGTAAATCTGAAAAGTAAGATAAATCGTCAAGGAAGGGAAAAGGCAGATAGAAAATTTGAAACACCGGGAAAACGGAAAATAGCATAAGTGTTGATGATTAAAAAAAATTGTTGCAAAAACGTGATGAAAATCGAGGCAGATTATTATGCACGAGGAAGTACTCTATATGATGATATAGATGAACTGATAAAACGTTTAGATGAAGATGAAGATATGGAAGAAGAAGAATCATATGAGGACTAAGACAATAATTATTACATGTCGGGTGTTGAATAAATATACTCAGATTTTTAAATACCTATGTACCTACGTTTTTATAACAAAATAAACGCCCACTTAAAACCTGTTTTGTTTTATTTTACTTCTATTAAATTATGTGTTTTTGTGCAAAATTTATGAAAATACAAACACGTTATGAAATATGCATTTTGGCTGAAGGGTTTTTTAAAACATACATTCATTGTCTTATGAGCCATCACGGTGTTGCCATTTAAAACCAAGAAATCGATTGCAGCGCCATCATTTATTTTCTACACTTAATTGTCAAACTGTATGTTTAAGTTTTTTTAATTAAATTTTCACGGTGTTACTCTCCCACAATGTAGCGATTTGTCACTCTGTTGGCTTGAAATAGTGGATGTCCATGTTGATTGTAACCTTGCTGTAACGCTTTGAGGAGTACTGCTAGCGATGGTTTACCAGAATGAATATGGCAGTGTAAATGTTGGCAGGTAGATAGCAGACTCTAGCACCATGCAGCAGGCGGTGGATCCCCTGGCCACCACAAGCACGGTAAATATTACACCACATTCTTTATGTTTCCATGACAACTCAGAAACAACTCAACTCAAAACCTCTTTGAAAAGTCAAATTGAAAAATAGCTCATAACCTAATCTAACCTATTTTTTGTTTTTGTTTTTCATCACGTTTAATGACTTTTCAAAAGAGGTAATTGAAGTTGCACGATTCTGAGTTCCAGTCACCATTCTTTATAAGCATCTACATTTTGTATGTCATGTTGTAATGGTTGCGAGCTGGGGTCACAATTTGATCAAAAGCTGAATTGGCACCATTCGTTGTAACAATTCAATATTGCGCACTGTGATTGTTGTTGAATACATATTCAAATCAAAAGGAGCTTTGAAATGTTGTTGTCCAGCTGAGCCATTTTATATCTTTTGTGGGGTCGTTATTGCTTTTTCTATGTACAAAGTACAATAAATGGATATATAACCCGCTCAGCAGGTTTTTGCTGCTAGGCCCTGCGGGCGGCTTTTAGTTCGGCTTCGACCGGTTTGAGTGTTTGTGACCATTTTATAAATCCGATAGGAACTGGTTCCTAAAAAAGCCAGTTCCTCGGATCTGCTGTGATCTAGACACCGTCGGTGACTCACCGAGACAGAGTAACAGTGACAAAATAATCGAGACATGCAATGATGTTATATGTAATTTAATCTTTCTAAATCTGGAAGGATACTTGAATAATAAAAATCCGTAGCACTTATACCTAGGGGGGGGGGGGGAATTAATCACACGCGAGCTGTTGAGGGAAGTAGTTACATCTCGTGACGAATTCTTGAATTTGAAACTGAACTACAACAGCTTTGTGTGAAACTCCACGTACACAGATGTTATTTGAGGCGCGGCCGTTAAGCGTGGCGTCGACATGCACTCGTGGCTGGGTTCTGAAATTCAACCACACGCAGACGCTAACGTAATAATACTGTTAGATGCTTGCAAGAATTCGTGTTTAAAACTGTCGAATAAAAAATGTGATAGTAAATATGTAAAAATCACACAAATCTGGCAAGAGATAACGTCCGTTAGGGGCATCCATTAATTACGTGAGCAGTTTATCTTCAATTCTAGACCCCCCCCCTCTGTGAGATAAATTTGGGTCAATTCATATATTTTTTCAAGTAACGTGAGATTTTGCTGGACCCCCCCTCCGTTTGCCCCTCCATGCCCCCTTATAATAACTATCCCACAAAAGATATAGAATCGCTCGGCAGATGATTAAGTCAGACATGTCTGAAAAATTTAAGTTGAGTATGCAGTTATGTGTAAAAGTGTACTTTCTATCTGGTACAATAGATTACTCATAAACACCACCAAATCAATTGTAATGCATAAAACTCCTGCGATGATGAATTAAAAACAAAATGTTGATGACTGGGTAACTATTAGGCTATTTCAAAATGTCAACCTAATTAATCTGTCAGGTGTTATTTACTAGCAAAAAATATTTGATTTATGGTGAGCATTAGAATATTTCTTTCCTCATCTCAAAACTTTGGATTCGGAGATGTCTGACTAATCAACTGAAAGATTGATAATATACACTTGTTGTTATTACTCTGATATCTATTTAGTACAAAAAAAAATGCTTTCCAGTTTTGGTCACGATCTGATCAAGAACTGCGAAATGAGGTGAGAATTGACATTTCAAAATGGCGCTGTGATTGTCAAATATGGTTCCACAACAACTCAACAAGGTGGCATTTCAACACCCCTTTGAAAAGTCCTTAAAAGTTTTGAATTTTTTTTTTAATAATAGCTCATAATCTTTTACCAATTTTCAATTTGGGAGACGGAATGTGTACAATTTGTTGCCGCCCCCCAGGTACAATTTATTGGATAACCAACACCTCTGGAACAGGTCACCCCAAGTGGTTCGCTACGTTTGGTGACTCAGCAGGGGTGAGCAAGGGTTCTTACTCCCAATCTCTGGTGGGAAATGTTTCAACAACGCTGTTGTTTTTTTTTTGCCATAACTTCAGAATCTTGTGATGTCAATAGTCAGTTCTCAATTTGGAAGGAGGATAATGGGTACCGCCGCCTCGGGGACCAATCATTGGATAATCAACATTCTGGCATCATATTATCCCAAGTGGCAAACTACATTTGCTCACTTAGCAGAGGGGATAATGAACCTCCCCCGACCCATCGCCTTGTTCTGAACACGACAGTCCTGGGGGAAATTATTTTCCTCAGGACTTCCTTTGTGGAGTTTTTGTAAAATAAAGTAAATAATAAGATGTTAGTATGAAATGTAATGGATGTTTTTTCAGCCGGGAGCGGAGGCTGTGAATGGCACCCCGAATGCAACTCCGCACCGTCAAGGGCGGATGACCAATCAGATTGCCGTAAGTTACCAACCCATAGTCATACGTACATACATTTATTTAATACATGAAAAATCGAAAGGACATATAGTTTTTTTATGATATTTCACTCTCCATGCTACATAATACAAACAAGGGAGCTATTCCACCAATATGTTTGTGATAATTCTTTGCTAATCATCATAGACATATGAATATTAGTATATTTGTAAGACTAGAAAAAAAATAAAGTGTCAGGCCTAAAAAAAAAATGCATTTCAGTATAAATTCTCCTTCTTATAAAGCCCTTTTCGGATAGTATGGATTTATTGTGTACAATGTGGAAAATTATATTCTTTAGTGGAAATATTTAATATTTGTGCCTAAACTTTTTGAAATAAAGTAAATCATGCATTTTGGCTATGATTTTTTGCTGTCTAATTAGCTCAGTGATAAAGCAGAGCCTTGGAGAGACAAAGGTGCTGGGTTAAATTCCTAGATGCGACCGTATTTTTATTATTTTTTTTTCTGTTTCAAATTTTCGATTGAGAGCTGCTAATATTGCCTTCAATGATTAGATTTTTTGGTGATGTTGAACGGGAATTTCAATAAGGAACTCCAGTGAAAAATATTATGGCTTTAAAAAAATATGTTCATATAGACCAATAAACGCTGATTCTGAATATATAAGTTTTAATAAATAATATTAAACGTACATTTTTAAAAAAAATATTAAAAAGTGCATTTTTAATATTCTCAATAAAATACAGCGTCAAGTTGGTATGCTGTGTAATGCTCTGTGGTGACGTCACGATGGTAATCACTGTACGTCACATAAATAAACCAGGTACGTCGTTTGTATGGGAGTATAGGTATGACACAAACGAATGTTCTATATATTTCTTATTTTTTAAGATGTCTTAAAGCATATACCTTTATAGAAACTAAATAGAATTGCCTTTTAGATTTTTGTATCTGACATATACGATCGTGTTTGAAAATTGTAGTAATTTTAAGTTTCAAAATGAAAAACTTAAAAAAAAAACAGCTGACAGTAAACATATTCTATTAAATGGTCGAAAAATTTAGGAAAATTCAAAATTAAAAAAATACAGTCCTCTTACTTTATGAATTTGGAATAAAACTGTCACTTCACTTTTTATCTAGTTCATACAATTAAAAAGGATAAAAAAATATTTTAATGATTCTGAAAAAATAACTGGAAAAATATGACATCTTGGACTCGATTTTACGCAATTTAATGCGTTGATTTCTCTATTTTGTGTTTATTTACACATGCATAAGGCTTTTACATTATTAAATAATATTACTTTTATAGAAGTTTTATTAAATTCACGCGGAAAAGTCATTAAAAAAAATTTCAGACGTAACGTAAAATCTTTTGTAAAAGGAAAATAAATCACCAAAACACTATTTAAAGGACTAAAACTGAAAAAAAAATTAACGCTAGCATTGGTAATTATGTTGAATTACACTAATATCACAGTGAATTGATCATTTAAACGAAAAATATCTTAAAAAACATAAAATTAACTGCAAGCATAATTCAACATGTCATTTGCGAAGTACTTGATGTTGCTACGCCATGAAGTAAACCAATAACGCGTAGTAACAACAAGATGGCCGGCGGCGCACAGTGGTTCCGAATACCCCATAAGTTGGAAACAATTCACAGGCAGGATTAACGAGGAAAAAAAGTGATATTATTTTTCGGTATGGTTACAAAAAATAAGAATATTTGATTTAAGTTCTCTAAACACGAGAATTTCTCAATTAGGGAGGTATTGTTACCACCAATATTATATATTATATATATTTTGTTTAATTGTATACTATATGTATTGGTTAATAAATAAATAAAAAAAATTATCAACAGTCAAAAAAAAAAAAAAAAAAAAAAAGTAAGTTTTACTGGATTTTATTAACGATTTCTGGATTTTATTAACAAGAATTTTTTTTTTAAAAAATCTTAAAATTGAAATTATTTATATCCAGATCCATGTGAAAATAAAGGCCGAGTAATTTTTTTTTGTGCTTTCTCAAACGCCAAATGAGAAAGTGGTGCACTTTTCCGAAGATCTTCGGTTTTCAAGCGCTTGGATCGGTCAGAACTACATTCAAATTGTGTTTTTGAACACGACGTGCCGTTTTTAGGGAAAATCGCGTGCAATATAAAACAAATCGGAGTCTCAAGTCAGTTTTTTTTATTTTCCATCATAAATCTAGCTTCATCTCGACGAGCTATTTTCCATCTTTTTTTAAACCAAAATTTGAAGCCCGCGATCTTTTTACAGACTTTAACCAACCCCTCTTTAAGGCAATTGGTGAGGTTTATAAGTTTTTTTTCAAATATAAAAATCTTTTTCCATCTGTTCATCACTATGTCAAATAACTCCTTTTGTCTGAAGAAAAAATCCTTTGAAACCGAACCTGTGACAATAATGATATTTATGAAGCACTCAAATTGTACAGTAAGTAAATTACGTAAAAATTACTGGGCCGTAGAGACGCAAAAATAGGTAAGATTTTTTTTTTATTACGGAATATTAAACTAAAACCTTAACTATTTCAGAAATCGTCGTATTTTTTTTTAATTCACGAGATGTTTTTTAAAAAAGATATCTTTAATTTGTCATATTAAATATATGAAAAAAATACTTAACATCTTTAGTACACACCCAAAGGTATTGGATCCATGTTGAAAAAAGATTGCCAGCAAGCGGTGTAAAAAGTTATTAGTCCCTAAATGTTATATAACAAACGTTGCATTTTCACACAAACGTCCTGACTGCTCGGGAAGTCATTCTTTGCTGACGTGTTACGCAGTGACGAAACGTTTTGATGAGTTTGGTGGTATGGGGAAAGATGCGCTGTATATGGTGTCAAGATATAGAAACAAAATTTAGTGATCCCTGCAATTTGAAATTTCGAATTGTTTCCAACTCTCCCATACTAGTAAAACCATTGTGCGGCGCCTGCGCAGATAGATCTATGTGAGATTCAGGGAGACCAACATAAAAATGATAAAATGCATATCGTTATTAAGTAGGTGAACTGTTGATGACGTCACAAAATACATCTTAAATTTGGCGGGTTTTTGAGGGACCTTGAAAAATTGAAACTTTGACAATTATTTTAACTATTAAAACTAAATCTAAAAAAAAAAAAAAATGCAGTTATTTAAGTTAGAAGGTCATTATTCATAAAAAAAATAAAAAAATTGGACTGGACTTCTCTTTTATCCCCATCTGTGTAAGGAGTGCTAGATTTCCCTGGATTGCGAATGTTACACGCCGAGGTGGTTCAATTAACACCAGCATTTATTTGTTATGCATGTTTGTTTTGAAGTTGGTGTTTTCTTTTTGCAGTTTCTTCAAAAGAACGTGATGAAGGCCGTATGGAAGCACCAGTTTGCTTGGCCCTTCCACCAACCGGTGGATGCCAAGAAGCTCAACTTGCCGGTATGTTTCTCACATTCCTATCATTATGGCAGAAACGGCCAAACTAAATGTCCTCATAATCAACAGCCAGTAACCGTCTTATGTCTTAATCCAGAACATTATCATCGTAATGATTTGATAGTAATAACAATCTTGAGGGGGATATTGCCCATGTGTGAAGCATGTCACACATGGGCACGCAAAGGTTGTTTGAAACGCACCTGTTTTACAAAATTTGGGAGACGGATATGGGTACCGCCCCTGCCATAAGTCACCCCAAGTGGTTCACTAGTTTGGTGACTTTGTGACATGATAGCAGGGGTGTCTGGATTCATGGGTGAGGTTTGTATAGGTCTTGCATTTGCCCACCTATTGCGTGGCGGACCTGATCGAGAGAGGCTGCGAGAGAGACTGGTTGAGGGAGACCTTTATATCTCTTCAGCCGGACTCTTGACTCATCGCCTTGTACCGCAGTGGGAGGGATAGGTTCATACGTCCATCACTCTTGGACACCAGAGTCCTAGTAGGTATTTGTTTGAAATGACATATGGGGTTAGGTGCAAGTATTTAGTTTTTGTTTGTTTGCAGGACTATCACAAGATAATAAAGCAGCCAATGGACCTGGGCACCATAAAGAAGAGACTGGAGCAGAACTACTACTACTCTGCCAAGGAGTGCATCCAGGACTTCAACACCATGTTCACCAACTGCTACGTGTACAACAAGCCGGGCGAGGATGTGGTGGTCATGGCGCAGACTCTGGAGAAGCTCTTCCTCACCAAGGTTACAAATACACACATTAACACTGGTGAAAGACCCACCTCCTTTCGGAATCCAAACGTAGCTTGAAATGGTGACCAGATCTGAAATACCAGGTACTTAACTACCTTCAGCCTCACAACATATCCTAATCGGGGATGCTATAGTCTCACTGGCTCCAGGTGGTTGGGTCTCTTTTGTGCGGTACTCACATTATACAAAAAAAATAAGTCCTTACAATTTTATCCATACGATAAAATTGACTAACTTACTAACTACTCATCATGCCGTTTCCCTGAGGGGTATGCAGAGAGGATCTTCCTCCAAAACACTAGGTCTTGGCACAAACTATTTGTCTCATTCACATTTCTAGATTTGAATATAAAGCTGGTATTTTCTCCTTTTAACACCGTTTAGATCATGTTTCTAACCATGTAAGGGAGACGCAACCATTTCTATGAGACTTTTATGAGTTGTTCCCAAAATTGAACAAACAGTTTAAAAAAAAATACCAGTAATTAGTTAATGAAAACTGTCAATTTTTATTCACTCTAGTTAGTGAGGAAAATATTTTGAAATCTATATATGTATTCTCAAATATACCCAGGGTCTGGAAGGGTTATCATAGGGGACCCCTTTTTAAGTAATATGTTCCTGGGTGCCAAATGTCCTCTGAAGTAAAGCGTCTCATCGTATTGCGTATCGCAGGTGGCCCAAATGGACAAGGAGGAGAAAGAGTTGGAGTCTAGTAGCGGCAAGGGAGCAAAGGGGCCCATCACGGTGGGCGGCAAGAAGCGTGCGTCGGGGGGAGCCGTGCCCTCCACCCCGGGCCTGTCCCCGGGAGCGCGCCCCACTCGGCCCACGCCCAGCGCCCCCGCCATCCCCGCAGCCCCCGCACCACCCCCCGCACCCACCCCCGTGGGCTCCACCAACACCACCACCACTGCCAGCCACACTGTCACTACCACGGTCACGCACAGCGGGCTGCCCCAGCAGGTATACCAATTAACACTAATCAAATGTTATTTATCGTTATCAACTTTATTTTGGAGTGTTTTTTTCAATTCTATAAGATATTTTATTTTCATTCACAAAATTTGATACAATTTAAGGTTTTACTCATGTTAAAAACAAAAATAAATATTCATACTAGACTTGCAGAAAAAGTCAATACCTAGATGTCGTATATTAAAAAATAAAAATGGATAAAATTTATCCAAGACACTATCTAGATTGAATTTAGTTCGATTTTGAATTTTGCAATCATACATGAAGAGGAATATAAACGCTGGAAATATTTCGATTCTCACGCCTGCAAAATTTGAAATCGAGTGTCGTACTTGCACCCGGCAAGTAAGAAAGCGAAAAAGTGGTTTTTATTTATTTTGTGCATAATTTTATTAGAAATGAAAAAAGTTAGAACATAGAAAACCTCAAAAATAGTCTTTGCCATAAAGGGGTATTTAAAAAAAAATTGTTTCTTGTTTTACTTCATAGTTAAGTCACGAAAAAACATTTTTTTTTTAGTGGTTTACGCTTATATTTTTTGTTATGTAAATAAAATTTTTATTGTAATTCCAATACATAGAAAAGCTAGTTAAAGCATCAATTTATCCATAGCATATTTTTTGATGTTCATACCGTAAGCCGATTCGTCGTAAAGATCAAATCTAAATAGGATTTCACGTATAACTTCGTCTGAAGATAGCAGCCAATAAAAATATAAGTAAAGAAAATGAAGATGATGTTGGCAGTTCTTAGTCAAAGTATAATAGAGTTAAATATGACCGAATCGGATAGGGACACATTAGCTCAGTTGTTAGAGCTCATGTTTTCTCTTTCTAAGACTGTTTATATCATATAAATAGTAAGGGAGGCACAAAGATTTTTATGAGACCTATAAGAGTTATTTGGAAAAGCACAAAAATAGATGTACATAATATAATGTATGTGTTGTTTGTTTGTTTGCGCAGGTGGCCGCCCAGCCCGCGGGATTCCACGTGGCGCAGCCGGCCTCGCAGCAGAGCACCCCCACCATCACCACGGTTCAACTGCCGCAGACGCAACCCGCCAAGGTTGGTCCCCAACTCTTCCTGCTTTTAACCTGGTCTACATGCGGCTCTCGCATACTTTAACTTTCACTAAAACACATACTGTGTCTAAATTATAGATGCCACAAATAGTGATTTTGCTGAATACCGAATATTCGGCTAGGCTCTCGGCCGAATACTGAATATTCGGTGGTCGAATATTCGGCGATACGTTAGTACATTTTGCTGGAGACAGGTTCCGATCTGTATCATTGAAGTGCATGCAATAAATACGCGATGGGCATATATGTTTCATTTGCAAGTAGATCGTGTTACAATACGCATTATTTATTGATTGTTACATCAATTGTGTTACTTGTAGTGTGTATATCAAAAATATCACTGTTTGTTCGCGAAAAGCTTTACGAAATGGCACCATTTAATGAAAAAATCGCTTATTTGCTAAATATTATGAAATTTGTAGTGAAGACAATAAACTGGCAGTTGGTTTTTCTTTCATTATTTGGTATTCGGCTGAACGGTTTGCGATATTCGGCCGAATACTGAATAATAAAAAAGTAGCGGAATAGGCCGAATACCGAATAGTAGCCGAATATTCGTGGCATCTCTAGTTTAAATGTGCGTTATAATAATGGATATCGTTGAAAAGGCCAGTGTTGAAAAAGTGTGCCGCTTTCTCGTGTGTAGAAACTTTTGCTTAAAAATGTTAGTTTTTATACTCATGTTATTTATACTCATTGCATTCAAATCATCATAGGATAGAGGAAGACAGAAATTATATTTTTGATTTGTTTGTTATATGTAATAATCTTTTTTGAATATAATTTGACTGACTGTATGACGTGTGTTTGTTTCCCCCCTCCGCATAAGGTGAAAAAGGGTGTGAAGAGAAAGGCGGACACCACCACGCCCATGGGCAGCTCCTTCGAGGGGGCGGGCGGAGGGACGGGGGGCCCCGGGGGCTACCCCCCTCACTCGCAGGCGCCCACGCCCAAATCTGCCAAGATCAGCACCCGGAGGGAGAGTGGACGACAAATCAAAAAGGTAACTAAAATTCCATACTAGCATTGCTTTATACACCACCAAACCTAATCTAAAAATACAAATCTCCCTGGACACTTAAAATTAACAAAACACCTTTTGCATCCAATGCTAGAAAACAGTTCCTTGCAAATAGAATAGTGATGCAACAGAACTCTGCTTCCGCTTCCGTTTCTGCAGAAGTTCCGCAAGTTTTTTCACTTCCGTTTCCGCAAACTTTATAACAGAACTCTAAACGAAAAATACATAAGATTTAATATATGAAGAATACCGAAACAGACTCAAAGGTGTAAAAACAGCCAAATAACTTTTTATTAAATATAATTTACCTCTGTTTAATTTCGAGTACTAAAAGTACAAAATACAAATTTAATTAAACAAATCTTAAACAATAAGATTGTGCTTTTTCTTCATAGTATTAACACTTCCGCTCAGATTTACTTTTGACATTTGTTTCCGTTTCTGCTTCCGTTAAGACACTTCTGTTGCATCACTAGTATAGAACAAACTTACACAACATGTCATCCATTCTACAAATACGAAACAATTTAAAGCTCGAGAATTCATATTTGGAGAGAAGAAAGGACTAGCTTATTTTAAAATTTAAAACAACTCATTTTACATAAGTTTTTAGATTTTCACGGCCAAAAGTATTTTCATTATTTGTTTTTGGGGTGTCATGCCGTGTTGCACTACCTGCTTGTTTAGCAACGTTTCGGCCTGCGTTACAGTGTTGATCATCAGGGCCGAGGTAGCGCAACACGGCATAACACCCCAAAAATAAATTACAATACTTTTGGCTGTGAAAATCTAAAATCATATCTGAGCATTACTCTTAAAAATCCAACAGGTCATGGATCAGTGCGATTGTCGCTACAAGCATTACATGTATGAATCATAGCACCGTCAATATTATGACAAATTTGCATTATTATTATTTAATGAAGCCGAATTTAAACGGTAAGCTTTCTTACGACTCGTATAAAACCTGTTTTCTTTACTTACGCTGATTATTAACATTATCTTTAAAATAGTAATTTAGTGATGTTGTTAAAAGTATTAAAATGATTGAACTTGGATAATATAGTGACTGTGTGTTTTGTTCAGCCTGCGCGCGTCCCCGAAGAAGGGTTCCTGGCGGGGTCGGGCGGGGCCCTCTCCCCGCTGCTGGCCGCTTCCACCTCCGGCACTGTGCAGCCGGTGGGGCACCACCACCACCACTCGGCGCAGGCCGCCGCACAGCAGCAGCTCACGGCGCAGCTCAAGCAGCTGGGCAAGGAGAAGCTCAGCGAGGCGCTCAAGTCTTGCAACGAGATCCTCAAGGAGCTCTTCTCCAAGAAGCATTCCGTGAGTACCAGCACCTTGTTAATATTTCTACTAGCTCAAGTCCCCGGCGATCAAATGTAGACACTGGACCTTCCTCTTGTTTTGAAGATCATATGTGCAAAATTTCATCAACCTCGACGTGAAACTGTAGATTTGATTCTCCTTTATATATTCAATTTGGGAGGCGGGAATGGGTACCGCCGCCCCGGGAACCTTTAATGGATAACCAACACCTCTGCCAAAGGTCACCCCAAGTGGTTCGCTACGTTTGGTGATTTAGCAGGGGTGCACGGGTTCATGGGGTGAGGTTTGTCTAGGTCTTGGAGGCGGATGACCAGGATATACCGAACCCCAGATTCCTAATCACCCTTTAAACCCTTTTCTTTCCCAGAACTCTCCTCTCCTTACTTTCCTTAAAAAAAACCCTCCACACAGCATCCCCAACGATGACATAGGCCCTGAGGGAAATTATTTTCCTCAGGGCCTCCTGTGTGGAGCTCGTGTAAAAAAAAAAAAAATATATATATATATCAACCAATTGACACAAAACCTTGACAAATTATATACCTAAACCTTCCTCATGAATCACTCTATCTATTGGTGAAAATGCATGAAAATCTGTTCAGTTGTTTTGAGTTTATCGCGATTAGACAGACAGACGCGGCGGAGGACTTTAATTTATAATATGTAGAGATTTGGGTACCATTTATTGGATAAATAATACATTTGTCGTAGGTTTGGTGACTTAGCTGGGGTGAGGTTTGTCCAGGTCTTGGTGGCAGATGCATCTGCCACCAGCTGCATGGCGGGCCAGATCAGAAGAAGCAATGGATTCATAGTCTGTAGAACGTCCTCTTTTTCTTTCCTTAAAAATACCCTCAACACGGCATTTCCAGAGATAACATAGACTTGGAGGGAATTATTTTCTTCAGGGACTCATTTTCTTCAGGGACTCATTTTTTTCCCATTTAAACCATTACTGGAGGGTGTTCTTAAGGAGAGGAAGTTTTGGGAAGAAAAAGGTATTGGGAGTGGATAGGAATCTGGGGTCAATGTTTCCAGATGAGCTATTCTACGAGGGCTATTCAGAAACTAGGGAACGTTTCCGTCGGACGCCGCTAGGCGCGCGGCGATCACGTATGTTTTGGTGTGCACATGCTCGTAGCTTCAGTCTGCATCCAGCCATCAGAACGAGAACGTCTCCGCGCTGCCCGTTTTCCCAATATTCCAATTTGAAATGTGCGCTGCAATTTCAAATCCCGCCAGTTGTGAAGTGCGGTCCGTAATACGGTTTTTGTTAGCAAAAAACGAAAAACCGATAGAAATTCATCGGCAACTATGCGAAGTGTATGGCAACGACGTAATGAATGAAAGTTCAGTGCGAAAATGGTGTATCCGGTTTAAAAATGGCCGAACCAACGTGCGTGATGAAGAGAGGAGTGGACGCCTGAACATTGTGACAGACGATCTTCTCGCCAAAGTTGATGAAAAGATTCGTGAAAACCGTCGCTTCACAATAACGGAGCTTTCGCTTTGCTTCCCACAAGTTTCACGGACTTTGTTGTTTGAAATTGTGACTCACAAGCTTGGCTACCATAAATTTTGTGCAAGATGGGTGCCAAAAATGCTTACAGACTTCCATAAAGGTCAGCGAATGGGAGCAGCCTTAACATTTCTTGACGCAGGCGGCGGATTTCTATGACGAAGGAATTTCGAAGCTTGTCCACCGCTACGATAAGTGCCTTAATTTGTTTGGTGACTATGTAGAAAAGTAGCATTTTAGTCACTCTTTCAGATGTATATAATAAAATATTTTTCTTGTACCTAGTTTTTGTTTTATTACAAAACGTTCCCTAGTTTCTGAATAGCCCTCGTATATCTTTTGTGGGAACGAGATAGTTCTCGGCCGAGATCTGCTGTCAGATTTGTGTGATTTTATATGGCTGTTATTTGCTTTTTGTATGGGCCGATGTCAGAATTTCAGCTGTGAGCTGTCACATACTTAAGTTAGGTTGTTTTAAACACGAATTCATGAAAGTACACATGTTATTTATTCATTTAACAGCATTCAGCATCAAATCTGACAGCAAATCTCGGCCGAGAACTATCTAGTGCCCACAAAAGATATAGAAAAGCTCGTCAGGAGTGACTGACATATAAATTCATCCCTCCGTCTGCAGTGCAAGGCGACGGGCTGAGAGAATTTGACTGGTGTCTCCCTCGATCTGGTCATGCAGTAGGTGGTCAGACGCATCCACCGTCAAGACGTAGACAAATTTCGGGCTTCAAATGAACAGGCACCCCTGCTAAGTCACCAAATGTAGCAAACCTCTTGGGAATGAGCCCGTCAGAGACCTGACCTACGGCAGAGGGGTTGGTTATCCAATAAATGTTTCCTGGTGCGGCGGTACCCATATCAGCCTCCCAAATTGTGGAGTTAATGGATGTAAAAAAATGGTCTCGAAACAACCTGATTAAAATATTTGATTGATGTGTTCCGACCAAGTCTACCAAGGGGTGTCTTCCTTTTCTTCTATTTACCTTCCATTTATCTTCTATTTACAGCCTGATTATAGCCTCACCTTAAATCTCCACAGTTATAATCTTAAATTGCCATTGGAAGTTGCCGAAGAAATGTCCACTGGAGACAATAAGTTAATTTAACAGTGTACTACAATTGATAATGGTGTTCTGATGTATTGTTTGTATATTTTTGCAGGGTTACGCGTGGCCCTTCTACAAGCCCGTGGATGCGGAGCTGCTGGGCTTGCACGACTACTTCGACATCATCAAGAAGCCCATGGACCTGGGCACGGTCAAGCAGAAGATGGACGGGCGCGCGTACCGGAATGCGGCCGAGTTTGCGGCTGATGTGCGTCTGATATTCACCAACTGCTACAAGTATAACCCTCCAGACCATGATGTCGTTGCCATGGCCAGGAAACTGCAGGATGTCTTTGAGATGAGGTGAGAAACAGACTTGCCTTCACTTACTTACCGCACAACAATCTCAACTGCTCCCTGTTAACGAGAGCCATAGATTTAAAATGCGGGTTTCTCTGTTTTTTAAATTATATTTATGAGTGTTGTGATGTTTTGTTGCAGGTACGCTAAGATCCCCGATGAGCCCGTGCTGCTGCACAAGATGGGCATAGACAAGGCCAGCTCCGCCTCCAGCTCCGAGTCAGGAACCGAGTCTGAATCAGAGTCGGAGACCGATGAGGAGCGGAGTAAAAAGCTGATAGCACTTGAAAAAGAGGTAGGTCCCTTTATTACCAACCACTTTCTTATGTACCAGCTTGAAACACAGAATATTCCAAATAAAATAATTTGCAATTAAAAATAAAACAATTTAAATCTTATTAAATAAAACAATTTAATTATCATTTTATTGTAAATAAATATACATACACCAAAATGATTCCAATTTACAATGTTCAGACTTTCGTAAAAGACGTATTTGTTAAAAATACTAACAGTTTTATGCTTCCCAGCTGTCGGCGATGCAGGAGAAGATGAGGAAGCTGGTGGCGGAGACGGGCACCAAGAAGAAGCCCAAGAAGAAGCTCAAGGAGAAGAAGAAGCCCACCAACAGCAACCTCGGCAAGCCCAACACCACCACCGTCTACCAGCCCAAGAGCAATTCCATCAGCGACGGCATGGGTAAGAAAGCAACACCCACTATACCACAATACGAACCACCCCTTGTGAATCACCTCTTGTTGATGAATGCAACTAAAATTAACTTATTGTCTGTTTTAATTCACTATGGTAGAACCTTGTTAATTCAAACATGTTTTAAATTTTACCCAACTGATGAACAACTGTTAAAAATCTTAAATGCCAGCTAACTACTAGTTCTTCTGGAGAAAAAAAAACTACTTTTTATAGATTATGTTACATTATCTTATTTTTAAAAAATAACATCATTTTGCAAAAATCAATTAGTTATGATGAAAATACATAAAATCGGATAACAAATCCACTTTGTGTCGTGTTTTGTGTTATTGCTCTCTGTTTGAAAGAATGCAATTTTTTTTATCAAACACAATGAACCCGAACTAAACTACCTGATTTAAAAAAATCTCATTAATTAACACTTTTTGGGCAGGAAGGGGTAGTTCTACCTGGAATGACATTGCTGTCTAATATTTTTATATGTATAAAACATAAAAATAATATAAATGTGATACAAGTCTTCCCCATCTTCTTAGGGGGCATACATTTATTATGCGAGCTCAAAGGGGGGGGGGGGGGGGTCCAGAAAAATCTCACATTGCTGAAAAAAAAAAAACGAAGTGGCCCAAATTTATCTCACCAAGGGGGGAGGGGGGACGGCTCTAGATTGGAAGAAAAACAGCTCACGTAATTAATGTATACCCCGTTATCTCTTGCTCTTGGAAGATTTATCAAAAGGAAACTTATACTTTGGCACTGGAGATGTGCTAATTTTTTTTTTGTAATAATTTGTACCAAAGTGAAAACCAATTTTCTTGTAACGTAAAAAAATATGTACATTTTTTACAAATAAAATATAACTTAACTTTAACTTCTTTTTATGAAGTTCTATTACAAAGTAGGCTATAATTTTGGATAATATTTTTATAGTTGGGCGGGGGGAGTAAAAAATATCTTTCAAATGTACATGCTAATTTCAAAGATATATCGGTTTAAAACCAATTCAATTTTCTCCAGTGGGTTCCCTCCCGCCTGAAATGTGTTAATTGTCTTTCTGAATGCAATGAATGTTACGAATGAATATTTATTTTGATTTATATTTAAAATTTACACATCGAGGGGTAATTACTATAAATTAGCATCAATGTCTGCTTAAATCAACTTTTATTTCCTGGCCCACGTACACCACAACAAATATTTTGTGTTTGTGGCATACATGAGAGGCGTTTATGTGTAACTATTACCTAGTTGTAGTAATTACCCCTCTATATTATTATTTAAGTCGGGTGACCGAACATGGCATTTGCAGAAATTGTATTCCTCCATTTGCAACTCTGACAATGTTCTTTATATTCTGTAAAATATATTATACTCTCATACATTAATTAACATGTTATGCTTGTTAATAAATAGTAAAAATAATGTCCTTGATATAGAAGTAACTACGCTCTGTTTACTGAGAATCATTTTAAAAAACAAATAGATTTTGCAATAGGAACTAATGAAATGCAATGTGTAGTATAGTAGAATCCTGTTAATTTGAACCCCAATACTTCCAAATTTAGGGTAGAAAAAAAAATTGTGCAATATTTGTAATTTATTTTGGTCCACTCACGAAAATTTGTCGGTCAATTTTCAAAAATTTTCGATTTGTGCGAAAATACATCATAATTTCATAAATCTTAATCCTGACAGGTCTGCCGTGGAGGTAAACCGATGTGAAGTTTCGATGTTATATATCCCTAATTCGTTAACCGCCCTACCCGTACAAATGTATGTGATGCCGCCGTTATATTATCGCCCAAACGCAACAAACCAAAGTAAAAAATAACTACCCAAAACCCACAAAACGTTTGTGATACGTTCGTATACATCAAGTTTGTTCGTGGGTTGTCCCGAAGCTAATGGATGTGTTCGGGTATTTTCATCTATCCCATACAAGTCACGCCACTAGTCAGTGGTACTCTACGCAAGTGGTGCGGTTTATATAACAATATTTTTTAACCCAATTTTTTTTAAACCTACTTTTTGAATAATAACCCAAAGGCAGGGTGGATATTCTAAATCGCGCAGGCCCAACCACTGATCTAGAATTTTTGATTTACAGGAAATACATAATATTTTTGCAAATTTACTTTGAATATCTGAATTTGAAGTCCCAGCAGCAAAAATTATCCATGAAAATTTTACTTACACGGGAATAAGTCATATTGATTACAAATTTACTTTGTACACCTATCTGAATTTATTGGGGCAAATGCCAAACTCCTTTTTGGCGAAATATATTTTTTTCTAATTTTAGTATTTTATTCTATTTTTATTTAATTCGAAACTTGGTTCTGTGGATTTTGAATTAACAGGGTTCTACTGTATAAAGCGGTTGATATTATTCAATATACATCTTCAAGATCTATATAATTTGTTGTTGGTGAACAGAGTTATGGGGCAAATATCAATCTATATCAATGTAATATGTGTTTACAAATAAGTGAATCATGCTTTTGCATGTATGTGGGGAAATGATCAAAACAGAATGGTATCTGTTCATGTCCCCATTCCTTTTGTAGTGTTTATTCATAATTACTACTTTGATATCTACCCTTGTCTGTTAAACGATTCTCCTGGTTTGATTCCTACCCAATCTTAACATTTTTTCTTAACTCTCAGGTAAGAGGAATGTTTTTACGGTAAGAAATTAAAATTGCCGTAAAAACTTTCTTATTTACCAAAACCTTGAAACTACATATAAACAAAATATATTTCAAAAGGTCTTGAAAACATTTGATCTGTAATTTGGTAAATCTGAATCTAGTGGTTTGGCTATATAGTAGCAGTAGCCTAGATGTAGGGGTAAAACGCTGTGAGATATCGACTTGCGGTTAACATCCTTCTAATTAGTATTATTATTTTGTTTATCTGAATCGGTTAGCGATGGAATGTCCTATTTTTACGAACTTATTTAGAATATGTTAATTTAAAGGGCCGGCTATGTCGGAAATCGGCAATAAAATTACGATTTTGCAGGAAATTTATCATACTTTTACAAATTTACTTCAAATATGTAAATTAAAATGGCCGGCTGCGATGGACATCGGTCCTGAAATTTCATTTTTTTGTTTATGAATTTATTTTTAATGGGTATTTTAATTTAAAGGGCTGGCTGCGATAGACATCATTCCTGAAATTTCAATTTTTTGTTTATGAATTTATTTTGAATGGGTATTTTAATTTAAAGGGCTGGCTGCGATAGACATCATTCCTGAAATTTCAATTTTTTGTTTATGAATTTATTTTGAATGGGTATTTTAATTTAAAGGGCTGGCTGCGATAGACATCATTCCTGAAATTTCAATTTTTTGTTTATGAATTTATTTTGAATGGGTATTTTAATTTAAAGGGCTGGCTGCGATAGACATCATTCCTGAAATTTCAATTTTTTGTTTATGAATTTATTTTGAATGGGTATTTTAATTTAAAGGGCTGGCTGCGATAGACATCATTCCTGAAATTTCAATTTTTTGTTTATGAATTTATTTTGAATGGGTATTTTAATTTAAAGGGCTGGCTGCGATAGACATCATTCCTGAAATTTCAATTTTTTGTTTATGAATTTATTTTGAATGGGTATTTGAATTTAAAGGGCCGGCTGCGATTTTTTGTTTATGAATTTATTTTGAATGGGTTTCGAATTTAGAGGGCCGGTTGCGACGGGATTTTGTGGATTATCGTAATTGTCTAGAAATGCTGTCTTAACGCAAAAGATAACACAAAAGAAACAGAATCACCAAGTGCCGGGGATTATAAGGATAGGATAGGATAGGAATAATGTAATGTACTACTGTGTAAAGTAAGTGAAAGGAGTGAGAAGGTGTTGTTGATTGGTGAACTGTCCTGTCCGGATTAGGTGTGTCCATGGCATCAGTG
Source organism: Limnephilus lunatus (assembly GCA_917563855.2). Lineage (NCBI taxonomy): Eukaryota > Metazoa > Arthropoda > Insecta > Trichoptera > Limnephilidae > Limnephilus > Limnephilus lunatus. The sequence continues at coordinate 50,144,758 of OU830596.1, read as the reverse complement.
GCGCTGGGCGGCGCTGACAAACTGGGGGCCGGCGATGCCAACAAAATGTTTAATGCCACCGCCACTAAAAATAACAAGGCCAAAGGTTTGTCCATTAACTCAATTCAATTTTATTCATTCTTCACTAACAAATAAACTAATAATTGGATTTCAATATGCTACAAATAATTATGATTTTTTTATCGACCAAGTGAATTTTGTTGGCCTTCCAATCGATTACGAAACTAGTGTTACAAGCGAGAAAATGGTGAACCTAAATCACATTTACAGTCGATTTTGTGGTAAATATTTATTTTAGGTCTGTTTTGTGTAAAAATACTTTTCCCAATTTCATAATTTTTTAAAATTGCGACGGGTAAATTTAGATTTGGATTCATAAAAGTGTACATTTTAATTATTGTGACTAATTTTTAGATTTGAATATAAAGCGTGGTGTTGTCTCTAACACCGTTTAGATCATATTTCTAACCATTATAGTAAAGGAGACACAATGATTTCTATGTGACCTATATGAATTGTTCCGAAAACAGAACAAATTAGCCTGAGGGGTTAATTTTCTTTTAACCTTTAAATGCCCGTGTGCCGCGTGCAATAAAGGTAACCCACTGCCTAAACATTTTTAGTGAAATATTTGCACAATGGACACCAGTCCCATGAGCATTGAACCACTGGGCATCTAAAGGCAGCGCGCAAAAAAGGTAGCCCACTGCCCAAGCATTTTTTGTGAAATATTAACACCATAATCACCGGTCATTGAACGACGTAAATCCATGGTTCCATTACAGGACCACTGGGCGTTTAAGGTTAAACGTCACATACGTTATAATCTACACATTCACAGATGACGCCAATCAAATTATTTTAGGTTTTTAATGCTTTTTGCACATTACGCTTTAAAATATTAAGGTAAATTAATTGTTCGCGCCCGTACATATTTAATTAGAATGCAAATAAATAGTTTTGTCTATAAACCAACACAAATCTTTCAAGAAAGGCTGAAAAATACAATATTGGATTGAGTCAGCGATGGTTAAAATAATTAAAAACTTGGAACAGCCTTACTCATAATGAAACCCTACCACGACTCTGTAGAGTCGCGGTAGCTACACAAGGGGGTACACTACACCGCTCAGTAAAAATCTTTACTCATCTTCATAATATTGCTCGACAGCTGGATTATGCGTTATGATTTTTTTACGGTAGCAACACTCAGCTCCAAAGCTGAAAAACGCGGTCAATTTGGCATTTCGTGGCGTGTTGCCAACTTCACGTTTATTCATACGTCAAAATATTATTCGATGAGATTGTTTTGTGTTTCGCGTTTCAAAAATAACTAATAATGGATAATCATAAACAGTAATTCGGATGAGGAAACAAAAATTAGTAGGCGTAATAAGAATCGGGGTGACATTGAAATGAGTGTTATAAAAAATAATAATAATAAAGCCTGCTTGGTTATCGATTTCGCTGATTTGTTTCACGAGAATGCAATTATAAACACTCGTTTCTACTCCATTATCGTATGGCACCGAGAACTTGGAGATCGGTAGATAATTTGCCACCCCGTTTATTGTTGTACCAAGGCAATCAAACGTCTTACGTTAACTTTTGTAAATCTATATTTAGACCTAAAATCTCCATCCGTAAGTGCCGCAAATGGATCGAACCTTTTTTGTGCACGAATGCCGCGAATACGGTCAATATTTGCCAATGCTCCATTAAAAAAATCAAGATTCTCATAAAAGTTTGCCATTTCGAAAGTTAAGTTACAACGCCGTGGTACTGAGTCAACCCTGGTGATCGGGTAGTTTAAATTCTGACAGCTACTACATCTCCCGTACATCGACAGGGTAAGAAAACACGGATGCGCGCGATTGACCCACCATGTTGAGTAACAATTTCACCTACCCCGGTCTTGCTCTCGTGGTTGTATCTTATTTTGTGATTATGAGTAAGACTGCATAAGTTTTTTTTTTGGTTTTTATGTGCGACGTATATTCATCAGTTTTCCCCTTGTACTACTAGTTTCCGGACTCCATGTATACTAATTGTTTTCTGCTGTAATCTGCAACCATTCTGTTATCATTTTGTTACAATTAGTCCTCTTTTCCTCAATTTGCAAATAACTAATTCGGTATCTCTTAGCCTGCTGCATGAATTTTACTTTTTATGTGACAGTCTTGAATAAACATATTATGCGTATAGTATATTTTAAATAACAGATACAGTTTATAACTCCCGAAAAACTCACTTACGTCTTGTTGATAGAAACCGGGTTTTGCATTGCAATGCTAACTGTGCCACCAGGCAATCAACAACTTTACTCATACTTTTAGACTCATTTGGGGTCATGCAACTTGTTGCAACAAACCCTTTGCAAAACAGAATCAATCAACTAGTGTGAATTTACTCAAAGTTTGCGAACCAATTTAACCCCTCAGGCCTCTTATCATATTCTGTCAGTAGGCAGAATATTTCCACTTTGCATTAAAATCCAAATAAATGGAATATTTGTGAATGTATCGAAAAACTAAAATCTGTTTTTGGAAGGTGATAAAATTGCTTTCAATTTATTATTAGAAATAGTCCTGCATCACAATTTGCAATGCAAACACAAAAAAGTATTGATGCGTTTTTAGATTTTCACGGAAAAAAGCATTTTCGTTAATTGTTTATGGGGTGTTATTCCGTGTTACGCTACCTCCTTCTTTAACCGACATTTCGGACAGCGTTGCAGTGTCCATCATCAGGACTAACATCAACATTCTAGCACAACACGGTATAACACCCCAAAAACAAAAAACGAAAAAAAAAAACTTTTTTTCTAACAAAAATTACTGTTATCAAAAAAATAAATAAAAACATGTGCATATTTTATTAGCCAAACGTCATTGTCACCTCTTTTTTTGTAATTTAAAAAAAAAAAGAATTAATAAAAAATTAACATAGTTTTATTATTGTTTTTTTTTTTTTTTTTTTTCAAATTTTTGTTGGAAACTTTGGTTTCAAAGAAGTGCAAATTCAATTTTTTCTTTGGTTAACTTCTATATTTGAATATAAAGCATGGTGTTTTCTCTTTCTAATACCATTTAAATCATATTTCTAACTTTTATAGTAAGGGAGACAACGATTTCTATGAGACCTATATGAGTTGTAAAATTAGCCTGAGGGGTTAACAGATGTAGGAAATAATAATGTCCAAGAGGAGTTGCTTGACTAATGTATGTGTGTGTTCCCAGGAGCCGGAGCGCGGGGTGGCAAGGGAGCAGGGGCAGCTGCGGGGGGCAAGCGGGGCGGCGGCAGCAAGGGGGGCGCGTCGCGCACGGCAGGCGCGGCGGGTGCGGCGGGGGGCGGCGCGGGGCCCGGCGGCAAGAAGAAACAGCAGGCGGCCGCCCAACACCACCCGCCGGACTCGGAGGAGGAGGATACAGCCAAGCCCATGTCCTACGATGAGAAGAGGCAGCTGTCGCTGGACATCAACAAATTACCAGGTAAGACACTTTACCTCCCCCCTAACTTACTAACTTTTCAAAAACTGGGCATACTGTACACCGCCCGCAGATACTTTAATAGTACACAACTGCTAACTCTGTACAAATCACATGTGCGCCCCACGGATGAATTTGGCAGCTACCTCTTATCTGGAGCTCCAAAATACCTGAAAAATACCCTCGACTCTGCAGAAACGGGCGGTTCGTTTGATAGATTCTCCCATCTTGACAGACGGATTGCAATCTTTAGAGCACAGGTGTTGGGTGGGAATGCTATCCTTGTTCTAACGGTATTTCAATGGAAGATGCTCCGAGGAATTAGTGTCATTGATCCCTTCGGCACTGGTGCATACTCGAGAAACACGCCAAATGCGTGTCCAACATATATACGCGGTTGACATTTGTCACTTGAAAATGGGTCGCTTCTTCGACTCCTTCTTGTGTTCAACAACTCGGCTGTTGAAATTTGCCAGCCTCATTTTCCTCCTTCCTGAACATGGGTCTCTTCAAGATTAATGTTCACTCTTTCCTCTCCTCAAAAAGACCCTCTACACAGCATTTCAGATGACATAGGCCCTGAGGGAAATTATATTCCAAATACGAATCTACTTGTTTAACTCCTTATTGAATACTTCTATTTGTGTTGTGCCTGCTTATGTCTTTTATGCTCATTTTATTATGTATGTTTTACTTGTTATGATGCTCCTGTACAACTTTACAATGTTACATGTAAAAGCTATCAAGGCGTAAATAAATAGATATAGATTTAACTGTACTTACCATCTTGAATCCACCAATACTTATTTATACTGATTATGTTTGTTGTTCGTTTAGGAGACAAACTGGGCAAAGTGGTCCACATAATCCAGTCGAGGGAACCCTCATTACGAGACTCCAACCCCGATGAGATTGAGATCGACTTTGAGACCCTGAAGCCCTCCACGCTCCGGGAGCTGGAGAACTATGTGGCTTCCTGCCTCAGGAAAAAAACTCGTAAGCAATACTGTAAGTTCCATACGACATTTTTATCCCGTCCCCAATTCCCTGTGAATCCAACCTACCGACCAACCCAAACAGCCGACCCAAACATTTTTCAAAATGTACCAAAAGCTTTTAATTTCTGCAAATCATGAACCAATCTGGCCGGTCACATGTTCTATCTCCTCTTATGTTAGTCAGATATATAATTTTAAAATTTCTAGAAACATGCAACACCAAGCTTTCTCTTTACATTTAAAAGTTTACTATATCATCTCCCACACACACTTAGAAGCGACCGAGTCCCGCGCCACTTCAGGACGTCGCGCAGAAAAGTCTCACAGTGAACTGCACTGTAAACCTATTGGTCTTTACTTTTCTGCGCGGCGGTCTGGAATGGCGCGGGACTCGGTCGCTCCGAAGTGTGTGTGTGGGAGGCACTTATGGATGCTCTCGTATAATTTTAAATAATTCTTTAAAAAACCGAATAAAACTGGCAATCTGTTGCCAAATGTTTGTGTAATCAAATTCTTATAAAGTTTACAAAAAAAGCATTGATAATTTAGCTATGTTTGCATTAAAAATATAATTTTTTTAATTGCAATTGTTATCAAGCAGGGGAATATTTGAGGACATTTTTTTGTCAGAACCGAGGATTTAACTAAATTTGATCTGAAGATTGGGTTCTAGCTTCATCGTAATACGTACATTTAAGTTCATCGTCCACAATGCAAACCGGGGTTTCTCATATTTTGATATTTTTTAAAAGAGCCATATTTTTATGTCAGATTTATATACATTTTATTATATGTTACGCTAATTGGGTAAAAAAATACTTAATGACATAAATTATCTCTTGTCCTCCCCAGTCCCCCCAAAGTTGATGCTGTTTGTTCCCAAGCCGCAGTTGCCTTGTTCCCAACATGTTCTTGGCTTTCATTTTGTTCATAGTGCATATCGTGTCCATTAACTTATCATTAACACCCTTTATTTTGGTTTTTCACCTGAGTTTTGTTTGATACACAACCTAATATTATATTATTTGAGATTTTCACAATCGAAGGTATTATTATTGTGATTAAATTATGGGTTATAATGCCCCGTTGTATTTCCTTCTTCTGCCAATGTTTTGGACAGCTTTACAGTGTCAATCATCAGGGCAGAAGTGTTTGTTTATGTATGTAAAAGGGCCGGAATTTCAGTATAATAATTGGTTCCATAACAACTCGGAATCAACTCAACATCTCTTTGAAAAGTGGTTAAAAGCGACGAAAAAAAAATTGGAAAATAGCCCATAACCTAACCTATTTAACAAATCTTTTATACCTTTTTTTTCATCACTTTCAATGATTTTTCAAAGGAGGCGTTGAGTTGAATTCATTTGAGTTGTCGGGTCACCTAATAATTATATGGTGTGATTAGTGTGGTTTTCAGGGTTTAAAACCCATACATAAATAATACACACTTTACCACAATCTACACGTGCCCTGATGATGGTTACTGTAACATTATCTGAAACATTGGCTAAAGAAGGTGAAGCACAACACAGCATAAGAACCCAAAAAATAATCACGATTATTTATCATACAGGGTGTAACAGCACATACCTGGAGTATTTTAGTTAGGGATTTCTGAGCATGTTTGGAGAAAAAAATAAGATTTTTTTTCTAATAGAAACAATAAGAATAATTTTCCATCAAACACTCATTGAGTAGTAAGGTATCGCATAGTGGCAGGTCACACGATAAGCACTCTGTCTCGTTCTAGCAGCACGGTAACACGTGGAACAGCGCGCTTTTCACTTGATCCCGTCGCAATCAGTGGTGGGATCAGTGGCAAGGTGTGATTGAATAATGTATTTTTTTTTAAGAAACAAAGTAGACAGTAAATCTGACGGCAAAATGACGTGTAAATTTTTTCCTCCAAATATGCTAAGGAATTGCTTGTTAAAGTCCTTTGGTTATGTGCCATTACACCCTGTATAATTGTTATCTAATAACATAAAAAATTATTATGTGTTGTAACAGTCGTATTTTATACATTTTGTACTATTGATGATTTCTTATTTTACACGTATACATACTAATAAGTAATACACAATAATTTGTTTAAATTATTGCTACTTTTATTTATTAAGGGGGAAGTCTGGTCTAGTAGAGTTTTTTTTAATGCATTGTTTTTCAAAGATGAAATTTATTTTCGTTCACAAAACTTTTGGTACATAAAGGTACATTTGAACAAGAAAAAACACTATTGAAAATTTGATTTGAATATCTATATATTTAGATATGGCGACTGTGATCCGCTCCTTCGCAGGAAGCGGTTCCTACTCTAACTTCTTTTTCAAATCGACTACTCCAAGAGAACCCAGTCCCGGAACTCGGGCTCGGTCCCAAACCCGAAACTCGGAAATTCGAAACCCGGGAACCCGAATGCCTCCACCGTCCGGCAGCGTCCCCGTGTTGGCGCTCCGCTCCACTCGCGAGTCACGAGTTCTCCGGTATTATCTGGAATGGGCTCTTGTACTCATTCGATCGCCGGTCGCCGATCAACACACACGTGTGTGACCCCGTGACGTAACAGTATACTGCTCCCTGCCCGTCTGTCACGTCATCGCGGGATTGTTTAGTAGATTCGATTTTTGAATATTCTACTAGACACGGAGTCGTTTTTAATTGGAGCATATCTTGGTATTGTTAATCAACGGGTGAAGTGCATTATTCACCTATACAGCTAATTTACTTATTTAAATTCTCAATAAAAGCCCGTGCAATGTAGGTACATTGAATGTACCTACATTGCATGGGTGACGGGTCCGAGTCCGCGTGCGGAACTTGTCCGGCTCCGGGGTTCCGAGTTCTTGTGCGGGTTCTACGAGTAGGTCCCGGCTCCGAGTTCTTTGAACCCGTGCGTCCCGGTTCGGTGCGCCGCAACAACACCCAGTGCTCAGTCCGCACCTAAGAACTCGGACCCGGGACCTGCTCCTAGAACTCGTGTACTTTTAAAAGGTATCAGGTCTCGGAGGACTCCGGCAAAATGCAAAACTTACCCATCTCTAATGGCGACTGCAAGCGGAGGATTCGACCAAATCGACTGGAATCCTAGAGTGCTTGGAAATTATCTGAAACACGAAATTGAAAAAAAGTTGTTCATTGCAAAAATGGCTGACATAAAATGAAAATTGACGAAAAAAAAACAGACTCAATTTTACAATAACTTTGTCCTATAATAATCATTTTTCATAAGTCGAGGTTCATCCGCACATAAATTTAAATTTTAAATGAAGTAAATTGGATGTGATAAAAACGTGATTTTAAGTAAAAAGCGTTTAAAGTTTATGCTTGTAAACCGGACCGTTTCGTTCTCCGTCTACCTGCTTGGCGCGCACCGCTCCTAACTATATTTCAAGGTCGAATTTGATGCTATAACTTTGGGAATGTATTCTCTACAAATGGAAAATTTTTAGGCAACAACAAAAAAGTTAATTTTTTGGGTCAGCTGGACCAGACTCCCACTTAATATTTTCGTAGCTTTATATTATTATTTATTCATTTTATTTTACGATTCTATTTACATACACTAATGGCATACATTTTACCTTTTAAACAATACAATAACATATACTTGCTTCACAATTTTTTTTGTGTCTTTTTCTCATAAATTATATCTTATTCAGCATGTAACTCACAATTATTAAAACATGTTTCAATATTTTTTAATCAACATTTTTTTTGGAAATTACATTTCGGGTGTTTTTGAGATAATTCCTCGAAAACACTCGATTTGTAAAATCTGTAAATTCGATTCTTTAATAAATATTGTAACCAATAAAATATTAAATAATTAATATTTAAACAAGACAAATGCACTATGAGATTTTGAAACCGATGCAAATAATGATTCAACACTTCCTACAAACACATTCCAGGTTTTAGGGCAAATAGCAAAGTCCTTATAACCATTCCACTACCTATTTAAAATGTCATTGGAACTGAATATTTACTTGGCATGATTATTACTTATTACATTGTCAACTAACTTAGATTTTATATATAAGCCTTTCACCCAAAATCATCTTTCCAAAATTTTGTCTAAAGTCAATCAATATTATTTATAAAAATTTTAGGTTTGGGGTTTTTAATCAATCCTAATTATTTTTATTTTTTTGATGATGACCCATTTCAGTTTTTGACCAGCTGTCAAGCATAATGTGAGTATTATGCTTGTCTATTGATCATAATTTTGATTAAAAAAAAAACCCAAAATAGTTGCTTTCTTTTTATTCTCACGTTTACGGAATGGCGACATTATAAGAATGCAATAAGCATACGTTCCTTATCGACTGATCAGTTGCTGAGTTGGCATCACGTTTGGGTCCCACCCAGGTGTCGCATGTCCCATTCCTCGGCTAACTAGGTCCTCCATCACAACACAACCAACATTTTCCGCTTACTGTGGTGGCAGTAAGAGATTTTTAAATATTATCAGGTTATTCGTAATCCGAGAATGTTTGTCTTTCTTTAAAAAATAAAATCACCACAATAACTCTGCAGCTCTTTCTTACACATTAAATAATGGTGAGACAACAGATGAAACACACAACGCATGAATATCTATTTCTTCTTTTTTATCACCATTATATAATGTGTAAGAAAGGGCTGCAGCATTATTGTGATAAGGAACATTTGTTTATTGCCTTTTTTGTATTGTTGCCGTTCTGTAAACGTGGGAATGCTGAAAGCGCCTAATCGGCACCGTTCAAATGTCTAAAATTCAAATTGGTGGTGGTCTTAGTTTTTTTTCTCCATTATGGACCATCCAAAGAGCAATATTATATTTATTTTGTCAAATGAATGTAAATAATAGTGATACTAGATGAATTATAGTATTTTATCAATTCGAACCATAATATGTGACTAAGATTTTTTTCTTGTTGTAAAAATATTAACTTTGTTGTAAGCCACTGATCCTTGGTTTGAATCCCAACTTGGTTTCTGTATGGCAAATAATGAGCATGTTTATTATTACCGTGACGATCCATGATTACAGTACCGTGATGGCTTAAAAAAGGCAATAAATATACGTTCTTTATCACAATAATGCTGCAGCTCTTTCAAAAGATGAGATACACAATCAGCCTTACTAAAAAAAAATTTACAGCACGACCGATGACCTGTGTTTTTGTAGCAACATCCGTACAACAAATTTACACTAAAACACGAAATTCTACCAATAAAGAATTTCACGCTAAAACAGATTTTAAAATCTGGCAACAGTGCAATTTTTAGTAATGCTCATACAAAATTGTTGTTTTCAATGTTTTCATTCATGGCCGCTAGATGGGGGCGCCGGCGCATTCGCTGTTCGCAGTGAAAACATTTTAAGCCGCGAAAGATTGTTTGGGTACGGCGATGTGCTTCGTAATATTACCAAAGTGATCGTAATTTTTATTAATATGACTAATTCACTCTTATATTCATATAATTGATATATTTACCGTGTTTTTTGTGGTTTTTCATAAGTTTTAGTGAAGTTATAATAACAATAATTGTACTTTCAAAGTTGAAATGTCAAAAAGTTTTTTATATAATACATAAAAATTCATATTTACATTTAATGATATTTATTTTATGAGAATTTCATAAAAGTGGTGGTTTTTCTAAATATTAATATCAAATTCACGTGTTGGTAAGCTTATGAAAGAAATTAACATCTTTAGTGGTGCAAGATATTTTTAAGGTTATTTTTTTGGCATTAAAAAAAACTTTGAAATTTTTTATAATTTTTTTATTCTATGCACGAGGAAAAAGTGAGGTGACAGTTTCATTTCAAATTCATTATATAAAAGGTCTGTATTTTTTAAATTTAAATTTTTTAAATATTTCTGTACACTTTCATCAAAAATGTTTTGGTAAGAAATTATTTTACACATTTTTCCGTGTTTAAATCTTAACATATGGCAGTTTTTTTTAAACTATACTGTATTTCAAATACACAAATCTAATAGGTAATTTTATCTAGTTTTTAAAAATGGTATTTGTTTTTACGGCACCTTCAAAAATAAGAAATATATAGAACATTCAAAATACTTTGGATAATTCCAAATTTCGTTCAGACATCATCCCTAAAACAGAGATAAACTAGCCCCCCAGGCTGTGTAAACGGTGTGTATTTTTTTCCAAGAACATTTTTTTAATTACAGTAAAACCCCTATTTTACGTTTTTTAAGGGACCGAAAAAAAAAAACCTAAACGGAGGGAAAATGTAAATGGGGGGTATTGAAGAAAAGAACATTTTAAATTTTGTTTTTTATTTATTTAATCATGTATATTGGTGAATTGAAGAAAAGAACCCTTTAAATTTTATTTTTTATTAATATAATCATGTTGAAGAGAAAAATGTTATTCCAACAAAAGAAGAAGCAATAAAGTATATCGAGGGTCTTAAAATCTATTTTTCCGGCATTGTTTGCTTTCAAGACGAAATTTTTTAATGTGTATGTATGATTGAAAAAGAATTAGAACAGAAAAAAACGTAACAAACTAATCTATGTGATTTTTAATAAAAAATAAAATGTTCTTTTCTTGAATACTGGGGGTATAGATATTCTAAGTAAATTCGTCGAAATACGATATATTTCCGCAGAAATCGAAATTTCGCGGCCGACTCTCTCAATTTAGATCTCTTTGAAATACATTGTAAAAATTCCGCATAATGTCCGCGTAAATCAAATTTTCGCGGCTGATTTGTAAAAATATAATAAATTTCCTCGTAAATCGAATTTTTGCAGCCGATTTCCGCCGCAGCCGGCCATTTAAATTCATATATACGAAGTAAATTTGTAAAAATACCACATTCTAGTGTAAACCGATTCAATTTAAAACTAACCAACTTGTTTTATCAACTTTTTCGAGAATGTTCCTTTTCTCGCACTGAACTGACAGTTTTTCTTTGTTGAGACATTACGAAAGTAATTAACTTAACGAAAACAAAACAAGAAACGTAAAAACTGTGTGTAAACGATTATCACGAATAATGTCGGAAAAAAGCGTCTCAAATCACAAATCGAGTGAAAACCAAATGACAGATGCGTAAATAAACAAACTGACAGATGCTGTAGCATTTTACACATGGCTAAAGTTGAAATATGTCGGCCAATCGCCGCGTTGCGAGCAGTACGCCGACCAATCACGGCCGGCTAAAAATGGAAAGATGTCGGCCAATCACCACGTTTCGCGCAGTTTGCCGACCAATCACTGCTCGGCCGTGTCAAGCGCGCGTAACTCACATATTTTTGAATATTTTCGACGTAAATTGCGGGAAAAAAAACGTAAAAAGGCGGTATAAATGTACTAAAATATATCGGGACCGAAATAATTACACGTAATTGGCGGGAAAACGTTAAATCTGGGGACGTAAAATTCGGGTTTCACTGTAGTAATGTTTTCACATCCGCGGCCGTTTGTCAATTGAATAAATTTTTCACGGGGTTTTTTAGTAAGGCCGAATGTATGTGGGTCTGTTTCCTCCAAAGGAAAACAGTAATAATTTTCTTGCATCTCTCTCACACACTGCACCGTGACATCTCCGTAGACTACTACAATACTTAGTTAAAAGGATAATTTTGAAGTGAGTGAATTCCAAAAATCGAAAAATGTTCAATACGCTGATGGTTTTGTTTCTGTTCTTAAACATATAATGCTGCAGATTTTTCTTACACCCTAAATAACGACAGTCGATAATGAAACAAACGGTAACACATCCACACAAAAGAATCATACAATCGTTATCATACATCTCGCTCAAACGTATAAAAAAAATGAAACGCATTTCCCATTGCCGTGGTCGAGCCGTAATACAATCTATCTGTTTCCTCCAAAGGATAAAAGTAGTACTTTGGAGGAAAGAGTCACAGGTATCTTATGTGTCTCATCTTGTCTCACCATTATTTAATGTGTAAGAAAGAGCTGCAGCATTACAGCGATAAGGAACTTATGTTTATTGCCTTTTTTGCCGTCACTGTAATCGTTGATCATCACAGTAATAATAAAAGTGCCCATTAGCAAACATTGTTAGCCGTTTATGTGTTGTTGTTCGGTAATATGGTGGCTGGTATTTGTAGAATTTTAATGAATGGGATGGTGATCCGTAACAGTAACCATTATTTGACAAACACAAAATGTAATAATTTAATAATGAGAATATATCAATCTTCAGGTACAGTAATCCTTCATTAGTAGCCAGTCAATACAAAAGTTTTCCAAATTAAATTTAAAGTAAGGTGTAAGCTCTGTATCAGCTCCTGTTCTCGTATGAAACTTGGCTAAAACACCTTATTGCATTGTGTCAAAACATGCCCTGTGCGTTGAAACAACCAGTATATTGATCGTCCAGTTGATTACTCAGATCTTACCAAGTACTTAAGACCCTCCACACAGCATCTCAGATGATATAGGCCTATATATAGCTATTCTTAGAATCCTTGCAGTCTGGCTTAACAGTTAGTTTTGGCTATGGATAATGCTGATGAGGGATCAGTGTACCTAGGTATTGGGTTTTGCAAGTGGGAGTGTGTTACTGACTTGGGGGGGTTGCGTGTAATCCACAGACAAGCGGGTGTCAGGCAAGTCCAAGGACGAGCAGATGGCGGAGAAGAAGCAAGAGTTGGAGAAGCGGCTGCAGGACGTGGCGGTGCAGCTTGGCTCCAATAAGAAGCAGCAACCCAAGAAAGGTAAAGGTATCCATCATATTATATCTGATCTGCAAGTCTTGTAAACTCTATTTTTATTTTATCTTGAGAAGACGTCGTACACAATCCCATAATTTCAGGGTCAAACAATGTTACCTACAACTTTGCAGGAGACTCGACGCTTAATCCTTGTGTTGCCTCAATAATGGAGATATTTAGTTCAAAGTACATTTTTTTTATTATGTAATAATTATTAAATAATATAATATTTTTCCTTTGAATTTCTTCTTATGTGGATTCCACATTGCTGAGGTTCGTGACCTCTACTCCAATTTCCATCCTCCATTCCTTGGCAAGGTACACCCTAGTACCCTAGTACCAGACGATAGTGATAGTTGGTCACTCCAGCACCTGGTTTGCTTCTTCTGCCTTCACTTTGTCAGTAATGATGAGTTTCTCCAAGTTGAAATCCTCAATTTGGAGAGCCACGTGTCCAAAGTATCCTAAAATACATTGTGAATGCCTAGCTCTAGCTCTTCCAGAATAGAATAGACCAATTCCAGTGTATCTGGCCGTCCATAGAATCCTGACCATTTTTCTTCAGTACCATATTTGGAGGCTAACTAAAAACCCTCTATATCGAAGTTAAAGTGTTCTGTAAGACCCTTCGTCCACAAGGCTAAGCAGGTACTCGATATGCAACCATTCGACAACTAAGGGGGCATACATTAATTATGTGAGCTCAAAAGGGGGTGGGGGGTTCCAGCAAAATCTCACGTTACTTGAAAAGAATATACGAAGTGGCCCAAATTTATCTCACCAAAGGGGGGGAGGGGTCTAGATTGGAAGAAAAATTGCTTACGTAATTAATGTATGCCCCTTAACGGCATACATCTGCATGGAGATGCTTACAGAGTGCGCAAATTTTTTCAACTTTTGAATTCAGAAACGTCTTATATTTCAAAAATTGTGTCTTAGAAAGAAAATGAGAACTGCATTTAAATTTATTTTTTTAAATGTTGATTATTTGCTTGCTAATAAAATGCATCGAAAAGCATAAATTATTATTATTATTTAAAAAAAAAAAAATTATGTTTGTTATTAAAAACTGTGTACCTATAGCTGACAAAAATGAATAGAAAATTTAAATTTATGAATAAAAGTAAGTCTACAAGAATACTGATTTTATTCGGAAAAAGTGTTATTTTCCCCTTTAATATTTTTAACAAACACCTCACATAAGTACCTATAATCTTTTTTTGCGTTCTTTGTACTGCAGTTATGGAATAAAATTTAAGTTTGCTACAAAATATAAAATATAGACTTTTTACCAAATTTGTTTTCAAAACTACCGGCCGTTTTAACGAGCTTATAGTGAACACAAATTTTAATTTATTTTTCTGTTTTCGAATAGCTACCGATCATACGCAACTTTTGAGACCACAGGCGTTTAAAAATAAAACAATTATTTTTCTCTCCTTGCTACTAAGCTACTGCAAACACACATGCACAAGTTACCGGCATTTGTTTAACTTGTCTGCCAGCCCAGTCTCTTGCTAATCACGTTGTGTCACAATGACTGGTGATTTGAGTACAGATGTGTACGGATTGTGAATGAGTATCAGATAGTTGCGCTGTCTGGTGAATGAAAGGTCTAGTCTCGTGTAAAGTTGTACTTCCGCAAATGTAAATGACATATAATATGTGTTTTGTGCAGATGGCGCCAAGGAACCGGTAGCCGCCTCCGGCCGCCTCTCGTCCAGCTCCAGTTCCTCGGATTCTTCCAACTCCTCGTCCAGCAGCGACTCTTCATCCTCCGACACGAGCGACAGCGAGGCAGGTTAGGTGCCCCCCACACACCCACACCCCCTCTCACACAAGCACTCACAACTCTGTTCCTTTTATATACCCGACTCGACTAATCAAAAGACACGTTTATCTATTCTGGTGGGAGGTGGTTCCGTCAGACGAATGGCATTAATATATTTTAAATTGGAAAGTATGTTTGTGAATGGTCACGTAATAATAATTATTATTGACACATGTTTTAAATGAAAAGTGAGTGAATATAATATGATATAATAGACATTATTAAAAATGATCATTTTGGATGGTTTCACATCCGCTCTATGATTATGCGACTATGACTATATTATGAACTGTTCACCCGTTTGTTTGCGTTTGGTTCTAAAGTGCCAGGGCGGCGTAGACTAATATTCAACGGATAAACGATATAGTTTTTAAAGATAAAAAACAGATAAACCAATATTTTTAATGTTGGTAAGTTAGATACAAAATGTAGTAAAAACATTAGTAGGAAATTTTTCATTAATACGATGTAGTTATAAAGCAAAGCGTGTGCAGAATGAAATATGGCCTTTTTACAATATCTTTAATATAAGCCAATTTAAACGTGGAGTGCTTTGGTGGATGTTATTTTAAAATAGTTATTATTTTATGGGTATCGTTGGATATCGGTGATTATAACTCTTTTGTATGTGTGCTTGTACTGGATGTATGGTCGGTTAGGTTAGGTTATTCGGACAGATCTTGCTAAGTTTTATCACGGATGGAAAACACAGCGTTATAGTCTTTTAAGTGATATATTATTTAGAGATATATCAAATGCATCATCTTTTAACCTTCTGGATATTCATCAACAATTCTCATAGATTACATTGATTCATTATAAATGTATAATACTACAGTGTATAAATACTACAGTGAAATTCTTAATTAACGGGATAAATTTGGCCATTTTTCAAATTCAGTCTTTGAGGGACCGAACAACCAAACTTCTGAAGTGGGAACTTCTTACGTGGGAATTTCTTAAGTGTGAACTTCTTAAGCGGGAATTATCTAAGTGTGGGAACTACTTAAGCGGGAACTACCTAAGTGGGAACTACTTAAGCGGGATCTACTTAAGCAGAAACTACCTAAGTGGGAACTGCTTAAGTAGGAACTTCTCAGGTGAGTTTCACTGTAGTTTATTATTCCAATTTCACAAACATAGAATATTCAGGAGGTTGATAATTTTAAAACAATATATGATTTGATTATATTATTGTCGTTATCAATGTTGAAACATTTTTTAATTATTTTTTAAATTTTTTTTTTTAATCGTTTACTGTTAACGTTGCACGTCCGCAGCCACGTTCTTAAGTCTTCGGTTTGTTTTCATAGGCAATAACAATTTAAGTTTACACATTTAAAATAAATAAACTAAAGCACAATAAAACTTCCTAAAACATTTAAAAAGTTCAACAGACTAGAAGATATAATTAATTATATTATAACAAAAGTAATACAAATCGTAGAAACATTTATACTCCCTCACACACACATCACTAAAATATAATATGCTTTATTTTATGTTGAGAATGTTTTATATGAAATGTATTCTTGTGATTTGTCGGAGTGTACTCTGGTACACCCGATGCCTAACGTGTTGCGACGCCGGTTTCCCCCCCCGATCCGTGCACCATATGGTGGTACGTAACATCGCGTACGCAATTCATCCCTATCTCTCACTGTCATTAACCACACGGTGCGGACGGGGAGCGAGATAGGCTCGGCACACGGTAAACGGCACATGTGTAGAATGTGGTGAGGATGAAGGCCATCCTCTGACGGAGGTACAAGGACAAGCCCGGTACAAAGTGTTGGAAAGTAAGTTGGACGGAACACCACACACAGACAGCGCAGCCGACAAACCTTTTCACCTTGCGTTCATTATTATAACTATATCATGTTCTCTCCTGTTGACTTGTGCTCATTCATATTTATATATATGGTATTGTTTATGGGGCGGTGGCGGCGGCGGGAGGAGGTAGGCTGCGCCGCCTCCGCTTTTGTTCGCGCGAGGCGTCTGTACTAACACGAGACGGGAGTAGGAAGCGCCGTGCAAACAGTGTGAAGGGGCGAGACCAGTCTACAGCCAAGTGAGCCATTCTCAGAGACATATATAGTTGATTGTGGACAAAAGGCAGAAAAGGTTTTGTTGGCGCCCATCCTGTTCCATGTGACCTATCTATTCCATTGTTACTATGACTATGCTGTTGTTTACCTTGTACTGTTGAAAGTTGGCCTCCCTCCTTCACACATTGTTTGCACATAGGTCTGGTCAGTCAGCCACCCGATATTGTATTAGAAACTAAAATAACTACATCAGACATGGCAGCTTTTAACAGCAAAACACTCCAATCAACTTGGACATTATCTAGATAATAATTCATTTGTTACTGTTTTTATAACTTTTGGAGTACCGTGTTTAATTTCCTTGGAAAATGAGAGGCCACAATAAAATTTGTACAAAATTTGAATGTAATTAGTTGCAATAAACAGTAGGAAACTCTCGGCATTATCAGTCTTCTTGGGAAGAGATAGTTTGTGGCAAAACGTTCGGATGTACATCTGAAATTATTTAGAACAACCTCATTTTAATTTGTTTATTGATAATTTATTTTTTATATTAATCGATTCATTTACAGTTAGAAGTCAATGCTAAGAAAATTAATAAAATGTCTGTAAATATAGTATTTTAATAAGATCAAATAAAAAACATATATATTATTATTATTGAGATCCTGTGCGCAAATGGCGTTAGATTTTATAACTTTTAATAAATTGAAAATGGTTTTACAGCCATGGTTATTTATTTATTTATTATTATTAATTGAACAAGAGTTACTTTAGAATATGTTTTATAATAGTGTTTTTGGGGTTTGCCGAATATTGTGGAACAATAAGTGTTTACCTAATTGAGAGCATAATATCTTGGATAGATTTAATGGAGTTCTGTTGAATTGGTCATTGTTACACGCATTACCAATTGTGAGAGACGGGTGCCTCTTTTTATTATAAGTTAACTTGTTTGCCGTGAACAAATGAATCTGATAATGCCAAGAGTAGAATACTAAATGAAATGATGTAGTAGCAATTGTGGATATATTTGTAAGAAAATTATTATTATATTATTATTATTAAAAACGAAATTCAAAATATTAAAAATTGCAGAATGTTATTTTGATTGAATATTTTGTTTATAGAACTGAAGATGCATTTCGTTTTTAGATTTAAAATGTTTTGGTCGTTGTGACTTTGTAAGCTGAATAAACTGCGGGGAAATGAAATTTAAAGGTAAATTGGCCATATTAGTATAATCTCAATTGCTGGCTTGTCCAGTTACCTAACAAACGCTCCCCTTGCGAATGGTGACATTGTACAGAGTCTCTGTCTGGACTGGACTGGACTGGACTGAAGTAGACTGAACACTATACTCTAAAGCCCATCAACTAACTATCAACTGGGTCCGTTCAGTCCAGACCGAGCCTCTACCAGACTGCACGGATATAATATAGTTTATTCCGCTATTGTGTAGTATGTTTGTTTGTTTGTTTGTAAGGCCAAATGTGGCATCTGTTGTGGGAAAAGCATTTGTGACAAATGGAGAAGAATTCAATTGACAAGCCTGATTTATTATTTCCGCTTATTTCGTTGTGAAATAAAAAGAATGATTTTAAATGTAAATATGAATTATTAAATATAAAAACAGTATGTAAGTGTAGTTTACATATTCTGAAAATATGTGTTTTATTACCTTTTTAAACCAATTTCATTATTACGCTGATTAGCTGAGATTAAAACATCAAATTATGTATTAAACATGATTATAGGTTATAAAATTCAATAAACAACCCATTTAAAATTATTTGCATGATCAATGTACAGTTTTGGCTTTTTTGAAAGCGAAACAATTTTTTCTTATAGCTATTGTAAGACTTTTGAAGATGAATTATTTTATTAAGTACTGAGCAAAGTTAATTCGGAGAGAACATTTAAAAAAAGAATCATATCAGGTACCGAGAGAGAGACAGACACCCTTGTCTGATATCTGGTTGAGATGGGTAAGAATTATTACTAATTAACTGGGTAACATTTGTCATCTAAATATCAGCCCCAATCTACTACATGTCTTATTGGAACTTTTCTACAAAATCACAACACTAATACATAATCAGATGTTGTGATGAATGTTTTTAACGGCAAGGTGAACTGTGGTGGTGTTTTGTCGAATGGAACGCTTTGTACCTGGTAAGTACACATTCTGCATACTCATATTGTGAGGCATCTATTCCATTTCAATAAAACACTCACGAGATTAACAAATATATTACACGAGAGGTCGCTACTTATATTTCGGGAACTGGCAACACTACTGTAGATAGGTGAAATCTGGCAACACCATAAGAAAGTTTGACATTTTTAGCATAACCTTATTCACAACATTTTGATGTACAAGTGCTATTTGTTTTGTTTAGAAAATCAGTTTGACCAAAAAATGGAAATTTCAAGAGAATGTTTTCGTTGGATTATTTTTCACAACTTTCGACGTGGATTATCTCAACAAGAATGTGAACTCAGTTTTTTGTATGGCGATAAGCACCATCAAAAACCACAATATATCGCTGGTATAGTGAATTCAATCGTGGTCCTAGTTCGGTCGCCGACGAATTCCGTGCAGGTCGTCCAAAATCGGTTGTTGTGCCACAAAATATCGATGCAGTGCGTGAACTGATAATGCAAGATTGTCATGTGACATATTTCGAGATAGAGGCATCCTTGCACATTAATTCCACTTCAATACATTCGATTTTTCATGAACATTTAGTTGTAAAATTTTTTTATTCTTGTTGGATACCCCATAATTTATCAATCGCTCAAAAAAACGCTCGTGTCAAGTGGTGTAAGGAAATGATTAAAAAGTTCGACCGTGGAGCTTCAAAAGACGTGAATAAAATTGTGACAGGTGACGAATCATGGATATATGCCTATGAGCCGGAAACAAAACAGCAATCGACCGTGTGGGTATTCCAAGACGAGCTTAATCCAACAAAAGTTGTTTGTGGAAGAAGCACAGCAAAGGTCGCCTGTTTCTTCGGCCGAATGGGTCATGTGGCCACTGTTTCACTTGAGCAACGTAGAACAGTCAATTCTGAGTGGTACACGACCATTTTGCCGGAAGTCTAATTCTAGAGAAATTTGTAAAACTAACTGACGAAAACGAATCTCCATTTCAATTCAATTCTCCATCATGACAATGCGAGCTCTCACACATCTCGTCAAACAGATGAATTTTTGAGCAGTCAAAACATCGAATTGATGACTCATCCTCCGTACAGTCCCATTTGGCACCCAATGACTTCTTCTTGTTCCCGAAAATCAAAAGTAAACTGCGTGGTCAACGATTTACGAGCGCCGAAGAAGCAGTTGAGGCGTTCAAAAACCATGTTTTGGAGGTGTCTCAAGAGGAATGGAAAAACTGCTTTGACAAATGGTTTGAATGAATGCAAAAGTGTATTGATCATCGAGAGGAATATTTCAAAAAATAATAAAGCCATTTTCATTAAAAAATGTATGTTATTATTTGCTATTCCCTAAATATAAATAGCGACCCTTGTAAAATCAAATCTTTAATTCCATAATTTTTTGATGGATTTCTAAATCTTTTGTAATTGTCAAGAATTGATTTTATTATATAATTTATTTGTTAATTGTTGTAAAAGACTCAAGTAAGCATGTCGGTTATTCAATTCCTCAGGAGCCGGGAAACCCCCGAGGAAAAAGGTGAAGAAGAATCCTTCCACACCCGCCGCTAATGTAAGTCATACCCTTTTACTGAAGTTGCGTGAATTGTAAACATACAACATGTTATTATTACAAAAATAGTAATTGATTTACTGGTTCTCTTTGATCTTCTCGTTAATACATGTTTCTATTGTGATATTTATGATTTTCAGAAACAGCCACCACCGGCACAACCGCCTGAGAAACCTCCCATGCCCGTTGTAGCTCCCCCGCGATCTACCCCTCCGGCCCCTGTGGTCAGGAAGCCCTCCCCGCCGGCCCCCACTCAACCCGCCCCCACCCCTCCCCCTAAGGTCCTCACCCCGCAGCCCACCCCTCCCCCCACGCCGCAGCCCCTCATTACCCCGGTCCCCATGGCCAGCTTAATGGCCGTGCCGCCGACACCTTCACCCGTCCCCCCTCCGCAGCCCGCCCCTCAACAGGTGGCCCCGGTAGTCAGTCAACCCGACGTCGTCACGCCCAGAGTTCAACAGCAGCAGCAACATACCCCCGCTCCTACCCCCGCCACTCAGCCTCAACACTCGGCGCACCAGCCCTCGGACGAAGTCAAACCCAACGTCACGCAGAACCAAGCTTCTGCGCAACAACAACAGCAGCCACCCGCCGTTACTACCAGCGTACCTTTGAGCCAACCGTCCCCCTCCATACCCACCACCGCTCCCAATGTCCCGCACCAACAAAACATACATCAGAATAACAACCAGAGACAGATCCACAATCAGAACCAAAACCCCATCGTTCAGCAGAACGGCATCAAGAAACAGCCCGAATTACAACAGCAGCAACATCAGCAACAACAGCAGCAGCACCATCAGCAATACTTGGATCCGTTGGAGCACTCCCTCGCCAGCCTGGAGCAGAGTTTCAAATCTGAAATGCCGCCCAATTCGCAAGCAATGATGAACGCCGTAGCGCAAAACAATTTACTAAACGACTTCACTTTAGGCTTAGCCAAACAGAACAGTATGGACATGGGGCACGCGCACCTAATGGCGCAACTCCAAGGCTTAGGACCTGACATGTCGGGACTAATGAATAACACAAATAAATCTGACGGCTTCCTACCTTCGCACAATGGCTATATGAAGCAAGATAGTCTACATGATCCCGCGCAATTGAGCGCTTCCTTATCCAACGCTCTCGGTATGGGGCCGGCCGGGTTGGTCATGCCACCCGTTTCTTCGATATTCGATCCCCTTCCGACAATACCGATTTCGCAACAATCCATGATCCAACCTTCTCCTTTGATGATGCCCGCTAGCACCATAATGCCTCCGATGCACATCAAGGAAGATAAGCCGATGATCACGCCCAAACCGATTGAAGATCTCATCGGCATACCGAATATGAACAATTCCGTAAATGAGCGTGTAAAGTTCGACGACAAGAAAAACAATTCTTCCAATCAGAGGCAGGAGGATAAACCCATGAGTAATAGCTTCTATCAAGCCTTCAAGCCCAAGCAGGAACAGAACGTGAAGAACGCCACTTCCTGGTCCCTGCTGGCCCAGGCTGGCAGTCCTCAGGGATCCAACGTTCAGGTTGCGCAGCAGAGCAAACCTAAACCCACCATGGACAGTTTTCAGGTAAGGCTTAACCACTTATTATATATCCACTGTTTTGGTAAAACCCTTCCGAGTTATTAAATAAAAATCATTTTTATCGACCTCCAGCGTATTCTGTCAGAAGGTAACAGTATTTCCGCTTTGCAATAAAATCCAAATAAATGGAATATTTCTGAATGTATCTGAAAACTAACAACTGTTTTTGAAAGGTGATGAAATAAGTTTTAGTTCCAATTTTGAAAATGACACTCGAGTCGAACCAAATTTCACGCAAGACTAACTAACGCACAGCACGGACTACAGCACGGACTAGCGAAATTAGTATGTTTGATTCAAGAAGTAATATTTTAAATTTCTGATACACATCTCTTTAATTTTTGCAGTCAATTCAATTTGTGGTAAAAATAAAGAAAACAAAACTACATGGAATTCTTAGGATGGGTTATTTCATAGAATTTAAAAAAAAAACCGTTCTAAATGAACGTTTTATAACAAACTAAAGGGGGCCATTGGTTTCACAGAATTTGAACTATTCATTGAATTTAAATGTTAATTATCAAGTTCTTTAAAGGTTCTATCAAGTTCTCTTAGTAGTGTCATTATTGACCAGTTGTTTCACATAATTGAAATAATATATCTCGACACAGTTATATCCTAGTGAGACAAGCACCGAAAAACCCAATGTAAAAATACTTTATATAGTAAATAAAAATAACAGACCTTAAATAGAACTTTCACATAACTTGAAAATTAACTTTGAAATTTCATGAATTGTTCAAATTCTCTGAAACAACTGGAACTAAAAGTCACACCAGCTTCAACTAAAATTTTAGCATTCCTGTTTTTATATGTGATTTCTCCGCATGAGTCCCAACTGCTCCCAACCGTCTTGGAACCAGTGAGACCAAAGATATTGAAATACAAAAGAGACATGCTATGATGTCCGCCCGAATGTCGGCGGACTACTACCTAATGGGAATAATTTGCATATGGAAAGAATTTGTTCATTTAGTTAATTTTTTTAAGGTAGTATTGGTTAACAATATAGTTTGAATACGGAAAGAATTCGTTCATTTAGTTTAACATTTGTTTAGTTTATTCGTATATTTAGTTTATATCGTTTATTTAGTTTATTTATTCATTTAGTTTATTCATTCATCTAGTTTATTCGTTCATCTAGTTTATTCGTTCATCTAGTTTATTCGTTCATTTAGTTTATTTGTTCATTTAGTTTATTCATTCATTTAGTTTATTCGTTCGTTTAGTTTATTAGTTCATTTAGTTTATTCGTCAATTGGTTAACAATATCGGCGACACCAGGAAGCACAGTCCCACCTAGTAAAAAGTGCGGATAGCACATCTCTTATATTTCAATATCTTTGAGTGAGACTATGGCATCCGGCATCCCCAATCGGAGTATGTTGTGAGGCTGATTCATTATAGAATGTAAAGCTGATGAGTTATATTGTGTTGTGATAAAGGCCTTCAAGAAGCAAGCGCGGGAGAAGATGGACCGTCAGCGGGCCTTCCAGGAGCTGCGGAAGAAGGAACAGGCGGAGAAAGAGAGGCAGCGAGTGGAGAACGAGAGGAAGCGGGATCCCGCAGACGAGGAACCTGACAAGACCAGGTAAGACACCCCACCTCTAGTAGTCACTGTATTCAGCCACCCTTACAATGTATATACAGTAGCATCCGTTTATTATTACTCCGCCTATATTAACCAACCGCTTAATATGACTTAATTACACGGCAAAGTTTGGTTTTTATATGAAATTCTTTTTAACAAAGTCGGACATCGGAACACCTTCAGCAGTGTTCGGGAGGGTCACGTGACGCCTGACGACGTTCGGCGCGTGCATGGCACGACACGAGTCTTAATATGCTGTGTTTTTCTCTATTAAAATAAATACATACTTATTTACCTAACAAAAATAGGAGGTTGTTTATTTTCTACAAAATGCTTTGTATGAGGTCTGCTTAGTATGACGTCTGCTTAGTATGACGTGTTTGTCATTTCCCTTCAATGTCATTATAAACGGATTCCACTGTATTTATATCATCGGTTTACAAGAAGAGTAACACAACTCAAAAATCACCATTTTCGATATACCTGAAAAAATGTACACTTTTTTTTTCAAATTATTCCATACCTTCCAGACCTTGACGGAAATTATTTTCTTACGTCTTAATTAATAATCTTTGGGGATGCTATGAGGAGGGTGTTTTAAGGAAATGAAGGACAGGAGGTTGTGGGAAGGAAAAAAGATATGAGGATCAGTGGTTCAGGGAGTGACGACGGACATATGAATCCATTCCTTCCACAACGATACAAGGCGATGGGTCGAGAGACTCCGGCTGCAGAGGTAAAAGGGTCTCCCTTAACCGGCTTCTCCCAATCCGGCCTGCCATTTAGTTGGTTAGCAGGGCATGGGCTAACCTAGAACCCGGTTACCCCTGCTGAGTCATTAAACGTATGGAACCATTTGAGGTGACCTATGGTAGAAGTGCTGGTTATCCAATGAATTGTTCCCGAATTCCCGCCTCCCAAAATGCACAATCAATTTTTTATAATTAAAATTAGGATTGATTTCCTGAAAAACTAAGGACGGATTATTTCACAGAATTTGAACAATACATCAAATTTCAAAGTTAGTTTTCAAGTTCTGTAAAGGTTCTATTTAAGTTCTGTTATTATATCGTTATTGGCCAGTGGTTTCACATAATTGAAATAATAACAGAATGTGAATATAACTTTCTCAGAACATGAAAAATTGATGAATTTTTCAAATTCTGTGAAACAACCCGTCTTAACGCTTTTGCATTATGTCTGTCTTTTTACAAATCAACAATATTATTTTGGAGACAAGATAATGCAGGTAAGAACACACTTCCACATTCTTCTTTTTCTGTTGGACTAAAACTTCTATTGGTGCAGTCAAAATTATAATATGCCCAAGATGTTTCCACTGAATTTTGACTCAAATATTAAGAGCAACGGCAGTGCAATCTTTTTCATACAAATCTTAAATTTAGATTTGTGGCCAGAATAATTGAGGCGCTCATCGGATGAGTGGCCCGACCCACAAAAATTCATTTTAAAATAAAATTTAAATTTCAGTTTGGTTAATTTAGGTGCGCTCAGCGGAAAAGTGGCCCGACCCACATCAGCCAAAACATAATTTGTTTTATATTTTTGTCATATCTTTGAAGCCACAGTGGCCCAATTTTTGGTTTGATTATTTCAAAGATCCTTTGAAATCACTGAAAACTGAAATTTGGTTGTCCACCACCAGGCTCCACAGCAAGGGTGACAAGACCCCTCCCTGTGGACACCCTCGTGTCACCAATACTCTGTGGTTCATTTCACCCCTTTTCATCGTAAGAATCCGACCTGAGAGCATGTTCTTCAGCCACCTTCTGTTGGTTTTGTTGAGTCCTTGTCTTTCTGCCACTTCATCGATGGATTTAATAGTGGTGCAATTGAATGCTTCCTCTATGTCCAGGAAGAGAACCTACCGCTAGATCCCCGGTTGCCTGCTCCAGTTTGTATACCAACCTCTGCAGTGCCGCATCAATCGACTTACCTGGTTGATACGCAAATTGTAACTCCTTAAATAAATGCTTCAATATGTACAGAGCATTTGGCATCTAAAATTTTTTGAAAATAAATTAGTTATGGAGATTTGATTACGCTTACCAGTCGTAAATAATATCTTTTCCATAGGTCGCGGATTTTTTTTAAATGAGAACACTGGTTTTTATAATTGTTTTCTTTTATTCGATTACGTTATTCACAAAGATCCATATCGATAATAGACAGAAGAAATCTACAAAACTTAAAGTGGCGAGGCAGGTTACCGGAGACGGAATAAATGTCAGACCTGGCCTGACCTTTGTCGGGCTCCCGAGCACTGGGCGCTTTGTTTTGCGCAGGTGGGGTTGCCCGCGTAAAAAATGTTAACTGCGTTAAAAAATTTAAACAAATAATCGCTTAGTTCCTACACACAGTTTTCACGCATATGTCTGTTTTTCCTTTTGAAGCCGACACTCTTCACACCCCCCCGGTGGTTGGAGTTTAAGACATTGCGTTGCATACCCGTAGGGATGGTGGGGTTTGAGGCCAATGGGTCAATAACTTCCTAAACTCAACCCAGTTTTGGTAATTTTGATAATTACTGTGTTTTTAGTTACAACGGCAGTATGTTTGGTCCAGAAGTGGCTTATGACTGTGTATTTGCTCTGCTGTACTCCTTGTTACTGGATCAACATAAAACTAAGACGCTGCCAAAGTTTGTGTCCATTTTTCTTAACTCTCCCGCAGCCAACTGGTGCCGAAGGTAGACCCCAAAATTACTATCCTTCTTATACCTACTTAAATACATGAAATATATTTTTAGTATTTTAGGTATTCTCGCGCAAAGATTAATACATAATGTGCTGTTTAGAAGAAAAACAAAAAATAGAAAAATAGAAAAAAATATTTTGTCAAATATAGGTAATCTTCCCTGCCCAATAATAACAAAAAAAAGAAATAGGGATTTCTATGGTTTAAATTAGAGATGAAACGGCTAGTTGTTTGGCCGGATACCGGATATCCGGCGAGCTGCGAGGCCGAGAAAAGCGAGCGAGCTGCGAGAAAACAGGTAACGAAAGTTGAAAGCTCAGAATCAGAACCGATAGAAAACAACCTTGGTGTTCCACAAGGGTCGGTATTAGGTCCAATTCTATTTATAATTTACATAAATGATATTATTAAAACTATTAAACATTGCAAAATTAGACTATTTGCAGACGATACCTTAATCTATATTTCGTGTGAAGATTACATAGATGCAATTAACAAAATAAACGAAGACCTACAAAATATATCAAAATGGCTAAAATTAAACAAATTGAAACTGAACGTAAACAAAACAAAATATATGGAAATAGGCAATAAAAAGCATAACACAGGGTTAAATTTGACAATTAATGGTGAAAAAATTGTAAAAGTAAATGAAATCAAATACCTGGATGTAATACTCGATTCAAAACCGACTTTCACAGCAAACTTTGAATATGTGCTAAAAAAGGTGTCAAAAAAGGTAAATTTTCTTAGAAGACTAAGACATAAATTAAATAGAAACACTACGGAGCTCATTTATAAAACTATTGTTGCTCCACATTTGGATTACTGCTCTACGATGTTATATTTGGCCAATGAAGGAAATTTAAACAAACTAACAAACAGCGCCCTTGAGGTGATTTTTCACAAAAACGGCGCTATATAAATCGTCCAAATATTATTATTATTATTATTTAGAAGTTACACAGAACAGAGCTATGAGATGTATACTGGGAAAAGGCAAATACGCAAGGATTAATCAAATGAGAGAGGAGCTAAATTGGATTCCAATAAAAAAAGACTACTATTTAATGTGTTAATTTTTGTGCATAAAATTATGAAAAACCAAATGCCAAAATACTTTAAGGATAAAATTGTTTTTAATAGAGACGTACATAATTATGAAACGAGAAATATAAACAGAGTTCGATTGCCACAAATGAAGAAATCAAAATCACAGAACTGCCTAATGTATAGAGGACTAAAGATGTACGATGAAATGCCTGAAAGTATGAAGAATGAATGTATTTAAAAAGAAATGTTATGCTTACTCTAAAAATATTTAAATTTATCAAATTAAATGTTACATTGTGCTTATTAGTTTATATTCATGTAGTATAAACTAACTCAATAAATAATAAAAATAAAAAATAATTAAAAAAAAAAAAAAAAGATGGCCAGATATTCGGCCCATTGTCTTGTTGCATGTCGTGACGAATTTAGCACCGCACAGGTGCCGCAAACGCGATCAGATCATTTCGGGCGGTTTCAGTTGCCATCGTTAGTATTCGTGAGTGATCGCGTGAGTGTGATTGAATAGCGAAAATTAAATTAATTGTTTATTTGCTGCGTAATATGACTGAACTGAATCATATCATCAGTGGAAAAAAGATCGCCTATTTACTATTTATGTATTTATCATTAGAGTGAATATCTCAGAAGAAAATTTTAGTTTTTTGGAAGGCCTTATGGTTTTTTGTAAATTTTTCGACTTTTAAATAAAAGCTGTCATAATTATAAGCCATTTTATTGATATATACCTAAAAAGATTAATGTATTGCATTTTATTATAGGAAATTGTCGTAGTTTTTGAATATCCGAATATCCGAATATCCGGCATTATAGTAAATTTAGGCCCGGGTACCGGATGGTTACCGGATATCCGTTTCATCTCTAGTTTAAATGCCCATAAGACAGAAAAATGTGTGGGATCATCGGCTGACCCACATGGTTACGCACGTTATGTTTGGCATCTTGGCCTGTGGAGAGTTAAAACAAAGAGTGTTTGTGCCATTATTATTTGATTTTTATTATATTATTAATACGTCCGTTGTCAACTTTTAAAAATCCAAGTTTCCCATTTTTGTTTTTGCCCGATAGCGCCTGCAGTAATGAATATTTGCCTGCGCCGATTGTCTCCTGACCAGGCGGTTAACAACAGACTATCGTGTTAACAAATTATTTTATTTGTTTCAGAGACGCAATTTCAGAAACTGTAATAAAGGAAGAACCTTTGCCGGGCAAATTTACTTGGAAATTAAAAGAGGACGACTGGTTAATTGTAGACCTCGATCTAGAAGCTGACAAAACCGAGTGACATTCTACTTAAAAATTGAGGACATTTTAAAAGTGTGCTGAATTTTTCAAAATATCGACAATATTATACTGCAAAATGATTAGTATTTTTAATTCTAAAGCTTAGGGCCTTCGCTCATGAAGAAACCGAAAACTGGTTGACAACTCAATTCACGGCGCAACTCAACTTAACGATTACAGTAATATTATATCAGCTTGTTTAGCAAAAATAAAATTTATTAATAATTTATCAATTATCAAAATTAATATACAGGATGTCCGTGGGTAAAGTGCTTTAACTTCGGGAGGTGATTCTACATGATATTTATAAGTACAAAAGATACTTTTTTCGAAATTCCAACTTTTAGGGGTAGTTTTGTGGTAAAAATATAAAATTAGACCAGCGTGTGCGGCCAGCTTTATTTTTGACGTATCGCAAATTACTCGAAAATTTGACAGGTCGTGAGGTATAACCGTGGCAACCTGTCAACCTGGCGCCGGCCGCGGCGATTAGCACTGCAAGTTGTCCCTTGACAACTGGTCTTTAACAAGTTGCCTGTATGCGGACCACCAATGAAATCACAAGTTCCTTTCCTGTGGATAGCCATTGAGTTGCCAACTGTTTTTTTCAGTTTCTCCATAAGCGGAGGGTCTTACAGTTTGTTGACGATATTAACTATTAATTTTGTGTTTTTTTATTAGTTAGTAAATCCCTCTGTGCAACATGCTATTGTTTTGTATCTACATATTATATAACATTCAGAAATATGACTTGTGTAATATTGTAGGATTAACAATATTTTGCTCCGCGTAAAACAAGTTCCAAAGTCATATTTTTTTGAACCTCCAGAAGGATAAGATCCATGTGGAACTTTCCATGTTGTGTTGCTGATCCTCGTCATGAATGGTCCGAAACTAAAAGACTTTAAATTTATCTGTGATTTTACATGAATGGTTCAAAACTAAAAGACTTTAAATTTATCTGTGATTTTAAAAATATTTATTTACTTGTACTAATTTCTGTGATTTGTAATACATTTATACTTCTAAAATAAAATGCATTCTTTATAGACCTTTTAATCATTATGGCTACACAGCTACAGTCCGTTAATTCTTAGGCCCTTCTTCCATGGGGATACTCATGTTGTCAGCTCATGTCGCAAACAGCATGTGGCGCACAGTACTTACCTTTGCTATTGGAATCACGGAACTAATGATTGTTGAATTCTCAAAACGTCACAACTAGGCAATTCTATATTGCCGACTGTTTTGTTCCTAGCATTGGTCTAAAGCACATCACGCATTGTAATAAAATGTATTCATACGTACCCCCTTCTCAGAATATCCTCTCATTCCTTTTCTTAAAAAGAGCTTCAACACAGCACCTTAAATAGTCCTGACAGGCCCTGGGGGAATTTGGAAATGTTTGAGTGTAAGTGATACTTGAATCGTTCGGTATCAGTTACTTGCGTATCCCTGAGGAAGAAGAAACCTTCGTCTTAATTTTACACCAAACTGACAACCTGATTCTGCATTATAGACTTCCGTGACAACCCATAAAGAGGCATTTCAACACCCCTTTGAAAAGTCCTTTTGTCTCGTTGATTAGTCCCGACATTTCCATATATTAAGTTAGATAATGAGGAAAAGTAATAATGAAGATAATGAATGAAGAAAAAGCAGTATTCGAATGCTCAACGTAAATTAAATATTATTAAACAATATTAAATTTGTTATAAAATAACACTGGGAGGCATAACATTCAAAGACTCAATCATGTTTGATTACGTCTAAAAGGGATAGAAATGAAAATCTAGTCTCCTTCAACGGAAGCAATATGCTTGGTGTAACTATAAGTGACCAGCTCAGGTATGGGGGCTTCATCGAAGCCAGGGTTAAATTGGCCTCCCAAAAACTAGATGTACTGTACAGGGCCTGCAGATGCTTTAAGAGTACACAACTGCTAACCCTGCACAACGCAAGTGTCCCCACGGTTGAATTTGGCAGCCACCTCTGATCTGGATCTCCAAAATACCTGAAAAAAACCCTGGACTCTGCAGAAACGGGCGGTCTATTTGATAGATTCTCCCATCTTGACAAACAGATTACAATCTTTAGAGCACAGGCGTCGGGTGGAAATGCTATCCTTGTTCTACCGGCATTTCGGCTAGATGCTCTGAGGAACTATCGTCATTGATCCCCCTGGCACCGGTGCATAGTCGGGAAACACGCCAAACGCACGCCCAAAATATGTACACGGTTGACATTTCGTCACCTCAGTTCTCATTTGTCCAACGGACCATTTTAAAAAAAATTGAAAAATAGCCCATAACCTAACCTATTTAACCAATTTATCCAACACTTTTAATGATTTTTCAAAGGAGGTGTTGAGTTGAATTCATTCTGAGTTGTCCGATCACCGCCACAGGTTACCCCAAGTGGTTTGCTACGTTAGAGGTGTGTTCATGGGATGAGGTTTGTCTAGGTCTTGGCAGCAGATGAGTCTGATCATCTACTGCATGGCGGGCCAGATAGAGAGTGAGAGAGACTGGTTAGGGGAGGCCTTTTTACCTCTTCTCTATCTTTTTACTCTATCGACCCATTGCCTTGCACCGCAGTTGGAGGGATGGATTTATACATCTGTAACTCCTGGAAACACTCACCTGAGACACCTGCTCACCCCTCATACCTTTTTTCTTCCCAGATTTTCCTCCTTCCTTTCACAATAAAAAAAAATATACATGTATATATTAATTTTTTACAAAAAAAATATATACAGCATAATCTCACTAATCCGGCACTATTAAAAACCGGAGGGTGCCGGATTATTGGAATGTTCAGATTATTGGATTATAGAGAAAAAAATCATAATAAATAAAATTACCTAATACTCAAATTATACTCTCAAATTCTTTGATTTGAACAAAGCGCGCGAAAATTACCTTCCTGAGTTTTGTATAACCACTGGAGCGCTTTTTGCTGAATTTCAGCACCACCTACAAAACCTGGGTTTGCTTAGCTGCTAAATTTCAGCAAATTTTCCCTAGATGCATTAAAATTTTTTTTGAAATATTTTCAAAACTCCCGCGATCTGTGATTTGCGAAATAATGCAGTTTATAAAATCCTTTAAAGCATTTTTCTTAGATGTCTATTCTTTTGCGTCTACGATGAACTAGAAAGATCTAAAAACATGGATTTCGCAAAAAAAAATTTTAAGTATGGGCCGCGGCCACTGGGTGACAAACGGCACGAATCGAGGGAGGCGCGGGCGGAGGGTGCCGAATTATTGGACGTTTCAGTCTATTGAAGTGCCGAATTAGTGAGATTGTACTGTAGGTATATGTTTATATTTTCGTTATTTGTTTTTAGGTTTTTATGCCATGTTGTGCTACCTCCTTCTTTAGCCGACGTTTCAGACAGCGTTGCGTCGGATCTCCCTGATCTGCCCTGATGATGGACACTGCAACGCTGTCCGAAACGTCGGCTAAAGAAGCGCAACACGGCATGACATTCCAAAAACAAGTAACGAAAATGCTTTTGGCCATGAAAATCTAAAAACGTATCATGTATATGTATACACGGTGTCCGAAAACTCGTAGTACAAGCGGAAAACTGGTGAACCTACATCACATAGGGAACCTAAATAAACATAAAGATTTTCAATTTAAGCATTTTTACATTCAAATTTTTAAAAAAATATATCTAATAATTTTTTTCGGGTTCTTTAGGGTTACCGATACACGGAAATGTTATTTTGACACAAATACACAAATACACATTGTTTTAAAGTTTAATGAACGAAAGGGTTGTTGATAGAAAAAATGTCAACAAAACGCGTCACTCGCGTGAGCCGTGAACCGAAAACTGCATAAACAATAATACCCGAATATACGTGATCGTACAGGCTCGAACATAGCCGTCATCTTCTAGCCTCTTCTCTCGCGTGTATTGAAATGAGCTAATA
Source organism: Limnephilus lunatus (assembly GCA_917563855.2). Classification (NCBI taxonomy): domain Eukaryota; kingdom Metazoa; phylum Arthropoda; class Insecta; order Trichoptera; family Limnephilidae; genus Limnephilus; species Limnephilus lunatus. Next base: position 50,111,744 of record OU830596.1, on the reverse strand, counting down.
GAGATAGCTAATTTTGTTTTGGAATGCGATACGTACAAGCTGCGAATGATTCTACTTCTTGAAAACTATCGCGCGTCTCTTATTTCACGCGTTTATTGAAAGGAGCTAATAGACAGAGCGGATTTTGTTATACTACAAGCTGCGGAAATATTACGATGATCTATTTAACCGTCGAATGACCAATTATTTTATTTTTACAGTGAATTAAATTTTGGGCGATTTCAAAATAATGCTTAAAATCCGGAATTCTTTATTTGTTTTTCTTTTCAATAGTTTTTATTAGTTAGGTACTATGATCGTCAGTAATAATTTATAAGAATTTGACCAAAAAAAAAACAACTTCTGATTCGATTTACTCGAAAACAAAAGCTCAAATCAAAAAAAGTTATACTACAAAATCAACTCCAAATGTGATGGGGAATCCCCAGTTTCCCGCTTGTACTACGAGTTTTCGGACACCTTGTAAATATATATATATATATTCAGGAGACACAAGATACAACCAAAAAAAGATGTAGTTACGTAATAAATGTGTAATGGTGTTGGTTTTATTTGGTGTAAGTATAACAGGCAGCGTGGTAAGTATCAAGTAAGTCACTAGAATTGTTTTCAATCTGTTAGTTGTGGATTTTCAGTGGGAACATTCACATCAGATATTAAAACCTTTGGATGGTGTGATAAGTTTTACTAGGGTAGGCTGAAAAGTAATACTCACTTGCTTGTAAAACACGAACAAAAACAAATAGCAAGATCGGGAAAAAAGTCCATTAAAGTATGATTCTTAAGCTTCAAAATCATTTTTTTTCAACATAGTCATCTTTAAGGCTAACGCATTTCTTCTAACGTGTAACATGTTTTTTCATCATGTAACTGAAAAATTCTTCCGACATTTCTCGACTCGAGAAGGGTGTGGAATCGGTTCAAACTTCAGGTTTTGCAGAGGCTCTAATTGACGCTGTTTGTTCTCGTCTGTGAAACGGCATGGTACCCACCGTTTGCAGATTTTACGGTAGCCTAATTGTTCAACAATGAAGCCGACACGTTCCTTGGATATTCCAAAATGGTTTGTGATACGTTTTTGAGTGATTCACCGGTCATTTTGAGTAAAATCGTGGACGAGTTTGGATTGTTTATCATCTGTATCAATGATTGATACCCATCGATTTGCAGTAGACTTACCAAATGCATCGTCACCATAAACAACCTTTAAAGAACGACGAATCTCAGTATTTGTCCCTTTTTCAGCAGTTAAAAATTCGATACCTTGCATTGACATAACACTAAAACACATCTCCATACTTCCGCTTTTCAAAATTCATTGGATGAATTAAACGACCTCAAACTTGCGCGTACGCGTAGAGGAGAAATGTCGCTTCCATATTCATACAGAAGGTCATTTTGTTCGTGCTGTACAAGCATGTGTGCATTACTTTTCAGCCTACCCTCGTAAAATAAACTGTTGGCAGTCAATGGAACTTCACAGAACTCTCTTCATTCAAATTACAGCTCCCGATTGCTGATTAAAATCAAAATGGGTTTTAACTATTTCATCATTGTCAGAATCATTTCCTTCTAAATCTCCTACATTCTGCGGTTTATTATCTTCGTCATTAGCAAAATCCGAGTTTAGGTCTTAAATATGGTCCTAGACCTTTCAATTTTGTTTTTAGTCATTGCGACGTACATGTACGTCGCAATTAAATATAACGATACTAGTATGTATTATAAACATGAAAGATTAACTTAAAATATCACTTTGTGGTCCGTCTATTAAAAACGAAATGTTTACAAATAAAGTAAAAGAATCAAGTTCACATAACATAATGTCGATAATACAATAAACAAAATGTAGGCACCGAAAAGATAATGGAATAATTTTTACTTGAAACGTAATGATGTCCCGAGACGAGATAACCAGAGTATATCGTGTATCGCCGGTGACTGTGTGTGGGTCCCACCAGCCGGCCCATTTGTGGATGATCGCATCTCACAAAATAATATTTCCTAAATTTAAACCCTTGATAAAAAAAGTTAAATCATTGATAGCAAAATAAAGACTATACCTTACTTGATAAAGTGGCATTTTTTCTCTTATCTTAAACTAACTAGTAGAATAAATATTTGATGACAAAAAGTACTTACACCAACCCTGCAATGCTGAAAATTAAAGCAGACATTTTAATTTTTCTATTTTACATGAGCTCCACACAGGAGGCCCTGAGGAAAACAATTTCCCTCAGGGCCTATGTCATCTTTGGGGATGCTGTGTGGAGGATTTTTTAAGGAAAGGATGGAGAGGAGAGTTCTGGGAAGGAAAAGGGTATAGGAGGTGGATAGGAATCTGGGGTTTAGTGTGTCCAGGTCATCCGCCTCCAAGACCTAGACAAACCTCACCCCATGAAGCCGGGCACCCCTGCTAAATCACCAAACGTAGCGAATCACTTGGGGTGACCTATGGCAGAGGTGTTGGTTATCCAATAAAGGTTCCCGGGGCGGCGGTATCCATTCCCGCCTCCCAAATTGAAAACACATGTTTGCAGAATACAAAGAAAAACATATAGCAAGATTGGGCAAAAAGTACAATTCTTAAGCTTCAAAATCATATATTTATTTTTCAAAATAGTCACTGTTAAGTCTTAACACATTTCTCCGAAGATGTAACAAGTTTTTTCATTCAGTCACTGAGAAATTCTTCCGACTTTTCCCGAATCCAGGATTTGACAGCCATCAGAAGGTTGCGTGTTCGAATCACGCCGGGGTCACCAATGTGGGAATGTGTGTGTGCTGGTAGAGATGAATAAAAGTTCGATTCGAATCACTAAGTAATTTATTAACGTAGGTTACAAAGTTTACTTATGTATAGTTATGGAACGTAAACAGGTAGCACTGAGTCCTAACTCTTAAGTGTTGATCGAAAGGTAGGACAAAGACTAACCGGTGACCGCCGGTCCATCGTTTATATAGGTGCTCACGCGGTGCAATATTTGTAGAATATTCGGGAAGAGTCTCCAGGCTTCTTGAAGGTCGGCACTTATCGCCGAGCGTCTTGAATTGTCTAATCAACGAAATTTGATATCATCGTAGCTGCTAGAATATTCGCGCGTTGCAGGGCTGTCACAGCGTTTGAGATGGTAGCACGGCTGCCACAGACCCGCTTCCCAGCGACGAAGTCACAATACAAGAATGTCGGTGGTTAGGAATGATGGTGGAAGTGGCCCGTGTCCGTGGATGTATGCTCGAGGTCGGTGCGTTGATGAACATCGTTATTGGTGGAACTGCGGATGACTCTTATATAAGTTGTTTCTTAATTCTTGATCTGCACAATCGATATAAAATGTATGCAGAAGCGACTGCAACAACAACAAAAATTATTACTAGGGTTGATAGCGAGAGAAGTGGTGATCTGGTCTGTCTCCTGTTTGGTTAATGAATAATTTCTTCCTTAGACTGTTGTGAACCTATGATTATGAACCTTCCTTAGACTGTCAGAAATGAACTGTGAAATTGTTAAGTCGTTCATCTTATATATTACACTTTGTGTGCAGTAATATTGGAGTCAGCAGCTTTTTGCAATCGGCTACTGGGCAAAGTTTATTTTACATTAATTGTTATCAGCAATTCGCTATTGTTTTGATGATCGCTCAATGATATTATTGCATTGTATTATCATTCTGGAAGTTGCTATACACTTCGTCAGCACTAGCGTCAGCATCAGACTATTGTTATCGATGTTTCTCAGAACTTGATACTTATAGATAATTAACATTAAAAATTGTCAAAACATGAGTTTCTTTAGAATAAAAAACCCTATCAAATATAGTTATTCTTTTTTAACCAATTTTTTTGTAAAGTAATAAAATAGTACATTTTACAATTAAAACGTCACTAAATGGCCCAACACTGAGTTTAACTTCTGTTTATGGAGTCCTTTTACAAAGTAGGCTATAATTTTGGACAATACTTGTATAATTGGGGTGTGGCTAGTACTATAGAAAAAAAATCATTTAAATGTACATATTATTTTCAAAGATATGTCGATTTAAAACAAATTCCATTTTCTTCAACAGGTGCCTTGTTTTCGCCAGCTTGAAGAGTGTTCAGATAAAGGATCAAAATGTCTTTGGTTCACTTGTCTGCTTAATTCATTATGTACGAAGGCGGGGCAATAAGTCCGTGACTTTTTTAATGAAACACAGGTTTTAGGAAGAAAAAAAATTTGTTTTTTTCAACCTTGTCCCCTTTTAGCTCTATACACTTTGACCAACGTTTCTCCAATTTTTTTATCCCTTCAAAAATAAGATTTGTCGAGGTCATAAAAATAGGTATTTTTTTGTGAGATGATTTCATCATTGGAATCAAATCTCTTTCCGCCGAGCCATTTCTTCAGGTTTGGAAAAAAGAAATAGTCACTCGGGGCTAAATCCGGAGAATAGGTCGGATGAGGGAGCAATTCATAGCCTAATTCATGGATTTTTGCCATGGAAACTGCACATATTGTACCACATACCCTTGCATTGTCCTGGTGGAAAAGGACTTTTTTCTTGGACAAATGCGGTAGTTTTTTTTACCAATCCTCATTAAATCGACCCAATAAGTTGGCATAATATTCGCCATTGATTGTTTTACCTGTTTGAATTAAGTCAATGTGGATTGTTCCGCGTGTATCCCAAAAAACGGTCACCGTGACTTTATTGGCTGACAAACCCACCTTGGCCTTCTTTGGCGCCGATTCACCCCGAGAAACCCACTGTTTTGACTGCTGTCTGGTCTCTGGTGTGTTGTGGTGGATCCACGTTTCGTCCACGGTTACGAAACGGCACAAAAACTCGTCCATACGGCGGTTAAACAACGCCAAACACTCCAGCGAAGTTGTCTCACGATTGCGTTTGTGGTCGATTGTGAGCAAACGCTGCAGCCATCTTCCGGAAAGCTTTCTCATACCCAAGTGATCATTCAAAATCCTCTGAGCCGTGTGATATGCTTATGGCTTACACAATCTCTCGCATTTTCAATCTCCGAACGGCCAACACCATATCTTGAATGTTTTCAATTGTTTCGGGTGTAGAGACCTTAACTGGGCGCCAGAACCTTTGGCATCTTCCGTGCTTGTAAGGCCACAACGAAATTCAGTAAACCACTTTTTAACCATTGAAATTGACGGTGCAGAGTTCCCATAGCATTTATCAAGCTTAGTTTTCGTTTTGAGTATTGGTTTTTTTCCGCAAAATATAATGCTTAATGAGCACATGAAATTCACTTTTTTCCATTCTCTTTTCAAATTACGCGGTAGTCTGCTATCAATGGCTGTCAAACACAAACTAAATGACGTAGTTTGTTCAAATTTTGACAGGAGTCTACTGACAGATGCCTGTTGACAGGAGCGGTGTTACCATTTCAGTCAAGAGTCAGAAAATTCAAAAAGTCACGGACTTATAGACCCGCCCTCGTATTTACATAGTTTTCAGCCGCTAAAGTTGAATGTACGCGCTTAGCGACGTACAAGTTAAGAAATTTTCTGAGCTTCAATTGTCCAATTAATATTAATAGAGGTGATGAGGCTAAAAAATCTCATTAATATTAATAGAGACTACGGCGGCTAAGCTCAATGGTTTTGGGTATCCGGTAATTGACGGCTACACCGAAACTAAACGCGGAAAACCATTTTAAATTATACTGTAATACCAGTTCATAGAGGATTGGAGCTGGCTACACAGTATGGCATCTACATACACAAGCACACACTTCGCCACAATCTTCGATTTTACATCTACCCTTCTATTTTATGCAATGCTATCGGAAACGTTGGCTAAAGAAGGAAGAAGCGCAATACGGCATAATACCCCGAAAATAAATCACGATAATACTCTTGGCTGTGAAAATCTCAAATTATCTATATTCACGATGTTCAAATCCCACAAAGTTTACAAACATAATACCTTTCGTACAATCGTCAACAAATCTTAGAGTTATCTATGTTATGTTTCCTCTGAAAGGTAGCTATGATAGTTGATATCGCAAACCTCGCGCCATAAGATCCAGAAGTTAACTTCAAATTATATCATTCGTTACTTAGAATAACAATCTGATAAAACAATATGATCAATGAAGAGGTTAGGTCAGGTTAAATTACTTGGTTAGATTGATTCTACATTTTCTTCACTTTTCTTCATGTTCTTCATGTTCTGTTTACATTTGTCTCAGAACCACTTAGGTTAGATTGATTGTTCTTTTTCTTCATTTTTCTTCAATGTTCTGTTTATAGACTAGGAGCAGAGAATGACAAACCCTACGTCATCGAGTACACGTGTGAAACTACTTAGTAGTGATAATGGACATTTAGTAAGCCTTAAAAAAGCTGGTCTGGACGTGCGCAGTCGTGGAAATAGAGAGTGATTTTTTTCAAAAAAATTACGAACGGGAATGGTATCATACGATAAAGGTCGATTAGTAGATGAGAAAAAAGCAGGTCTGTCAACCGGCAGCCTGGCACGTTCGCTGGCAGCCAGTGTTAAAGTGGGATAAAAATTAGTAAATTTTACGTCATCGAGTACACAAATGAAACCAATGAATAACTCTAGTTTAGATCATCCCATTGAAGAATGTCTTAGTCTGCCAACCAGCAACCTGACAGGTTTTTGTGTACGATTTTTTAAAGTATTTTTAAAACTTAAAATCTTTAATAAACCTTTATCATATGAAACCATTCCCATTCGTGTACGTGATGATGTAATTTTTTCGAAAAAAATCATTCACTATTTCCAGGACTGGATCCTGCCTAGAGGTGCACCTGCAGACCTGCTTTTTGAAGGCTTACTAAATGTCCATAACTACTACAAAGTAGTTTCATCCGTGTACTCGATGACGTATGGTTTGTCGTTCTCGGCTCCTAGTCTATTACATTTGTCTCCGAACCACTTAGGTTCGATTTGACTGTTCTTTTTCTTCACTCTTCTTAAAAGCTCCTATGGGCGTATAACAATAATAAATAAATAGGTATTTGGAGTCGAAAAACAAAAAAAAAAAATGGCTTATTTAAATTATTATTTTTATTTTAAGAACAGCAAAAGATTTTTCGTCACTTTATTCATTTAAAATTCTCTTCACTGCTTTAGTAAGAAGTAATTTAGAATACAATTCCACCATTTGATCTCCATACTATAAAGCACACAAAATAAAAATTGAGAAAGTTCAACATAAATTTTTAAGGTTCATTAATTTCAAACTCTCCATACCCATTGAACAAATTAATTATGTTAACTTAATGAAAATACTTAAGTTAACTGACCTATCGTGTAGAAGAACCAAGAGCGATTTGGTTCTATTATTCAAATTAGTTAATGGATAACTTGATGCACCTGACTTAACAAAACTAATAACATTCGGAGTACCAAATCGTGATATGTGACTTCCAGAGCTGTTCTTTGTTTATCCGTCTAAAACAAACTGTTTCATTAATTCCCCAATCCAAAGACTACATAGGCTTGGAAATAAATTTAATAGGCCGCTTGCATGGATTTCATAAGGACTTGGAAAAAATCGTGTGGATAGATTTTTTTTATTAAGATTACGAAAATTTTTTAGAAATGTATAGTTTTTTTTTTTTTTTAAATAAATAAATTTATTATTTGAGCTCGTGACATCACTACATGAAAATGTCCCGTCTCCGATTATGTTCCCTTAATTTTGTAAAATTCCACACTAATTAATTTTTTTTTATATGGCAACACTTTGATTTCCGGCGAATTTTTGAATTTGTGTTCAACATTCACTAGATTTATTGTTTGTTCTATGCGAACTTATCCTTTGGTTTGATTTTTTGATAAAGATGGCGGTCTTTTTACAGATGTTACGAAGAGAACCCCGTACAATTTATTGCTATTCGTGTGGAAAACGTTCTTTTTTTTAAAAATGATTTTCGGCTATCTAATTATCGTTTTTCGCACCCATAAAATTATGTCCCGTCTTTCCGGTTTATAAAAAATGGTCTGATTTTTCAGATTGAAATTTTAAAAAATCGTCGGGGTGTCAAAAATATGATTAAAAAAAAAAAAATACATATTTGCCTAAACTGTAAAAAAATTAATAAAAATGTGATGCAAGTGGCCTATTCAGTTGATATTTTCATTAATTTTTTTACCTAAATTTATATCAGAAATTTCTAAAATTCTTATGTAAATTTTATTATAATTCTTGTAATATTGTTTTGATGTTATTTATTTTTAATTCTGGTTATATCCTTAATGTTAAGTTTATTATGTTATATACTACATGCTTATAATTGTACTCCTGAATAACTTATGTGTCTATAATAATGTGATATTGTAAAAGCCTTCAAGGCGTGAATAAATAAATAAATTCTTCATTGAACCACTTAGGTTAGGTTAGTTCAAATTCAATCTAATTTGAGAACCATCATATTAATGTTTAGCTCCATTTTAACATTTGAATTTCTATGTTAAATGTTGTTTCTCTATCTGTTTCGCCACTGAAAGATATAATTTGAGTGGAAACCGATGTTGTTACTGAACTAGTAACTTATTAGGTTCTATCCCAGTTAGTACGTTTCTTGTGTTGTAAATGGTAGTTTCATTTAAATTAATTTTTGACTGTTTACTTAGAAAATTGTCGAGTGCGTCTATGGCAGGCCTGCCGTCCGACACGGCGTCCATCCCCGAACGCTACGAGGCGGCGGCCGCTGGCCGAGTGTCGCTGCCGACGCCCTCGCCGCCAATGGCGCCGCGCCCGCCGCCCTCGCAGGCTGCGGTTGCGCCGCCCGCAGCCCCGCTACCCGCCGCTGTGCCCCCGCCCGTCATGGCGCCGGTGCACGCGCCCGGCGTGGCCCCCCCGCAGCCGCGCTCGCCGGCCGATAAGGCGGCTGCCGAGAGGGAACGCCAGCGTCAGAGGGAGCAGGAGAGGCGAAGGAGAGAAGCCGTAAGTACTCATTTCTAACATTTTACTTATTTTATAATATTAAAGTAATAATTTGAGTGATCTCATAATATGAATATAATAATTTGAGTGATCTTAGGGGGCATACATTAATTACGTGAGCAGTTTTTCTTCCAATCCAAGTTTCCCCCCCCTTAGTGAGATAAATTTGGGCCACTTGTATATTCTTTTCATGTAACGTGAGATTTTGCTGGACCCCCCCCACCACCATTTTGAGCTCACATACATAATTAATCTATGCCCCATTATAATATGAATGTAATAATTTGAGTGATCTCATAATATTAATATAATAATTTGAGTGATCTTATAATATGAATGTAATAATTTGAGTATCTTATAAAATTAATGTAATAATTTGAGTCATCTTACAACATGAATGTATAATTTGAGTAATCTTTGTAACATGAATGTAATAATTTGAGTGATCTTTGTAACATGAATGTAATAATTTGAGTGATCTTGTAACAAGAATTTAATAATTTGAGTGATCTTGCAACATAAATGTATAATTTGAGTAATCTTTGTAACATGAATGTAATAATTTGACTGATATTGTAACATGAATGTAATAATTTGAGTGATCTTGTAACATGAATGTAATAATTTGAGTAATCTTTGTAACATGAATATAATAATTTGAGTCATCTTATAAAATGAATGTAATAATTTGAGTGATCTTGCAACATGAATGTATAATTCGAGTCATCTTTGAAACATGAATGTAATAATTTGAGTGATCTTTGTAACATGAATGTAATAATTTGAGTGATATTTGTAACATGAATGTACAATTTGAGTTATCTTTGTAACATGAATAGAATAACTTGAGCGATCTTATAATATTTATATAATAATTCAAGTAATCTTATAATATGAATGTAATAATTTGAGTCATCTTATAAAATGAATGTAATAATTTGAGTGATCTTTTATTAGGATAATAATTTGAGTGATCTTTTAATAAACAATAATAATCGTCCTACCCACCGTGCGGCTGTACTATTTTTTCACTCCTCGTATTTAAGTTCGTTAGTAATTTTTAATTCCAATTTAATTACAAAGAGTTGTGTTTACTTATAGTGTTTTGCGAGGGCTTTCGCCCCGTAATATATTTTTTTTGTCTGTCAGTCTGAAAAAACAGTTTAAAAAGTTTAAGAAGTCAAACTGTCAAACGGACAGTCAAAGTGCTATTGTTGTTTTTAGTGCAACAAATACAATACTACTAAATACAAAAGGGAATTATCCCAATTGAAACTCATCCAAACACATTAAAAATATCAACTTAATAATATTAAGTTTTCCATTTCAATCAATCATTTAGTGCCCAAATACGGTCGGAAATTAAAACAGTTCTGCAATATAAGTATATAAGTGTTGTGACTGATACAAACAGTGTGCGGTACAATAAAAAATGAACTGTGAAGGCTGCCTAAACATAATTTCCAAAAATGAACATGCTCTCACCTGTGCCAACTGCAATAACTCATTCCACAATCACTGCGTCAACATCTCGGATACCAATTTCGAAAGAATGGCGGTTAAGAACAAACTAACCTGGAATTGTCCAAAATGTAAAAGTAGACCCAGCTCACCAAGTGCGTCATCCGGTTTAGAAGCTGATGCCTTGTATGTTCGCATAACGAAACACTTTGACACTAAAATATACGAAATTAAAAAAATGTTCGAGGAGGAAATCAACGACCTTAAGAGGAGCAACGAATTCATTGGCAACCAATATGAAGACTTAGTCGCGAGTTTCAAACACATGCAAGATCTAAAGAAAGAAACAAAATTTTTGCGCGAGGAAAACGAGAAGAAAAACAATAGAATCTCCAGCCTTGAAGGAAGACTTGCTGAATTAGAGCAGGAGAAGTTTTCTGACTGCGTGGAATTGGCGGGTATGGAGCTGCAGCCGGGCAAACAACCGACGGAAGCTGTACTACGGGTAGCCAGCTCGCTGGGACTGCCCCTGCTACAAGAGGACATTCGCCTGGTGACCAGGATCCAAGATCGCCGACCGAACACCCCCAATAAACTACATATTTCTTTCCATAACCAAAAAAAAAGGGAATCATTACTTTCGTTAAAAAACACGGCCAAAACATTAACCTCATCACTAATTTACATCAGCGAAGTGCTTTCGCCCTATTTTAAGGAGCTACTGTGGAAAGCTAAGCAAACTGCCAAAGAAATGCTTTTCCAATTTGTATGGTTTAAATCCAGTAGACTGATGGTACGCAAAGGACCAGGTGATAAAATAATCCGGATAAACCATGAAAACGATCTCAAAAAAATGGGGAGTCTTTCGTAAACCATTGATCAAAATAACATTTCCTAATCTACATAATATTATTATGGATTCTCTACTTAATACTAATCCAAATAACTCGCAAGACTACCTACTGTCTACGAGTGTCCAACTATTGTTAAACTTGCAATCCAAAAATGGATTTTATTACAAATTATAGAACGTCAAATCCAAATTTCTGTAAAAATGTACTACGATCTAACTCTTTCTCTCTTTTAATCCTACAACAAAATATTAGGTCCATTTCTAAGAATTTTGATGAATTTCTGTTACAACTTCATAATATTGGAACCTCTTTCCATATTCTCATTCTTACTGAATGTTGGCTATCAAATAACTATATACCTAAAATTATGAAAGGATATGACCATCATAGCACCTCAATGCATACAAAACAAAATGATGGAGTTGTTGTATATACTAGATCTGACATAATTGGTCTATCTGTCAAAGAAATCCAAGTCAGCGGTGCAAATTGTTTACAAATAAATTTCAACGACACATCTATCTTAGCAGTATACCGTTCTCCATCCTCTTACAATATTTTACCTTTCTTAAAATCGATCAATAACTGTTTAACTGATTTATGTAATATTAAAAATTGTACTATTGCTGGTGACCTCAACATAAATATTCTGCCCACAAATGAACATCCGCAATGCCAAGAATACCTAAACACACTCTCGTACCATGGATTCCAAAGCACCATAAACACTCCTATACGTGCTGTACTGGACTCCATCTCATGTATTGACCACCTCATGGTCAAATCAAACTACCCAATAACATCTATTGTATACGAATCTACACTAACTGATCACTATACCACCATACTTGCCATACAGTTATACAACCAGAAAGACAAAAAACAAAAAAACACAACAAATATAAAAAAAATCAACTATGATGGAATTCTTCATTCGCTAAGGAGTAAATCATGGTCTGAACTATATGAAATCACAAATCCAGATGATGCCTGGACATACTTTATAAATTACCTACAAACTACCATTAACCAACAGACTAATATTACTATAAATCATGTTCCAAATAACCTCTTACCAATTAAGCCATGGATTAACCACACTATTATTAAATCTATACGTAAACGTAACAAGCTCCACAAAAAAGTTATTAACAATCCTTACGATATACAACTTCAAAATTTTTATAAAAGATATAGAAACATATGTACCCAAATAATAAGAAAGGCCAAAGAGATATATTATAAACAGAAAATAGAAAATTGTAATAATGATCCTAAAAAAATTTGGAAAACCCTCAAAGAAGCCACTCATTCTCAACCTAATCCTGTAAATGACTTGAAACAACTTACTATAAACAATAAAATAATTAGTTTTTCTATTCATCCCAATATTATTGTTAACCCTTCTAATCACAGGAGACCCAAGTTGTCCCAAAACATCATATGCCGTTATAATAACAAGAGACACAGATTGTCCCAGAGCGACCGTGCATTATTAAAAGTTATATATCTCTCTTCCTGTCATGCAAATATTTGTGATTTCCTTTATGTTAGAGAGCCAAAGAAATAATGCTTCTCATTGTATTAGGATTATATGCGCTATGTTGTTGAGATATTTTACAAACCCGATCATAAGTGACGGTTTTATTTCGAGCCAATTTTTGACGTAACAAACATTTAATTTTAAAATAAAATTGTATGAAAGTGATAAAAAGTGAGGTGACAGTTTTATTACAAATTTTGTTAAAAAAAGGAATCTGTATTTAAAATTTTAAGTTTATTCTATTTTAAGTACTTTAATTCCAATATTCGCAGGTATGCATTTTTTAGCTAATTTACATTTCCAATATCAAAATTTTAATATTTAGAAAAAAAAAAGTTGATTTCTAATAAACACATCGGAAAGATTATTTTATCTAGATTTTAGAACAATTTTTGTTTTTGCAAAAGGGTTAAAAAATAACCCATAAATAGGAAAATTTAAGATGCATGGCAAGAACCAGGAATTTTGCGCGCGAACCTTGACAGGCAAAAGGTTACAGATATTATTTTCTTATTATTCGAAGGGTTAATCACGCAAACAAATATTTTTCAAAAATTGGTGAAGAACTCGCAAAAAATATCGGTGAAAGTTCTATCAATTCTAGCACCCAAGGCTGTAATACTAAATGGCCCATTAACTTGAATTTTAGTCTAAAAAATATTTCGAATGAAGATACTAGAACGATAATAAACTCATTAAAGAACTCATCTTCAACTGGCTTGGACGACATTTCAAATATTGCCTTAAAAAAACTTTTACCAGAAATCACCATTCCCCTTACAAATCTCATTAACTTAAGTATCGCAAAAGGCCAATTCCCAGATAAACTTAAACACGGAATCATAATTCCAATACATAAAGGAGGTTCTAAAGTGGATATAACTAACTATCGTCCAATAACATTACTAAATTCACTATCCAAAGTCTTTGAAAAAGCAATCAACGTTCAATTGGTCGAGTACCTTGAAAAAAATAATATATTATCCCACAACCAATTTGGCTTCAGGAAAAATAAAGGCACCTCCGATGCCATTGCGACAGTTACCGACTTTTTAAATGAAAACTTAACATTGGAATAAATGGGAATGAACTTAGTATTATTCGTAATTACCTTTCAAACCGTAGACAAAGTGTTAAAATCAATAACTGCCTCAGCAATCAATTGCCAATTAGTTTTGGCGTGCCTCAAGGAAGCGTTATGGGTCCCACTTTATTCCTAATTTACATAAATGAACTGTGTAATCTACCAATAGATGCCAAAATCGTAAGTTTCGCTGATGACACGATTCTCCTCTTCAAATCAAGTAACTGGTATGATGTTTACATAAAAACAAACAGGGGCACAATTATTGTTAAAAGATGGTTAGACAATAATACACTAACAATGAATGTGTCAAAAACCAAATACATTGAGTTTAGTATTAATCCGTCCCTAAGTAACCCTGAAAATAATATTCATATATGTGCTTGCCCCCTGTCAAATGCTAATACATGTGATTGCCCCTATCTAGAACGTGTTACAAAAATCAAATACTTGGGTATTATTTTTGACAGTAATTTAAAGTGGAAAGAACATATTATCACTACAGCAAACAAACTTAGAAAATCTATATACTTCTTTAGACAAACTCGTAACTTTCTTAACCTGAACCAACTCAAAACAATTTACTATGCACTATGTCAATCTCTAATCGAGTACGGTATCATAGCCTGGGGAGGAGCAAATGCTGCCGCCATTGATCCGATCTCCAAAGCCCAGAAACTAATTATAAAAATTATTCCAAAACTACCGATCACAAGCAGTTCGGATGAAATCTTTAGGAGAATCGGTGTTTTGGACACTAGACAACTTTATGCAAAAAATATACTAACTTATCTATTCAAACATAGAACTGTTTTTGACAATATCCAAACTGTTCGTGATACGAGAACCAAAGGGCAAAATCTCTTACTTATCCCTTTCGCCAAACAACGTTTGGTCAAAGAAACTTCAGATACTTTGCAACTAAACTTTATAATACACTTCCACTGACCATTAGACAGCAAACTAATTATGTAAAATACAAATCAGATACTAAGTCTTGGATCACTAGCAAAGACAGATCATATATTAACAATATTTTTATAACCTCCTAGTGCAGAGGTTCCCAAAGTAGGTGCCGCGGCACCCTGGGGTGCCGCGAGGCGCCCAGAGAATTGTGCTCTTGGGGGTGACACTCGGTCCCGAGGCTACCACAGATAGACATTATATGACAGGGGTGCCGTGAGAAAATTCAAATTTTCTAAGGGTGCCGCGACTTGGAAAAGTTTGGGAACCCCTGTCCTAGTGCATGCTTTCCCTTTGGTACAATGCTGATTGTCCTTGTATCTTTAAATGTATATAACATTGTTGTTGTTATCCTTATTCTTCTTTTTATATTAAACTACTTATGTTAAAATGCTCCTGCTCTCAACACAGGAATTCCTAGTGAGACAGGCACAGTACAATCACCTATGTAACTTGATAAATAAAGATTATTAAAAAAAAATATATATATATGAATGTAATAATTTGAGTCAACTTATAAAATGAATGTAATAATTTGAGTCATATAAAATGAATGTAATAATTTGAGTGATCTTCTAATATTTGTATAATAATTTGAGTGATCTTATAATATGAATGTAATAATTTGAGTCATCTTATAAAATGAATGTAATAATTTGAGTGATCTTGCAACATGAATGTATAATTTGAGTGATCTTTGTAACATGAATGTAATAATTTAAGTAATCTTTGTAACGTGAATGTAATAATTTGAGTCATCTTATAAAATGAATGTAATAATTTGAGTGATCTTGCAACATGAATGTATAATTTGAGTGATCTTTGTAACATGAATGTACTAATTTGAGTGATCTTGTAACATGAATGTTATAATTTGAGTTATCTTTGCAACATGAATGTAATAATTTGAGTGGTCTTATAATATTAATGCAATAATTTGAGTGATTTTATAATACTAATGTAGGTTTATTGTTGTTGATTGTTGCAGATGGCGGGCCAGATAGACATGAACATGCAGAGTGACTTAATGGCTGCCTTCGAGGAGTCCTTATAAACACAAACCTATAGTTAAACAAATAATATATTCTATTATGATTCTAAAAGGACTAGTAAAAATGTTAATGAGGAGAGAAAAACAAATGAAAACATCGTTGTGTGTCTCTTAAAACAAACAACTAGTTATTTCTAAACTGTGAATGATTAATAATAATTTTTATTTAATTTATAAGATTTGAGATTTTTGTGTACAAAAAAAAACAGTTTTTATTACGGACTATGGTGATGATTTGATAATTGACGATTAGCGATGTGGACTGTATGATAAATCTTGTGATTACGGATATAATAATATTTTAAGCGCGATAAACTAATGGAATGAACAGTGCAGTTCTATCGCAGTGCGTCGCGGTTTCTGATACGACCACCGGAGAACTGCGTTACTTCAGACGGGACGACAAATCTACTTAGTGTTAGGATTATAATATTACGTTTCACCAAAATAATTTGGGACTTGTGAATTTTGTTATTCACGTGTGTATTTTGTACATTGGAGTCGTAGAAGGTATCGTGACTAGTGGAAATACTAAGAAATTTTACACAACAGTTGAAAGGGCGTTCACCATTTTACTATGTTTTAATAAGTATCTAAACATTGCTCGTTCAATATCCACTGTGGTTTGGTAAAAATCTTCAAGCCACAAAATGAAAACTTTACGGGATATAATTATTAAAATTAATTAAAAATCTTGAAAGTGATTATAAAATGTCTTAAAAATATGAAAGTGATTATTGGTTTTTCCAAAATTTTTATGTAAATCATTGCAAATTTATTTATAATTATGAGAGATTTGTGGGTTGAGTGATTTTATTTTAATTTTTCTAGGAATAACCTAAAATTAGTAACTTAGCAGGGATGCCCGGTTTCACGGGGTGATGTTTGTCCAGGTCTTGGCGGCGGATGCGTCGTCCCACTAGCTGCATGGCAGGCCGAATCGGGAGAAAATGGTTGAGGGAGCCCCTTTGACTTCTCCAGCCGTACTCTCTCGGAACATCCTTGCACCGCAGTAGGGGGGATAGATTCATAATTCATACGTCTTGTCACTCCTGGACACACTGACCCCAGATTCCTACCCACCTCCAATACCCTTTTCCTTCCCTGAATTTCCTCCCCTTCCTTTCCTGAAAAGACCCTCTACACAGCATCCCCAAAGATGACATAGGCCCTGAGGGGAATTATTTTCCTCAGGGCCTCCTGTGTGGAGCTAATGTAAAAAAAAAGCAAATGAAGAAATATTTCTTTTTTGAACCACTATATTTTTTTAATATATGCCGACCGGTTTCGGAACAACTGTTTCTTTCTCTGGTCAAAATATACTAACTCGACATTACAAAATAATGGCTGAACATTTTAAATTACCAAGTGTTGAAGTGGAGGTTGGGACGTGACTAGGGATTAGTGATGAGAAAATTCCTAATCGCGCTCCCACCTAAACACTTCAGTTTATTTTGCCCTGAGGAAGGAACGGTTGTTCCGAAACGGTTGGGTATATAAAAAAATATTGTGGTTAAAACACAGAAATATAGTTTAATTTATTTATACAGTTACAGCTATCAAAAGTATTAGTTTTTTGTGTTAGAAATGCCAATCCACAAAAAATACCTTACTGTGCTGTCATGCTTTGAAGACTATTTATTCTATATGAAACCACCGAAATCCACTGAAAAGTAATACATGCATAAATATTTTCAAAAAGATTTGGTTTGAAGGGTTTTACCAAAACACAGTGGATATTTATTTTCACAGTTCTCTTTTTATCTTGGCAAATGACGATGACAATATATATCTATGTTTTGTTTCTCATCAATTTTTTTCTCGTTAATTTCACAATGAACTGTCGTGCTTCCTCCTTTGACTGGATTGTCTGAGGTTTCGGACAGCCTTGCAGTGTTCATCATCGGCATTTTATCAAATGTCCAGATGGATGCTGCTGCAAAGAGACTGGAGAAGAAATTGCAAAGATGGCTAAACACTAGACTAAAGTAGTCCCAGAGAAAGGTTGCACATATGTCATTGATGGGCTTCTTCCTTTTCACACGCTTGTATGGAAACTAAATAGACAGAAGGGTTTTTTTTATCATTTACCCCATGGTATATCATCTTTGGAGATGCTGTGTGTAGGATCTTTTTAAGGAAAGGATGAAGACGAAGTTCTGGGAAGGAAAAATGTACGAGGGGTGTCAGTGTGTCCAGAAGTGACGGTCGTAAAAATCCATCCCTCGCTGTGTTGTGAGGTGATGGGTCAAGAGAGAATAGCTGGAGAGGTCAGAGGGTCTCCCCAAACTGTCTCTTCCCGATCAGGCAGGCGCATCCGCCATCAAGACCTGGACACGCCTCACCCCTTGAACCCGGGCACCCCTGCTAAGTCACCAAATGTAGCTTGCTTGCCACTTGGGGTAACTTCGAGGGGTGACTTGGGGCCACTTGAAGATACTAGATTGATGATGTCACGTACAGCCTCTCTCTGGGACTACTATATTTTCTGTCTCCGTATAGTTTTTGGATGATTGCGTATTTAAATGTTTTAGAAATTTATGTTATTTTTACATTTTAAAGGAGTATGACACTGTTCTTTTAACACTAACCGACCATCCAACTAAAACCAAATAGTTGTAACTACACTTACTACATTTTTCTCCTGGCAACAATTTTGCTACATATGGTACATAACAATTTATTCCAATCAACATTGGAAACTTGATAAATTTCTAAATTGTTTTAATGATTTTTTCGAAATGATTCCATTGAGAATAATTGGTCAAAATTAAAACACAACTATAAAACATCTCAAGAATCATGTTTATAAGAATGTAAATTTAAAAAATTCTATATTGAATTTTTTTATTTGTTTGACTTTTATTGTAAAACTTTAAAGTTTTGATTTAGATAATATAAAATTTTAATAACTCAAGCAATTTTTTTTAGGCAGCCCTCTTTCCAAAAATCATACCTCTGAAAATTAATACAATTAAAAAACCACATACTGGGGTTTAAAGTCAATGAATTCACCTATCACATACAAAATACAAAAACAAAAAAGTTAAAATTTGTAAACGCTCGAGTTCTTTATATTATGTTAGTTTCCGAAATTGCCCTAACTTGTAGTTATTATATTATGTTATTTGGAGCAATATTGAATATTATTATTTCTGTATTTTGTCTATGGTCTACTGGAAATGTCTATTATCACAGACATTAAAAAATGCAATTTTTAATTTTGTAAACCAATGTTGAATATTTTGAAAGCAATTTATAATGGACGTCTATACGATTCAAAAAAATGATCTAGAATATTCCATGACAGAAGCATTAGTGACATCTTTTGGTATTCAATAGAGGCTTAGTTAAGCTAGCAATTAACCATATTAGCTGTTGCGGGTAGTTCGAAATGAATTTGGTTTAATTCATAAAAATCACCTCCCCATATTCGGAGAGCTATCACTCGAGGACATTAGCGGTGCTACCCAAATTTGGGTAGCTAACGAGTGGTTAAAATATAAATAATTATCATGATTTTGCAACCTAAATAAAAAATTTATTACTGAATATTAATCGAATGACATTCCTCTTTATGTGGCACCCTTTATTATTTTTTTATATTTTTACATTAACTCCACACAGGAGGCCCTGATGAACATAATTTCCCTGGGGACCTATGTCATCTTTGGGGATGCTGTGAAATATGAGCAATGTCTGGATCATTATTGCTTATGCTATGTTTTAATTTAGCTTATAAAATCATTCGTTTTTGATTTGAAAATTTGTTCGCCGTTTGACACATTTCGTACACACAGGTGTTTTTTTTAACAAGTATGTATTTTTTACCCCAGAGATTTCTTTACTCCCACTCTATTTAGAATTTAAAATATTTGGTAGTACCCTATAAAGTACACAAAATGTCATTAATGTATGTGTCACACGCTCAAGCAGATATCTGTTGAACCGCGAGCGCTTATGTGTTGTACCGTCGCACGACGCTATCAAATATTTCTTCCTATGGTAGGAGAGAGGGTCAGTTGAATTAGAGAGCTGCCACGAAATGCCATTTCTTTGAACTGAATCTATCAACTTGACATTTGTCATCTGCCCGTTTAGGAAGCTCCCTAATTAAAATGACCCTCCTGTTTTCGTCGGAGAGGGAGTTGCATAAATTTTCGTATATCGCCTCAGGAGCGGTTACGGCGTAAGATCTGTATTGTCTACGGTTGATCTGCGCATAAACCGCTTAGGCGTGACAGGTCTGATAGGATTGTATGGAGAGCATTATTGTATGGCATGCGATGATCTTTTATCTGCGCGAGTGGGGCACCGCTTTAAATTAAAAATATAGCTTCGGGCCTGTGAAGATGCTTTGAAGTGTAAATTTAAATGGTTTTTCTTAACCCCTCGGTTTAATTTGTTCACTTTTGGGAACAGCTCGTGTAGGTCTCATAGAAATCGTTGTGTCATGGTGAAAAATATAATCTATAATCAATATCGGTCGATGAGTTTTTAATTATTTCAAAGTGTTTTTTAAAAACTTTTAAATGCAAATTCAAAGTGTAACACTGCTTAACCCTTATTGGAACTTTTGACTTTTTTTTATGCAAAATTTTGAACGGAATCACAAAAATGTCGGTGAATATGATGTTATTCAAATTTTTTACGAAGCTTTTGGCAGCGGCATATATATGGCAGTATTAGTCACCTCAATATATATGTGTTGTTTGAAAATGCTCACTGCTACTCTAGGAACAATTATTTTGTATCTGCACTCACTCTCTCCGTTGGCGCTACAGCCCATATCGAGCTTTGGCCTCCCGCAATTGTCTCCAACTCCTGTCCTCAGCGGCTGACTTCCAGTTTGTTACCTGGAGAAACTGTGCTGCATCCCCTCCTCTTACCTCGTCTTCCCACTTTTCTCCTTCCACCTGGGTGTGCGCTCACTAGAATGCCACGGGTTAAATTATATATCTCACGATGATACAAAAGGAGATAGAACGATTTTTATGTATTAGTTTGTGCCGTAAAGTACACAAAATATTCTATTGCTATCAGTTTACTGTGTACTAAAAGACACAAAACGATCCAACATTGAGTTTTGATAAAAGTTATGGGTGTCACGTGCTTCTTACTAAAATGATGATTTATTTTAATGATTATTTGTCGATAAGAATCTGTCGAGTCTGTTGTCTGTTGTATTATGTAATTGTTTGGCAGATGTAACTCACCTTAGATCTAACACAGTGTGGCCTTTGTTCTCCTAGATTCATGTAATCATATTATAGCCAATAAATATGATTAGGTTCAATGAACTGAATACTGAATTTGTTGATATAGAATACATACTATAGTGATACCTTATGAATATGAACTCTGACAAGGCTCTTATTCAAAAATATTCTCTCCAGGGTTTCTTTATTTTATATAATTGGTTCCAAATATTGTATTTTCATTGTGAATCCATTCCCATATTAATTCATCTTCAGCCTCTTTTAAGATGAATAAAAATCACATAAGAACACTTTTTCGAACCGTAAACTATGATACTTTTTACTTAATTTAAAAAACAAAAAGATAAACATTCCCGGGTTACGAATAACCTGACAATATTTGAAAATCTTCTACTACCACCTCAGTAAGCGGAAAATGTAGCTTGTGTCGTGATGGAGAGGACTTAGCCAGCCAAGGAATCGAACACGCTCATACCTGTGTGGGACCCAAATGCGATGCCAAACTCAGCCACTGACAGGTCAAATTATTACCATTTCACTGTTTACATACTTGTTAAATGGCCATTTTCGCCAAAGTTTGTACGTTTTTTTATCTATTCCATTTGTTTTATGTTCCTCTCTTTTCCACCAATATGGTTTCGGAATGTTAAACTTGTTTTTTTTTTTCAATCTTCATTCAAATTTACATAAAACAATGTTTGGCCAGAGACAAAGACCGTTCCCTGGCATCTTCCGTAATGAAGCTCAGTGTCAAATGCTAGCTAACTACTAATAAATAAGACCCTTTCTTCGCATGGCAACAGACATTCTTTTACTTGCGGTCTAGCTATAAGTTTCGCCTTAACTATTGTCATTGATCTCTTGGGTGTTTGTGCACAGCTTGAAGATATTTGTAGAAGTCTGCCATTTGCTGCATGAGAAAGGATTTTTGTACTCTATAACTGGGCTGGGTCTTTTCAAGACTTTCTTCCTTTCCTCAACTCTTTTTGGCAGTTACAGGCATAAAAAATTAGCATTTGCCGGCAATTTTCACGAGATATGAAATTTGCGGAAATGGATTCACAATGACAACACGATATCTGGAGATTTTTTTACATCAATACTTTATTCTTTGTCGGTATATTTTGTTCTTTCAACTTTGGTGTTTTTTTTTTTTAATCTATTACTTTATATTTGAATTTATTCTTCTTTTCTTTAATGTTAATGAAATGCTTTTGTACAATATTATTTATGTAGAATGAAAGAAATTAACGTGTTGTTTAGTCACCTGGCTACCTGAATTTGAGTTTCGTTAAAAAGATGTACGAGTTATGAAATTTTTCCCTTGTAATACCCGGTTTTTCTATACATTTTGAACTAGCGCATAAAATTCTCCAGTTTATGTTTCATTTTTCATAGATGAAGAACAATTGCCTCGGAACCAAAAATTATTATTTTTTGCTTGTTTATAATATGTAATGGGAAAATTGAATGGGGAATTAAAGTTAAAAGTAAAATTGAAAACTCATTAATATAAAAGGTGTCCTAACAACAACCGTTGTAAATAATAATATAATCTTGTGATAAATTAGTTGAAATTGTATTTAATAAATTGAACCGAATGCTCTTGGTGGAATTTTCTTTGATTTCATTTCGTGTCCCTTTTGATTCTCCACAAACATTGGGGATTTAAAGAACAGAGATGTTGCGGCATAAAACAGTAACATTTTGATGGAAAATAGCTATGAAAAGAAAATACATTCTTAAACCCTTTGGAAGGAAGTGACGTGTTGACTGCATATTATCACCCTGCTGCTGAGAGGTCCCATATAACCCCTCTTTCTGTGTTACATGCATGGTTTATGGGAGATTTCAGTGTTACAACTGAACCAATCAGCAGTATGCCTTTGATAAACTGTTGACATACTACGTTTTAACACATTCATGTCAAAAATGAATAATATATCAACTCGTGTATAATTGAGAAGCTGGATGCAATAACAACTTAAACAAGCACAAGCTGTTTTTATCCCATTTTTTTTTGGTATCTCCAATCCCTTCTTTATCAACTGTGTAAATAGTACTCCTGTAGGTTTTACTCAGGTGGAGCTGCATGCAAAAGTTTAAACACTATTTACAAGTGAATCACATTTCTAAAAACTTTACTCAGAACTGCACTTTTCGCCGTAAGTTGTTATAGCACCTAGCTCCTCAATTTTTTCATTTGTCCACTGAAATAAGTATTGAATCTTGCGCTTGTCAAATCTAAAAAATTCATCATTAGATTTGTCGACATATATGCGCGTCAATCTAGCATGCCGCGTGTTTCAAATTTTTTTTTTAACTTTGTCTAAAGGGTTTATAAGACGCTAAGTTCTTTCAGTGCAGAGTACCCTAATTATTTATTCTAAGTCAGAACTGAGTTTTCCACTGAAAATGTTTAATAAATTGCAAAGTATTCTCTTAATAACACTAAATCTTTTAACACGTTTTTAACCTTTCCTAAGTGACTGTTACATATATGATACATGAAATCAATGCAAATGTACCGCATGTTGCAATAGATAGCATTGAAAAGGTCGCAAAATAAGTGGAATCAATGCATACCAGAGTTAAATAATGATGAAGTAATATTTTGTTTGCTGGTATGTATTATTTATTAAGCATTTTTAGTGGAAAGTACTTTTAGTGAGGTATTTAACCATTTTTTAAATTTATATTTCTACCTTATATTATGTTAATTGAAGAAGCATTATTACTGCTTTGCTATGTTAGTAGAAAGTAGAAGAGATTGCCGTTAATGTGTTTGTACGTAGCGAAACATTTCAGTTTCGCTTTGAAAAAGTTTTAGTTTAAATTAACAAAAAATAAATAAAATTCACTGTCGAGGGCAACAAATGTATCTTAATTTTATTGAAAAAATAAAAAAAAATCAGACCGCCAAAAAAATTTATCTAAGCAATAAAATGTGAGTAAAATTAAAAAAAGTAATTTAATGAAATTAACCTAATTTTAATATTATTTATTTGCGATTCATTTAAACTTATTTTTTAAAATTGAAAACAGATTACATTCAAATTAAGAGACGAGCCGAGAGGAAAGGGGAGCAATCCAAGTGTGACCATATCTCTTTCTGTGATTTGTCAATATCTGACAAGTGACAACGAATCTGACATTATACAGGCAACTCGAATTGTAAAATCACCGATTACGAATTTCAATAATTTTTTCAATGAAGCGCAAATTTTTATAATTTACCTGTATCATTAAATTTTAGCATTGCCGGGCGATTCGTTTTAAAACGAACATTCAATCCTGCACAGAAAAGTTTCGCTGTAAACCTTCACCTTACTTCAGCGAACTTTAGTTTTCTGCACAGGGACTGGTTATTTCAATGTTCACTCTTCAGTGGTCAATGCACGACTGATGTTTTAGTTTATTCAAAGCATTCTCGAACCCCCCTGGTGCCAAAAATATGGTCAAATGGTTTGCCTTTAGCTTGACGAAATAATAACTAGATTTCGCATGGGTCAGTTTGTCAATTTGGGTTGTCTATTTTACAAACTAACTAAAAGGGGTCGTAGTTTATCAATTTTTTTAAAAATGATTTGAAACCGCTTCTGGTATTCATAAAAGTATATAGTTTAGGCTTGTTCAGAACTGTGAATGTTTGAAGTTATCATGTCGAGTTTAGATAAATCGTAAAGTGCAATTTTGTAATAAAAACTTTAAATATGTAATATTATTTGGTGATAGTAAATTTGAGAAAGAAACTATTAATAAAAGCACGGAATACTTTTGCCAGTTTCAACTTTTGATTTTAAACTGTTGTTTCGCACCGCCGAAATTTTTTTGGTAATTAATATACATACTAGATTTGATACTTAGACTAATGTTGGTTAAAATAAATAAAAACAATTTTCATACGCAGACCATCTGACAGAGTACTAATCTTAAATGTCAACCCTTTGGACGGTCGTGACTAAGAAATGAGTTGTTGAATTGTAACACGTGCGGCAAAGGGTTGGTTTGAACCTAGTTAAGAAATTAAAGAAGCAAATAGATTGTAATGTCCCACTTCTTGTGTTACTTGAATAAATACAGTTGAAATTGAATTCTGTGAATTTGATGATGTAATATTGCAGTGGGTGACAGCGCACAGCCCCGTATCTCGTCTTTTGTCGTATCCACGAGGGTATGCAGTGTTGTTTATTTGTATTTTTATTTCCCAGACTATTGATGTCACTTTTTATACCATTTTTATGTTGATTAATAACAGATCATTGTAAGAATAAATCATTTTTAATGTTGCAGTTGGCAGGAGTAACTGTGTAATGTTACATGTATAGCTGTATGATTCTTAAAAAGTATAACCTAAATTAAAATCAATCTGTATATACAAATATAAGGTTGTTTTTATTAATATTGTTGTTTTTCATTTTCCCTACTGCTTCCCTATCTGGAACAAACACAGGATAGGTCAAGTATTGCCATTTTACCAGAATATACCATTGGGACAAGGTTGGCAAGTATATTAGTCCCAGCGAGAGATCGAATGTAACGTCATGGTTCTAGTATCTTCTGTCTTTTTCATTTTCAAACATGAAGAGAGTGGATGTCGATGACATCTGCACAAGCTCTCGCTGGGACTAGTTTTGACGGCCTTCGTGGTCCCGAGGTAACACTCTCGACTCATAATCCGAAGGTCGCGGGTTCGAACCCGGCGTGCGCAAATAAATTTTATTTGATTAATTTGTAGTATTGCATAATTAATTCATTAAAAATAATATATAGTATATTTGCGGCACGTTTCAGAGTGGAAGAACTCTCAGTATCGCCCTGGTGTAAGACCACCATTCAAAATTGAAACGCTGCTTGAAATGATTGAGGATGCCATAGTCTCACTGGTTCCAGACGGGTGCGGTTGGTGACTCTTGTGCGGTATTCATATAAAAAAAGTTTACCTGGTTAATCAGGTCTGGTCACTTCACTAGGCATGACTTGATATTTATTTATTTGATTTCAACTCTGCCCCTCTGACTGCTATTTGTCAAACCAGAAAAAAAAATTTGGTTTCTGTCAAGAAAATTTAGTGTTTGGTTCCCATCATTAATTTTTCATTACATTTCTGGCCAAGAAGAAATAAAATCCTTACAATTTTCCCGGATTATTAAAAAACTGGTTAAATTTTTAATGATGTTTCAAAAAATAATTTATTTACCGTTTTGGAAGTTTGATAGAAGAAGCTCATATTGACGTTTTAGACTAGGAGACGAGATAGGTAAACCCTACGTCATCGAGTACACTTATGAAACTACTTTGTAGTGATAAAGGACATTTAGGAAACCTTAAAAAAGCTGGTCTGCCGGTGCGCCTCTGGGCAGGAGCCGCGCTGCCATGGAAATAGTCAGCGTTTATTTTCAAAAAAATTACTGCATCGAGTACACATTAAAAAAATACAAATTAAAAAAAAAAAACTTTAAAAAATCATACACAAAAATTTGCCAGGCTGCTGGTCGGCAGAACAAGAAATTTTCAAATGGAATGATCTGGACTATAGTTATTCATTGGTTTCATTCGTGTACTCGATGACGTAAAATTGACTATTTTTTACCCCACTTTGACGGCGGCTGCCTGCGAACTTGCCAGGCTGCCGGTTGGCAGACCTGCTTTTTTCTCATTCTCTAATCGACCTTTATCATAATAATATGAACCATTCCCGTTCGTGTACCTACTCGATGACGTAATTTTTTCAAAAAAAATTTCCGACTATTTCCATGGCAGCGCGGCTCCTGCCAAGAGGCGCACCGGCAGACCAGATTTTTTAAGGTTTTCTAAATGTCCATTATCACTACAGAGTAGTTTCATCCGTGTACTCGATGACATAGGGTTTACCTATCTCGTCTCTAGTCAATTAAGTACTATGATTTCCATTACAATGTACATGAACATAATATATCATGTACAAAATATGTAGTGAAATTAGGTGTGAGATGTTATTGTTCACTTTGATTGTATGTTTACTTTGAATTCATGTTCATGTTGAATTCACTGGAAAATTGGTTCCGCCCCTGGCAGCAGCTGTTTCAACTGGTGACCGGACAACTCAGAATCGTGGAACTTCAACACCTTCTTTGAAAAGTGATGAAAAAATATATAAAAATGGTTGAACAGGTTAGGTAATGGGCTATTTTTTTTTTATGACTTTTCAAAGGGGTGTTGAAATTGCATGATTCTGAGTTGTCATGGAACCGTTTCAACTAATGGCAGGAATTATCTTTTAAAAATTATGTGTAATTTTATATTATGCACGACAGGAAACCGATATTGCAAATTTTGGATTGTCACGTTGACCCGCGTTCCCCTATTTTCATAACAAGCTGCCCCTTTTTATTAAGATATTGAGGTGTCTATGGTTTGGTTTAAAATTAATTTTTGTCGATGGTATTTTTTGACGTTTCACATCAAGAAATCCATGTGTTCGCGGTAAACATTCCTAAAAATAAACACAATGCAACTCAAAATGGAAAAGAAGAAAAAGTTTAACCGCCAAGAAGTGAGAAACAGACTTGAAAAAGAAAGTAAATTCATAGGAAACCTTCTGTCCGTATCCCAAATACCTTCCCACGGTAAGTTGTAATATATTCTAACCTAAAAACGACAGTTGTTTTTGAAACTTAAAACGCTTCATACAACAGCTAAACCATTGATTCATTAGTCCTGTTTAACTTGAAATAAAACCTAATGTTTGTAATTTGGCATGTTTTAGATTACGAAGAGGCACAAGATGACGTATTTCTCGGCCAAGAAAAACCCTCAAAAGAGGAAGCGAAAGACATTCAGAGAGCGCGAAGTTTCCAGGAGTTGAGCAATCGACTATCCAAACTCAAAGGCAACACCGACTTTTCCCTCAAAAACAAAATGATGAAAAAGAGCTTGACCAAAAGACTGAAGAAAAAAACTGGCAAAGAGGAGCGAAGACTAAAGAAAAAGAACTCGCGGATTGAAAAGAGAACTTCGGGAGGTGTGGTGAAGCATGAGAAGGTCGAGAAAGTTGCTAAATTAGTGACAAAGCCGACTAAACCAGTATTCAACAGTCAGGGCAAGATGGTGTTCTCTAAATTCGACTTCTCGGAGTCAGGAGTACCGGAAGGTTAGTACACGTTCCTCCCTTTAGTAATGTTTTCTTACTGCGGAGTAAGAACTACGCGCAGTGTTGCCAAATCGAATTTTAAAGTAGAGTTAGGCGAAACCCAAAAAAGAGCCAAAAGGAGCTAAAATTTTGAAAATGACATAAAGCATGGGGGGGGGGGGGGGGTTGTTAGAGAATTTCAGAGAAGAAATATTCCCAGTTTCTGGGGGGGGGACTGTAGTTCTTCTTGTTGGCTGCTTAATTTTCAATACCCAATTATTTTTGATACATCGAAGTCTTCAGGATTTTTTAATTGTTTTTTAAATATTTTTTTGTTAGGCAGCGACTAGTCCTCTAAAAAATCTAAGTTATCCGGTTCCAGTTCCTGTACCATCGCGCTACTGGGACCGGCTTCATCAGGATTTTTTTGTATACAGCCATCGTTCCAATTGTTAGAATCGAATTAACTAAGTCTATTTCTGGTTTTATTAATTAATTAAGTCTATTCACAATTTGGGAGGCGGGCATAGGTACCGCCGCCCCAGACTTTTATTGTATGACCAACACCTCTGCCATAGGTCACCCCAAAGGGTTCGCTACGTTTGGTGATTTAGCAGGGGTGCCCGGGTTCATGGGTCGAGGTATGTCTAGGTCTTGGAGGCGGATGACCTGGACGCACTGAACCCCAGATTCCTACCCACCCCCTATACCCTTTTCCTTCCCAGAACTCTCATCTCCCTCCTTTTCTAAAATAAAACCCTCCACACAGCATCCCCAAAGATGACATAGGCCCTGAAAGAAATTATTTTTCTCAGGGCCTCCTGTGTGGAGCTCATGTTAAAAATATATATATGTATATGTATTTCTGATTTTATTTTTGACAATATTTAACTGGCTAAAAACTCGTTCCACTTCTCCGTTTGACCACGGCAGAACAATTACCGAAACTGCGAAACAGCTGATTTCGTGGAAATGATTTTCATCAGTGGCATCACGATACTTTAGTTTAAGAACCTCAGCCCAAAACTAAACTTGACTACGCATTCGAATTCGAAGGAGACTGACGTAAGACGCAATGCAATATGCAATACGCATTAGCCGGCCTAGGCAAGATACTTGTATCGGAGTTTTTGGGAATTTCGTTTTTTCGGGAAGTCCCTGTACCGATGTTTCCACCATAGCATTTTTAGTAAATGTTTATTTGTGCACGAGTTCTGGGAATGTTGCATTTTTGGAATATTATTGCGAATATTATTTTTTTTTAATATTATTTCACTTGAATAAGAGCTGAAATATCTGAAAAACGAGCCAAGAAGCTAAATGACTTTTTTTTGAGCTGACGACGTCGATTTAGAACACTGACTACGCGGGTAGTGCTAAGCACGCCTAAATTGAAACAATGGTAAATATCACTAAACGCCGCACTTTTATAAGGCACAGATTTTGGAAATTACACAACTTTTCAACTTGCTACAAAAACAAGTAATTACGTTTTGAGAGATGGTTAGATTAATTAAAATTACATTTTTATTCGGAAAAAATTTTGGATCGCCTATGACACGCTTATTACGAATAATTTTTATGTTGCGTTGTCATAATTATGCGCCTTTTCATGTATCCCACGAAGTTGGCAACAGTCGTATCTAGCTCTTCGCAATGTATCAGGGATACCAACATAACAGTGACATAATGGCCGCCAATTGACACCGTATTGGTTCGTGAAGTGAATTTTAATTTTACGCAATTGAAAATTAAAATGCATCATTTTCCGCCGCCCGAAATGCAAAAAGTTTCCTTTTATCGTAATTAAGGCGAATCTAAAGTTTTTTTCTAAAAATTATTCGTAATAAGCGTGTCATAGGCGATCCAAAATTTACCTTTTATTCAGTCAAATTTCTCATAAAACGATCTCCTTGCCGCCATTTTGGATTTTTGGTAAATTTTGGATAGGAGTGTCCATGCTTATTACGAATAATTTTTAGAAAAAAACTTTAGATTCACCTTAATTACTATAAAAGAAAACTTTTTGCATTTCGGGCGGCGGAAAATGATGCATTTTAATTTTCAATTGCGTAAAATTAAAATTCACTTCGCGAGCCGATATGGTGTCAATTCGCGGCCATTATGTCACTGTTATGTACCGATGTTTGAGGTATCTCTGATACATTGCGAAGGGCTAGATTATGAAAAAAAAAGGCACGTAATTATGAAAACACAATAGAATTATAATGTTAACAAACCTCAATTCGTATATATTTATTATTACCATAAAATATCGATTAGCTAGAAGTTACGTTATTACCACGTAGTTTATGCGTATTAGGTGAGCACTACTTGTGAAATTCTGGAAATAAAATGAATAAAGGCAATTATATCAATATAATTTTAGTAATTTCATTTTATTCCTTCCGGTTTATTTGTTTCCGGTTCCAATTAACGAATTAATTAGTTCCGAATATTTTTTCCACCTCAGAAGTGGTTCTGATTAGAGGTTCGTTTAAATTATATTATTAATTCTGTTGTGTAACAAAGCTCTTTATTTCGAGCGTATTTGAGAAGTGTTTCACGCTCAAATACTTTCTCTGTCTCGCATTTCTGTCTCTTATAGACGAGGGATTCTATTGGTCAGAGGTTGCATCCCGCCGCTAGGGTTTTTTCACATATGGATCGACCCATAAAAGGTCGTGTGTGATCGTAAAAGTTTAAGTTTACTTGCCAAGGTGTCTGGCGTAACTTCCGGGCTCTATTGAGAGAGCATACTCGTGAATCTTTTGTATAAAGTGACGAGTGATTAAAGGATAATTGGTGTCCTTTGGAATTATTATTGGGAATAATAATCATAAAGCTACTGTTATAGCTTGTATGTTTAAGTTACTACTGTTTTACGATTATTGAATTGTCTACTTGTGTTAATTGACTGTACCGACCCAATAAAGACTAATCATGTCAAGAAGAAAAGCGTGGATTGATTTTATTTAATTACCCCACTATAGTAGTGTTTTCATAATTTCGCATATTCATGTATCCCATGAAGTCGGCTACGATCGTATCTAGCTCTTGCTAATGTATCAGGGATACCAACATAACAGTGACAGGAATGGCAGCGGATTGTCGTCGTATCGGTTCGCAAAGTGAATTTTGGTTTTATGCAATTGAAAATTAAAATCATTTTCTCCGCCCCAAATGCAAAAAGTTTCCTTTTAGCGAATCTAAAGTTTTTTCTCTTTTTGTACGGATTCACATCTACGAAGTTTCTCGTAAGTGTAAGTGTAAGAAAATACGGTTAGATGGTCATTGATGTAAATCATAGGTTCTCAACCCTACTTCCCTACTTTGAGGATTTTTTTTTTTTCTAGAGTCCCCCATTTTCTTTACTTTCCATCTGTCGCGAATCTAAAACATAGTTGCTACCTCCTTCCTTCTTTTATTCATGATAGAGTGTCAATTCTTAATAATAATACACGTAAGATGATTATATTTGCATTATTAGTATGTGATCAGTGTGTTTTTTTGTCTTTTTTAGACCATATTTTTTTTACCTGCCCATGCCTTAACTGCGCCATTTCAACACCTCTTAATTTTATCTGGGTCCTCAAATGCCCACTAAGGGGGGTTATCGCCCACGTTGAGAACCTACAATGTAAATTCTAATGTCTCCAGGAAGCTGTGATTCTGAAGCCAACATTCATTTCCTCTTCTTTATTACAGCTAACAGTTGTTTGTTGTCAGTTAATTTAGTGGTAAATTATTGCGAGAGTACCTATTGAATACGTGGGTCGATTACTAAGTACCCGTAATTGAAGACGATGTATGGATTAATACTTTACCTTATAAGTTATGTGTGAGAAAGGTGTCGGCCCGAAGAGTGCCGTGTTTGCTCACGGTAGACAACACAGATAAAGCACCAGCACATTCATCCGGAATTGTGGTGGCCAAATAGCATGAATTGCGCTATGAATTGCTGCCACACTCACTCTGCAACTTCTTTCTGTTCCCCAACATGAAAACATGGCTCGGGAAAAAAAATCAGCTCAAATGAGGAGGTTATCGCCGAAACAGAAGCGCATTTTGAAGAGTTTGGCAAATCGTATTTTTGGAGAGGTTAACCCATTGGCCTCCAAATTTTAAGCTAAAAAATTGTCCTTCACATCTGAATTAATTTTCTACAAAACATTTTAAATCTTTAGTGGTGTACTAAATCTAATATTGTAACTTTTGAACTTCATGTTTATAATAATTTTTTAAAATTTACTTGTGTACTGAATCAAGGTTTGTAAAAAATATATTTTGTTTTTTAAAACAAAATTTTAATATGATTAAATCTGGATATAAAAATGACTTAAAAAAAGCATATTTCTTTAAAAAAAAAAATTTATTTCAATTAAAAATAAATTGTACTTTGGTCAATATTATTGGAATAATTTTTTTTGTTTTACGTATATACATACTTATAACTAAAAAAATAATTTTGTGTGATAGTCCTCGAAGCAATCAGGGACGTGGAGGGCCACTTTGCAACATTTTCAAGACTCGCCATTTTGACAAACTCTTAATGAGGCAGTTTGCTAACAAAAATTCATTCGTATATATCAGGTAAAAAACTTTAGGAAGGTTTTATTGCCAATACTGCGAAATGAATGCTTAAATATCTACAGTGTGTTTGGTATTTAAAATTAAAAAACAGATGTTAGGCGGATGTCCGTTTGTCAGTTTAAAGCCTGTAATAAAACGCAGGTTGTTACTTGAGAACTGATAATGTACTTTATTTGCGTGAATACAAATTGACAGGTAGGTTTGCTATAAATATAGGCCAACAGATGGCGCTAGTAGTAATCTATATTTTGCTTTATATTTTTAACACTTCCTCTCAAAATACAGATTACATAAGAACATATTATAAGAAAAAAAATTACACTTTACAATTAACAATTCCTAAAGCGTTGTTTACATGTTTATAATGTTTTACTGCACCTAAGCTCTTAGTAAGCAAGTCTGCAGGCATATCCGATGTACACAAATAATTAACAATAGTTTTTGCGCACTCATACTATCATGCAGAATGTACATATTAAATTTTTTCCTACCAATTGAAACATTAAAAATAATTATATGTCACTGGCAGAATCCATTATAAGATATGGATTAACAATATGGGGAAATACTTCTATAACAAATCTGAAGCAAGTCCAAGTTGTACAAAACGCAATTGTAAAAATTAGTCATTCCTAATATTTTCAAACAGAGACATAATACACCATTACTGTTTCAGAGTGCTAAAATTTTACCTGTTAAGGCAATACTATGGCACAAAATTATAATTCAGTATATATTTACTCAGCAACATAAAGAGAAATTAGAACATAAATACAGCACTAGATTCACGCGCAACGACGGGTTAAAAGTTCCGAAATTTAATAATAAGTACGGACAGAGAACGTTTGAATACAACATACCGAAAATATTTAATTTATTACCTGATACTATAAAGCAATGTAATTCTATGAATAAGGTTAAATATATGCTGAAAAATTGGCTATCGGAAAAAAAATATTTATATTTAGATTGATTTGTATGAATAATGTTGAATTTGTAGATATAAGATGTAAAATTATAACATTTAAAATTTATATGTAACTTAATTATAAGCACCTGCTGACAAGCCAATTCAATTGGCTTAACAGGACTTGTTTGTGATTTGTAATAACTATTTTTTTGATAATAAATAAAAATAAAAAAAATTATATATTTATGATAATCTTATACAATTCTTTGGTCACTTCGTATTGCAAGTTTCTTAAATATACTGCTTCTTTGCAGGCTTCAGAAATTGATACATATTCGGCTTCTGTGCTAGAAAGTGCAATACATTTTTGCTCCAAGATATAACAGATCCTGACAAAGTATAACAAAATACATCTATCATTAATATGATTGCTCCAGTCTGCATAGCCTTCAATATTACCTGTTTTTCAAACTGTCATATTAAACTTAGAAAGTAATGTATCAATATATGTACCAAAATTCTTACTTAACATGTTTTTAAGATGATTAGCTTCAATTTTGTCATTTAAAATACAACAACAAAAAAATCATCAACGTACAAAGTCACGATAGTTTCACTACTACCAACAGTATTTATATACCATACTTTTGAGAACACCCCTTAGGCACAAGACTGGCTCGATACCGGACATTATTTTCAGAATCGCACTTCTTTTTTAGGACCCACTTGCACTTCACTATATTTCCATTTACAGGAATATCAACAACGTTCCAACCGTGGTTGTCTTCAAAACTTTTCACCTCTTCTTTGATAGCTTGTTCCCAATGCTCCTTTTCTGGTCCCTGCAGCGCTTCTTCTAATGTCATTTCATCACTGAAAGATTTATTATATTTTTCTGTACAAATATATCCAAATCTATCAGGTTGTATTCTCTCGCTTTCTGGAAATGTTTTTATTATGATGTCTGATTGTGACTCTTCTTCTGATGTCATGGACTCCTCATCTGCCTCATCTGGTACATAGGTTTCATCTATGTCATTAGCACTCCCCATAGAAACAAATGAATCTTCTCTTGTGTCTGATGGATTTTCGACTAATGTATCCTCATCTAAGGTTATATCTTCTGAACGTGACGTATCTTTGCAACTAGTGTCCCCCACTGGACATGAATTTTCTCCACTCTCAGTGATTGGCATATTAACCTCTGGGTTATTATCATCTTCCATGATAATGACATCTCTACTAGTTGTGATATATTTAGTTCTAGGGTTGTATATTTGGTAACCTTTGATGTCATCTGGATAGCCCACAAGTATGTGCTTTTCAGACTTCTTGTCCCATTTCTGGCGTTCTCTTTAGCAACATGAGCCATAACATTGCTACCAAATATTCTTAAATGACTTATGTTTGGTTTACATCCAGTCCAGATCTCATATGGAGTTTTTTCGTTTAAACTAGGAAGTACAGTACGATTTTGTAAATAAACTGCTGTATTTGTCGCCTCAGCCCAGAATTATTTACCCAAATTCGCATCAAACAATAAGCATCTAGCCTTTTCGACAATTGTTCGATTATTACGTTCTGACAAGCCATTCTGCTATGGAGTATATGGGTTACTTCTTTGGTGCGCGATGCCTTCCTTCTTGAGATATGAATCAAATTCTTTGTTGCAGTATTCACCACCATTATCGCTTCTCAATATCTTTATTTTCTTATTTGTTTGTTTTTCAAATTTTGCTTTAAATTCTGCAAAACATCTAAGTGCTTCATTTTTGTGTTTGATAAAGTATACAAATGTCATACGACTGTAGTCATCAACGAAGAGTATAAAGAATCTTGAACCTGCAAGCGATCCATGCTCCATAGGCCCACACACATCAGTATGAACTAAATGAAGTAATTCTTTGCTTCTTGTACCAGTATTTGAGAATGGAAGGCGACACTGCTTTCCGTCGCAACAAACTGTACACAATGTCTTGCCAAGGTCAACTTTTTCTCGAAGATTCATTCCTTCTACAGCACTGGTCATTTTATTCAGATAATTACTATTAACATGACCCAATCTGCGGTGCCAAGTATTGCCTGAAACCGCTAAATTAGACATTATACTTTCAGGAACTTTTAAGTTGTATTCCATCCTTAATTTATAAACACCATCTGTCATATCTGCTATAGCAACTAACTCGTTCTGTTTATTATAAACATAGCAGCATTTTCTTTTGAAATCAACTTTATTTCCATTTTTAATTAACTGACTGACAGATATCAAGTTCTTCGTAAGGTTAGGTACGCACAATACATCTTTTAATGTAACTTCGTATTTACATTTCGAGGTTAAAGTCACAATATTAACTTCTCCCGAGCATAAAACAGGCATAGCACTCTTATTAGCTGCAATTATTTCCTTAACACTCGTCCGATTCGACGCATTACACGTAATGTTTACATTCGGTGACATATGAAAGCAAGTGCCCGAATCTATAAACCAATCCATTTTATTGTAATTCCCGCTCAAAAACACAACAGAAAATGCATTAGATTTCTTCATATGCTCTGATTGTCCAACAGGACACTGATTTTTAAAATGCCCTTCTTGTTTACATCGATAACACCTGACGGATTTAACAGGTTTCATTACATTTTTGTCTTTCGATGTATTTCCGGCAATATTGCGGCGCTGGTGCACTCTGGCGGACAATGCCCCAACTGACTCGGCGTCATTTCCTGCCATATCAAGCAATTTTGTTTTTATTGCATCTGCAGAAATTATTATTCGACTATGCTCGATAGCTAATATCATGGGGTAGAATTTTTCTGGTAGACCAGCGATGAATAGGCAGCCAATCCATTCATTGTTCACATTAAATCCAATTCCGGATAATTTCTGGCCGGTTTCAATAATTTGCGTGACGTAATTCTGCATCGAGTCACAAGTTTCAAGACGAATCGATATCAAACTCCTTAATAAGGAAATGTGTCTTGAATTGTCATCGAATATTTGCTTTAGCCTTTTCCATAAGTCTGCAGTAGACATAGCTTGTTTAATGTGTAGATACAGCGAAGGATCTATAGTAAGGAAAATCTTCGCTTTTGTTTTTGCATCATCTGCAACGGCAATGTTCAGTTTCTTCGGCCTTGATACACTTCTCCATACCATCCAATATAAGTAGATTTTCCACAGCATACGACCATTCATCGTAGTTTTGTCGTCCAACCAACTTGGGTATACTTGTGAAATAAGATGTCGCTGCCATTCTTGTTAAAAATGTCCCGACACTAGTTTACGAGTTCGCATTCGCAATAACTCCTTGCTCTATTCTCAAAACGAGCAAATACATCCGCGACAATTAAAAATGAATTTTTAACACAAATACCATTTAAATTATCGTGACTGATGATTTAAAACCGCTTGGGAATGATCTGAGCCCATAACCTGTAATAAAACGCAGGTTGTTACGTGAGAACTGATAATTTACTTTATTTGCGTGAATACAAATTGACAGGTAGGTTTGCTATAAATATAGGCCAACAGATGGCGCTAGTAGTAATCTATATTTTGCTTTATATTTTTAACAAAGCCAACGTATTTCAGACCCGCCAGGCTAGCGTGGTTGGAGTTTACGACATACCCTTTCATACCCGCAAGGGTGGCGGCGTTTGAGGCCAATGGGTTAAAGAAATGTCAGAAACGTTGGGAAAAGTATATTGACCTAAAAGAAGATAATGTTATTTTTTTTTTTTTTGAAAAACTTACATCTTCATTCCTAACACGGGTACTTATTGATCCACCCTCGTGTATATATATTTTTTTATCTTCCCAGTGCTAAGACTTTGGTTTAATTTCAGGAAAGAAGAAGGGTGAAAAGGATCCCCGCAAGATCCTTGAGACATTGCAGAAACAGAAGGAGACGGTGAAGGAACTGCGTGAGGCCGGACAGCTGGAAAAGGCCTCCACGCTGATGGAGAAGATCACCTGGAAGAACGCCCTGGCCAAGGTGGAGGGGCAGAAGATTAAGGATGACCCCACGCTCCTCAAGAAGACAGTCAAAAAGATTGTAAGTTCACGGCTCCTGTATTAACATTCCCTGCTTTATTAGCTCCATCCAGAAAGTCCACACATTCCAAATTACCAAACTAATAACCACTCCAATGTGCTGTTACACCTTGTGTTATAGTTTAGATTAGAGATGTAGATAGATAGATAAATGTTTAGATTTAGTATTTTTTTTGTG
Source organism: Limnephilus lunatus (assembly GCA_917563855.2). Classification (NCBI taxonomy): domain Eukaryota; kingdom Metazoa; phylum Arthropoda; class Insecta; order Trichoptera; family Limnephilidae; genus Limnephilus; species Limnephilus lunatus. The sequence goes on along the minus strand of OU830596.1, from coordinate 50,073,792 downwards.
TATATTTGCGGCACATTCCAGAGTGGAAGATACTCTCAGTATCGCCCTAGTTTAAGACCACCATTCGTAATTGAAACGTTGCTTGAAATGGCTTTAGCCGTGTTTGGTGACCAGATCTGAATAGCCAGGTACTTCCCCGCCATCTTCCTCTTCCCCATCTCCTTCCCCTCCCCACTACCTTCAGCCTCACAACATACCCCAATTGGGGATGCCATAGTCTCACTGGCTGAGACTCTTGTGAGGTATTACTATATAAAAAATAAAATAAAAAGATGTTTATAAATGTTTAGATTATTCAGAATTGCATCACAAAGACCACTAAAGATTCCCATAAGGTCGCCAACAACAGAAATTTTTAAACTGTCTGATAAAACCTATGCCAAAAACAACAATGGAAATGACAAACAACAACGCCAACAACAGAAATTTTTTAACTTTTATGTTATTTTTATTTATTTATCTATAAAAAAGCATACATATTTATGTTGCTTTTTTTTATGCCTGTCTCACTAGGATATACCTGTGTCCAGTGTCTGAAAAAACCTATGCAAAAAACATTCTGGTTCATCACTTCAAAAAAGACACACACCTCAAACACTCATAAAACCAGAGCCAAACAAACAGACATACTTAATATACCAAAGTTTAATTCTACCTTTCGGCAAAGAAGCTGTGCATTTTTAGCAGTAAAGTTCTCACAACTCCCACACAGTATCAAACAAACTAAAAGTAACTACATTAAGGATGTCAAATCTTGGCTTAAGGAACTATCGAAAAAAGAACTTACTAATATATTAATAACATCGTCATATAATGAAATTGTACCATAGAAGTTGCTGAAAACTTATCCATAACATAGTCCCCCTCAGCATAGAATTTCCTAGAGTGGAGGACCTAGAAAATAATATATTTTATATATATATTTAACATGCCTTTTCTATATTTGTAAAAATTAAAATATAGTAACTAAAATAATTAAAAAAAATGTTTTCAATTTTTACAGGAACAAAAAAAGAAGTCAAGCGCTAAGAAATGGGATGCGAGAATTGTGGGCGTACAGAAATCTAAGGACGACCGTCAGAAGAAACGCAGCGATAATATTTCAAAGAGAAACCAAGACAAGAAAAAGAAGGTTCTTAAAAAGGCAGTAAAAAAGGGAAGAATGATTCCATAAACGGGAATTGAAGCTTCTTGTAAATAATTGTCTATGATTTTGTAATATTATGTAAGTTCCAATAAAAGTTTATTTTATGATCTACGAACCTCCCCTTTTACTGATTTTATGACACAAACAACTTTTTAACTTTGATTTGAGGCTACCTAATCTGCAAGTCATGTTATCCATTACTATTTAATTTCTTAACCCCTCAGGCCTCGGGCCTATTTTGTCAGACGGTCAAAATATTTCCGCTTTGCAATAAAATCCAAATAAATGAATATTTCTGAACGCATCTGAAATTTAAAAACTGTTTTTGAAAAGTGGTGAAATAAGATTTCAAATATTATAATTCAAAATATTCAATTTTTTTTAATGCTCACATAAAAAAGTTTTAAAAATGGCTCACCTTACTTATTAACCAAACTTACTGATAATGAAAAAAAATAGATTACGCAAATGTATTATAAATATTATTGTCAACTCACGTTTTTGTCGTTTCAAATTCAAAAAGTTTCATAATTTAAAAAAAAAACTGCAGTCGAAAACTTTGTTTCATAAATTGTACATTTATTTATTTGTTTGGTATAATATCTTACATTTCAAATACAATTCAGCAATTTTGGCCTCACTGGGTAGCTCACCTGTTCTGAGGCCTCCACATTTTATTTATTTTGCGATTAACTTTTAGATTTGAATATAAAGCCCAATGTTTTCTCTTTCTAACACTTTTAGATCATATTTCTAACCACGATACTAAATAAGATGTTGTTACTTTGACTTCGATATCAGGTGCGTGTTCGGGACCTTTAAATAATGTAACTCGTAAATTAAAAAAAAAAAAAAAAATATAATGATTACTACTTAATGGTCTAAGGAGAAGAGAGCGTTTATCATACAAGACATGCCTTTTAGAACCTTCAGTCCAAACAAAGAATCCCAAACATTATTCTTTTGTTCCTATTTAATCTTCGTTCCACATTCATTACACTTAGGGAGACAACACACAACACAATTTCTATGAGACCTATATAAGTTGTTCCGAAAACTGAACAAATTAGCCCGAGGGGTTATTAAACAATCATGTCATTCATTACTATTTTATTTATTAATAAATGATATGGCATCTTCCCTGATGATGGACACTGTAAAGCTGTAAGAAACTAATTTTTGGCTAAAAAAGGAGGAAACGCAACGCAGCATAGCAACCAAAAAAAAATTCACGGTAATGCTTTTATCTGTCAAAATAAAAAATCACAACTCGATACCTAATATTTATTTTTATTTTTTTATGCGAGTACTGAACAAGAGTTCCAACTACTCTCAACCGCCTGGAGCCAGTGAGACACTATGGCGTCCCCAATTGGGGTAAGTTGTGAGGCTGAAGGTATTTAATAGGGGTCCTGGTTTTGGAGAAACGCGGCTAAAGCTATTTCAAGCAACTTTTCAATTCTGAATCTTCCACTTTGGAACAAGCCGCAAATAAACTACAAGCTTTTTAAAAATGTTTTAATTGTAAGTCAACACAAATTAACTAAATAAATGTAGTGTAAGATTTGAAGCAGCGATCTTCGGATTCTTAGTCAAAAGCCTTGTTTGGTTTTGAAGTGATAATGTGCACAGTACCTACCGGGATGTCATTTTATCCTTCCTACCTTCCCCAACCATGTCACATTGCTGAAGAAAGCTGGGAACCGTGACAACAATAACAACCAACAATTGGTTACTACAAGTCAAAGTCGACTTGTGACATTGGAAGGAAGTGTTTGGTTTTGAAGTGATAATGTGCACAGTACCTACCGGGATGTCATTTTATCCTTCCTACCTTCCCCAACCATGTCACATTGCTGAAGAAAGCTGGGAACCGTGACAACAATAACAACCAACAATTGGTTACTACAAGTCGACTTGTGACATTGGAAGGAAGTGTTTGGTTTTGAAGTGATAATGTGCACAGTACCTACCGGGATGTCATTTTATCCTTCCTACCTTCCCCAACCATGTCACATTGCTGAAGAAAGCTGGGAACCGTGACAACAATAACAACCAACAATTGGTTACTACAAGTCAAAGTCGACTTGTGACATTGGAAGGAACTGTTTTTTGTAAGTTATGTGTTCGCCTTCTAATTTGGTAAGTGCCTTGGTTTTCCTTACTTCCTTGTAGTCCACAATTTACCAGCACACATATAAGCATTCAGCTGCAATCAATTATTTTCGTTTTTCGTAATTTACAGTCCACTTCGCCAGTTGCATTTGAGGCTGTCATTTTCGAAGATAGCTTCGGATGCAACATTTTTGTTCCAATCGTGCCGGATTTCGTGAGCCTTTGGAGTTGGATGCTTGTATGTGTTTTTCCAATAACCTTGATCCCGTGTTCCTAATATTCCTGGCATTTCGGCCTTCGAATTGGGCATATTGTCACCTCAAAGGGGATAAAATTCGTGGTAAATTGCGCATTTTTCGTTTGTTGAATTCTATTTTCAAATATTAGCAAGGGATTATTATTATTCAATCTTTGTATAAAATGGCTGCTTCTGCTGTTGTTCGTAATAAATTGGCCATTCTAGGTCTTCGGGAAATTCATGAATCATCGATCAAAGCAGTAATTTCTGGTAATTTAATAGATAGAAATAGTTTACTGGTTAGAATCAAAGATATCGAAAAGCAAAGGAATGACTTTGTTGAATCTTATGTGATCTTAGAAACGTCAAAGAGTAAAGAGTTAGACTTAACCGATTTGGAAAATAAATATAAAACCTTTATGAACATGTATTTTGAAATTCATACGAATTATCTAGCAGTTTTTCCACCAAAGGAAGATTCAATAAAAACATCAAATAGTCTCGGTTTTTCACTTCCAAAAATTAGCTTGCCAACTTTTTCGGGTGGAATTACTGAATGGATAAATTTTATAAATACGTTTGATGCAATTATTCATAATAATGAGTCTCTAAGTGACATACATAAACTGCATTATTTGTTAGGAGCGCTATCGGGTGACGCGTTGAATATTATAAAGCATCTTCCGGTTTCCGCAATCAATTATTTAATTGCTTACAATTTGTTGAGAGATCGTTTTCATAACAAACGGATAATTGCAGACAGACATGTAGAGAACATTATCTCATGCCCCATAATAAAAAAGGATTCGCTCAGATCTGTCGTTAATGTTTTGAAGGAAAATATTCAGGCTTTAGAAGCCTTACATTTTCCAACAGATCAGTGGTCATTTTTATTACTACATATTGTTTTGAAGAAAATTCCTGATGACCTCAGAACTAACTTCGAGATAATGGGTCACAAGGACGAAATTCCTTCATTTTCGCAGTTATTGTTGTTTTTAGAATCACAATCTAAAATTTATGAATCGGTTCATGGGTACGGTGTGAAAAACGTAGCACCAAAAGCAAAACCAAATCGCTTATTAAATTCTTTTGTCAGTACACAAAAATCGGTGTGCTTAATATGTAAAGGTGGACATTTTCTCTCAAAGTGTGACCAGTTTTTAAAGTTACAACCACATGCTAGATTCGAGGTTGTGAAGAAATATAAATTGTGTCAGAATTGTCTTTCCGGTCAGCATTTGGTCAAGAACTGTTCGTCGCGTTTTAATTGTTTTCAGTGTCATAAAAATCATCATTCGTTGTTGCATTTTTCTCGTGACGTAAACAGCCAAGTACAGGCGTCAAATAGCAACAATTTCGATAACACTTCTAGACAAGAGATACTTGATTCCCCACCTGAAACCATCGATCCAATCGTATCGGCCATCGCGGCAACAACACCTCATTTGGAGAGGTTTAATAATCCCAACGTTTTATCAAGCTCTAGCCAATCATCAGTTTTGTTAGTTACGGCTATCGTAGAAGCTCGTGATAAAAAGGGTAACTTTCACAAGGTTCGTGTATTATTGGACTGTGCAAGTCAGGCAAATTTTATTTCAAATGATTGTGCAATTCGTTTGGGCCTCGACTGTTCTAATAAACAAATTCCTATTCGAGGAATAGGACAGTTGTCAGCCATCGCGCAGAAGGGACTGGTCAAGTGTCGGATCCGTCCTCTATGTTCGAATGAGCTTTTTGATGCGGATTTCGTCGTGTTATCAAGCATTTGTGCACAGTTGCCTAGTTCTCCCATTCGTCGGGGAGACTGGGATCATTTGAGAAATTTAACTTTGGCAGATCCAAATTTCGATAAGCCCTCTACAATAGATATTTTATTGGGTGCTGAGTTGTTTTCATCCGTTCTTCGTTCAGGGCAGGTGGTAGGAAAAGTGAATGAACCGATAGCATTGAACACGGCTTTTGGATGGATTTCCCCCGTCACATTTTTGGCTAAATGTTTGTTACAACAATTGTGGAAGCTAGGATTGAACTGGGACGATCCAGTTCCTGTCGTGGTTCAATCTCATTGGACGGCAATAGTATCGTCATTGTCAACATTAGCAAATATTCAAATTCCGCGTTACTTAGGGGAGAGTAGTGATAATACATATCAATTAGTGGGATTTGCAGATGCATCCGAAAGGGGCTATGCTTGTGTTGTGTACATTCGGTCCCAACACTCAAAGCAAGAATTTAACATTAGACTTTTGGTTGCCAAGTCCAAGGTGGCTCCAGTGAAAACTCTTTCTATTCCACGTTTAGAATTATGTGGTGCTTTGTTACTTGCTCGACTTTTGGATTATGTTTTGAAATCATTCGGTACAACTTTACATATTGACAAAGTGTTCGCATTTACGGATTCTACAATAGTTTTATCATGGATTCATACACCTACATATAATTTGCAAACCTTTGTTGCCAATCGAATAGGACAAATCAATGAAGTAAATTCGTTGATCAAATGGTTTCATATACGTTCTCATTTAAACCCAGCTGACGTATCCAGCAGAGGACTTTTGCCTGATCAGTTGGTCAATACAGAGTTATGGTGGAAGGGGCCTCCTTGGATGCTCTCACCCGTCGATGAGTGGCCATTGTTCCATTCTTCCAGTGTAAAACTTGATGTTGTTCCTGAGCTAAAGGCCAACAATATTCATGTATTGACTACAACTAATTCGTGGAATGAGGAGACGTTAAATAGATTTTCTTCATTAACAAGATTGCAACGCGTTACAGCATGGATTTTGAGATTTGCTGTTAACATTCGAAAGAAGAAAGAGGATCGTATATTTGGAATATTAACCGTCGAGGAGTTGCATTCATCTCTGAAATTATGGATTTTGAAAGTAAAACGCGTGCATTTTCATATTGATGCAGGCAAAAATTGTCGTAACTCGTCTCATGTTCAAAAGTTAATGCCTTTTTTAGACCCAGTTGGTCTGCTCAGAGTTGGTGGGCGGTTACACAATGCCCCTATCGCCTCTAATTTTCAACACCCTATACTTTTGCCCAAGAAAAGTCACCTTACTAACTTGATTATCGACTCGTTTCATAAAACTTATTTGCATGTGGGACCTAGGACATTATTGTCAATTCTACAATCAAAATATTGGATTGTTTCCGCTCGAAACGTCATTCGGTCGCGTCTTAGTAAATGTATAACATGTTTTAAGGTTCGTCCTGTTGGTGTACAGCCTATGATGGGAGATTTGCCCCAACTTAGATTTCGTGAAGGTCGTCCTTTCCTCAACGCTGGGGTGGATTTTGGTGGCCCGTTTTCAATAAAGGAAAGTAGGCGTAGAGGAGCCAAAGTTTTGAAGGCTTATCTGTGCTTATTTATTTGTTTAAGTACCAAGGCAGTACACTTAGAAGTTGTATCTGATTTATCCTCGGAAGCTTTCTTAGCAGCTTTGGATCGCTTTTTAGCCAGAAGGGGTTTATGTTCTTGTATCATTAGTGATAACGGCACAAATTTTGTGGGCGCTAACAAATACTTATCAGCGCGTGATTACCTCACATCTGCTGCCACCACGCGGCAAATCAAATGGTATTTTCACCCCCCTTCTGCTCCTCACTTTGGAGGCATATATGAGGCAGGAATAAAATCTTCAAAATATCACCTAAAACGAGTAATAGGTGAACAAGTACTCACGTTTGAGGAATTAGCAACATTGTTTAGTCGAATAGAAGCCATCTTGAATTCTCGTCCATTATCTCAATTGTCTTCTGATCCATCTGAACTTGAAGCATTGACACCTGGTCATTTTTTGATAGGGGCTCCTCTTACATCGGTTCCGGAACCTGATTGGTCTGAAGTACCAATGAATAGGTTATCTCGTTGGCAATTGTTGCAAAAAATAACTCAGGCATTTTGGAATCGATGGAGAAAAGAATATTTGCACACCCTTCAACAACGTGGAAAGTGGATAACTTCATCACCTAATCTTAATGTTGGAGATTTGGTGCTATTAAATGATGGAAGAATTCCATCTATGCATTGGCCACTGGGACGTATCGAGGAATGTCATCCGGGTCCTGATCAAATCGTACGGGTTGTGACAGTTAAAACTGCTCAGGGAACTTTTCGTCGACCAGTTGTCAAATTTTATCCATTACCACTCTGAAACATTTTACTCGTAATTTTATTTTATATTTATCGTTTTCATTTTCGTTTGTTTTCTCTTTCTTTTTGTTCGATTTACCGCAGTGTCGGTTGCTATGAAAGATAGTTCTTAGATAACTTATCTTAGGAACATATTGGTTATGTACTAATTTTAGCTTTATTTTAGACTTACGTTCCTATTTTTTAATTTCGTTAAAGTTTTCGTTGCACAAAGATTGAATAATTGTTTGTCATTTGTTAATTATAGGTTGTAATTAGATTAATTTGTTTGTTGTCAGTATTCGGAAATGTGTGATTTGCCATCGGTCGTAGATAAGAGATTTCAATCTCTTCTCGGGGGCGGGAATGTTTGGTTTTGAAGTGATAATGTGCACAGTACCTACCGGGATGTCATTTTATCCTTCCTACCTTCCCCAACCATGTCACATTGCTGAAGAAAGCTGGGAACCGTGACAACAATAACAACCAACAATTGGTTACTACAAGTCGACTTGTGACATTGGAAGGAAGTGTTTTTTGTAAGTTATGTGTTCGCCTTCTAATTTGGTAAGTGCCTTGGTTTTCCTTACTTCCTTATAGTCCACAATTTACCAGCACACATATAAGCATTCAGCTGCAATCAATTATTTTCGTTTTTCGTAATTTACAGTCCACTTCGCCAGTTGCATTTGAGGCTGTCATTTTCGAAGATAGCTTCGGATGCAACAGGCCTTGTCCCTTGACCGTGGAGGCTTTTAATATGCCTAAAGTCAAATGACAGGGAAAATGAAGGACGTTAACTACAACAGATGCGGATCATTGAGAATGGCACGAACATGTTAACATAAGAATTATGGCAAGAGTATGTTAACATGGGAATTATGGTAACAACATGTTAACATGAGAATTATAGCAAGAATATGTTAACATGAAAATTATGGCAAGAATATGTTAACATGAGAATTATGGCAAGAATATGTTAACATGAGAATTAAGGCAAGAACGTGTTAACATGAGAGTTATGGCAAGAATATGTTAACATGAGAATTATGGCAAGAATATGTTAACATGAGAATTATGGCAAGAATATGTTAACATGAGAATTAAGGCAAGAACGTGTTAACATGAGAATTATGGCAAGAATATGTTAACATCAGAATTATGGCAAGAACATGTTATTTTCGAAGGTAACATGTTCTTCCCATTCGTTGGCTGAATTGGCATCCTGCCCGGGGGTTTGGGTCCCACCCAGGGACATGTGTTCAATTCCTCGGCTCTCTAAGTCCTCCATCATGACACCAGCAACATTTTCCGCTTACTGTGTGGTAGTAAGAGATTTTCAACATTGTCAGGATATTCGTAAACCGAGAAAGTTTGTCTTTCTTATAAAAAAAAAAAATGGTGTGCAGTTCACTAGCGGTAGAAGTGAAAACTTCAGAAAACAAGAGTGGGGGTGACCGCACAAAGAGGATACCAATTAGTCTATCTCATTCTTTTGCAGGCTAAATCCTATATATGTATGTGTTTGTCTCTTTTTAGTGTCGCTATTTTTCATTTTTCATTTTTTTATTTTTCATCGAGTTTCAAATCACAACGGTGCTAAAGAAGTTTTCCCTTCAAAAATTATTTTAGAGTTAATACAACCACATGATAATAAATCTGAAAAAAAAATTTTCATTAAAAAAACTCTCACGAAGCTGTCAAAAATGTCACAATTTTAGAATGACATTTAGCAAACCATCGATTGTTCAATCGAAATTCAATTTTTGAAGAAACTCTTTAAATGAATGAATTTAATTGAAGCACTCACCTAGGATACCAACCAAAGTCTAGTACTCTGAATTAAATTAAGAATTATAGGTATTTTAAATAGGTACCTATGTTAGGGACTAAATTTGATCGTTTGTTCGTATAATATACAAAAATGAATGTTTGTAATATATGAAAATTTGTATAAAAAAATTGTAATAGGTGGCACGTGAGCTGTTTAAAAACTGAATGTACCGGGACTGAATATATGGAACGCGGGAGAGGAGAGGGAAACGCGGGAGGGGGGTTCGCCGGACGGGGGAGCGGGAGAGGGGAGGGAGGGGAGGGCGGGGAAGGTGGAGGGGGAATGCATGAGGGGAAGGGGTACAGGACGAATGGGAAAGGACACGCAGGGAGAAACATTTTATTTATTAAGTGGCATTGCAACGCATGCCAGGAACTCGCTAGTCTTATAAAAAAGGACAAAAGTTACTTTGACAAAACTTATAAGTAATTAATTAATCTAAAACTTTTTTTGAAAGTTGTTCTTTATCAAATATGATTGATTTGGGTGCAATAATTACTGAAACTATTAATTATATTAAAATATACATAGATAAATGAATATTGTTCCCTTAGGAAAACATATTTAATTTATATCAATCAATTTATTGAGTGTTCCTTTGAAATAACATCAACCAATTTATCAACCGCTTAGAATATGGCCATTGTGCCACAGGAATGCAATGCGATAATGGATTATTATTCTAACCAGTCATTATTTTAAAATGTCCAATATACAACGTAATTAAATAGGTTACTTCCAAAGTTGTGCTCATGTTGTGAGTTCATTTGTGCAAATGAAAATGCTTTCCAAAAGAGTTTCGAGGACAGAATCTTCTCTCAATATGGTGCACGTTTTCAAAGGATTACAACCATTTTTTATCACAGTCGGTCTGCAAAAGATATCTCTGGAAGGAATCAAAATTAAGCCATTGTCTGTCAGAGCTAAAATATTCCAATTTGTATTTTTGGGTTTATTCATTTCGATGTACTGCTTTAGCTTTCTTAAAAATTTTGAAGAGGGAGAAGAATGTGAGACTGTCATATCCAGATCTAGTCACATACTCATTCTGAATGCCTTATTAATTATCGCCGCATCCATTTATTCTTCAGCTATTCAAAATGATCGCATATATTTTAAACTAGTGCGAAATACTCATTACATTGATGAAAAACTTAAGATTCGTTCTGCTTGGTATGTAAATACCAAGTTCAAATTTTGCATTGCATTTTTCTTGATTGTTATTTATTACAGATTCATTATTCTTTGGGATTCGTTTTTCTTGAAGAAAAAACAAAACTTCCACCTCTATCTGATATATTTTTTGTTGTTAAGTTCAGATCTGATTATTTTTCAATATTTGTTCGATGTCTGGATTGTGGCAAGTCACTTGAAAACACTAACATCTCAATTGATCGACTTGGTGCAGCCAATTCTGATTCCTGGTACAGGTAATATCATCATTGATATGGACTATTCTCAAAAACATCAGATTCTCGGACACAAATTGAAGGAAAAATCCAATGTGAAGTGTATTTCACAAGAAAGATTTGAAGATGGTATTGTTAGATTGATGTCCGTTTATGATAAGCTGGCAGATAATGTTGGTATAATTAATTCTGTGTATGGAGTACAGGTGAGCTAAAACATACTACATAATACTTTTGAATACGTCTATTGGAATTTCGATTTTTTTTTGTGTATGATTGCCAATTTTGGAAGTGAAAATTGACCCACTTTCCGACATCCGATCCAGCTGAAACTCAGCAGATAGACTTGTTATAGATGACAATGCATTCTATCAAATGATGATCATGAACCCTGTAACTCTGTCCGAAACGTTGACTAAAGAAGGAGGAACGCAAAACAGCATAATTACCTAATCAAAAACAAATCAGGATAGTTAAATTTTATTATTATTTTTTGAATGATTGATTTTTCTTCATCAATCGGTGTTTGATTATTTATTAAAATGCTTTATATTTCAGTTGGTTTTCACAACCATTCGCTGTTTGACAGTACTCTTGACCGTCTGGAATAGCGTCATATTGTGCGCATTGGGGTCAGTTCCATGTGTAAGTGATATTGTATGAGAATAAACCACATGAGATTCAGCCAATGGCAACCCCAACAATTAAATCTTGTACCATAGATAATTAATCTGTCATATAGTGCTTTTATTATTACCGTGACGATTCGTGTAGTGTGTGTGTATGAGAGTGACAGCTTGAGAGCGAGACAGCGAGTATGCGAATAGTATAAAAGGTTTAGCATTAGCTGTGGAGCTCCCTTTCCAACCAACTCTCCAGTCTTCTTCTAATAAATACAGTATTACAAAGTAACCTATTATTTCTACCCCAGAGTAGATTCCACAATTCGCGATTACGGTGCCGTGACGGCATAAAAAGGCTAAAACATACATTCCTTATCACAATAATGCTGCAGCTCTTTTCAAAGATGAGATACACAATGTACATAGGTCTGTTTCCTCCAAAGGAAAAAAATAATAATTTTCTTGCATCTCTCTCATACACCGCACTGTGACTACTCCGTTATTTTATTTTATTTATTTGTAAGAAACAAACAGCTTTTACATAATACATGTACAGTGATAAATATATAATTGAACTGGAGTCAAGCCACAGAGGTTTCTTATGCTAAAGTACATCGGAAATGAAGTTTGGGTCATAGGAAGGGGAGAGGAAGAGGAATATAGGAAAAGGATAGGAGATGCTCACGATGTATTCTCATATTAATAATCGATCGTACGCGTTACTTCACATCGATATTTCTTTAGGTTTTTACTAAAAATGTCAATGCTGTGAAATTTTGTATTATATTGTGCACATACACGAGGAATTGGGGAGTTTTTTCTAATGTTTGTTCTACAAGAGGGTAAATAAAATAAATCGGATTGCCGGGTTGATCTTGACGGAATGTGAAAATTTATTAAATTGGTAAGTTCTGGTGAGTCCAGGCCATTGTTTAGAATTTTAAACAATAGGATTTGATCAAAAATTAGACGTCGTGTTTGGAGGGATTTGAAATTGTGAAATTTACTGGATTCGGTATAATTTGAATTTATAATTTAAGTGTTTAAAAAATTTTTTTTGAAATCTTTCTATTCTTTCAATATGGGCTTGGTATAAAGGAGTCCAGATCGGTATACAGTGTTCCAAGTACGGGCGAATATATGAGGTGTAAAGGGAATATAGAGTGTTTATGTTGTGGAAGGGTTTTGCTATACGAATTATAAACCCCAGCATTTTATTGGCCTTGTTAATTACTTCATCAGTGTGTTGGATAAAGTTTAATTTGACATCCATTGTTACCCCAAGGTCCCTGATGTATTTACTTCATTGATATGTGTGCCGTTCAGTGTGTATACAAAGGAAATTATATTTTTATTATGTGTAAATGTTAATTTATTGCACTTTGAAATGTTAATAACAAGTTTGTTTAATTCGCAATAGACAAAAAGACGATTGAGGTCTTCTTGGAGTTTAATGCAGTCATTGATTGATTTGATAACTAAGTATATTTTTTTATCATCTGCATATGCTAGCTAATTAGCATGTAAAAAACATTTTTAAATATCATATATATACACATTAAATAATAATGGGCCTAAATGAGAACCTTGAGGTACACCGGAGGGCACGGAAAAGAAGCTGGACTTTGTTCCCCCAATTGAGACACTTTGAAGTCTACTTCAAAGGTATGAAGTGAGCCACCGGAGTAAGTCACTGCTTTAATTTTTGAATAAGGATGAAATTGTTTACCTCATCGAAGGCCTTAGAGTAATCAGTGTAGATTACATCTACTTGGTTTCTTTTGTCCATATTGCTCGTTAAATATTCCGTAAAATTTACCGAGTTTGTTAGTACTGATCTATTTTGAAGAAATCCGTGTTGTTGGATTTGTATATTGCCAACAGTTATTGTGTAAATTTGATCGTAGACAACACATTCAAAAAGTTTACTAAATACCGTGAGTATTGAGATTGGGCGGTAGTTTTCAATGTTAATTTTTGAGCCTGTTTTATGAATAGGGATTATAATTGCTTCTTTAAACTTTGTGGGAAATTTACCTTCTTTTAGTGACATTATAAATATGTTAGTTAAAGGGTAGGAAAGAGTTTTGGCACATTTTTTGACAAAATATGGCGAGATACCGTCACCACCAGCACCCTTACTAACATCTAAATTATTCAGGTACAATACTCTTAGCGATGACGATAATTTTGAGAGTGTGGAATATAGTTACAAGAGTGATATTAAAGTACATATGAGTAAATTCCAAAAATTCAAAAGCGTCTGATGGTTTTGCTTTTGTTCTTAAACATATAATGCTCTGCAGCTTTTTACACACTAAATAATAAGAATCGAAAATGAGACAAACGGTGAACGTAAGTCTGTACCTCCCCAAAGGAAACATTCAATCATTATTATACTCTTAGCAGCATGTTTAAATATTGCCGCCTCACATGTTTGATTCGCTTATCCGCCACCAGAGGTACTGCTTGTGCCTCTGGCGGCCAACAGGGAAACTACTCCAGCTATTGCGGTCGGTAAAGAAGGGATTGACTGGAACTACTAACACCGGCAGGTTGGCAGGACTGGCCCCGAACTACCAACAGCACCGACGGCTGGGAATTTTGAATGGCGGAACGTAATCTTGCAGATTCTTGAATGTTTTCATTATCATTTACCGTGGAGAATTAAAAGCGCAATACCTTTTCATGATGATGTCGTTTCTCACCTAGCATGCCGCTTGAAGTCTCGAAAACCCTTCTGGACAGAAGGAGAAAGATTCCTTTGATCACCTCTCACCCCAGAAGATAGGTGGAAGCTTGAGTGGTAATCGGCCAACGTCAAAAACGCCCATCTTGTTCAAGACCCCACTGAGAGACAGCCTGGGTTCTCATTGCCTCGCAAACTCTGGGCTGCCATCAATAGGATAAGGTGCTCCCATAGCCGTTGTGCTCACGTGATGCATAGATGGGGCCTTAAAGAGTCGGCGATGTGTGAATGCGGTGCGGTGCAGACCACTGAACATGTGGTCAACAAATGCCCGCTCCATTCATTCCCCAGCAGGATTGATGAGGTCCACAGGGCAACACCTGAGGCCCTAGACTGGCTCGCAGACCTAGATGTCCCCCTCTGACCCCCCACCATACGAAAGAAGAAGAACCGTGGAGACAATATATTTCATGATAAATATTAACTTATCATTTTATTATTGCTAAAAATACATATCTTCATCATATGTATAAAGAAAATGAAACGCAATTCTCGTTGCCGTAATAAGAGATATCTGTTTCCTGTTAAAGTAAAAAAATAGTACTTTGGAGGAAATAGTCACACATATTTTGTGTGTTTTATCTTTTGTCTAACCATTATTTAATGTGTATGAAAGAGCTGCAGCATTATTGCGATAAGGTACGTATATTTATTGCCTTTTTTTGCCATCACGATAAACATGGATCGTCACAGTAAAAATAAAAGAGCTCATTAGTAGGTAACTACAATTAAAGGAAAGTACAGGGTGCGGCAGAGAGGACGGACGTTTTTGAGATGAGTAATACTCTCCCCCTCCGTCTACGAGAGAGGTGGGTGGGGTGCAGCTTGACTCGTGAGTTCCTAGCATTGTTTTACCAGTTGTCGTCATGGAGCCATGGACGGTGGAGCACCGCGTTTTCGCCTATGATTGTTTCGTCTGAAATAATGAGTCAGTCACCGTCGTACAGAGTGAGTTTCGTCGCCACTTCAACATTCATCGGAATAGAGCTGTTCCCTCTCGAAACACCATCCATCGTTGGTTTGAATCACTTCGCAGGCGTGGTGAACTGATCAACAGAAGACCAAGAGGAGCTCCGCGAACAGTTCGAACTCCTGAAAATGTTGAACGCGTTCTACAAGCCTTTCTTCGCAGTCCGACTCGATCTGCCCGGAAACATGCTGCTGCACTTCGCCTCAGTTATCGTTCGGTAAGGCGAATTTGATCTCCGCTTTCACCCCTATAAATTGGCCATTGTGCAACAGTTACAGCCCGGAGATTATGCACAACGAATGAACTTTGCACGTGTGATGGAAGCACTGATCGATCAAAATCAGAACCTCGTTTTGTTCATGAGTGACGAAGCCCACTTTCACCTAAACAATATGGTTAACAAGCAGAATTTCCGTTATTGGGCTAATGAAAATCCGCAACAGTTACACGAAAGACCGCTGCACAGCCCAAAAGTAACGGTTTGGTGCGCTGTATCGCAAACTTGCATCATTGGCCCTTACTTCTTTGAAGACGGTAATGGTCGTGCTGTTACCGTGATCTCAGAGTGCTACGTGGAAATGATCACCAACTTCTTTTTCCCTGAATTACTACGGCGATGTGTTCCAATCCGACGTGTGTGGTTCCAGCAGGATGGGGCGACCGCCCACACAGCCAGAGCATCAATGAACGTTATTTGCCCTCTCTTCCCTGGTCGCCTTATTTCCAGGTTTGGTGATGTTCATTGGCCTCCTCGGTCCCCAGATTTATCCATATGCGATTTTTTCTTATGGGGACACGTGAAGAGTCGGAATAATAGAAGAGCATGTATGAGACGATGTATGAATGTGAACGAGGCAAAGAGTGTGTGCCAAGATCGAGTTGTGTGGCGGTCCGTCCTCTCTGCCTACCCCTGCGGCGAAACGGCGTGATGGTTAGTTAGTTAGGGACACCTCAAGGCTAGAGTATACGAGAACAAGCCCCGAACTCTGGACGAATTGAAGGACGCAATTCGCGTGGAAGTCGCCCAAGTTGAGAGAGCGATGTTGCAGAGAGTCTACGTGAACTTCCAAGAACGCCTCCAGCACTGCATCAATGATTTCGGCCACCACATGCCTGATGTGATTTTTCACACTTGTCTGTCTCAAATGCTATTTCCTTGCAAACCTGATTCCATCAATAAATTTGTTTTTGAGTAAAAATTAACTATTTTATGATTTTTTTTAAAACCGTCCGTCCTCTCTGCCGCACCCTGTACAACAAATCCATGGTGATTTAAATATGATGGTCCCCAACTCTGAAATAATGAGGTGCGATTTCAGTTCTACTTAAGCCCCCACATTCCGAATTTCTACCGTTTTATAACATATTTCTCTTGATAACTTTCAAGTTTTTATCTTTCTAAAAAAATATATGTTATTTATGAAGATAACATCAATACATTTGCCATGCCGAAATGATAATTAGGTTATGAAATTCCCTTATTATTATTAATATAATTATTGAAAATAATCGTAAAGTGGGCTCCGAAAATTATTATAAACACTTTTTTTCTGTTATTTTACAAGTTTTATGGATAAAAAAATTAATTGTTTCTTTAATTTTTATTTAAGACATTTTCCACAAGATTTTTGTTCTATTTTAACCAAGTTGTGTTTAGTATTAGAGCGCTCCCTCCCTCCCTCCCTAACATTCGTATTTACATATCTCCCCTTCTTCTTCTTTTTGAGCACTTACTACCAGGTCTTAAGAATAATAAAATGTCCTTAACCTAGTTTATTCTTATTTATTTTTCTTTCTCACTATCAGAAGTCGTTAATTTGCTACGAGGAAACCGAGTAGAGTTTTGTATACAAACGTATTCCCCATTTTCCTCTCCGGATATGGACCCTAACACAAATATTTTTTAATGTAATGTGTGTCGGTATATTTTGCTTTTTTTGATAAGTTACTTCTTATATGAGTTAGGACCCTCCAAAAATCGTTAAAATTGCCCGGTTTGAACGCCATCAACAGATGGTTAGTATGCAAACTAAACAATGTATTTAAAAAAAAGTTAAACCTACAGACGTAGTGTATTCTTCTAATACTGTAAATAAAAAAATGTTGAAAATTAAACCAGGTTTAGAGGAGAAAAATGGGGAATACGAAACCTCGACTTCCTTTCGTTCGTGTTCCTTTCACTCACTATTCGGGGGAGTTACGGCGAAAGTAACAGCAATAATTTGGTAGAATACCTACCTCGTCAACCGGGTTTCCTCTTTAGGATAATGAATTGTTCTTAATCTAGATTATTCTTATTGGTTTTTATATTTTACCATTAAAAGTCGTTAATTCGCTACTTATAGTGAATTGTCCTTAATCTGGTTTATTCCTTTTCGCTGGCAAAAATCTTTAATTCGCTACTTAAGGAAAATGCATTGTCCTTAACCTAGTTGATTGACTTTCTTTTTTCTTTCAAAAGTTGTTGTTTTTATGTTTAAGAACAATTCTTTATCCTTAAAGAGATCTATAATCCCCTTTTGGATAATATTATATCTGCTTGCAGAATATGTTAAGGATAGCGGGTTTCGTTAACTGGTCCATCCACATCATCAGCGTCCTCTGCTCCTACTTGGTGATGGGAGAGCACCTAAACAGTGTCAACTGTCGTATTATTGTCACCATCAACAAGTTTCAAATGTACAAATTTATCGGTAGGTTTTCCAACTCTTTTCATACTTTCTATTCGGACCTTCGATCAAGATATCATACGTCAACAGTTGTTTCTTGTACTAATTAAGTTGAAACTGTGTTAAGCGAGGGTCACATTATGCTGGTTGCCAGCTGCTGCTTACCAGCGGCTGGTAGTAGTACCAGCTAGCAGCGGCGGGCAATCTGGTCACACTACTGTTGCTGCTACTCGCGTCTCGCACTCTCCAGTTAGTCATAAAATCGTCACAACTAAACAACTTCACAAAAAAAAACACGTGCTTTCTCGTTGCTGATAGACGCAATAGTGGTCAGACTGCGCTGCCGGCTGGTGCCAGCGGTCACGTGATTGATTATTCGCCGCTGCCTGCTACCAAAAGTTAAACATGTCCAACTTCATCAGCCGCTGACAAATACTCGCCGGCTGGCGACGCCAGCGCCGAATTTTGTTGTCACACCAAGCTGATCGACGGCTGGCAGAAGCGGCTTCTTCAACTCGCGGCTGGCAACCAGCATAATGTGACCCGCGCAATAGACATTAGTGTAAGAGGGTACTCATAGATGACATATAGCTGTCGATAGGATTAAGATTTAAACTAATACGATTGCTACCTCAAGGTCGAGGCCCAGAATCTTCACTAACGCCTGCTAAATAAGCCATTAGAGCAAATTGTTGTCTATTGCCAATAAAGTCCAATGTATTTACTTGACTCCGAAGTTTTTATAGAAGTTTGTGAGACAAACCCGGAGTTAAAACAGAAACTAAGTGTTACTTACCATAATTTGGATGTTCTTAGTAGTACACGGAGTAAGGAAAGCCGTTCATATAATTTCAGATGAATCGGGACAAAAGCGGCTGTTTGCCCTGGAGCACCAGATCAACTCCCGTTCCATGGGGCTGACGGCCTGGCGACTGTTCGCCATCGATGCAAGCCTCATCGTCGCCTTAGTTGGAAGCATCGCCACCTACACTGTCATCATTTATCAGATGAACTCTATGTGAAACCAACCAGGTAGTGCATAGTAATAGAAACAAAGGGAGATATGGCATGGGAGCGTGCCGACTATCGCAAACTGCAAGGACTATCGTGTTGGTTATAAAAAAATCATGAAAAAGAACAAAACACAGAAAAATAAAAAGGTTTAGGTCGCAACTAAGACTCGAATCCAGTATGTCTTGTTTTACTGGGACAAATACCTTAACCTACTCGGCCATTGGGACCACTTATTTTAAATCATTTTTGTCGACATCATTGATAATATTTTTAATTCTGAATTTGAAATATGAGATCGACAAAAGTTACATAAAAATGGCCGAATTGGTTAAAGGGTTTGTCCCAGTAAGACGAGAGATCCTGGATTCGAGTCTTGGTATTTTTACCTTTTTATTTCTCTTATTTTTCTGTTTCTTTTTATTTTTAATTTTTTCGTTTAGATTTTTTAATTTTATCTTCTTCTTCAATGATTTACTATTTTCATTTAAATGTAGATTTATTTTTAAATGTTTGTCCTACACCAGATGACATCAGTATAGCTTACTTAATTGCACAGAGTAAATATTTAACACAAATAAAAAAAAATTAATTCAAGTTGTCTATCTTTTTATTTCGTTTCCCTAACCAAACCTAATCTACACTACACAATCTACACATCGATCATTTATTGATCGAAGACACTACATTTTTGTGGAGAGTGGAAATTCAGTCATAATATGTTTATGGAACGCCAGTTGAAATTTATTCCGCAATCTACATAGCTTCAGAGCAGTGAGTATTTAGCGGCTGCCGAGTATATATTTTTTGTATTTATTGGGTAACAATTTGTAGACATTTTGTTTTGAAAAGTTTAATTTTCTACGTACATTTGTTTTTTTCTGTCATTCACTAGCAAACTTAAAACTAACTTAAAAATTCTATACAAGTACAGAAATGATTAGATTTAATTAGGTGGAGGTGGAGATTAGTGGAAGAAGTGATTTTGGAGGAGGGGAAGAACGGTGGTAGGAGTCGACATTACATGGGAAAATTGCTAAGGCTCCGTTACCGGCCTCGAAAAGAAGAAGATGGAGAGATATGAAATTGCGAATGTTGGAGGAGCGCGCTAACATTTACAGCGATAAAATCGATGCAAAAATTGTGAAAATCTTTAATAAAACAGGACTCGTTTAAAATAGAACAAAAATCTTGCAAGGGTTGTCTTAAACAGCATTTAAAGAAACACTGTGAATTTTTTCATACATATAACTTGTAAAATATCCGAAACAAACGTGTTAATAATAATTTTTGGAGCATACTTGCGATTTTTTTCTATCGAGGGAATTTTATATAATTTGCTTTTCGGATTGACGAATGTCTAGATATTATCTTAAAAAATAACATATATTTTTTTAAGAGCATAAAAACTTCAAATATGTAAGAAATCAGTAGAAATGCGAATAGCGGACCCTTAATAAGGACGATTTACTGGGTATTATTCAGTGGCGGCTCTTCCACATTTTCGGTGGTGGGGACTGTCATTTTTTGTGAGGATATTGGAATCTCACTGCAAGAAAGTGGGATTACGAGACCCAATATACTTCTTCTTCTTCTTCTTCCGGTGCGCGTATGGCTTACCCATCGCGACGGTATATTTATTTATTTATTTTGATACAATATTTTACATTTCAATAGTAATCCAGTCAGTGGCGGACTAAGCCCGTCAGAGGCCCGGGGCGGCAAAGCTGAATGAGGCCCCCCCCCCCCTAGTATAAAAAGTTGATGTAATTTTACAAGATTTTTATTCAGTTCGCACGGACCTCTGGTCCTGGGGGGCCTCACTGTAAAAACATATTGTCATTTTTTTGTATTTCATTTTCTAAAAAACGCATTTGTTAATAATGCTATCACATGTTTTAAGAAAATTTAAAAAAAAATCAAGAAAGTTTTAAACAGTTTGTATGTTGAATTAACCTTCGGAAAAACTTTGAACGCATTTTTCTCGAAACTACGTTTTTCAACCTGGTTGACAACATATTAGAAAAACTGTACATCCGATTTGCATGCACCAAGTCTTAAGTCACCACATCCGCGCTCAAAAAAAAGAAGATGGAGACATATGTAATAACGAAAGTTAGATGAGCGTGCTAATATTTAAGCGATAAAATCGATGCGAAAATTGTGAAAATGTTTAATAAAACTCGACTCGTTTAAAATAGAGCAAAAATGCCGTAGAAGGCGTCTTAAGTATCATTTAAAGAAACATTGTGATTTTTTTCACAACCATAACTTGTAAAATAACTTAAAAAAACGTGTATATAATAATTTTCGGAGCAAATATTGCGATTTTTTGTATCGAGGGAATTTCATATAATGTGCGTTTCGGCGTGGAACGCGTCTAGATATTATCTTCAAAAATACCACACATTTTTTTAAGAGCTTAAAAACATCAAATGTTTAAGGGAGATATGTAATAAATCGCTAGAAATTCGGGTAACAGCGGTAACTGTTAGAAAATCCAGTCCATTCCCCTACGTGATGCCATAGACACTGGATTTTCGAACAGTTTAAGAGTTGGTACATGCAAATAAAAATGCAATAAAAATACATGCAGGTGGATGTATAGTTTTTTAATATGTTTGTGTGTTTGCTGAAGGATAATTAAAACATTTCTTTTACAGTGTCTTGGTGTCTTAAGGCTCATAAAGAAGGTGGAGAGATATGTAATTACGAATGTTGGAGAGAGTTCGCTAATATTTAAAATGGTAAAATTGAAGCTAAAATTGTGTTAATAAAACACGTCTCGTTTAAAATAGAGAAAAAATCTCTTAGAGGCTATCTTTTTTATTTATTTATTTATTGTTTGTAAATATAACATAATACAATATAATGAACTTAAAATGTCCAACTAGGCAATTGCCCGTTTTAGGACATTCCAGTATGATAATGTTTTAACATGTAAATTATAGTAAATTATAGTGTTGACTATTCTGTTGGTAAAATAATACATATGTATATTCATATTCTAGACATAATAAACTAAAGAAATGTTGATAGATAAAACAAGAAAATGAAAAATAAAAATGAAAGTAAAGAAGGAACTTTTCCTTTAAGGAAAAATATCCCGAGGAATTGAGCAATTTTCGAACTTACTTTATGTAAAAATACAGTTACTGTAATTCTAATATAATACCAATATAAATTAAAATGTAAATAAAAACAAAAATTACAATTCAATTACTGTTGTTTAGCATATTCTCGCATTCAGCTCTCCCCAAGACCAGAAGCCAATTAGTTACCTGCATACGCAGAATATTAGTACTCATTGCCTTCCATGCATCAGGTATGAGATTGAGCAATTTAGGACCTAAGTATGAGAATTGTCTCTGTGATAAAGATGAGGAAGTGGTGGGCGGAACTATTGGGTTTTTTTTTGCATGTCTTGTATTATGACTGTGGTTTACGGATGCGTAGTGGTTCCTCTGTTTTTGAGTATTTAATATGATTTTCCTCATGTATAGTTGTCTTACATCAAGAACACGAAACTCTGTGAACAACGAATCGCTGGGGTACCTGAAAGGTTTTTTCAGTATGACTCTTATAAGCGATTTCTGGGATTTAGCTAAGGGATCGAGTATAGTTTTAGCACAACCGCCCCAACCTAAGGAAGCATAGTCTAATATGGAATTACACATTGCAAAGTAAATTCGTTTCAAATCATTTACGCATAGAATATTTCTTATTGCTATGAACAGATGTGTAAGTTTCCTGACCTTTGTGGAAGTAAAGGCTATATATTTGTCCCATCTCAGAAATTTATCAATGATAATTCCTAGGTATCTTATATTGTCCACACATTCTAAGGTATTGCATTTACATGTAATAATGTCGTTGTAATGGTGTATTCTAATGTTAAGGATTTCTTGTGGTTGACCCTAAAACAGCATTTAAAGAAACACTGAATTTTTCCACACATATAACTTGTAAAATAACTGAATCAGACGTGTTTATAATAATTTTCGGAGCATACTTTGCGATTTTTTTCTATTGAGGGAATTTCTTATAATTTGCGTTTCGGCGTGGGGAATGTGTAGATATTATCTTCAAAATAAAATATTTTTTTTAAGAGCTTAAAAACTTCAAACGTTTAAAGGGGTATGTAAGAAATCGGTAGAAATTCGGGTAGCGGCACGCGGCTTAAAGCCTTGTTTAGGATTTGATCAAGGAAACATGGAGGCGTTTGGAGGCCCCCCGGGAGCAGAGGTCGCCCCTTACCAGTGGCGGACTAAGCACGTCAGAGGCCCCCCCCTAGTATAAAAAGTTAATGTAATTTTACATGATTTTTATTCAGTTCACACGGGCCTCACTGTAAAAAATTGTTATTTTTTGGTATTTCATTTTCTAAAAAATGCATTTGTTAATAATGTTTTAAGGAAATTCTAAAAAACTCAAGAAAGTTTTAAACAGTTTGTGTGTTGAATTAACCTTCAGAAATACTTTGAACGCATTTTTCTCGAAATAACACGTAACGTATTAGAAAAACTATACATCCGATTTGCATGCACCAAGTCTTAAAAGGCGGCGCATCCGCGCTCAAAAACAAGACGATGGAGAGATGTGTAAATACGAATGTAATATTTAGGCGATAAAATCGGTGTGAAAATGTTTAATAAAACACGACTCGTTTAAAATGGAGCGAAAATCTCGTAGAAGGCGTCTTAAGTATCACTTAAAGAAACATTGTGATTTTTTTCACAACTATAACTTGTAAAATAACGGAAACAAACGTGTTTATAATAATTTTCGGAGCAAACTTTGCGATATTTTTTCTATCGAGGGAATTTCATATAATTTGCGTTTCGGCGTGGAACGCGACTAGAAAAATAGCATATATTTTTTTAAGAGCTTAAAAACTTCAAATGTTTAAGGGAGATATCTAAGAAATTGGTAGAAATTCGGGTAGCGGCGGCTTACTCTGTTGGAAAATCCAATTAATATGGCACCACATAGGGATTTTCTTATAAAGGGCCTCCTTCTATTTTTTTAAGAAAGAAAATTTTCCTAAAAAAATCGAATATAAAATTAGCTGGTCCGCCTTTTTTTTTAGATATGAAAATTCCCCTACGTGGTGCCATAGACACTGGATTTTCGAACAGTTTAAGAGTTGGTACATGCAAATGAAAATGCAAATGCAAAAAAAAACCATACAAGCGGATGTATAGTTTTTTTAATATGTTATCAATCAGGTTGAAAAACGAGTATAAAAAGTTTCGAGAAAAACGAAATCAAAGTTTTGCTGAAGGATAATTCAACACACACAGTTTCAAACGGTTTCACATAAAATGCTGTAAAAAACATTTGGTGAGAGCATTGGTAACTTCGGAAAATGATTTTTTTTACAGTTTCCTTGTGCCGTATCCCCGCTCATAAATAAGAATATTGAGTTGAGAGATATGTAATTACGAATGTTGGAGAGAGTTCGCTAATATTTAAAACGGTAAAAATTGAAGCGAAAATTGTGCTAATAAAACACGACTCGTTTAAAATAGAGAAAAAAGCTCTTGGGGCTATCTAAACAGCCTTTAAAGATATACTGTGAATTTTTCCATACATATAACTTGTAAAATAACTGAATCAGACGTGTTTATAATAATTTTCGGACAATACTTTGCGATTTTTTTCTATCAAGGGAATTTCATATAATTTGCATTTTGGCGTGGGGAATGTATTGTTAGCAATAATAAAACGCTAAGTTAATATTTATGATGAAATATATTGTCTCCACGTTAATTGACAATAACAACATTCAAGAAAAATAACTGTAAAATAAACTGTTCCACATTAAAAATTTCGAATAAAATCAAATACTTAGGAATAACAATAGACAAAAACCTGAACTGGAAAGATCAAATCAACCTTACCGTTAACAAAATAAGGAAATTAATTTACATATTTTTAAAAATCCGAAACTTTCTCTCATTAGAAAATCTAACATCAGTCTACCATGCTATAGTACAGTCAAATCTCCAATACTCTGTAGTAAGCTGGGGAGCTGCATACAAAACAAATCTACTCCCTGTTGAAATTGTGCAACGTCTAATTATAAAAATTATATTGAAAAAACGAAGAGATTATCCAACTCACCTTATTTTTGAAGAATTTAAAGTATTAAAATTTAATGATCTAGTTCGAAAAAATATAATAATCCAAATAATAAAAGAAAAACAAAATCATAGCTTTTTAACTGAAAGTCGTACTCGTCAAAAGCATATATTTCCAACACAAAAATGTAACACCTCATTTGCACAACATCATTACACATATCTAGGAAAAAAATACTTCAATAGCCTACCTGAAAAAATAAGAACAATCGAAGACGATAAATGCCTACTAAAAGCAATTAAAGAGCAATTTAAAGTAAAAATAACAAATTGATAAAATTTATCATCATAACTTATATAACTTGTAAATTTGTTTTTTTTTTTAAGTATCTACCACAATTAAATCAAAAGATTCAAAATATATTTTGTTAATATATTTTAAATATTTTTTCATCCCGATACTCGTCCCTCTTCTAATCACAAGCGTCTGCTTCTATAGAAGAGAAATATCATACAAAAAAAAATAAAAAAATCAGTGAAAATTTATTATATAATTTATTTGTATAAAAAAAAAGATTATTTTGAAATATAAATATTATATTTTATATGTTATTTTTGCTGTATAAATAATGTATCTTCTGTAATAAATAAATGGAAAAAAAAAAAAAAAAAAAAAAAAAAAAAAAAAAAAAAAAAAAAAAAAAAAAAAGAATCAGCAAGATTATATTCCGTGTTCCGCCATTTGTAAATCCAGCCGTTGGCTGTCCGTGTTGTAGGTAGATCTTCTTTACCGACCGCCATAGCTGGTGTAGTTTCCTTGTTGGCCGCCAGAGGCGATAGCAGTACCTCTGGCGGCAGATGAGCGGCAATATTTAAATATGCTGCTAACACGGCCATACTGACCACTGCTTTGACCTCAAAGCAGGAAGCTAAAAGAAAAGAAAAAAAATATTAGAGGGATTGAAATTTTTTTTCAACCCCACAATGGTACTGACAAACAGATTACCCTGCTCGCCCTTCCTGACCATTGCAGAAATTTGTTCATTTGGTCAATTCCTCATATTTTCGTATGCGACCATCACTCTGTGAGTGCTGCCATTGGATCTGGTACCCACCACGTCAAAACGATCGTTCGGCAAGACTTCTACCACCTTATAAGGCAAGCTCCGAAACCGACCTTTCAACTTTTGTAAACGTCAAAACGATCGTTCGGCAAGACTTCTACCACCTTATAAGGCAAACTCCGAAACCGACCTTTCAACTTTCTGTACCCCGGATTTCCTCCAGAAATCCGTATCAAAACTGTATCGCCAACGCGATACGAAGGTTTAATTAACCGTTTCGCATTGAATCGTTTCATCTGCCGCATTTGATCTGCATCAAAAAGCATGAATCGGTTCGAGTTGAACCGTTTCATCTACCGCCTTTGATATTTATCAAAAGAACCCGTGCCTCAGCACGTAAGACCATAAGGTCCTGCTACTCACCAACCTGTGAGTTTATGAATCGGTTCGAGATGAACCGTTTCATCTGCCGCCTTTGATATTCATCAAAAGAACCCGTGCCTCAGCACGTAAGACCATAAGGTCCTGCTACTCACCAACCTGTGAGTTTATGAATCGGTTCGAGATGAACCGTTTCATTTGCCGCTTTTGATATTCATCAAAAGAACCCGTGCCTCAGCACGTACGACCATAAGGTCCTGCTACTCACCAACCTGTGAGTTTATGAATCGGTTCGAGATGAACCGTTTCATTTGCCGCTTTTGATATTCATCAAAAGAACCCGTGCCTCAGCACGTACGACCATAAGGTCCTGCTACTCACCAACCTGTGAGTTTATGAATCGGTTCGAGATGAACCGTTTCATTTGCCGCTTTTGATGTTCATCAAAAGCACCCGTGTTTCAGCACGTACGACCATAAGGTCCTGCCACTCACCAACCTGTGAGTTTATGAATCGGTTCGAGATGAACCGTTTCATCTGCCGCTTTTGATATTCATCAAAAGCATCCGTGTTTCAGCACGTAAGACCATAAGGTCCTGCCACTCACCAACCTGTGAGTTTATGAATCGGTTCGAGATGAACCGTTCCATCTGCCGCTTTTGATATTCATCAAAAGCACCCGTGTCTCAGCACGTATGACCATAAGGTCCTGCTACTCACCAACCTGTGAGTTTATGAATCGGTTCGAGATGAACCGTTTCATTTGCCGCTTTTGATATTCATCAAAAGCACCCGTGTTTCAGCACGTACGACCATAAGGTCCTGCCACTCACCAACCTGTGAGTTTATGAATCGGTTCGAGATGAACCGTTTCATCTGCCGCTTTTGATATTCATCAAAAGCATCCGTGTTTCAGCACGTAAGACCATAAGGTCCTGCCACTCACCAACCTGTGAGTTTATGAATCGGTTCGAGATGAACCGTTCCATCTGCCGCTTTTGATATTCATCAAAAGCACCCGTGTCTCAGCACGTATGACCATAAGGTCCTGCCACTCACCAACCTGTGAGTTTATGAATCGGTTCGAGATGAACCGTTTCATCTGCCGCTTTTGATATTCATCAAAAGCACCCGTGGCACCCCAAAAAGGTACGCCATCGCCAAAATTGTCATGATGACAACTTTCATGCTTGTTTCTGTCTTTGCCTCTAATCGGCAGTTTTTTTCATGAAGCCATCCTGGAGAGCAATAACACGCAGCATTCCGTTCACGCTCTTCACGAAAGATCATAGTAAATTGATCTACGTGCTCAACGCAACAGCAAAAGACATCTCCATTTTCTAAAAACCCCGGGCTCACATATCACATCGCCCAGTATCTCATTTTCCAACCAACATTTAAAATAGTTTTTCACATATTTTGTGATAACATTCCTCTTCCATGGAAACCAGTATTTGTCCCGGACGGCAGCCAGTGTTTGATAAACACCTCGATGTCCAATCTCATCATGACGAATCCAAAGGACGCCACACCTGACATTTCTAGGTGTTCACCATTTCGAATATCTTCGAACCATTCAACATTCAATCATTTTGATTATCTTCGAATCCTTTCAAACCACTTTGAATCATTTTGATTATCTCCGAATCATTTCAAACCACTATGAATCATTTCGATTAACTCCAAACCATTTCAAATAACTTCGAACCATAATACTAGGTTTTGACATAGATAGTCGGCATAATTGTAATTCAACATGATTACAACTTCTTTTCGCCACACATAAACGGGCTTTAATTTTCGCAAACATATTTCCTTTTAGTTATTGCAATAAGGCATCTGCGATGTCCATACTCAAAAGCAAATCGCCATATTGATCCATTTTTGTCAGCTAGACGGCTACCAAGATCAGACTGTCATCGCCGCGTAAACTTTCAGCATCGTAATTTTGAAACATTTTGAGGTTCCGAACATTTCACCAATTTCCATCAAGAGATCATATCCATCTGCTATCTTCTGGACCTGAAGTCAGCTTCTCTGATTCACCATGTATTTCAGTTTATGCGCTCAGCATAATGCTAGCGACTTTATTTGACAGCCGCTGTTGGCATTTTGGAAAAAATTCGGTTTAGTGGCGAAATTCCTAAAAATACAAACTAGTTATTTTTATACTAACTATGGGCCGGGGAATACGAATCTGAAAGAATTAGGCGGCGGCAAGCAATATTAACTGAATTATACGACTTTAAAATTTTTTTTTACACACATAGGAAAATGGCCATTTTGGAAGCATTCTGATTCCTAGAAAATCAAACTAGTTATTTTTATACTAACTTTGGGCCGGGGAATCCGAATCTGAAAGAATTAGGCGGCGGCAAGCAATATTAAATGAATTATACGACTTTTAAATTTTCAATATACACATAAGAAAACAGCCATTTTGACACATGAAAACCATAGAAACCATCAAATTAAGTGTTGCCATTAAGCAGTAATATCAATAACGTAAAACTTTCCGACACGATAATTCTTCACATGATAATTCATCACATAACACATTAACCTGATGAATTATGACTATCTCAACGGCCGTATTCTTAAACCAAAAGTATGAAAATTCGTAGTCTTAAAAAGTTGTTACCTAGACCGGTCACCAATATCAATGTTATTATATAAAACCTAACCTAACCTAACATGGTTTGTGCCCCTTTATACCGCCTGCTCGCGTCAATTTAAAAAAACATCCCAGTTTTCAAGTAGTTTAGCGGCTACGCTAGGTTTGTGTAACATGGTTTGTGCGCCTTTATACCGCCTGCTCGCGTCAATTTAAAAAAAACATCCCAGTTTTCAAGTAGTTTAGCGGCTACGCTAGGTTTGTGTAACATGGTTTGTGCCCCTTTATACCGCCTGCTCGCGTCAATTTAAAAAAACATCCCAGTTTTCAAGTAGTTTAGCGGCTACGCAAGGTTTGTGTCACATGGTTTGTGCCCCTTTATACCGCCTGCTCGCGTCAATTTAAAAAAACATCCCAGTTTTCAAGTAGTTTAGCGGCTACGCAAGGTTTGTGTCACATGGTTTGTGCCCCTTTATACCGCCTGCTCGCGTCAATTTAAAAAAACATCCCAGTTTTCAAGTAGTTTAGCGGCTACGCAAGGTTTGTGTCACATGGTTTGTGCCCCTTTATACCGCCTGCTCGCGTCAATTTAAAAAAACATCCCAGTTTTCAAGTAGTTTAGCGGCTACGCTAGGTTTAGGTAGCATGGTTTGTGATACAAAAGTGAGTAAAATTTATAAAAAGTAAGTACTTAAATTATAAACATGTTATTTTACGTTATTGATATTACTGCTTAATGGCAACACTTAATTTGATGGTTTCTATGGTTTTCATGTGTCAAAATGGTTGTTTTCGTATGTATATATTGAAAATTTAAAAGTCGTATAATTCATTTAATATTGCTTGCCGCCGCCTAATTCTTTCAGATTCGGATTCCCCGGCCCAAAGTTAGTATAAAAATAACTAGTTTGATTTTCTAGGAATCAGAATGCTTCCAAAATGGCCATTTTCCTATGTGTGTAAAAAAAAATTTTAAAGTCGTATAATTCAGTTAATATTGCTTGCCGCCGCCTAATTCTTTCAGATTCGTATTCCCCGGCCCATAGTTAGTATAAAAATAACTAGTTTGTATTTTTAGGAATTTCGCCACTAAACCGAACTTTAGCCT
Organism: Limnephilus lunatus; assembly: GCA_917563855.2. Lineage (NCBI taxonomy): Eukaryota > Metazoa > Arthropoda > Insecta > Trichoptera > Limnephilidae > Limnephilus > Limnephilus lunatus. The sequence goes on along the minus strand of OU830596.1, from coordinate 50,043,633 downwards.
TTTTACGTAAATTCACAACAGAGGTCCAAACATTTCACATATATTCAGAAGTCCGATACACAGATTGTCACTAAATTACCGGCATCAAAACGTAAACAAACTCGAGAGACGCCGTGATGGCCGCCGTTTGCATACAAAACACGAGTTTTTGTCAGGTGAACGAATCAAAAGCCAATGGACACTTGCTTTTACGAATCCCACTTCTGATGTTAGCAATAATAAAACGCTAAGTTAATATTTATGATGAAATATATTGTCTCCACGTTAATTGACAATAACAACATTCAAGAATCAGCAAGATTATATTCCGTGTTCCGCCATTTGTAAATCCAGCCGTTGGCTGTCCGTGTTGTAGGTAGATCTTCTTTACCGACCGCCATAGCTGGTGTAGTTTCCTTGTTGGCCGCCAGAGGCGATAGCAGTACCTCTGGCGGCAGATGAGCGGCAATATTTAAATATGCTGCTAACAGTATAGATATTATCTTCCAAAATAACATATACATTTTTAAGAGCTTAAAAACTTCAAATGTTTATGTAAGAAATCGGTAGAAATTCGGGTAGCGGAAACATGGAGGCGCGCGTTTGGAGGCCCGCGGGGACATTTATCTTTAAAATTTGTAAATTACCGGTTCAAGCCGTATTTACTTATTGCTATTTTATCTGTATGGGATGATGTTTGTATGGGACCTCCTAACTCCACAACACCTCTTACATAGTTACTGAGCATATTTTAAAGACACCAGCTCACAAAAAAGTCACTTTTTTATTTCATTTTCTAAAATATGCATTGGTTAATACTGCTTCCATCAAATATTGTAAGGAAATTCGTAAAATTGACGGAGATACAGCATCTGTACATCTGTACAGAGACCACCATTCAGAATTGAAACGTTGCTTGAAAATGGCTTTAGCCGTGTTTGGTGACTAGATCTGAATAGCCAGGTACTTCCCAACCTTCCCTAGGGTAAAGGGGCCTCGAGGCGTGCATTGCCTAGGGGCCCCAACATGTTTCATTCGATGAAAATTTACCGTAAAAAATCGAAAATAAAATTCATTATATTCCGTATTATCCATAAGACGTGTATGCAACTGCCTAGGGGCCCGCATTGGGTGGGGGCCCCTGAGGTAAAGGGCCCCCAAGATGTGCATTGCCTAGGGGCCCCGAGATGTTTAAGCCCTCCCGGGCAGGGCCCTGTTGTCCATAAGGTAGTGTAGGCCACTGCCTAGAGGCCCCACTTTGGGTAGGGGCCCTTGGGGTACAGGGGCCCCAAGAAGTGCATTGTCTAGGGGCCCCGACATGTTTAAGCTGGCCCTGGCAGGACCCTATTGTCCAAAAGGCGGTATAGGCCACTACCTAGGGGCCCCACATTGGGTAGGGGCCCCGAGACATACAATTCAATATACAAACTGTTTCACATAAAATGTTTTATATCTCCGTCAATTTTTAGAATTTATTTTTTAAAAAATTGTTGAGAGCATTCTTAACAAGTGCATAAATCACAAAATGAAATTTAAAAAAATATCTTTTTTTGCAGTGGTGCCTTTAATCCTTGTTTCGAATTTGATCAAGGGAACATGGAGGCGTTTGGGGCCCCCCATGACCGGGGACCCGGGGCGGGCCGCCACCCCGCCCCCCCCTTAGTCCGCCACTGAATCCAGTAATGTTGGTTTCACTGGGTGACTTACTCGTGCTGAGGCCTCCAGCATATATTCCGAAGCATTGGGAACAGTAGCGACATGTGATTAAAACATATATTTTTGTTTCTAATAGAAACAAAATAACATCGGATAGTAAAATGACATGTGCATTTTTTATTTCAAATATTATGCTTTTAAGTAATTACAATATAAAGGCATAAAATACAAAGACAGACAGATATAATACAGTCAAATTTCTCAAAGTCATATTATACACAAGATTAAAACAAAATTCAATATAAAAAAGTCTATCAGTTCTATCAATATAAAAAGATCTATTAGCCATTTTTTTTGAGATCGGTGGTGCAATTTGATTCGTTTTTTATGTTCATTGGCATCTTATTAAATATGGTAAGGACAAGATAAGCGAATGTCCGTTGTCCGTATTTATTTATAATTTTCGGAATGGACAACCCCTCATTTTTAATTAATCTAGTGCCATATGCATGATTTACTTTTTCCTTATATATTGAATCCGACAATAGGTTTTGGCATACAATTTTAAACCATAATATCCCTCGCACAGGTAATATACTAATTGACTCATAATAATTTTATGTTTCTTCTTTGTGCATAAATGCTTTTGCTTACCAAGAGCTAAGTCATAGAGTTCTGAATTGTTTGAATGTAATCTTTTTAAACTGAATGATCCCAATTTGGCCTGCGAATCTCTTGTCGAAACACTACACAACCATCTAACCAACGCTACATCCAACACAACTCCCAAATCAAAACACTATGATACTAAACTCAAACCTTGGATTACTGTTGGTATCCTTCATTCTATCCGCAAGCGCGATAAGCTACATGCGCTCTGTAAAAAAAATCCCAACGACCATGAATCTAACTTATTTTACAAAAAATACAGAAATGTTTGTAAAAAAATTACTTCAAAGGCCAGAGAAGATTACTATAAAAAACAAATCAAAAACGCCGAAAATGACACGAAAAAAATATGGAGTATAATTAAGGACATATCCTACACCAAACAAACGACTTCACCCATCAATAATATTAACATTGAAGGCCGATCACTAGTAAACACAAATAAAAACTCTGAAAAAATAGCAGATCATTTCAACGAATTTTTCACCACAATCGGATCTAACCTTTCCAATAATATTTTAACCAGAAATAATGTTTCAGAACATGACCTCGCGAATGAAATATCCATGGGCCACCTGAGTTATACTCCATTCACTTTCACTCCCACCACAGAATTGGAAATTACAGAAATCATCTCTACATTAAAAAATAGCCACTCAACAGGAATAGACAAAATCTCTACTAAACTTATGAAGCATTTAAAAAACCTTATTGCCACCCCTCTCCAACATATTATTAATTTAAGCTTCCAATCAGGTATATTTCCAAATTCTCTTAAACATGCCTCAATCATCCCCATTTTCAAATCAGGTGACAGATCATCCCTAAATAATTACAGGCCTATATCGCTATTAAGCACAATTTCCAAAATCTTTGAAAAGGTAGTAAAACTAAGACTCCTTAAGTTCCTCGAGATCAATAAAATCCTCTCAAAAAACCAATACGGTTTTCGCAAAAATCTTAGTACTTCTGATGCAATCGCAACCTTTACCAAACTGATATCTGATAACCTCGATAAAGGCAATAAACCACTTGCTGTCTTTCTAGATCTGTCTAAAGCCTTCGATACTATTTCACACCATATTCTTCTTAAAAAAATGCAACAGATTGGGATAGAAGGTACTTCCCTGAAATGGTTTGAAAACTACCTAACACAAAGAACACAAACAACTGTCATTCAGTCAAATCAAGAATATAGGAGTAAATGTTTACCAATCTCCTACGGCGTGCCCCAAGGAAGTGTTTTAGGTCCGCTCTTATTTCTCATATATATGAACTCCTTATTAAACTTGAATATTGACGGTAATATAATATCTTTCGCCGATGATACTGTTATCATATTTACAAGTAAAACGTGGAAAACATCAATTGAGAAAGCAAATTGTGGACTTAACATAATTAAAAAATGGTTAGACTCTAACCTCCTTACCTTAAATGTTCAAAAAACACAATACATACTTTTTTCTATCCGAAAATTATCTCTCCCAGAAAACCTTCCTAAACTAATCATCCACACTTGCCCACAAAATCTAGACACTTCCCCACTACTTCTTATAAATAGCTGTTCGTGCCCAATACTTAAACCGTCTAATGAAATAAAGTACCTAGGTGTCATTATAGATTACCAATTACGGTGGGAGGCCCAAATTAGCTCCATAACACAAAGACTCCGTAAGTTACGTCATATTTTTTACTCTCTACGATCAATTCTTGATGCAAAAACTCTGAAAAGTGTGTATTTTGCTCTATTCCAATCTATATTAACATACGGCATTATAGGATGGGGAGGTTGTGCAGCATCCATTCTCTACCCTCTAGTAACCGTTCAAAAACTTTTGCTAAGGATCATCTTCAAATGTCCCCCCTCTCATCCATCAGAGCCACTTTTCAAGAAGCTCGCAGTACTAGACATTCGTCAACTGTATATGAAAATAGCTCTCATATATATATGGAAAAATGGTCTCATAAACTCCACACAAAAAGATATACACACACGCTACTCAACACATGGAAAATGCAAAATACCTAAAACAAAAACCACATTTTCACAGAGACAATACTCATACATCGCACCTAAAATATTCAACGCATTAAATAACAACATCAAAAGATCTGATACAATTACTCATTTTGCATGCGGTGTCCAACAATGGATATCCGGAAAGGGACGAAGTTTCTTTAAAGATTTTCTTCAAAGAATATAGATTAAAACATTTAAATAGCCGTAAAATAAAACTTTAATTTTTTTTCTATTGAATTCTTTTTACAATTTTCTTTTTCACTCATGACTTTAAATTGTTTGGCACAACTGATATGTTCAATGTACTCTACTCACTCTACTGCCTTACTTGTATTCTGCTGAGATAAAAATTGTTAAAATAAGAATTCACTGCAGTATAAATAGGATGAATACAGGAATTTATTTGTACAAAAATTACTAAAAATTAAAACTCCTTTAGTTATTATTTATTTTAGGGAAATCAACACTTTACAATTGGATTAATTTATACATGTATGATTTACCAAAACGAGAAACCAATTATAGATTTTCGCATCATACCATTATATTGTGTCTAGAAATTAAATACTAATCTTGCAATTACATTATTATAACAAGAGGGAAGTAGTACAAAATATATGTCAATATATTTATACAGTTTTGTACTCATTTAATACATTTCTAATGCACTTTTGACGGAGTTTTTATATTTATATTTATTTTTTTATAATTATGTTACATTATATTACACGAACGTCTGATTGTTATTGCACTTAATTATGTTAAATCGACCACCATAACACGGGCACCAGCCTAGCATGGTGGTCGAAAAATCCACTAATGTTACCTCAATTTTGTATTTAATGAATAAAAAAAAAAAAAAAAAAAAAAAAAAAAAAAAATCTATATTTGTCTTGCACGAGTTTCCCCAAGAAGTTATTCCGTATCTGATAGTAGATTCCGCTAGTGACAAATAAATTATTTTCAATGTAGGTACTTATGGGCATAAAATATTTGATTTTGTAAATTCGTCCCGCAATAGCTCGCAGGCGTTTGCAGATGTTGCTTATGTGAATATCCCATTTCACATGCGTGTCTACTGTTATCCCCAAATATAAATACGTTTTTACAAGTTCAATGGTTTCGCTTTGCACGACTGTGGAGAATTGTGTATACATTCAAATGTATGCGACTTTATTAAAGGCGTAATGGTATATTTGGCATGTGGTGATCGTATATGCATTAATTTAGTTTTTTTTTTAAATTAATTATAAGACCCGCATCATGTGACCATTTCTGTAAAGAAAAGAAATCGTGCTGCATGAGTTTTATTGCAATGGATAATTCTTCATGCGAAATGACTAGCGCCGTATCATCAGCATAAACGTAATGTTTAACAAATGTGAAAATTTTATTCATGAGTGAAACAAATATTATATACACGGTGTCCGAAAACTCGTGGTACAAGCGGAAAACTGGGGAATCTACATCACATAGAGTACCCAAACAAACAAATAGTTTTTCGATTTGAGTATTTTTACATTTAAAAACAAAATAATAATAAAAAATATAAAAAAATTCGGCTACTTTAGGGTTAAAGATACGTGCCGCCGTATTATTATTATTGTATTTGGATTTGACATTTGCGAAGTTTGTTTCAAACTAAATACGCATGAATTACTTAATTTAGTTAATAACCAATTTTGTATACGTAAATATTTGTTTCTTGTAGTAATTGTTGAAATGAAGTGTGATTTCCATAAGGGGGGCATCCATTAATTACGTGAGCAGTTTTTCTTCCAATCTAGACCCCCCCCCCCTCGGTGAGATAAATTTGGGCCAATTCGAATACTTTTTTCAAGTAACGTGAGATTTTGCTGGACCCCCCCCCTCCCCCGTTTGTGCACACGTAATCAATGGATACTATGTAAATCAATAAGCTGTGTAAAAATGCAGCGGCTTATGGATTACCTACTTAATATTACCACCGGAAATTACTATGGAAACTACTTAAATTATGTGCGTTTTCATTTTGCAATCCAAAACACACAACATCACAAATATTGTTTAAAATTATCACCTTTCTTAAAAGCATAGTTAGCACATGGCAACTCAGAATGAAACCAACTCAGAAACACTTCAAAAAGGTCGTTAAGGTATTTGCAGGAACAGTTATCAAAGGAATGTCTTCGAAAAACAATTAAATTTCACTCTACTACAAATCACAGATTCCTTACGGTTATCAGAGGAATGTCTTCAATAATTGTCTAAATTTCACTGTAATTCACAAACACGCACTTTGTTTTAATGTCAAATTAACTAAAAATGTTGTTGTAGCAATTCAATAAATGTCAAAGGTCACGAAACCATACGCACGACAAGCGCTGGCAAACTGCGGTCACAAAAAATACATAAACAGATTTACCCAAAATCGAGATGCACGTGCTGAAGTGCAGTAGGTACTATTCAGTTTTCGCTGAACATTGGTAATAATATTTTTTTAAATTTATTTTAACATCCAAATTTGCAGGCGTGCCGTTTTTAATTAACTTACAACATTTACGATTTAGTATTGCAAATTTTTTTTAAAAATTCTGTTGTTTATTTGCTCGTTTTTACACTTTTAATCAAAACAATAACTTTCAACAAAAATATTAAATTAGTAACCAAGTTTCTTGTTTAAATACGGTACACCTTAATTTTATTACTTGGAATTAGGCGGCCTTTTAAACTCTTTGGTTAAATTTACGGCTTATATAAATTTTTGTCGAGTTACTCACGAGCGCGTTTACATGCCTACAAGTCCAACTCATGGTTAATAATGTTCACGTAAGGTGTTCGGGGTTTAACTTATGGAAGCGCTCACTTTCTCGTCTTTTAAGAAAATGAAGGAGAGGAAATTCTGGGAAGGAAAAGGGTATGAGGGGTGGGTAGGAATCTGAGAGTCAGTGTATCCAGGAGTGACGGACGCATGAATTCATTGTAGTGCATTGTAGCTTGAAAATGTTTAATAAAACACAACTCGTTTAAAATAGAGCAAAAATATCGTGGAAGGCGTCTTAAATATCATTTAAAGAAACATTTTGGTTTGGATAAAACTAGTAGAACTTTAAAACTGTGGCTACCAGGCGCGGCCGGTGCCTTAAATTTTTGGTGGTTCACCGATTTCATAAAAAACGTAATGTATGAATAGAGATATACTAAATGTATGTAATTTATATAAATGCACGTATCTTACTTATTTATAGAGAAGATCAATTATTATTCGATCCCTTTGCCGAGTTCATGCGGTTCTTTTTGATAAAGTCCACATTTATTATTGCATCACTCATTTTCAAAAGGGTAAAGAAATTCAATTGTACCTAAAAATATTGATACCAGAATAATTCAACAATAATGATAATAAAGGGATATTTTATAGAGCGATGTTTTTGTGTGAAATCACCTCATGGGCATTACAATTTTTCTATTTGCAAACAGATACAGATATACTCACCTGATAAACTCGTTATCCGAGTTTATGCTTGGAAGATACGACTTTGCAAGCGGTGACACTGCATTAAAAACTTCAGAAATCATAAATTGTTTGCTATTTTACACTATGGTTAATTTCTTTTGATATTACATCTATTTGTATTAGAGGATTAGTGGCAAAGAACAGAAGGTATTTATTTAAAAGACTCAACTTTCGGATATGAATTAATTAACACAATAATGTTTTAATTTGCAGCATAGGGTGCAAACATTGCAAACGGTGGCGGGTGTTTACTGACCCACTAAGCGTCGGTGTGAAGTTAGCAATAATTAAAAAAAAACGCACACAAATAAAAGGTTACTTTCTGCAAAAAAAAGCAAATAATAAAATCAATGCCAAGTATGTAAATCCGCAGAAGTTTATCACAAGATAATATCGCACGCATAGCTGACCCGTGACCCGTTGACCTGAGGTTGCATTTTACAAGAGAAATGTCATGGTTTTACTTCATACTGTCCAAATCCTACATCGCTCGAGCCCTTCGTTCGGAATTCTTCGATTCTTTGTTCGGATATCTCCGCTGACCGTGCGGCGTACGGTCAGCGGTATTTTTCTTGATACGTTTTGTCAAAACCACGGTCCAGAGACGTTTCGTATGGGTGGCATATAAAATATTATTAGTCAAACAAGGCGCATAGCTAAAGCGCGCGGTTTGGTATGTACCTCGGTTTCTCGTTCCTAGCCAGTGTAAACGGCGCGCGGGTGCAATGTTTTTGCTGTATTTATCTACAATATTTCATCGTTAGTCACGTTTTAGTAACATTTAGTATGTTATAAATTGCAATTCTTAAGATTTTTTCAAAATTTTGCTTAATTTTATAATTAAAAACATTAAGTAAGATTACGATGAGCTGTAAATTGTTGTTCAATTTTGTTGGCGGTTCATTGCACGAGTGCACTAATGCACCAGCCGCGCCTGGTGGCTACAAGAGTTTAAATTGGTGAATTTGGTTCTAAACTTTATTCTGGCAGAGAGAATCGGCGATTGGAATTTGCACATTAATACTGCAGTATTTGCATGCTGCTGGTCATTTGCTCTACGCCAAATCAGCACAAATACACTTAAAACAAATGTTGAGTGTACGAACGAAGATGTCAAATGAAGACTTCGAAAGGTTCGTCAATAATTTACGATATTTAAAAAAGGAGACAAAAATGAGATGAACAATTACAGACAGATCTACCTTTTATCAACTACCTACTATTATAGGAGCTAAAACTTTTGTAGGAAATATTTTTTCATAAAATGTCGGCGTAAAAAGTTCTGTGACAAAAGGTAAAATTACGTGCCAAAAAATATACAAATTTTTACCTTTTAATACGAATTACAAACAAACGGTAAAAGTTATGACGAAAGTCAACTGGACATTTTACTACCTCACAAGAGTCTCAGCTGGTCCCGTCTGGAGCCAGTGAGACTATGGCATCCCCAATTGGGGTATGTTGTGAGGCTGAGGGTAGTGGGGATGGGAAAGAGATAGGGAAAAGAAGGTGGGGAAGTACCTGGCTATCCAGATCTGGTCACCAAACACGGCTAATGCCATTTCAAGCAACGTTTCAATTCTGAATGGTGGTCTTACACCAGGGTGATACTGATAGTATCTTCCATTCTGGAACGTGCCGCAAATATACCATACATTATTTTAAATTAATCAAATAAAATTTATTTGCCACGCCGGGATTCGATCCCGCGACCTTCGGCGTGCGAGTCAAGAGCCTTACCGCTGGACCACGCAGGTCGTCATTAATCGGATATTAATTGTAGACAATGTTACAGCAAAGAGAATATAAAAAATTTCAATCCGATATGTTGTTTAGTAATGGAGATAAACGTGATTTACGAAACCCTTACACTTTTCATGTTTGGTGGCACAGGGAGGGGGGGGGGGGGAGCAAGGGGAGGGGTAGGGGCGGGGACTTTTGGCTAAGCACTTGTCTGAATGATAGTAGTCGATGGGGAAAAATTAGCTTAATACTATTTTTTCCATCTAATTATTACATTATTAAAAAAAATGATAATAACCTTGTTCACATTCGTTTCGAACACTACTGTAATAACAAGCAGGGCCGGATTAACCATGTCGGGGCCCCTAGGCAATGCACGTCTCGGGGCCCCTTTACCAATGATGGACTAAGGGGTGGGGGGTGGAAGAGGCGGCCCTCCCCGGGCCTCTGGTCCTCGGGTGTCTCCAAACGCCTCCATAGTACCAGGACGCTGTGAAAAAAAAATTGTTTTTTTTTTTTTTTTCATTTTCTGAAAGATTCATTTGTTAAAAATGCTCTTAACAAATGTTTTAAAGAAATTCGAATAATTGACGGAGATACAGCATTTTACGTAAAACCGTTTAAAACAGTTTGATGTTAAATTATATTTATTTTTTTATTTATTTAAGTTTTTATTCCAGCAGGACTGGGAGGGTAGTGCAATCCCAGTCTGCCATATTACATACGGAGTAAATAAAAATCATATTATTAGGTAGGTACCTAATGAAAATAAAATTTGAACATAAATAACAAAAAAATAACCATAAAATTAAAAATAAAATTAAATTAAACAGAAATTAAAATACAAAAGAAAAAAAAAAAAAAAAATTTATCGTGCATCAGGGAGGTCGCCTCATCATCTGCATCCATCGCTCATTTAGTGGGGAACTGAGCCACTCGGATGCAGCCACGACAATGATGTTGGTTGATTTCCGTGTCCTGCTCCAGAAGCTGGCTAGTCGGTGGCGAAGTAAGGCTGGGAATGAGTGCACCCTCCCTTCGGTGAACATCGTGGAGGCGCTGCAGAACCTCGGTAGTTGCATAAGTTGCCTGTATGCATTGTTGTAGCACACCCTCAGTTTGTCCCATTGCGCTGCTGGGTATTGCGTCCACAGTTCAGATGTGTACAGGGCGGTGCAGTATGTCTTGAAGAGTAATTTTCTGACGTCGTCGCTACAGTGGTAGAACCGCCTTGAAAGCATTCCGGCCCGTATGTTAATTGCTCTTCTTTGTCGTTCCATATCTTCTACATCCTTCATGTCTTCGGTTAGGATATGTCCTAGATACTTAACCTGTGCGGCCACAAGCAGTTCGTTTCCTTCTAGATATATTGGAGGAATATTTAATGGCTCCTTATTGTATTTGAAAGCAACGATGACTGACTTTTTAGAATTGTACAACAAGTTATGAGAGTTTGCGTACTCTTCGCATATTTGCACAAGTCGTCTCATCGCTTTAATCGAAGGTGCAAGCAGCACCATGTCATCCGCGTAATTAATGTTATTACTGCCTTGTCCGCAGATATGACAACCGATTCGTGTATCGTTCAACTCTTGTAAGAGGTCGTTAATGTAAACATTAAATAGAGTTGGAGACATATTTCCCCCTTGCCTGACTCCGCTTTTAAGGAATAAAGGTCTTGAAGAAGCTCCTGCCCATTGAATGTGATTTTTTTTTATTTTTTTTTTATTTTTCTTTTATTTATTTATTAACGCCGATTAAAGCGGCTTTTACAAAAGAATTACAATTATTTTACATATGAATACAGAATATACATAGATAAAAAATATGTACCTGAATTTTAAAAAATATAAATATAAAATACATAGCAAAAGAACAATAGAAATTGTAGTATCAACATAAAAAAGTACAACGAGTAGGTTATTATAAAATCAATACAACATATTATAAATCCCGGATAATATGTATTAAGAAATTAATACTTTAAAACTGTATTTGATATAATCAAGGTGAGAATCGCTGACAGACAGTTTTAATTAAGTAGTGTTTGTATGAGGTTAAACTAGCAATGTTTATAGAATCATCCAAAACATATTTATTTCCAAGTACATGCAGGCGATTCATTATGGAATTGAGTTCAGCGTTAGATCCTGTATTGTTGCAATGATAAGTTAATTTGAAACGAACTGATCGACTAGGTACATGGAAACATATTAACGAAAGAAGTTCAGGGGAGTTCAACAGGTTGGTAACGATTTTAAATAAATAAAATAGGTCTGAACAAATTCTTCTTTCTTTTAATGTATCGAGTCCCAATAATTGTAGCAGAGAGGGGTAATTGATGTTTTCGATGAATATTCCCAATTTAAAATTAATATAACGTAAAAATTTATGTTGAACTCGCTCAAGGGAATTCTCATGTACACTGTAGTAAGGATTCCAAATGGTGGAGTTAAATTCTAGTTGGCTTCTAACAAGCGAAGTGTAAAGTAATTTGACAGTTTTTAAATTTTTAAAATCCTTTGAAATCCGTAAGACAAATCCTAACATTTGCATTGCTTTACTGGTTATATTATTAATATGTTTAATGAATGTTAATTTAGTGTCAAAGGTTATACCAAGGTCTCTTATTTCATCAACAGATAATAAAATGTGATTATTGAGAAAGTAGGTGAACAACAAAGGGTTTTTTTTTCTGTGGAATCTCATTAGTTGACATTTTTTTACATTGAGAGTTAATTTATTTATAAGACACCAATCATAAAAGCTATTAATATTAGATTGAAGTGTCAGACAGTCCTCGATATTATCAATAATTCTATATATCTTCATATCATCAGCGAACATTAGGATGAGAACACGGGTGAATATGTTTGATACATCATTAATGAATAAATTAAAAAGTAAAGGACCAAGATGCGAACCCTGGGGTACGCCACTGGTAGCTTCGAACGTGTAGGATAAGTGATCATTAATACATACAGTTAACAGACGCCTAAGTAAGTAACTCTTAAACCAAGATAAAAGTTTTCCATTAATTCCGAGTTTCAAAAGTTTATTAATGAGGATTTTAAGACAGACCTTATCAAACGCCTTACTGAAGTCGGTGTATATAGAATCAACTTGTTGTTTGTTGGCAAGTGCATTAGAAATGAAATTTTCATATAATGTTAAGTTAGTCAAAGTTGATCTGCCGGAGATAAAGCCGTGTTGACAAGTAGCGATACAAGAGTTTACAAAGAAGCTGATTTTCTTAAGAATCAATTTCTCAAAAAGTTTAGGTATAGAAGATTGAATACAGATAGGCCGATAATTTTCAACAAAGGATTTATCACCACTTTTAAATACAGGAGTTAGGTAGCTAAGTTTCCATATTTGTGGAAAGTGTCCTGTAGAGAGTGACTTGTTAAACAGTATATTAAGCGGAACAGATAAACTTTGGACACAATTCTTAAGTAAGATGGAAGGAATCTTATCAGGTCCCGAGCTTGTTTTGGGTTCAAGTGATTTAATACAGACTATAATGTCCTCAATATCGATGTGTATTTGCGATAAGTGTAAATTTATATCCGAATTGAAGTACGGAATTGAGTCATCTGGAATATCAGGTTCATACACGTCCTTAAAGTAATCAGCAAACATGTTAACAATTTCATAAATTTTACTGGAGCTGTTTTGTCTGTAACGTATATTACCGGAAATACCAGCATCATTGTTTTTCATTGATTTTGTGTATTTCCAAAAGTATTTTACATCATGAAGTATCGTGTTCTCAACCGAATTAATGTAATTATTATAACATCTTTTTGTCATTTTTTTGCAATCTCTTCTAATATTGTTGAATGCCATATAGTTGGGAATTGTTCTGTGTTCTTTATATTTTTTATGTGTTTCTTTTTTAATAACAATTAACTGAATTAATTCTTTGCTGAACCATATCGGATACTTTCGTACTTTATGATGAATTAGAGGAATTGTGTCGGAAATGATACTATTCAGTTGAGAGTAAAATAGTTCTACGCTATAGTTGAGATCACCTTCCTTGAGAACAGACCAATTTACTTTGTTAAGTGCTTGATTAATGTCCTGGTAATTAGCATTAATGAAATTACGACTACAATTTTTAATTAGGGGGTCACACTCTATTGTATTAGGTACTAGTATTGTAAGTGGAGGGTGTTGATTATCAATTGGGTCAAAGGATTCGGCTGACTCATAGACTTTTATATCCTCATCAGTAGAAAAAATTAAATCAAGTGTCCGATTACTGCAATTCGGCACATTGTTACATTGAAATAGACCTAAATAGTTAGACATGTCTAAGATTTCTCTCTCGCACGCCGTTAATGGTAAGTAATCCAAATCATTAAATTTACAATTGGGTAGGTTATAATCACCGCAAATTATAATATTGTGATTAGGGTGGTTAGATTTGAGTAGCTCGACATCTTCACAGTGATTTTTATACATTATTATATTAGAATTTGGTGGAATATATACACATCCGATGATAGTTTTTTTGGATTTATCGTTTAACATTACAAAAATTTGCTCAACATCATTGTTTTTGTTTTTTAATAATTTAGATGAAATTTTTTTATTAACTGCTATCAGGACGCCTCCTCCTCTTGATTTGGAGCTGGTGTTCCGATTTCGGTCAACTCGGTAGATACTGTGGTTAGGTAGACCGAGCTCCGCTGAGAATATCGATGGTTCCAGCCAGGTCTCAGAGAGTATGATGATGTCCTGTGTGATGGTGGGTGCATTCGTTCTAAAGTCACTGAGCTTAGTCCGAAGTCCCCTGACGTTCTGGTAGAAGATATAACGTGGCACGGTTATAAGTTTTTTGGTATATTGGTTATAATTTTAGGTGTATTGTAGATATATTTAATAATTAAATTATTTTCTCCCTTGCTTTTCGATCCTCCAGCTCCTTCCATAAGTTTTGTACTTCTTGCCGTTGAAGCGTTGAAGCGTTGAAGCATTTTCCTGTTGTCCGTACCAAATAGCCAGCATATTGACCACTGCTGCTGGAACATCTCGTTTTATGAGTTTTTCCCACAATAATTTATGGGAAACACGATCAAAGGCCTTGCTTAGGTCCAGAAAACACCCATAAACGGTGGTTTTTCTTTTTTTGTAGTAGGCTATTGTTTGTTTTACCCCATAAATGGCCATATCAGTTGATGAGGCACTCTTGAAGCCGAATTGGTTATCCAGGGTAAATAGTTTTTCTTTGACTAGCGCGAATAAGATTTTTTCAAATAGTCTCGAAAGCATTGTCGCCAAGGAAATCGGTCGGTAATTTCCTAATATCGAAGCATCCAGCTGATTGGATTTCAGGATTGGTACGATAATAGTTTGGCTCATGTCCATCGGCATATGTGTGTGTCTTAAGAGGCTTGAGTACAGGGCAGCTAGAATAGTATGAATTTGATCTCCTGCGTATCTTATGTGCTCAATACCAATGGCGTCGTACCCTGGACTTTTACCGTGGGCGGTTTGCTTAATTGCGCTTTCGATCATTTCAGGAGTAACATTCATGACCAGGTCGTCATTGGCCGCAGGTGGACATGTCGTTATCGAAGGTTTCGTGGTATCTCCTTGATCCTCGCTTAAAGAAAAAAAGTCTCTAAATTCATTAGCTATGTTTTCATCCCCCGTGATGTTGTTGACACATAGTGGAACTTTGCTCTTGGCTTTCAGCACAGTTGAAGTTTTTTGCCAAAACTTTCTGAAATCTTTGTTTTGCATAGATGTAGCTATGCTATCCATTCGTGCTTTGTTTTCCGAGTGTTGGCATTTTCGGAGAGCAATTTTAAAAGATTTCTTACTTGTTTTCCTTTCGTCTGCGAAACGGCCTTCCGTTGGCCTTCCGGCTTCAACCCAGCATAGGAATGCATGTCTTGATTTGCGGTACAAAGTGGAGACTTCATTATTCCACCCAGGAACAATTTCATACTTTTTTTTGGGTCCTTTACTTCTGAATGCTTTTATGGCGGAGTTTCTTAGTATATGCACAATATTACCGTAGAGAGAATCTAGTTCAAGTTTGTTTGAAAATCTAGTGTCTTTGTAGGTGAATTTTAATATCTCAAAAAAAAAAAAAAATGGCTAATTTTTATTTCGATTTTTTATGAAAAATTTTCATTGTTTAAAAAAAAAATAGAAGGGGGCCCTTTATAAAATCCCAAAGTGGTGCCATACTGATTGGATTTTCTAATAGTTTAAGACTTAGTACAAAATCATTTGATTTTTTATTTATTATTTGTGCGTGATGAGCACATTAGTTGTTTGGTATAACCTAATTATTATAATTTGTTGTTTTCTTTAATGCCTGTAATGTTGTTAATCCGAAAATGTTCATAATTAAAATTAAAATAAATTAAAACATCTTCCAAAATTAGTGCCGGAGTTGCTCACTAACTGAGATTCGAACCATTGACCCGAGTCATTTTTCTTGGGGCGCGGGGCCCCTAGCTGATGCGGGGCCCCTAGGCAGTTGCCTACTCTGCCTAAGGGATAATCCGGTACTGATAACAAGCAGTGCCAACAGTGGCCATCTTTATTTGTGTACCCGAGGATTATACGGATCCAAGTCCAAAATTTGAAGAAATAAGTTTTTGATGCAGACTTAAATAGTACCATGATGCAACAACTATCTTAGAAGCAGAAGGGTGTACCATGGACTTTATTCCTTTCATAATACACCACATGTCATAACAAAATAGTCCACTTCATTTAGAGTCAGTAGGTCTCAAGTCCATGTTTTTGTTTGACTCAAGTCAGCGGTTTTTTTAAACAATTATTTTTAAGGCTTTAAATTTCGTTTCATTTGTTCGTTTTTAAAACAAAACTAATTGATTTAATAATTACTTTTTTGTTCTATCAGCATGGATATCCGAAGAAGTTATGAGACCATAGTTTCAGAAAATATAGTTTTTTGACTCTCCTGAACATTTAACTTTTTGGACTTGCATCCGTATGCTTCTCGGGAACAGAATTTGGTTCGTGGGTCAAGGCCACACGACACTTTTTGCTGCCCGCGGTCATTTGACAAGCGTTGCGTTTCGTTCTAGCAGCACTTTAAACAAACGAGACAGCGCTAGAACCCATCCCGTCGTGATTGGATCAGAATGCAGTCTCGTATTTAAAAGCGCGAAAATATGTAGGATCAGCTGTTTAACCGTGAAATGAGAACATTTTATTTTTACACTGAATTAAATTATGGGAAATTTCAAAATAATGCTTTTAATCCGGATTTCTTTGTTTGTTTTTATTTTAAATAGTTTTTATTAGTTAGGTACTATGATCGTAGGTAATAATTTACAAGAATTTGACCAAAAAAAAATCAACTTCTGACTCGATTTACTCGAAAACGAAAGCTCAAATCAAAAAAAGTTATACCACAAAATCGACTCCAAATGTGATGTGGATTCCCCAGTTTCCCGTTTGTACTACGAGTTTCCGGACATCTTGTATAATGTTGGGCCCAGAATTGACCCCTGCGGGACTCCTGTTTACATATATTTAGCTTTGCTGTAAGTTTGAAAGAGTTTCACTTTAATTTGTCGATTGTTTAAATATTTTTTGAATAGTTCTAGTAATTTTTCCCTAATTCGTTAAGTTAAGTTAAAGTTTTTTTTGTGTTTTACAGTAAAAGCGGTCGAGATCCAGCATTCAGTTAGGATAATAATTTTGAAGTCTATTTTGAAGGCGGAAAAGAAGAGTATGTCTAGTTCGTCATAGTTTTTGTTGAGGGATCTTTTATTTTGGTTGAATAGAGTTAGGGTGCCTGGGTTGCTAAATATAGAATCACATAGTTTTGTATCATTGGTTGAATAATGTAAGTGAGAGCTAGTTAAGTTCATAGTAATTCGGCCATATTAAATTAGTTGCAATACATGAAATTTAGTTTAGGTGGATTAGTCATCTACGATTGTTTCCCCATTTTTTTTAGATCATTTTCATGAGAGATTTGGATATTTTTTTCCCCAGTTGCTTTGCGGGCAAGCAGTTTACTAGCTTCGAACCACACGAATTGATAGAGGTTGTCTTTGGCCGTTTGTTTTGTTTTCCAGAGCAGTTCCTTGAAATATGGTGACAACACTTCACTAAGAAAAATTGGGGATTTAGAGTCTAAGGATTTGGCTGCATTTTTTAAAGAGAGCAAAGATTCCCTAGTTTTTTGACTATAGAAGGTGATGTGTGGCTTGTTCTCCCGGCCGCAACTCCACACTTGCCATTTCCAAACTGTCGGAGAGCTTTTTTTATTTTTTATTATTAAAAACATACAACGAAGTTGCACTCCCATGAGTTATCAAAACTCATTAAGGGATCGCCAATTGGTACTTTTGAGAAGTTAAACCAATGAGTGAATGAAGTAGACACAATGTATGAATAAAAAATTTACAAAACATTTCACAGAAGCAACATACAGACACAAACATACGAAGAATCACTTTACAAATATTTCACAGAAACATGTCTTATCAGATTTTATGAATTTGTATAACCGACTCATTTGATTTATGTACTTTGGGTTTCAAAAAGTTAAAATAAAGTTTCCTCCATGATGGACTAATGAGATGGACTAAGAAATGCATAAATAAAACCAAATCAGGAAAATACAATATAAGGTACGGGCTCAAAAATATACAGACCTAATACAAGATGTTTACATACAAATACATGACGAGATTTAAGAAAGGTATTGTGGTATATGTCTATCGTTCGTTCGGAGACATTCGGGCGTAGCCGAATGCTGCCGAACTTACAGCCGCTGGGCGCTCGGGCGCTATCGTTAATTCATTCTGAAACTGAGAGCTCTAATAATTACACGCTACCAACAATACTAATTCCGCTGTAATCCAATTAAATAAATAAGATACAAGACGAACTTGCGTTGTAATTTAACATAGAATATTAAAGAACATTACAACTGGCGCAGCCAAAGGATAAAAATTAATTGGATTGTGGGAGCATACACAAAAAAAATAATTTTTTGTTACACGAAGCAAGGAGGGCTAAGTCATCCCGATTTTTAAGGCTACCTACAGCCGAGGAAGGAAATCCTAGTTATACTATCCCTGGAGCCACAGTCTGGGTTGTTGGGTTGTCGAGGAAAGGGCACCCGGAAAAAACACAAGGAGGCAGTGGTCGTTTTTGGGGCTTGGCAGATTGACCAGTCGAGTCTATCCACGGAAGTTGAAGTCCGAGAGAAGCCGAGGAAAGGGCTCTCTCACATACGAGAAGGAAGTCAACAGCCGCAATTTCAGAAGTTAAGGTTTTTTGATTCTTTCTTGTAGAGGATTTATCGAATTGTGTATTTTTTTTTGCTTGTTAAGTTATTGTTGTCGTTCGTGTACTTGTACGGCTAGTGTCATTTTTTTTTCCTCTCGTGAGAATGGAATCCGGGAGAATTCCACCGTTTTCTCACATAAATGGAGATTGGAATGTATTTCGGCTCAGATTAGAACAGTTCCTCTTATTGCATGATGATATCACGGAGATTAAGAAAAAGGCTTATCTGATAAACTCGCTTGAAGCAGAATCCTTGACCCTTCTGACTAATTTATGTTTTCCATCTAAAATCACTGATGTTACATTTGATAAATTAATTGAGTTGCTCGAAAAACATTGTGTAAAATGCAGATCTATTTTTCGGGAGCGCGAATTGTTTTTTCTTGCTAAACAGGATCAAAACGAGTCGATTAAGGAGTTTGCAGCAAGACTTAGAGGGTTAAGTACTTATTGTCAATTTGGGGCTAGATTAGAAGCTAATCTGGTAGATGTTTTTGCGATTGGTTTACTTCCGGGTCCAGTGCGTGTAAAATTGTTTATTGAAGGCCCTAAGTTAAATTTTAATCAGTTAGTTGAACTGGCAGTTACCGCGAAAGGTCCTGAAATCGAGTCAACTAAACTTAAATTGGAAGTAAATACTGTGAGAAAGTGTGCAAGATCACCTTCACCAGCTCGTACGCCGAATAAACGTTCATACAGTAGCGACGGGCGCGGATCGTTTAAACAGTTTAATACCGTTTCATCTCAAAAGAAATGCAGTATTTGCGGGAAATTAAATCATGACACGCGTAATTGTAGATTGAAGGTTGCAAAGTGCTATAATTGTGGAAAAATAGGGCATTTAAGGAAAAATTGCAGGTACGGATCAGTGAAATCAGTTATGAACTGTAATGATAATAATATTGATACTGTAGCATTTATGAAAGCAATCACAGCTCAGTTGAAATTAAATGGTAAAAATTTCAATGCTATGATTGATTCGGGCTCATCAGTCTTTGTTATTCCAGAAATGTTGTTTTGTAAACATTTCAGTAATTTAGAATTGTCACCCGAAACACGAAAGATTTCAGGTTATGATGGTAGTATATTGGATGTTGTAGGTAAGATAAATTTCAAGGTCGAGTACAATAATATGGTTAGGTTTGTAACCTTTATTATTGTAAACAACGGATCAGAACTAATAGTTGGGAGAGATTTCATGGAAACCTTCAACCTCAATATTATTCCGGGACAAAATACTATTAATTCGGTTTCATTCGCGAATAAGAACAAATTTCAGAAAATGGGGAATGTAAAACCATATATTTCAGGGTATGGAAGTTCTAATCTTAGGGAACATAAAACCATGTTTACGGAGCATGGTAGTTCATGTGCAAATAATAGGAACGTAAAATCATATTTAAAGAATACGGTAAAAAGCAACGGAGCCGCTGAGAACTCTGTTAAAAATACGAAAGGTTTTCTTAAAAAACTTATGGTTGGAAATAAATTTCGGTTTGATTACAGGGATAAATTGTTACAATTTTTGTCAGATTATAGAAATACACCACATTGTACGACTGGAGTCGAGCCAGCAGTTTTGCTTTTTGGTAGAAAACTGAGATCTACATTTGACAGTCTCATTCCAAGAGATAATGAGCAATTTGTGTCTAAACAACATGAATTGGCGAATAAAAATATTGAGACCAATCAACGTAAACAGGCAAAAAATTATGGTGGTGTCAAGACTAGAAATTTTATTGTGGGACAAAAATGTTTTGTTAAGGATTTCAGGCAAAATAATAAATTTACATGGGTAAAGGGAATAATTACACAGAAACTTGGAAAAAAATTGTATTTGATTAAAATTTGTAAGTCACATTTTATATGGAAACGTCATGTTGACCAGATGAGGGGCTTGTCGGTTAGCTGGAGCGATAATGTCTCAGATTTGCCAAATTCCGCGTCTGATGATTCGAGGACTGAACAGTCTGAGAAGGAGTTGTCCAATCTGTGGAGTGAGCTAACGGTTTGTTCTCCTGATTTCAGCCTGGCGAGAGGAGAGGAGACGGCATTGGAAAGTACAGACACGACGAGACCAAGTACGGTGGATGAGGCAATTCCTAGTACATCGTGTCAACCAGTTTCATGGGCGGGAAGGCTCCGACCTAGATAAATCCTCTCCAGGAAAGAAACAAAAACTATTGAGTGTTAAATTGTGAATAAACAATATATAAATGTGTGGTTAAAATAATATATAAATGTGTAGTTAAAATAATATATAAATGTGTGTATTGTTAGCAATAATAAAACGCTAAGTTAATATTTATGATGAAATATATTGTCTCCACGTTAATTGACAATAACAACATTCAAGAATCAGCAAGATTATATTCCGTGTTCCGCCATTTGTAAATCCAGCCGTTGGCTGTCCGTGTCAGTCGGTAGATCTTCTCCATTGCCGCCAGCCAGGAAGCGTCCCTTCTTTACCGACCGCAATAGCTGGTGTAGTTTCCTTGTTGGCCGCCAGAGGCGATAGCAGTACCTCTGGCGGCAGATGAGCGGCAATATTTAAATATGCTGCTAACACGGCCATACTGACCACTGCTTTGACCTCAAAGCAGGAAGCTAAAAGAAAAGAAAAAAAAATATTAGAGGGATTGAAATTTTTTCAACCCCACAATGGTACTGACAAACAGATTACCCTGCTCGCCCTTCCTGACCATTGCAGAAATTTGTTCATTTGGTCAATTCCTCATATTTTCATATGCGACCATCACTCTGTGAGTGCTGCCATTGGGTCTGGTACCCACCACGTCAAAACGATCGTTCGGCAAGACTTCTACCACCTTATAAGGCAAGCTCCGAAACCGACCTTTCAACTTTTGTACACGTCAAAACGATCGTTCGGCAAGACTTCTACCACCTTATAAGGCAAACTCCGAAACCGACCTTTCAACTTTCTGTACCCCGGATTTCCCCCAGAAATCCGTATTAAAACTGTATCGCCAACGCGATACGAAGGTTTAAATAACCGTTTTGCATTGAATTGTTTCATCTGCCGCCTTTGATCTGCATCAAAAAGCATGAATCGGTTCGAGTTGAACCGTTTCATCTACCGCCTTTGATATTTATCAAAAGAACCCTTGTCTCAGCACGCAAGACCATAAGGTCCTGCTACTCACCAACCTGTGAGTTTATGAATCGGTTCGAGATGAACCGTTTCATCTGCCGCCTTTGATATTCATCAAAAACCCGTGCCTCAGCACGTAAGACCATAAGGTCCTGCTACTCACCAACCTGTGAGTTTATGAATCGGTTCGAGATGAACCGTTTCATTTGCCGCTTTTGATATTCATCAAAAGCACCCGTGCCTCAGCACGTAAGACCATAAGGTCCTGCTACTCACCAACCTGTGAGTTTATGAATCGGTTCGAGATGAACCGTTTCATTTGCCGCTTTTGATATTCATCAAAAGCACCCGTGTTTCAGCACGTACGACCATAAGGTCCTGCCACTCACCAACCTGTGAGTTTATGAATCGGTTCGAGATGAACCATTTCATCTGCCGCTTTTGATATTCATCAAAAGCACCCGTGTTTCAGCACGTAAGACCATAAGGTCCTGCCACTCCCCAACCTGTGAGTTTATGAATCGGTTCGAGATGAACCGTTCCATTTGCCGCTTTTGATATTCATCAAAAGCACCCGTGTATCAGCACGTATGACCATAAGGTCCTGCCACTCACCAACCTGTGAGTTTATGAATCGGTTCGAGATGAACCGTTCCATCTGCCGCTTTTGATATTCATCAAAAGCACCCATGTCTCAGCACGTATGACCATAAGGTCCTGCCACTCACCAACCTGTGAGTTTATGAATCGGTTCGAGATGAACCGTTTCATCTGCCGCTTTTGATATTCATCAAAAGCACCCGTGGCACCCCAAAAAGGTACGCCATCGCCAAAATTGTCATGATGACAACTTTCATGCTTGTTTCTGCCTTTGCCTCTAATCGGCAGTTTTTTTCATGAAGCCATCCTGGAGAGCAATAACACGCAGCATTCCGTTCACGCTCTTCACGAAAGATCATAGTAAATTGATCTACCTGCTCAACGCAACAGCAAAAGACATCTGCATTTTCGAAAAACCCCGGGCTCACATATCACATCGCCCAGTATCTCATTTTCCAACCAACATTTAAAATAGTTTTTCAAATATTTTGTGATAACATTCCTCTTCCATGGAAACCAGAATTTGTCCCGGACGGCAGCCAGTGTTTGATAAACACCTCGATGTCCAATCTCATCATGAAGAATCCAAAGGACGCCACACCTGACATTTCTAGGTGTTCACCATTTCGAATATCTTCGAACCATTCAACATTGAATCATTTTGACTATCTCCGAATCATTTCAAACCACTTTGAATCATTTTGATTATCTCCGAATCATTTCAAACCACTTTGAATCATTTTGATTATCTCCGAATCATTTCAAACCACTATGAATCATTTCGATTTAACTCCAAACCATTTTAAACAACTTCGAACCATAATACAAGGTTTCGACATAGATAGTCGGCATAATCACATAATTCAACATGATTACAACTCCTTTTCGCCACACATAAACGGGCTTTAATTTTCGCAAACATATTTCCTTTTAGTTATAGCAATAAGGCATCTGCGATGTCCATACTCAAAAGCAAATCACAATATTCATCCCTTTTTGTCAGCTAGACGGCTACCAAGATCAGATTTTATCATCGCCGCGTAAACTTTCAGCAACGTAATTTTGTAACATTTTGAAGTTCCGAAGATTTCACCAATTGCCATCAAAAGATCATATGATCATATCCATCTGCTATCTTCTGGCCCTGAAGTCAGCTTTCCTCAGATTACGCGCCCAGCACAATGCTGACGACTTTATTTGACAGTCCTTTGTTGACATTTTTGACAAATGTCTTCGATCATCAAATTAGGCTCACGATGATAAACACGAAAGGGAAAGGTCTTTTTGACAAACCCATTGAACCACAAATGAGTTTTCAAGCACCAAATTAAAATTTTCAATGCGTCCTTTCGGCGGAAACACGATCCACGCATTCCTCCGATATCGGGCATCAATTCATCTGTCATCACTGTAATTACGCGGCATTTTTACGTAAATTCACAACAGAAGTCCAAACATTTCACATATTTTCAGAAGTCCGATACACAGATTGTCATTTAAATCACCGGCATCAAACATAAACAAACTCGAGAGACGCCATGATGGACGCCGTTTGTATACAAAACACGAGTTTTTGTCAGGTGAACGAAACAAAAGCCAATTAACACTTGCTTTTACGAATCCCACTTCTGATGTTAGCAATAATAAAACGCTAAGTTAATATTTATGATGAAATATATTGTCTCCACGTTAATTGACAATAACAACATTCAAGAATCAGCAAGATTATATTCCGTGTTCCGCCATTTGTAAATCCAGCCGTTGGCTGTCCGTGTCAGTCGGTAGATCTTCTCCATTGCCGCCAGCCAGGAAGCGTCCCTTCTTTACCGACCGCAATAGCTGGTGTAGTTTCCTTGTTGGCCGCCAGAGGCGATAGCAGTACCTCTGGCGGCAGATGAGCGGCAATATTTAAATATGCTGCTAACAGTATAATATGTATTAGCATGTAAATAAGGAGACACATGATTTTTTAAATGAAAAAAATTATTAAGAATAATTGTATTTGTGTTGGTAGCGCTTAATTAGAGGGAGGAAGGTGTGGTATATGTCTATCGTTCGTTCGGAGACATTCGGGCGTAGCCGAATGCTGCCGAACTTACAGCCGCTGGGCGCTCGGGCGCTATCGTTAATTCATTCTGAAACTGAGAGCTCTAATAATTACACGCTACCAACAATACTAATTCCGCTGTAATCCAATTAAATAAATAAGATACAAGACGAACTTGCGTTGTAATTTAACATAGAATATTAAAGAACATTACAGGTATAAACCGCGCCCATCATATTATAAGTTTAGTATTTGAAGATAATCAGGGCTATCAGAACAGAGTTTGTACCTACTTATGACTCGTTTTCCAAATAACATTTGAAAAAATATGTTTTCAATATATCATTTCGAGATTTGTTGGAGGCATATACCTGTCTCAAATTTTCAGGCAGTTTGTTATAGTTAGTATAGGCAATGTATTCTAATGATTTCAGTCCGAACTTTGTTGAATGTATTTTTGATATGTGTAGTTTGTTGTGTTGTCGTGTTTTATATTGGTGAACGTCGTTGTTATAGTTCAGTTTTATATTTGTGTGGGTGTTGCACTGAATAATATTTAAAATGGTGTTTGTTATCTCAAAGCTAGGAACAATCTTAAATGGCAATACAAGTGCGTGACGGTAAATATCTTTAACAGGTGTATCCCAAGGCAAGCCAAAAATGTTACGTAGGGCTCTATTTTGGATTATTTGCACCTCTGATATCATTTTTTTGTTAGCAAAACCCCAGATACTCGAAAGGTATACCAAGTGGGAGTGAATCATAGCATAGTACAAAGATCGCAGTATGGCTGTGGGAAGCAATCTACGTAGTCTGTACATTACACCGGTCACCGGAGCAATCTTTGATTTAACATGGTCAAAATGGTTTTTCCATGTAAGTCGTGAGTCAATTAAAAGTCCTAGATACTTCGCGACATCTGTTTGTTCCAGTTTGTTTATTCCCAGGGAAATGTTTAGGCGTTGTCCTCTCCTATTCCCGAATAGCACATAGTGAGTCTTTTTAATATTAAGGCTAAGTTTATTAATTCTCAGCCACTCGGCTAGATGAGCCAAATCCCTTTCCATGTCCTTTTCCATTTCGTTTAAATTAGTATTATGGTAGAATAATATTGTGTCATCAGCATAAAGTTGAAGTGTACCTTTCACTCCCCATTTTGCAATATCATTTATATAAATCAAAAATAATAATGGTCCGAGAATCGAGCCCTTACACCACATGTTATATTTCTATGATCACTTGATTCTTTTCCAATAACAACCGAACAGCACCTACCCGTAAGATAACTAGATAAAAGTTTTAGACTGTTGCCCACGATGCCCAGATATTCAAGATTTTTTAATAGAATCTTATGATCAACCGTATCAAATGCCTTTTTGAGGTCTATGAAAATGCCCGCTGCATATTTTCCTTGATCTAAGTGTTTTTAAAGAGTTAGTATGAAATCAAAGGCAGCACATTTCGTGTTGGAGAATTTTCTGAACCCATATTGTTGAGGTGTGAGAATATTATTATTTGTGAGATATTTTGTTAGTCTATTTTTAATTACATGTTCAAATACTTTGGAGAAGACTGAGAGTATTGATATTGGACGATAATTAGATGGATTTTTTTGCAGTCTTCTTTGTGAATTGGAACGATTTTTGCTAGCTTTAATTGATCCGGAAACAGTCCACTCACTAAAGATTGATTAATTAGAATAACAAGATGATCCGCTAATTTTTCTTTACAGAATCTGAGTAAGTTAGTTGTCATACCATCGACTCCTGGAGATGCATTAGTTTTTAGTTTTGAGATAATTTTTGAAACTTGTAGTTTGTTTGTATTGGCCATGTAGAGGGACTGTAATGGCTTTGGTTCTATGTTTATTGTATTCATGTCATCTGAATAAGATGGGATACTCGCAGCTAAATTTTCACCAACCGATGTAAAGAAGTCATTAAACGCTGTACCTATCTGCTTCGGGTCAATTATGACTATATTATTGATGGTAAGAGTTTCAATTTTATTTGTCGAGTTCTTTGGACTGTTAGTTATGATTGAATTTATTGTCTTCCAGGTTTGTCTTGGATTATGTATGTTTTCTTTAAAAATATCTGTGTAATATTTTGTTTTGGCGAAACGTCTGTAATTAGTTACCGAATTTCTTGACTTATTTTTTTGTGATAAAAGTTGACTGTTTTGCGGATCTTTCTACCACTGTTTGTAGTTAGTATTTCGTTCTCTAATAAGAAGATCCAGTTTTTTGTCAAACCATGGTGTATTACCTTGCTTAGAGTTTCCTATTCGTATCATTGGCTTAAATTTGCAAGTGTCGATTGCTGTTTTGATATATGTAAAGAATTGATTAAAATTTTCGGTTATGTTGGTGGTGTTATGAGAAAACGGTTGGGTTTCAAGATATGTTATCAAAGCCCTCTTATTGATGCTGATGTTTATGTTTGGTGGTATTCTGTTGTTAGAGTGGTGTTTCAAAGAGTTTTGGTAGTCTAAAATCATTATACTTATTTGGTTATCAATATTTGGTTATCAATATTGGAGCTCGTTGAAGATATGTTTTCTCTATTTGATATAATATGGTCTAAGAGAGAACTGCAGGTTTCCGTAACTCTCGTGGGATGTGTATTATTACATATGAAATAATTATATGAAAATAAAGTGTTGATATATTTTTTTGTTGAATCATTTTTTTTAAGAACATTAATGTTAAAATCCCCGAAGATGAGTGTATCTAGGCTACTTTTTTGTAAAATAGATTCAAGAGATACTAGAAAATCATTTATATTGTTGTTAGGTTTCCTGTATATAACATATATGTTTAGTGGTTTAAAATGTTTATATTGTACCCTAACTCCTAAAAAAGAGTTATTCGTTGACCACTTTTCAATAACTTCACAGTTAAATGTATTGTGAGTATATATCGCCACTCCTCCTCCTCTTCCAGTAGTCCGGGAAGCAAAAGTACCCTGGTAGCCATTGATGTTGGACAAAGATCCTTCTCCATCTCCCAGCCATGTTTCGTGGTAACTAAAACATGCACAGTATCCGTTATTCTTTTGAGCGTTTCTTCTATTTCGTCTATTTTGTTTCTAATACTTCTGGCATTAATGTACAGGACTCTCAAACTATTTTTTATAGGCATATAGTCATCCACCGAATGGTATTTCCTTTGTATGATTGATTGGTCAGCAGCTTTTTCAACAAATTCCAGCGTAGTCCACTTTTTCACTAACACGTTCATCCATTATCTTCCAGATTGGACATTCTGAGCTGGTGGCTCTGTGGTCGTTATGACTTACATTATTACAGTTGGTACATGTAGGCTGCTCTTTTTTGTTAGGGCAGGTCTCGTATTTGTGGTTGCCGCCGCAGTGAACACATGCCGTTTCTTCCTTGCAGAACAATTGGGTGTGTCCGAAACCCATACATTTATAGCATTGGACCAATGGTGACTGATCCTCCACTTTTAAGCGTTGGTATCCTACATTGATATGGCCAGCTTCTATCAAGCTTTTCCAGTTTTTTGGCGATAATTCTAATATGGTACCTATTGCAAAGATGTGTATTCCTATAATAGATTATAATAAAACAAATAAAAAACTTTATTCCACTTAATTTTATTTGACCGTAACCGGTTTCAGCTCGTCAGAGCCATCTTCAGACTGGTACAAATAATTCTTAGCCTACGGTTTATATACATAACATATGGGGGAGGGGGAGAGGGGTAGTCTACAAGGATTTTAATGAATTATTTTTATTACTGAGTCGTTTTAGACTGTCGAATTTCTAACTATTTTGGTAATTCCAGTGGGCTAATTACTTTGGGTTTGTAGCTCACTTCAATATCTATTGATTAGGGAAAAACCTTACAAGTAATTTGAATTATTAATGGACTAATTTTGTTGTCAAATCGTTATTATACATATCTATGATCAATGGGATTTTTTAATTGCTTTTTGAATGGATGCATGTTTACATTGGAGTGGGAATGGTCAAACCTAAATACATATTTTAATTTCAAAATTATTATGAAAATTATACCGGATAAAAACCTGGTGTTTCAGTAAATGATTCTATGATTTTTTTTGTATTTAATGGAAATTTTTTCCGAGAAATCTGTACCTATCCCATTATTTTGTTTCTCCAGGGAATGCATTAGGTCATCATTAGTTGCTCGCTTGATAAGGCCTCTAATTATAACCAAAGGATTCAATTTTTTTCCATCTTCTATATTTATTTTGCCTTGTAGCCCTTTATTTAGTTCTCTTTTAAAATTATTTTTGTCTTCCAGGGAAACCATATTGAAGATTAATTTGTCACTGTTATTCGATATTCGCATGCGTGTAACACCGATCCCTAGAGTGCGAACATCTACGTGCTTTCTTGCTCTAAAACGGCAAGACGGCATTCTAGGGAAGAGATTCTTGTATTTTTCTTTTCGTTCTCCTCTCTCAAGAATTTGGTTTCTTTTAGGGCCTCCTGCATTATTGGTAGGTGAGTTTTTCCATCTTCTGTACAGGGAGTCTCTTATTTTAATTTTTTCTAAAATATCATCCGTTACCCATAATTTTTTTGCAAACGGTCTTCTTTTAGGTTTTGAATAGAAATTGATTTCACTTTTTTCGTACAGGTTATTAAACATATTTTTGAGTTTATTATATATGTCAACGCAATCTTGTTCCGCAAGCAGGGCATTCCAATTATAATTAGGTATCTATTTATCAATTAGTTTTTGAGAAAATATTGAAATACTTTCCCTGCGTTATTTGGTTTTTGTAATTGCACCTCTGTATGTGATGTTGAGAGCTGTCGCGAAGTGATCCGCTATAGTAAAATCACAAATACAAGATGAAAGTACGTCAGCTTGTTGCTGCCTACTATTGAATCTAATAAAAAATATGACCTATGCATGTGCGTGTAATATTTCCGGCTACTAATGCTTCCCTTGTCACATCGTTGATACACTTTATTAAAAAATGGCTAGATAATATGTTTTCGTATGACACAATAACCGGGTTTTGAGGGTTTTATAAATCTAAATTAACGTCTCCAAAAAATAAAATATTTTCCAAGGGGTTGATAGCATTTGATAATATGGATGAGATTTCATTCAGAAACAGTGATTTACTATGATTTGGAGGGCGGTATATTGCTAAAATGATTGTCATGATAATAATTATTAAATTCGAATAATTATTCTCGTGACCTATTTAACTTTCACCTGGCCGCTCGTGTTATTTGTTGAACCGCCTGTGGTTTTATTTTTGCGGGTGGCAACATTAGTTTCTAGTTTCCGGCACTTTTTGAATATCCGCCGTTACGGCAGCCGACGGATATTCGACTCGTCAATTAGGTGTCAGTTTTACAAGTTTTTAACATGGGATAATCCCTTATATTGTTATTTTATTATTTAAAACCACGAGCCGGATCATTAAAGATGATTTTTGATAAACGCGACCCGGAGTAATTAAGCGGGCGTTACGGCTGTCGGTGGGTGAATTACTTGTGCCACGCGATGTTTGCATTTTGATAAATCCGCGTAATCGTTTGTCGAAGAGTGACATGAAACGCGACGGAACACCTTTGTGCCCTTGCCTGCCGTCTGGCTCGAGTAGTTGTGGCGAATTCCTGGCGGAAAGCCTTTGACGTGGATCTTGCCTTGCGCTTGACAAAATACCCAGAGTCCCTTGATGACTTCAGCCGGAATCCTGGTCATCCGGTGGAACCTGCTGCCCGGCTGTCCGGATAGCCAGAGTCAGCGGGATATGCGCTGGCGATTTGCAGTTGGCGCAGTTGCGTCCCATGGATGCGCTCCCCGATTACTTTCCCACGTCTTCGCGGCGACAGTTCAAATAAGCGTTCTTGAGGGTTAGAATTATTTTTAGGAAACATGACTTGGTCCAACAGGTATGCGATTTGCTTTTTGTTTCATTGTTGATTTGGTCGGCCTTACCGGTGTTGTATTGGGGTAATTGAAACCCCCTGGCTATATGTTTTTTTTTGAAATACACAATTAATATTGTTATTTAGTAAAGAACTCTTTTATTTCAAACAATAATGATAAACCTAATCATGCTGGGGAGAATCCCGTATTTCCATCCACAATCCTGAGGAGACTCGCTTGCTCTACCTATTTATGTATAATACTGTAAATGGTTCCCCGGAACTATTTACGTTACAATTGGCGCCAACGTTTTTTAGGAATTTATTCTACAGGTGCACTTACATAAATACGGTATTTTTTCCAGCATTTTTAGCGTTGTATTTAGACGTCATTGTCAAATTACAATGTACCGTTTGCGGCAGTTATGCCCATAAGTGTTAATTAAGTCTGGTGGCTGCCCAACCTTTTGTTTATATTTAAGAAATGGTTATAAAATGTTGTTTTACAGCGCATCAGTGTGGACCTTTTAGGTTATATTTTCTTTGTTGCATATTTTGACATTTCTGTTTGGTTATGTGTTGCCACATAAATAACTTGAGTGATAAAATATTGTCTTTGTCAATTTAAATGTTCTCGCTTATCTGAGTCAGCTAAATAATTTGTGGGGAAATTATTTTCTCTTGACTGGCAATACGTGGATCTTACGTCAGCTGTCATTTCCATAATATGCGGTTTGTTTATCAACATAATGATAAATACGTTTCAGTATTATGGTTTAAGCAACTTACCTTTTAAATACGTAACTTTATATTTAGAATATATTTAATTCTTTTTGAATTAATTGTTCTTTAATGAGATATTCGTGGGTTCGATTTATTCTCTCCTTTACACAGTGTCTGGTGATCTACATACATTATAAATTATATTATTTCTTTGGAAAATAACTTCAATTTTTTTTTCAAATAAAATTTTCTTTTTAAGAAAATTTGTTTACAGGGTGTCCGTTATTAGCTGCTAACAATAAATACTCTTTTCCAAATAATCATTTTGATTATTTTCTTTTTCGAATTTTTTTATTGTTTCGCGAAGCTTCACTCCTTGAGCATTTCCATAATGGCGATTTCTAATATTAACGGTGCAACAAAGGAGGAGATGATTCAAATGTTAACTGAAGTGAATATCACTCCAGAGCTTACGCTATCAGCTATGCGGGAACAGGCTCGTATGTATAATAGGAGCTTAAAACATTCCGGTAGTGATTCTTCACAACAAAATGAAGGTAATAGTGATAATGCGAGTCATACTACTAACATAGTTAATAATTATTATCAAACTGTAAATACAAATACGTCCGTGCATTCTTGGGGTATTAAATTTGCGGGTTCTTCTGATGTTAGGGATTTTATACAACGTGTGGAGGAATTATCTAGATGCCGTCATTTGGAACTGTCATCGGTTGTGACTTCCTTTGCTGATCTTTTGGAGGGGAGAGCTCTCTCTTGGTATCGAACAATTTATAAAGATTCTTTATCTTGGCCTGAGTTGAGAAATCACCTCATAGCACGTTTTGACCGTTGTATTAATCAAACAGAGGCCTTAAAAGCTTTATTCGCTATGAAACAAAAATTTAATCAAAGTGTTGTGGATTACGTCGAAGACATTAAATTGGCTAATCTCAGATTAGACGTTCAACTTACAGAGGAACAGTTGGTAGACCTAGTTTCTGATAGTCTGTTACCTAAATACGCCTTGGCTATCGCATATTTTGCAGAAAAGGACTTAACTTCTTTGGTAAATGTGTGTAGGAGATTCGAAAAGCTCTCGGTAGATAAACCCTTACCGCATTTTTCTTCTTCTCAAGCAACTTCCTCTTCATCAACACATACTTCTTCTTCGAATAATAGAAAAACTTTTAATTGTTTTTATTGTAAGGCGCAGGGTCATACAAAACAATTTTGTAGGAAATGGAAGTCTGAATCTCAGAGGGATTCTAGTAAACGTAAAGATGACTCCGCTCGCACAAACCCAAAAAACTAGAGTGTGATCCTCTGCGTCCTGCTAGCAAGGATGTCAGGAGATCATCACCTTTAGTTGATAGCTCCAGTAACCGGTTCTTCAGGCGTGACATGGACGCATGCATGCCGATGGCTAGTTCTGGACAAGACATCAGACCCCATGCGAATATTTCTATTCAAAATCTTGTCTTTTCGGGTCTTTTGGACAGTGGTGCGACTGTCAGTTGTTTTGGCGGTTCTCTTTACAACTTCTTTATTAGTTTAGGTTTTAGTTTAGATAAGTTAGAATCTTACGTTACCACCGCTGATGGGGTACGTCAAGATGTAATTGGTACTATGCGAGTACTAGTTACTTATAATAATGTTAAAAAATATGTAATTTTTTTTGTAATTCCGTCTCTTTCTCCTGTGATTGTTTTGGGAGTCGACTTTTGGAAGCAATTCGACATCGCTCCTCAATTGTTTTCAAAAGCCAACAGTGGTCGTGATGTTGAGAATACTATAGGTGAAATTCGCAAGATCACGTCAGCTTCCCTACTGTCCCCTCAGGACAATCGTAGGCTTAATGATGTTATAGATAAATATAAGTCAATTTCTTTTGAAAAATGTGGTTTGGGTCGAACTCATTTAGTTCAGCACAAAATTAAAACAACGGGAGATCCCATTAAGCAACGGTATTACCCTTTGTCTAAAACACGTCAGCAACAACTTGAATCTCAACTTAAGGAAATGCTAGATTTAGGTGTTATTCGCCGTTCGCGTTCGGCTTGGTCGAATCCGGTTTTGATCGTGCCTAAGAAGGATGGTTCTGCAAGGTTGTGCCTGGACTCCAGAAAGCTTAACAGCGTCACAACAAGGGATTCGTACCCGCTGCCATATATTTCGCGAATTTTAGACAACCTTCGTGGTGCACGCTTTATAACCTCTATTGATTTGTCGAAAAGTTTTTGGCAGATACCATTACATAAGGACTCTTGCTCCAAAACGGCTTTTGTAGTACCTGGACATGGCTTGTTTGAATTCGTTAGGATGCCGTTTGGGTTAAAAAACGCACCTAGTGAACTTCAGCGTCTAGTAGATGCACTTTTTGGTCCAGAGTTCGACGAAAACGTTTTTTGTTATTTGGATGACCTAATTATAATTTCGGAAGATTTTGATTCACATTTAGAGCAGTTAAATAGGGTTTTCTTACGTCTGAAAGAAGCAGGCTTAACAGTCAATTTAAAAAAGTGTGAGTTTTGTAAGGACGAATTGAAGTATCTCGGTTACATTGTAGATGCAAAAGGTCTTCGCACAGACCCAGTTAAGTTGGAATGCATTCGTACTTACCCCATTCCAAAGAATTCTAAACAGGTTAAAGCTTTCATTGGCCTGTGCGGGTATTATAGGCGATTTATAAAAGATTTTTCAACCATTGCTGCTCCTTTAACAAAACTCACTGGTTCAAGGATGGGAATTAGTAATTTTTCGTGGTCTACTGAAGCGGAAGACTCTTTTAAGAAATTAAAAAAGGCGTTGACTTCTGCCCCTGTTATTAATTGTCCGGATTTTTCGCTTCCTTTCACCATCCACTGTGACGCGAGCAACGTTGGGATCGGAGGGGTGATTACCCAAGTTTTTGATGGAGAGGAGCACCCTGTTTCTTATTTTTCTAGGTGTCTTAATGTACATGAACGAAACTACGGCGTGACGGAGCGCGAACTCCTAGCGGTGTTAGATTCGGTCAACCATTTTAGGCCCTACATAGAAGGTGCCCACTTCACTGTGGTAACAGATCATTCTAGTCTACAATGGTTGGTGTCGTTATCAAATCCAACAGGTAGACTTGCTCGCTGGTCTACTCGTCTGTCACAGTACTCTTTTGATGTTATACACAGGAAAGGTAAATTAAATACGGTTCCGGACGTTCTTTCACGTAAAGACGTTTCTTTAATTTCTTCCATTGATTCCGTTCCCATGAGTACGGATACTTGGTATAATACGTTATTTTCCAATTGTAAATCAAATCCACAACGCTTTAACAATTTTCAAATTAGGGAAAATAAATTGTTTCGTCACACTAAATCTCGTTTCGCTCTGCAGGAGGACACAGCTTGGAAGCTTGTTGTTCCTTTTGAGGACCGTAACGCAATCCTTTCTAAAGAACATGAATCGGATATTTCTTGTCATCCAGGAGTTTTTAGAACCTACAAAAAGGTTCAAATTCATTATTTTTGGCCAGGGATGTATAATGACGTCAAAAATTTTGTTAAAAAATGTAAAACGTGTAAGGCACATAAAATTAATACTGCTGCGCCGGCAGGCATTTCTACCAACCCGAAAATAGTCACAAGACCGATGCAAATGTTGTCTATTGACCTTGTCGGTCCTCTTCCGCGTAGCTATGCAGGATTTATGTATATTTTAACGGTTGTTGATGTATTTTCTAAATATACCTGGATTTTTCCGCTTAGAAATGCAACTACTAAAAGCATTGTTAAAAATATTGAACAATACATATTCCTTGTACACGGGGTGCCACAAACGTGCGTCTGCGACAACGGGAAACAATTTATTTCAAAAGACTTTAAACAATTGTTAGCAGAGTATAACGTACCTCCACCTTTTTATAATGCCTATTACACCCCCCAAAATAATGTTGTGGAACGCTATAACCAAACTATTGGAACTGCATTGTCTATCTTAACCGAGTCTGACCAGCGTAATTGGTCCAGATATCTGCCTCAAATTCAATCAGCTCTAAATAATACAGTTAATTTTGCAACCGGCTTCACGCCCTTCTTCCTTATGCATGGTAGGGAACAAATTATTGACGGAAACTTTCATAAAAATAACTTATCTTCTAGTGTCGTAGACACTACGTTGCAGCAATCTAGGGATGAATTTGCTAAGAAGTTAGAAGACTTGGTTCCAATTTATGAACAAGTTTCAAATGCTTTGTTACAAGCTTTTAAGAAAAATGCCCAACACTACAATTTGCGCCGTAAGACGGTCAATTATGAAGTAGGAGATGTGGTTTGGAGGAAGAATTTTGTCCAGTCCAGTGGACCGAATTATTTTTCTCACAAATTGGCCCCTAGATTCGTTCGCAATGTTATTAAAGGTAAAGTCTCTAATTTGGTCTATACGCTAGCTGATATGAACGGTAAAATTGTAGGAAATTTTCATGTAAAAGATATTGTTCGCGTTGATTAAATATTTCTTGCTCTTTATAATTAGATGAAACCAACGTGATAGTATGCGGGGCTACCAACCTTGCATGCTGTTCCGTTTGTTTCGTCAGTGTTTTTCTAGTAACTTGCTCTTGGGGCTTGGTACCCTCAAGAGGTTGTGACTAGAATTTTCACAAAATTTCCTCATTCTTACTATCATAATTTTTTTTTAAATTCTTCTGAATTTTTGTTAGGAGACGATGTTTGTAATGAATGTCGTTTCCTCTGATCCATGTGATCAGTGGCGCCCATTATTTTTTTTAGGTCATAATTTTGTAATTGACATATTCTTTGACGAGATTTTTTTTTTTTTTTTTTTTCTCTGGTTTAAAACGAGACGTTTTGTCTTCCTCATAGTATATCTTTGCTGCGATTATACTTACACACTGATGAGTTCGTAAAACGGCAGGTTTTGTTGTACTATTCTTATGTTTAAGTCTGAATCCTTCTTCTCAAGTTCGTTGGAGCTTTCTCCTGATTAATGATTTTCCAAGGACTTGGAAAGAACGATTCAAAACTTCTGTTTATGAGAGATTTGAGCGACTTTCTTATGCACAGATTGTTTAAATTTCACCAATTAGTGATTAAGTAAATTTTGTCATAAATATACCATAGCTGTGTTAAATATATTAAGTCTGGTTTAACTTTCCTTAAAGTCAGTTAGTTAAGTTTTTTCTTTGTTAAGAAAATTTGTCTTGTTACAAACAAAGGTGGTACTGCTCTGGCATGCCTACCCAGTATAATAATTCATATTACAAGTTTATCACCTTACCTCTAATACAGGAAAGTGTATTTTGTCTTTTAGTTTTAAGTTAACCTTAAGTAAGTATATACATCTATTGGTCTCTCACTGCTTAAACCAGTGTTGTACTGTTAATTTTGTCTACTAGTGTCGATTATCTAATAAGTATATTCGATCACCAAAATATTATTGTTTGTTCAAGAAATTTTGACTTTTAGCATTTCTGTAAATGTTATTTTTTTAAGGAATGCCACCTCGGTTTATCCTTAGTCCTTTTCTTGCATAAGCAACGCCCTCTGAGGATGGTTTATCATAGTTACTTCTTGTATTTTTTTTGTATAGAATCAAGAGTACCTTTTGAGGTTCACTTTTAAAATAGCTAGGTGTTTTGTTTAAATTGTAATCCCTAAGCTCTAAGCCTAACATTATATATCCTGTTTTGCTTCTGTGTTCCTATTGACTTTATATAATTTTGATGGATAGGTATTTTATATATGTAAACCCTAATCTGACCACTTTTGTAGATAGGTAGTGCTTCGGTATTGTAAAACCTCGTCTAATTTTCTTGACAAATAGGTATTTTATATATGTAAACCCTACTTTAACCACTTTGATAGATAGGTAATTGAATATGTAATCCCTACTCTAACCACTTTTACTTATAGTAGACAGTTTTTAACTGTTCTAGCTTACGCATCAATACATAAATATTATGCATACATTTTTTTTCTCAAAGCGACCTGTTGGATCTAGGTAGAAAGATTAGTTTTACTAGATTTCAAACAAATCTCTTAAATTCAGTGTAAGTGTGGGCTGGTTTACCACCCTTAAAGTGAAGCCTAAATTGGCAAAGTGTCCTATTAGAGGAAAAGTGATGCCTCGTGCATACCTATTGGTTGTACTCTGTTCTCTATATATGTTACCTTTTTTTGTTGTTGTTATTGTTTTGTTTTCTGTAAATTTAAGTGACTTAGTTTTAAGTTTATGTTTCTTGTTTACTATATACTAATTTATTTGATTATAAATGAATACTTGTTGGACCTATGTTTGGTTAGTTAGTTTGTTCAATTTTCTTGACGTGATTTTCATGTTTGAGGGCAAACATTTTCGCGGGAAAGGGGGAATTGTCATGATAATAATTATTAAATTCGAATAATTATTCTCGTGACCTATTTAACTTTCACCTGGCCGCTCGTGTTATTTGTTGAACCGCCTGTGGTTTTATTTTTGCGGGTGGCAACATTAGTTTCTAGTTTCCGGCACTTTTTGAATATCCGCCGTTACGGCAGCCGACGGATATTCGACTCGTCAATTAGGTGTCAGTTTTACAAGTTTTTAACATGGGATAATCCCTTATATTGTTATTTTATTATTTAAAACCACGAGCCGGATCATTAAAGATGATTTTTGATAAACGCGACCCGGAGTAATTAAGCGGGCGTTACGGCTGTCGGTGGGTGAATTACTTGTGCCACGCGATGTTTGCATTTTGATAAATCCGCGTTATCGTTTGTCGAAGAGTGACATGAAACGCGACGGAACACCTTTGTGCCCTTGCCTGCCGTCTGCCTCGAGTAGTTGTGGCGAATTCCTGGCGGAAAGCCTTTGACGTGGATCTTGCCTTGCGCTTGACAAAATACCCAGAGTCCCTTGATGACTTCAGCCGGAATCCTGGTCATCCGGTGGAACCTGCTGCCCGGCTGTCCGGATAGCCAGAGTCAGCGGGATATGCGCTGGCGATTTGCAGTTGGCGCAGTTGCGTCCCATGGATGCGCTCCCCGATTACTTTCCCACGTCTTCGCGGCGACAGTTCAAATAAGCGTTCTTGAGGGTTAGAATTATTTTTAGGAAACATGACTTGGTCCAACAGGTATGCGATTTGCTTTTTGTTTCATTGTTGATTTGGTCGGCCTTACCGGTGTTGTATTGGGGTAATTGAAACCCCCTGGCTAAATGTTTTTTTTTGAAATACACAATTAATATTGTTATTTAGTAAAGAACTCTTTTATTTCAAACAATAATGATAAACCTAATCATGCTGGGGAGAATCCCGTATTTCCATCCACAATCCTGAGGAGACTCGCTTGCTCTACCTATTTATGTATAATACTGTAAATGGTTCCCCGGAACTATTTACGTTACATGTTCATTGATATATTATTAGGTAAAGTTATGATGCCAAATACACTTTCAAAATATTTTGTTTCTAGTGATTTTTGTAGAAAAGTGATTTCATCTCTAACATATAATAATATCTCGCCTCCTGTTTTTTTATTCGACAATAGCTATGAGATTTGAAACCAGGAATTTCATATAGACAAGTAAGGTCATTTGTAATTGCTGTTTCACATAACATCAAAATATCTATATGCTTCCAGCAGGTATTAAGATAGATGTTAAGAGTGTCCCAGTATTTGGAAATGGACCTTAAGTTTAGTTGCACAATATTTACTTGTTCCCTGTTGCAACCCTTATGTGTTGCAGCACTGGGTGTTTTGCCCTCAAACCATTTTTGAAGATCACTGGTTTTGAAAAAATCAACCACATTGTCCTTAATATTAATAATTATTAGACGCCATAGTCGATCGTAGCAAGGTCCTTTTTTAATGCAGCTTTGTAGGCAGGGCAGTTGTCCCTGTCTCCAGTCGAATGCGCAGCGCGCAGCTGGCTTTCCGAAACTAGCGCACGTTGCGCAGACTGGTTTGGCCGCGGTGTTAGGACAATATTCGGCGGTGTGGTTCTTTTCAGCACAGTGTCCGCATCTGAGAGAATCTCTGCAGTATTTGTATGAGTGTCCAACCTTTTGGCACTTAGTACAGACGGTGAGTCCAATGAAGTCTCTGACGCGGCACACGGTCCAGTTGACGAATACTTTTTCCTGTTCCACCAGCAGTTTTCGTAATGTAGCGGGCATCTCATAAACAAGATGACAGGTGGTACCGTTTCGAGCGCCGCACACTGGGGCAAGAGTGATGAAAAACGCCCTTTATTCACAGGGACGTTTTTTAGAGAAAATTTGAATGTGGAAAGGAAGGTTATAAAAAAACAAAAATTTTAAATACATTATATATGTAAACTTTATTATGTACATATTATATATATACGATTTAAATAAATAAATAACAAAAAAAAATTCAGTTCTCTTGATCTGACTTGTTTGAGTCAAAATCACTATCATCATCACCACCATCAATACTACCATCATCACGATCATCATCATAATCGTAATCGTCACTATCATCATCATCATCCTGAGTACTTGAATAATGTTCACCTGTCACTGTAATGATGGAGCCATTAGCAGTTCTACCGCTTCTTTGGGGAGTGTGGTCAACTTTTTTTTGCCATCTTCCTTTTGCTCGTTATCAGAGGATCTGATGACAACAACAACAAATTGAAAACATCAATATTGGGTTTTTCACGACTGCATTTTCGTGAATGATGCTCCCTATATTTTTTGAAATCCTTATTTCGTGCTTCTTGTGCCTCTTCTGTCAATTGACCTATTGGCAATAATGCGCTTTTTATTATTTCTGGCCCGTGGATTAAAAATTTATGAAGTATGGGCGGCATGACGTACCACGGATACTTTTGTACAAAATACCTGGCCGAGTCTAGTGCATACTTTCGGAATTTCTCCACATCGATTTCATTTCCACATGATATAACAATCAATATGGTATGCATTTAATCAATTCAAAATCCAAGTTTGTTGTTTCTGCAGATACTGCGGCATTTTTTAAAAATCGCCGCACGGTGTTACCAAATCCTGGTATTGGCTTGTCCACGATCAAACCTAGTCTTTGTTTAAACTGCGCCTGAAATTGCCTGTTGATTTCTGCAACCTTTTCCTTATCCGAGCCTCGAGCCTGCCATTTTTTAAAGGTAGTTTGTACGCCAGATGAAGGAGACATTAAAAAAAACGTATCCATCCGTGCAAGACCTAAATACAAAATTTCAAATACCAATTTCGTTTTTTTATTCTCCAGAAATCTTACTTCAATCAGGTGCGCTGTTACCCATCGTGAATAGTGTTCCGATTTGAAGCGATTTATCCTTCTCTAAATATGTTTTCTGGGATTATCGATGCATCCTGTCTTCAATTCCATTTCCTATTGCAACGAATTCAGCTGAACTGGAAATTTTACCTGTCCAGAGTTCTTCATTATCGTGAATAATTGTTGTCTTGTCATGAATAAAGTATCGAAATTCGCACCTGTGTGAAAAAAGGAAAATGAATAAATTTCTCCGCTCGGTTTACGTAGTGCTGTATTTGTCATGAAGCATCAAAAACCGCTGATTCGCGTTGTGCTTTATCTGTCACCAACTGACACGACTTCATGTCTCTCAGAAAACGCATTCTATCTTTTTCTATTATGACCAGACATGTGGTATAAACCGTTTTAGGATGGGGGGATCTGAAGTTTTATCTCTGAGTTTAAACACTTTACCACTATACCTATACCTTACGTTCAAAAATTGGAAATTGAATGTCGGTAACGATTATTTTGAAATAAATCTCTTTTCTAACAGGTTTTGTAACTAACATGATATTAAATTGTCTGATCCCGAGTTATTAAAAAAACCGTTCATTTTATTTTTAGCTACCGATCACATAAAAATAATTAATTATTTCAAAAAGTGCAAATATGTGCAAGATTTTAAAAATGATTCGTAAATTACAATAGATACTGGTCCTAAAAATGTTTGAATGAAAGCCCGGAGGTGCCCGGAGCTCAACTAATCTCTAAAAGAATATGATTTTTTTTTAAATCACGACTATATTTTTGTATATATTTGATATACAAGTTTTCCTATCAAAATAATTAATTATGTTAAAAATAAAATGTAAAAAAATAAGATAAATACATGAAAATGATGGTTCCATAATCAGTTTTGTGATTCGTAATAGGTATCTTCCGAAATAAATACTTGAACTTGAGGTTTACGCTGGCACTTGTAAACGACTTGTTTTCTGCACGAGTGTCCGCTCTCTACTGAGCGGTGTCACAGGTAGAAGGGTGGGGTGAAGGGTTTCTTCCTGCTATATAATAATGCTACAACTATCGAGGTACCTCAAAACAAATGAAATGACATTGTATAATTGAATTTAATTTTTTTGTTTATTGTATCAACTTGTAGTATTTGGCCCCAGTGTGCGCCGGCCAGGTGACTCAGCTTACAGGTTTTTATTGCTCCGTCGATGTCCTGTATATTGGGAATACTCGTGAGGG
This sequence comes from Limnephilus lunatus, assembly GCA_917563855.2. Taxonomy (NCBI): domain Eukaryota; kingdom Metazoa; phylum Arthropoda; class Insecta; order Trichoptera; family Limnephilidae; genus Limnephilus; species Limnephilus lunatus. The sequence goes on along the minus strand of OU830596.1, from coordinate 50,001,921 downwards.
CGATCCTCAAGAATTCAGCGTCCTTCAGGTCCCGCGGTACTTTGAAAAATATTACCCTCATATTATCATCTGCAAAATAAAAAAAGTTGGATTCTTTATCAGTACAAGTGTTATTTTGGTAGGAAGCAGGGATGTTAAGGATATTTGCATCCGCATCCGCAAATGCGGATTATTCGCATTAATTCAGATATCTTCATCCGCATCCGCATCCGCGGATGTGAACCTCTACTTATCCACATCCGCGTCCGCGGATGTCAAAATAATTGCATCCGCAACAACCCTGGTCTAACCCTGACACCGTCAATGCGAGTTCTTCCATCTGGTTGAACGTTAATTTTGTTCCTTCTAGATTTTTTTTTCTTTAGCCCACCCTGCCAGAATACCGATTGCAAAAACGTCAGTTAAACTATCTTCAAGCTGCGTCCCGAATTCACAAAAGGAAGTTAATCTCCCCAACCGCACAGCAAAATCTCTGACAGATTCCCCACTCATCTGCATGGCTTGATAAAACTTTTCCTGCTCCCTGAACACCGATCGTGGTCTGGAGCGATGTTTCTCTATCAATTCTATTAATTTGTCGTATGACACGTCTGCAACTTGTGAAATGCCCACGTGGGAGCGTCAGTGTGAGAAGGGTAAAAACAGCGTAAAAAGCCCACTTGGTGTGCCAATGTGAAGTGGCGTATATCCCACATTGGAGGCGCCCGTATTGGGGCCACGTGAGGCCTGTGTCGGGGCGTAAACCCTTTCACATTTGGATGGCAACAATGGAATCACCAGGCTAACTTACAACGTCCGGAGACGAGAAATGAGTCAGGGTCAGCGCCGGATCTGCCATACGTTCAAAAACGTGCAAAAACCTGGCGCCAACTCCGAAGGGGCGCCGTGAGAAAATAAATTTTGTATTAAAATTTAGTTATAATATTTCCTGAATCGTTTAATAATTACCCATAGTACGGCATAATTATTACACTCTAGCAACACTTTCCAAAGAAACAGAATGCGCGCGCATCAGGTTGGTGTCAACGGTTTACGAATTTATAGTCAGTTACAGAATTTTTTTACAAATTCCATATATTTAGTTTAAACGTAAGATCTATTTTTCCATATATCTTTTACCGTCTTTTACGACGAATGGGTGCGATCCAAATTCAATAACCAATCACAGCGCCGTATTTTTGTTCAAAAGAATCAAATAAACCGACTTGCGCCTTTAAAATGCTGACAATTGTTTTATTTTGTAAGATTTAAGTCTCTAGGACTGACTGTTTGACATATTATTTGAAGTTCGTTAAATTGTTAAATATAAAAGTAATATCTATTAGATTTGTTATTTTACGGTGTCAGTATTGTGTTAAGTGTTTGTAAAGTGTTTGTTCGCTCAACACGTCAACACAGGGGAAATGCAAGGTACAAATTTGAGGTTATATTCTTATTAGATTTTAAAATTTACAACTAAATATAAAAGTACTGTGGATTACAATTAGTCCAGTAACTTTGTCGCCTGAATGTATGGGGTAGTATGCGTTAAATCCGGTAGTTCTGATTTTTTGCAGGCTTGTTTACAATGTTGGCCTAATGAATAATCCAAGTTTTTGACCTCGACCGCCGAACGCAACTTTGTCAAAAATCGAAAAAACCGCGAAAAAATCGTTAATTTTTCAAATTTTGGCGATTATAACCCTAAAGGACTAGTTTTGGAAAAAAAAAATTTATGACGTTTTTAAAGTTAACTAAATTTTCTATAATGTGATACAAGAATTGTTTCTGTAGACCCAATAATTTTTGAGTTTAAGCCTTTCAAAGTTTGTGACCTCGAGCGCAAACCGTGAAAAAACCGTTTTTTTTTCAAATTTTGGCGATTATAACCCTAAAGGAATAGTTTTAGAAAAACCTTTTTTGAAATGTTTTTAAAATAGACTAAATTTGCCACAATATGATACTAGAATTGTCTCTGTAGACTCAATAGTTTCCGAGATTAAGCCTTTCAAAATTTATAATTTTTTTCGAACTTCGCAATTTTTTGCAATATTTTAGACGTCACTCGAATAACTCTAGCGGGATGAAGTTTCAATTACCTCCGACGTGTGAAGTCACGAATGCTACCCACCTGTAACACGTTTTTAACCTTACCTATTTTTTTTTTCATTTCACTTGAATACGATAAATTCACAAAAAAGGATACTTCACCATCCGGTGCACTAACAAATTTTGGTTGGGTATATGGTCAGATATGACTATTGAGCAAGTACTGATGAAATCTATGAAAAGCTATGGAGGGCTCACCCGAGGCCGTGGTATGACTGACAGTGTACTCTCTCGATGGACATTAGGCATGGTGTATCTACGTAATATCTGCCATGAAGTGGAAACATACTGTGAGGTTACTACTGCAACAACTGAACAACATGTTGACATGCGACCATCATGTCAATCAGGTACTGAAAAACTCTGTACATGGTTTGCACAGCACCCTCCATTCCGTACAGCAGATTTCATTATGTCCATCAGCAGTGGCCTGTTTGGAGAATCTAGTGTCAACAGCCACATGGCTCTAGAGATTGGGAGAGAACCGATACTAAAGATGGTTGGCCAGAACTTCCAGGAAGTGAAATTCAAACGTAAAATCAATGTGGTGTCCCTTTCTTCAGCTGTACGAACTATTACTGTTGGCAATAAACAGGTAACTGTTGATCCTCTAACACTGTTTCACAGGTTGTGTGTCTTAAAACAATCGGATGAAGAATTGCGAGAGTTCTTCTCTTACGAACTGTCACCAATCTCAATGTCATTGTTCTCTGAAGAAGGGATGAGAAAGGGCACAAAATCTACCTTGTATTCAGTATTTGAACCTGTAACCTTAAATGAGAAGCATTGAAGCTTTCACCCACCTATTCCCACCCCGGTATAGGCGACTTATGGTCGCCCCTTCGGAGTTCTTGCAAGACTCTAATTTTTTTGAAAAAAACGACTCTACATTTAAAATATGGAATGATTCTAGAACTTCAATGTCACCGCATACGTTGTTAGTGGGCGGTATGCAGGCGCGCCTACAGAAATGCACTGTTATGGTCAGTTCTACAATTCTAAAGCCCATGAGTAACTCACCGCAAAGCGGTAAGCCTCATGGACAGTCAAACAGGGTGTTAGTGACTAGGCTAGGGCTGTAAAAAATACATAAGAAAACAAGAAAACAAAGTAAGTAAAACCGTCATGAGTGGGAAGTTCATGACGGCGACGGACCACACAACAGTCCTGCAGGCAACACCGTGATCTGTCCATGTAAAAGAAAAACAAAAAAGTAAAGAAGTATATACAATGAGGAGCTGGTGAAACAAAAATTCAGCCACCGGCAGTCCCCTTAACAGTGAAGGGGGCTGATTGTTAGGCCTCCCGACAACCGGCAGCGTCGTCCGTAAGCCAGTTACCCGGTGGTGCCTAGACGATAAATAAATGGAAATCCAAAGAAGACCCTAGGGAGAGAAGCGTCGGGTTGCTGGAGGCGGGACGGACAGCTTTCGGTAGCGTTTAGCCCTCTCCTCAGCCTCTTCATGTCATGGGGGGTGGCACGGGGCCAAAAGCAGCCCCACCAGAACCATAAGAACGACAAGTCACGTACACAGGGACATGTTCTAGTCCAACCCCTTAAATGGGGAGAAGGACGATACAACACAAGCAACGGAGTTCAGTACTCGCACGTTGTCACAGGCTGAAAAGAAAAATATATAAAAAAACACAAAAGTTGAACGAATATATAGAAAAAAAGAAGAAAACCAAAGGCGTGAAAAAAATAGAACTAAATATTGTACAGTCGACATAAGCGCTTATGTACGCCTATGTAACTGGACCCAAAGTCTAAATTGGAAAAGAATATACAAACAAAGAAATATATATATACATATATGTAGATGATAATACAAAAGATGTAAAAAAGAGAAGTAATCAATGTAAAATATAAAAAGTACAACATAAAATTTAGTTGCATAGGAAAAAAAAAAAAAAAAAAAAAAAAGAGAACCAACTTATTAGCCATAAGACATAAAAATGTATAAATAAAAACAAGAAAACAAAATAAAATAAAACTGTACATCCTGGGCAAATAATAAAGTAAAAATCATAGAGTAAACCGTGGTAATCAGGAACAAGTACACCTGGTTTCAAAAAAATTCAACTAATCAGCGACTCTAAGCTCAGCCCATCTCTCAACCCAGACCCTTGCAAATTTCTTCAAACACTCGAAATTCCTCTTGTTCGACACCAGGTCAGTATTCCATACTGGTCTTATAGGTACGTCCAAACCATCTAGCAGTTCCTCTCTCGCATCCGTCAAAATCTCGCAATGCCACAGAATGTGCTCGGCTGACTGGTTAGCAGATCCGCAAGCGCAGTTGGGGTGGGGTGACAGGGCGAGGGTGTGAAGCCTCCCCCTGAATTCCCCATGCCCGGACAGGAGCTGGGTGATGTGGTGGTCCAGTTGTAGATAAGCCCCTTCCATTCTGACTTTAACTGATGGGAAGAAGGAGAAAGTCCATCTTCCCATATTCGATCTATCCCACCGGAGCTGCCACTCTTGGAGCGACAGATCCCTCATTTGCCGGAGCAGTCCAGGGAGAGTCCCCGGCCCGCCTGGAGTGAGAACAACGCCTAGGTGAGTGGCCGGGGTTCCTCTGGTTAATCTCTGCTTAGTGAGCACTTCCCTGATTTCCAGATCGATTGGCAAAATGCCAGCCAAAACAGGCAAAGCGTCCGAAGCAACGGTTCTATACGCCCCGGATAGTGCCAGCAAGGGAGTTCGTTGGCCCCGCTTGAGAGCCAGGAGTATAAGCGAGTTATCCAGGCGGTGCTCCCAAACAGACGCAGCATACGAAACTTGCGCCACGTATACGCATCTGTACAGAACACGCAAAGCCGGACTCCGCAATCCCCACTCAGCTGTGGAGAGTCTCCTAAGCTTAAAGAAGAGGGCCTGAGCCTTGCTGGATACATCCTTGACGTGAGCCAGAAAGGAGGACGATCGATCTAGTGTGACGCCTAAATATTTTACAGTTTCACGAAATTGAACAGTAGAGTCCCCCATTTTGATGACGGGATTTCTTTTTCTACTGAGAAAGCCCTTCATCAGGAGGCCCTGGGTCTTCTGGGGAGCGAATGTCATCTTGTTTCTTTTTCCCCAATCGAGGAACATGTTCAAACCTTCACTGCCTTTGCTCTCAACTTCCTTTCTGCTGTCCCCAGCGACCAGATACGTCTTATCATCCGCGTAGTCGACAGAGATACATCCTTCAGGCAAGGGTAACCTGGAGGAGTCGTCAAAGTGAATCTTCCACAGGTCAGGTCCAAGGATGGAGCCCTGCGGGCATCCCATAGTTGCTTCCCTCTCGAGTAGAAAATCGCCAAAACAAATTGTTATGGTGCGATCCGAAAGGTAGTCATCGATGGCCTGGAACAGAAGTTTGGAACACTGCCTGTTTTTCACCTTTGTACGTATCATGTCCCACCACGCGAAGTCGAAGGCACCAGTTATATCGAGGAAGATTGCAACTACATACCTCTTTGGACAAGCTTTCACCCAATCAAGCACATACGACAGGGCGTGCACCGTGGATCTACCGGGGACGAAGCCGAACTGAAGGTCACTTGCCGGTGACAGGGTTCGCCGAAGTTGCTCTCGTATCAGTTTTTCCAGGATTTTGCCAAGTACAGGGAGGAGGGTAATTGGCCGGTACGCCTTGATGTCGGTCAGTGGTTTTCCATTCCCCTTTGGTATGATCCGGAGCACGCCGCGCTTCCACTCGGAGGGGAAAACTCCTCTCCTCAGGCACGTGTCCATCACTTGGAAGAGCTCTTCCTTAGCGTGGACCCAGACTTGCTTCGCAATCACGCCATTGAGCCTATCATGCCCTGGTGCCTTCTTAGGACCCAATCCCTTAATTATCACTTCAATTTCCGCTTTAGTGACTCTAGTGGAGTTATCCTCTTGGGTAAGGTCCCTAGGTGGTAGCCGCGAAAGATTCCTTATCTGTTTATGGTGGTCACTTTCTCCAACTACTGAGTCTAAAGGAACTAACTCGCCCAGAAGTGTCTTGAGAGTGGAGGCCACTTCCACAGTCTCAGCGTTCCTCCCATCTGTTTTCCCAATTACTGTTGACAAAAACCGGTCAGATCCTTTTCCGGATTTTTCAAGTGCGCTGTGGATATCCCACGGGTTGGCGTTACCCACGTCTTTAACCTAATTATGCCAAGCAGCTCGTTTCGCTCGAAGGACGGCCCGTTTGAAGGCCGACCTCAGGTTCGCCTGAAGCGCAACTGTCTCCTCCTCCGTGCAGTTGCCACTCCTGGACAACCCAAGCGCCCTGTAGGCCCTCTTGAAGGTCCCCTTAAGCGAAGTCAGCTCAGGTGACCACCACGGCGTTCTAATACTCGTCTTCGGGTTTGATCTTCCCAAAGACGAGTTGGCAGCAGATACAACTGCCCTATTGAAGAAGTTCCCCAAATTATCCGGATCAGTAGCAGCTACGTGCTGAAAATCCCTTAACGTATCTCGTAGCGCTTCCCCAAAGTTATCCCAATTCGCCCTTGTGGTGTTGAAGTTCCAGGAGGATCTTGGAGCCTCAGTTTTCTTTACACCAACCGTATAAGTTAATAATCTATGATCCGAATTTATAGCGCACTCATGGACTGTCCACTTTGAAATCCTGGTCGCAACCGATCCAGAGCAAAGAGTTAGATCAATGTTGCTCTCACCATGTATGTTCGAGAAGGTACAAAAGGAACTCTGTTCATTAATGATACTAAGACCTTGCGCAGCAATCAGGTCCTCTACGGCGTCTGATCGCTCCGTCCTACAATCACTACTGTCGAACCATAATGGTGAGCGTGCATTAAAGTCACCTCCGATAACTATGTTACGGCCTTTAAGCGCGTTGAGCGCGCGCGTCAGACTCAGGATGTGGGGTCCTACCGGGTTCCCATATTTAAAATAAACTGAGATCAAAAAGATCTCAGTATCGCAAAATCTAATACATACACAGGTTTGGTACTCATCAGAAAATCCGGCCAGAAGGAGGGGACTGATCAACGAGGTGTTGACCAGGACACCCGCCCCCGGTGAGCGGCCAACCTCAAGTACCGCACCCGGAAAACTAATGGGAGTCTTACCTTCCCAGGTGTACTGTTCCTGAATGAGCATTATGTCGATGTTGAGGTCAGTCATGACCCTCAGGACTTCCATCGTGGCCATCCGGGATCGCTGAAGGTTAACCTGACCTAGGGAAAGGGGATTATGATGAGCCATAATCCGTCATGCGGAAGGCTACTTCCACCGCTGCTTTTTGGGCCGGACAGTCCCTATCACCAGTGGGGTGATCCGCCGGCTTCTTAAAGCGCGTGCAGGTGGCGCAGACAGCGGGTAGTGCCTTCTTGGGGCAATCTTCGTATCCATGACCCACAGCGGCGCAGTAGCGGCAAGATTCCTTATCTTGGGAGCAAGACTTGGATATGTGTCCATACTGTTGACACTTGTAGTACCTTGTGGCACCAGAATAATCGCGGACCCGACAAGCATTCCACCCAAGGAAGCACATCCCGCTGTCTATAAGTACCTTCCTGGCGGCCGGATGGCACGTCAGGACCATGTTCATCAAACCGGTGTCCCTCTTGCCAAAGAGGGACACTCTCCTCATCGTGCGGAGATGATCCTCCAGGGTCAGTGATGTACGTCCCTCCAGGTTGCTTGTAAAGACCTCCTTGAAGAGCGCCGGGTCGGCGGACGGTTCTCCCTTGGGGACATTGTACAACACAATTTTAGGGAGGCGTCCCAGGGGATTCACGATCTTCAGACCGCTCGCAGCTAGCTTGGGGCCAGCCTTCAAGATGTTATCCAGATCCTTCCTGTCCTTGGCTTGTATCGCCATGCCCGCACCTTTAATTTTCCTGACGCGTACTACTTGGAAGTCGTCAACCCTAGGGTTGATGACCTTCTCAAGGTCTTTCTGAGTGCTTTGTCCTTTTTATATTTTACATTGATTACTTCTCTTTTTTACATCTTTTGTATTATCATCTACTACTGTATATATGTATTTCTTTGTTTGTATATTCTTTTCCAATTTAGACTTTGGGTCCAGTTACATAGTCGTACATAAGCGCTTATGTCGACTGTACAATATTTAGTTCTATTTTTTTCACGCCTTTGGTTTTCTTCTTTTTTTCTATATATTTGTTCAACTTCTGTGTTTTTTTTATATATTTTTCTTTTCAGTCTGTGACAACGTGCGAGTACTGAACTCCTTTGCTTGTGTTTTTTTTACTAAATACATTTCCAAGAATACGTGGGTAAGGGTTTGTACGTATAACAAAATACCCTGTTCGAAAGAAGCTGGTCTTCCATGACCTATGCTCACGTCTATACGGTAGCATTTTTTTCATACTTTCGAAAAACAAAACATTGAGTACAAATAAGTTATGACAAGTGGGAAAGGAGTAGGAAGTTGAAAGGATCCGCGTATGAAGATTGTCCCATTTGACAAACGAAACGCCAAGTGCGTAACGCATATATCCTCATTCACGGATAATTTCGAGGAAGGGGAAGGGTGACAATTGGGAACATTTGAACGAAGAAAACTGCTGAGGACTCGGCTATTTCCGAAATTCGACCTCTGGGTGGAGGTGAAACAAGGTCTACAGCAGTTATCCTGGCACATTACAATAATATTTGGTAGTGTAGGACAAAATAATACACTGGCATAAAATAGTCTAATCCTCTACGTGTATTGGGTAGAAGATTAGGGGTCGTTTTATTCTCTTACTTGTTTGCGAGAAATGAGATGGCGAGACATACTGATGTACTTAATACAACAATACCGTAGCATAATAAATCCATATTAGCGTACGTCAAAGACTTGCACAAAGGCAAAAACATATTTGAAGATCTGGCCAAGATTTTATACTTCAACAATTAAAGGACAAAAAATTCTGGCGTGCTGATGAAATGTGAATTTCATCTAAGCGTACCGCAAAAGAGATCTTTTGTGGTACAAACCCTTTTGGTTACGCACAGAGTAGAGTACAATGATGGTACAACTTTTAGTTGTGCTTACACGTACGATGGTAGCAACAATACAAGACATGCGCTTATCGCTTTTTTAATTGTCTCTTGACAAGGAAAATTATTTACATTTGTCCGACTTGAGTGTTTAAGACCATCTGGGTTTTACTTACTTAAACAGACTGTGACGAACACACTTTGGTGTTACAAAAATTACAAAAATGGAATGGGTTATTCACAGGGTGGTTCACTTAGAGACCTGGCTTCTTGTTGGGACCTCGTACTTTGTACGTGATAAGTCACAACAAGACAACCCAAGATTTCAGTTTGAGCAGTTGAGACCAAGGTATCTCAATGTTGCTGAAATGTTGTACAAAATTTATTGTTAATGAAGAGACAAGTCGAAAGTTGTCTCTTTTATAACGATACTTTCCAGAATCTGGTGTGTCATATCCAGTTCTGGAGAAAACTAGAGCAATTTGGGTTTTTTATTGAGCGCCATTCTATTTTCTTAAAAACAGAAAAAAAAAACTTAGAACGGGTAGCAAACGTCTGATACGCCGTGGGTTTACACAGGTTTGCTTACTTAATTTAACTAAATATAACATTTCGGTTAGATGCACTTTGGCGAGGACCCGACATTTAATGTACACAAAAGATTTTTCTAAAATTAAGAAGGGGTGACGAGGCATGACACGATGAGGTGAAAATATGATGCTGCAAGTTGTGACGATGCACAAAGCCTTGGGCACGTAGTCTCCGACTACTTGCAGTAAGCCACAGGGAATTCCTTTCTCCGAAGTGATCAATTTCAGGTAGAGGTGTGCATGCTTAGAAAAAAAAACGATGTTTCCAAGGTTTGACACCTGGGGGCAGCAATTAGAGGCGAATGATTGATGATGACGAGATATTTATACAAAAAAACAAACAAAAAATGAAAAAAAACAACAAAGGGAGAATTATATTTTTTCCCACGAATTTGGCTACAGTTGACACTACTGTACCAAAGCTTGAAAGGTTTTTTGGTTCGAGTGTCCTGATGAGTGACAATCGTATGCGAGAGGCCGCTCATTAGTGACAAACAAAAAGGGTTGAAATTGCAACCTCCTGATGTATTTTCTGTTGTAGAAAGAAGCATATTGAATAAGGCATTTTTTGGATTTATTCCTGGGAGAAATCTTTCTATTTCTCAGGGCCTGTAGTAGTTCTTCCTTTCTTGACGTAGAAATGTGGGGAATTATACCCAGCGTGACTTGAGGGACTTCCATAGTGTATAGGGTCGTGTCAGGGTGACCTTACGTTGGAAAAAGTGAGAACTAGACTCTTCATCTGCAATTGGAAAGAAATTTTGCCAGGGATTGACCACTGGGGACGTTTTTTTTTTTTTTTACGAAATGCTTTTGCGAAAAAACGCGTATTTGTAAGTGTTTGGATTATTTGAAAATTTGGGCAGGGGTTTGCCTTAAATAATGTGTTTTGAGAAAAAATCCAGGTGTTTTGGAAAAAGGTTCGAAAATTTTCGAAATCCGAAGATGAGAAATAATCGGACAAGGGTTCGCCTTAAGGGAACACGTTTTTAAGAAAAAATCCCGTTGTTTTCGAAGGGTTTGAAAATTTGCAAAATCCGAAGATAAAAAATAATCGGACAAGGGTTCGCCTTAAGGGAACACGTTTTTAAATTTTTCTTATAGCTTTCCGAAGGGGGGATTCTTCAGAAAACAGAAAGAAATATGTTTCTTTTTATACATTAGACTCTTTTATGCCAGTGTATTCTTTTGTCCTACACTACCAAATATTATTGTAATGTGCCAGGATAACTGCTGTAGACCTTGTTTCACCTCCACCCAGAGGTCGAATTTCGGAAATAGCCGAGTCCTCAGCAGTTTTATTCGTTCAAATGTTCCCAATTGTCACCCTTCCCCTTCCTCGAAATTATCCGTGAATGAGGATATATGCGTTACGCACTTGGCGTTTCGTTTGTCAAATGGGACAATCTTCATACGCGGATCCTTTCAACTTCCTACTCCTTTCCCACTTGTCATAACTTATTTGTACTCAATGTTTTGTTTTTCGAAAGTATGAAAAAAATGCTACCGTATAGACGTGAGCATAGGTCATGGAAGACCAGCTTCTTTCGAACAGGGTATTTTGTTATACGTACAAACCCTTACCCACGTATTCTTGGAAATGTATTTAGTAAAAAAAAAACTGAATGGGTTATACAGAACCTTCCTTGAATACGTACCTTTGTAATATGTATTAGTCATTAGTTGTATTTAGTTAACTCTCTCCGTCTCTCTCTCTCTATACGTCAAACAAATCCAACCTTTCTCAACATGCACACCTTGTTTCTCTCCAAGCCTTTTCATCATTGGTCTACTAGGATCTACTAGAAAACTTCAAGAATTTTGTTCTAATAATAATTTTTTGCCGGATTAATAAGAAGACCAGCAGCTCTTCACCCTATCTACACCTGCGCCCTCTTCATGCTGCCTTCGCTACCGTCACGGAGGTCCCATGCCTTCAACCCCTGCGTACCAAAAGCACCCGACCGCATCTAACATAACCTAGTGTGAGTCGTGCGTGTAGTTGCGAATTGTATCATCACAGAAAACCGACACTCAAAACTAACCCGAGCATGCCAGCTCTAGGTTGGTTCCTGTTCCTGTTGCCATTGTGCAAATGTTCCTGTTGCCATTGTGCAAATGTCCTGCTACATCATACAAATGTTCCTGTTGCCACTGTGCAAATGCCCTGCCACATCTTGCAAATGTTCCTGTTGCCATTGTGCAAATGCCCTGCCACATCATGCAAATGTTCCTGTTGCCATTGTGCAAATGCTCTGTTGCCATTGTGCAAATGTTTGTTGCCATTGTGCAAATGTTCCTGCTACATCATGCAAATGTTCCTGTTGCCATTGTGCAAATGCTCTGTTGCCATTGTGCTAATGCTCCTGTGCCCTTGCGCAAATAACAATACCAAAGATTGTTCACACAACAATCCCACTGCGTACAAAACCAGTGTACCAACCCCAATTACGATTCCACTCTCCAGTACCTCAATGGTTTCGTACCAGCTCACCCACAGAATCCGGAAGCAGCTACCCTTTTTGACCTCTGTGACAGGTAGAACTCTCTCCACCACCAAGAAGCCTCATCCTGTGTTCTCTTCTTCGTGTTTTCTTTAAGGCCCTAGTGTTCCTTGAGTGTAATCTCAAACGGGCCAGGTTACTGTGACAAAGTAACCTTGTAACTTCAGTGAAACGTTCAACCATCCCAGACATCCTACGCAAACCACGTTCCGCAAACAATAGCTCACAGACCAATGATACAATTTTAGAGTTTTTTTTTCTATCACTGTATAACCCTTGTACCTTTTTTCAACAGGTCCTTGTTCTTCGCAACTGTATGTATGTATGTCACTGCCCTTTCATGTACATTTATAGATAATTATTTGTTTTACCATGTATTATCTCTTTTGTTTTTTACTATAACTATTCTCCAGCTAGCAACTTTTTCTCTCTCTCTCCTTTTTCTCTTAAATGTTTTTTTGCACAAGTGCTGGAAGGGTAAGAGGATTTATTAGCCCTACAGCTCCATTGCCACGTCGCTTTTATTGCGGCGAGGGGGGAAGTGTTACGTTGCAAAAGATAAAAGAATAGAGTCCTTTATTGCTGTTGCGTGCGAGGAATTAGTGAATCGAGTCCCAGTGCACAAAATCGCTGCACCGCCCCCCCTCTCCGTACGCAGAGGCCGGTGGCCCGAGCGCCGGCCAGCGACGGCAGTTCCCCGACCGGCTCCCAGCGTGCAACACCTCCCTCGTAATTTTGCGCCTAAACGCGTCGGAGAGGCAATTCCCCCGTGTTCTACGCAACCGGAAACCGTTTGAGTTCGAAAAGATAACCATCACCGTGCTTGTCGGCGTTCCTGCCCGATGACAGTACCACAAATTTGGAGTTAGCTGTAAGTCCAATACTGAATTTTACCCTATGTGTGCAATTTAAATTCGTTCCCCTATAAAAACGTATAGAGAGAGCCTTCCGCAAATGGTCTAAGTTTTAGGTAGCCTAAGTAAACCCCTGTTACCTTGTGCCGAGGCTGGCAATAAACTGTGTTAACTATTGTACCTCAGTGAATAAAACCATTTATGTTATAAAACCAGTGTTTTGATTGAGGAGGGAGACTCGGCGATTGTGTGAGAGAGGAGAGAGAAGTAAGCATCGAACCACAGGCACTCGCCTTGAGACTAAGAGGAATCGTGTTTGTGCCGAATCGCTGAGGTAACCGATTGGCAATTGCATGTTTTCTATCCGTAGGATTTAGCTGGCGCTGACCCCTGGAGGCCGGCTAATAGCCGCCTCCACGTGGCCTGCTAACATAGTATATCTACTAAATTGAGGGTTGTTTTCGACGCAAGTGCCAAGAATCAACAAGGAGTGTCATTGAATCAATATTTATTACCGGGTCCCAAATTACAAAATGACATTAGCAATTTGATTTTAAAATTCAGAATATTTCCAGTTGTGTTTACAGCCGATATATGCAAAATGTATCGACAGATCCTAGTATTACCAGAACATCGCAAGTTTCAACATATTTTATGGCGATCTTCATTAGAATCACCAGTGTGTGATTATGAGTTAAATACAGTCACCTACGGGCTATCCTGTGCACCCTACCTAGCTATAAGAACCTTGCATCAATTGGCAAAGGACGAAGGTCTTTAGATTTCCACGCGCAGCGAAGGCCTTGGTTGAAGATTTCTACGTAGATGTCTTTTTGACAGGTGCATATTCTATAGAGGAAGCAATATTACTACGAAAGGAGTTGGTGGATTTACTCAATGCAGGCAAATTTTCTCTGAATAAGTGGGCCAGTAATAATCAAGATGTACTTTCGGACTTATCAGAGGGGAATTCGGGGGAGATATTGGTGTTTGGTGAAGAGATGAATACCATTAATATTTTAGGCTTAAACTGGAATCCACAGGAAGATACATTTTTCTACACAATCAACAAGTTTCCAATAAAGTTTACTAAACGTGAGATTTTATCTAAAATAGCTCAGATATTCGATCCATTGGGATGGCTCTCTCCTGTGGTCTTCAAAGCAAAAAGTCTTATTCAAACGTTATGGCGTCTTCAACTCGATTGGGATAGTACAGTACCACTTCACGTCCAATCAGAGTGGCAATTTATTGCAGAAAGATTACATCTTCTTTCTAATCTTCAAATTTCAAGATATTATAACACAGTTGAAAATACTCCATGTTCATTAGTTGGATTTTCAGACGCTTCAGAACATGGTTACGCAGCCGTGGTTTACATTGTCGTACATAATATCAATCCCAGTGTTCATCTTTTAATGGCAAAATCAAAGGTTGCACCATTGAAAACTTTGACTATCCCTCGGTTAGAGTTGGCTGCTGCACTGTTATTATCAAGGATTGTACAGAATGTTCATTCTTCACTTCAGGATTCGATAAATATTGGCAATATTTATCTGTACACGGATTCAACCATCGTGCTTTAATGGTTAAAAACGCTTCCCTATTTATTAAAAATATTTGTGGCAAATAGGGTTGTGCAGATCCATGATAGCGTTAGCAACGCAACTTGGGGTCATGTAGTTTCCCAAGATAACTCAGCGGATTGTGCATCCAGGGGGTTGTTTCCTGAACAAATGTGCGACCATCCTCTTTGGTTTTCTGGACCAAAGTGGTTGCTCTTACCTCAAAATAGATGGCCTTCATTTTCTCCAGACTTGCTTACTATTGAAGAGCTCCCTGAAGTAAAATCTACAGCCCACGTTGTTGGACATTTCAAAATATTCAAGTTTATCAAAATTACAAAGAATATTTTCGTGGATACTGAGATTTGTGTACAATTGTAAACATCCACTTACCTCGCGTGCAAGGGGTTGTCTGACCTTAAATGAAATGAAAGAGTCTATGGATGTGTTAATTAAAATTGAACAAAGAACTCATTTTGATCATTACTTAAATGATCATAAAAGGGTTTTCTCACGACAACTCCAGAAACTGTGCCCATTTGTGGATCAATACGGAATATTACGAGAATATTACCTCGTATACGAATATTACGAGGTTGGAACACTCCGATCTCCAAAACAAGAGCAAACATCCTATTATTCTCTCAAAGATCAGTCACATAAGCGATCTTCTGATCGATTATTACCATAAAAGTTTTCTTCATGCGGGACCCAAAGTACTACAATTTCTTATACAACAGAAATTCTGGATCCTATCTGCTCGTAGCAAAATTAAATCACGTTTATCGAAGTGTATTGTATGTACGAAGCTGAAGGCTTCATTCATCCCTCCACTCATGGGAAATCTTCCTTCTATTCGTGTTACTCCAGGACGTCCATTTTCATGTGTAGGGATAGATTTGGGAGGTCCTTTCTTGTTAAAAGATCATAAACGTCGAGGATCAAAGAACACCAAGGTCTATATATGTCTGTTTGTTTGCATGACTACGAAAGCAGTACATTTGGAAATCGTATCTGATATATCTACTGATGCCTTTATTGCTGTGTTGGACCGTTTTGTTTCAAGGCGTGGATTATGCTCTCATATTTACACAGATTGCGGAACGAATTTTATAGGTGCAAACCGATATTTTACTGGATTGCTCATGTTTATGAAAACCTGTTCGAGTAATGAAGAATTTATGAATAATATGACCAAGAGAGGAATACAATTTCATTTCAATCCACCCTCAAGTCCCCATTTTGGGGGCCTTTGGGAAGCAGGAATTCGTTCCGTAAAGTACCACGTAAAAAGAGTGGTAGGAGATACTGCGCTCACCTTCGAGGTATTCTCCACTCTCTTATCCAAAATAGAAGCAGTCCTGAATTTACGACCTTTGTTTAGTCTATCAAATGATCCCAATGAAGTAGATGCGCTTACTCCTGGTCATTTTTTAATTGGAGATGCTCTCCATTCGTTACCTGAGTGGGATTTCTCAGACTTAAAGGTTAATAGACTAGATAGATGGCAACATTTGCAACAGATGTCGCAACATTTTTGGCAGCGTTGGAGTACTGAGTACTTACAAACTTTGCAACAAAGAGAGAAATGGTTCACTCCTCAAAGAAATATTCAAAAGGGAGATATTGTGATATTGAAGGATTCTAGATTGCCACCTTTAAAGTGGCATTTAGGTCGCATAATCGAAGTAAGGCCTGGAACAAACGGAGTGGTTAGGGTAGTATCAGTGAAAACTAAAGATGGGACTTACTTAAGACCCGTTGTAAAAGTATGTCCCCTTCCGGTTGTTCCATCAAAGGTTTTAGTTTATAATTTTATTATTATTGTAGAAAGCAATCACTTTGTGGTTTGACATATTTAATAAAATAAAATACTGTTTTATTATTCTAATCAGTCATTATTTTAAAATGTCCATTTTCATAATTGATTCTTAAGTTTTGCTGACTCATAGGTTCGTTTGTTTGTTCAGTTTTTGTTTCGTCGTAGGATCGTTTGTGCAAAGGAAAATGCTTTCCAAAAGAATTTCGAAGACCAAATCTTCTGTCAATATGGTGCACGTTTTCCAAAGATTCCAAATATTTTTCATTGCACTCGGTCTGCAAAAGATATCTCTGGAAGGAACGAATATTAAGCCAATGTCTGTCAGAGCTAAAATATTACAATTTGTATTTTTGGGTTTTCTTATTTCGGTGTACTGCTTTAGCAGTCTTAATAATTTTCAAGGGGGAAAAGAATTTGACACTAACATGTCCAGATCTATTCACATACTCATTGTAAATACCCTATTGATTATCGCCGCATCCATTTATTCTTCTGCTATTCAAAATGATCGAATATATTTTAAACTAGTGCAAAATACTCATTATGTTGATGAAAAACTTAAGATTCGTTCTGCTTGGTATATTAATACCAAGTTCAAACTGAGCGTTGCATTTTTTTTATTTGTTATTTATTACGGAATCATTGTTTTTTGGGACTCTTGTGTTTGGAAGCGACCAAAAAACTTGCCTCTCTACTTGATCTATGTTTTGTTGTTATGTTCAGATCTGATTATTTTTCAATATTTATTCGATGTATGGATTGTGGCAAGTCGCTTGAAAACACTAAATTCTCAATTGATTGACTTGGTTCAGCCAATTCTGCTTCCTGGAATAGGTAATATAATTATTGACATGGACTATTCTCAGAAACATCAGATTTTCAGACACACATTGAATGAAAAATCAAACGTGGAGTATATTTCACAAGAAATATTTGAAGGTGGTATAGTTAGATTGATGTCCGTATATGATAAGCTAGCAGATAATGTTGGTATAATCAATTCTGCATATGGATTACAGGTGAGCTAAAATATACTACATAATACTTTTTGAATAGGTACATCTATTGGAATTTCAATTTTTTTCGTGTATGATTGCAAATTTTTGAAGTGAAAAAATCCACCTCCCGACATCCGATGGAGCTCAAACTTGGCAGATAAACTCGTTATCGATGACAACGATGTCAACAGATGATGATGAACCCTGTGTAACTCTGTCCGAAATGTTAATTAATGATGAAGGAAGGCAACATGGCGTAATTACCTAATCAAAAACCTACCACGATAGTTAAATATAAATACTGTTTTTTGAATTGTTGATTTGTATTCATTAATCGATTGTTTGACTATTTATTGTTACGCTTTATATTTCAGTTGGTTTTAATAACCATTTGCTCTTTGACAGTGCTCTTGACTGTCTGGAATAGCGTCATATTGTGCGCATTGGGGTCACTTGAATACGTAAGTGATATTTTTATGAGAATAAACCACATGAGGGTGAGCCTACGGCATCCCCAACAATTAATAGCATCACTGTACGGACGTATTTGAATAAATGTTGTAATAAGAAATCTATAACCTTCTAAATAGAGAAAATTGGGAGGCGCTATTTAGACTCTAAATAGATTCTCATCCTTTTTTTGCCCACCGCCCATGACGAAGGGGGCATAATGGGATACCACAGTGGGGTTATATTTGCCACAAAGAAGGGGGCGTAATGGGATAGGGAAAATATTTTTGTGGATGGATGGCCCCTAATCAGATGGATGGGGTAAGACAGGATGGAGTAAGATAGGATAGGTGGGATGGGTTTCTCTGGGTCTCCTACTGCCCCCCTGAAAGTCTGAAACGCCTCCCAATTTTCTCTTAGTCTTCTACTGCCCCCTGAATCCTGAAACGCCCCCAAGGGGGCGTTATCGCCGACGTTGAGAACCTATGCTCTAAATGTTAATTAATCTGTCATACCATTAGAAAAAACAACACTTTAGTGGGCAAGAATAACAAATCCATGGTGATTTAAATATGATTGCCTTAAACTCTGAAATAATGATGAACGATTCCGGTCCTATTCAAGGATAAGGAATCGTCTTTAACCTAGTTTATTATTTATTATTATTATTTTTTAAATTGACAAACAAATGTTTAAGACAAGATTTTTATACATAGCACAAAGGGTAACAATTATTATAAGTAATAATTATTAGCCTGAAACACTCATCTACATTGAAAAAATCTCCCGAGAAAAGATACATGCCGCCGACGGGACTTGAACCCGCGTTCTTCTGATATCCGGTAACTGTTCTTTTATCCACTGAATGCATATTTTATCGGGAGATTTTTTTAATGTAGATGAGTGTTTCAGGCTAATAATTATTACTAATAATAATTATTAGCCTGAAACACTCATCTACTACTAATAATAATTGTTAGTTTATTATTATTTGTTTTTTCTTTCAAAAGTTGTTGTTTTTAATGTTAAGTTAACTAGATCCACAATCGCTCCTCTGGATAATATTATGTCTGTTTGCAGAGTATGTTAACGATAGTGGGTTTCGTTAACTGGTCCATCCACAACATCGTGATCCTCTGCTCCTACTTGGTGATGGGAGAGCACCTAAACAGGGTCAACTGTCGTATCATTGTCACCATCAACAAGTTTCAAATGTATGATTTCATTGGTTAGTTTCCTAATTACTCTTTTCTATTACCTACAATCTATTCCCGACCACTTCTATGCGTACATACCAGAGTACCGGAGGACAAGCTAACTTTGACCAATAATATAAAAACATTAATATCACATTTCTCGTAAACCGACCAACTCGCAAAATAATTACTTAAAAACAATATCATACTCTCTTTCATAGATGGCGAAATTGAATTATTTTACGAACACCCATTTTTTCATAGTTTTGCTTTAAAATATTAAGATGAATTATTTGTGTGCGCCCGAATGAACAAAAATTGTTAGTAGTATATGTAGATATTTATAGACGAAGTAAGGTTAATAATTGAATAATTGTAAAACAAAAAAGGCAATGTTTAATTGAGTTGTGGTACGGTTTACTGCAGGTCGTACGAATACGCCTCATCAAAAAGAGCTAGCTCAATTGTGCGGCTCGTTTATGAACGACTCATCGCTACTATTTTGTGCATGATTTTCTATCTCCTCCGATATAAATAGTTGTTTCTTGTGGTAATTAAGTTGAAACTGTGATATCCTAGACATTAGTGTAAGAGGTTACTCATATATGACACATATGTAGCTGTCTATAAAGCAGGGATTGAGAATTAAACAAATACCATTGCAACCTCAAGGTTGAGGCCCAGAATCTTCACTACCGCCTGCTAAATAAGCCATTAGAGCAAATTTTATCTATTACAAATAAAGTCCAAAATGTTTTTGTTGACCCTGGAGTTTTTATTTACAGAAATTTGAGACACAAACCCGGAGTTATGAGCGTAATACATGAGCCCGATTTTCAGCCCGATTCCAATTAGAGACAAAAGTCAAAATTTTTCGCATTACGAGATCGCTGTTTTCAACTCTATTTTTATACCTACGATTTCAGTAGGCATCACAACAAACAGTATGGTTCATGTGTTGTTTGCAGTGATGACAATTGAAATCCTAGATATGAAAATAGAGTTGAAAACAGCGATCGCGTAAAGCGAAAAATGTTGACTTTTGTCTCTAATTGGAATCGGGCTGAAAATCGGGCTCGTGTATTACGCTCATTACAACAGAAAAGAATTGTTTCTTACGATAACTTGGACGTATTTAGCAGTACGCGGAGTAAGGAAGACCGTTTTTATAATTTCAGATGAGTCGGGACGAAAGCGGCTGTTTGCCCTGGAGCACCAGATCAACTCCCGTTCCATAGGGCTGACGGCCTGGCGACTGTTCGCCATCGACGTAAGCCTCATCGTCCCCTTAGTTGGAAGCATCGCCACCTACACTGTCATCATTTACCAGATGAACTATATGTGAAACCAACCAGGTAGTGCATAGTAATACAACCAAAGGGAGATATGGCGTGAGGCTGACGGCCTGTCGACTGTTCGCCATCGACGCAAGCCTCATCGTCGCCTTTGTTGGCAGCATCGCCCCCTACACTGTTATCATCATTAACCAGATGAACTCTTGTCTTACTAGAACAAACATCTTAAGAGGCGGTTCTCCAAATTTCTACCGATTTCTTGCAAACCTCCCTTAAACATTTGAAGTTTTTAAGCTCTTAAAAAAATATATGTTATTTATGAAGATAATATCTAGACATTTATCGCGCCGAAACGCAAATTATATAAAATTCCCTCGATAGAAAAAAATCGCAAAGTATGCTCCAAAAATTATTTTATAAGTTATATGAATGAAAAAATTCATCAAGCGTTTCTTAAAATAAAATTAAAGAGAATTATCGCGAGATTTTTGCTCTATTTTAAACGAGTCGTGTTTTATTACAGATTTTCATGATTTTTTCATCGATTTTATTGTTGTAAATGTTAGCGCGCTCTTCTAACATTCGTAATTTCATTTCTCTCCGTCTTCTTCTTTTTGGGGCCGGGAACTGAGCCTTAACCAACTTGGCCACTGGGACCACTTATTTTAAGTAATTTTTGTCGATGTCACATTTCAAAGTCAAAGTTAATATTTTTATCCTTTACTAATTTTTCCCACATTTTTAGCCGCTACCTTTTTAAGTTATCACAAAGTTCTAAAGAATTGTTTTATAACCCAGATAGTGTTTCCGATAAATACCCACGGTATAACCTTATTATGCTAAAAATAAACACATTTTCTAATACATCATTTAAAACATAAATGTAACTATAACTTTTAACTTTAAAGAACAATCTTTCGAAACTTTTGTGAAAAAGAGTCAATACTGGTTATTTATTTACTAGGTGTTGCCCCCGGCTTCGCTCGCATATTCGCCCCCCCCCCCCCTTCCCCCACCCCCCCAATCAATCAACAATTAAATACGCGCCGTTTCGCATTCATAATAGTAGGTCAAAATGTAGATTAGTACCTATTTTATATTTGTCACTAAATATTCATATTAGAATACACGTATTTGAATTTTTGCTATCAAAGAAATCCCCACAGTAACCTAAAAAAATAACAAAATGACAGCCCACGTCAAACATTTACTTAGCAACATGCTTTGCCAATAAACGTATAATAAATAATTTCATAAGGCCACAGCTTATTCATAACGCCAGAGCGTTATATATAGCCTATTTTACTCGCAAATAATGTAGCTTTCGATTCGTGAAATAATTTTTAAATTCCATTCGGTATTTATTGCGTGAAATAATAACAAACACACATCGATACAAACTTTCGCCTTTATAATATCTATAAGATTCATAAACAGAAACAATCAGTACATTATATTATCCATTGGTGAGAAAAAATTTACAATTAATAAATATAATTCATGGAGGGTACCTATTATGTATTTCATTGTAGTGTCTTATTTATGGTGTGCATATTAAGTAATTACAGGGTAATGTGCGTTGTGGGAAAGGGTGTGTGTGTGTGTGTGTGTAAATATGTGTGTATGTATGTATGTATGCAAGTATGCGCATCAAACAATTTATATGATTGACATGATGATCTTTTTAAATTTGGGCAGTGAATCGGGGAATGTCGATGTTAGAATTCAGATTAATATTATTGAATATATGAAGAGCACGATTGATTGGCGAATTAGTTGCTGCATTTTTTTTTTGTAATTAAGCGTGTGGAATAGTTCTGTATGGCGTGTACGTCTTAATGGTATGTTAAAATTAACTAGGGAAAGAAGTTCGGTACAGTCAATGTCATTATTTAAAATTTTGTGTATAAATGTCAAATCAGCTATTACTCGTCTTTGTTGCAAAGTTTGAAATGTGCATTCATAGTTATTGTTGAATTTGAAGGTAAGATATTTTATAAATTTGTTTTGAATATGTTCTATGCTATCTATGTATACTTTGTACTGCGGGTTCCAAATTGGCGAGGCATATTCCAGTATACTTCTGACATGACTGAATGTAACATAACTACTGTACGCGGGTTACTGAACACTTTACATATACGAAGAACAAAACCAAGCATTTTATATGACCTGTGAACGATTGAGTCGATGTGATTATTAAATATAAATTTTCTATCAAGGTAAACCAAGTAAACCAGGTAAACCAAGATCTTTACATTCCGTTTTAGATATGACAGGTTCATTGTTGAGTGAATAAGAATACTTAATTACATTTTTGTTTCTGGTGAATGTCATAGTATGACATTTGGAAACATTGATAACTAAACAGTTAACTTTGCAATACTTGCAAAGCCTATCTAGGTCACTTTGTAACGCTTCACAGTCAGAGAGGGAATGCACAACTTTGAATATTTTCATGTCATCAGCGTAAAGCACATATTTGGAATTTTGAAAGCATGATCCAATGTCGTTTATACTATAAATTTTGAAGAATAGGGAACCTAGGTGGGAACCTTGAGGGACACCGGATCAGTGGCGGACTAAGCCCGTCAGAGGCCCGGGGCGGCAAAGCTGAATGAGCCCCCCCCCAGTATAAAAAGTTGATGCAATTTTACAAGATTTTTATTCAGTTCACACGGGCCTCTGGTCCTGGGGGGTCTCACTGTAAAAAATGTCATTTTAAAAAAATTGATTTTCTTATAAATTCATTTGTTAATAATGCTATCTCATGTTTTAAGGAAATTCTAAAAAAAATCAAGAAAGTTTTAAACAGTTTGTATGCTGACCTTTAACCTTCAGAAAAACATTTTTCTCGAAACTACGTTTTTCAACCTTTGAAAAACTATACATCCGATTTCACATTAGAAAAACTATACATCCGATTTGCATGCACTAAGTCTTAAGGGGCCGCATCCGCGCCCAAAAAGAAGAAGATTGACAGATATGTAATTACGAATGTTAGAGGAGCGCGTTGCTATTTAAGCGATAAAATCGATGCGAAAATTGGGAAAATGTTTAATAAAACACGACTCGTTTAAATAGAGCAAAAATCGCGTGGAAGGCATCTTAAGTATTATTTAAAGAAACATTGCGAATTTTTTCACAACTATAACATGTAAAATAACTGAAACAAACGTGTTAATAATAATTTTCGGAGCAAACTTTGCGATTTTTTTGCGAGGGAATTTCATATAATTTGCGTTTCGGCATGGAACGCGTTTAGATATCATCTTCAAAAATAACATATATTTTTATAAGAGCTTAAAAACTTTACATTTTTAAGGGAGACATGTAAGAAATTGGTAGAAATTTGGGTAGCGGCGGCTTAAACTGTTAGAAAATCCAGAAACTATGGCACCACATAGGGATTTTTTTATAAAGGGTCTCCTATTTATTTTAAGAACGCTGAAAATTTTCCATAAAAAATCGAATACCTATTATATAATCGAATAATAATTCGCAGGTCCGCCATTTTTCATTTTTTTATTTATTTTGAGTTGGTACATGCAAATGAAAATGCCAATGCAATAAAAATACATACAGGCGGATGTATAGTTTTTTTAATATGTTGTCAACGTTGAAAAACGAATAAAAAAAGTTTCGAGAAAAAAGCATTCAAAGTTTTTCTGAAGGATAATTCAACATACACAGTTTCATTTTTCATTTTCCATTTTTTTTATTTTTCACATAAAATGCTGTATAAAACATATAAAAAAATTGTCCTGTTGCCTTAAGGCGCCGTATCACCGCTCATAAAGAAGAAGATGGAGAGATATGTAATTACGAATATTCGCTATTATTTAAAACGGTAAAATTGAAGCAAAAATTGTGAAATTTGTGTTAACAAAACACGACTCGTTTAAAATAGAGACGAAAGCTCTTCGGGGCTATCTAAAACAGTATTTAAAGAAACACTGTGAATTTTTCCGTACATAAAATAACTGAATCAGAGGTGTTCATAATAATTTTCGGAGCATACTTTGCAATTTTTTTCTATCGAGGGAATTTCATAGAATTTGCGTTTCGGCGTGGGAAATGTATAGATATTATCTTACAAAATAACATATATTTTTTTTAGAGCTTAAAAATTTCAAATGTATAAGGGAGATAAGTAAGAAATCGTTTGAAATTCGGGATGTGGCGCGCGGCTAAAAGCTTTGTTTAGGATTTGATCAAGGAAACGGGGAGGCGTTTGGAGGCCCCCGGGGACTAGAGGACGCCCCTTCTGCCCCCCCGTTAATCCGCTACTGAATGTTTTTAATTACCTATTTTATTACTATCTCTGTATATCATCTGTAATGATAAGATAACCTTAAGCAAAGGGCCTAAGTTAATAAAAAAGAATACGAAGTGCAATACGTAAGTGAAACTAGAACTAAAACTGTGTAGACATTATAAAGATTAGTAGTAGTAATTTTATTTAAAAAAATTGTAAATTACCGGTTCAGGCTGTATTTATTTATTCCTATTTTATGATGTTTGTATGGGACCTCCCAACTCCAAATCACATCTAAGATAGGTACTTAGCATATTTTAAAGACATCAGCTCACTAAAAAAAAAAATTGTCCCTTTTTTATTTTATTTTCTAATATATGCATTTGTAAATAATATTTTCAACAAATATTTTAAGGAAATTCGTAAAATTGACGGAGATACAGCATTTTATATAAAACCGTTTTAAACAGTTTTTTGTGTTGAATTATCCTTCAGCAAATCTTTGAACGCATTTTTCTCAAAACTACGTTTTTCATACTGGTTGACAACACATTAGAAAAACTAAACATCTGATTTGCATGCAGCATGCACCAAGTCTTAAACTGTTCGAAAATCCAGTCACCATAGCCGGGGCCGTATTATCTGTATAACTGCCTAGGGGGCCCCGCATTGGGTAGGGGCCCCTAGGGTAAAGGGGGCCCAAGACGTGCATTGCCTAGGGGCCGCGACATGTTTAGGCCGGCCTTGGCAGGGCCCTACTGTCCATAAGGCAGTGTAGAACTCTGCCTAGGGGCCTAGCATCGGGTAGGGGCCCCTAGGGTAAAGGGGCCCCGAGTCGTGCATTGCCTAGGGGTGCCGACATGTTTTATCCGGCTCTGACTATGACCCTACGTAGGTATTGTTTTAAAAATGGCGCCCTTCCATTTATTTTTTAATTTTATGAACGATGAAAATACCGTAAAAAATCGATAATAAAATTCATTATATTCCATATTATTTAAAAGACGTAGGCAACTGCCTAGGGGGCCTGCATCGGGTAGGGGCCCCTGGGGTACAGGGGGGCCGAGACGTGCATAGCCTAGGGGCCCTGATATGTTTAAGCCGGCTCTGGCAGGACCCTATTGTCCATAAGGCAGTGAAGGCCACTACCTAGGGGCCCCGCATCGGGTAGGGGCCCCAAGACGTGCATTGCCTAGGGGCCACGACATGTTTAATCCAGCCCTCACTATGAACCTACGTAGGGATTATTTTATAAATGGCCCCCCTTCCATTTTTTTATGAACGATGAAAAATCGAAAATAAAATTCATTCAAAAATAAAACGCATTTAAAGTTTTGCTGAAGGATAATTCAACACATAAACTGTTTCAAACGGTTTCACATAAAATGTTGTATCTTCGTCAATTTTCCGATAATTTTTTTTTAAATTGGTAAGAGTATTCTTAACAAGTGCATCAATCACAAAATGAAATAAAAAATACAATTTTTTTTAAAGTGGTGCCTTCAAGCCTTGTTTAGAATTTGATCAAGAGAACATGGAGGCGTTTGGGGGCCCCCCAGGACAGGGGGCCCGGGCGGGCCGCCCCCCCCGCCCCCCCTTAGTCCGCCACTGCACCGGATAGTACCTCCATAGACTTTGAGTGGACACCGTTGATTAATATTACCTGATTGCGATTTCTAATGTAGGACTTAATCCATATAAATAGGTCGCCATGTATACCAAGTAGGATGACGTAGTTATTCCCTCTTAAATAACTAAACCATATACTCAAATTTAAATCACCACTAAAAACATTTCTTTTAAAATGTCATTATACTCCTTATGTAAATCAAAGACCTCTGTTTTT